>CM028133.1:254282500-255640000 GCA_016271365.2 Neoceratodus forsteri
TAGTTTTAAAGTGATTCACATTTGTTTGTCGAAAAAGTGAAAAGAAAATTTAATTTTATGCTGTTTGCTAATTATGAAAAAACTAAAAGGTATCTATGAATGAAACACCACTCATTTTGTAGATATTTTTGTGCTGAACAGTTTTCGTGCTCACAGTACCATGCTATCATTTTTCATTTTAAAGTTATTTACATTTGTTTCTGAAAAGTGAAAAGAAAATTGGATTTTATGCTGATTTTTGCTAATTATAAAAAAAAACAAAAAAAAACTAAAATGTAACTATAAATGAAACACCACTCATGTTGTGGATATTTCTGTTCTGAACATTTTTCGTGCTCACAGTATTGTGCTATCGTTTTTCGTTTTAAAGTTATTCACATTTATTTGACAAAAAAGTGAACAAAAAAGCTTTGATTGACAGTTTGCATTTATCCCACATATGTGGGATAAATCTAGGTTGGTTAGATTTATCCCACATATGTGGAAATAAATGGATTTATGCAATTACGTTTGGTTCTGCACCCGTTGCATAATATTATACACATACACACAGATGCACACACACACACACACACACATATATATCATACACATAGCCACTATACTTGGGGTTGCATAGCCATCTCTATGTTAAACCCCAAATTTTGCACTTTAATAACTTTTAAACCGTTTGTCCGATTTGCCTGAAGTTTGGAATGTGCAAAGATCTACCATAGATCTCCAGATCTGGAAATGCTTGTGTCGGTCAGATGTACGGTTGCAGAACCATAGTGCACTCAAAAAGTGAAAAATCAGGGGGGGGGGTGGCACTAATGAGCATCGACTAGAACAGATGCAAATCTCCACACCTCCGCACCTTAAAAGCTTAAAATTGTTATTTGGCAGTGTTAATTTAATGTTTAAATGGCTAAGTGAGTAGGAGACATAGCTAGGAGCATGGAGGAGTATTTAGTTTCTGGCAGAACAACAAGAAATGCATCCAAAACCATCAACAAAAAGTCGGGCCTAGGAGACACGCCAGATGCTGCCACGTTGGGGCCTATCTCATTGTCAGCAGCTGAGATTGCAATGCCGAGTCGGGTGGTGGGAGAGCAGGTCTCGCAGGGTCTGGGACAGTGGCTAGATGCCTTTGAAACGAAGATCGCTTCGATTGCCTCGGAAATTGGTGAACACACAAAATGACCTACAGAGGTGGAGCAGAGAGTTTCAAGCCTAGAGGATGCCGTGCATAAAATCCCAGACCGGGTCCTTGCCTTGGAAAGAGAATTAGAACAACTACAGGAAACAGTGGACTACCAGGAGAACTGTAATAGACGGAGTAACTTGCAGCTCCGGGGGCTTGCTGAAGGCAAAGAAGGCAAGAGTGTATTTGAATTCTGTTTCAAAACCCTACCAAAACTCCTGGGGATGCATCTTAAGAATGGACATTTAAAGTTGGAGAGCACCCACAGAGCACTGGCCCCTTGACCGCCAGATGACCAGACACCCAAACAGATCATCTTTCGTATGCACAACTTTCAAGACCAACAGGAGATGATGCTGGCATACAGGGCTAAGAAGGAGCTAATCTTTGTGGGCTGCAAGCTGACCTTGCACCAAGATTTGTCTCAGTGGGTTCAAAAGAAGTGCCAGGTGTTCAACGAAACCATGAATATGTCGAGGGAGCGGAATATTGAATTTTACTTGCATATGCAGCTATAGTAAGAGTCCGCGTGGAAGGGGTGTCCTACTCGTTCTGGGAGCCACACAAGTTGAAGCCTTTTATCCAGGACTGGGACAAAAAGAGTAAGGGAAAGTGAGACTTACAACTGGTAACTCTGACTTTCTTTTTTTCTCCCACAGCGCCCTGATAGCGGAAGCTCTGTTGGGGGGGGGGTGTTTCGGAAGACTGGAGCTCTCTCCTCTAGCATGGATGGTCCTAGGCATGATCTGTATTCCCCGAGCACCATACTATGTGAAATACTGGATTTGAAGGGGTGAGACAGTCGTCCTAGGTTCTGATTATACCAGCTGCGCCTCGATCCCGAGGCTTAATTGTATTCACTGGGGCTAGATGTATTCATCTGTCTTTCTTACCAGTTAAATGATTGTTTGGGGGATATAATAAAGTTAATTGTTGTCTCAGCATTGTAACAGCATAGGCCATACCATGTGGTGTCTTCGGGGGATGAGGATCCTCGGGCTGTCTCTACGAAGCCACAGGGCTGGGCGGATGGCCCACCACAGAGTGTAGTGTTCTCAAGATATATTGGGCATCTAATTATGTACAGTTAAGTGTCCCTGCTACACTACTATCCCAAAGGGCATCTTTGCTGATAAAACAGATGCATATTTGGTGCGGGGATGGGGGGAGGGGGCGTGTGAGGGAAAGCTGGGCTATAGGGCATGTCAGTCGAGGGGGCTGTTAGTTCTACAAATAGTAGATGTAAAATTACTCGAGCAATTAACTTTTTACAATTGGGGTATATGAGTTTTTAACAGTCATCTGTGTTTAAGGGATTCACTGTTTTACAGTTCTAGTGTTATTGTTAATGTTAAATGCAGCCTATGTATGTTAAGGCTGGTGAGTGGTGAACAGAGAGCAATATATGTGTGAGACTTGGACTTTACTTGCATAAAATGATGGCAAAGGGACAGGAAGATGTCAATTTCCTGGACTATTAAGGGAATCAATACCCCTATTAAAAAGGATTAAAATTGTATCCACACCTAAACGGAGGAAAGTTCAAGTGGCAATGCTTCAAGAAATGCACACCTACTACCCAAAGAACATGGTCAATTACTGGGGGGATGGGTAGGATTGTGTCATGCTGCATCCTACTCCTCACATAAAAGAGGAGTTGCAATTCTAGTGAATACAAATTTCCCTTTAGAGGTATTACAAGTGGTTGAGCACAATAAAGAGGGTAGGTACATTTTTGTTAGGGGTAGATTATGTGGTTGTGAGATCACATTTGGTAGTATTTATGCCCTGGCATTTATGACCCCAACGTTTTTCAGAACCTGCTTGATGTTTTGCACAGGGAGCAGTTTCCAGGGCTCATCTTAGGGGGGATTTCAATTGCATCATAGATTGGGCCCTAGGCTATAAAGGAGTGGGTAAGAGACAAAACCATACCACTAAAGTGTGGGCTATGGGCCTGCAAGATCTCGTGTTGGTTGCTTGTTGGCACACGTTACATCCGTGGCTCAAGGAATTTACGTTTTACTGTATACCCCATGATTTGTGGTCGAGGCTGGACCACATTTTTATTGCAAAAGATTTATTTGCTAGGGTCAGGGGAGTTACGCATAGCCCGATAATGCTGTTGGACCATGCGATGGTACAACTATATTTAACCGGGGTAATTGCTGGAAGGAGGCCAGGACAACGGAGATTCCCCACTTACTTGCTGTGTAAGCAGGAGTTCCATGACTTCTTAAAATCTGCATGGGAGGAATATTGGGCCAATAATAAAGATTCGGTCCCCTCTAAGGGCCTAGTTTGGGAGGCGGGTAAAGCTTTCATGAGGGGTGCTATAATTAGCTATACAGCAAAAGTGAAGAGAGAAAGAAGATAAAAAAATAGTTAAAGATTTAGAAATGAAAGTCTTGCACGACAATAAGGTGGAAGATAGGCAGCAGTTGAAAGTAGCCAGGGAAGCCCTCAATGAAACCCTTACTGGCTTAGCACAAAAGCATCTGATGTTTGCAAGACAACGAATCTACGAATGGGGCAACAAGCTGGGTACTTTGCTTGGCAGACTGATGAAGGCTGGGAAGGTCTCTAGCAGAATTATTTCAATCAGGGTAATGGGAATAGGGCAACTACCCAGGAAGAAGACGTCCGAGAGGTTTTCAGAGAGCTCTACTCAAATTTATATAAGGTGGAATGCTCAGGTAATGAGGAAAAGACAAGACTATTTTTAGATAACATCACACTTCCAAAATTAATGGAGGAACAAGCTGCCATATTGGGGGCGGAAATCTCGGAGGCGGAGATTAAAAAAGCAATATCTGGGTTAAAGTCAGGAAAGGCAGGGGGTCTGGATGGGTTTGGGACAGAATATAAATTATTGAAGGTGGCACTAGCAGATCCAATGTGTAGTTTTATTAAGGAGGTGGGGAAGGGGGAGAGTTGCCTGCCTTGTGCTCCCTATCTAATATTCACTTACTGCTGAAACCAGACAAAGACAGCATGGATTGTGCATCATTTCAGCCCATCTCCCTACTCAACTATGATTGTAAGATCATAGCTAAAGTTTTGGCCTTACATCTGGAAACCCTATTGCCCTTGATTATTCACCCAAATCAAATGGGTTTTATCCAGGGAAGGATGTCATATCATAACATTAGAAGTCTCCTTAATGTTGTGTGTGTGTGTGGGGGGGGAGGGGGACATAAAACCTGGGAAAAGCTTGTGTATTATATATGGATGCAGAAAAGGCATTCAACAGAATCGAATGGCCGTACCTCTTCGAGGTCTTGACAAGATTTGGGTGGGAATTGAGTTTATTAATTTGGTAAAATTATTGTACAACAGGCCCAAGGTGAGAGTGCTGGTTAATGGCAGTCCCTCGACTGAGTTTCAGCTTTTAAGGGGCACAAGGCAGGGCTGTCCCCTTCCCCCTTGCTGTTTGCCATGGCAATTGAGCCTCTGGTTTATAGGGTGAGGAAGAGTGGGGTAATTCAGGATATAAAGGGGCGAAATGGTTCCCAGCATCACATATCTTTACTGATGACCTAATATTTTATTTAATCAATGCGGAGGTCTCTGTACCCACCCTGTTGGGAGAGGTGCAGGAGTTTGCCACATTCTTTGGCTATAAACTTAATCTATGCAAATCTGAGATTATGTACTTGTATAAAGGAGACTAATTATTGGGGGAAGACCACTTGGGGGTTGCAGGCCATGACCTTACCTATTTGGGAATAAGAGTGGGGAGAGACTGAAAAGAACTGCACTGGTTAAATTACCCCCAATTATAAAGCAAGTGTGGGAAGATATGGCTAGGTGGAATGAGTTCTCCATATCATGGTTCGGGAGGATTAACCTTATAAAAATGAATATACTCCCCAAGTTGTTATACATAATGCAGATGGTACCATTCAGCCCATCAAAGAAAGATTTTAAACATCTGGATAGGAGCTTCACTAACTTTATCTGGAAAGGGGTTAAACCAAGGATTACGTTGACTAGACTTAAAGCATTGAAATTTAAGGGAGCCGTGGAGTTCCCGGATATGCGGGGGTACTTCCTCTCAGTGCAGTTTAGATATATACACCATTGGGTGTTGCGGGAGGAGGCAGCAGCTTGGCTGGACTTAGAACTACACGGCTGTCCGGGCTGTCTTACAGCCTATTTGGCACCTAGGTGACATGGGGCTTATGCCAGGTTATCCTGTCCCATGACTATGGTAACTGCAGTCCTAGAGGCCTGGAAGAGTTTTAAGAAGAGAGGGAATCCGACAGGGAACAATACCCTACTAGTACCCTTAGCAAGAAAATACAGGTTACTCACCTGTAACAGGAGTTCTAGGAATGGTATATGTTGTTCATCCACACTGTCTGGCAGGTATCCTTGCCGCTTTAAATCTGGCCGGAAGGTCTTCAAGCTGGCTCCTCCCACCCACCTGGGAGGTAAAACCCTCGGCTCCGCCCCATGACGCCAGATCTGGCCCGCTGGAAGCTCAGGTTGTGCATCGGCCGGGTGAGAGTGTAGGATGAACAACATATACCATTCCTAGAACTCCTGTTACAGGTGAGTAACCTGTATTTCTAGGGACATGGATATGTTGTTCATCCACACTGTCTGGCAGACTCCTAGCAGTTCTCCGGGAGGAGGGAGGCAAGGCGTACACCCCCTACTTAGGAAATGGAGACTGGAGAACCGAGGCCCCAAAACCAGCATCCCGGCTTGACTCAAGGTCGATGTGGTAATGGGTAATAAAGGTGTGTGCTGACTTCCAGGTAGCAGCCCTGCAGATTCCTGGATAGGGACGTCCCTGGAAGCAGCCACCGATGCAGCAGTATGACGGGTAGAATGAGCTCTTATCCCTCTAGGAGGCTCCATGCCCACCAACTTATAGCAGAGATCTATAGAGGTGACCCACCTGCCTATCGTCTGCTTGGCTGCAGGTCTGCCAGTGCGGCTTCAGCGTGGGTGACAAACAGCTGGCGGAACCTCTCCCAATTTCAGCCGTGCGCTCCTTATAATAAGCGAGCGCCCTTCTAGGGTCCAAAGTATGGAGCCTGTATTCGGCCTCCGAGGTGTGATTGGGGTAGAACACCGGCAGAGTCAGCACCTGGTTAAGGTGAAACTCCGACACCACCTTCAGAAGGAATTTTGGGTGGGGGCGCAGGACAACCTTGTCCCTGTGGAAGACCAGGTAAGGAGACTCAATGCAGAGCACCTGGAGTTCTTCCATCCTTCTGGCTGATGTGATAGCCACCAAGAAGGCAGTCTTCCACGACAGGTGAGAGAGATCACACCTGTGCATTGGTTCGAATGGCTTGCCCATGAGCTTTGCCAGTACCAGCAGTAAATCCCACGGAGGTGGAGGTTCTCACACCGGAGGGGAAATGTGATCAAGGCCTTTGAAAAAGTGCCAGACCACCTTCTCCTGCACCACCGACTGCTCCCCGGCCCGCGCCCGGTAAGCAGAGATGGCTGCCAGGTGCACCTTTAGGGTCGTCGACCTAAGCCCTTGACTAGAAAGGGACCATAAATAGTCCAAAATGCTTGCCAAGAACAGGAGGAAGGGTCCAAGCCCTTGCCCTGACACCAAATGGAAAATCTCTTCCATTTGAAGGCATAGCATTTCCTGGTCGACTCCTTACAGGACGCCTCAACAACATGGAGGACCTCGTCGGAAAGACCCAAGGCCTGGAACTCTAGCCGCTCAGGAACCAGGCCGTCAGGTGCAGGGATTGAAGGTCCTGATGGAACACCTTCCCCTGACTGACTGAGAGCAGGTCCGGGCGGAGCTGGAAGCTGCCTCGGGAGCCTGGAGCTGAGGCTGAGGAGATCTGGGTACCAGAACTGGCGGGCCAGTCTGGGGCTATCAGAATCACCTGCCTTGTCCCCTGCCTTGAGAGCACCTTGTGAATCAAGGGAAATGGGGGAAAGGCGTAAAAGAGGCCCGGGGTCCACAGCCTCAAGAAGGCATCCCCCTGCAGCGAGCCCTGCTGAGGGGGGCGGGCATGAAACAGCCTCAGCTTCATGTTCTCCCTGGAGGCAAACAGGTCCACCTGAGGTGTGCCCCAGTGGGAGAACAGATCTTGTACTACCTCCGGCAGGAGAGACAACTCGTGAGATGCAGCCCCTATCTGGCTCAGGGCATCGGCCAGGGTGTTGGAGGCTCCTGCCACATGAATGGCTAGGAGATCCGCCTCCAGGCTGCGCACGAGTGACCAAATGCGGAGAGCTTCCTTGCATAGAAGCATGGAATGCGTCCCGCCCTGGCGGTTTAGGTAGTACATGGTCGTGGTATTGTCCGTCTGGACTCGGACCACTTGACCCCGGAGAAACGGAGCAAAGGCGGTGAGAGCTAGGCGGACCGCCGGAGCCTCAAGCAGGTTGATGTGCATCGGACTCCCGCGGGGACCAGAGGCCGTGCACTGTGTTCCCCAGATGGGCACCCCAACCCATCAGACAGGCATCGGTCGATAGAGAGACCGTCGGCTCGGGGCGGACAAATGGGATGCCCTCCTGCAGATGAGATGGAATGGTCCACCACTGGAGAGTGTTCCACATCTCCTGGGTCACTGTCACTAGCTGGTCCAATGGATTGCAGCATTGTGACCACTGGCTGGCCAGTCCCCACTGAAGGGGCGCATGTGCCAGCATGCCCAACGGACCACACTGGTACAGGCCGCCATGAGACCCAGGAGGCGCAGGAAGTCCCGGGCAGGGCGCGATTGCCCAACCAGAAATGATTGGGCAAAGGAGGTAAGAACCTCGGCCCTGTCCACCGGGAGCCGTGCTCTGGCTCGAAGAGAGTCGAGCTCTGCCCCAATAAACAAAATCACCTGCTTCGGCTCGAGTTCCGACTTGGCCTTGTTGATGAGAAGGCCGACTTGAGAGCAAACCTGAGGGCAGATTTTGGACCGCCCACCTCCTGTCTGGAGGGGCTGCAATCAGCCAATCGTCCAGGTAAGGTGCACCCGGACCCCTCGCGCCACAGGAATGCTGTCACCACTGCCATGCATTTGGTGAAGACCCTGGGAGCTGGAGATAAGCCGAAGGGCATGCTTGGAACTCGAAGAGGATCCCTCCTCTCGAGCGAAGGAATCTCCGATGTAGCGGACGGATAGGGGCGTGAAAAGCAGCGTCCTGCAGGTCAGAGAGCAGAACCACACGCCGTGTTCCAGAGATGGTATTATCTGTGCCAGAGTGACCATCCTGAAGGTTCGAGACCTTAGGAACTTGTTCAGGTCGTGTAGGTCGAGAATGGGGCGCCAGCCCCCATCCGTTTTGGAACCAGGAAATACCTGGACACGAACCCCGGGTCTGGGGGGTCCTTCACCTCCTGATCACCTCCTTTGGAGGAGGAGAGCTGTCGCTCGGCAGGCCGCCAGTGAGGCTGCGGACCCCAAGGCCCCGAGGTCGACAGCTCTGAAGGCGGGGCCTGCTCGAATTCTAGGGGCAGGCCTTTCCACCACCTCCAGTACCCACCTGTCCGTGGTAACAGCAGACCAAGCGGAAAGAAAGTGTCGGAGCCAACCCCCCACGGGGGGAACCAGGGGTGAGGTGACGGGGATGGGGGCGACACCCCTCAGCCCGTCACTGGGCAGGCTTGGAGGAGGGACCGGCCGAGGGACCTCCTGGGCCTTTACCTCCCTGCTTCCTGTTGGAGGAAGCCGACAGCTTGGGTTTGGGATGCCAAGCCCGAGCCTGCTGGCTCCTGACGTTGTTGGGTCAAGGCCACAAGAGGCGCAGAAGGACTAAAGGGCTTAGGGCTGTGGCTTACGGCCTTTGTCCTTCTGAGCGGAAGAGACCGAGTCCAAGGTAGCATTGGACTTCTCGATCCTCTGCAGGTGACCTTCCACCCCAGGGCCGAAGAGGTCAGTCCCCAAAAAGGGAACATCTGCCAACTTGTGCTGGGTATCCGAAGTAAAGGTGGATATCCTCAGCCAAGCCCGACGACGCATGGCCACTGCGGCCGCCACAGACCTGGCACATGAGTCCCCAATGTCTAAAGCAGTCTGGAGCTGCTGTTTGGCCACTGCCCTGCCCTGGTCCCGCACCTGCCTGACCGTAGTCTGCAGATCCTCGGGAAGATGAGGGACGACCTTATCCAGGGAGCCCAACAGGGCATGAGAAAAATGTGCCATGAGGACGGCCGAACTGGCCTGACGAAGGCAGAGAGAGGACGCAGATAGACTTTTCGCCCAGCATAATCCAATTTCTGGATTCCTTGTCGGAGGTTTGTCCACATCCCGTGCCTCCGGCGTGCCGGAAAACGCTGTCGGTAACCAACCCTCAGCCGAGGGTGTTCCAAAAACCGGACAGGGAACCGTAGGGACCGTGATACTTCCTGGCCATCCTGGCCAAAGGCGCAGGGCAGGAAGCAGGGCACTGCCAAAGCTCCAAGGCTGGACCCACTATGGCCTCTGCCACCGGAAAGGCCTCCGTAGGGGAATCCCCTTGGTCCAGAATCTCCATGAGGGGATACCTGGCCCGTTTAGAAACGGGTTCGAGCTTCATCCCAGTGGACTCTGAGATGAGCCGAAGCAATCCTAGGAAGGACGAAGGGCTATCGTCCACCGACTGTCCTCCTGAGGACTCCAAGTCCATTCGCTTGGAGAAAAGGGAGGAATCATCCTCGGACTCGGAAGAGTACTCAAAGAGCTGCCTCGGGCCTGAGCCACCCTTCACCTGCCGAGGTCTATCGGGAGTGAGGGTGACAGACAGCCTATGGGGCAAACCCCGAGCCGACCGAGAACTTTTGGTCGGAGCCCCAACTAACGGCTGTGGAGGTGGAGGTTCCACCAGAATCGGTGGGGCAGCTGGAATTGGCCGAACAACTGGCCTGGGAACAGGCTCGTCGGCTACAACGAGGAGTTGTTTGGGCCGCTCCAGTGACAGCCACTTAATGGCCGGGGAAGATGACTGGGTCGGCTTATTCCCGGTCAAAAGGAGCTGTTGCCACATGAGTTCCTCATACCTTCGACGCAACTTGCGCCGGAGCCTCCCCTCGTCCGAGGAAGAGCGGCGGCGCCGCTTGCCAGTGCCGAGACCGAGACCGCCTATGACGGCGGGATCGGCTGAACCGCTAAGATGTCCGAGATCGAGAATCTCGGCTAGCCGAGGACGGAGCGGGAGGTGTCGGAATGGCACTGCCCCTCGCCCCGGACGATCCCACCGAAGGCTCCAGAACTGGAGGCACAGACGAGCCGACGGGATCCTCAACTCCCACCGGGGGAACCGGGGAGAGGGGATTCTCAGCTTCTCCAGCCAACAACCCGTCTAACGGGTCGAGAAAAATCTCGACCGCGTCGACGGGAGTCTCGGTCAACTGGCCTGACGGGGACACCGTGAAGCCAGTGGCCAAAGCTGAGGGGTCGACCGAAGTCGACTGTCGACAACAAGGGAAGGGGGATCTTTCCCGCTCCCAAGAGCATCAACGGTGAGACTTGCTTTTGCTCTTTTTGGACCGAGAAAAAGGTCCAGAAGAAGTTGGACCCACACCTTTTGTCGAGAGGGTCAGACAGAGCTCCTTAAAGGAAGCTGAATACGAGGCACCGAGAGAGAGAGCGGGACAAATGCCGCGGCCGAGGTAGAAGCAGCCCGCACCGCCTCCTCTTCAAGGGTGATCATCTGCTCGAGCTGATCTGCCGAGCCCGCCGCCGTGGACACCGCCAACCGGGCCTCTTTAGATTTAACCGGAGAAATTCTTTTCTCAGGATGTCCCAGCTGTTAACGGGCAGCATGGTCTAAGAGGACATAGGCCGAAAAAGAAGAGCACAGGTCGCAAGCCTGCGGGTCGTGCTCCAGGCCTAAGCAGTAGACGCACGTGGAGTGCGGATCCGTCCGAGACATCTTCTGCCCACAAGGGCATCTCCGGAAACCGGGAGTCGATTTGTCCATCGCAGCCGCGAGGGAAAGAAGACCGAAGTCTTTTTAGCAAAACCTTTTGATTTTGAAGATTCAAAGAATTAGGAACCAGTCTTATACGCAGAGCGTTAAGGAGGGAACCTGAGTTTCCAAGCGGTACGGAAGATCTGGCGTCATGGGGCGGAGCCGAGAGTTTTACCACCCGGGTGGGTGGGAGGAGCCAGCTTGAAGACCTTCCGGCAAGATTTAAAGCGGCAAGGATACCTGC
Source organism: Neoceratodus forsteri (assembly GCA_016271365.2). Lineage (NCBI taxonomy): Eukaryota > Metazoa > Chordata > Ceratodontiformes > Ceratodontidae > Neoceratodus > Neoceratodus forsteri. The sequence continues at coordinate 254,293,807 of CM028133.1, forward strand.
CAGACAGTGTGGATGAACAACATATCCATGTCCCTAGAACCTGGAATTTCTCCCAGGATGGGAGGATGAGGGATTTGCCACCTGGGAAGCCAACGGGATCAAATGTCTGGATGATTTATGGGGGAAAGAAGGCACCTTTACATTTGCGACTATTAAGAAAAGCCTTCACCTACCAAATTCATACATGTACCGTTATCTACAAGTCAGGCACTATGGGGAAAACATGATGGTGCAGGCATCGGGGAGGGGAGAAATAGTACAGATGGAAACAGAAATCGGAGGGTCCTGTACCAATGAGAAAGGCTTGCTTGGGAGAGTAGCAAAATTGGACAGGGAACACTTTGGGGAACCAGCTCAGGCTAGCAGGAGTAGGTGGGAGAGGGATCTTTATTGTGTTCTCGATGATGAAATGTGGGAACAGATAGTATCCTCTCACAAGGGCCTTTTAGCCTGCAATAAACTCAAAGAGGTGCAGTATAGGTTCCTCCATTATCTCTTTTACCCCCTGTAAGAGTTAACAAATATCACCCTGAGATCTCACCCATATGTGGTAGGTGCCTGACTGAAAGGGGTACCTACCTACACTATTTTTGGTAGTGTAAAGTAATCCAAAGCTACTGGGAACAGGTAAGAAAAGAAATTAGTAGAATGTGGGGCCTGCAATTAGAAATGTCCCTGATTTTGCTTTTATTTGGGTTGGGAAGGGATAGGAGGAGGGACTGGTCCTTGCATCCCAGATGGGTGAGGGTGCTGCTCATTTTGGCCTGACAAATTCTATTAAACTATTAAAAGGAACTTCCTGTTTGGCAGTAGGAAGGGACGGGAAGGATCACTGAGACACATTAGTTTCATCAACCTTGAAGGAACCTAAAAAATAACTCCCCCACCACCAGCTGCTGGAGGTCTGAATCCAAGCAAGGAAGGAGGAGACTACTGAAGACTACAGGAAGTTCCTGTCCCAGAACAGGAAGGGCAAGAGTTGTAAGGACACATAGGCAGTAGGAAAGTAGGTGTAAAAATACATGGGGGGGGAGACAGTAAGCATACAACAAAGCAACAGGAGAGGGGACACAAAATAAGTCAACATGGGAGTGGTGCAGTGTAATGGCAACTGAGCAGCCCTCCCCCACAGCCGACGGACTCTTCCCAAGCCCCACGCTGATCGCCCCTTGCAAAAGGCGTGGAATTCAAACCGAAATATCTGCACAGGTAAAGGAGACCAGGACAAGCGAGGAGTGCAAATGGCAGAGCGCCATTTTTACTGAAAGACTTGAACGTTATTTTCAGTCACCACACGAGTGCTGATTGTTTTTTCCCCCTCAAGTTTTCTCCCTGCATACTTGTGAAATGTAAGGGAGTAGCAGAGCACTTCAATAGTGAAACATCAAATGCCACAGTAAGCTCGTTCTGTGACCATGACCTTTATTTTAAACTGAATCAGTGACACTTGTAGTGCCAGAAAAATATTTTTCCTGATTACCCAAGTTATTAAACTTCTACTGCCTTTGCACCTTTTAACCTTACAAACCCCAGTGCCTTCTGTGACTGTGACCTGTGGAGAAATCTGATGCTATCCACATTAACAATGCAGCGACTAACATTTGCACTGAAGGGGAAGATAGACTTGTTCTCCAGAATGTGGGCCCTCTCCCCAAACAGAGATACTAATTTTCTCTGAAGGGTTTGGGGGATTGGTGTAATTCTCTAGGTTCTAGGATGAAAACCTCCCACCACTCACAGCTGTATTGTACTAAAAGAGGTTTTTATTGTCATAATGGCATGCATTAATCACTAGCTAATATTGCTTTGCTTAGCTTCACATATGAACTTGGTTGCACTGTTAATGTTTAGATTTTTACTTTATTCTTCAGTTATAAGGTTCAGAGTGTTATTTACTCTATCACTAACTGATAATCCAGTTCCATTCTAAGTGGACAATTAATATTGTAGGTGGGCTGGTCAAACCCTGGATCTAGTGACCAGCAAGAAAGACTGATTTTCATGGGCTAGAATTTTAACATATGTTACTTTAATGTTGTGAAGAGTATATGTATTCAGTTTCACATGGTTTTTTTACGTCTAAAAGATAATAAAAATATTATACAAAAAAAAAAGTGAAAAATCCCCAAAGTTGCGATTTCTTTGTCCACCCATATTGCACTGAAGAATGCATTTAAGTGGGCTTAAATTGGGTTGTCTGCATGTGTCATGGGTTGAAGTGGAGCCTTTTGAACATCTGCTGAAAAAATATTGCTCCGTTCAAAAGTTATTGCATTTTTTCTGTCTCATTATAGTCTATGGGAAAATTTATATGTGCACTGCAAAAACATCCGCGATCACATTTTTTGATCAAGCTAGGCCAAAAATGTTGTTGTGCTGCCGCCATCTTGTTTTCAGTTAGTGAGAGGGAAAAAATGGTATAACTCAAAAAAAATACTGCACTTTTCAACACATCAACCATTGGGTTTACATAATCAGGCCCCGATACACATGTTCCTGGCATTAGTTTTTCACCAGTTGGTCTCTAAATAGGTTTTTGAAATTGTTTTTGTTTTTTGATCACGGCAACATTTTTTTGGCCACGCAAACATTTGCGTTCACTCCAAAAAGTAACCGCGGTAATATTTTTTAACCGTGATACTATCCCCATTAGAGAGACGAGACTCGTGCAAACATGAATTTGATCGCGCTAACACTACGTGATCAAATTTTGCTAAGTGCTGTTTTCTTTGTCATTTGATTGTGGCAAGCTGGACTGTGATATTGGCCTGAAATTTTCAAGGTGTCAAGTCCTTGTGCCACACATGTGCCTTGCAGTGGTTTGGTTCGAAAACGTTGATCAAGCCCATAGATACAGCATTCCGAAGTTCTGATTTTTTCCCCCGTAGGATAACATTGCAACGCTTGTTTTCTTTGTCACTTCATTGTGGCAACATGGATTGTGCTATTGGCCTGAATGTTTCACGGTGGCAAGCCCTAGTGTCTCATATGTGCCTCTTGGTGGTTTGGTATGAAAACATTCACCAAGGCCATAGTTACACTATTCTGAACATCATCAGTTTCCCCATACGATAACATTGTGGCGCATTCTTTTCTTCATCACTTCACTGTGGCAGCGTCAATCATGCTATTGACCTGATCCTTTTAGGGTGGAAAGCTCTAGTGCTACAGGTGCGCCTTTTGGTGGTTTCTTACAGAAACATTGAACAGGCACATACTTACAGCATTCCAAAGTTCAGAAATTTTCCCATAGAATAACTCTGTGGTGCCCATCACACCTTTCAGGGCCCATATCTCAAAAAACGGTTCGAGATACAGACTTTTCATCACAAAATTACTAAGAACAGAACTAGGTTGGAAAGCCATGAAACCCATGAAGCTTTAATTTTTTCCTACGTTGTATGGTTCCTGAGATACAGTATTTGTGAATTAGTGTTCCAGTTGCCTATTTTGATGTGTGTTGGCCACTATTATGCCTTCACAGTTAGTAGTCACAGTGTTTTTTGGTCTCCGTATCTCGGAAATGATGCAAGATACGGATTTGGTTGACTTATGTTGCAAAAACTACACCCTCTCATGATTTCAACCACACTTTAACTTTTCCCCCTACCTGCCACGATTGCTGAGATATGGGCACATTTCTGTTACAAGGGTTCCTTGACTTATAGGGCTGCAATATGCATCCATACTTATGTGTAAGTGGGAGCGCAGGGCACACACACACACACACACACACACACACACACACACACACACATCATTGTGCACAAAATCAGCAGGTTGGTTACTACTTGTATTACACCTTTTGAAAAAGAAAGGGAATTCTTTGCAAAAAAAACTTTGTTAATGCATCTGTTAGGGTTGTTTCTACACCGACAAAAGTGTGGAAATTCCATGTTAGGGTTACCACCCCACCACCACCCTCCACACACCACCAGGTATCGGGGTGTGTGTTGGGAAGGTCATGCCTAACTCTCACCCTGTTCTCCTATAGTGCACCACAACAGCTTCTTCACAAATGGAATGGGGTGAGAGTTAGGCTGATGACCCCAATGCACACCCTGATGCCTGTGTGTGTGTGTGTGTGGGTGTGGGGGTAACCCTAATGTGGAATTTCCATACTTTTGTTGGTGTTGAAACATCCCTAACTGATGCATTAACAAAGTTTTTTGCATAGTGTATATGTATGTATGTATATATACACACACACACACATTATATATATATATATATATATACACACACATACATACATATATATACACACACACACACACACACACACACACACACACACACACACACATATAGATATAGATATAGATACACACACATACACACACACACACCCTCCAGACAGCCAAAGCCCCCCCCCTCTAGGTAATACCACATAGGATCATGCAATATGTGGTTTTCCTCCTCCTCTAAAATAATTTTGAGAACATTACTAACAACAAAAATGGAAAGGGACCTGGGGGTAGTCATATCAGATGACCTAAAGGTGGGCAAGCAATGTGAGAGGGCAGCAAGGAGGGCTGGGGGGATACTGGGATGCATAGGAAGAGGCCTCACCAGTAGAAAACAGGAAGTTATTATCCCTCTGTACAGACAGCTGGTGAGACCCCATCTGGAGTACTGCGTGCAGTTCTGGAGACCCAATCTCCGCAAAGACAGACAGGATGGAAGTTGTCCAGAGGAGTGCAACTAAAATGGTGCAGGGTCTGCACCGGAAGACATATGAAGAGAGACTTAAGGAGCTCAATATGTATAGCCTCGAGGAAAGGAGGGAGAAGGGGAACATGATAGAAACTTTCAAGTACCTCAAGGGAATCAACAAAGTCCAAGAGGGTAGCATCTTTCAAAAAAAGTGGTGTGCAAGAACAAGGGGCACAATTTGAAGATGGGGAGGCAGCTCAGAGGTAATTTAAGGAAGTATTTTTTCACAGAGAGGGTTATGGATGCATGGAACGGCCTTCCGGAGGAGGTTGTGGTCAAAAACAGTGGTGGAATTCAAGCATGCATGGGACAGTCATAAGGCAATTCTAGAGAGTGGGGGTAGGAAGAAGTAGGCTGCTGGTTAACTAGGATCTGCAGCTTATCCATTAGGTAGGAAAATGGGCAGACTGGGTGGGCCAAGCGGTCCTTATCTGCCGTCAAATTCTATGTTTCTATATTTTTAATATCTACAAACCATTTATGATCAGGTGCATCATACAAGGACTGGGTAACATCAACTAAGTGAGAGTGTGTCATCATCTTAACTTTTACCTGGCCAAAGAGACAAGGGACAGATTCTACCAATTGTCTAATTTTTGTTGAATTGTTTCCTTTTGCAATAGCATTGTTTAACTTAATATTTGACTCAAATTGGAACAAAACCATATTGGTCTGAACGTATGGAGTGACGGAGATCAGTTAATAATCTGTTTGAGATTAATGTTGCTATAATTTTATAATCAGAGTTTAGGAGAGCAATTGATCTATAATTTTCTACGGCTTCACAAGATTTGGATTCTTTATGTAATAAGACCACTTTTGCTTCCATCACATAATTCAGGATCTCTCCTGTCCCCACACACCCATTCCAATACCATCCTTAGTATCCAGGGTGCAAGTTGGTCTATGAAAGTTTGTTAAAACTCATTCAAAAAGCCATCGGCCCTGGACATTTGTTCTTAAGTAATGCCTTGATAACATTCTGTATTTCACCTAAAGTAAATTGCTCACTACTGACTGATCTGTAGTTGTATATTTGCCTGGGTAAGAAAACCCTCCATTCTTTGATAGTCTGTATTGGTACTGAATTGGTAAATCCCTTTATAATATTCAGGAACAACCTTTTCCATCTCCTTCTGTTTGGTTACCAGTCTACCTTGTGTATAAAAATTTTTTTGTTTTTGTTTAAGAGAAATCACAAGGTTTTGTTCCTTCCTCTTTTTTAGTAGGTCAGCCAGTAATTTCCCAGATTTATCCCCCTGTAAATGTCTAGCTTTTGCCTTTTTAATGTTAGATTCAGTCTCTTTATGGAGCCTTTCCTGTAATTTCAGTCTATAATTTAACCATTCATAATGATATTGATCATAGACCTGCAAAACCAAGTTGTCAAGCTCTTTTAATCTAGTTCTTTCTCCTCCTTCTTTCTCTTTTTATCAATCCATGCTTGAAACAAAATAATTGCTCCCTTCATGACCACTGTAAGTGCTTCCCAAAGTGTAGAAATAGAATGCTGTCCCGAATAAAGTACCAATATTCACATAGAACTTACACATAAATCCTTTCATTTTCTTAATAACTTATCATTAAATTGCCAAGCCCTCTTTTTATGTTTGCTTGCGTGCATGCACAAGAAACATTATGTGGCAGCTTAGGAGAGAAGCGGGTTCTGGAGGTGCAGCACTGTGGTGGCCAGTGCCACCACCGCATTCTTGGGCTTGGTCCTCATTACCCAGTGCGGTGGCACATTGCTGCTGACACCAGTTCAGCAAGCGTGCCACCAACTTAAAATGAATTAGCCGCTGAAATGAGGGAGTGACCCGTCATTGCAGGGTTGTGCCTTGCCTGGTGTAACATTTTAATAAACATGACAGCAGTTGTCACTGTCCACCGCTCACAGTCCCCATGAAAGCTGACGGGGGTACCCAATCCCCCTGTTGGCATGCTCCCTTCCTAGTTCATTTGAAGATGGGGAGTCCAATTCCTGTCGGCATAATGTCCCCCATGTAATAGTTCTGTATGCTGAGGGGATGCCCAATCCCCCTCGGCATCATGCACCCCTCCAAACACAGACCCATTTTCTGTGTCGACAGGGGGCCAAATCCCCGTCGACCTCAGTTGCCCTTCCCAAACAATACAGGTTGCACACTGGGAGCCCACCCCAGTGTGCCAAATACAAACCTGTAAAGGAAAAACCTTCTTGCAATTTTTTTTTTTGTTTGTTTGTTTGTTAACCTGTTGAAGAAAAAGCGGTCCTCGTTGTCTCCGGTGCCCTCTTGTGCAACCCACACCCACCCTCTGCGCACTCGACCTCTCCCAACCCCCTACTTACTTTCGGAGCCCAGCGCAACAATCTTCAGTGGAGCGGGAACATGTCTGCAGTCTTCAAAGCTGACCACGAACTGAAGAAATACCAGTAAGCTTTATAATGGCATAAATGGGAGGTTTTAAACTTAGGTGGATATCTCTGTCATTTTTGCGACTTTTGGCTCCAAATTTTCAACATGGGGTTTTTGGGACCTCACCTCATTAACTTAATTACTGTCATTTCGTTATTCAGTCCTGAAAGGCGATTTTGTGGTCACTGCGTGGAATCACCTTGCGGGACCAATTAACGAAACAACAGTGTCACTGTTCATGAGGTGGGCTTCCAAAAAGTCTATGCTTTGGTGAAATTTAGTGCAAAAACTCCAAGAAATGACTGTTACGAGCATGTGTTGCGCAGTTTCTACACACGCTCCTAACTGAGAATTTTTTATATTTTCACTCCAGATTTTCAGCATTGCCATTTTTTTTCACACCTCCTTATGAACAGTACAGCTGTAATTTTTCACATTCTGCCCGGTGTGTTTTCGCACATGTGGCACACAATGGCGCGGTCGCTGTGTGAAATCAATGTCCAGGACAAATTGACAAAATCACAGTGACACTGATAATGAGTGGAGGTCCCAAAATGCCTATGTTGAAAATTTGGTGACAGAAGTCCACAAAATGACTATGTTATGAGCATGCATTGCGCAGTTTCCATGCACACTCGCAACTTCGAGAATTTGTAATAGTTTCACTCCAGATCTGCAACATTGGCATTTTTGCACACCTCCTTATGAACAGCACAACTGTCATTTTTCACATCCTGCCTGAACTGTGTTTTCGCACATCTGGCGCAGAATGGAGCAGTCGCTGTGGGAAATCAATGTTCGGGACAGATTAACAAAATCACAGTGCCACTGTTTATGAGCAGAGGTCCCAAATGCTTTCATGAGGTGGGGGTTACAAAAAGACCATGTTGAAAATTTGTAGTGCAAATACCAACAAACGCCCAGGACGTTAGGGTTTCTAACCACAACATCCCACCCTGTACAGGCTGACAGGCATCAGGGGTGTGTGCCTTTGGATTGCCGGCTGTAATGCTCATGCCATTCCACCCTCACCCTGCAGCCAGTGACAGGCATCGAGGTGTGCCTTGGACTCTTCGGCCCCAGAGTTCACCCCTCTCCCCTATACTGCACCCATTTCAGCACGTCCTTATGGAATGGGGCGACCGTAAAGTCGAACACCCCAAGGCACACCTCAGCACTTGTCGGTGTCTGTAGGATAGGATGAGGTGAAATGGCATGAGCACTATGCGTGATGACCCAGAGGCATGCTCCAATGCCTGTCCATCTCTGCAGAGTGGAGGTGGGGGGTGTGTGTGTATGAAGTTCAGTACTTCACTGCCATTCCTATTCTGCATCTGTCTAACTCCTGCACTTCCAATGCTAATACCAGCAAGCAAACATTCGTCATTGACAAATGCTTGTTTGCAAAGGAATTGCTTAGTAAATTTAGTTCTACCTCCACTACAGCATGATCAGAATAAATATCTGATCTTATTGAACTCTTTTCAGAGTTTACCATCAGTGACTTGAATATAAAGAGGTAATCAATTCTGCAGAAGGAGTTTGTTTTTTTAAATCACGATGTGTATATTCCCATGTGGTAACATTTTAATCCTCCAAGAGTCTACTAGTTCATTAGAATCTAAAAACCTACCCAATAAGTATGAGATTGTTTTAATTATATCTAGTAACTTCTGATGTTTTGTCCAGAGAGGGATTTAGCAGGGCATTGTAATGATGTTTTCTGCCTCAATCTCAATTAGGCCTTTCACTATATTTGTGAGGAACTCATAATTACCAAAGGGAGCATAAATTGATCCAGCAGTTACTGATTTATTAAACATTTTGCTTCTAACTAATAGAATTCTGCCCTTATTGTTGGACCATTCTCTTGTTAAGGAAAAGGCTCCATTTTCAATTCTCATCGGTGCAACCCCTGCCTTCTTTTTTGAACCAGGTGCAACAAATAGACGAGACCACCATTTTTTTTTTTTTTTTAATTCTTTGATATCTAGGTGAGTTTCTTGTAATCCTAATATCAGCTTTAATTTTATTCAAATAGCCCAGCATTCTTTGACCTCTTGATTGGAGAGTTCAGTCCATTTATGTTAAAAGAGGCAAACTTTATACTTGTTGACATGTTACGCACACCTGTTATGCATGTCCCATCCTGTGCACATAATATACAATAAGGAGGGAAACTATAATAGGCACATTCCAATTGTAATGAACCTTCCCCCAGTTCTAGGAAGCACCCCCCTCAAATCAGCCCCAATGACACCCTCTCCAAAACCCTCCCCATCCTGTATATATGTTACTAGGTCAAATCTAAAAACAAGCATTTGTCAATGCGAAGTGTTGCTTGCTGTCATTAGCAGTGGAAGTGCAGGAGTTAGACAGATGCAGTATAGGAATGGCAGTGAAGTAATGAACTGATGCCAACTCCACCCCCACCCTTCAGAGATGGACAAGAATTGGGGTTGTTGCCCATAACGGTCACGACATTTCACCTCACCCTACCCTGCAGACACTTACAAATGTCTAGGTGTGCTTTGGAGAGTTCGGTCTTTACACTCACCTCATTCCATAAGGAAACACGCCGAAATGGGTGCAGTATAGGAGAGCTGGGTGAACTCTGGAGCCAAAGGGTCCAAGGCGCACCTCAATGCCTGCCACTGGCTGCAGGGTGGGGGTGGAATGGCATGAGCATTACTGTCAACAATCCCAAGTCACACCCCTGACGCATGTCAGTTCCCTACAGGGTAGGGCATTATGGTCGAAAACCCTAACACCCTGGGTGTTTCTTGGTATTTTTACTCCAAGTTTTCAACATGTGCTTTTTGTGACCCCACTGCAAGAACAGTGACACTATCAGTTTTTGTTAGCCAAAAGGTGATTTTGCACAGCGACTGTGCCACTTGGCACCACAGGTGCGAAAACACATTTAGAACAGGATGTGAAAATGACACCTGTACTGTTCATGAAGAGGTGTACAAAATGGCAATGTTGAAAGTCTGGAGTGAAAATATAAAAAAAAAAAAAAAACTGGTGAAGTCACAAGTGTGCGTAAAATCTGCACAACGCACACCCGTAATGTAATTAGTTTGGGGATATTTTACAGCAGATTTTCAACATAGGCATTTTGAGACCTCTGCTCATGAACAGTGTTAAACTGATTTTCTTAATCTGTCCCAAACACTGATTTCCCATAGCAACCGCGCTATCCTGTGCTGGAAGTGCAAAACACATTTCGGCCAGGGTGTGAAAAATGACAGCTGTACTGTTCATAAGGAGATGAGAAAAAATGCCAATGTTGAAAATCTGGACTGAAAATATTATGAATTTGTGAACTTTCGAGGGTGTGGAAATTGCATAATGCACGCTCTTAACACAGTCATTTTATGGACGATTGTCACCAAATTTTCAACGTAGCCAGTTTAAGACCTCTGCTCATGAACAGTGTCACTGTGATTTTCTTAATCTATCCCAAACATTGATTTCTCACACCGACCGTGCCATTGTGCGCTACATGTGCGAAAACACATTTCTGGGGAAGATGTGAAAAATGACAGCTGTTCTGTTCATATGGAGGTGTGGTAAAATGGCAATGTTGAACACCTGGAATGAAAATATTAAAAATGCTCGAAGTTACAAGCGTGCATAGGAATTGCACAACGCACACTCATAAAAACAGTCATTTTGGGGAATTTTTCACCAAATTTTCAACATAGGGTTTTTGGGGGGGGGACTACCTCATGAACTGTCACACTGTTGTTTCGTTAATCAGTCCTGAAAGGTGGATCTGCACAGTGACCACGAAATCACCTTTTGGGACAGAAAAACAAAATGACAGTGACGGAGTTCATGAGGTGGGGTCCCAAGAACCCCACGTTGAAAATTTGGTGAAAAAATTCTCGAAAATGGCTGAGATATGTGCCAAAGTTGAAAAACCCTATTTATGCCATTATACAGCTTACCGGCATTTCTTCAGTTTGCAGTCAGCTTTGAAGAGTGCAGACGTGTTCACGGTCCACAGAAGATCATCGCGCCAGACTCAGGAGGTAAGTATGGGGTAAGGCGGGGGTTGTGGGGAGGTGGAGTATGCAGAGGGTCGGCACGGGTTGGGGGAGGAGGGTAAGAGAATCAACGAGGGCCCTTTTCCCCCCTTCTTGTTTTATTTTTTGTTTGCTTTCTTTTTTTTTTTTTTAAAAAGATGACTGGGGACTTTTGTCACACTGGGGTGGGCTCCCAGTGAGGCACCAGGAAGTTTGTTTGGAGGGGGGGGCAGTGGAGCCAACTGGGGATTGGGCACCCTGTGGGCCAAGGAGACTTTTGCCATGCTGGGTGGGCTTCCAGCGTGGCACATGGAAGTTTGTTGGGGGGCAGTGGAGTCGACGAGAGGATTGGCACCCCATCGCCATACAGTGCTGGGGGTAAGACAATGGGTGGGGACTAGGCACCCCTCAGCAAACAACAAATGGGGGAGGTGCATTATGGCTGACAGGGATGTCTTTCCCATCGGCAAATGAACTGGGACGGGGTCATGCCGATAGGGGATTGAGCACTCCATCAGCTCTTTTTAATTTTTTATATATTGAAATGTTTCACCAGGAAGGCACACTGAATGGTGGGTGGTGGCTTTCATCGGCTTTCGAAGACTGTGAGAGCCAGCGGAGAAGCCATCGGCACACGCAACTGAGGGCTCGTTTTAGCTTAGATGCACCAACACAGCTGATTGCATGGTGATGTGGGCGAATTTCTTTATGCATTGTGGCATGCTCATTAACTACTGTGATCGACAGCATGCTCCTCTATTGCCTGCGGCAGAGACCAGAGCTAGAACGGACTGCTGCCATTTGGCACGACACTGACACGCCTCCATAACTCGCTTTTGCAGGAAGCTGATGCAATGTGATTCTTGCACATGCATGCAAGCAACACAATAAGTAGCATGAAACTATTCCTATGCAGCCAAAGAGGGTTGCTCTGCTCTATTCAATTGTATTCCAGGTCTGCCCTACCACTCCCTAGCTACCTCTCACTATAAGATAGAAGAGGAAAAGTAGTAGTAGTAAAATATTTTTATTCATATAATTTCATATGAATAAGGATTAACTCGACTGAGTAACTCATTTTCAACGAGGTCCACAACAAGATAAACATTTTCAGAACACAAAACACAAAATGTATATAATACGTACATTTAAATCAATTAATATCAAATCTTAAACTAAATATATGTCGGGAGTTCACCCTTGACTTCAGCTACAAGTTACAGTTTTGATGTTTGTACAACAGCCTTATTCAACTGTGTACTCTTCCCTGTCTTAAATTGGGCTCCAGCACTTTTACCTGCTATCCTTTATCCTGTCCTGCCTAATAAATTCTAGTCACAAAATACGCAACACTGCCTTAAGTTGCACAGCTCTTTCTTAACCTTGATTTTATCCTGGTCCAAGATTTATTCACATCAGCCATTTGCAGTTGTGCGGGTATCTTGTTCCAATCTTGTATTCTACTATAATATACTGACTGACAACCAATCCCCAAGTTACATTTAGGTAATACTAAGTCAGGTGCTTTAACTGTTCTAAGAGAATCTAATTTTATTCTATAAATAAGATTTTCTCTGATGTACTTAGGAAGTCTGCTCGACAGGCCCTTACATATAAAAGCCAACAAATGTTTGTGGCCACTTTCACCCAAGTTCTGCCATCCCAACTGATTATATAAATTACACTTACTGGTTTGCCAAGGGTGCTCCTAGTATACATCTAGCAAGGCTACCATGACAAGCCTCTAATTTTTTAAGATCCCCTTTTTCCCCCCAGAATAGAGAACATCTCCATAATCAAACATTGGAATAATAATAATGGAATTCACCACCCTTCTTCTAAACTTTCATACTTATAAGTGGTCTTGCCCTATATAATGCTCCCAATCTTTTACCCACATTTTTGGCCAAATTACTAAAATGGGTACCCCAACTTAACGAATCATCTACCCACAAACCCAAATACTTATATGATTGCACCTGTTGGATTGGGCTCCCCAAGAATAACCAACCCCAGGGCCAAGTTATCCTGCCTGTCACTCGTTCATTGGGACATCATGGACTGTGTTTTTTCTTTGTATTCATTGTTAATTTACTACCTTCAAGAAAGACTTGTAGTTCATTAAATGCTCTCTGGAGCTTCATTTGTATCTTTTCTAAGGTGCAATCGGATATATAAGTAATGGTGTCATCTGCACGAAGATGGAACAACTCTGTTAGATCTGAAAATCACAGTCCGTTTACATGTATACTAAACAGGAGTGGTCCCAAGATGGAACCCTGGGGGACACCCGACCCAACAGGCAGTAGACCAGAGACCCATTCACCCATTGATACCATCTGACTCCTTTCCATGAGATATGACGCCAATCATCTCTGTGCTAGGCCCACAAACCCCAATGATGCTGCCCTGGACAAGAGGACACCGTGGTCCAAGGAATCAAAAATGGAAAAGGAAATTAAAACAAAAAAAAACACGGACTACATATAATGTGATGTACTGTAGATAATATTTCCTTTCATGTGAGAAGGTGTCATGTCATTCTTTAACAATACTGCTATAGTTTTGTTTGGATTCTCAAAAATAAATGGCATAAAACCTTATCTGTGCATCCAAATTAGATTACTATGCTTCATTCACTTATATTCCAGGTCTCCCCTCCTGGACCACCTCTCACTACAAGAGGGGAAAGAAAGAAGAAAATAAAAAATCTTAGTCAATAATATGCATCGTACAATGTATTGCAATTCTTAAGTTCCTTCACCACAGAAGATGTCAGGCCATTTCCTTGATAATTCTTCCATGACTCATTTGTATTCTCAAATACCATTCTTTGGCCATCTGTTACTATCTTCAGTGTTGCAGGTAACATTGATGTTTTAATACCTTTTTAGACCAAAGCTTATGTCTGAGAATATTAAAGTGATTGTCAGACTCACACCTGCCTTACCCTATTTTATACCTTATGTCAGCAAAATTCATTCCACCCAATTTTCAATATCATTTTCACCATCTATATTTGGATACAAGGGAATGTGATTTGGCCCAGACAAGGTGGGCCAGTCGATTTCATTACTTCCTTATTGATGAACCGCCCCCCCCCCGTGCTATGACGTCCGGCAAGGGAGAGCGTTGGGGTGCACCCCACTGAAATGAATAGGCCTCGATTTTGCGTCCTATTTAATATTTTATGATGGTGAGTTGGAGACTAGTAAAGGCCACCGCTTGACTAACAAGGCCCTTGTTAGTTGAGCAGTGGCCTTCATTCATTTCCAACTCGCCATTATAAGGTATTAAATAAGAAGGGAAATTGAGCCCCATTCATTTCAATGGGGTATGCCCTCTGCGCTCTCCCTTGCTGGATGTCAGAGCATGTTCATCAATCACGGAGTAAAGAAATCAGTTGGCCCACCTTGTTGGGGCCAAAGTACGCTCCCTTGTATATAAATACTGACAGTGTGACAGTGAATAAAATGTTGAAAATGGGGTGGAATGACATTCACCAACATAACATATAAAATAAGGCAAGTCAGTCTGAAATGAAATAAACAGACTAAACCATTAAAAAATTTCCTCCTTTTCAACCACCAATTCTGGTGGTAAATCATGGCATGTAGATGCAAATGATCTCATTATTTTTAAGTGCTTTTATATATATATATATATTATATACACATATACACACACACACATATATACACACACCTGTGACACGAGTTTATCCTTGTCCTCCAGTTTTAGACACTTTACAATGATAGGTCTAGGCGGTTTTCCTTCCTCTGCTCTTGGCCTTAAAGATCTATGGATTCTATTGATTTCGATATTTACTGTTCATTATCTGGATCAGTTTCTAAGTATGCGGCAGCAGTTTTATCAAAAGTGTTTCTCAGGGTGGAATGCTGGTCCCATTCCTCTAGAACACCTAATATTCTCACATTCTTCCTTTGTGCCCTCATTTCAAAGGCCAACATCTTGGCTTATTTCTTTGTGTGGCTTCCATTTGTTTAACTTGCCTCACCAGTGGGCATTGTTGGTCCTCTAAGTTGGATAAACACTGCTGGATTTCAGCAAACTGTTTTTTAATGGAAGCATTTTCTGTTGTCAGTCCCTCCAGTGTTTTTTGCAGCTTATCCACTTTTTGGCCCAGATCAGTGATTTTAACCAACATTTTATTAATACCTGCAATTCTGATTAAAAATCAAACTCCTCTCCACTGCTTATATCAGAATAAAGGTCAGCTTGTATTTCTCCATTCTCAGCATCTGATTTAATCTCTATTGAGTGCTCTATAGAGAGATTCTCCCCTTAGAGTGATTTAGATGTGCCAGTTCCCTCGTTCACAGAAAGCCTTCCATTACTTTGTATAGCATCTATGGAGATGCTATTAGATTCTGAGGGCTGGGACGTAGGACTAATTTCTAGTGCAGATGTAGTGTATTCCTCAACTCTGCTCTCATTCCAAACACACTTTGTTAGCTCTGCCATTAACAACTGTAGTAAAGTTCAAGTTACCATTTCTGCAGAAGAAATATTATTACCAGGAGAAAATCAAATGGGATGAGATGTGGTTACCTGGATGGCTTTTATAATGTTACTTCTCAAGGATTTCCCACTTACTTTGATTAATGACACCAGCACTTGTGAGGTTTCTTGCAGATTGTTACGTAGAGAGGTCCTGCCTTTTGATTTTCTTTGGCAATTCTTTGGGCTGGAAGTGAATTACTGGGATCACCTGTAATGTTATGTTTCTAACTCTGCTAATACTTGGTTATTATAATTGGTGCATGGGAAGTTTTGCAGGCAAGAGGTCCCTACCCAGTCTGTTTTCTCACCCTCAGATTTGTTAAGTTCTAAAGCTGAGGGATTTACCTTTATAGTCTGTAGGTTCAAATTACACTCCTCGGAAATCCCCACAGTGGTTGAATTAACTCTGTCTCCAGAATGCAGGTTCCCGCTAAGAAATGTCAGTATTTTGCCATTGTTGCCATGACATGGTTTATTACTCAGCTGCTGGGATAGAGTAGTACAGATGATAGTTCAGCAGCTGTTCCCAAATCTGGGGTGGCCATTCACTGGACTACTACAAAGTTTCCATTGAGAGCCTCAAGCCTTTTTTCTGTTACAAGTGGAGCCGTGCTAGAGTTTGAGGAGGCTCCGATGTTCCCAACTCCACTGTAACAGGTTTCACCTTGAAGGTTTGTTGAGCCACCTTCTTTGAAATTACTGGTGTCTGTTTACTGATTTTACTTGCAATCTTCAATGTCGGTCCTTTTTTTAAATTTTTTCCTTGGTGTCATTATCCCGAATGCCAACAGTCCTTTGTACTGCTTCTTTGTTAAATTAGATCGGAATACAAAAAGCTCCCTCTCGGACATAGAAGGCATACACAGAACTCATAGGAGAGAGCAGGATAACAGTGTTATTAGGAGTGATGGAGGAGTTGCTTCAACTGGCGTTCAGCCAATCGCCATCTTGTCTCTGCCCCCGTTTCTGGATCATAGTTTTTTCTGATCCTCCTGAAGTTTGTCCGCATTCTGAATTTAGCCCACCACCCCAGCGAGTTTAGTGTCATCAGTGAACAGCAGCAACCTGCTGGAGGTCCCAGCTTCGTGGTTATTAATCTTAATGTTAAAGAGGCAGTGGTCCCAGCACCACCCCTGCAGGCACCACTGAAGACAACGCTACACTCCAAGAGACCCCAGGTCCCAGATGATTAATCCTAATGTTAAACAGCCATGGTCCCAGCACAGACCCCTGCAGGCACAGCTGAGGACACCGTTACACTAGGGGAGACCCCAGGTCCCAGATTATTAATCCTAATGTTAAACAGCCATGGCCCCAATGCCAGCCCCTGCACACACTGTGGAGGACACCACTACACTTGGGATCACTGCCCAATCATGAAGCAAAGAGTGGATATGATAGCCCTAAGGTCCATCCTTACCCTAAATTACTGTGTTACTATGGTACACATGATGGACCTAGTGTCCCTTTAAACCTTAAATTATTGTTACTGTTACACTGGGGGTATGATGGACCTAGAGTCTCTTCTGACTTTAAATTACTATGTCTCTATGTTACACTGTGGGGTGGGGCATGACTGACCAACAGTCCATTCTGATCCATGTTACACTACGGGTGGGGGCATGATGGACCTAGAGTCCATTCTGACTTTAAATTACTGTATTACTATGTTAAACTGTGTGTGTGTTTGGGGGAGGCATGACGGAGCTAGAGTCCCTTCTAACCTTAAATTACTGAGTTACACTGTGGGGGGGGGGGCATGATAGACCTAGATTCCTTTCTGACCTGTGTTACATTGTGGGTGGGTGGGGCATAATCATGATATACCTAGAGTTCATTCTGACTTTAAAAATACTATGTTTCTGTGTTACACTGTGGGGGTACATCATGGCTCTAGACTCCCTTCTAACCTTAAATTACTATTTCACCATGTTGCACTGTGGGGATCGTAAAGATGATGGACTTAGAGCCCCTTCTGACTTTAAATTACTGTATTGCTGTGTTAAACTGTTGAGGGGGGCATGATGGATCTAGAGTCCCTTCTAACCTTGAATTACTGTGTTACTTTGTTGGGGGGGGGGGGAGCATGATGTACCTAGAGTCCATTCTGACTTTAAATTATTATGTTCCTGTGTTCCACTGTTGGGGAGACATGACGGACCTAGAGCTGGCCCAGTGGCACTGAGGGTTGAAGTGCTGGACACCACACCTCACGCTATGCCAGCGACCTGAGTTTGGGAGCAAGCGTGGGTGCCGGGGGTTGGCAAGGACAGGGAGAGGATTGAGCGCTCGCTGGGCTGCTCTCCTCCCTTGGGGGGAGGGCTGGGGCTTGTCCGGTGCATCAGCGGCTCCAGATGGAGATCTGGGCACTGCAGTGTGTTGGCTACACTTCAGCATGGCTGACGCAGGCTGGTTGCCGTCGCCATGTATCAGAGTGCACCATGCAGGGGAGGGGAGGCACCAGAACACAGGAAATCCTGGCCTCGGCAAGCACAGAGGAGAGAAGCTTGCCACCAGTAGATACATTTTAAGCGTGAGATGCCTTGCTCCATGGGCTGTAACTTGCTGTGGTATTGGGGTAGATACACAACGGATGCCAGAGTCTCTCGTTTTTAACTGCTCACTGTCGGGATGAGCTCTGGCATTGTCCAGCAGCAGGATCGCCTTAGGTGGAAGTTTCAGCGACCTAAGGTGCGTTCACACTGCTGGGACAAAGTCTTCAAAAAACAATTTTTAAAGGTAGAAGCTGACATCCAGGCACTGGGCTGTGCCCAGTAGATGACAGGCAGCTGCTTGAGGTTAATGTATTTAAAGCACCTCGGCTTAAGTGCTTTCCCTATCACCAGCAGTTTGGGTTTGTGGCTCCCAGATTCATTAGTGCATCCTAGCACCGTGAGCCTGTCTTTATTTTTTTTTTTTTAAATCCAGGGACAGATTTTTCACTGCTAGCAACCAATGTTTTTTGGGCAAGAGCTTCCAGAAAATACCTGTCTCATCAGCATTGTAAATTTGAGATGGTGACAATCCCTCAGTTGCCATGACTGTTGTGAGCTTAGTTCTGAAAGGGGCATCGATTCGTCAGCTGAGGATAGGAGCTCACCAGCCACAGTCAACTGCCTGATGCCATGGCGCTGCTTAAAATGATTCAGCCAGCCCTCGCTGGCATTGAAGAAGTCGTCATCTCCATTCAGGCTGCGATGAAACTGAAGCGCCTTTTCCCATAATATGGACCCAGAGATAGGAGTTCCTCTAGTACGGTTCTGCATGAACCAGAGGTACAGTGCCCGATCTAGTTGGTTATCTCGGCAGCCTTTCATGGTTTTTCTTTGCTTTGGGGAGTCATTAGAGTCGAGGGCTGAGGCAAAGTCTCATAGCTTTTCTTTGGCTTTCTTTATGTCACAAACCATGGAGTTGCCTATGCCAAACTTACGGGCAACATCCAAGGCTTTTTCCCCACTCTCCAAACACTCAATCGCCAGCTTCTGCGATATGTCTGCTCGCCGTTCGCTACGTTTGGCCATGTCATAACACTCACAAAGCACAGAATATGATGAGGTGTGCTATTGTGAGAAAGAGGCGGAATTCCGGTTCTTATGTATGAACAATTAACACCTGGCAAGTGCCAACAGAGTTTAATTGCCACCACACTGTTCACTTAACAGCGTGGCTGCTTAAGCGAATTACAATTAACACTCCACCTAAGGGGACATAAAACCAATTCGGATTAACCGGAGATTCGGTTAATCAGAATTCGTAAAATCAGGAGTATATTGTACTATGTTACTGTGTTACACTGTGGGGGTACATTATGGCTCTAGACTCCCTTTTGACCTTAAATTACTATTTTGCACTGTGGGGATCGTAAAGATGATGAACTTGAGAGTCCCCGACTTTAAATTACCGTATTGCTAGGTTAAACTATGTGTGGGGCATGATGGGTCTGGAGCCCCTTCTAACCTTAAATTACTATGTTACACTGTGGTGGGAAGGGGCACGATGTACCTAGAGTCCATTCTGACTTTATATTACTATGTTAATAATAATAATAATATATAAAATAAATAGAAGACTTCTGGTGCAGCCACAGTCTGACCGAGTTTCGGCAGTGTCAGTGTTTAGTCGTGGTTGCTGGAAGGTTTGGGTTTCTGTTAATTTTTTCCCCACTTTTAGTAGGAAGCAGTTGAATTTTTTTTTTATTGCAGCCATTTCTTTTTCTTCCTTAAAAGCACTTACAGCAGACTAGAGTGGGGTCTCTGGTCTTTGGGGTTGAGTAGGCTGGGGCGTGGAAGAGTGGCGTGCTGTTGCTAGCATGGCGCATGAGCAGCAGAAACAAAACCCGGCACATGTTTGCCATAATAAACACTGCTTTATTATGGCAAATTACGCTATGAGTTTTGTATAGAAAAAAAGTAAACCCAGTAAGTATGTTATGTTACGCTGTGGGGAGGGCATGATGGACCTACCCTTCTGACCTAAAATTATTGTGCTGCTATGTTACACTGTGGGTCTGTAGGGCAGCATGATGGACCTAGAGTCCATTCTGACCTTAAATGACTATGTTACTATATTACACCCGGGGGGGGGGGGCATGATGGATCTAGAGTCCATTCTGACCTTAAATTACTATGTTACTGTGTCACACTGTGGGGGCAGTCACGATGGAAGTAGAGTCCCTTCCACCCTTAAATTACTATGCTGCTATGTAACACTGTGGTGGGGGGGGACCTAACAGACCTAGAGTCCCTTCCAATTTTAAAGTACTGTGTTACATTGTGGGGAGACCAGATGACCTTGAGTCCCTTCCGACCTTAAATTACTGTCAGTATGTTACACTGTGGGGGGGGGGGATAGACCTAGAGTCCAGCCTGGCCATAAATTACTGTTACTATGTTAAGCATTCAAGGCAAGCCTGGACACGTTTATGCTTACCAAGGGAATCACAGAGTACCTTGGGTAGTAGGGGGAGTGGGGAATCACTGGATACCCTGGGTAGTAGGGTGGGTTTTTTATCCCTGAACATTTGTACATGTTTTTGCAGAAAACTTCCCCTACCTATGAAGTGCGGGAGATGGTGGACATTATACAACAGGGGTGAAGTGATATGGCATTGAATAAAAAGCCGTATCACAAGCACAGTGCGATAACTAGATCATAATGTGTACACTGAAGATGTCAAGCACAGTGTACACATCACTGCCAGTTATCAACACAGTGTACACATCACTTCCCCCCCCTCCTCATGCCGCTAAAACAAAAAATAAAAGAAAATAAAAAAACAGAGCTCTGTTGTCTCAAACAGATATGTGGTGTCCTGTTGTGTGATACCCATGTATCCACTCTTGGAAAGTGACCTCAGAAACCTCACTCGTGACTCCACTATGCTCTTCCACGTGCGAGCCGAGGTCACTGTCCACTCATTGTGATACATACGGTATCACACGCTGGGCCATAATGTATCCCCTTAATATAGGCCTAGAGCCCTTTCTTCCCTTAAATTATAATGTTACTTAATGAATACCTGAAGGTGGAATTATTTTAAAGGAGCTCATCCTCATTTCAAACCTAAATAATACTTGCTAAGGCAGATTCAAAATGGGGACAAAGGGGCACATCCCGACTCTGGTGTCAAAGGGCAATGAATGTAAAATGAGCACAGAATGTAAAGGCACATCACTTCACTATACCAGGACCGGAACGAATACATACCTTTCAGGCAGGAGGCATTCTCCGTGACATCATCATCATCACACGACACTTGCCACATGGTCATCAGCTCTTGAATCGCCATGTCCAGCGTTGGTATATCTGTGTTGGGGCACATGACTTTGCAGCTCTGGTTGAGATGCATGGGGGTCCCCTCCATTGTTGCAGTTGGAAAGAGTGGAGGACAGCTGAATGCAGAGCAATGGACACCTGCAGGAATTTAAAACAGACATAGACCAATTAGAGAAAAATAAAGTAAGTTTATGTAACAGCCCTTTGACTCACCTTGGCTGCTCCAGGGCCCTCAGGGTCCACACTGTACAACAACTCTGAGGGGGCCGGCCTGGGTTCTGTAGTGGACAGATACTTAGCATGGCGCCTCCACCTGTGAAAGTGACAAGAAATACCTGTGGACAGAGAACAGGTTACCACCGCCCAGGAAAATATGTAAGCTGCCCCCCCCAGACACTTTCCCCACAACAATACTTACTCCCTTTTCACAATAATATGCAAAGAAATGTAAGCAATAACAATTTTTATTGGGGGAGAGGAAAACAAAGGAATAATACAATGCAGCACTGTTTAGAACAATGGATACCCCACACAAGAGTCCCACTTCCCACCTACGGTGCACCCTGAGTACTGTCACTTTTGATGCGGTGGGTACATCACCGGGGTGATGCTGTTGGCTTGAACAGGGAAATCTTTCAACAGGGCCCAACAATTGGAAACTGTAGAACAATGTAATTGCTGACCTGGGCTTAGCTTTACCCTGGATACAGTCCAACCCAGGAATTACCCCCTGTAACCTAGCTAATAGAGACTCCCGGAAGCCACAGCTTGGGGTACTAGCAGTTCACAGGGGGTTTCAGCAGACAGCTCTAGTACAGTACCATGAAGATATCCTGATGGTGGTGCACCACAAGGCCACAAAGCTGAATGACTGGTGAAAATGAAGAACGCGGATCTTCACCTGCCTGGTCTTTCCAACTTCGCCTCAGAGGCCTTTGTAGACAGTTTTCACCAGACAAGCCTTTCATCGTCATCATCTTCTGGTCTTCTTCCTTTTGTCTAGAAAGAATGCAGGTGAAGTCCCCTAGACCACTCTGTTGCACACCCTGGACACACAATTACAACTGGGTCTGGCACAGTTTCTTACCCCAGCACTCTCCTTTGGTTTCTCTATAGACAGCAGTGCTGGGACCTTGCACAGTCTAGCCACAGCACACTCAGGCTCTCCCCTTGCTGAAAGTTGCACTCTCTCAACGTACTTCTCCATGGGGGAACACGGTAACTCAGTCTTTGCTTGAGATTGCAGTGTTTGGCAAACTAGTCTGCACACACACAGTCTCTCTCATCACACTGCAGCCACAATTAATCAGGCTCTGTCAGCTGGCTGTGCACTGAATCTCCTCTTTTCTGACAGGAAATCCCCACAAACAGTAGGCCGCAGCAGGAGCTCTCTCAGGCACTCTGTCCCTAGTTGCCAAACTGTGGCCAATCAGGCTATTGGGGGGGGGGGATTGCAGTTGGTGGTCTGGTAACCTACAGTAGTCTTTCCTGCACTCCAGCTCTGGCTGATCCCCCTTTCTTGCGGGATGGCAGTCCTATTTATCTTGTTCACACAGCCCCCTAGTGATTGGCCATCATAGTCCCGGGCAAATTCAATGCCCTTTCAACTTTACCCAGCAGTCCTCTCATTTCTGTAGTCCTATGGGGGCTACCATCTTTATGTACATTCAGTCCCATAAACTATTAAACAAGCCCTTTCATGGGCTGCTAGTTACTTATCCTGACTCCGATTGGCCACCTAGAGCCTGGCCACCTGCAGCCAGGACATCTTTCATTTGATTTGTCGAAGCAGATATCTCCCTATAGGGGCTCCCTATACATATTCCCCCTTTTTTCCTCATCCTTTCAGGTGCGCTCCTTAATGGAGTCACTGCTTCTTTAAATGTTTAAGCTCATGGGGCCACACATGTTCGGTACAAGTGTGGCTGCCAACTTTATTGTTTACCTTTGCTCGGTCTTAGTACCAGACAGCTCCTGGACCGAGTAAACCTCCCAGAGCACCTGGAGGCACAAAACACACCAGCAGAGCTCGGGCCCCTTTAGTGGATAGGGCTGAGCAACTGGATTTCAGTGCCAGCAGATATGGAGCACAATCTGGGCTCCCAGGCTGGAATCCCACCAGAGTCACTAGCGGGATACTGGTGGAGGAGCAGAGGGCCAGAGCCCACACAAGGTAAGCCAATTTGCGGGGGCGGGGGGCTTACATTTATTTCTAGGGTGCTCAATCCTGGGGGCTCTGGGCACCTTACATCATTTAAAAACAGCACAAAACATTACATGGAAAATGAAAATCAAAACAGAATACGAAACTAGATTTAAAACTGACCAGACCCATAGCATGAATTAAATAGATTAAATGAGGGTGAATCTGGGAGGGGAATGTGAGGTGGAAAGTCCTGAAGGAGGTGGGAGCCAGCAAGAGAGGTGAGCAGGGGCTGAAGAGCCCACCTGTGACCTGGGTAGAAAAAAGCTTTACAGAAAATAAATAAGCATTTGTCAATGTTGAATGTTTGCTTGCTGGTATTGGCATTGGTACTGCATAAGTTAGAGAGATGCATAATAGGAATGGCGGTCAAGTATGAAATAATGCCAACCCCAACCCCCACCCTACAGAGACTGACAGGCGTTGGGGTGCGTCTTTGGGGGTCATCAGCCATAATACACACCATTCCCACTACCTTCAATTCCTGCAGACACTGACAGGTCATGGTGTGCCTTGTGTTCGCCCTTACACTCACCCCATTCCATAAGGAAATAAGCTGAAATGGGTGCAGTATAGGAGAATGGGGTGAATAATAGGGCCGAAGACCCCAAGGCACACCTCGAGGCCTGTCAGTGGCTGCAGGGTGGGGTTGGGGGTGGAATGGCATGAACAATACAGCTTATAACCCCAAGCCAAACACCAGACACCTTTCAGTCTGTACAGGGTGGGGTATTACGGTTGGAAACCCTAATGCCCAAGGTGTTTGTTGGTATTTTCTCTCCAAATTTTCAACATGGGCTTTTTGGGACCCCACCTCATGAAGAGTGGCACTGTCATTTCATTACTCAATCCCAAAAGGTGAAATCGCACAGCAAATGCGCCATTTGGAGCAACAGCTGCAAAAAGACATTTTGGGCAGGATGTGAAAGTATCGTGTACTGTTCATGAGGAGGTGTGAAAAAATGGCAATGTTGAAAATCTGGAGTGAAAATATGAAAAAGTAGTGAAGTTACGAGCATGCATAGAAAGTGTGTAATGCATGCTCGTAACGCAGTCATTTTTTGGATTTTTTTCACCAAATTTGCAACATAAGCTTTTTGGGACCCCATCTCGTGAACAGTGGCACTGTCATTTTGTTAATCAGTCCCAAAAGGAGATTCCGCCCAGCGACCGTGAAATCACATTTCAGGACCAAGAAATGAAATGACAGTGTCAGTGGTCACGAGGTGGGGTCCCAAGAACCCCATGTTGAAAATTTGGGCCAAAACTCAAAAAAAAAAAGGCTGCAATATCAACCTAAGTTGAACGCCTCCCCCCCATTGACTCCCATTATAGGGCTTACCGTGGTTTTCTTTAGTTTGCGGTCAGCTTTTGAAAAGTGCTGACATGTTCTTGGTCCACAGAAGATCACAGCGCTGGACCTCCAGAAGCAAGTATGGGGTGGGGGGGGAGGTGGGGTGTGCAGAGGGAGGGTCAAGATGGGGGAAGGGGGCTACCGGTACGACGAGGGACTGTTCTTTTTTACAGGTTTAAAAAAAAAAAAAAACACAACAGGGGACAGTTTTCTTCTTCTACAGGTGTAATTTTATGAAATAGATTTCAGTACATGGGTGGGCTCCCAGTGTGCCAGACTAGTGGAAGGGGGATCAGTGCCAACCCAGGGAATGGGCACCTCGAGGTCGGCAGAAAAAAAAGGGGGTGTAGGGGGTGCATCCGACACCGGGAGTGGGCATCCCAGTGTCAGAAAAACAATGTTTACTTTGGTGCACTGGGTTGGGCTCCCAGTGTGTCACAGTAGTGAAGGGGGACATGCCCACATGCGGATTAGGCACCCTGTTGTCAGCAAAAGACACTTATGGGCATGCCGACATGGGGATTGGGCACCCCAGTGTCTGCTTTGGGGGGGGGGGAAAGAGAGTGTGTGGTGGGTGGCAGGAGCCGCCAATTATGCAAAACCACACGGCTCATTTTTTATTTCACCAGGAAAAGCAAACCGAGAACACGAGTTGCTCGTAAGTCCAGCTATGCACGTTACTGTGCGTTGTAATGCACATGGCTGGAATGTTTCTGGCTGCCGGGAAGGGGGAGGGAAGAGATCTGCCGCTGCAATGATGAAACTGTCCATCATTGCAGCGGCAAATTCCTTTCAATTCTGGCACTCGCACTGAAACTGCCATCATTGGCAGCTTCCCTGCTGATTGGTGGCCAAGAGACACGCCTCTGAAAGCATTTGCCAGATTGGCCAAACACTGCCACACCTCTGCAATACTTTACACTCTTCAAAATATTTCTTGTAAACTGTGCACGCAAGCAAACATAATAAATTAATTTAATAGATATATTTTTAATAAATTTTTTATTAAAGATTTAAAAGCATCAATGGAGAAGGTCAAACGGTTGTTCATTTTCATAACATGATGTCAGCCTTTAGGGAAGCAACATCAGGAGGTTCCAGTCATATCACCTGCAGCAGTGCAATATTATGGGCACGGATGCAAGGATGGCTTTTGGGAATTGGGGCAGTCTGGGACTTTTACTGACATTTGCCCATTGGGAAACAGTTTGCATAATCTGACCTATGAGCATTACCTTGCTTAGGCAGCAAAAATTGTTTAAAGTGAATTTCCAACAAAATGTTATAAGGTATTGGGCTTCATAGCCCAATACCTTATGCTAGCATGACCTCAATTTTATTAAAAGTTAACTAAGTGTATTAAGTTTTAGAAGGGGCCGTACCCGACTCCATAGCTACCGCCAGTCAATCCCTTCCAGCTTTCTAGTTCATCTGCTGTACCCCCACACCCTGTGGTTTTGTGATGTTTCAGCAGGGAGAGCATGGGGTGAGCCCTATTCAAGTCTATGGGGTGTTTTTTCAATGTCATTTTATGAAGCCGTCAACAATCTTGGAGGGAAATGAAAGCCACCACTCTACTAATAGGGTCAAAGCAGTGGCTTTCATTTCCCTCTCAGATTGCATACAGCTTCATAAAATGGCACTGAAAAAATGCCCAATAGACTTGTATGGGGCTCACCCTTGCGCTTGCCCTGCAAATATCACAAAACCATGGAGCACGAGGGTACAGCAGATGAACTAGGAAGCTAGAAGGACTCTACTAGTGGTGGGCTACGCAGCCAGGTATGATCCCTTCTAAAACTTAGTTATATATTACTTTTAACAAAATTCAGGTCACACTGCCGCCGGTGCAGTGGCATCTCGGGTTGAGGCGCTGGACGCTACACCTCATGCCACGCATGGGAATGAGCCTGGGTCAGCAGGGAAGGGAGAGGACTGAGCATCTGGAGGACAGCTTTCTTCTCCCAGGAGGGAGGGAGGCTCCTGCTCAACGCTTGGCTGGCCTCTGGAGAACTCCGGAGGCACAGCAAGCGCTGGAGCATAGAGAAGGGTTGGGAGTGGCAGACGTCGGTGAAATGCCTTGACATCGGGGTGCTGGCCACTCCCCTACAGAACAGGGAAAATACCTTCCAGCTCCGATGGAGACAGAGCATCGGAGCTTGCCCTCAATTTGCAGCCACCTTCTTGGCACCCCTCGACTGACTAAACTAGATATTCGGGGTGTTTGGGCCTCACCTAATTCCCACCTGGGGGTAATCCGAGGCTCCATGGGTGACAGGGCAGACCAGGTAAGGCAGCTTGCAGAGGGATGACCCCTAGGTGCTTCCGTTGGATATCGGAGCTGGTGGGAGGGAAGTCGAGAAAAATTAGAAAGCATAAAAAAAAAAAAAAAAAAAAAAAAATTCAGGTTACACTGGCATAAGGCCCAATACCTTATATCAGAAATTTCCTTCAATTAAGCAATAATGCACCAGTGGTGGGTTCTAGGGCATGGCAAAGGGTGCA
This sequence comes from Neoceratodus forsteri, assembly GCA_016271365.2. Classification (NCBI taxonomy): domain Eukaryota; kingdom Metazoa; phylum Chordata; order Ceratodontiformes; family Ceratodontidae; genus Neoceratodus; species Neoceratodus forsteri. Next base: position 254,321,314 of record CM028133.1, read on the forward strand.
ACTGCACTCCCCATTGTAACTTACTTGCTGTTACAGTTAATTTTGCTGAAGAAGTCTGATTTACTGATTGTACAAAAGCTCATGTAACCCCCACCCCCTACAAATTGGGATTCTCGAAAAGTCTTCCTTGAGTTTGCCTAAATGCTCACTGCCAGGCTGGTGTTCTGCGTTTTAGCAGTTTAAATATATTACCAGAGAGTGCCTGTATATCCTCTGTATACTGTCTTTTTAAGAGCTGCCTGGATTGCAGTCATAATTAATCAGAGGGAGTTCTGATAGAAGATGTACTTGTTTGCTGATCATTTGTTGGAGTAGTAAAAATATTGCAGTTTGTTCTAACCGGCCTTCTTTGCAGCATGGACAGTTCTGTTTCTTTCCATCAACGTGGTCCTGGACTGCAGAATGGGCCAATCAATACATTTGGGACTCTAAAATGGAGCCTGCCTACAGGGGCTTGGTGGGGCCAAAACTTGTAAGAATTGTAGTTTTGGCCTTTTGGCACCTAAAATAACCTGGAGGGTGAGCCCTTGTTATGACTGACAGATCAGCCAACCAAACCTTTTGGATCTTGGGGAAAGTCCCACACTGCATGCAGTTTCAGTTAGATCAGAGTTGGGAAGTGAAGTAGTAACAGCTCGAGATAGTTCGAGCAGCAATCCACAGTGGATTCGTGTGGGAGAACCGTGGAAAGGCCTGAGTTTGGCCTGCATGCCTGCTTGCTATTCCAGAGAGGGAACTTGTGCTTTTTTCAGACTGAATCCGAATTTGGAGAGCGAACTAAGCCACCGAATTGTGACCAGGCTTTAACCTGAAGACCACCAAAGATTTGCTGAATGCGATCAGCCTGCCAGGACTTCCAGCTACCTCTGAACTCCCAGATTGTGCAGAGACACTGTAATTGCGACCGGAGAGCCATTTACCTGGTACAGTGAAATTTCCTTACGTGAATGTGCTGTGTGCTTATAGTGGGTCGTGTTTTGGTTCCCCACTGTGTGTCTGAACTGTGTTTTGCTTGCTGGAGGCTGTATCCAGCTCCACAGACTGAATCTGTATCCATTTTCATTTGCCTGGGCCCCAGTACACTGGCCCAGCCAGAATACCTGCTATGCAGAGAAAGTCATCGACAAGAGACTAGCCTGGGGATCAGCCCCCTGCTTAACGCCTTGAACAGGAATGACGCCTCGGTGATTCGTGTGGGCCCTGCTTCTCCGGGCACTCCAGCTCAACAGCCTGCAGTCTCGATTTCATCCTGCCTGTGTCCAGTATTGAGTATCGTGAGTAAACATCACGGTAGCTCCCTGCAACAACAGCTAAATCTAAAAGTGTTGTCATCTGATTGCTTTGTTGTCTTTTCTTTCACGAACTTGAGCCCTCTGGCTCCAGATTACAAATAGTGTGTGTTGTGCATGTTGCTTTCTTCCATCACAGGGCCACAACTAGCTGCAACGTTCCTGGCTAGCCCATTGTTTTCCTACCTGGGTACCCAGAGTGTGTGACTGTGTAAGGACTCTGAACTGCATGCATAATTGTGATCAATATAGCTTTAAAGCAAATCAACCTGATTACGCCCCTCCCTTGTTCAAGTCCCCTGAATAAAATCAGATTTAACTTTGTTTCCATTTAACCAGACTGTGGTTCCAGTTTGTGCCAAAAGTATTGTACAGTTGCTATTTGCTGTGCTTAACCTTGTTTTACATGGGGTCCCCAGGGTCAAGCTAGAGGAACCAGCCCTGGTGGTAAGTGCAAACAGCGTGGGTATTCACCTGGTGAATAAGGGTCATTATGAAAGTAATTATTGCATATTGTTCAGGCCACTAGAAGGGAAAGAGGGGGGTTACAGTGTCACGGAGGGCTGTGCCCAGGGTAGCTTGACCACTAACAACCCTGACCTCCAGGTGGAGGCACCCATTTCATTACCCAGGCCCCTTAACCTGCTGCTAGCCAAGCAGGCAGGGGTAGTAGTCCTTGCGATAGTGCCACCTAGGGGTTACACTCCTATTCAAAACTATAGATTAGATTTGTATTTTCTGGTAAAAATGTAATGAAAAGGATAACAGCAGACAACATACAGGATTAAAACAAAAATTGCACCTCACGTATACACACCAGCCCAGCACCCTCCATTGTAAAATCCTGCACCCGCCACTGTAATGCACAACAGTGTGCGGTATATGTAAGCAATAAGACATGACAGGGTGTGTTTTGAACAGATATTACCGCACGCCCGGGGCGTAGTAAGGCACGAGGCCACCGGCCGAGTGTCTTCAGCCCCTGGAAGTGCGGTAATATCTGTTCAACACACACACCCTGGAGTGTTTTACTGCGCTTATAAAATGGCTCTTTTTTTATGTTTGTCACCTTAAAAAATATTATTGAACTGAAAAAACTGAAATCACTGTTAATTTGAGATAGAATAGTCCTTCCGCCTACTAGGCGATGACATCATTATCTTTTGACACATTAACATTTGTACTGTTGTAGCACCCCCCCACATCCCAATCGAGAGAACAAGTGTGGTTATGAGAGGAAGTAACAGGTTCTCCCTGACAGGTTGTGCCACTTTCGCAATTAAAAAGGAATAAGGGATGCAGATTTGTTTTTTAGTTAAATGTAGTGGGACGGAAGTGCAGTTTGCCATGAGAGGGAATCCCGTTCTGGTCTAGTTCCAATTTTGTGCAGCAGCAAGCTTCAGTCTCCCCGAACTAGAAGAATGCTTTATGCACTGATATAACGCTGCTGCTCTCCGATTATGAGTTCTAGCGGACATGAGGTTGGGAGCGGGACTGTCATCAAGACATTCGCTCCCTCGCTTACCAAGACTAAAAACAATGGCAGCTTTCAAAAAATGAACGTTCCACTGACACATCTTAACATTCCATTTAGGGGCATTGATTTATTGACCTGTACTTTTTTTCTCTGTGTGTAAAACATATATGACACTTCGTTTCTAACCAATTGGAAAGCTTATTTTTACAAGCCCATTTTATAACATGCAATATCATCACTTCCTGGGTGCACTACAAGACAGGAGGCAACACTGAGTGCCTTCAGCTTCCAAGAAATAACAATACACCGTGCTATACCAAACCCTCAGGGGTTGAAAAATCCCCAAGTCCGAGGTCCGGGGCCCACAGAAATGCTGCAGGACTTGCATGTTGCAGCCCTTTTAAGTCCGACGGACTTGGCTGTATTTACTTCTTCCAGCGTTTAAAGGTTTTATTTATGACTCCCACAAAACGAGCGGGGTGCTGGCCCTTTAAATTCGTGCATTTGCGCTGCTGTCTCTGTATCTGCTGGCTCACCTGCTGCTATGTATGGATAGGAGAGAGGAAGTGAGTGGGGTCTGGGAGCAGCTGTATGCCAGGAGGAAGCCCAAGCAGTGATCGTGAAACCGAAGGGTTGGCGCATTTGGACGCTGGTGTCTGTAGTCCATTCCCTCCAGCTCCTCCTCCTCCTCTCTCGACAGCCAATTAACGGGCACCATGTAAAATTGGCGGCTGGTTCACCCGGCGCACGCACTGCCGCTCGCCATTGAGACAGAGAGTGAGAAGTTAAGAGACGTGGAGGAGCGGAGGATTTTGCCAGACTAGTCAGTCGAGAGTTCAGAGTAATGTGCGTGCTGCATGGAATTGGATTATTAATTTAAATTGTTTGTGCCTGGCGGTCTTGTCTGAGCTTAGCTGTGGAGGAGTGAGTCGGATGGCAGATGGCACTGAGACAGTATGGACTTGGAGATCTGCCAGGCCAGGCTGCCATTCCCTTCCTTCCGTCAGCCCTGCCGCCCGAGTTGGTAGCCTTAGGCACTCCAGGGTCCAGGATGTGTGCGGTCCTACCTTAGCTGCCAGTCAAGTTCTTCAGTTCAGGAGGAAGGAGGAATCACTCAGGACTCTGAGGTAAGGAATATTACACTTGACCTGGGCAGACTAGGTTGTCAAAAAAAAAAAAAAGCAGAAGACGTTTTCTGGCAACAAATTCTGTGTTCTCCTATTGTGTTGTTTGTGATGCATTGATTGCTGGATGCTCAATCAACAGGAAATGTTCCTCACAAAACCTTCGAGGTAGGAGGGGTTAAGCTGAGGACACTTCTTACTTGCGCTACACTAGGAGCATCAGGGTAGGTTACATTTGAAGTATTCATTTGCTGAGGGGCCATTTATGTCCAGACTCCAGGCATTGGAGTCCAAGCTGGAATCTGGACATAAATGACAGCAAATGAATGCTTCACCATTTTCCTAGGGTCAAATCCCCCCTCCCCGCCCCGACTGTCCTGGTCCCAGTAGAAGTTAAAATCAAACATTCCCAGGTACCAGTGGCACTTAATCCCTCACCCAGTCCCAGGTTTGGCATTTAAAAACTGCCTTGTAGTCTAGTGGCACCTTCCCCTCCTAGTAGTGCCATCCTCAGTTGCACACCTGGACTCAAGATGGCGGCCAGCCGGCCACTACTCACCCTCTCTTCACCTTCACTGCTGGCCACCATCTCACACAAGTGTGACAAGTACAATGTGGGTATTGAATGTGACTTGTGTAGACTGTACATGAGATGGCAGCCAGCACCACAGGTGAATAAAGGCTGAGTGCTGGCGCATACTCAACAGTGGCAATGGGGCAGCAGAGGATGATGCCAGGAGAGAATGGGCCACGCAGCCACTTGACTACCAAGGAGTGTTTTTATTCCAAAATGGGGATCTGGAGCAGGAGAAGGGGAACACCAGGGATTCAGGAATAATCTTTTCACTTGTTTCAGTCAGTTGCCCGTCACAGTTACTTGCAGGCACAGCTGCATATTGTACTAGTACTACATATTGGAGTGGACCCAGAGACCATCATGTGTCTGCCTTGCAGCACAGCTGCGGCTATGTGAAAGGACTTCAGCTAGCCTGGGGAAGAGTACTAATTAAGACTGATGAAAAGTGGGGGTTCACTGGTGCATGCTGGACTGTGAAACAATTTAGAGCCAAGAAGAGAGTCTATTTTGAATCCAGAGACTGCGAGCTGCAAATAATTTGGCTTGTGAGTGGTCCCTTTTTTGTCCTATAAGGAATGAGGAAAAAAAAAAAGTGGTTTGCTTTGGTAAAAATGTGGGTGAAAAAAATGTGACTTACCGATGCCTGCCATGGACTTGTGGGCCAAAAGTAACATAAGTTCTGGACTTACAGGCTCCCCCCAAATTTTTCAACCCTTGACCCTGGAGTGCATTTTCGTGATTACAGAATGGCCCCAAAGTATAGGAAATAGCCGATTTTGATATTCAGTTTTGAACCAGAAACCCTACAAGGAGAAACAAAATACCTCAATAGGTACACCCAGGAAGACAAGAGAGTGTAGGAGGGGGGAGGTATGATAGAGACCTATAAATACCTCATGGGGGGTAAATAAGGTACAAGGAGGGGAGTATTTTTCAGAGGAAAAGATGCAAGAGAACAGGGGGGCAAGCAATGAAGCTGGAAGGTGGAAAATTCAAGAGAGATGCGAGAAAGTACTTCTTCACTGAGAGTGGTGGATGCCTGGAACAGTCTTCCAGTGGAGGGGGTGGGGGCAAAAACAGTGGTGGGCTTCAAGCATGCACAGGATAGGCACAAGGGAATCTTAGTGGGAACCAATGTGGGCTGGGGGCTGGAGATCAAGGCCAGGATTCATAAAACTTTGTCCCGACCCTAGATTTTCGCTCAGTCCTTCCCCTGTGTTAATAGGTCAGTTGCTCATTTCAGTTAGAGAGGACTGGCTTGCTCCCACAAGGTTTTTCTTCCCCTCCAATGAGTTTAGCAGCCTGGTAATTGTTGGTACTCAATTAAATTAGGCCAGCTTTCTGCAAGGGGTTGGGACTAGTTTTCATCAAATTAGTTAGACACAGAATTCCCAGCGTTTGTGTTTTACCCTCATTTAAATTAGAGAGGTACAGGATTATCAGACACATAATAGAGATATGTCTCATGGTTTTGACCCCATTTCAGTTAGAGAGGTTTCAGATATGGCATTGTTAGGTTTCAACAGTAGCATCTAAGTGGCACTGTATCGTGTATATTTAGGAACAGGGGTTCGTCTCTATTCTTTCTAACAATTATTCCTCTTATGCAGATTTTAGCAGTGCTACTTGGGTGTCAAGCTCCTTTCTAGTCCCCACCAAGTTTTACAGCTATTTGCTGCATTTTGGAGATGGATAGTGTTTTAGCTCTCAAATATCTCCCCAGTAGAGGTTTATTTCCTTCCCAGGGTTACGTTTATACCCCCTTATTTTCCTCCTTCTTTTCTCTGCAATATTATTTTCTGGCTGTCCGGGCTCTTGGGATGGAGGGGTTGGGTGACGGATGGTGGACAAGCCATTTTAGAAGTATTGTGGTGATTGTTTCTTATTTTGCTTTTATATTGTGGCTTCCACTCACTGAACTCACATTCAGCACGGTTCTGTTACCTTTGCAGCCAGTTCCCTGTTTAAGTTAGTGGGGAATGGCTCCTTTATTGCACACTCTTGTTACAGTCTAATGTAACTGGGTGACGGTCCTCATTTTAGTTAGGGAGACTAACTCAATAGTGTTTTCTTATTTCTCCAACTACATAACTTGGTTTGGGGGGGGGGGGTTGCTTAGGCTCTATTCTTGTTTAAGTTAGAAAGGTACAGAGTCTTACTCTGCAAACCTGTATTGTCATTTTTGCCCCATTTGAGTTCGAGGGGCTTTTTCTGGGACATAGCTGCTTCAATATGCCATTGGGCGAGTGGCGATTAGTACTGTGGGTTTCAATGCTTTGCTGTGTCATTATTTTGTAGGACTCTTCCTCCCTCCTTCAGGTATTTTGATGCAAGGCTTTAGTGCTCTTCCCTCGCCTGCTCCCCTTCCTGTGTAAGGGGGTCAGTTTGCAGTACTCAAAGGAGGGTCTGGCTTATGGATGGTTCCTTTATACCACGTTGGATGTTATAGCTACCAATTTTGTGTCTTGCAGGGGACTCAAACCTCCTTTTTGCACTATTGGTGTCACACCCTCCTTTTTGTTTTCCCTTATTTTTATCTCCCCCAGGACAGCTTCTTTCTCCTTCAATTTTACCTGCTGGGAGTTAGTAGGCTGCTCGCTGTCTGCTTTTTTGTTTTGTTTTTGTTTTTGTCCCCAAAATATTTTCCACCCTTTACCTGGATCCAAGCAGGCGCTGTATATTCATTCCTTCTAGCCTTCCTTTCACTTTGGAGTTTTGTAAGGCCTACCCCCCCTTTTGTTTCTCTCTAAGGGCTCACTGGGATATCTGGAGGGGTGAGTGGTGCAGCCCAGTGGGACATGCCCATATACAGGCCACTAACAACCATTCCCTCCCCTTCAACACGCATGTTTTATATTGTCTCCCTCCTATATTTTTTTCTTTGGGACCTGTATGTCCCATTGGAGGCCCAGATCCTCTTTGGTTCTAGCATTTCCTCCTACCCTCTGGTGGGCTTTTCAACCTTTAATCCCACTTTAGGGATCCAGGGCTGGCGGTGGTTTCCTCCCTTCCCCAAGTTTTGGATTGTTTTTGTATATTAGTTTTGCCTCGTTGGTGATTAGGAACAGTTTTTGATTTGTTAACGTTTCAAGCTCGGTCTTTTTATGGCTCACGGTTGGCCTTATTTTTATTTTTAATTTTTGTGAATTTCCATTTTGGCAATATATTGATCTTTCTGTTTTTGCTTCCTACAATATACAAAAAAAAATATATATAAAAACCCTCACCCCTGCCTTTTTACCAAAATGACAGGTGGCATGCTGTTGAAGTTGACAGCAGTATCTGGTGGGGACCTGGGTTCGGGGAGGATGAGGTTACTCGGCACAGGGGGACCTAGGTTTGACTACTCTGCACAGGGGCACCCAAGTAAATCCGAACACAGGAAGCAATAACTGTAATGTCCAGAACCAGGAATGAGATTCTTCAGTGTGGCTTTTATTCACAAACTAGCTGAACAAAACAAAGCATAGACGGACCCCCATGGGGCTACATTTCCTGGTAATGCAGATTAGAGACTACAACGCGGTCCACTGGAAGAATGAACCAGTTATACTGTTTTCAGGCTCTGGACCCACCAGGCACACAGCCCGGACTTGCACACGCTTTGGGTACACAGCCCGACTGCCCCGGCTCCCCCGCCGCCCACTTGATTCACGGTCCATTGGAAGAATGAACCAATTATCCTGTTGTGGCTCCCCACACCACTTAGAGTCTGCGACTCCTAGAGAGATTTTCCCTTTTGCAACCCCACGTCTGGGTACTTCCCCCATCACTGGCCAAGTGCATGAGGCAAAGTAGCAACCACAGCAGAAATCTGTAGAGGTGGACCTGGTTACTAAAGATGGAGGGTTTGCCCACCTCCAGCTCCCACAGCCCATACCTGGCCATTTCCCTGGGAAAACTGAACCATTTCTGAATGTAGATTAAATGGTAGATGATCTGGCTCATCTCCTCTACATATTACTTGAAATCACACAGCACTCTAGCATTTGACACTACTCCACTTGTTTGGCCTAGTCCTATAGGCTTCCCAAAATGTAGCTCAAATCCTAGATTTCCACACATGTACCAGGGTGAAGAAAACATTTTGCCCTCTCTTTGCCCTCTCATGTTAGAGCAAACACTCACCCTTTAGTTGCAGGTGCCCCACAGGCGACTCACAAATCTTCCAACTTTCCAAAACAAAGGCTGAACTGAGCTGGCAGCTTTTCTTCCTCTTGGCAGAAATTAAGGGGATTGCCCCAGGAATCTGCAAGAGGATCCTTACATCCCCCCCCCCGGAAGGGAGGGGCACTGAGACCCGAACAGCGGTCTCCACCACTTGAGCACACCTTACTTGCTCAAGACAAACTGGACACTGACTCCTTCTTACATGAAGGCAAACTGGAACTGAACACTTCCCTTTGAAAACTCCCAACGTTCTGTCTCCCTCTGCTGCAGATTCCAATGTGGCTTATGCAGCTGTGAAAGTTCTATTGGTGATGTCATCCCTCAGTCTCAGCTGACTGAGAACAGAGTGAGACAGTGTGAAACCCATTTAACTGGAGTTTCACAAGCTGCCTTCCCTGCCTACCACTAGGTCTTACTGGGATTCTAGTAACCCCAGGTAACAAGGGGTTACATACAATATATCTGATCACTTTTACTTCAAACAGGTACTTTACTCCCATATACAATGTGATATTATGTTCCATATCACTATGATTTCATCACGTTGAAGGTTGTTGGGGGGGCTTTCACTGGGGTGCCCCAGCTCTGCCATCTTGCTGCATTGGGTTCTTCGGGACTGGTGGTGGGGAGGAGGCTTTGGTGTTGGCTCCACTCATACTTTATTGGTATGTATGGTGGTGGGGTGTCTCCAAGGCACAGGGCACCTGCAATAATTTGTTATTTTACCTTTATCAGTATGCAATTCACCCCAGTTAAGATCTTTTATCAGAATAGTAATGGGATGAATAATCCCATAGAGAGGGACAGGACCATGCAACATCTTAGGAAAATTCCAGCAGATCTCTATCTCCTTCAGGAAACACACTTGTCAGCTGCAGAACACCATAAGCTGCAAAGGGATGAAAAAATATCAAATACATGCCTCTTCTTTCCCTGCCGGGAAGAAATGGAGGGGTTGCCATTTTGATCCCGTCGATGAGTCCCCCCAACCCCCCATTGCAAAAAAAAAAAAAAAATGTTGATCCCTCAGGTAGGTACGTGATTCTCAAGGGTCACTGTACCAACAAGAGGTGACCCTGCCCAATATTTTTTTTTCACTTAATGTAGCAACTCCAGTGTCGCATAATATTTTGGACATTCTCTTGGACCACCTCCAGGGCATGTTACTCATGAATGGGTACTTGAATTTGGCCTTGTCTGTCGATCTTGATACCCTGGCAAACATTGCTCTTCTATGACACAAAATTGTTTCCATACAAATATAGCCCACTTAGGTATTACAGATCTATGATATCGCCTTTACCCCTCACAGCGAGCATATACTTACTTCTCCCCCGACATAACAGTTACTCTAGAATGGACTACTTTTCCACTACAGGTGAGCTCTTCTCCCTCGTACAAGATTTGTCTTATGAGCCTCGACTGATTTCTGACCACCACTCTTTACTTCTTAAACTTAACTTGGGGGTAAGAAACCTTCCTATGCCAGCCTGGTGGCACCGAAGGTTGAGGCGCTGGACGCCACACCTTGCGCCATGCCGGCGACCTGGGTTCAGGAACAGACTCTGGCTGCTGGGGGTTGGCTTGGAGGATGGAAGAGGACTGAGCATCCAGACAGCTCTCCTCTCCCAGGGTGGGTAGTGGGCATTGCGCCGCTCATCAGTGGCCCCCAATGGAGATCGGGGGCACTGCAGCTAGCGGCGCCATAGAAGGGGTGGAGCGGCAGTAGGCGGCAGCATGCAAGGTGCGCAGATGTCATTGCACGACTGCACTCTGGGGACAAAAACAAGAAACCCCCCCACTTCCCAGATAGGCGACAGCGCCCTCCAGGACCCCCACCGTCACATGCCCAATGTCAGGCTCAAATGTCCGGCTCTCCCGATACCTCCATCATGCCTTGGTTCTGCGATGGTAGCGCTCCCGGGTAGACTGATCAGGTAGTAAGGGGGAGTGTTAGTTCCAGATTTCCCGGCAGGGAGAGCTTCAGAGAGGGCAGTAGAAGGCGGTGGTGAGCGAGGGACGCCCGAGAGAGTTTTCTGAGCAAGAGGGCGATAAAAATAGTTCAAAAAAAGAAACCCTCCTGCTCCATCTGGCGTCTTTGAATAACTCACTATTGCAGGATGATCAATTTGTTGATCCTATTAATAACAGCATACAGCAAATAATGGCAGAAAATGACTCCCCTTTGGTTTCATCCTCCACATTGTGTGATACTTTAAAGGCTGTACTACAGGAAGACATTATTTCTTCTCAAAAAAAAAAAAAAGTCAACTGGAGCGGGATTGTTGAGTACTTACAGACCACCGACAAGCCCTTCACAGAGAGGGTGATGCTGCCCTGCTTTCCCAGATTAATTTGGCAAAACGCTCACTTCAAAAATCGATAATGAACAGGCCCTTGAATACCTTACATGACACATCATATTGGGGGCGGGGGGCTAAGATTGTTTGTTGGTCTGTAAGCTTCGGCACAATGCCAAGCAGCACAGATTTTGCAGTGTGGGACCATGCTATGGGACATGTGACACATGAGAGATCTAAAATTCAACAAATCTTTAAAAATTAGTATGCGAACTTGTACAGTACTTCCACCTCAACCAACTCAGAAGCTAGACATTTTTTAAGTACTCTCCCCCTTTGCAAACTGACTGCTGCTCAAGAAAAACGTCTTACATCTCCTGTCACTGGTGGAGAACTTCTCACCCAGTTAAAATCTTTGAAATCAAGAAAATGTCTGGGCCCTGATGGTTATACCAATGAATGGTACAAAGCCTCTTCTGATTCTCTTTGTCCTCATTTGTTTTGTGTTTTCACGTGGTTACATCGGCAAACGCCCCCCCATCCTCTTGGCTCTATGCTACTATTAGCTCCATTCCTAAACCAGGTAAAGACCCTTCTAATCCTTTGTCCTACAGGCCCATTTCAGTTTTAAATACAGATTACAAAGGAGCAAAGGCACAGAAGGAGCTGCAGATTGCTGAATGAATTAAGAAGGGGGAGAAGGCTTTCTACAAGTGAGAAAAGGGACAAGAAGGAAGGGATTGTTAGGCTTAAGAAAGGGGTGGAGTGGGTGGAGGATAATGGGGGAAAATACAGAGATACTAAATGAATACTCCTGTTCCGTCTTCACCAGGGAGAAGGATGGACCTGTGTCTACAGGAGGGAAAAAAGGAGCGGTGGGGGAGGAACACATATGTAGTGATAGGAGGTGGCTAGAGTGAGGAAGGGGCTGCTGGCTTTGAAGGTGGACAAATCACCAGGCGCTGACAGAGTAACATAGAAACATAGAAGTTGACGGCAGATAAGGACCGCAAGGCCCATCCAGTCTGCCCATTTCTTTTTCTACCTTATAAATGTGCCATCAGCCTTTGCTCTGTCAGTGGCCCATCTATTCATAGTCATTTGTATTGCTCCCTTATGCCTATCCTTGCCTGTTTGAAGCTCTGCACTGTATTCATAGCCACCACTTCTTGTGGTAAGCCATTCCATGCATCCACCACCCTTTCTGTGAAAAAGAATTTCCTACATTCCCCTTAATCGGCCTCCTCTAATCTCATGCTGTGTCCTCTTGTCCTGCTATTTTTCTTATATTTAAACATGTTAGACTCTTTCACCTCATTTATGCCCTTAAGGTGTTTGAATGCCTCGATCATATCACCTCTCTCCCTCCTTTGCTCTAGGGTATACATATTGAGCTCCATTAATCTGTCCTCATATGTCTTCTGATGCAGTCCCTGCACCATTTTGGTTGCCTTTCTCTGGACTGCCTCAATTTGTTAATGTCCTTGTGAAGGTGTGGCCTCAATACTGCACACAGTACTCCAGATGGGGCTAACCAGTGTCTTGTACAGAGGATTATTAGCCTCTTCTTCCAACTTGTGATACCCTACTAATACACCCTCTAACACCCCCTAGCCTTACCTACTGCTTTAGAGGTCTGCTTGGATGATTTTAGGTCATCAGTGATGATGATGCCCAAGTCTCTTTCTTCCTTTGTGACTGCTAGCAACTCCTCCCAGCCTATAGGTGGCTTCAGGGTTTCTCTTCCCTATGTGCATGATTTTGCACTTCTTTGCATTAAATCCCAGTTGCCACTCTTCTGACCATTTTGCTAGTTTATCCAGATCTCTTCTCATTCTGCCCACCCCATCTGGATCATCTACTCTGTTGCAGATCTTGGTGTCATCTGCAAACAGACAAGCCTTACCCTCTAGTCCATCTGCAAGGTCACTAATAAGATGTTGAAGAGGACTGGCCCCAGGACTGATCCCTGAGGTACCCCACTTGTGACTTGCATCTCTTCTGACTGTATACCATTTACCACCACTCTCTGTTTTCTGCCCGTCAACCAGTTTGCCACCCAGTTGACCAACTTCTGACCCACCCCAGCCTACCCAGCTTATTTATCAATCTTCTATGTGGAACAGTGTTAAAAGCTTTGCTGAAGTCAAGGTAGGCGACATCAACTGCTCCCCCTTGGTCCACCACTCTGGTTACCCAGTCAAAGAAATCTATGAGATTAGTTTGACAGGACCTTCCTTTTGTAAACCCATGCTGTCTTGGATCCTTCGCCCCTATGGATTCCAGGTGTTGCACTATCCTTTCCTTAAGGAGTGCCTCCATAATCTTGCCCACTACTGAGGTAAGACTGACCGGTCTGTAGTTCCCGCCTCCTCCCTGCTACCACTCTTGTGGGCGGGATCACATAAACCCTTCTCCAGTCTTCTGGGACCTCCTGTGCTCAGAGACTCACTAAACAATTCTGCTAATGGCTCTGCTAGTTCCTCCTTTAGCTCCTTAAGTACCCTGGGATGTATGCCATCAGGTCCCATTGCCTTATCCACCCTGAGCTTAGCAAGCTCTTGTAGGACCCTTTCTTTGTGAAGGGAGTAGTGCTGACCTCCTCCCCCGTGTCCATGATGCTGAGCTGTGGCCCTGCCCTACCTTCTCTTCAGTAAATACTGAGCAAAAGTATCTATTTAGGATAGATGCCTTTACAGGTCCTCCTCCTCACATGCTCCCTTTTCTCCATTAAGCTTAGCAATACCCCCTCTGGACTTTCTCCTTTCACTAATGTATCTATAGAAAGTCTTGTCACCTTCTTTTACTGTTCGTGCTAGTGTTTCCTCAGTTTGGGACTTTGCCTGCCTTACCTGCTTCCCTTAGGGCAGTTTGGTATGCCTCCCTATCTTCATCCCGCTGTGTTCCCTTATATTTCCTGAAGGCCAGCCTTTTGGCTCTGACCTTTTCTGCTACTGTATTTGAGAACCAAAGTGGTTTCCTTCTTCTTTTGCACTTCCTTTTCTGTCTAACACAATGGGACGTTGCTTCAAGTATTGCATCCTTAATGCTTGCCCACTTTGCCTGTACCCCCTCACCTGTGTTTATTTTTGCCAGGGCTAGTTTAACTCTGTTGGCCATCTTATCAAAGTCAGCTCCTCTGAAGTCCCATATTTTTGCATTGGAATGATGATTTAGATGTAGTAGCCAAATTGAACCATACCATGTGATGGTCACTGGCCCCAGGTGACCTTCTACCTGGAGATCTGTGATCCCTTCTTTGTTAGTCAGTACTAGATCTAGGATAGCCCTGTCTCTTGTGGGTTGCTGTACCAGTTGTTTGAGGCCCTCCCCTGCAGGAATCCACTATGAGTCTAGTTCTGGCAGATGTTCCTGCTGGTATTGACCAATCTGTATCCGGCATGTTGAAGTTTCCCATTATCAGAACCTCCCTTTAGCTGTCATGTTTTGTATATCTTCTAACAGTAATGTGTCTATGTCCTCCTCTGGTCTGGGGGCCTGTAGACAACCCCAGTTCTTATGGCTGTCCCATTTCCTGTTTCCAGGGTGACCCACAGTTCTTCTGGCTCCTTATGTGTATTCTGAATTTCTGTAGCTTTGATATTTTCATTAACATACAGGGCCACTCCTCCCTTTTTGCCTCGGTCTCTTCTGAACAATACATAGCCAGTACTGAAGTCTCCCAAGTGTGGTTACTGGTAAACCACGTCTCACTAATTGCTACTATGTCCAGTTTAGCCTCTGACATTATTGCCTGCAGGTCTGGGATCTTATTTCCCAGGCTGTGAGCATTTGTGTACATGATTTTCCATTGGCCAGATTTTGGTGTGTTAGTTGTTGGGTGAAGTTGGCATTACACTATGCGTGCATTATGGGAGACAAACCTTTTTTCTTACGATGGTGATGCAAATGAATGGCAAACATGCTGAATTCCTGTTTGACCACTAGCTGAGGGGGAGGGTGTTCTTCCCATTCGACGTATGGGGTGCTGCACCTCTCCCCATTTGCTAGTTTAAATATTCTGCAAGACGTCAAACTTCTGCCCCAATGCACTGACTCCTCTTTAGTCAGATGCAGTCCATCAAATTTAAAGAACTTTCGCTCCCAGAACTGTTGCCAGTTCCTACAAATCTGTGTCCTTTTCCTGGAACCAGCCCCTTGAGCCACGTGTTTAGCTCCTCTATCTCCCCTTCTCTGACCTTCCGTCCATCTGCTCCCTCTCCCAGACTGGCAGGATCTCCAGAAGGAGATGCGGACAAAATAGATGATAGTTTGTCACCCAGCCTAGTCAGGTGTTCCTTGGTCTCCACAACTGACCGGCTGGCGAGATCATAGTCCCTATGTGTACTAGGACATCAATGTTTCTCCTGCTTTGTGAACAATTTTAGCAATGCGGTCAGTGTCTCTCCATGCTGATGTACCTGGGAGACATCTGACCATCACCCTGGCTGGAGATGGGTATCAACTCCCCGAATCATGGAGTCTCCTATGATCAGAAGTTTTTAGTTTCCTTTGTGCTTGTTTCATTTTGGTTCCTGATTTGGGCGGTTTTGTTGTACTAGCTCCTGTGCAGAGTGTCCTGCTCTGCAGTGTCTTCTGCCTCTTTATTTGATTTCAGAGATAGAGGCAGATACCTGTTTGTAGTGTTTATATGATTTTTGGAGGTAATGTGTTGGAGAGCAGAGAGTGATGGGGCACCTGATTTGCTCCTCCTAACCACCTGCCAACCTCCTGGACCAACTACCCTCTGCGGTCGAGGTTTTTCTGTTGGATGCTGGGGAAATGGCGGGTGGTTCTTATAATGTATTTCCTCTTCAATATGAAATTTGAGGCATGCAATCTCTGCCCATGCGCCGGAGCTGAGCCCTAAGATCTCCAAAGGCCCAGCATGTAGGACAGTGTCCTAAATCCTGTAAGACTGTCCTTCTGAAAATTGTTCCACAGTACCTGCAGTTAATGAAATCCATTCCAAATAAGTTGCTGGGTTTGTAACCTAGTCAGAGTAATTAGAAGGAAAAAAAAGGAAAAATGCAAGTAATGGTTTAATTGTGCTTTGTTTAACTTGTTATAACAAGTTAAATTACTAAGCCCTGTAAATGAGATCACCTTGTGGAGGCCCCACTGATCCGCCCCTTCCTGCTCTGCCACAGGAAATGTCACAACTGTGGTACCCTATAAAAGGAGTGTAGTGTGGGGTGGTTGGGGATGGGGGTGGGTGGCTGGGCCCTTCCCCATCTAAAAAGAAGAACCACGGATGAAAGAACAAGGAGGTAAGAGCAGAAACAATCAGTCAACAACAAATGCAGTAACCCAGAAAGCTTATCCTAATGTTAGATAAAACTGTAAAACCTGTAAAGCACCACCTGTAATAATTTCAGAGAAGATATACGCTGTAAGAAACACTTTGCTCCAGAGAAAAATAAAGCAGTAACAGAAGATATACCTTGCAAAGACAATTTGAATCAGAAGATTACAGCAGTAATCTGTTAGCACACCTGTAGGCACACCTTGTAATAATGCAGAAGGTATACCAACAACAATTTGAATCAGAGAAAAAAATAAACAATGAAATGTTAGCAACAAACAGTAGCAATCCCTGTGAGTAAAAAATAAAAACACCACCACACAGTAAATCTGCTTAGCCAAACTAAGTCTTAATCCTTTTCCCTTGCTCTGGTAAGTTTCTCTACTCTGCCTTTCAAGCAGTCTTAGAAGGAAAGAGCTCAGGTGAAGCTAGGTGCCTTGGCCAGCAAACCAAGTTATTAAAGGAACCAAAGGTATTAAAGGAACTGGCTGAGGAGCTGGCAGAGCCACTAGCAGACCTATTTAATAGTTCACTAGAGTCAGGCATGGCACCACAAACTGGAGAACAGCACATGTAGTGCCCCTCCACGAAAGTGGTCCCAAGGATGACCCAGGGAATTACAGACCAGTCAGTCTGACCTCCATTGTGGGCAAGCTCATGGAGACCATACTAAAGGAAGGGTTCGTGGACTATCTAGAGGAGCATGGTCTCCAGGATGCGAGGCAGCACGAGTTCATGAGGGGGAGAGTGTGTCAAACAAATCTGATTTACTTGCATCACCAAGGCAGTAAACTGGGGCCAAGTGGTAGACATACGCTATCTGGATTTCAGCAAGGTCTTTGACTCTGTGCCCCATAAAAGGTTGATCAGGAAGTTGGTGGATCTTGGGGTTGGAGAAGAGATGGCCAGATGAGTGGAAAACTGGCTGAGGGACAGAATCCAGAGGGTGCTTGTGGGGGGAAGAGTTATCTGGCACCAAAGAGGTAACCAGTGGGGTCCCACAGGGATCGGTGCTGGGGTCAGTGTTGTTAAATGTCTTCATCAGTGACATTGGGGATGGCATTAAGGGCAAAATGTGCCTATTCACAGATGATACCAAGCTCTGTGGGAGAGCGGACATAGCTGAAGGGATGCAGGACCTACAGAAAGATCTGAAAAAGCTGGGGAGGTGGTCCAGGATCTGGACGTTTGGCTTCAATGCCAAGAAATGCAAAGTTATGCATATTGGAGCCAATAATCCTAGGATAGGGTACTACCTGGGTGGAGTTAGAGTATCTGCATCAGAGGAGAAGGACCTGGGAATTACAATCACTAGTGACCTGAAGCACTCCATGCAGTGCAAGAAATCAGCAGCAAAGGCAAACAAGATGCTGGGATGCACATCTAGGGAGATCAGTAGTAGGAGTGAGGAGGTTATTCTGCCCTTGTACAGATCACTGGTAAGGCCGCATCTAGAGTATGGAGTGCAGTACTGTTACCCACACTTTAAAAAAAAGGACATCAACATGTTGGAGAAGGTCCAGAGAAGGGCTGCAAAGATGATGGCCGGTCTGTAGGGTACGGCATATGAGTTGAGTACTCCCTGGAAGACGAGAGAGTGAGAGTGAGAGTGAGAGAGTGAGAGAGTGAGAGAGTGAGAGAGTGAGAGAGAGAGAGAGAGAGAGAGAGAGAGAGAAGGAACATGATTGGGACCTTCAAGTACTTGAAACAAAGGGATAAATAAGGTTGATAAGGAGAGTCTCTTTAAGCTGGGTGGCAACCATAACACGAGGGGGCACAGTCTTAAGCTGGAGGGTGGGAGGTCAGGAAGCACTTCTTCACAGAGAGGGTGGTGGACACTTGGAATGTACTGCTGGAAGAAGTCATCTTGTTGAAGACAGTGAGCAGATTTAACAGAAGCTGGAATAGGCATGGGGGAAGGTAAAGATCATGGGTAGGGAGGATGGGAGGAGGAGTAGGAAGGGAGGGCAGGTACATTAACTCAAGCTGTGGACCCTGCAATACAAGCAGAGTTGATAGACCAAATGGCCTTCTTCTGCTAGCTTCTGTGTATGTTCACATGTTTATTTGGCCATTTGGGCTAAATGACTGGAAAGTATTCTCCCAACCATTATTCACTCTGACCAAGCCGAATTTACATGTAAATGACACACCATAGATGACATCCACCACACTCTCCTCCCTATTGAGCATGTGGTTTCCCATCAAGTTTTTATGGCTTTACCAAGTTAAGATGCAGAAAAGGCATTTGACAGGGTCTCCCATTTTCTTTTGGGTATTCTGTCTACCTTTGCCTTTCCTGACTGTTTCTTGCTGTGGCTTCAGCAACTTTATTCCTCTCCTTCTGCTTATATTCATATTCCCCCCCCCAATCTCTTTTTACCTCCGGTCACAGACTGGGGGGCTGCTCTCAGGCATCCTGCCAGTTTCTGCCCTGCCTGAAGTCCACCTACCTGTGCCTCCTCTCTCCCTCCTCCACTATCCACGATCGGCACCCCCCCCGGCTTAACCCCTCCAGGGTGGGGCTGCCCCTCCTCATTGGGCACACTTATAGACAGACTCCAACGTGGGAGAGGACCCGGGTGGAGGAACCTGGAAGGCCAGGCAGGATGGACTCGGCCTTGGGCATGGGGGCAAGTGCCGTCGCCTACCCTTCAGTCTGGGCTTTTCCTTGTTCTGGAGATCCAACCCCCCCCATGTGTGTGCATTACTCAGCGCAAGGCGCCACGGCAACCCCTGCCTGCGTCCAGGGCATGCAGATTATGTGCTACTGAGGTGTGCTGCAGGGCCTCCGGTCTCCCACCAGGGCCACTGGCACACCAGGCAATCTCGACCCCCCCAGGAGAGGCACCCATCAGGCTCAATCTCACCTGCCCCTGCCCGGTGCTTGGGCTCACTTCCGAACCTGGGTGGCTGGCTGGCAGCGAGGTGTGGCGTCAGCGCCTCAACCCTCTGCGCCACCAGACCAGCCCCTTATATTCATATTAACAGAGCCTAGGACTCGTGTGCATGCAACAACGATGGCTGCAGCTTAGAACCTGGAGCTTTCCACTGCTTATAACATTTTATCAGATTTTACTAAAATACTTGTTCAAAAACAGATTTGGGTTATTCATTAGACAATAAGAGCCGCTAACAACTTATCAGAAAACTAAGTGTCTGAAATTCAATTTAACTTTTTTTTTTTTTTTTTAAATTACGTGTGAAATTGCAAAGGTCATGACGTCTGGTAATGGTGGTCGAAGAGAAGGAGAACATTATCTGTACAGTGCAACCCCAAATCAATGACCAGCTGATATCTCAAACTGCAAGTCTGACAACGAAGACATGGCATATATCAAAAAAATGCTAGCCACCATAAATTTGGACATGGAGGGGACTTAAAAAAAGCAATAAGCAATGTGAGAGAGGAGGCGGTGTTAACATAAGGTCGGGTGGAGGTGGCAGAAAAACAGACTGGGCACTCTTGAAGACTCCTTCTTAAGGCTGGAGGATAGGCAGGAAGGACAGGCAGCTCAAATAAGCTGCTTATTTAAAAATATTGATGACTTGAAAAATTGGGGAAGGAGGAACAAACCAAAGCTCATAGGAGTGCCAGAAGGAATGGAGGGAGAAAATATGGCTGTTTTTTTTTTTTTTGCAAGCATTTATTCCCGATCTCTTAAAATTACAAATGGCCATGGCCCCTTGAAGTGGAACAAGCACACAGGTCCCTGGTGCCCTGTCCCTTGGCAGGTGCTAGACCCCGACCCATCATTGCCAACTTCCTTAGATTCTCGTTGAAGGAAGAAATTATAAAGTTGGCAAAGGAAAGAAAAAATTAAATGTTGGGGGGGTGGGGGGAGTTTGAATATATATCTTCCAGGATTACTCAGCAGAAATCTCCAAAAAAGAAAAGCTTTTGTGGGAGGTAGAAAAGAGCTACATGTTTAGGATTATCTTACTTTGTTAGATAGTCAGTGTCACAATAACCATCTGCCTGTTATTAAATGTATCATATTTTGCTATAAATAGAAGTTTCTTTGAATTTCTGCTTGTGAAACATGGCAGTCAGCTCAAGGCATCCCAGGACATTAGATTTAGAAAAAGTACTGGTCTCTCTGAGTGGAACGAAACAGCTAACTTCAAAAGAAACTAACACATACCTAACAAAACCTGTGTGGAAATCAGAAAAGTCATGTTCTCAGAGAATTGGTGCTTTGAAGTGAAAATATTGCCTTTTTACAAGGGGACAGGAGGGAGAATTCTTCCTAGTCAGTCTATGTCAAAAATCTCACAATGTTGAGAGGTGGTTCTCAGACTATTTTCCTGAGAGATCAAAGGTATATTGTGACCAGTCATAAAGCATGACCTGTGGCTCACTAATTAGGAAGTATATATTTTTTTAATTGGAATGTTTAGCAGTGTGCAGGGGCATGTGACTGATCAATTAATTACAAATACAGGACTAAGAGTGACCTTATGCCAAGAGCCAGAGCGGTGACATCACAACGAGGGTGGGACATTAGCTTCAATATTGGTGAAGCTTGGCTGAAAGAACTGACACTTTTGTTGTAGACTTCCAAGACACACTTCTTTTCCTGGACTCAAGAGAGACCACTTCTGCCAAGATTGGTAATTTAAGTGTGCACCTTTACCAGCTGAAACAGAGTTAGAACTAGTTAATTCAGTTACAAGGCTCTTTGTTTTGTAATTGTACATTTTCTTTCTGAATGTAATCATTATGTATATATGTTCTGTTTTATGTACTGCATTTACTTAGTTTTAGTAAATTTGGTTTACCTTAAAGTTGCCCGAGACATCTTCTCATTTTGAGTGTGAATGGTGGAACAGTATTGATAATTCTGACATAACTGTTAAAGTGCTTAGTGTATCACCATATGCAGCCATGCTAACAAGGGTCTGTGTAGCTGTCCTGCTGGTGCAGAGGCATGGCTGCTGTCTGTGGCACTGAAGACCCGGGTTCTGGAACATATCCGGGTGTCAGAGGGCCAGCCAGGAGGAGCAGGATTGAGCATCTGCAAGACTGCACTCCTGCTCTGGGGGGAGGGGGGCTGAGTGTCCGGTGCAATGTGGGCTCCAGCAGAGGTTAGGAGCACTGCAAACATCTGGCACCTGAACGTATGGGGGGGCAGATGCTGGCTGTCATTGTACATCCCCGACCCCCGAAAACACCTGGGGAAAAAATATGCCGGCTCCCCAATAATGAGTCGGCTCCGGGACCAACCCCTTTGGCCATCTAATTACGCTGTTGGCAGCCCCATTTAGGGGGTCAGCCCCAAGCAAGTGGGGGTCGGTCGCCGGAACAGGGCGAACCCCGTTCATGAGGTTAGGGGAAGCCAGCAGCAAAAAGAACAAAATAAAAAAAGCAAAAAAACCACAAGGATCTGTGTAAACATACTAACATACTAAAATGCCAGCAGAATAGGCCTAATGGTCTCTCGAGTCTGGTCGATTTTCAGCACCCACACAGAGGGCAGATTTTGGTGTCCCCCCTCCCACTTGGGTTATACTGTCCCCAGTCCCAGAAATTCCACCTGTATTGTGTCTGATCAGATTTACCCTCCCCTGTACCTGTTCCATCCCCTCTTAAACCAGTCCACAGTCTCCATCTCTACCAGCTCCCTGGGCAGTGCATTCCATGGCTCCACCACCCTTTCAGTGAAACAACATCTCCTCCTCTCCCCTCTGAGCCTGCCCCCTTCCAGCTTACACCCGTGACCTCTTGTTGTCCCACTCTCCTTCCTTTGGAGCACCCTGACTGGGCCTCCTTTATTGATCCTGTCATGTACTTAAAGACCTCTATTATGTCCCTCCTCTCCTTCAGGGTGTACAGGTCAAGCTCCTTGAGCCTCTCCTCATAGGTCCTCTCCCCCAGGCCCCAGATCATTTTGGTTGCCCTCCTTTGGACCCTCTCTAGGAGTGTAATGTTCCTCTTTAAATATGGTCTCCAAAATTGTACACAGTACTCGAGGTGTGGCCTAACCAAGCAGTTGTACAGTGGAAGGATCACTTTTGCCTTTCTAGAGGTAATCCCCCTGGCGATGCATCCCAGCATCCTATTTGCCCTTGCCGCTGCCCTCCTACAGGTCTCAGAGTTGTTCATTTTGACATCTACCACTACCCCCAGGTCCCTCTCATCCTCTGTGACTTGAATCATGTCTCTTCCCAGGGTATACCCCTGGCTGGATTTCTGACTCCCAGGTGCAGAACCTTGGACTTCCCCACATTGAATTTTAGTTTCCATTTTCCTGACCACCTTTCCAGAGCCTCCAGGTCCTCCTGCAAGGCCACCCTCCCCTCCTCCCCATCCACCACTGCACCTGGCTTTGAGTCATCTGCAAAGAGACTCATCTCACTCCTGATCCCCCTCCTGATGTCTGAGATATAGGTGTTGAACAGGAGTGGCCCCAGCACTGACTCCTGGGGAACCCCACTAGTAACTCACCTTGGGGATGAGGCTAACCCTCCAACCACCACCTTCTGAGTACGCTCAGAGATCCAATTTCCTATCCATCTTAGCAACTGTCTCCCTACCCCCATTTCCTTCAGCTTAGCCAGCAGGCCACTGTGGGGTATCGAATCTAACGCCTTGCTAAAATCCAGAAAAAGAGGACATCCACTGTCCTACCCTGGTCCAGGACCCTCGTCACCCACTCATATAACTCAACAAGATTTGTCTGGCATGATCTTCCTGTGACAAAGCCATGCTGCCTATCGTCCAAGTACCCAGTTTGCTCCGGTGACCCCCTAGCCTTTCCTTGACAATACCCTCCATCACCTTGCTGACCACAGATGTCAGGCTAACGGGCCTGTCATTTCCTGCCTCCTCTCTTGATCGCCCCCTTGTGGACTGGCATAACATGGGCCACCCTTCAGTCTTGGGGTACCCACCCAGTCCTCAGAGAGATGTTGAAAAGCTCCGCTAGAAGGACTGCCAGGACATCTGCCAGTTTCCTCAGCACCCTGGGATGCATCTCATCTGGCCCAGGTGCTTTCTCCATCCGAAGGGATCTGAGGGCTTCCCTTACTCTCTCTACTGGGATTTCAGCCTCATCCTCCCCTTTTTAGCCATGCACTGCTGGGCTCCCACCTGTCTGTGGTGGCCACTCCCTTTCTCCAGACCCATCAGAGCCCTTGGTCTCTACCGGTCTCACCCCTTGCTCCAGTTTGCCCCCACTCCCCTCGCAAGACATAGCCCCTCCATCCCCCGGTATAAACTGAAGCAAAGTACTCATTTAGGACTTCTGCCTGTTCCCCCACCTCCTGTGCCCAACCGTCCCTACCCTTATCTTGCTGATCTGCCCCTTTACTTTCCTTACCCCCCCCATGTATCTAAAGAACCCTTGTCCCCTCTGATCCCACTGGCCAAGGACTGCTCCTTTTGCCTTAGCTGCTCTCACCACCCTGGTGACTCTCTTGGCTGTCAGCTCATGTTCCTCCTGATCCCTTTCACTCCTTGACCACTTGAAGTGCCTATAGGCCGCCTTCTTTTCCCTCACCACCTCCTGTACCTCCCGGGTCCACCAGCAGGGTTTCCTGGCCTTACCGAACTTATGCCTTTCCCTTGCGCAGGATCTGGTAACCTCCTGTATTCCCCTCCTAATGACCCCCCACCTGCTTTCAGTATCCATATCTGGCCTTATCCTCTCTATCTGATCTTTAAGGATCCTTCCCATCTCCCTGAAGTCTGCACCCCTAAAGTCCGTTACTGCCATCCTTGTTCAGCTTTCCTCCCCCCCCCAGGTCCAGGAAGAACCAGACTGTGACATGATCACTCCCAGCCAACAGGTCCCTAACCTCTTGGCCCTTAATCTGATCACTGTCCGCCAGGACCACCTCCAGTGTCTGAGCCACTCTAGTTGGCTCACCCACCTGTTGGGTCAGAAACGCATCCTGGAAGACATCCAGCAGCCTCTGCTCTCTGGCCACTGGTGATGTCATAGTCCCCCAGTCTGTTCCTGGCATGTTGAGGTCCCCCATTACTATTACCCTTCTGTAATCTACAGTGTCCCTCGAGATTTGCCACCAAACTTTCTTCTAGGACCTCTGCCAGTGGTGGTGGTGGTCTGTATACCACTCTGACCTTTACTGTCATACCCCCCTGCATCAGCAGGGTGACCCACACAGCCTCCACATTCCCCTCTGCCTCCTCTACCCCTCCAATACTCACGTCATTTCTAACAAACAGTGCTACACCACCACCTCTTCCCCCCCCCCATCTTTTCGGAACATAGTGTAGCCCTCCAGACTTAGGTCCCACTCGTGCCCTTGAGTGGCCCAGGTCTCAGTGACTGCTGGCACATCTACCTCCCCCTCAACTAGCATTGCCTGGAACTCATGCATTTTATTTCCTAAGCTCCTGGCATTTATCAGGACCACTCTCCACCTTTTTTCCCCTCCTCTCCTTTCTCCCCCTTGAGCTCCCATTTCTCAGCTCCTGCACCCTACCTGGTGACCCAGTTCCATATCTACCTAGCCTCCAGCAAGGTAAGAAAAATACCAGCATCTCAATTGAGTCAGCAGGGGGTTGTGAACCAGGTTGGTTGTATTCCTGCCAGTTTAAGTATTGCGCTGCTTTCCCCAAAGAGAGTGCAATATTTAGACCCGTTACCTGGTTGTGCTAGCTAAAAAGGGTTCATAATTGACCCCAAGACTCAAGACTGGTAGTTGCGTGGACCCAAAACAAAGAGGAGGGTGTCCCTGTTTGTCCCCTGTTCATGAATCGCACCTCAAGGTTGGGCACCGTGGGAGCAGAGGACCTGACCCCCAGGAGTGGGTTTGTAACATCCGGCTGCTTTAGTGATTTTAGGAGCAAATGGACATGTGAATTGTTAAACCCAGAGTTAGCTTATGAATTTATTGAACATTGTGGTTCAGCGCATAACAAATAAACGGTCACTGGTTCAGAAGCACTACAAGGTTCTAGGATACCCACAAAGGCTCGGACTTACAGACCCTCAACATCCACTGACCCCGCACAAGTAGCCCACAAGACTGTTGACAGGTTACACACAGTTTCGGCCCCCGAGCTGGAAAAATCATGGAAATGCAGTGTTCAGCCACAACAATTGGTTATTCTCTCAGCGAGGATCAAGAACACTCCCCGAACTGGCACAATAAACCACAAAGGAAAGCAGACTTTACTTCCAGAGCTAGAGCCACAGTTAATGCCACAAAACAAGAAAATCAGCCCGCAAAGGTCTTGTAGCAGAAGTCAGGAGGGCAGGCACAAAGACCATGAATGCTCCCTTGCCTCATCTCCGGAACCCACTGTTGCCAGTTTGGCTTAGCTGAAGCAAAAGAAATCCTTGAAGTACAGAGATCCTGAAACCCTTTCAGTGCTCCTAGTTTGCTGTTAATCCTAGGTTCTTTACCACTTACTACTTTGGCACTTTCGGTTTCAAAAGGTCAGCTGCTTAACATGCCCTACTACAGTGTCTGAAGGGGCGGTATTTTAACCTGTGCTGCACAAGTTTTTCTGAATGGAGCCTCGATCTCATTAATGCTGGGGATTCCTTCAAATGTGGCTACCCAATCGGGGACAACAAGCCGTTTTACTACTCTGGTCATTGGAGCTGCTTTTGTGCATCTGATTTTGAGGTTCCATCGTAAGTGTGCCCAGTCCATTCTGAAGACGGAGCTACCTAATCAGCTTTGAGTGTCTTGATTAATTGCAGAGATCCATTTCCTTAAACATTAAAGACCTGTGAATCTTTTGGAAATACAAGGCACAACATGTGGAAATACCTCCATTGGCCAGTAGAGGTGCCAGTTGTGGGAATAGAGTCACCACTCTTCAGAGTGGTTTATGGTCAAAACTGTTTCATCAGCACTTCTCTATAAACAATTTTCACATGTACATCAGATCTGTTCTACACTTCAAGATGTTGTTACTTGTTGGGTTAAGGTAGAAACCACATCTATTTAAAATAATGCCATTGTCAGAAAGTTATGCTTTCCTCCAAGGGAATAGGTGCAGCTGTTTTTGTTGATGTAATAGTTGTTAATACTTACAAATCCAAGCTAATCACCCTCTCCCCCATATTATTTAAAATGTTTCCATCTGTCCAGTAATGTTTGAATAATGTGGAGTCACTTCCCAAATATTTCTAGCCCCTCAATATTCCAGTTGCATGAGGGTACACTGAGGCGGCTAAATAGCCCGTCTACATAGCTTCAGTTAGAAGCATTACTATCTGAATATACAAGTGTATTAATATTATTGTGCACAATACACCATCTCTGTGAATACCACTGTTTGAATGCAGTGCTGTCCTCTACAGGGTTTCACTGATTATTGGGCAAATGAATGATGCTGGTAGATAGTTTGGCTCAGAATACCCTACGTGACAGGGTCAGGTAGGCACCTGTCAGAATGTTGGGAGTTGCAGTATAGATGCAGGACCAGTGGGACATAGCAAGGTAAAAGTTTGAGCAATGTTAAAGGGCAAGCCCTGAAGATGCTGGGCTAGATTTTATTAAATTTACCCTCCTCTTCTCCTACACCTGAGCAATAGAAGTAATAAATTCTGTGGCCTATTTAAATGCTTGGCACGCAACAACAATTCAGGCTTTGAAGAGCATGCATTCTGGTCTGTTGTATGACCCAATCCTAGGTGTAACCCCCCTGCAAATGGGGGTTCCCAAAAGACTTCCAGGAGCTTGCTTGAATGCTCCAAGCCTGAATGGTGTTTGGCGTTTAAGCCATTTATCAGTGAGTGTTTTTAGAACCTCTGGCACTGTCTCTTTGAGAGCTGTCTGCTTGCAGACATGGTTGGTTTGTATGGGGGGACTGTGTGCTTCTCTGTTTGAGTACCACTCGAACTGCTGCCAATTTACTTCATTTTTGCGGTCACTAGGAGTGCAAAGGGAACCTATCTGAAAGATGTAACTGTTTGCCAGAAATTATTTAGAGTAATAATGAAATTACAGTTTGTCTAACCTGCTTTCTTTGCAGTCAGAACTGTGTCTGCTAGTTCCCCATTCTAGTTTTGAACTGCTGAACTGGACCAATCAGTGTGGGGTAAGCTAGCTCTAAAATGGTGCCTTGGACGAATCAGAACTTGACTCATAATCTGAGCCAGCCACAAGAGGATTGTATGGGCAGTGACTCTGGAGATGTAGTTTAGACTTCAGTGCCTTTTGGACCAACAGCAGCAGTCTATTGTGAGTGACAGCCAATCCAGTCAAGAACTGGGAGGAACTCAAAGGAAGTGCCCGGTTTTTCAGTTGGAGTGTCAGTTGAGCTTTGGCAGTGAAGAAGGAAGGAGCCCTGTGCTTTTTCAGTGTGCAGTTTTAGTCAAAAAACGTGTGTAAGGCCCAGAGTTCCGGTCTGCAGCTTGTGTAACAGCTTGTTAGGACTGAATCCGTCCTGTGAAAAGAATCAAAGGATCTCTGAAGAGTAGAAACCAGGCTCACCTGTAGAAGACTGGAGGAATTCCTGAAAATTGCACTTGGTCTGTCAGGAACTGAATCTGCTGTGTGTTCTCCGGGTATTGTGCAGTAATTGCGATCGGGATACAGATGCAGCCTGCCTGGTATAGTGCTTTCTTTTATATGGATGTGTGAAGAGGTTTGTGTACCTCAAGTGAGCCCTCTAACATTGAAGGACCTTATCTTATTTGGAGGTCGTGAGTACTAATTCAGGGTCGCTTCCTGTTGAATTGCCACATTAAATCCAAATGGAATTACTGTACTGCTGACTGTTTAATTCTCCTTTCTCTGTGTGAAAGGGCCCTACCAGCTGCCACGGTTTGACTAGCCACTTGAGCTTGGGTACCCAGGGACAGTAACTGATAGGGATAGGCCTGTGCACAGAGCCATAGGTAGATTATTAGAGTGATAAGCTAATTAACCTGATTTCCCCTGTCCTTGTTATATCCCCTAAATAAATCAGAGCTGCTCGTTTCAGCAAAGTTATACTGCCTGAGGTATTTGTCTATGTTAAAGTACTGTACTGTGATTGTTGCACTGTATCTCATTTCACAGGAGGTCCCAGTGCGGAACCAGACCTGGGGGTAAGTGTATACTAGAAGGTAATTCTGATATATTGTGTGGGCCACTAGTGGGAAGAAAGGGGTTGCAGTGTCCCAGAGGGCTGTGACCAAGTTAGTTTAACTATTGCAAACCTGACCTCTGGGTGGAGGCACCCGCCATTGGATCCAGGCCCCTCAACCTGTTAGTGGCAAATCAGGCAGGGTAGTAGCCCTGGGATAGCGCCATCTAGGGTTACATCTTGGAGCCTCACCGCTGGGATTGTGTGTCCTCTAGTGGCCATATTTACGAACCACTGTTAAGAAAAAATGGGTACCCCGACAGAAGTGGCTGTGCACCGCTGGTGGAGTGGTGTACTGGGGAGAGATCGACCTTCAAAATGCTATGCTTATCCTGGACATCCCCTGGGTATCAATACGGACACTGTGCAGGGAGTACTTTCCAAGGTGGAAGGTTTTACAAACCCTGTGGTGGTGGGTCGGCATGCTAATCTGCTCACCCACACTTTCCTGGCCCTAGTAGAGTTTAAGGATCCCATAGATAGCTCCAAAGTGCCACAGACCATTACCCCAGAGGGAGCCCTCACTGCTTGGAGAGTGATAACTAAGGACAGTAAAGACCCGGGGGGGAATCAGCCCCCACCACTATCTGAAACTTTTGAGGAGAAATTTGCTGAATGGTTGCTGGGAGAGGGGAAAACTGTGGAGGACTTGAAGAAACTATTCTTGCCACCTGGGGGTGTTCCTCCCCCAACACCCTCTCCTGCTCCAGTGCCCGTAATGGTGGCTGAACCAATGCAGACTCTATTTCTGCACCTGCCATTAGTCCGACTCTTACGAGAAGGTTGAGGATCTCTCTGGCACCCTCCCCACTCCCAAGGAGGATGACTGGGAGACCTGGATAGACTATGTTGCCCCAAGTGCTAGAATGGCAATGCTCGGAAGGCGGCGAAAGAGGGTTAGTGAGAGCCTCCGAGGTCCTGCCCTGGCTACCATCCGTGCTAAGCGGGCCAGTAACCCTGAAGCGACTGCACAGGCCTATCTTGAGGCCTTGGAGAATGTGTATGAGCCCAGATTCTGATGAGGACCTATGGTGGAGAGTAAGAAATGCACAACAGTACCAAGGGAGTTGTTGTCTGTGTATGTCTCTCGGCTGGAAAAATTGTTGCAAGAATGCCTCAGAAAGGTAGTTTGCCAGCGATTGAACTGGACCGAACCAGACTGGACAGAATCCTTAAGTCTGCCCCCTTCTCAGAACTGCTGTTGCTTCAGTTACGCCTGGCAAATCGACTGGAATCCCCACCCTCCTATGATGAGTTAATGAGAGAAATTGAGGAGTTGAGAAAGGCGACTGGAGGTACCTGCACCAACAGCTGTGGCTACTACCCGAGTGACTGAGGGTGACCCATCAAGTGAAGTTCAGGGGCAGAGGTTGACAGTCAATGAGTGCTCTGACAAGGAAAAGATATGCCACAATGGGGCTAACTGTTAGAGAGATCCGGGAATTCAAAAACAGTCCCTTTATGAAGGCCACGCCTGCAAGTACGGGCCCTGACCTATATCCGACTGCATCTGCTATGGGGGGTGGGGGTACCCACCCATGTATCTCCTGCTGATAACAGCTCCAAACTCAATTCCTTGACCATGGAAGTGGAGAAACTGACGAGATGTCTCCAAATGCTTATCACGCCGCAGACAGAGATGGCACCCAGGTTTCCAGTTAGTAATACCCCCGCCCTGGCTCCCAGTGTGGCGCCTCGGCCAGCTCAAACTCCAGAAAGTATGTTTTGCTATAATTGTGGGAAAGATGGGCACATGAAAAGGGAATGCCAGTCCCCAAAGACACTGACAAAGTTGCATATAGGCTACAAGGAGAGCTTGGAGAAGAAATCAGTGGTTAAGAGGTGCACGACATGATCCCAGTGAGGGCACCAAAATGCTAATTCACGTCCTTCTGTGGCAAGTTCAGTTGCCCAGGCCCCCACTACCGCCTCTCCAGACTGGTCCAGAATAGTGGGTCCCTCCATGGAGACCACTGTAAAGGTGAATGGAGTGTCTACAAGAGCTGTATTAGACAGTGGCTCCCAAGTGACAATTATGTTCCAGGATTGTTATCAGAAGCATTTGTCAGGCGTACCCTTAAACCATTAGAAGGACTGCATGTATGGGGGTTAAGTGAGAAGCCTACCCTATTCGGGTATATCCGAATTTGGCTGTCTTTTCCCCACCTCCGTGGCTGGAGTGGCCGAACAAGTAGAGACCCTAGCCTTAGTGTGTCCCCCACTGGACTGTATGATGGTGTCCTTTGTTGATTGGAACAAATGCTCATATGTTCGGAAGGCTGGCACAGTTGTGTTATGAAAAACAGGGTCAAGACTAGTAGAGCTTTAAGAGTCCGGCTTTAATTAAGAAGGCCTATGAGGCACAGAGAGATGCTGAAAAACAGAACCAGAGGAACCCGGTCGGAATTGTATGGAAGAAGGATCCTGAGTCTCTGATCCTGGCGCCAAATGCCCAGTGTACCTTACAGGAGAGGTCCGTATCAAGAAAGGATGTTAAGAATAAAATATTAATGTTGGATGCACCAGAGGCGATGGAAAATTGCTGGAGGGACTGCTGGTCAAGCCTAGTATTTTGCCCGCTAGAGCCCATGCTTATGCCAGAAGGGTAATGGTCCAAGTTCATAATGTGTCTGAAAGAGACATTCGAGTAAACAGAGGTTGCATCCTGGCTAATGTGCATTGTGCAGACACTGCAGTGCTACCCAGCAGCAGAGTTCAAGGAAGAATGACAGAGTAACGCCTGACTTGTTTGATTTCGCGACTCCCCGCTGCCAGCTGAATGGAAAGTGAGGATCAGTGAGAAGCTTGCCCAGAGACATCAGGTGTTTTCTTTAAAGGAATGGGATGTAGATGCGTGCAAGGAGCTGAGCACAATATCCGGCTGCAGTATGACGAAGAGACCATTTCGTGAGAGGTCTCGGCGCCTGGCACCTGCTGACATAGATGATGTGAGACGGCATCTGGAGTGTTAGCTGCTGGTGTAATACAAGAATCAGAAGCCCTTATGCTTCCCCATTGTGGTAGTGAGGAAAAGAATGGAACAGTAAGGATGTGTGTGATTATCGCACCTTAAACCGGGCGGACTATCCTGATCAGTACACAATGCCCCGCATTCAGGATGCTTTGGACTGCCTAAACGGGAGCAAGTGGTTCTCTTGTGCTGGATCTCCGCAGTGGGTACTACCAGATCCCGATGGCCCCAGAGACCGTGGAGAAGACGGCCTTTATCGTCCGCTTGGCTTCTGTATGAATTCGCGCGAGGATGCCTCAAGGATTTTAGGTGCCCCAGCCACTTTCAACGATTGATGGAGCGTGCAGTGGGGGACATGAACTTACTAGAGTGCCTGGTATACCTAGATGATGTTATTGTGTTTGGCAGCTCACTGGAGGAACATGAGAGCAGATTATTTAAGGTATTGGACCGACTGGAGGACTTTGGCCTTAAACTGTCCATTGATAAGTGTCAATTCTTTCAAACATCAGTAAAGTATGTGGGACACATAGTATCCACCGAGGAAATAGAGACCGACCCAAGTAAAGTTGAGGCCTTGACTACCTGGCCACAGCCCAAAAATCTAAAAGAACTGCAAAGATTCCTGGATTCTGTGGTTATTATCGCGCTCATCAAGGACTATTCAAGAGTGATCCGCCTTTACTTAATCTTATCAAGGGTATCCCCAACCCACAAAAATACCAAAAGTCAGCGTCCCTCAAGACTGAAAGAGTGTATTTTCATCCGAGTGAAGTATTTGGGGCCCGCTGGACTCCTGATTGTGAGACTGCTTTTCATGAGATCATATATCAACTTACCCATGCTCCAGTGCTGGCCTATGCCGATCCAAGAAAACCTTCGTCCTGCACACTGATGCTAGCTTGCAAGGGTTGGGGGCTGTGTTGTACCAAGAGCACGAGAATGGCCTGAGACCAGTGGCCTTTGCCAGTAGCCTTGACCCCATCCTAAAGAACTATCCTGTACATAAGTTAGAGTTCCTAGCTTTGAAGTGGGCTATTGTTGACCAATTCCATGAGTACTTGTATGGGGCTAAAATACTAGTAAAACTGACAATAATCCTTTGACCTATGTGCAGACCTCAGCTTGTTGGATGCCACTGGCCATAGGTGGCTTTCTGCATTATCTACATATGACTATGCTCTCGAATACCGAGCAGGTCTGAACCACATAGATGTTGATGCTCTCTCCGGAGGCCTGTTCCCAGAATGATTGGGTCCGATTGGGAGAACCTGACATTCGGGCACTCTGCGGAAGTTTGACAGGGAGGAACAAATGTCCACGGACGCAGTGGACTGTATGGTGGATTGCTTGGGAGCCTCTGAGAATTGCATACCTGCTGCTTATTGCCACTTTTCTGCAATAGACATTGGTGCACTGCCTCAGCTGGACAATGACAGTATTCATGGGCTCAACTCACGATCCCATGATCAAAGCAGCTTTAGAAGCTCTCTATGCAGGAAAAGATGTGTCCAAATTACGCTCCACTGATTTGAGAACTGCACTGTTATACAAAGAAGGTCCTAAGTTGAAACTGATCAATAAACTGTTATACAGAGAAACAGTAGACAGAGGGGGACAAGTAGACAAACAACAACTAGTGCTGCCCACTGCCTTTCGAGACTCAGTACTGAGGTCCTTGCACAACCACATGGGGCACCTTGGTATAGATAGAACACTTGACTTGGTGAGATCCAGATTCTATTGGCCTAAGATGGGGGCTGATGTGGAGCAACACATTCGAACTTGTAGTCACTGCTTACAGAGGAAAGCTTTGCCCCAGAGGGCTGCCCCCCTTGTTAACATCACCACCAGTGCACCCATGGAGCTGGTCTGTATTGATTTTCTGAGTTTGGAGTCAGATCAAAGAAATATCAGTAATGTGCTGGTGGTCACTGACCATTTCACGAGATATGCCCAAGCTTTCCACCAAAGACCAGAAAGCATCCACTGTAGCCAAAGTACTTGTAGAAAACTTTTGTTCACTATGGGGCTCCACAAAGAATCCATTCTGATCAAGGGAGAGACTTTGAGAGTCGTCTGATCAAAGAGATGCTTTCTCTGTGGGAGGCGAAAGTCCAGAACCACTCCTTACCACCCCAGGGGACCCACAGCCTGAAGCGTTTCAACCGCACTTTGTTAGATATGCTAGGCACCTGCACCCAAAGGACAAGCCTAGATGGAGCCAACAAATTAGCACCCTGGTACATGCTTATAACTGCACCAGAAGTGATGCCACTGGATTCTCCCCTACCGCCTGATGTTTGAAGAGAAGCTCGACTACCAGTAGATGTGTGTTTTGGGGTCTCTCCTGATGGGGTTCAAGCTGACAACTATTTACAGTATGTGCAAAAGTTAAAGGCCCAGCTAACTCATGCGTACTAACTGGCTCAAACCATGGCTGCCAAAAGAAATCTGGCCAACAAAGAAAGGTATGATAAAAGGTGAAAGCACAGGAACTCCAGGAGGAGATCGGGTATTGCTAAGAAATCTGGGACTGCATGGCAAGCACAAGATTGCTGACAGATGGCACCATCTCCCTCACATTGTAGTGGGCAAACTAGATGATCTGCCAGTGTACAAAGTAAGGCCTGAGAATAATTCAAAAGATGTAAAAACAATGCATAGAAATCATTTACTGCCCATTGGACAAATCTTAATTGAGTCTGAGCCCTAGAAGATGCCCCTCTGCACCAGTGACTAGAGCTGCTGCTAAGAAAAGATCAAGAAAGTCTGCACCACAGAAGCAAAGTTAAAGTGTTCCCTCCACAAGTCCCAGTTGAGCATGACTGTCAGTCCATATCGGAAGAAAGTGAGAGTGACTTTGAATACTATCCTTCTTACGAACTGAGTCAATTGTTTCGGGCAATCCCTAGTCAATACTGGAGACAAAGCTGGGCCTTCTGGACTGTCTAAGCCCCCAGCTTCATCCCTGGAGCCAATGCTCCCAGAAAGTGAAGTGCAAAGCATCAGATCAGATGAAATGGAATCATTGTGCATGGTTGAACTGTTTGAGCTTTCAGGGAGAAATGATAGATTGGGGCAGACTGGTGATACACCCAACAAGAAGAGTATTTTGAGTGCCCTGACAGTCCACTGCCAGTGTCCGAAAGCTCTCCATGCAGCCAAATGTTGTGGACTCAGAAACTGTAACTCCTGGAGCTGAAAGTGCCCCAAGTTCTAGCCTCTCTACCCCATGGAGACTCCTGACAAGTGAGGACAATGCTGAAAATGAGGCTCAGAGTGCAGAGACTATAACAGTTCCCCTAGAAAGACTGGTCGAGCTGTAAAGCCTGTGGTGCACCTCAGTTATGATTCACTTGGGAGGCCTGTGGACTTGCCTCAATGTTGTCCATAAAGGAGTGTATAGTCCCCGAGCTCATTGCCCAAACTGAGCATCAGTGCTAACTCCAAGTTACTTGTGTTGCCCTCTATTATGGTGCCCTTGCCCCATCCAGCCCCAAGGTAACTGATAGGAAGGCCCTCTCTTCAGGTTTCATGTACAAGAGGTAATAACTTGAGTTACGGTACAATGTGTATGTAATACTGTGTAAAGAGTGACGACTGCAATGTTTCAGAAATATGTTCTTGGTAAAATGATATATTGACTGATGATTACATGCGAGCCTAATGCAAATGTATATGGTTGCAGTTGAAACTTATGGGTACTTGCTTGACGCCGACGTCAAGCTTTCCCAGGCCAGGAAGGGTGTAACCCCTGCAAATGGGGGTTCCCAAAAGACTTCCAGGAGCTGCTTGAATGCTCCAAGCCTGAATGGTGTTTGTGCTTAGTTTCATTTATCAGTGAGTGTTTTAGAACCTCTGGCACTGTCTCTTTGAGAGCTGTCTGCTTGCAGACATGGTTGGTTTGTATGGGGGACTGTGTGCTTCTCTGTTTGAGTACCACTAACTGCTGCCAATTTACTTCATTTTGCGGTCACTAGGAGTGCAAAGGGAACCTATCTGAAAGATGTAACTGTTTGCCA
This sequence comes from Neoceratodus forsteri, assembly GCA_016271365.2. Classification (NCBI taxonomy): domain Eukaryota; kingdom Metazoa; phylum Chordata; order Ceratodontiformes; family Ceratodontidae; genus Neoceratodus; species Neoceratodus forsteri. The sequence goes on from CM028133.1 coordinate 254,356,610, forward strand.
GAAATTATTTAGAGTAATAATGAAATTACAGTTTGTCTAACCTGCTTTCTTTGCAGTCAGAACTGTGTCTGCTAGTTCCCATTCTAGTTTTGAACTGCTGAACTGGACCAATCAGTGTGGGTAAGCTAGCTCTAAAATGGTGCCTTGGACTAATCAGAACTTGGACTCATAATCTGAGCCAGCCACAAGAGGATTGTATGGGCAGTGACTCTGGGAGATGTAGTTTAGACTTCAGTGCCTTTTTGGACCAACAGCAGCAGTCTATTGTGAGTGACAGCCAATCCAGTCAAGAACTGGGAGGAACTCAAAGGAAGTGCCCGTTTTTCAGTTGGAGTGTCAGTTGAGCTTTGGCAGTGAAGAAGGAAGGCCCTGTGCTTTTCAGTGTGCAGTTTTAGTCAAAAAACGTGTGTAGGCCCAGAGTTCCGTCTCGCAGCTTGTTAGGACTGAATCGTCCTGTGAAAAGAATCAAAGGATCTCTGAAGAGTAGAAACCAGGCTCACCCTGTAGAAGACTGGAGGAATTCCTGAAAATTGCACTTGGTCTGTCAGGAACTGAATCTGCTGTGTGTTCTCCCGGGTATTGTGCAGTAATTGCGATCGGGATACAGATGCAGCCTGCCTGGTATAGTGCTTTCTTTTATATGGATGTGTGAAGAGGTTTGTGTACCTCAAGTGAGCCCTGCTGACATTGAAGGACCCTATCTTATTTGGAGGTCGTGAGTACTAATTCAGGGTCGCTCCCTGTTGAATTGCCACATTAAATCCAAATGGAATTACTGTACTGCTGACTGTTTAATTCTCCTTTCTCTGTGTGAAAGGGCCCCTACCAGCTGCCACGGTTTGACCAGCCACTAGGGCTTGGGTACCCAGGACAGTAACTGATAGGGATAGGCCTGTGCACAGAGCCATAGGTAGATTATTAGAGTGATAAGCTAATTAACCTGATTTCCCTGTCCTTGTTATATCCCCCAAATAAATCAGAGCTGCTCGTTTCAGCAAAGTTATACTGCCTGAGGTATTTGTCTATGTTAAAGTACTGTACTGTGATTGTTGCACTGTATCTCATTTCACAGGAGGTCCCAGTGCCGGAACCAGACCTGGGGTAAGTGTATACTGTGAAGGTAATTCTGATATATTGTGTGGGCCACTAGTGGGAAGAAAGGGGGGTTGCAGTGTCCCAGAGGGCTGTGACCAAGTTAGTTTAACTATTGCAAACCCTGACCTCTGGGTGGAGGCACCCGCCATTGGATCCAGGCCCCTCAACCTGTTAGTGGCAAATCAGGCAGGGGTAGTAGCCCCTGGGATAGCGCCATCTAGGGGTTACATAGGGATAGGCTTCTCAATAGTGTGCCGAGCAAGATACCCGGATGGGAAGCTTGAGTTGATCAGGCTGGCCAGTGCGGTCTGTCCATATGATATGAAATAACTGCTGAATTAAGATACACAAGCCTCAATTTGTGTTCTATACCAGGTGCAGTACAGATCTGGTCTATGGTGTATTACTCAGGTCAATTACCTGAGGAGAGAAGATACAAGGCCATTAATTTGCCATTTTAAGGAATTAAGTGTGTCTTTCTGGAAAACTAAGTTACTGCTCCTTTGCATGTTTCGGGTTGCTAAACCTAAGTAATTAAAAACTTTCTAGTAAAAGAAAAAATAAAACCCTAATTCCAATTGCCTATATGATTCAGGTGGAGGTCATGTATTAGATTACTGTTGTTGTGATTTCCCTGTAACACTACCCCATGTATGCTCCCCCTTCCTGTGTTCCTGTATCTACCTGCCGTTTTGTCTGCATGGCAGGTGGACCCCTCATTGAGCTATTACTCTACATGTACCTGTATTTGATTGATTGTATTGGGACTTGTCCCCCAGGTCGCATCTGGAATCGAGCAATTCACTGCTCAGTATGTCTTCCTGGTTAAACTCGTAAATAAATAAATAAATGTAGACCTATCATTGACGCATTAACAATGTACAGTTCCATAGTTGGCACATAGGAGGTTTCTCTAGTGCATCTCAACTAAACAACCCTTGGTTGTTTCTACTCTACTTTTACGACTTTGTTACAGTTTTATCATTACTACTTTCATCTCTTTGTTGTTAATTTATCAGTACATTTGATCATAATACCTGGTTTAGGCATTTTTGTTTTGTTTATATAGCAACTGTTTTTCTAATTTCTTTTACTGTTTATTGTACATAGTGAGTTTATCATCTGGAATTATAAGATAGCCTTAGAGCTTTTCAAAGCATTATATACAGGTTTATAATACAATAATGAGTAACACTCAATCCATCAGATTTTCATCATGAAACATTAAGGTTTTCAATTCACCAATTAAAATGAAAAAAAAATATCAAAAAACCAGATGTGGCTTTTTTGCAAAAAACTCATCTGACTGCGAATGAAGCAGAAAAGTTGTGCAAGGAGTGGGTGGGAATGGTGGAACATACTTGCTACAATATTAAGCAGAGCAGAACCACTATCTTAAAAGAAAACTGCGCCCTCATGTCTTCTAAATGTCATTTGTTTCCATTCCATGTCAGACAACTCTTTTCATGTAGCTGTTAAAGATGTATGCAACTGCTTCTGTTAGTTTTCACACTTCATACTAGGCACTGTCACTCTCTTGGGTGGGTCCATTTCCTGGTTGTTGAAATCTCATTGTCCCTGAGAGCTGCATTAGCATATGAGAACATGATGTCAGATCAACCATTTATATCATGTATCTCTATAGAACATAGACTTTGATGGCAGATAAGGACCGCTAGGCCCATCTAGTCTGCCCATTTCCCTACCTACAGGATAGGCCGCAGATCCTAGTTAACCAACAGCCTATCTCTATGCTAAAATAACAAATACCCTGCAAAAACTCTCTGGAAAGAAACTTATAAAACAAATGGAGTTTGAAGGGGGGGGGATGCATTACAACTCAGATAGCTTGTAAAACTCACTGAAGGTAAATGTGGTATTTCTCACCTTCTTGCAGCTTGGTTCTTTTAAAACTACTTAAGCAGTCATGCATACTGGGGAGTTTAAAGGTTGATTACGTATCACATTCTCATATGCTAATGCAGCTCAAGGCATTCATTTTGTAAAGTACTCTCACACAGTGAACAAGGACGGATGCTTTCAATAATTAATGGGATCTCTGAATGGAACTAAGGTGGCACTTGTAATATCTACAGCATGCACCAAATTCCAAACAAGCAGATTTCTTTAATGACATTGCTATGAGATTAAATACTGCGGATGGGTATAAAATTCTCTTTGCAGGAGATACGAATGAAGTAACTGACCCTTTGTTAAACAAAAACACTAACAAGCACAAAAGCCCAAGAGGCACCTCATAAACTTTTTAAAGAGGTTGAGCTAATAGATTTGTGGCATATTATGCACCTTCGGGGTAGAGATACTTTTTATTCTGCCAGACACAAAATGCATAGCAGAACTGAAACATAGAAACAGACTGACAGCAGATGAGGACTGCTTGGCCCACCCAGTCTGCCCATTTCCCCACCTACTGGATAAGCTGCAGATCCTAGTTAACCAACAGCCTATTTATTCCTACCCCCCCCCCCAGAAGAATTGCCTTATGTCTGCCCCATGAATTGTTGAATTCTCCCACAGTTTTAGACCCCACAACCTCCACAGGAAGGCGGTTCCATGCATCCACCACCCTCTCTGTGAAAATATACTTTCTCACATTGCCCCTGAGCTGTCCCCCTTCTATCTTCAAATTGTGTCCCCTTGTTCTTGCACATCTCTTTTTCTGAAAGATGCTACCCTCTTGGACTTTGATGATTCACTGAGGTACTTAAAAGTTTCTATCATGTCCCCCCTTTTCCTCAAGGGTACATTAAGCTCCTTTAGTCTCTCCTCATATGGCTTTTCTTGCAGACCCTGCACCATTTTATTTGCCCTCCTCTGGACTGCCTCCATCCTGTCTATGTCCTTGTGGAGATGGGGTCTCCAGAACTAGGTGCAGTACTCCAGATGATGTCTAACCAACTGTCTGTACAGAAGGATAAACTGCCTGTTTTCCGTTGGTGATGCCTCTCCCTGTACATCCCAGTATCCCCCCAGCCCTCCCTATTGCCTTCTCACATTGCTTGCTAACCTTACAATCATCTGATATGATTACCCCTAGGTCTCTTTCCATTTTTGTTGTTGTTACTACCTTCCACCCATTGTGTATTCATCCCCTGGGTTTTTGTTTCCCAGGTGCATTATTCTGCACTTCTTTGCACTGAATCCAAGCTGCCATACTTCTGACCATTTTTCCAACCTTGCCAAGTCCCTTCTCATCCTTTCCACCCCCCCCCTTTGTGTATTAACCCTGTTGCAGATCTTTGTGTCGTCTGCAAAGAGGCATACTTTTCCTTCCAGTCCCCTGCAATGTCACTTATAAAGACATTAAAAAGGACTGGACCCAGTACTGAATTCTGTGAACCCCACTAGTAACCGCCTTTCTTCAGAGTGAGTTTACTATTACCTTCTGTCCTGTTGTCCAGCCAGTGTTTTACCCAGGCTACCACCCTGGGATCCACTCCCAGGCTGGCTAATTTGTTTATTAATCTTTCGTGTGGGACTGTGTCAAATGCCTTGCTAAAGTCTAGGTAGGCCATGTCCACAGCCCCTCCCTGGTCTACTACTTTGATCACCTAGTCAAAGAAATAGATTAGATTTGTCTGATAAGATCTTCCCACTGTGAATCCATGCTGCCTTGTGTCCTGAGCCCCAGTGGCCTCTAGGTACTCAACAGTTCTTTCATTCAGAAGTGATTCCATCATTTTCCCCTACCAAAAGTCAAACCGACAGGTCTGTAGTTTGCTGCCTCTGTCTTGCTCCCACTTTTTGTGAAGGGGAATCACATCCGCCCTCCTCCAGTCCTCAGGTACCACACCATCCTCCCATGATTTGTTAAAAAGGGTAGTCAGTGGTGTTACTAGTTCTCCCCTTAATTCTTTTAGAATTCTGGGGTGAATCCCGTCAGGCCCCATTGCTTTGTCCACCTTCAGTTTTAGGAGTTCTTTTAGAACCCTTTGTTCCGTGAAAGGACTTGGATCGACCCCCCAGAGTGCTTCTGTTAATTGGATTTAGTACCTCTCCCTCCTTCTCTTTTGTGAATACTGAGCAAAAGTATTCGTTCGATATCCCTGCTTTTTCATTGTCCCTCTCTGCCCACCCACCGTCCACTCTATTCAGCCTCACAATCCCTCCTTTTGTCTTTCCACACTCCCCTAATGTACCAATAAAAGGTTTTATCTCCCTTTTTAACCGAGTTGGCTATCTTTTCTTCAGTTTGGGCCTTTGCTATTCTTACTGCCTTCCCTGCTTCCTTTTGCCTTAACTGGTACAGTTCTCTGTCCCACTCCTTCTGTATTTTCTTATACTTCCTAAATGCTGTCTTTTTCTCCCTAACCTTCCCTGCCACCTCTTTTGATAACCACAGTGGCTTTTTCTTTTGTTTAGATTTGTTTATTTGCTTCACACAAAGGCTTGTTGCCTCTGAGATGGCAGTTTTGATGTTTCCCCATTGTTGCTCCACCCCTCCTTCTTGCCTGTTTGATAGTGCTTTTCTAAGGCATGCTCCCATTTTGACAAAGTCAGCCCTCCTAAAGTCCAGTACCCTCACTTTTATATGGTTTGACTCTGCAGCTGAGTTTATCGTGAACCACACAGTTTGGTGGTCACTTGTTCCGAGATGGCTACCCACTTTTAGATCAGAGATCTTCTCACAGTCCCCATTTGAGAGTACGAGGTCTAAGATTGCTCCCTTCTGAGTGGGTTCCAACACTAGCTGTCTGAAGCATGCCCCCTGTAGGGCATTGAGAACAGCCCTGCTCTTGGATGTGGCTGCAGCAAAGGTGCTTCAGTTAACATCTGGCATATTCAGGCCTCCCATCAACAATATCTCCCCCTTCTCTGCTATCCTAAGGATGCCCTCTATCATATCTCTGTCCATTCCCTGCCCCCCAAGATGGGGGGTCTGTATACAACCTCTGTGCAGACTGTGGTTGCCATTTCCAGTCTCTAAGGTGACCCACAGTGCATCATCTCCACTCTGTTTACTCTTTTCTTCCATTGTTTTTATCCCTTTCCTTACATACATAGACAGCTACTCCTCCCCCTCTTCTACCCTCCCTGTCTCTCCTGTAGGTTGTTTACCCTGGTATATTAACATTCCAGTCATGGTTCTCTGTGTACCATGTTTCTGTGACTGCCATGATATCTAGGCATCCCTCTTGCATCAAGGCTACCAGTTCAGGGAGCTTGTTGCCCAGACTACGGGCATTGGTACTCATTACCTTCCATTTCTTGATGGCCTTACCCCTCTTTTTGCCTCATCCCTGTCCTTACTGCTTTTGTCATTGTCTCCATTTACCCCTGCCCTTCTTCCTATCAATGTCTCTATCTTGGTGTTTACCTCACTAACTATGCTGGTTTTGGGGGGTAGGATTTCTCTGCACCTTTCCAGTGCCCCCCCCCCTGGCTAGTTTAAATGCTTGCCAATGGAGCATTTAAATCTGTCACCTAGGATCCTGGTTTCCCTCCTGGACAGATGCAGACCATCGTGCCAGTATAGGCCTGCATCACTCCATGTGGACACCCAGTCTCCAGTGAAGCCAAACCCCTGGGCTCTGCACCAGTTTTTTCAACTGCTGATTGAATCCCATGGTGTGGAGCACCCTAGCCTCACCCATGCCATAGACAGGCAGTACCTCCAAGAAGGTTACCGTGCATGCTACTTGTCTAAGGCCACTCCCCAACTCCACAAACTCTTCCTGCACTGTTCTGATCCCTTTCCCAGCCAGGTCATTTGTCCCTAGGTGGACAGTGACATCCAGCTCCCTCTCCCGTGCAGCTGTTCCCATGATCCTGAGGATTCACTCCCAGTCCCTCCAAGTCATGGCGCCTGGCAGGCACCTTACCTCCCTCTCCTCTCCCCTCCCTCCCCCAGGTCTACCCTCCTAATAATGGAGTCCCCCACCAGGAGTTGTTCCCTTCCCCTGTGGGGTGCCATGCCACCCTCCTGTGGGTCTCCTTTGTGGAGAGTCCCAACATCCTCCTTGGTCTCCACTGTGGGTGCCTCTATAGAGGAACCACACTCTGCCAGAGTGGCATATGAATTGTGGAGAGCTACAGCTGGAGAGATGCACCTCTGTTCCACCACCCTCACCCTCCCAGAGCCCACTGTTGTCCAACCGCTGCTCTTTCTTGGCAACCTCTGAGGCAGCGGCGGTAGTCCCCCAAATCCTGGCCAATTCAGCCTGGAGATGAGCAACCTCCTCCCTCAGCCCAGAGAGGTGCCTACAGATGAGACAACACCGCATTCTCCAGAATGTCTCCCAGAAGACTGCTGCTCCACAGCCACTGCACTGCACCACTCCTATCATGTGGTATTTCTGGCCCCTTAACTGTTGTTTTGAATACGTACTCTTTCCTCTGTTTGTTTATTTTTGTTATATAGAATTTTTTCTCTTCTCCCTACTTACCTACTGCCTTCATGCCCTTAAAGCTCCAGATCTTCCTGTACTGAGACAGGAAGTTCCTATATTTATCAGTAGTCTCCTTACTTGCTCAGAGCGAGACCTCCGGCAGCGGGGAGCTATTCTTTTCCTCCTAGGATGGTCTTTTGTGGCTCTGTGATCACTCCCTTCCTGCTCCCAAACAGGAAGTTTCTGTTCTTAGACAAATCCTGTGCTTATAAAAGTAGAACTGGCTGAGGGCGGGTGGAGGGGAGGGAAGGAGGGCAATATAGTCCCAGTAGAGAAGTATAGTTCTAACAGCACCTCCTTCCCCTTGTTGTTCTCTGCCAGAAGATATCTAGGGCAGTTTTTAAATCCAAAACACCTGGCTTCCTTCTAGCTAATCCACTCCCTGTAATTTACTACTCCTTCTACACCTAGATAACTGCACAGATAACAATTCACTTCAGCCAACTCAGATCAACACACTAACTCTGTTTGCTTTTATCCTAAATTGAAGGTCCCAGTAGTAGAGTTCTAGTTTTTTAGTCCCAGTAGAGAAGTATAGTTCTAACAGCACCTCCTTCCTCTTGCTGTTCTCTGCCTGTTCTCTTCCTCTCTAAAAAATCTTTTGAATACTTTTATATATTTCAGTAGTGATGGATGTATGCTATCAGACCATGCTGTCATTGATGGGTCTCTGGATTTGCAAGCAGAAAATAGTAGATCATTCAACCATGTAGACTAAAGACGAAGAGTTTCCAAAATAGCTACACAAAGAAACAGAATTCTTTATGCAAAATGACAACAGGTAAGTGTCTTATGCTTGCTTATGGGACACCTTTAAGGCATTTATCAGAAGCAGAATAATAAAGTTTTTCGATGCATAAGAGAAATAAAGGGCAAAAAAGTTATCTAAGCTAGAATCTAATCTTAGGCAGCTTGAAACTAGCTATAAAAAAAAAAGACTCTGCTAACAAACAGAATTTACTACATAAGCTATCCTTGACCAAAACATAACTATTCTGTCAAGCTTTTGAGGATGTTTTAAAGTTTAATGTATTTCATGATGGATAGATAAGTTTATGATTTCAGTTGCATCCTGCTGATGTTACATTTTTTAAATGTTTTGTATGATTTGTATACTAGATTGTACAGCACCCAGAGTCCACGGAGATGGGTGCTATATAAATAAAATATCTATCTATCCAAATTTGAAATTAACCAAATACATTCAGACATGGCTGAATATGCCCTGTTCAGGACAAAGCAAAAGTACTGGGAAGCAGGCAAATAAGTTGGCAAGTTACATGCCTTTAGGCTTACAAAAATGCAGCAACAAAATTTGATTCAAGCCATTAAAAAAGGCACAAAGAAAGTAGTCTACATTAACAAGGAAATTAATGAGGTACTAGTTGCATATTTCCAAGATTTATATTCAACTTCTCAAAACATGGCATTGCCTCGGATGAATTGATTTCTAGCAAACTTGCATTTACCCACTGAATCCCAAGAAGATCAAAAATTCTTGTGTCCAATTTCTATACAAGAAGTGACAGATGCAATTGTTGACTTGCCAAACAATAAGACCCCGGGGCCAGATGGCTGCTTAGGTGTACTTATGAAGCTTCTGAATCCAGACATCTCTGGTTACCTTCATAAGGCCTTAACTGAAGTACATTCTCTTAAGCTTTCACCCTAGTCAATGAATAGGGACTTGGTTATATTAGTACCAAAACAAGCATTTGTCAATGCCGAACGTTCGCTTGCAGGTATTTGCAGTGGTATTTGGCAGTTGGACATGGCTTAAAAAAAATTAGTGACAAAGAAGTACAAGCATTTGTCAATGCCGAATGTTGCTTGCTTCTATGTGCTGTTTAGGTATTTGGAAGTCATTGGAGTGCAAATATTGAAAATCGCGAACTTATGAGCGTGCATAGGAACTGCGCAACGCACGCTTGTAAAACAGTCATTTTTAGGAATTTTTTCACCACATTTTCAACATAGCCATTTTAAGACCTCTGCTCATGAACAGTGTCACTGTGATTTTCTTAATGTGTCCCATACATTGATTTCGCACACCGACTGCACCATTGTGCGCTACATGGGCGGAAACACATTTTGGGTGAGATGTGAAAAATGACAGCTATACTGCTCATAAGGAGGTGTGGTAAAATGGCAATGTTGAAAATCTGGAGTGAAAATATTGAAAATATGTGAACTTACGAGCCTGCATAGGAACTGCGCAACACCTACTCGTAAAACAGTCAGTTTTTGGAATTTTTGCACCAAATTTTCAACATGGGGTTTTTGGGACCCCTTCTCATGAATAATGTCACTGTCATGGCGTTATTCAGGCCCGAAGGGTGATTTCGCACAGTGACTGCAGTGACTGTGAAATCACCCTTCGGGCCCGAATAACGCCATGACAGTGACATCATTCATGAGAAGGGGTCCCAAAAACCCCATGTTGAAAATTTGGTGCAAAAATTCCCAAAAATGCCTGAGATATGCAATAAAGTTGAAAACCCCTATCTAGCCCATTATACAGCTTACCGGCATTTCCTCAGTTCGTGGTCAGCTTTGAAGAGTGCAGACGTGTTCCCGGTCCACCGATGATCGTGGCGCCAAGCTCCGGAGGTAAGTATGGGGTGAGGGGGGTGTGGGGAGGCAGGGTGCGCAGTGGGTGGGTGCGGGTTGTGGAGGGGGGGGGAGACTGCGTGGACCATTTTTTACTTTACAGGTTTTTGTTTGTTTTTGTTTTTTTATAATTGACGACACGGATATTTGCCACGCTGGGTGGGTCTCCAGCGCAAGGCAGAAGGATGGCTGGGGTTGGAGTCGACGCCGGGATTGGGCATCCCGCCGGTAGACAATATAGATCGCTTGCCATGTTGGGTGGCTCAGCGTGGCAGAAGGATGGCTGGGGGCTGTGGAGCCAATCGGATTGGGCACCTCTGGCCGGCAGATGACGTGGACGCTTGCCATGCTGGGGTGGCCCAGTGTGGCAGCAAAGATTTGGGAAGGTGTGATTTAGTGTTGCTAGGTATGACAGCGGTGGTTTTCTTTGAAGAGAAGACCACCACTGTCATACACAGCACCGCGTCCCATTGGTGCAGGACTGCCACACCTGCTCAATGGAGCAGGGGATTGCAGGTGAGGGGCACACCTCCAAAGTGTCCCATTCTCCCAAGATGTTCCTTGCGCATGCGCGCAAGTGAACGTAAAAAGGAAATTATGTCTTTAAATGTTCAAGCTACAGACCCGTTTCATTACTGAATACAGGTTATAAGGTTTTTGCAAAATTTTAGCGAAAAGACTGCAAACACAGATTCCTAAGGTAATAGGCAGGGAACAAGTAGGATTTGTTGCAGGTTGACCAGGGGCTGATAATCTAAGAAGGTTATATACTACAATCTGGTCACCGCACAGGAATAAAATACCTTTTTGGCAATCTCCTTAGATATGCACAAAGCCTGCGATTCACCAACATGGACTTATTTGCATTTTTTTTTTTTTTTTGCCATCTCCTCCTGGTGTGCTTGTTAGACCACCCAAGTGCTGCCACCTCTGCTCTACCATGGATTACTCCATCCTCCAAGTTCTTCTATTCACTGTGGGTGCTACAGACTCAAGATGCCAAGCTGGACCACTACCACCCCTGCGAGAACCTGCTCTTGACAAAAATGGACTCTATGGCACCCTAATGCCAACTGTGTTGAGGGAGCTCCAGCTTTCCACCACCTGCATCCCGCCTGCTAGCCCGGGCCCCCCCCCCACCCAACAGCTGCCAGAGTTAACAACAACATTACCATTTTCACACTCATAAAGATCACCCTGGTGAACGCTCGCCTCCCCATTGCAAGAGCAGGAGGCGCAATATATGCTCCACCATTAGCATAAACATCTTGGCCAGGAAAATAATATCCATGCTTCTTCTTCTATCAGGTAACGTCCATGCCAATCCAGGCCCACCACCAGTGTCAAACGCAGGGGGAAACATGAGTAAAGGCCTGAAAGTAGCTGCACTGAACATCTGCAGCCTCACAGTAAAGTTTAACCTACTCCAAGCATGGATGTCCCACCATGTACCCGACATTCTCTGTCTGACAGGGATCTGGCTATCAAGCAAGATAAAAGACAATGAAGTGATGCTCCCAGGATATCAAACTTTCAGGAAAGACAGGTGTGGCAAGAGAGGCAGAAGAGTCCTCATCTATGCCAGGGATTACCTATGCTGCTCAGTCCTCCCCATTACCAGGGTAGAGGATGATCATGAACTACTAGCAATAAAAGCACAGGTTGGACAGCACGGAAAATCTCTAATCTTAGCCTCAGTTCATCTTCCAACCACTAAAGCCAGGGATGGTCTCCCAAAAATACTGGATACAATTGCTACCCTTCCTAAGGGCACAGAGCTTCTCATAACAGGTGACTTTAACATCAACTGGGAGGGCAGGGAATCCACACCTTTCAAGGACATGGTTGCTACTTCCAACCTGACTCCAACTCATAGACAGCCCAACAAGGCGGAACCACAAAACAGGAAAAGACACCCTCCTCGATTGGCTCCTCTTGAGTTCCCCTTCTCGGATCTCTGAGCTTAAGGTCCTGCCTGACACCTTAAGTGATCACTCCCCAGTCACTTTCACATGGTCAAACAAATTGAGCAAGCCCCCACCTATCATAATTAATAATAGGGTCTTGGGGAAGGGCAAGCTTGGGGCCCTCTCCTCTGCCCTCTCCCAGCATGACTGGTCCCCCATCAATTATGCACCTAATATTGACCAGGTCCTAAGTTTCTTTATAGAGTGCTTCAACAACATTTGTGATATCTCTGCACCACTGAAGAAAAGAAAAATTCAGGGTCAAATTAATGGCTGGATCACAGGGAATCTCCTCGCCCAGATGAAGGAAAGGGACAACCTCTGGGAAAAAGCCAGGTCCTCTCGCAGCAAACAACTTCCAATGCTATAGAGCTGCAAGAAACCACTGTACCAACCTTATCCACCAAGCAAAGGCCAACTTCCACAAGGAGCAGCTTAGTAAAACTTGGGGCAACGGGAAGAGTTTTTGGGAGAACATCAAAAACCTTCTTGGGAAGGATAAGAAGAAGATCCCCTGCTCATTCAACATCAGCAACGCCACAATTACTGACCCTCGGTACATCGCAGATTCTTTCATCACAGCATTTACTGACCTGACTGGAGTGCTACCCCCCCCCGACTACTTGCACCCTGCTGGGGAACAAATCAACTGCATGCTTCAAGGGGGCTCAATCCCTGTCTTCTACTTCAAAAAAGTATCAGTGAAGGAGGCTTACAAACACATAAAAAAATACTAGGCAAGACCAGAATGGGGAGTGATGGAGTCAATATGAAATTCCTGTCCGTAACACTGGATGTCATCATCGTGCCAGTTACAAAACTATTTAACAAATCGCTGGCTCTTGCACAATTCCTCGGGATCTGGAAACAGGCTGTCATGACGCCAGTGCACAAGAACGGTGATATGACATGCACCGCCAATTACAGGCCAATATCCATCCTCTCTCCCTTATCTAAAGCCCTAGAAAAGATTGTGGCCACCCAACTCACAGATCACCTCAGCAAATACAACCTGTTATGTCCCAATCAACATGGCTTCAGGCAGAATCATAGTACCTCCACTGCCTTGCTGGACTACACCGACTACTCGCACAAGGCACCAGACGAAAGAAGATTGGTGGGGTCAGTCTTCAAAGACCTCACCAAAGCCTTTGACACTGTAAATCACTCTCTTCTCCTGACTGAACTACAGAACCTGGGGGTTGCAACCACTGCTGTCTGCTGGTTCAAGGACTACCTAACACACAGAAGCAACGTGTAAAAATTGGGCACACAGTATCTAGCTCCAATGAGGTATCTTTAGGGGTCCCACAGGGGGTCAATACTGGGGCCCTTACTATTCAGCCTCTTCCTAAATAATCTTCCTGAAGCCTGTGACACTAAACTGATACTTTACGCAGACGACGCTGTACTTCTTACAGCAGTTCATCAATAGTCGCCCTCCACTCAGGGTTGCAGTCATCCTTTTACAAGCTGGAAGACTGGTTCTATAGCCATAAACTTCTATTAAACTACAAAAAGACCAAGGTGATGCTCACAGCCAGCCCACCACACAAAAAGAAGCTCCCTGCCCTCGTCATCGCCAATAAAGTCAGTGAGCCGCTAGAACAAGTTCACTCCTTCAAGTACCTGGTGGTCACCATTGATGACTCCCTCACCTTCACCGAACACATTGACACACTGGTAAAGGCAGTGAACACCAAGCTGGGTGTACCCTATAGGCATAAAAAGTATCTCACTCCAGAGGCCCTCTGTCTCTCAGTCTCCAGCTCCATCCTTTCTACCATCAACTATGGATTGGTGGTCTACGGCACAGCAACAGACACTGCACTAAAAAGGATTCACATTGCCCTCAACAAGGCATGTAGGCTCACAATGGCTGCAGATCGAAATACCCACACCTACTCCTTATACAAGGAGACCAATTGGCTGCCACTAAATAACAGGATTAAATTCCAAACATGTCTCCTTGGAAAAAAGGCACTAATGGGTAACCCCCCCATGCATTTCTAGCATCCTAACACCAAGTGCTACCAGCTATACCACCAGAGGCAGGATGAGGGGAGCCCGGGTCAAGTGATGCAAGTGCTCTGAGTGGCAGCGGTGGTGCTGAACTCCTGCTTATATTTTACAGTTTGCACCCATTTTCAGCTATTTCTAAAGTGTTAAGCATCTGCATTTAGTAGATTGCAAAGGCTGTACATGAGTACCATATTTAAGTGGCAATCGCTATCATTGTCACGGGATGGAGTCAGAAATGCGATCTGCAGCGATTTGCCATATTCCCCCTGCATCGCCAGAAAAGAATCCTAAGAAGCCTAAGGCCCAAAGCGGCGCCGCGGATAAAAAGGCTACACAATCTACTGCATCAGTCCCTCTGACAGAGGATCATTTTCTGCAAGAATTACAGCCATTCAAAGAGATGCTGGGCGAGCTTGCCACTGAATTAAAGTCCCTGAGGGGTGATATGACGGATCTGTCCCAGAGGGTCACCGATTCAGAGGCCTGTATAGCTTCCACAGAGAGGTGGAGAGAGAAACTGGATCCAGAGGTGGTGGCTTTCAAAACAACAGATACAGAAGTTACAGTTAAAAACAGAAGATTTGGAGGGAAGGAGCCACAGGAATAATATCCTGATAATCGGCTTGCCAGAAGCAGAGGAGGGGCAAAATATTCAGTCCTTCATGCAGAAGTTCCTCTATAAAATTGCGGGCGCTTCTCCAATGGGAGCTACATACCAGATAGAAAAGCACATCGAGTTTTGCGGCCCCGACCTCCACAGGGAGTTCCCCCCCCCCCAAGCCTTTGATAATAAGGGTTCTCAGTTTTGTGGAGAAGCAGCAGGTCTTAAATAAATCAAGAGAAGCTCAAGAGATCTTATGGGAGGGAGTGAAAATTCAAATCTCACAGGATCTGCCTTATGAGATACAGCGAAAGCATGCTGCATATCATCCTATTGTGAAAAAACTAATTGCTGCAGATAACCACTTTAAAATGCAGTACCCCTCACGCTTTCTTATTAAGATAGCGGACAACTGGGTCGCATATGAGAATCCTGAGGAAAGTGTTGGAGGATTTGGCCAACAAACTCCACGAGTTATTTAAGAAGGGTTGATGCAGCAGAAATTATGTGAACTTATGACGTGGACTTCTGTTGGACATTCTGTTAATTAATAGATCCTTGGAGTTTTAATTATTGGGATATGAGATTGTACTGACCAGTGGTTGCCTTCTCTGGGGGGAAGCTGGATGGGGATCTATCCCATGCTGCGGAGGTGGAGAGAACCCATGTTGCTGGCGATGCTCGGGCCTGTAGGCCTCTGCGTGTTTGCACCGGGGGCCACACGGCTGGACTGGGAACGGAATAGGAAGGAAAGGTTCCTGGGGGAGCATATGGGAGATGCGCAGTGCGCGGTTTAGGTTTCCCAGGAGAAACAAGCTCTCTAGTACATTGCAGCATATAATTTAAAGCGTGTTCTGACGTGGGTTTTCTTATAAAATAATAGGACAATCCAGGGAACACGCTCAGAATTAAGTTAAGGGAGGACCTTTGTTAATCGGTTTAAAAAAGGACTCATACATTTGTGAGGGAGATGGGCGGTTTCAGGATTACCCTATTCGGAGATAACAGGAGATTATTGCTTTAGGTGTTTAATGACCGATTTCAGGATGGGCAGGGGGATGGCACCATGATGCTATGGGGTGCATTGGATCACAACCCGGAAATTTGGGAGGGTTACCTCTTTGGTTTATTGGGGCCAAATAAGAAAGGACTAGTTAGTGGGGCTGCTAGTAAAAGGGTGGCAACTATTTGGATTACAGATACAAATATGGTTTCCAAAGAGGTTGGGAGAGTGGTTACTCTCCAGTTTGGAAGAAGAGATTCTGTATATAGTTTGTTGGGTAGGGATGAGGGTAGTTTTAATAAGGGAGGGGTATTTGGGTGGTATTAGATATTTGGTGAAGAGGGGGGTGGGGTTGGAGCGATCATGGTGGCAGGGAGTAATAATAGTAGGACTAGACAAATAATCGGGCTACATGGCGGATACTATACTTAAGATAGTGTTGTGGAATGTCAGGGGAGCACGAGAGCATGCCAAAAGGGTTGCCATACTTAAACATACAGCTCTGTTGAGGGCTAATGTAGTTTTTTTTGCAGGAGATGCATCTTTTGGCTTCGGAAGCGAGCACGTTTAAAGGGCAGGGAATACAACAGGTTTTTGTCACTGGAGATTCCTTCTCTAGAGAAGGGGTAGTGATACTCATTATCAAGACAACTCCATTTCAACCAGAGAATATTATGCAGGATCCACAGGGCAAATTTATCTTTGTTAGTGGATTACTAGCAAGGAAACCGTTAATCTTGGGTAGTATTTATGGACCGGTAGGGGGTGACCCAGATTTCCTTATTGGTCTGGCAGATAAGCTGGTTTCCTTTCTCCCAAACCCCATTATACTGGGAGGAGACTGGAATCTGGTTCATCTCACTTGCTGAATAAATCCAGCTCGCCCCTTAGAGCTGCGACTCCAGCCCAGAAAGCTTTAAATGACATGATGGACCTCCTGGGATTGCGTGATCCTTGGAGGATCCTGAACCCGTCTGCTAAAGCCTTCTCGTTTCATTCACAGGTGCATCAAATGGCCTCTAGGCTTGATTTTTTCTTGATAAACTCAGTTTTGTTATCAGGAATTACTGGGGCGGGGATGGAGCCGATAGTGATATCTGACCATGCGGTGGTATGGCTGCATATTTCTCCTACAATAGAACAGCAGAAAGATTCTCGATGGAAACTAAACACACAATTGTTGAAGGATAAGTTCATAATCAATAAAATTCGCACTCTGATTGAGCAATTCAGTGAGAACAATGTTGATACCATCCCTAGGATGGATCAGGTCTGGTGTGCACTGAAGTGCTATATAAGAGGCAAATTCATTCAGCTGGCAACAAAGCGAAAGAGGATCAGGGAGGAGCAAGCAAGGAAGATGTTGGGGCAGATTAGAGCACTGGAGCAAAATCCAGCGTCCACTTCTTCGCAGGGTGTAATGGCAGATCTTTTGGCCTTGAGAAATGCATACTCAGATCTTCTCAGAGAGAAGGCTGAGATTGCTATTCTTAGAATGAAAGCAACATACATTGATCAGGGGCAAAAAGCCGGAAGGCTTCTTGCATTGCGTCTGAAGCAATTAGAAAATTCAAGAACTATTCAAGCAATTCAGGGTGAAGATGGCACCTTGAAAACCCTTCCCAGGGAAATAGTTTCTGTGTTTGGAAGCTTTTATGCAAATCTATACTTCCGCCAGCCTGATCCTCCAATGAAAGAGGATACCGAGGCATATTGGCAGGGTCCGGGCTTCCTCGGTTGCAGGAGGGAGATTGGAAAGTATTAACAACCCTATCACCTTGACTGAAATAACACAGGCCATCAGAACTTTAGCCCCAGACAAAACCCCTGGTCCGGATGGTTTTCCCTCCAATTTTTTCAAAGTATTTGAGAAAGAGTTATCTCCTTTACTGCTCAAGTTCTATCAGTACATTCTCTCTAGCGAGGTCTTGGACCCATCTATCTAGAGGCAACGATTGTTTTGCTTCTGAAACCGGGTAAACTAGCAGAATGTCCCTCTAGTTATTGGCCGACCTCTTTGTTGAATTGCGACTTAAAAATTCTTACTAAAATTCTTGCTAAAAATCGGGTACAGAAAGTATGGTATCCCTTACTCAGTCCAGAACAGGTGGGGTTTGTTCCAGGAAGGTCAACGTCTGACCACTTTCGCAAATTAAATCATATATTTCAGGCAGCTCAATCAACCCCGAGTCCCATAGCATTAATATCTTTAGATGCTGAAAAAGCTTTTGATAGGGTGGATTGGTGCTTTTTGTGGTCAACACTGAAATATATGAATATTCCCGAAGAATTTATCACATGGTTTCAGAAGATTTATTCAAATCCCACTGCCAAGGTTTTTTGTAATAAAGTATTTTCTGCTGGCTTCTCCTTGTACTCAGGTACTAGGCAGGGTTGTCCCCTTTCCCCATTACTCTTCAGTTTGTACTTAGAGCCTTTGATAAGGAGAATTAAAGCTTCAATCGAGGTACAAGGGGTTTCTGTAGGCAAAAGTAATCTCAAAGTATTGGTATATGCAGATGATATCCTCCTGCACCTGGCTAACCCAGTAGCCTCTCTGGAGGCGGTGTTAGTAATCATAAAGGAGTTTAGCAAGTTCTCCAATTATAGTTTGAACTGTAGTAAAACCGAAATTCTTCCCTTTAATCCTCATACATTTCGGCAAGAATTTCACAAATTTGGTATGAAATGGTCCCCAACATCGATGAAATACCTGGGGATTCATTTGACACCAGATCCGGTGCGATACAAAAAAATTAAACATGGAGGATCTGATTCAGAACCTTCAACATGATCTCCTCAGGTGGAAATCCTTGCCTATTTCGTTATGGGGAGGATTAATATTATTAAAATGAATGTGCTTCCCAGGATATTTTTTTCCGTTAAACATGAGTAACATTTGGTTGCCTGTCTCTTTCTTCCAAAAGTTGCATGCTATCATATCAGAGTTTTTATGGTTAAATAAGAGTCCTAGAAGGGCATATAATAAGCTCACTTTGCCTAAGGAGAGGGGGGACTTAAGCTGCCCAATCTGTTATGTTATCATTGGGCTAGTCATTTATACAAAATAGGGAGATGGATGTCTTTACTTCTAATAATCTAGGACATCAGTTCTCACACTTTGTGATACTAAGCCTCCCCCATGCCATGGAAAAAATATTGAGCCTCCCTCAAATTTGGAAGAAATCTTGGTCCTCCCTACAGAAAAAAATATACTTTGCACAGTACACCAAGAACAGAGTGAGACTAATAAGAATATTCACTTTTTTTTTTGTTCAACTCATTGCTCTCCACCCCAACCCCTCACCACAGGTTATCCTTGTCACTCCACTTTTCTGACTCTTAGGCCCTTGTTACTCTGCTTCCTTCTCTGTCTGGAACAACTTACCTAGCCACTTCATTTCTCCCCCCTCTGACCCTGTTAAGCAGCTTCCGGCACCTTTTACTTCAGGTCACATCTGAAAATAAGCATTGTCTCACTGTGCCTTTACAAGTCACCAATTTACATACAAAACACCTACTCTAGAAACAAGTCTTGACTCAGTGTGCCATTCCCAATCATTAATATGCATATAAACATCTACAGTAGAAACAAGCCTTCACTCAGTGTACCTTTCCCAGTCACCAGTTTACATAGGGACTTGGAGAGGAAAAAGAAAATAATGTGGGCAAGCCAAATATACAAAATGTTTTATACTAATAGCCCTCAATATTTAATGGAAAAATTACAAATAAAAGAACATGGCCCAGATATTCAAACTGCGCCAGGCTGTACCGCAAGCCCGGGCGCAGCACAACTTGACTACGTTGGGGCATTGACCGGGCGATATTCAACGGATCTGCGCCATGGCTCAGCATCATTGAATATCGCACCCTGGCCACCCACAGTGTGCATGGCGAGGTGGCACTGCGCCAACGCCAGTGTCCAGAGTGGAGCATGGGCATACGCTAGCGCAAGTTCCATTGCGCAAGGTGCAGCAACCGTGATATTCAAAGGTCGACATGCAAATGGGGCCATAATGTATGCAAGGCGCAAATGGAGCCATTTGAATGTCATTATGGCCCCATTTGCATGCAGGTGCGCTGATCCCTGGCGACTTGCACCTGGTGCCCTGCCAGGCAGCAGCTGGAGACCGACGCCCCCTGCAGTGCAGCAATATGCCCCACAGCCCAATCGTGGGCTGCAGTAAAAGATAGTATAATCCAAAATCCCAGGTGGTCCAGTGGACCACTGCCCGCCCAATCGCGGGCTAAGTAAAGTAATGAGAAATCCAATATCCCTGGTGGTCCAGTGGACCTATCCGCCCAATCGCGAGCTAAGTAAAGTAATATTTCCAATATCCCTGGTGGTCCAGTGGACCTGTGTGCCCGATCGCAGGCTAAGTAAATGAATGATACTTCCAATATCTCTGGTGGTCTAATGGACCTGTGTGCCCAATTGCGGGCTGCAGTAGAATTAATCGAAACCTATCATCCCTGGTGGTCCAGTGACCCCTCCCCACCCGCCCACTGATCCTCACCTTCGCTCTCCCCAGTCAGGCGATGGTAGCACTTCACTCACCACGCCTGGTCGCCGCCGATATCACAGGAGTTGACGTTTATTGGTCACAGCGTGAGTTAGTCGGGCGCAGTAGCCCATTTCAGTTACATATTTGATATGTGAATGGGATCCATTCACATATCTGGAATGTGTATGGTATAGCTGT
Source organism: Neoceratodus forsteri (assembly GCA_016271365.2). Classification (NCBI taxonomy): domain Eukaryota; kingdom Metazoa; phylum Chordata; order Ceratodontiformes; family Ceratodontidae; genus Neoceratodus; species Neoceratodus forsteri. Next base: position 254,377,024 of record CM028133.1, read on the forward strand.
ACGCCCATTGGCTCATGATGTGGACCAACGGGCATACAGCCCTACCAACGTGTCAGTCGGCGGCGGTGGCGAGAGGTGGGTGGGGTACTGCCGCCTGCAGCTGACTGGGGACCACCAGGGATATTGGAATTATCATTACTTTACTTAGCTCACGATCGGGCGGATAGGTCCACTGGACCACCAGGGATATTGGATTTCTCATTACTTTACTTAGCCCACGATCAGGCGGGCAGCAGTCCACTGGACCACCAGGGATTTGGGAAATTTCTTTATTTACTTAGCCTGTGATCGGGCAGGCAGCAGTCCACTGGACCACCAGGGATTTTGGATTATACTATCTTTTACTGATGCCCGCAATCGGGCATGGGGGGGCGCCACCATGGAGGTGCAGTCGGAGCTCGGGTGGCCACCCACAGTTGGCAGCTGCCGTGTTGTGCCCTAATGCGGCAGTTCACATGTGGGTGGCCATCCGTTCCTTTTTTTTTTTGGATCAACTTTGTGCTGGCGCAGGTAGGGGTTGCACATGCATGGCTCTGCACATCCCGGGCTGAATATTGGGCTGTGCAAAGTATGCATGGGCACACCCCACCTGCATACATTATTGATGCGCTCCAGTGCATAGGGATTTGTGCCACGCACTTTCCCCTTTTGAATATCGCGCTGGGGTGCATCAGTGGGTTGCATGCGCAACCCTTTTGAATATCTGGGCCCATAAGTATAGGCTACATAAAAGCAGTGCAAACAGCTTTACATTTCCTAGAATTGTCAATAGATGTGGAGATATGACTTTTTCACATTTAGTCAGAAAATACTGGGATACATTGAATCCACGTGACAAAGACTTGATAAAAAAGTCTAAGCTTTTTCAAAAACATCTTAAAGAAGGATCTAAAATATGGTGTTTATGTGAATAATGATTTCTTGGGGAAATTAGATTAATAATTGAAAATAATGTAATCAAATCTGTCTGATAGCTAAAACTGAGTTTAATAAGAATTTTATAATACAAGATTTAGGGAATGCTTTTTATTTTATGTGTACTGTAGTACAAGTTTTAACTACGTCTAGCATTGTTTGTTGTGTACAAGTGTTGGAGTTGTAATAATTTTAATATTGTTTACTCTTGAATGTAACCAACTACATTAATTTAAACAGGACTACCTTGAAAACAAGCCCTCTGGGTCCTAATGGTGTGCTTTACCATCTACCTGTATAAAAAAAGAGTTTACTACTACATAAAACAAACACCTATTGTAGAAACAAGCATTGACTCTGTGTGTGCGTTCTAGTCACCAGTTTGTATATACATATGCACCTAGAAACAAGTTTTGGTTCATTGGGCCTTTCCTGGTCACCAATTTGTGCTTACGTAAAGAAATTCAACAGCAACTATCCATATTTAGTTTACTTCATCCCATCTCACAGAACATCCAAAACATAACATTTAAAGACAGTACATTCTCAGACTTGACTGGGCCTCTCCTGGAACAGGTTGGGGCCTCCCTTGAGAGGCTGGCCTCACCATTTGAGAACCACTGATCTAGGAGACATGTACAGCCCCATCTGGATACAAACAGAGGGAAATTTTTGCTGGTGCTCGGATATCCCCGCTAGCTTCATTGTTTGTGCCCCACCGGGCACTCCCAGATGTGATAAAACAGTGATTGGTGCATCTATTAAAACTTTTGCCCAGGTGTGCACCTGCTTACATATCTCCCCAAGTAAAGACATAGCACAGGAAATTGTAGACAACCCCAATATCAGGGTGGGGGATTCCATGATTACGAAGAATTGGATACCCCAATTGCAGGGCCTGCGAGTAACTGATTTTTATCAAGTTAGTGGTCTTATGTCACACACTGCTATATTAAATAAGCTTAATACTCATACCAAGTCTAGCTTTAAGATCTGTCAACTACACCACTTACTCCAACAGAGATTTGGGGAAGTGTACGTTCCCTCTAGATTAAGTGACTTGACGGAGCAGGTTATCGCTTTGGCAGGCCGACCGCATGGCATCTCATTAATATATAGTAGCCTCCTGGATACGTTCCATCCAGATGCACTGTCAGCCTCCACAATCTGGGATTTGCTTATCCCTAATCACGGAGTCACCTGGTCAGAGATTTGGAAAGATATGCATAGGTATATCATACAAGATAGGCTTAGGGTCACCCAATTTCAAGTGTTAAGTAATATGTATTTTACTCCATGTAAGCTAGCCAAAATGGGAGGGGGGCAATCTTCCACATGTGTTAGATGTGGTCAAAGTGAGGGGACAATGTTGCATATTTTCTGGACCTGTGAGAAAGTTGCACCATTGTGGACAAAAATCTAATCCCAAATGTATCCTTTATTAGGATTAGGGCAATGTTTTACTCCGAAGATATGCATATTGGGGATCTATCCTCAATTATGGTCAGAGAAAGGAAGTTTCATATCTCCCTTATATAAATGGTGGTTAAAAAATTAGTTCTTAAGCACTGGTTGGATCAAACCACTATTTCCTATGTAGAGTGGTTACACGAGATGTCCTTTTGTCTTAGGATGGAGAAAATGATTGCAAGTTTACACAACAATCCAGGGGGGTTTAACAAAAAGTGGGGCAAATTATATGCTCTTTATTTGCATTAGATTGCATCCAAGGCTCATGCTCTCCAGTTTAGTATATTGGTTATGTCCTTGATATGATATAGTTATAATGGTAGGTTTTGTTTTGGAGATAATGGGATCGCTCCAGCAGTGGGGGGGTTGGGACTGGTGGGAGAGGGAAAGTGGGGTGATTACATACTGTATGTGTCAATGTTCTGGTAACACTGTATTAAGTGTTGTGAAAATTTGTAAAAAACTTTCTGAATAAAAAAAAAAAAAAGATGAGGGGGGCCCTATCAACACCTTTCCATCGAACTGTGCAGGGACAATGTGCTTTCAGCTATAGGGCCTCACAATGGCTCAATGAAATCCCAGTGCACATTCTAAACTCCCAATGCGTTTCGTAATTCAAAAATGGCCTAAGGCAACGCCTTCTTACTAGGACAGTTTGTGACTGCCACTAGGACTCTAACACCCATAATGCAACTCATCCACATTCTCCTTCCTCTTCCTTAACCCCCACTCTTCCCTCTTGCCCTATCCCTCAGTCTTCCTCTCCTCCCCTGTGCCTTTTCCCCCAATGGATCAACCTTAAAACCAACCTACTACCACTACCTCCCAACCTCCTAGACAAAGCCACTTCTTTTGGCCGCCAACTCCCCCTCCAGTCTCCCCTTCCCCTCACCTTGACTCCTCCTCGGACTCTCACACTAGGTGCCACACCTCTTTATCTCCTTCACTACATATAAACACTGTCCTATACCCTAGGTGAATGCTCTTGACACTGTACTATCACCACTGGTACTATGAATGACATTGTAACCTTATTGTATACTAGCTACCTACTATTCGAGTATTGTATATAAACTATTTGTTATTGTTGTCATTGTCACTGTTTGACATGGAACCTTTGTAAAAGAGCTCCGAGCTCAAAGGCATGATCCAAATCCCTAAATAAATAAAATAAATAAATTTGCATAGTGCCAGTCTTTCATTTGGTTCTGGCGAAGAATTTACCTCCTGGGTCTCTATGATTTAATCTAAACACTTAGCAGAATTAATTACGAATGACCTTACATCCTCACCATTTTCCTTACAGAGGGGCACTAGGCAAGGTTGCCCACTTTCTCCGCTTCTCTTCATCCTGGCCATTAAGCCTTTAAAGGGACACCGTCAACCTGTTTTTATATTATTTCTAGTTAAAAACCAACATTTTATGATTGCCTACCTTTTCTAAAATTCACTGACGTCGCTGTTTGTTTTGTCCGTCTCCTTGTTTAGTAGAACTGAAATGCATGGTAATGTATATTTATAAACAACCTTGTTTTGTTCACAATAATGGGTCTGTTCTTTCTGTATACTTCATGTGCATTAGAAACACTCCTAAGCGGGGGCACTAATGAGCAGCTAAGCAGTAGGACGCGATCTCCTTGAGTTCTGTAACCCAGAGACCTAATTAAATTTAAATTTAGAGTTACTGGAACAGATCAAGTAACTATTTAACATCAAAAGCCTACTCTACATAGCTATGGATGAATATTTGATAAATGCGCCCGGTAAACCCACCAGAAGTGTTGGAAAAAAATCCAAAGAAGCAGCCGATGGGGCCCACCTCAGAAACGCCAGGCCCTATATCCTTCTCAGCAGTAGAGCTAGCGGTCCTGGGATGGGAGGTAACCACACAAGTCCTCACTGCTCTCAACCCACGTCTGGAGAAGATGGAGAACAAAACAGAACCTAAGCTACAGAAGATTGCTGAGAGGACAACTTCTCGTGGAGAAAGGTTGACTGAGGTGGAAAAGCGCACATCGCAGATGGAAGATACCCTGCATCCACTGCCGGATAAAGTGGCCGCGCTAGAGAGGGAGTTGGAAGACCTCAGGGAGGCCCTCGACTATCAGGAGAATTATAATTGGTGAAGGAATTTACTGCTGAGAGGTCTCCCTGAGGGGCAAGAGGGAGCAGATGTCTTGAAATTCTGCGCAGAACAACTGCCAAAATTTCTTAAGCGACAGCCGAAGGGGGGGTAGGCATAAAATTTAGCGCGTGCATTGTGCTGTTATTCCAAAGCCAGGTGCAAGCCAGTTTCCTCGAGATATTATAATCTGGTATCACAACTTCCAAGATCGGGAAGAGGTCATTAAAGCATTCCACCACAATCAGCCGCTCGAGATAAACGGTGCCAGAGTTTATATCATGCAGGATTACTCAGCCAGGCTCCTTAAGAAAAGGCGAGTCTTTAATGTTGTGATGGCCCAACTGAGGGAAATGCGAATTGAAAACTTTATGGTATACTCGGCCATCCTGAAAATCAAACATGAAGGGGCTACATTTTCTTTTTAGGACGTGGACAAAGCTCAAGTGTTTGTTAATGACCTCAGAAAGAAGGTGGGTTGAGGAAGATGTGGGTGAAAGTCATCTGTACATGCAGTTTGCCCGATGAGTGCGGACAGTTCGATGTTGATACGCTACTTGTTCAGAGAAGTTTTAAAGGGACTGTTAGGACTTTCCCTGCACGTGTCGGAGCCTGCAGCTGGACATCTGGATGGGTTGGGTATGAGCTACTCCAAGACCCGCTTCCAAGGCTAGCATCCGATAGAAACTGATGGCTATGGTGATTAAGGGACCGACGGAGGAGTGACTGTTTAAAGGTAGGCCGGGAGGGGTGTTTGACGGCTAGGGCTTGGCGCATTTTTCTTTGTTATTGCATGGCTTGATCTTCAATCCTCCGCCTGAGCCAGACACATGGTGTGACTCGGAAGGGGGGGGTTCTATGTATTCACACAACGTTGGTGATATGAAGGTTCAGAGGGGGGCAACTATAGACACCAGTAATTTTCAGGGCTAATAGGTTCAGCACTAGGGTGAGACTTTGGGGTGGTTGTATAATCTGCGGACGAAAGGGAGAATGTACAGATGTACTGGGATAATTGACAGCCTGGTAAATTAAGCTCCCATGTTGGAATGTCAGCATGATGAGGAGGAGGAGGAACCCAAGGGGATGGTGGGGAGATGGTTCTCCGCGCAACGTCTCCCAACCACATCCCACGAGGGGTCTAGATATTATAGGGGGCACTATTTAATTGTTGCTGTGCTGATCCAGTTTCCTTTTCAAGGCTGCAAAGGGTTGGTCTCTGGGGGTGGGAGGAGTAAGGAGTTAGTTGTTCATTTGGCAGATGGAGGGACACATAGCCATGCAGAGAGATGGCGAATACACTAATGTGAGTGGGGGAGGGGACTTGGAAGACGGGGACATTTTGGGACAAAATAACAATCTTTAAAAGCTATACATAAAAGCGATGGTAGACTAAGGGGCTGGGGGTGGGGAGGCAGAGGGATTCACAAAGGGGGGCTACATGAGTATATGGGTGGGTAAGTTGTACTTTACAGTCGAAGGATATGTACTGTTTGTTGCAAAGTTGGAAAGGTTCTCTTTTTATTATTGCTACAATTTGTTTTTGTTTTTTTAGGTTGATTTTTAAGAGGTCCACTGTGCTATATGAATCGCAAGTGATGCAAGGAGGGAAAAATATATTGGGTCTGGTAATGATGCAAGGGAGAAGAAGAGACAAATGCAGACAAAATAGAAATTTAAATACCTGTAAATTTTCTTTCTCTGACTGCTGGTGTCCGGGCTCATCACTTCTGGGAGGTCCTTCCTGGAACCACGTGACAGGCAGGAGGTAGGCTTATCTTTGCAGGGAGGGAGGTAACTAAAACAGACTCACGAATCTCTCCTCTCTCCTGGGCTGTCACTTCTGTGACAGAGTCCTGCAAAACTCCTGCCACCAGACAGGCAGGAAGTAAACTGGTGTCCAGAGTAAGTGGGTGGGAAGGTACCTCCTTGCCTGCAAAGATCAGCCTACCTCCTGCCTGTCACGTGGTTCCAGGAAGGACCTCCCAGAAGTGATGAGCCCAGATACCAGCTTTGGGAGAGAGAAATGGCGGTAAATAAGGAGCTGATTATACAGTCCTGGAATGTATGGGGTTTCTCCTCCCCAATCAAAAGAAATGCTATCCTGATGGCCATACAGAGGGCACATGTGCAGGTGGTCTTACTGCAGGAAACCCACTTGACGCAGTCGAAACATGGGAAGCTTAAATGGGGGTGGGTAGGAGCATGTTATTCCTCATCATTTAACTCTCATAAAACGAGGAGTAGCAGTCCTGGTACACAAAAATCTGCCATTACAGGTTATGAAAGAGGGTAGATATGTATTTGTGTCTGGGACCCTACATGGTGTAAAAGCTATGTTTGGGAGTATTTATGCACCAGCAAATCTGGACCCGGGGTTCTTTAGTGTGATATTAGATATATTGGTGAAAACAATTTGAGAACCTCATCATGGGGGGTTTAATTGCACGCCAGATGCAGTTTTGGATCATTCACTGGGTAGGGAGAGGAGAGATCCCTGCATTAGGAAATGAAGTGAGGGGATTGCAGAGTTGAATATGGTTGACGTGTGGAGGACGGCGAATCCTCAAGGAAAATTATTCACTTTCTACTTCAACCCCCATAAGACATGGTCAAGAATAGACCATATGTATGTTATTATGAGTTGGTATGAAAGGTTGGGGAGGGTGAAGCATGGGCCTGTACAACTCTCAGGTCATGCAACGCTTACAGCATCCTTTAAGTAGCAAGGGGAAAGGGAAATGCTTACTCATGGAAATTCCCCCACGTATATGATAGGGTCACAGGAGTTCCAAAAGTATTTAAAAGGACTAATTTAAATTTTATGTGGAAACAAACATCCAGACTGCCTCATCCACACAAATGTTGTGGGATTCTGGCAAAGCCTATATACGAGGTGCAATTATAGGATACATGGCGAAGTATAGAAAGGACAAGCTGGAAAAACAAAGGAACCTTCAAAGGAAAGTGAGGGAATTAGAGAGCAGGATGGCAAGGGGAGAAGTAGGGGAGGGGACGAGTTGTTACGCATATTAGCGGTAACCCAGGAAACATTGGATTCTACTTTGTTAGATGAAACTAGGACATGGTTATTTTTATCTAAAACACAGGCTATATGAATGGGGCAAAAAGCCTGGGCCCCTTTTGGTAAATTTGGTTAAACGCAAGAAGGGTCCAACGCACTTAGTGGGTATTAGGAACAGAGAGGGTCAAACTGTCACTAAGTATGGGGAGATACGAGGAGTATTTAAAGAATATTATGAAACCCTGTACCAGACAGAAGGAGGGGGAAAGGGGGGATGCATGCAAGAATTTCTTAATAGGCACCAACTCCCGCAACTAACAGAACAGCAACAACAAATGTTAGGTAAAGAAATTACCAAGGATGAAATCGGGGCAGCTATTAACACTCTGAAATCTGGGAAGGCCTGCTGACCCGATGGATTGCCAGTTGAATATTATAAAATAACGAAAGATGAAATTCGGGAGACTTTGTGGGAGTTGTTTAAGGAAGTGACGGAGAAGGGCGAGCTGCCTGCAAAGTGTGGTAGGGCTATGATATTCTTGATCCTTAAGCCAGACAAGGATCTGATGGAGTGCATATTGTATAGACCCATCTCCCTTTTAAATAAATAGTGATGCCAAGATATATGCTAAGATTCTGGCTACCAGACTGGAGGGCATATTGCCACAATTGATCCACCCAGATCAAACTGGCTTCATACAGGAAAGGCACTCATACCATAGGGTCGTGGACCCAGAGGGTCGTGGTTGGCGGGACAGTCTCATCCCCAAGGAGGGTCATTAGTGGAGTCCCTCAGAGATTGGTCCTTGGGCCCCTCCTGTTCAACGCCTACGTCTCTGACATAAGGAAGGGTATCAGGATTGAGATGAGTCTCTTTGTGGATGACTCAAAACTGGGGGCGGTGGTGGAGGATGGGGAGGAGGGGAGGGTGGCCCTACAGGGTAACCTGGAGGCTCTGGAAAGGTGGTCTAGAAAGTGAAAGCTGAGGTTCATTGCAGGGAAATGCAAGGTAATGCACCTGGGAGCCAGAAACCTGGGCCAAGAGTACACCCGGTGGGGGGGGATGCTAAAAGTCTTGATGGCTGAGAGGGACCTGGGGGTGGTGGTGGATGTCAAAATGAACAACTCGGAGACTTGTAGGAGGGTAGCGGCAAAGGCCAACAGGATGCTTGGATGCATCGCTAGAGGGATCACCTCCAGAAGGAGGGAAGTGATACTCCCACTGTATAACTGCTTGGTGAGGCCACACCTAGAGTAGTGCGTGCAGTTTTGGAGGCCACATTTTAAAGAGGGACACTGAACTCCTGGAGAGGGTCCAGAGGAGGGCAACCAAAATGATTTGGGGCTTGGGGGATAGGACCTATGGGGAGAGGCTCAAAGAGCTAAATATGTACACACTGGAGGAGAGAAGGGACCGGGGGGACATGATAGAGATCTTTAGGTACATGAAAGGGGTAAATAGGGGAGGAGCAGTCAGGGTGCTCTGAAGGAAAGGAGGGGGCAACTAGAGGGCATGTGGAAGCTGGAGGGGAGATTCAGGAGGAAAGGAGGAGGTGCTACTTCACCGAGAGGGTGGTGGAGCCATGGAATGCGCTGCCCAGGGGCTGGTGGAGGCAGAAATGGTGGAGGGGTTCAAGAGGGGTGGACAGGGAAGGGTTCTGAAGAAAAAAAAAAAAAAAAAACAGCGCAGCAAGAATATCCGGGACTGGGAAGGGAGAAGCCAGAGAGGGAGAAAGGGGCAGCAAGGTCAGCTCCCAGGGTGGGGGCTGACCAAACGAGCAGACACGAAAGACCGTTAGGCCTATTCTGCTGGCATTTTAGTATGTTAGTATAATATAAGAAAAGTTCGTAATGTCATTGAGCACTCCTCTAGGCTTCGGGGAGGGACAGCAGTCCTGTTCACGGATGCGGAGAAGGCGTTCGATAGGATTGAATGGCCCTATCTAGTTGAGGTTCTGAGGAGGTTTGGCCTGGGGCAGGATTATATTAAGATGGTTGGTGCACTTTATGTTGCACCCAAGGTTGCAGTGTTAGTGAATGGCTCACCTTTTGGGGCAGTTCTCATTGCATAAGGGTACAAGACAGGGATGCCCTCTATCCCCCTTGCTGTTTGCAATGGCAGTAGAACCACTCGCCATAGCTGTTAGGGAAGACCCAAGAACAAGGAGGGTGGAGGGGAAGAGCAGCAGGCAACACAAGATTACGCTGCATGTGGATGATATGATATTATACATCAAGGAACTCTCACATTCAATGTCAGCTCTCTTGGAGATTATGTCGCAGTCTGCTGAATTCTCTGGGTATAAACTCAATTTGGAAAAATCAGAGGTTATGTTTTTAGGGCAGGGAAAGGGAGAGGGAGGTAATACATGGGGCCTGCATAGAGTGGGGTCATTCATCACATATTTAGGTGTGAAAATAGGGAAAAACCTCAAATCCCTATACAAGTTAAATTATAGTGCAACCCCCCTGCAAATGGGGGTTCCTAGAAATGCCAGTCTAGGTTTACCTTAGCCCGGTTTGTTCTGTCCTTCTCCCGCTGTGTCTCAGGCTTCTACTGACTGGGCCTCTAATTTTTCTGGCTTCCTAGGTCCTCTGTTTGCCCTTGTGTGTGCCCCAGCTTGCAGTCAAATGAAAATCCAGCCCCTCGGGCTTAAACTGCTGACCGTGGGCTCCCGCTGCAAAAGCGCTGCCTCCAGGGCAGCGGGAGTCGCATTGGCATGCAAAGCACCTTTGATGTGGAGCTGCTTGTTTTGCGGTCGCCTCGGGGACTGTGCCATGGGTCCCGGATCCTTCCACCTATTTGGGACCCGGTGACCATGGACAGCCTGCTGGGGGACTGCTCAGATGGGAATTAAAGGAGTTCTGACTGGGGCTCATTTGAGTATGCCTGTGCAGGGCTCCGGTCATCTGAATAATGCATAACAGTGTGTCTGGCTGCCTCCAGGGTAGCTGTGTTCAGCTCCAGCCGAAAAGTAAAGAATTAAAATGTTTTACATAATGGAACTGTTGCTGCTTGTTGGGAATATACTGTGCATGTGGGGAAAAGTATTTAAAGTTAAAATGAGTACGGTTTCCCTGGCAATTCCAGTATCTGGGACTCTGTGTGTCAGCCTGTCAGCTGCTGTAAGGGGAGCTTGCATAAGTGCAGTAGCGACAGAAAAAGTGAAAGAGCCATGTTTTTCATCTGTGCAGCAACGCAAGTACAGCCTTTAAGCTATAGAACTGTAGGGTATGTGGTGCAAATAATTACTTCTTTCTGGCTGCACCAGGACATTATTCAGGACTGTGTCTAATCTGCTATAAGGGACAGTGGGTTAAGCAGCCATTGCCAGCAGTACAACCAATTGGAATTGCAGCAATAGATAGCCAGGACTTGTGGGACATTCACTGCATCTCATGGGTAGGCACCCAAGTGCTTATGGGAGCTTACATGGACATTATTTTAGGCGCGAATTCCACAACCCAATTGTGCTGCCAGTATTCCGATTGACAGGTCCTTCAGCAACTTGGAGACATGTCACCCCAACCCTGCTACCAATCAGGAGTTGAGCTAGGAGCTCTATAAAGAAACAGTGTTGTCAGTTTGTCTGGAGATTCAGAGATGCCGAGCTGAGAGAGCGCAGCAGAGCAGGCTCCAGCCTGCTGGGAGCCCCCTGTGGGGGAGGGGCTCAGGCTCCAGCCATGCCATCGGGCCTGGGCTACTTAATTCAAGCCCTTTCAGTCTTCAGAGAGCATTTGTTATTTTCTTCAGTTAACAGTTAACTAGTTACAATAATTGGACTTTCTGCAACAGCTAGTCTGGAGGTTGCGGGTACTGTCCTCCAGAGGCTAGCCTTACCTCCCACATCGGGGAAAGATGTGGACCGAAGAATCAGATGTCCAGCAGTGGTGAGTGCGCTGACCAGACCAGATGACATCATGCAGTGATGAGAGCACTGACCAAGTACCTCAATGGTGAGAGAGCTGAAGAAGTCTTCAGGATGCCTTCAATTGCAGCAGAGACCCATGAAGGACCTGAGTGAATACCTGTACCCCGGTGCAAGAGAGAAGCTAAGCAAGTAATCTTGGGGGCTCCATGCCGCATTAAGAAATGTGTGCTGTTAAGTGTGAAGTATTGAAGTCATCAGTCTGGGCTACTAACCCCATAAGAGAGACTGCCTAGTTCAAGTAATGGATGCATCTTGTCTGTGGCCCAAATGGCTAAGTTGCAGGTGCAGCAAGATGCTGGGCTCAGTGAATCATATAAATGTGTAGCTGTGGGTTACAGTCCTGCCATCGTGGAGCTCTCTGCCAAGATGCACTTGCCACTTCAAGAGACAGGAGACCCTAGAGCATATTAATGTCTAAGATACCTTAAAGAGAATGTACCTGTGTCTGCACAGAATTTCATCTAAGAGCACTTGGTATAAGTGTTAAATGGCTAGATGTGCTGGATAGGACTCCGCTTGTGGATAATGTTCTTGGTATATAGAATGTACTGGATGTGACTGCCTGTGACTAAAGTATGGGATGCTTGATAAAAGTGTCATTGCCAACTTACTCTGGATGGATGCCTTTTGGTATATAAAGTACTGGATGTGATCGGGTTTAAACTGCGTTTAGGATGCTTGACAGAAGCATCACTCTCATTGCATTGGATGGGACCTTCAAATATTGTGCTGAATGTTCTGGATGCAAGATCCACATAGTTTGTTCTGGAATGTTCAGAAGTCTGCGAGTGCAGGGCAATCCCTGATTTGTCTGCAAGTGCACGGCAATCCCTGATTTGTCTGCTAAAGTGCAGGGCAATCACTGCTGTGGTTGTAAATAGTAATTTGCTGCTTTACAAAAATCTGGTTCCAAGTTGCCCCCACCCTCAAATTCATAGCCGGCCACCTCGACCAGCTGCAACTCCATCAGGCCTGCAGCATCTTGGACTGTGGTATATGTTTAACCAATATGGTATGAGATTGTAGGGTTTCTGCTGTATCTGGTACTGGTACCAGTGTGGGTAATAATAATTATGTTTAACATCTGATTTATCAGCAGCTAGATAGCCAGGGCTCTGGATGTCTTAAGTCGAATGGTAAAATGTGATTTATGTCTGCCTGTTTTATATGCAGCCACCCAGCTGGAGGATTCACCAGCAAAATTCAAAATGATCTCTGTACATGTGTAAATACGTTAAGATAACCTCTACTCCTCCTGATTCCCTTTCCTAGCTCCTTTATTACCCCCGAAATAAATATCTTGTTGTCATTGTTGGAAATCATGTGTGAGCACATTATTAGAGAGAGCCTTTAATTCAAAATGTTGAAATGTGGGGAACTGTGTATTGGGGCATGTCTGGGGAGGGTAACTGGTCATCATGGGTGGTGTAGCAGCTTAGGGGGCTACACCCAGCACCATCTCACCCACGTAAAGCACCCTGAGTGGAGGCACTGTGCAAAGGTTTTAAAAAATGTTATCAGCTAGCGAACCCAAACCCCTTAGCCTATGTCCAGGGTAGTAGGCAGGGGTGTAACACTGGCGGTGATGCCGCCCAGGGGTTACAATAGCCCATTATTAAAATTAGTGACAGAGGGAGTTAAGCAGGTGGAGGGCTCTGCCCGTTTCATGGTTAGGCCATATAAATACAGTTAAGATGAACATCTTGCCTAGATTGTTGTACCCACTACAGCTGTTGCCAATGGGAATAACAGGAAAAGACATCAAGAAGTTCTGAAGGGCATGCTCCAAATTTCTCTGGCGAGGGAAGAAACCAAGGGCTAGTTTAAGTAAATTAAAGGCGGACAAGAGTAGGGGTGGGGGGTTGAGTTACCCAGATATGAAATCCTACTATCTAGCAGCACAAATTCAGATTATTAAGGATTGGGTACACCAGATGAAGGAAGCTAGCTGGCTGGACTTGGAGGAGGCAGGCCATGTTCTCTGGCTGTCAGCCTACCTGGCTGATGGAGGTAGGAGAGCATATGTAAATAAGGGATGTTATAGTACTTTGGTGGGTAGCGTATTGGAAAGCTGGGACCAAATCAAGAAAATGGTTGGGCATCAGAAGGGAGAAACATTTATGCTGCCATTGGGAGATAATCCATTTTTTATACCGGGCATGGGGGATCCATCCTTTCGAGTGTGGGGGGGGGCGGGATTCTGTGCCTAAATGATTTAAGGGCAAGAAGTGGTGTTTACCTATTCAGTGAGCCAAAGGAAGGGATGGGGCTGCCAGCCACACATTTATTCAGGTATTTCCAGGCTAGAAAGTATGTTCAGGATATAGAGAGACAGAGAGCCAAATTTCCAACTTCAAAGGATCGAGATCTTGTTACATCAAGCTAAACAGGATCCCAAAGGTATAATAAGAAAAGCCTCTCATGTTTTCAGAACCCCATTACCAGACAGAACCACTAAAACTAAGCGCTTATGGGAAAGAGATTTGGGAGTAGTTTTAACAGAGGACCAGTGGGCACAGCTGAGAGACATTCACCAAGGGCTCCTGATGTGCAATAAATACAAAGAAGTGGCATATAAATTTATGCACAGGCTTTACAGCCCCACGACAGTTAACAGGTACAAAAAGGCTGTCTCTGCAATATGCAAGAGATGTGGTACTGCCCTGGGCACATACCTCCACTCATTCTGGTCGTGTCCAGTGCTTCAATCCTTCTGAGCAGCAGTGGCAAAGGAACTGGCTGACATGAGGGGTCGTGACACCCCGGTAGTACCACTCCTAATGCTGTTTGGCATGGAAGACACGGAACAAGATGATTGGTCAGAATCCTCTTAGCAATGGCACGCCAATGCATTCTAAATACATGGGTCTCTGGAGATAGGCCTACTTTAGTGCAGTGGAGGAACCTAGTCTGGGGGGCTTTGAATGTTGAAAATCTGACCTTCAAGGCTCAGGGAAGGGAGGAGGCCTTTATAGATATGTGGGCGCCATTCTGGAACACCTTGGGTCCTTCGGGGAGGGCTTTGATAAGCTAAGACCCCGGGTTTCTGGAGGGTAAATAGCTGGAGAACAGGGCCTCATGTTCCCATAAATATGAAGGTATTGTCCTACACTACTCAGTATATTAGGATATTCCTGATCGGACGAGGGAGAAACCCTGCATCAAATTTAAAAATGTATTAAGGGATAGATCTCTTATATGGATGAATTTTCACAGGTAATAGACAGATTGGACCTATTGTTAAATGTTCTCCTTCTTTTCTTCCTTTTTTACTGTTTCTTATCTCTTTTTTTATTTTTATTTGGTCCATGTTGTATCATATGGGATGTATGGGGGGCATTATATCAGTTATTGTAGAACTGTCCTGAATCGAAATGAAAATGCCCATGTATGTGATAGTATGCTATGCTATATTTGTTGATGTTCTGGTGTTTATAAAGATAAACTAATAAAAAGTGTATGCAAAAAAAAGAAACACTCCCAAACAGTGCAGTCACTCGTGAGGCAGTAGCCTCCTAAACTCCCATTGCATCATGAGGGGAGGTAGACTGTGTTGTGGGTGTTCCCAAGTCCGGGAAAGATGTAGTTGGAGCTGATCAAGGGATGTAAACAAACCTGTGCGTGGTAACACCAGCATGGTGGGCAGTCTGTTTTTCACTTTTTTTAAAGAAAAGAAAAAAAGAGTCAGAATTAAACTGTCAGCTACATCAGCAGTCTTTACAGAATTTTAGAAATCATAAAATGTGTTTTTTAAACTAGGGACACAGACTTTTTTTTATTTTATTAAACTGTAGGATTACAAATACCTTTGAGCAGGAGCTACTCATTTACAAAGGTTCCATGTCAAAGGATGTAGGGTAACATACATACAAAGGTCAACAATGGTTACAGTCTTAAAAACATAAAGATATCCAAGCATTTATTATACAGCCAAAAATGGAGAAAGACAACATAGGCCAGCTTCAGACAAGTTTCAGGGTGAACAGTATATTGTTAGTATAGGGTAGGAGGGAGTCAGGAAAAAGTAGGTAGGCTAAAGGGCCACTGTCGGCAGGTAGAGATGGGTGGCAAAAGTGTGAGGTGGATGGGCTGGAAGGCCCCATATCTGAAAGTGCCATTAGAGAGGGAAGGGGGTGGGTGAGGCAGTGTGGTGTGGGGAGGTAAGGGGTGAGAGTGAGGGGAAACTGCTGCTAAAAACATGGAGCTCTAAGGGAGGTTACAGGTCATCTCTGACTAGGGTAAAATGAGGAGGCAGTTACTTAGGGGAGACAGTCACATTGAGTGGTAGAGGCGAGGAATAGTCAGAGTTTCCTTTTAAAGGGACTAAGCGTCGCAGTTGTAAGTGTTTCTTTAAGGGTATTGTACCACTGAGGAGCCCTGTGCATGAACGACCTCTGACCCATTGTGGTTTGGCATCTGGGGTCCTGGAAGGTTCGATATAGAGTACTATGTGTAAGCTGGGTACCGAGCAGAACTTTTTTGGTTAACAAGCAGATCTGGTATTGTAGTCTACTAAGGAGTGGTAGCCATCCAGCCTGGGTGTACAGGTCACAGGTGTGTGTTAGGCAGGCAGCACCCGTTAGAAGCCTACAGGCCTTGTTGAGTGTCACCAATCTTCTCCAGAGGGCAGTAGGGGAAGAAGAGCCATAGATGACTAGACCGTTGATGATGGAGGTGACGGAGCTGTAGATGGCCAGTCTAAGGCATCAGCGGTCATGCAGTGTTTGTGCTTGTGGAGCAGGCCGATCCGTATGTTGGCAGACTTAGCTACATTGCCAATGTGCCGCGTGTCAGAAAGGGAATTGTCCAAGGTGATGCCGAGATATTTGGATGCTAGTGTAGTATATGGTAACTTACCCTAGTAACAGTGTAGAATGGTTTAGTCCACATCCCCCTGCAGTTTTGGGCTAATGGTATGTCTGGGGTGGAAACTGGGTTTTAGAAACTGCACAAGCAGATTGTAGTAGTAGTTCTGCTGAGGCCTGCTGATCTATCTAATGTATGTTTGTTGAATAAACCTCAGAGCTGTTAGAAGTTACTTATGGTGTCCAGTCATTCCTAAAACCAGCAATCCTGTAAGAAGTAACTAAAGTGAAATATTATATGGTGTCAGAAGTGAACTTGCAGTGCTGCAGTTGCAAGAAAGAAGAAAGTTTGTGCTGCCAAGAAAAGAAACAAAGACAGTATTTGTAGTACCTAAAGCTTACTAAAAGACTGTATAACAAAGTATTTTTGGCAGTATGGAGCAATTTAAGCCACCTCCACCACTATTGTTGACTGGAAATCTTGCAGAAAACTGGAAAAGGTGGGCACAGAGATTAAGTCTGTACTTCACAGCCATGGGATTAGATGATAAGTCAGAGGAAATAAAAATTGCAGTCCTGCTACACACGATCGGGGATGAGGCCCTCGAGGTGTACAATACCCTCAATATAACATATGCTGACCCACAAGCTAAAAAAGCAGCTGAGGTTATGGAAGCATTTAAGAATTATTGTTCAAGGCAGGATGGTAATATAGGCCGAAACCAGACAGCAGCTACCAACACGTGAGATATGTGCACAAAAATCAAACACGTGTGGGAGGTGTGGCAAGGACAGCGCCAAAGGCTTGTCCAGCGATGGACAAGAATGTCGGAAATGTGGTGGCCTCAACCATTATGCAAAAATGTGCAGGTCCAAAAAGTCCAACAAACCTCATGAAAAAATGACAAAAGGGGTAGAAGCACTAGTTGTGGGTGCTGTAAAAGAAAACAAGAAATGGTGCAGACACAAGTACCAGATGAAGGGTGGTACACTACCTTGAAGATAATGGGACAGCCAGTTAGTTCAGTTGGACACTGGGGCTGAAGCCAATATACTGACTGAAGAAGTGATTGCGCAGTTTCCATGCAAGGTACAAATCAAGCTGACCAGTACTATCCTAATGGCATATGGAGGAGCACAAATTAATCCGGAAGGGGAAGTGACGATAAAGTGTAAGACACAAGACAGAGAGGCCAATCTGCAGTTTTATGTCACTAATACATAGGGAGCTTCACTACTGGGTCAACAGGCATGTGTCATCCTGGATCTGATTCGCAAAGTAAAGGTGCTTAAAACCAAACCACCAAGCACAAAAGAGGAACTTCTTGCACAATATAAATCAGTGTTCGAAGGCCTAGGAGAATTCCCAGGAGTTTACCACATATATACCGACCCAAATGTTACTCCTGTGATACATGGGTGCAGGAAAGTCCCATATGCAATTATGGACAGACTAAAACAGACATTGGAACAACTGGAGCAAATTGGGGTGATTAGCAAGGTAAGAAAACCTACAGCATGGGTAAATAGCCTTGTAATTACTGAAAAGAAAAATGGTGAGATCAGGGTGTGTTTGGACCCTAGAGACTTAAATAAAACTATCAGAAGACATCATTTCTCCATCCCCACATTGGAGGATATTCAGAGTAAGCTTGCAGGTAAAAAGTTTTTACAATTCTAGATGAAAAAGATGGGTACTGGCAGATCAAATTAGATGACGAATCTGCAGACCTATATACATTCAACAGTCCATGGGGAAGGTACAAATTTCACAGACTTCCTTTTGGTATACGGTCTGCAAGTGAAGTATTCCAGCAGAGAAATGCTGAACACTTTGGGGACATACCAGGTGTTTTTGTAATAGCTGATGACATGCTTATAGCCGCAGCTACCAAGGAAGAGCATGACAATACTCCGAGAGCAGACAGAGCAGCGGAACTCAATGTAAAGTTCAATAGTGACAAAATACAGTATTTGGTGAGTGAGGTGAAATACATGGGGCACATCATAACCAAAAATGGGCTACAGCCTGATGAAGCCAAAGTAGAAGCAATAGCCGAGATGCCTCCTCCTGAAGATAAAAAAGCACTACAGAGGCTGTTAGGAATGACTCGATACTTGGCGCAGTACATTCCGAATGAAGCAAACCTCACTGCACCACTAAGGCAGCTACTCAAAAAAGATGTCATGTGGCAGTGGCAGCCAGCACATGAAGAAGCCTTACAAAAGCTGAAAGAGACTATTTCTTGTGCACAAGTATTAAAACTCTTTGATCCAAAAGAGGACATTGAAATCCAAGCAGATGCATCTAAGGACGGACTAGGTGCTTGTCCACTACAAAGAAACAGACCAATAACTTATGCATCTAGGTCATTGTCCAGTGCTGAAAGAAACTATGCACAGATAGAAAAAGAGTTGCTAGCGATTGTGTTCTCTCTACAGAAATTTCATCAGTATGTTTATGGAAGGTCAGTGAAAGTACAATCAGATCACAAGCCACTACAGTCCATACTCAACAAACCAATTGGAAAGGCTCCAGCAAGATTGCAGCGGATGCTGTTACAGATACAGAAATATGACATAGAGGTAATATATATTCCAGGCAAAGATATTCTGATTGCAGACACTCTTCCAGGGCAGTACCAAGAAAACCAGCAGAAGGAGACATTGATCTAAGTAGTGAAAAGGTCATATACTCAGTCCAAGCAACAGAAACACTGCCTGACAGTATGTTAGAGGGGCTAAAACAGGCCACACAGAGGGACAGTGAGTTACAGTTGCTTAAAGAAATGCACCTCACAGGATGGCCTAACAGGAAAAAACAAGTCAGCAACAAACTTCAGCACTATTGGCCCATGAGACAATATATACATAGAAAATGAACTCATAATGGTGGGTAAAAGAATCATTATACCCAAAGAGCTGAGAATAGATATGCTACAAAGACTTCACACAGCACATCAAGGAATACAAAGGTCGAAGGCACAAGCCAGAGCTGTGATGTATTGGCCAGGCATGAATCGAGAAGTAGAAATGATGGTTGAAGCATGTGGACCTTGTCAGGAACTCTTACCCAGCAACCATAAAGAGCCAATGTGTCCACATGAAATACCTGACATGCCATGATTAAAGCTTGGCGCAGACATTTTTGACTTTAGGGGACACTCCTACTTAATAGTAGTGGACTATTTTTCAAAATACCCTGAGGTTCTCAGAATGCCTGACAAGACAGCAGCTACAGTTATTGCAAAATTGAAAGCTGTATTTGCAAGACATGGAATTCCAAAAGAACTGGTAGCGGATCATGTACCATTTGCAAGTCATGAAATGAAGCAATTTGCAAAGTTGTAGGAGTTCAAAATAACTCATTCCAGCCCAGGATACCCACAATCTAATGGTTTAGCTGAAAGAATGATCCAGACTGTAAAAAGAATCTTTCTGAAGTCTATGCAAGGTCAGACCGATCCACATCTCGCATTGCTCAGTCTTAGAAATACACCAGTCACAGGACTGAACTTTACACCTTCTCAATTGTTAATGGGCAGAATGTTGAGGACAACATTACCAGCAAGTGCAAGGGCACTGCGACCTGAAATACCAAAGGATGCACATAAATGTCTGAAAAGACTACAGAAAAGACAGAAACAGTATTATGCCAGGAATGCAGCTCCACTTACACCATTCAGAGAAGGGGAAAGGGTATGCATAGAGACTTCTAGTGGGTGGCAACCTGCTACAGTGGAAAGAATCCGTGATGAGCCAAGATCCTATAGTGTGATTACACCTGCAGGACAGCGATACCGCAGGAACAGGAGACACCTGAGGAGAGACCGAACAGTTGCTTTGGAGGCTGAAGAGCAACAGGCAGATGAGTCAACTGAATCCGTATTGTCACAAACAGTGCAATCCAGGGACAACAGCCAGGAACAGGACACTTGTCAAGAGTATGAGCAACCTGAGATGGAACCTGTTGTTTTCAATGACACTTTGCCAGAAAGTCCTGAGGCTGTACCCAGTGTGCAGTCTACTCGAATGACCAGAAGAGGGCGTCTGCTTAAAGTTCCTGAGAGGTTCAGAGATTTTGTTATGACTTAAGTCAGTGGTAAAGACTTATTTCAACAGAGCTTAGTACCAGTGACTTTAGACCCTAACTCATCACAAAGTAAGACTCAACCATTATGTTAATAGTGCTTGGTAATTATTTGTCATTGATATGCAAACCGAAATCAAGGTAATTGCTTTCTTTTACTAGAAGGGGAGATGTAGTATATATGGTAACTTACCCTAGTAACAGTGTAGAATGGTTTAGTCCAACAGTTCTCAGACTTTGTCATAATGAGCCTCCCCTAAGCCATGGAAAAGATCTTGAGCCTCCCCCAAAATACTGAATTATTTTTGGGCCTCCCCATAGCAAAATAGCCTACTTTTCACAGTACATCAGGAGTAAATTGAAACCTCTTAGCATAGCTGGCTCTCATGTTATTAAGCATTGTAACACCACCCCCAAACAGGACAACCTACTTGCCCAATATTTGACTCTCGAACCATTGTTACCCCTTACTGCCATACCTTCATGAGGTCAGACTGCTTTTCTGTTTCCCCCTCTAACTGGAATAACAATCCTGCCAACCTCTGCCTCTTCCCCTGCTCTTAAGCAACTTCTCAGGGATTATTTTGCTCCCTCCTGCTCTTATTCCTAGTACCTGTATAGTTAACTCTTGTATTTGAGACAGTTCTGCTGCCAGTCTAATTGATCAATTGTTCCTCGCATTGTTAGTTTATTTCTTAATTTGTTTGCACTTTTATTCATTTTGCATCACTTAAGTGTTTTGCAGTTACATTTTGAATTGTAATCTCACTACCCTTCCCTAGGTACACCTGAAATAAGCCATGGCTCAGAGTGCAGTACCTTCTCTGGTCACAGACTTGTGAATAAATACATAAATTTACCTATTATCCTCTTTCAGTTTACCTCATCCCTTCACACAAAATCTATACATTTCAAAATTGAACTATAACACTTTTTCAAGACTTGCTTGAGCCTCCCCTGGAACAGGTTGGGGCCTCCCCAGGGAGGCTGGCCTCACCATTTGAGAACCCCTGGTTTAGTCCACATCCCCCTGCAGTTTTGGGCTAATGGTATGTCTGGGGTGGAAACTGGGTTTTAAAAACTGCACAAGCAGATTGTAGTAGTAGTTCTGCTGAGGCCTGCTGATCTATCCAATGTATGTTTGTTGAATAAACCTCAGAGCTGTTAGAAGTTACTTATGGTGTCCAGTCATTCCTAAAACCAGCAATCCTGTAAGAAGCAACTAAAGTGAAATATTATAGCTAGGGAGACTGTTCAGAAAGAGAGAAAAGAGTTATGGCCCCAGTACAGACCCCTGCGGGACACCTGAGAGGACTGGTTTTTCATCAGAGGTGATGCCAGCAATCCTAACACATTGGACCCTTCCCCCGAAGTAGCTAGCAAACCACGGCAGTGCATCCCTGGAGAGCCTGAGAGTGGTCTGTTGCCTGAATAGGAGTGAGTGGCTAACAGTATCAAAGGCCTTTGTCAGGTCAATAAATACTGCCCCCCCACAGATTCCTTGGTCGAGGGTGTCATGGATGAATCCAGTAAATTCCAACAGTGCCAGGTTGACAATGTCCCTTTAATTAGATCAATTCAAACAGATGCATCTATAAAGGGGGTCATAGTAGGAAATGTAGAAAACAAAGTGGTTGCATCTGCAGATGACCTGCTTATTACTGCTAGCAACCCTAGGGAATCAATCAATGGCCTTAGACTAAAATTAGATTGGTTTGGAGAATTTTCTGGCCTAGTAATACATTGGGAAAAGACCCAGGTGATGCCTCTTTACTTCCCCTCATCTTTACTTCCCCTCTGCTTTACTAAAATATTTACAGCAAGCTGTAGGCATTGGAATGTTTCAGAATACCATTTCATACCTAGGCCTTGAGATTTCAAATAACTTAGATAAGTTCTTAGAGAAAAACCTTTTCCCTATACTAAAGAGCTGCTGCAGGGCTTAAATAAATGGGACAAACTGAACCTTTCTGTATGGAGGAAAACTCAGGCTGTAAAAATGATTTCTGCACCTAAAATATTTTACATACTTCAGAATATCCCATTTGTCATGTCTCAGTCGCTAGAAAAGAAAACTGACTCTTTGGTCAGAGAATTCCTATGGGGAAGTAAGCCAGCAAGACTTTCCCTAAGCAAGCTTAGACAAAAACTATTAAAGGGTGGCTTGCCATGTCGTGGTGGAAGAAGTGCAGTGAAGCTTTCCTAATTAAGCAGTCTATGCTAGACTTAAATAATTATAGGCAGGCTGACGTTCCCCTAGGATTATTGACAGAATCTCATCTGTTAAGACCTTACTCACTTTCTGATTTTTTAGCCCTTTCAATCCCAAATCACCTTAAAGATAATCCTGGTCTTGCAAATTCTGTTAAAATATTGAAAGAAACAATACGTAATCCAAAAATACTTTTGGGGCCCAAACAACCACTTTGGAATAACACCAGCATCTGCTATAATACTATCCGCATACCAGACCCAGGTTGGTCAAAACTTGGGATCTGGCAAGTAGCAGATGTTATGGTTCCTAGCACAAAAATAATGCTACCATTTGAGGCCATTGGAGAAAAGTTCAAGTTGCAGAAATTTCACTTCTGTCATTGTTTACAACTCCGCAATGCACTGCATAATGGCCCCCTGGCACATAGTGCTGTAGGTGAGACAGATGTAGACTGGAATCAGAGAGCGAAGGTGGTTGGCCTCAAAAAAGGTGCAAGCGTGCTGATCAGGTGGCACTGAGGGCTGAGGCACTGGTTGCCTTACCTCGCGCCACGCCAGCGACCAGTGTTCAGGAACGAGCACGGGACACTGGGTTTGGCAGGGCAGGAGAAGGATGGTGGGTCCACAACAGTCGGTGCCTGGTTGCCCCCTGGCAAAGGCTGGGGGACAAGGCACTGTGCTGCACATTGGGATGGAGTCTGGGGCAGACACCAGGAAGGAGCATGTGTGGACGTGCATGCTCCCTTCCGTCAGAATCCTTGCATGCCCTCAGCTCCGGGGGAGTAAACAACAAAAATGGAGGAGGAAGTGTGTGTCTTGGGCAGAGCAGCTTGATGGCCATCCATGGGTGCCGGCTCTGGAGGGCACCAATCTGGATCCATGAGGGTGAGTATGGGGGCTCCCCACCACCCCGCTGCGGGAGGCAAGCCACAGGGGAATAGGGCATGACCTCTAGGGAGTGCGGACACCCAGATGGTGGCTGGATCCCAAAGGTGGCTGCCAGAACGTGGTGGAGCAGCCCAGGTACACACAGGAGGCAAAAAGTATAAGCAAAAAAAAAAAAAAAAGGTGCAAGCATGGTCTGTTCTATCTATCCATTAATTATTGACAGTGAAACGTTGTTACCATTTGGACTTTGCCGAAGAGGTTAAGAAGAATTAGGCATGAATATTACTGAGGAAGAGTGGGCTACTGTATGGCCTAATGCTATCAACTCAAGCAAAGAAATTCAAGGCAAACTACTACAATTTAAAATCCTGCACTACTTTTATCTTACATCTAAACGGTCAGAGGGGATGGGGTATTTAGAGGATGGGGCATGCTGGAGATGTCAGGAGCTCCATGTGGGATTACTGCAAGTCCTGTGGGAATGTCCATATATCTCCAACTTTTGGCATCAAGCAATTCTGCAATACTCCAAAATTGCTGGTTACCCAATTGCTCGACTCCCCTCCTTCATTATTTTAGGAATTATCCTAAAGGAATCTCCTTTTCATGAGTTACCAGCTTAACTGGCTGCTAGCCACCTTCTTGGGTGCTAAACAATGGCTGTTGAGAAACTGGTGATCTAATAGGGTGCCCACTCTTTTGGACTGGTATTCCTTCTTGGCCTCAGTGATGAATAATGAAAGAATCAGTTACCTGCTGCTTGACCAGGTCAACTCCTTTGAACAAATCTGGAGACCCTTTTTATTAACAGAAGAAATGCCACATCCCAAATAGTAAGAGTCTGGATACTGGCACCCAGATGACTTGATGGTAATGCTTGAATGTGTGGCTTAAGTCAGTAGTATCATTTATTCTCCTGTTTGTTGCTACTTCCCCACATAGTTAAAAAGTTTACTTGTGCTGCATTCTATGTCTTGTTAAGTTTAGCTCTATCCCTACCCTGAATTTCGTGGAAATTACTTGAATACGCGTATTCTGTTAATGTAACCCTTTTCTCAAGTTTAGTTAGGAGTGATATTGATATTATTCCTTCTTAAGACACAATTTTTGGTCACTAATTGTATTCATATTGGTAAATGTATAAGAGATACTTCCTGTGGAATACAGAATTTATTTTCACAAGAGCTGTTTGACCTTGGGTAACCTCATGAGTGGCGCAAGGTAAGCTACGAGTGATGTGCCCACAGTCCATCAACTCAAGTGGAAATAAATCATGTATTCCACAAGGTCCATGATACATATTCCATTTATACAATAGGGATCCTTTAGGATAGTGCAGGGAGTTTTGATTTAAATTGTTTATTTAATTTGTAATGCAAACTTACATGTACTTTTTGTGGTTTTCCCAGTGTAGCTCCTCTTAGCATAGTGGTTACTAAGCGGTTGCTATGGACGCTGCAACTTTATATTATGGCCAGTACATAATAAAGTTTGATGCACAATTCTTCTGTTTTTGCTTATTTTTTGGGGGGGGGGGGCATTTGTTTGTTAAAAAAAGTGAATAAAATTTG
Organism: Neoceratodus forsteri; assembly: GCA_016271365.2. Taxonomy (NCBI): domain Eukaryota; kingdom Metazoa; phylum Chordata; order Ceratodontiformes; family Ceratodontidae; genus Neoceratodus; species Neoceratodus forsteri. Next base: position 254,402,056 of record CM028133.1, read on the forward strand.
AATTTTCTGCCATTTTTTGCTGATTATAAAAAAATCTAAATGGTATCAATAAATGAGACACCACTAATATTTTAAATATTTTTGTACCGAACAACTTGTGCTCACAGTGCCATGCTATAATTTTTCATTTTAAAGTTATTCACATTTGTTTGTCCAAAAAATGAACAAAAAAGCTTTGATTGACACGTGGCGTTTATTCATATGCTGAATAAATCTAGGATTCAAAAATTTATTCAACATATGTGAAAATAAATGGATTTATTCAACAGCTTTAGAGTCCATGTCTATTGCATAAATAATTTTACATTAGTTGTTTTCTGCTTGTTTAAATATTATTTCTTTGGGTACAGCTCGCTCTTTATTTTTTTATTTCATGGTTTGGAAACAACCTTTGAGTCCAGGACTCTTTTACAAAGGTTCCACGTCAAACATTTTGTTCCACATAAGCATCTATTTAGGTGACTCCTGCCGGGAAGTTACATCTTATTCACGAATACTCTAAACAGGCTGGGGAAGGATGTAACAGAGTTCTGCTAAAGATGACTGTGGGGGAGAGGCAAAGGATTACAGGGTGCAGCCCAGCAGGCATCGTCAGAGATGCAAATGGGGGCGGGGAGGTGTGAGAGAAGTGAAGACAGTGCATTGGAAAGGTGGAGTACAGACTGGCAGAGGAGTGGTTTGAGGATATCGGGGGAGTGATTCATGGGTAGTGTGTAGAGCCATAGGATGGAGAAAGGGTGGAGGAGGGGGTAGAGATAGCAGAGGGGCTGGAGAGATGGATAGTGGAGGGGTGGAGGGCTACAGTGGAGGAGGGGAGAGAGAGAGAGAGAGAATGTAGTTATAGAGGTGGGAGAGGAGAGGGCACATGGGGCAGGTTATAGACCTCCTATGGGGAATAGGAGGCCGGGGGGTAGGTGGGTTTAGTATCTGTATGATATTTCTGAGACAGGTGAGTGCAGGTCCTGGGTGGTGCAGCAGGATGATTAGTGATGGCACAAGCATAATTGCCTGCTTAGAAAATGCTGCTTCAGCTCAGTTTTTAAAGTCCCTAATGTTAGCAGTTGCCAGTGAGGCTGAGGGGACCTCATTAAGCCACTTTGTCAAACTCATCTCTTAAAACTTTTTATGGTATTAACGGAGCCTACTCTTCCCCTATGTTTTACAACGGGGCACTCGGTAGGGTTGCCTGATGTCTCAGGTATTTGCTTTATTCCTGGAACCTCTAGCCGTTGCCATATATAATAGTGGCCAGATTGAAGGTATCCTGCTAGAGGGCACGATATATAAAACTGCGCTATACGCAGATGATATTCTCACATTCTTAGACCCAAATTGTTTTATCACAAGTACTTGGTCTCTTATACAAAACTTTTCCGGCCCTCTCAGGCTTTACCATTCTTACCCGTAGCACCATACGGTGTCGGAACCATCCATTGCTTAACCTGACCCAGAATGGCCATACAAGATAGAATGAGTTAACCTGCATAAGACGGAAACATTACTTTCTAATTATTCCTCCTCCCCTCGGGTCCGCTTGTCCTTTCCTTGGAATTGGCGGGAAGACTAAACTTAAACATCTAGGGATTACTATCCCCCTGGATTTGCGCAACCTAAGCCTTTTAAATTATGAACCCCTTATGGGACAGATAAAAGACGACTTGGATACACGGGGCAGTTTAGGTCTTCCTTTTCCCTATAAAATAGAAGTCTTTCATATGAACATTCTTCCCCGCTTACTATACTTTTCAAACGCTTCTGCTCCCCCTCCACCCACCCTCGAGTTTTATTATTTCTCTTTCTGGAATAAACCGATTTCTTTGGGGGGGGGGGTCACGTCCCCAACTTATTCTATCCTTCCAACTTCCTTTGTTGCAGGGTGGCCTGAAATCTTCCCAATTATTTTTTTCTTTATATAAATACCTGGTCTGCTCATTTAAATATTATCCTCACCTGGTTACCTCTGCCTGGAAAAATATAGAACAGACCATAAACAATTGGTTTGACTTAGGTCCTCTTTGTTTTGCCCAGACCCTCACTCCCACCTTTACTCCTTTTATACTTTTCTTTTTATCAATAACATTTTATTAAAATAAAAAGTATTAACAAATCATCTTAAGATACAAATAAAACAATAAGACATCATTTAAACCTGAACCAGATATAAAACAGACAAACCTTCATTGAATACATATAACTCAACAAACAGTTGCAACAATAAATGTCTTAAATATTTATGGGATGTAACTCCCCTAACATCGGACACATTGTTCCCCTGAGGAAAACAAAGCAAAACAAACAAAAAAAAACAAAACACCAAGATCATATACAATCGACAACAGAGAACAGCAGAAAGAAGAAGAAAGAAGGAATCTAGAAAGAGAAATAGGTTACTGACAGTCTATGTGACTTCTGAGCAGAGGGTGTGAACTGATTGTAGTTCATGCCCCACTTAGAATTAAAAACCTTGGCCTGGGCTTGCATAAAATGAGCAAGTCTCTCCATTCTCAAAATCTCCAAGCACTCCATCTTCCATTCAGTTAAAAGATGGTGCATGTTATTTCAACCATAATTTGAGAGTGGAGTTCCTAACCGAGACAGAAATAAGCTACGGTACATCGCTGCTCTTTACTCCACAGAAATGAATCATCAAAGTGGCCAACAAGGACAGACATTTCATTAAACTTTCCTCTTAGCCAAGAAATATCCTTTAAAGAAGTTATTAATCTTGTCCCACAAAGATACCATTTTAGGACATGACCAGAACGCTTCTGTGCGTTAATAATCGCTGGAAAGATAACGCAGTAAAAAAATATTGCAGGCAGCTCGTTGCGTGCAAATAGGTCACCCAGTGCAAAACATCACTGGGCAAAAACACTGCATGTGCACAGTCGTGTCTAGTTAAAACATTGCAAAGGTCTTATTGTTTTGAAGTGTTCTCCCCCCCCTCAGATTCCAATTGCATTTGCAGGTATGTTAACTTCAGTTCACTGCCATTTATTTCAATTTCTCTCTTAAAGAACTACTCAGTTTCAGTACGTGAAAAACTTAATCCTATCAACTGGGAATTCCTGTCCCTTTTTACACGTTCACTTTGTGGCATCGGTGTCCTACCATGCCCAAATTACGCCGAGGCTGTGAAAAGATATACAGTATGTGTGTGGCCAGGATCCATACAGCAGATGCGGAAGGGGTCAGAGAGCCAAACAGTACAGGGGAGGCAGGGCAGTGATATGGGTAATAAACCCTGTGAAGCACTGACAGCAGGGGGCACTAGGGGAGCAGGACAAGAGAGTAGCACAACGTGGCCCGCTGTGATTGGGGGGCAGTGCAGAGAGAGTACCCCAGGAAACCAAAGACAGCCAGGTCACACCATCCCCACCCCCAGTATAGGTTGCTGGCATATGGAATGGGAGGCATTGGCAGAAACATGTACCTGAGGCTGCACAGGGGTTAACCACCCCACTAAAGAGCTGGACTGCGAGAAGATCATGGAGGGTGACAGGGGGACATGCATGGAATCCCCCCATCCAGAGGACACAGAGGAGGCACACCAACCGGATTGTACCGCCTGCTCAGTTCCGTCCTATGATGCTTTTACCCAGCTTTATGATCCGCGATGTAATGATGGCGATGTTTAGTTCCGCGATGAACTGACCCACGATATTAACAAATGGAACTGACTAGAACATTTGTAGCAAGTCTCAATTAGCATCTCCACATCTCAAACAGCTAGAAGAGAAAAGCCAGCTTAGTGGCACTGGGGGTTGAGGTGCTGGATGCCATGCCAGCTCCCAGGTTCGGGAACGGATTCGGGACTCCGGGGGTCAGCAGGGGAGGGAGAAGATTGAGCGTCCAGAGGACTTCTCTCACATGGTGGGTTACAGGGGGTTACCTGCTCTCTAGTGACCCCAATGGAGATGGGGGACAACACAAGAGCAGGGATGGACATGGGAGAGGCGGCGGTAGACGCCAGCAGCGGAGGAACTGCACAGGGTAATTGCACATGGCATCTCAGGGGAAACAGCAAGAGAAAAGGCCCGGGAGGTCCAGGAAGGCAACAGTGACCCCAGTGGATGAAGCCCACATCCCAAACACCAGACAGCCTTCTCACCGGCTCTCCCAAACCCCTTGACCCAGCCAAGGACCGACCATCTAAATTTCAGAAAGATTGCCAGGTAAGGAGAGGCAGTCCCGCCCTGGGGGGGGGGGGTTTGATCCGGGGGGCCAGCTGAGTCCATAGGCTTGGGAAGGGTAAAACTCAGCCCTTGTACTCCCGGTGACAGGGAGTTTCAGCTGGGGAGTAGAGGCGGAGTCCAAGAGGGTACACCCGAGAGATGCCCTGGCCCTCCGGAGATTAATAGAATGTAAAAAAAAAAAAAACACACACACACACACACACCCCACAGCTAGAAGTCTCTCTCAAATCCATCTTTTCCATTTGTAAAGGAGTATAAGTTATGTACAGTTTTGAATTGCACTAACTTGGCATTAACTGTCTTAAATGGAGTTTAACCATATCTTGTTCCAGTTCCATCTGTTAACATCCTCGCCAAGAACATTAGACCACCACCTATTGCACTGCACTTCTGGGCCATTTATGCAGGCCAGAAGTAAATCATAAAAGCTTGAAATTCTAGACTTCGACTGAATGCAAGCCAGGAAATTTTGAGAATAGATATTTATGCCTTGATAGGACCCTGCTCAAACTCTGAAGATATGGTTTAGCATTAAGCATCACCCTTCTTATGCCCCAATTTTTTATTTCTATAGAATTTTGGCTACAGATGATGAATTTCTCACCTGCACTATGGATCTTACATTTCATAGATGGAGACATAATGACCTTTCCCACATATCAATTTTTAGATAACCATGAGGTGGTCTTTTATGCTTGTAACTGGACGCCTGAGAAAATGGGCAATACTGCCCACCGGCCTTTCAGTATAAAACAAAAATGAAATGAAACTAAACGAGTTTGACTACTGAAGCATATCTCTGCCTTTGGCACAAATTCACGTGGAAATGTCACCCACAGTATTTCTGTACCCCTACTATTCTTCGACACGTCCTGCCTCATCACTTTGGGGACTGTTGGCAGCACTGCGGGCGTAATCCTATTGATCAAGCCCACTTTTTTTTTTTTCCTTCTTTTTTACTTTTGTCCCATTCTTCGCCCTTTCTGGTCTTTCATGCTGACTCAGATCAATCAGTTGAATGCCCGACCCTTGGAGATAACTCCTGAATTTATTTTGATGTCAGTACTCCCCCTAACCAGCGGTTCCCTCATAAATCCTGGTTATGGATATACATACTGGCAGCTAAAAAAGTAATTGCTCACTTATGGATGAAACCCACTTCACCGACCCTGGAGATGTGACAACCCTGTTTTTTTTTATTATGCCTCTGTGGATGAACAATGGCTCCCCTAAGATCACACAGAACTCCTGGCCACATGGTAGGTTCTCATTTTGAAGGGGGGTATGATAATGCAGGGTTTGACCTTAACATAGAATTACTAGTCCGGGGCATAGTGCAGATTGCCTCGGACTAGTGCAGATGCCTCCCTACCTGTCTGTGTGGGCTAGTGCGGTTTTGGCGTCTGACGTCAGCTTCCGCGGCAGCAAAGCCCGATATTCCCCTGATTTCCGATTGGCTAGCCTAGCAGCGTAATGTTACACAAGCCGGCAGGGAGGGCGAAGCAATTGTAATCAGAACAGCACTGGTAGCCACGTCAGAGCAGAGGCTACCAATTGAATTGTCTTTTGAGCTGCAGGGAGTAGGGGCAGGAGAAGAGAAGAGCGTGGTGACGTGGATGGGCAGGCTGATAATGTGATTGGGCAATTTGTACAGTACAGTGTTGTCATTGGCAGCAAGCATGGCTGGGGAGGGCTTAAGTGCTGGAATGGGGAATAAAGGGTGGCGTCTGGGACGCCGAACCGTGGAAGAAGATTTGAAGGAGAAGGCTGGTGGCAAACTTGAGGATGGTCGGTTAGCGTCGTGAACACTCTTTGGCATCGTTGGACTTGATCTCGGGGATTCACGCCACGGAAGCTCAGCTACGGCACGGCGGTTGCGGCAGCGTACGGTGTCGGTCCAAATCAGTTTCGGGATTGCTGTTTTCTGATCTTCTCCGGGGGTGTGGATTTGAAAATCAGAGGGGCAGACTGGGAGCTGGATCACTTGACTGCTACTGAAGAACGCCAGGGTCAGACAGGTACGGTCATTCATTTATTTTCAGAGGTTTTGGTCGGCAACAATGTTGTGGTGGGTAGGTTTCAGGAGAGGAATAGCTGTGCTAGTGTGCTCACTGTGATTTTTTTTTTTACTGCCTATCCCTCCGATTGTTATTAAGCTAACTTCTTGCCATTAAAGCCTGCCCAGCAACTGTGGAGGGTGCTGGGTGTGTAAAATGTCTAATTTTACCATATATTGTCTTCCGTTTGTTCATTGCCTGCAAACAGAGGATACTATGGGGCTGGTCATGTCATGATGAGGTTGTTCTAATTTGTTTGTTACCATTTTCTGCTGAATGATTGTCATGTCATGAAAATCCAAGTAATTGTGATGGGGGGGCACGGGGTTGGTGGTGTTGGGAAGGGGAGAAGGAACAACAAACATGCCTGCTGCAAGTATGTAGTGATAGGATGACTGCAGTTTTTAATTTTAACATTTACGGCTGAATTCCATCTGTAGCTTGTCGTGGGGCTGCTTGGCATGTGGCTTGAGTAGGTGGGTGTGAGCATGTCTGTGGCTTACTATGGGGCCAGAAGGAGAAGAACAATTATTTTTCTACACAAAATGTGCTGCTTAGTTCATTCATGTTTGAGTGTGTGGTTGTGGGGGAGTGGGGTGGTGCGGTGTTCTGAAGTTCTGTGTGGGGGGGTGGGGCTGAGGGCAAACTGTCAGTGCGCCAGTCTTTCTTTGCAGCTTCCAAACTGATTATGCCAAGCTCAGGTAAGTGAGTTTCTTTAAATCACAGCTGTTTGGGGCTTTCTGAGGTTGCGTGGGGGCAGTGAGGAACTCTCTGAATGTGTGTTCTGGTCTGGATTTGCCGTTGTTCTCATCTGATATTAAATATATTTTGCATTTTGCAAACCAGTATGTCACATTGGCTAGTTACATTGTGTTCTGCTTTACAGCTTCTTCCCGCAGTTTCTGTTATGTTGTGGAGCTAATGCTTTGGGGTGCCACTGCCAGAGCAATTCATTTCAGACCTAAAATGTACTGCTTAATTGAATCATTCTGGCTACAAATACAAAGTGTGGTAACCGTATCCTGGTATGTTTTGCGGAGTTTGGGGTGGTGTTTTTGTAGTGAGGTTCTATCATTATAGAGCTAGCAGTGATAGTTAAACTTTTTTATTTTATAAATTTTTTTTTTTTTTTTGGTACATCATAGAATCTTCACCAAAGTCAGTGTAAGGGAGTGGTGTGGGCAGGGGTCTGCGGTTGGGAAGTCAGTCAAAAAGGACACAGACACTTAATACACAGACCTGCGCCATCCATAACAACAAGTTAGTACAATGTGGAAATACTTCAAGGAAGTGAGCAATCCAGCTGATAATAAAAGAAAGCGAACAGAAGAGGAGAAAATAATTAGGGATCGGGAATGTGATCGAAGTAAGAGAAGCCGTTGCTTTCAGACAGCCTGGCTAGAAAAATATGAATGGCTCAGATACAATGCCAGTAAAGATGTGATCTTTTGTAATTTGTGTTAGAAGCATGATGATCTGCAGTGGGGCAAGGGGGGAAATAAAATTAATTTTCGCCATGGAACTGACAACTTCAGACTGGAATTTGTTACTTCACATGGCATAAGTGAATGTCACATTAGGGCCAAAAAAAAAAAAAAAAAAGTATGCCATCTCCGCCATCCCAGGTACGAGCACTGCAGAGCGCATGCTGAAGACTATGAACCAGACAACTCTAGATCGGCTGGAAAAACTATTCCTGACTTGTCACGCCATTGCAAAGAAAGGGCATCCCTTTAGAGACTTTGCATGGATGTGCAGTCTGGACGATATGAAGGGATTGGACCTCGGCTCAACATACCGAAATGACAAGTATACCGCCCGTTTCATTCACTATATTGCAGAGGTGGAACAGATCTACGCTGAGAGAGATAAACACAAAAGTTCCTTTCCCTCATCAGCGATGGCACCACTGGCTGTTCTGTTACAGAGGCTGAAATTGTCTATGTGCGGTTTGCCACCGCAGGCAAAGTGTGTAATCAGCTGGTGGGCCTGCAGACCGTGGCAAAAGCTGATGCCCAGTCAATAAAAGGGGCTATACAAAAAGTTGTGGAAACAAAGCTCAATATACCAGCTGAGGGGTGGACAAGAAAACTGGTAGGTTTTGGCAGTGATGGAGCAGCTGTGATGGTCCGGCAGGACCAATGGGGTAGCTACCCTCCTGAAACAAATGCAGCCTTGGCATGCATCAGTACTGTTTGCCCATCTTGAGTTACCTACAAGGGAGCTTTGAAAACCATCCCCATTTATAACAGATTAAGCAGTCTGTTGCTGCAAGTGTTCTGCTTCTACCACAACTCACCGCTAAATAGCAGCAAACTAAAAGAAGCATATGAAGCGCTACAGATGCGTCCTTTACTTCCAACTAGAGTTGGTGGCACACGATGGCTTCCTCACCTCCAGACGGCTCTGCAGATTCTGCTGAAGGGGTGTCCTGCTGTAGTTCTACACATGACTCGGGTACATTTTACATGATTCTCTGTAAATATATGACATGTGGTTTTAATTTGTGTGCATTTTGTTGTGCATTTTTAATGTTTCTGTTTTGTGTTACAGATGCAGCAAAGGCAGGGTGTGAATCTGGAGCAGATGAACAAAGCTGCAGGCATACTGAAATCCTTCGGCAGACAGATATCATGAAATTCACACACTTCATGTTTGATGTCGTCGGTGTTCTTTCAGTTCTATCCCGTGTTGCCCAGGAGAGGGATGCAACTGTAGCTGATGTGTTTGCAACTATGCAGTCAACCCTGGAAACTTTAAAAACATATAATACAAGGTGAGTACTGTGGTTTGAGCTAAAGAAGGATGCAATGATCTGCTAGCAGCTAGCCTAGTAGTATTTAATTTTTAATGTATTTCCTTTTTTTTTTTTTTCCTCCTTTAGGCTGGGACCAAAGGAACGACAAGTGGAGGATGTCACAGAGCTGCATGGACAAACACTGGTAGGGAATTTAGAGATCACTGCTGTCCGCAAAAAGGTACTCAAAAGTTTGGAGGAAAGTCTGCAGGATCGTTTCCTTGATGCAAGCCCACAGCTTTTACGTGCTGCGACAGTTGCCAGCTTCACCCTATGGCCAGACAAGGACAGTCAGCAAGGTAGAACAGAATTTATTGTGGGCAATTAGATAATTGTGCTGGAATGGCATGGGATGGCAGGGACAAAAAAAAAAAGAAAAATCTAACGTTTTTATTTTGGGGGGTGTTTCAGAATTTGGAAACCAGGAAGTGACCTTGATTGTAGAACACTATGAACCAGTCCTAGAAGGTGCTACTGTGAAAACGGACATGATCGAAACAGAGTGGACTATGTTGAAATCCGAACTGTATGCAAGGTATGTGAACGTTTCTTTGTCAATTCTGAGTTGAATGTATGTTTAAAGAACTTATTGCCTTATTTATGGAGAAAGAAAGTTAATATGTGTGTAAGTTGTCAGTGTGTTGAATGCTTCTCATTTGCCTTTCTTTTTTATTTTCCAGATTTGAGCAGATTCACAGTCTGACTTGGGAGAGGGTAAATGCTGCTTACCAACAGAAGTATCCCAACATCCTAGCTCTTATGGATCTTCTGTTGACACTGCCTGCAAGTTCGGCTGAGGCAGAGAGAGGTTTCAGCCAGCTGAAGCTGACAAAGTCCAACCTGCGTTCCAAGCTACAGTCGGACTCAGTGACGGACCTCATGGTGGTACAAATGAATTCCCCAGACATTGACAAGTTCAATCCCCAAGAAGCAATCTGCCTTTGGAACAGTGGGGGACAAAGGAGGAGGCGGCCACAGACTGGAACAGTGTTGGCACGACAGCAGGATGACTATTCAGCAGACTCACAAAGTGACTGTAACACTGACTGTGACAGTGATGTGAGTGACATTAGTAGTGTGACCGAGTATCTCTCTGACTCCCAAAATGAAGATGCACAAATCTGAACCTCGAGTCATGTCATGTCAATCCTTGTAAAGAACATTTTGGGTGGGGGGGGGTCTTGATATTTATTATGAGTCACAGAATGCTTATATTTTGAAACAATTGGTCATTTGGTCATTGTGTGTGTTACTTCATCTTTGTATAAAACGTAAATCAATTTTTAAACTGCACTGCTTTCTACATTTATTCATTGTGTTGAGAGTAGAAAGCACATGATGAGTCTGACTGCGGACTAGTGCAAATCACTGTGGGCTAGTGCAATTTTAGACTGACCTGTCCTGCTGGCTAGTGCAAAGAAAAGTTAAGGTCAACCCCTGATAATGAGATTTCACTTTCTGCATACAGCTTTATTCTTTTTGTTTTTCTTGAGCTGAATGAAAGCCCTGTGTTGGGGTGTCCCCTCCCCTTGACGTGGAAGTCATATCTGAAATGGTTCCCATTATAATTTCATTTTGTACAAATAATTCTTGAATGTACGTCTTTTATCTACAATGTGTTGGGGGTAATTCCCTCTATTCTGCTTCCCTGTTTGCATTCAATTCTGCCATCGGCACCAGGCATCAACTATTTATTGTTACCATCTTTTTGTTCTCGGATGTGTGAATAAACTTTAAATAAAAAAAAAAAAACTGCCCGCACAAACCCAGTTTTTGCTGAGCAACACAGATTTTTTTTTTTTAAATCGAGCTGGTATTCACAAAAGGGTTTGCTGGCTCAAACCAGGTTTGTGCCAGTGCAAAGTGTGGAGGGGGCTGCAATGTAAATGGGGGGGGGACAATGGACATCAGAACTGTCTGATTCACAAAGCATTTTCTCTGCGTAAGGGCCTCTTGTGTGGTCCCCTTTCACAGACCAAATACCACCAGCCAAGACCTTACCTTATCTCACGCAAACCTAATGGTTGGCAGAGGTACAGTGGCACCTTCCCCCGAAGTTAAAATGTAAAAAGAGTTCCTGATATCTAGGCCCCCCTCCACCAGCCCGAAGTTAAAAAGTAAAAAAAGTGTCCCTGGTGTGTAGTGGTCCCTTCCCCCGCCCATCACTGGCCCAAAGTTAAAATGGAAAGTGTCCCTGGTGTCTTGTGCCCCCCCCACCACTGATCGCCAATAGCAGAAACAAGAACACTGTACCTTAATAGCAACTTAGGTAAAATATAGTTACATAAGAACTTACCGTAACAGTAGATCTTTGAGAACAGCTCTTGCAGCAGGTTACACCATTAGGACCGAAGGCGGCAGGCACCAGGAACCCATGGAAATTTTCTAGCTAGCAGTATTCAGAGGGGACCGCCTCCGACATCGGTCCGGCCCCCCCGACGTCAGGCGTAGTACATGTGGAGGCGGTCCCCCATAATCCTCAGTTCTCCCGCCGGAGACTCCCGGCTGCTGGATGACATCAGAAGAGGAGATTGAGGATCCGCCATCAAATGGCAAACAAAGAGGCAGTAAATGTCTTATCCTAGGAGAAGAATGTTGTGACTACAACCTACCTCCAGTGGGGATGGTGGGAGGGAAAGTACCTGCTGCAAGAGCTGTTCCCGAAGATCTACTGTTATGGTAGGTTCTTACATAACTGTACTATCTTACTTCGAGAAACAGCTGTTGCAGCAGCTTACACCATTATGACCGATTCCCAAGCAATACTGGAAATCACACACCATCGGGAGGAGGAAAAGTTAAAAAAAAAATAAATAAATAAAAAAAATAATAATCCTCGCATTACATTGAGCCTAGGACAGAAGTCCCTGATGGACTGCTAGACTGAACCCTGCTCTTCACTTTGATGCAATGTCCAGGCTGTAATGCCTGATGAAAGTGTGTATGGAGCTCCAAGTAGCTGCAGCACAAATAGCCGAGGTGGATACATTCCTTAAAGCCACAAACGAGGTAGCCACCCCTCTGGTGGAATAACCCTTAACCACGCCCGGTAAGGGTTTGTTGTGCTTCTGGTAGCCAAACGTAATGCACTGAATGAGCCACCTGGACAGCAACTGTTTTGAAACAGGAGCTCCCATTATCCTATGGGCAAAGGAGACGAAAAGTTGGTCCAATTTTCGGTGGTGGTTGGTTCTGGTCCGGTAGTACCCGAGACACCTATGCACATCAAGAGTGTGTAGAAGGGCTTCTCCTCGATTAGAGTATTTCGGGAAATACATTGGTAGATCGATGTCCTGATTAAGGGTGAGAGCTGAGACCACCTTAGGCAGAAATTTAGGATTAATCTTTAGGGATACCCTGTCTTGGTGGAAAACCAAATAAGGTTCTTTGCACATAAGTGCGTCCATTTCAGAAATTCTTCTGGCCGATAACGGCAACTAAAAATAACGTTTTCCAAGAGAGAAAAACATAGCTCGCAATCCGCGGCTGGTTCAAAAGGTGGCAGCGTGAGCTGCTCCAAGACGAAGGGTAGATCCCGTGGTGGGATCGGATCCTTAATCAGGGGCCTAAGGTGGAGGACACCCCTCAGAAAGGCACGCGTCATGTCCAGTTGAGCTATAGTGCATTGGCCTATAGGGACGTGGTAGGCTGAAATAGCACAGAGGTGTACTTTAATCGAGGAGTAATCCAAGCTGGAGTGGAAAAGGGATAGGAGGTAATTCAATACCAGCTTCTCTGGACAGTCCAAAGGCGATAAGCCACGCGCTTGAACCCATAAGCAAAACCTGCGCCACTTCATGGCATGGGTAGTCAGTTTCCTGGCGGCAGTGAGAACGTCTGCCACCTCTTGCGAGACCCCGTGTCACATCTATGTCTCTAGGAGCCAAGCATGCAGGTTCAGGGAAAGTAGGTCCGGATGGACTAAGGAACCCGCCTCCTGAGACAGCAAATGGGAGCCGATTGGTAAAGGCACTGGAGGTTCCCGGGATAGCTGATGCAAGAGAGGGAACCAGATCTGTCTGGGCCAAAAGGGTGTGATCAGTATAAGCGTCACTTGCCCCCTGCAAAGTTTTAGAAGAACTCTCTGGATCAGCGGAAAAAGGGGTGGAAGGCGTAGAGGAATCTGCCCGCCCAGGAGAGGGACAACGCGTCTCGCCAGAAAACACCAGACCCTGGATCTAGCGAGCAAAAATTGGGCAGTTTTGCGTTGCACGAGTATGCGAAAAAGTCTAGCTCTGGAATACCCCATCTGCAAAACAGATCCTCTGCCACCTCCTGCAGTAGTTCCCATTTGTGGACTCTGGCCTGAGAGTGACTCAGGCTGTCTGCGATGACGTTGTCCACTCCCGGAACATGAACGGCAGTAAGGTTTGTGATGTGTTGTAAGACCCAATCCCACACTCTCATGGCCTCCCTGCAAAGCGGGTAGGAATGGGTGCCTCCTTGTTTGTTGAGGTAATACATCACCGCGGAATTGTCTGTTTGTAACAGAAGTGTACCCGGTGGAATCTCTGACTGGAAGGCGTGCAGGACGTAAAGAACTGCCCTCATTTCCAGGATGTTTATGTGGAGATGAGACTTTTGGTCTGTCCACGGGCCCTGAGACCGGACACCGTCGAGGTGTGTTCCCCAACCAAGCCCTGAGGCATCTGTGGAGAGTGTCACAGTTGGGAACGGCACTATGAAGGGGACTCCCGCCGAGAGATTCCTCGAATCTAGCCACCATTGCCAATCTCGAATTATGGCTTTCGTGATCCAGATTGGATGCTGCAGATGGTCTTGCCTTTGGTACTATTGTACCCATAACATCCACTGGGTTACCCACATGTGGAGATGGGCTAGCGGGACTGTTGCAATGGCTGCAGCCATGTGTCCGAGCAGGCAAAGGACCAGTCTGGCAGGAACGGTCTTCTTCTCCGAAATGTCCCTGATGAGGGATCTGTGTTGTTCCGCTCTGTCCGGGGGGAGGAAAGCTTTCCCTTGGATGGTGTCCAGAACTGCGCCTATGAATTGCAGAGTCTGGGACAGAACCAGGCGTAACTTCTCGTAATTGATGATAATGCCCAATATCTCGAACAGAGACCGAGTGCAGTGAATGGCAGACATCAGGGCCTCCCAGGAGGGTGCCATGAGAAGCCAATCATCCAGGTAGGGGAACATGTAGTGGCCCTGTCTCCTCAGAGATGTGGCTACGACTGCCATGCACTTCGTGAACACCCGAGGTGCCGAGGACAGCCCGAAGGGAAGAGCTCGGAACAGATAATGGTGACCCCGAAACTCGAAGCGCAGGAACCTCCTGTGTGCCTGAGCAATAGGAATATGCAGGTAAGCATCCTGCATGTCTAGGGATGCTAGAAAAAGCACCCTGCTTCAGCATGGGAATCAGACCTGGATGGGTCACCATGTGGAAGCGCTTGTACAAGACCGAGACGTTGAGGTCGCTGAGGTCCAATATTGGACAGTGGTCCCCTGTTTTCTTTGGAATCAGAAAGAAGTGAGAATAATATCCTAGTCCCCTCTGGTTCCTTGATACGTGCTCTATAGCTTCTATTTCCGTTTCCAGAAGTGCAAGCACCTCCTGCTGTACGAGCACGGCATGCAGACCTGAGTAATGGGAGAGCAGGGGAGGTCTTGTAGGTGGATCATCTAGAAACTCTATGCAATGGCCTTTCTTGACCAACTGGAGAACCCACCTGCCAGTGGTGATCGATTGCCACCCTAAAAAGTGGCAAGCGATGCGACCCCCGACTTTCCTTGCCCGTTGATCCAGAGGAGGGGCGGGGGCTGGGAAGGAGTCATGCTGTGGCAGCATTAGTCCCTGTGGGCTGGGCCGACTTTGTGTAATGTTGGCCTCTGCCTGGGGACAATTTGGCCTGGGCCTTGCGTGAAAAAGTGCCCCTCTGCTGCTGGCCTCAACGTTGCTGCTGCCTTTGTTGCCAGCCACGAAAACAGCTCTGGTTCCTACGAAAGGAACTGGGCCTGGATCTGTACATGGCCTGTACAGATCGGACTGCCTTCCCTGTGTCCTGGAGCTTGGTAATGACCTTCTCCGAGGATTCATCAAAGAGCACCTCGCCATTGTACGGGACATCTAGAATATTCTTCTGTATGTCCGGGGTGAAGCCGGAGACAAACGCCTGAAGCTGCAGCTCTGGCCGAAGAGTCCGCGGAATCGTATGCGGCTCTAAGCACTTGGGTCCCCACATCCAACCCGGTGTGGAGTAGGTTGAGGAGCTCTGCTTTCTGGTCGCCATCGGGAAGCTTTTTGACCAGGTCCTGGCCCTGTTCCGACAGGGCATTCTGGAACTGTACCATATGGTTAAGGTAGTTCAGAGACCTGATGGCACATGTAGCAGCCGCATACGTGTGCCTCCCCAGGGCATCCAATTGCTTGGATTCATGGTCCGGTGGCTGAGTGCTCATATGCTGGGGCCTTTGAGACCAGTCATGTGAGGCCGTGATGACCAGGGAATCTGCCAGAGGTTGCTTCGCCAAGTACTGGCCTTCTCTCAGAGCCTTGTACAGGCAATCAGCCTTCTTCTGCACCACAAGAGTGGAATGCGGATGCTTCCACGCAGCCTTGGTTACGTCCGCAAAGGTGTCCACCAAGGGTGGAACTACCACAGGCTTTGGGTCTTTCTGCCAAAGGTAGCAGGCAAGGCATTGTCATTCGGGGTCAAGGTATTCAGCATCCCACCCCATGTTGTCCTGGATGTGCCTCATGATCTCAGCAAAAGAGGGATCATCCGGTGGAGACCTGGGGAGGTCACGTGGGCCAGGAGAGGAGATGCTGAGTGGAGAAGGAGATCTGGAGTATTTCTAAGTGTCCGATCTTGAATCCTCCCCTGAAGGAGTATACCGGCATCGTCTGGGTCGTTCGGGGCTGGGCGACCCGGAGGGAGGCCTTCTCCTGTCTGTAGATCTGCCCCTAGGAGGTGGAGTCTGTTCCTTGGGGGATGGTGGTCATCCTACTGGCCCCTTAGGTGGAGGAGGAGGAGGAGGAGAAGGACGGGCGGGGACCACATCCTTCCTGATGGCATCCCACCAAAAAGTAAAGAGCTCCTTTACTTCTGCAGTATTCATGCCCGACGATGGGCCTGGCGCCGGTGGTCTGTCGCCGGGTGTCTCCCGGTCCAGGGAGGGTTTGCGTGGGAGCCCAGCATCCTCAGTGTTACCTGCCTGGTCTTCAGGCTGTGAGGTATCCTCCTCTGTCGATTCCCTACGACCGGCATCCGCCGGTGAAAGGGATGTGGTTTTCCACTCCGGAAATGCTGAAGTCGGTCCCCTAGCCGACGCCTTTGGACCTGGCGAACACCTGACTGGCGACTGGTGTCTAGCAGGTGTCGTCGGCTCCTGTAAGCGCCGAGCCAATTTGGAATGTTTGGCCGTCGGGTGGTGAGCCGACGTCGGGTCTGATGCCCGTTTCAGGGACGTCAGGTCCTTGGTCTTTCTGGGGGCAGGATCAGGACCTCTGGGCAGTTGGGAGACCAACCTGGCATCAGTGTCCCGATGTCGGGTGGAAGAAGATGAATTTATGGTGCTCAGAAGACTTCGAAGAGGCCTTGGATGGGGTTGAGGAAGCCAAGGGCCTCAATGTTTTAATCGGCTGGAGCGAGGAAGAGCCACCTGAAGACCTGACCTTAACTGGGAGAGGCTGCGACCGAGCCCTGGAGGAACAGCGGTCCGACCTAGAGCTGGAGCTGCGGGAGTCCAAGGCCCAAGTTGGGGACCTAGACCTCACCTTCTCCCAGTGCTTGTCCCGGTGTTTGTGGGATTTTGAAGAAGATTCTCCCCTGGAGGAAGGTTCTTGGTCCATCCTTTTTAGTTTCTCTTCGAGGAGATATGCCTGAAGTGCCTTCTGATGGCGGATCCTGGTCAGCTATTGAAACCCTGGCAAAAGGTGCAGGCCTTGATGTCGTGGTCCGGGCCTAGGCAATGCACACAGGAAGAGTGAGGATCCTTGAAAGGGATCTGTTTTCCGCAGGCACAATTTGAAAGGTGACCCTCAAGAGATGGAGTAGAAGAGGACATCAGTTGTGCAGAGAAAAAAGTTTGCCAAAAGTTCTGTAGTTGTCATGCGCTAGAAAGAGACCGAGAAGCTGATACTGGCAAGTCGACGGTGTGAAAGGAATGGAGGATTATGGGGGACTGCCTCCATATGTACTACGCCTGACGTTGGGGGCGGGACCGACGTCAGAAGCGGTCCCCGCTGAATACTGCTAGCTAGAAAGTTTCCGTGGGATCCTGGCACCAGCCGGCTTCAGTCCTAATGGTGTAACCTGCTGCAAGAGCTGTTTCTCGAAGTGAGATCTTAGCTTTGCATAACTTAGGAGGTTGAAAATAGCACTGTATTACTAGAACATAGTGAGTTGATATTGATAACATCTGGTCTCTACCAGAATTGCAAAGCAAATGACCCAACTTTTTACTCCCCACAAGTCCCACCTACTTCTGACGACCTTTTAGGCTAACAGACTATTTGTCAGTTACTGATGTCATGCAACGCTGGAGCTACTTAGGTCACTGGGCGGGTAGGAGGGAGGGCAAAAACACCTCTGGTAGCTGCTGCAGCTTGCTGTTGATGCCGTCTCCGGAGCGGGTTCACTGAAGCTGGTCTCCCCCTCTGAACTGTCCCAGATGATGAAATTTGCCAAAAAAAGTCTCTGGGATCGATGCAGGGGGAAATCAGCAGAAAACAACTACCACTGCTCTCCGACACCCACCCCCCCAATTTAATTTTCTGCTCTGGCAGTGTTCTGAAACAGCTGCAAACAGTCCTAGATTTGAATCTGGTGCCTTTTTTTCTTTTGTTCAGTTTCTGCCCCTGGATCGCTGGCTACTTCCAGTACCTACTGCAGCTCACTGTTGCTGATCTCTCAGGAGTGGGTAAACTGGAGCGGGTCTCCTGATCTGAACTGGCCCAAATGATGAATTTGGCTAAGAATGTCTCTGGGATCGTTGCAGGGGGAAGCAGAAGAAAACCACCACAACTGCTCTCTGACCCCAGATTTACTCCTCAGCTGCAGTTGCGTTCTGAAACAGCCGCAAACAGTCCATGGACTTTAAAAGCTGCCCACATTTGAATCTGGCGCCTTTTATCTTTTGTTCAGTTTACCTAAATCACTCAAATAACCAAGTGCTACAAAGACCATATCGCTAAAATGACACTCGCTATTTTTTATTCACTAAAATTCTCTCACTGTATTGACACAACATCATAAGTGGGCCCATAATGAACATGCAAATGGCCACATAGTGCCTAGTACTCCCAATGAGCTCACTTACACAGGTGCTTTTGTGAATTCCCAATCAGGCAGCTGCACTATTCATTGCGGTGCCATACTCCTGGCTGCCATGTTTCGGTGGCACTAGTGTGGTTAGAGGTTGTGGTAAAAGGTTTACCGCTGACTTGACCTAGCCCTATGCACAGTCGGATAGTGCTGTGCACTATCAGACTGTGAATAGCAGACTTAGCCACCAGGGCAACACAAAATGTTGCATTGTTCTATGTGATTTTTTTGTGAATCTAACCCCCAAGTAGGGCCTGCTACGACAATATATGTGCCCACATTGCTGCAATGTCCATCACAATAGTATAACGACATCTCCTCTAGGACCCCAGAAGATCCCCTCCAAGGACAATTCTTTAAAATGTTTCTTCCTATTTAATGTACAGCTTCTTTTATTGAGGCATTGATCTGTAGCCTAGAAACACACACACCCCACATGCATCCATAATGCCTAGACACACAGCACCATACACATTAAGTACCAAAGCTGGCATGCAAACCCAATCAAGGTTTATTTGTGAAATTCAAAATTAGGCAAACCTTGAGGAAGTATGTTGTCAGCAAAACTTTCATAGCAGACCAACACTAATAGCCAGGAATGCACGCACAACAGAGACAATTGCAAAAACCTTCCACAGCCTATCATTTCTGGTGGCCTTCGGAAACGACTTGTCAGAGAATGAAACAGCTGATATAGCATAGCAAAATGCTACCCATATCAGAGGTTAAGGCTAACCACTTTCTGAATTGCAAGACTGCTAAACATTTTTAATATTTTTTATTCCATTTTACACATTTAAAATAATGCATTTTAATTCTGCCAATTAATCTGCGCCACGTGCTATGTGTTTTCACAGCTGATTAGCACTTTCACATGCAAAACTGGTAGTCAATATGGCTTATTTAATAACCTGCTGGTATTTGCAAATATGGGTGTTGTGGAAAGCCCAGAACCTGTTCCCTCACTAAGACCTGCTCCTCACAGGCAAAAGAAAAAAAAGAAAAAAAAAACACAATAAGAAGAATCAATGTTAACTTTCTCAGGAATTTCAGCCACAGAATCCCCTTTTGCCCCAAATCCAGTCATTTCTGGTAGCCTGCAGAAACAAGTTCTGTTTGCAGATATGGGTGGGAGCCGTGCAGCTATTCTCTTCAGTGACACCCCCCTCCCCCCCCCAAATCAGCAAAGGAAAACAGAAATCAATTTAAACTTTCTCAGGAATTTCAGCCACACACACATATCCCTTTCCGCCAAAGCATAAAAGCCAACGGCAAACTGATCCCTTCCCCCTACTTGCAGGCAGGAACAACTCCCTGCATGGTGCAGAAATGCAAACTAAACATATTCAGATTCCTAAAAGTTTCAGTTACACACACCCCCCAGCCTACCATTTAGAAAATAGTACTATAAAAATAACAGTCCCAAAAAAATGAAAGGCAGCGTTACAGTTCCTTGAATGAATGTCACATTCTGTAACATAAGAACATTCTACCTAGAAAGGAAGAGAGCGCAAAGCAAAGCCAAAGACCACCACTGTACCATTTACAGATGAGCACTCTGTCCCTTCGAGTTCTGAGCAGTCTTAAGCAGCTTTCTCCCAAAACAATGCTTCATCTTGCAGTTCAGACCCAGGATGTTGAATCAGTTGCGTGCTCTCTCTCAGCAGGAACTGAATGTGATAAACATCAGTCGCTCATTCTCTGTAGCAGGGAAGGACCCCCCAAGCTGATCTATTTCTGCACATCTACAGGCAGCAGTACCAGCAGACTCATTTGTCCTTCACTGTATGGGGTCTTAGGGCTGCAAAATTAGCATGTACCCCCTGCCCCTTATCTCTTGTTCTCTCTTCGTCCTCTGCACCCAGTGTAACTTGTTCCTTTAAAGCAGTTTCCTGCCGGGCTCCAGTTGGAGATGGGAGTGTCCGCTGGATGTTTGTGGTCTGTGCTTCCTGGCTTGGCCAGTGAGACCAGGACATAAATATTCATGGCTCCACCTCTCTCCCGTGCTATATAGGGTAGAGGCCAGTGGGGCCTTGCAGTTCCCTCAGGAGTTTGGTGCTTTTCCAACAAGGTGAGACCAGACAGGGAGGAGGAAAGACGAGGCCCAAAGGGAAGCGCTGCATTTGCTTGCCCCATCAAGGCGGGGGAAGAGGACCTCTACCCACCAGCATGGAGGAAGACTCCTGGAACATTGCTCCAGTGGGGGGCTTACCAGCTAATTCCCACCTGAAAAGCACCTAAGAAGCAGCTGGAAGAAGCAGTAGGCTTCCTCTCAATGGAAGTTGCCAGGTCTCTTGTGGACTCACTCCCCATTTCAACAGTAGCAGTTAGCGGTAGCAGTTCAGCAGCAGGAACAGTGCCGTGTTGGGAGTCCACCTCCTGTAAAGTAGAGTACTCCAAGTACAGCAGGATCAGGAGTACACCTGCATGGGTCAGGTAATTCATTGGTGAATGGCAAGGCAGTAGCTGGGGAATCCCATGGCTCCATTGTAAAAGGTAAGTGTAAGCGCCTCTCCTCCCCCGGTTGGGGCTTACTTTGTGGGACTCCAGCCCCACAGCATCCCATAGTGATTCTGGTGGGATTCGGAGCCTGGTGTCCTAGTGTGGGTCCCATGGCTGCAGCCACCATAATTCTGTTCCTCAGCCCCATGCCCAATGGGGCTGAAGTCCACTGATTCATTCTGCGCCTCCGGGTGCTTCGGGCCCTTGGGAGGCATTCTGGTTGGTCCCAGGAGGCAGTGGAGCCTGGACCAAAAACATAAATAATAAACATGCCAGCATGCGCCCTTCTGCACATGCGCAGTCACCCAGGGAGGAAAATTAAAGGAGCCACAGCTCCACTTGAGTGTTGCTATAAAAACATATCCCCAGTTCCAGGGCAGGCAGCAGAGCCAGGATCACAATAAGCCTCTGGGATTAAGGAGGGGATAGTTTTCGGTGTCTCAGGGCTATAATAATGAAATAATAAGGGACTGCATTTTTGGGACTGAATATAAACAAATATGGCGGTGCCCTGGACTTGTTGACAGCAGAGGGCGCTGGGAAAGTGTGAGCAGTCAGGGAAAAAGCCCAGGAGAGAAAGCAACCAATTAACAGAAGACTGCAAAAACTATAAATACCCCCTGCAGCCTGTCAAAGGGGAGAGTCTTTGGAGTCCCGGAGAGACTGCTGTGGGCTACCCAGCCCAAAGCCTGCACCCCAAGCCCAACAGCCTGTTTTGGGCCCAGCGTCCAGCAAAAGGCAGAGCACCAAAGAAAGCCAGTTGCAGCAAGAAAAGATTTTGAAAGTTTGCTGCTGAAAGAGGGAATCTGGAAGCTGTGCAGTCAGAGAAAAGAGGATCTGAAGTTTTCAGCCAGTGAGAGAGAGCGTGGAGTGTCTGGAGAGAGAGCACAAACTGTAAGCTACAGTTTGGCAAATAAAATGTTCTAAAGCCTGAGAATCTGCAGTTTAGGAGTTCACAGCTCAAGAGTTTGGCAGCCTGCGTGAAGAGAAGTGGCAGTCTGGAGCAAAACACTTAATTTGTAGCCTTGAGACAGAGAATTGTAGGGAGACAGAGAGTGTGAATCCCTGCGTTTCCCACTCAGAGGCGGGCTCTCAGTCATTCCACTGGGTGGCTGGCCTGTCGATGGGAACACAGAGTCCTGGGAAGGTCCATGATGCTGGCCAGGCCCTCGGGCCTTCTGTCCACGGTTCCTCCTTGTGGCAGGCCCCCATTGGTATTCCTGGCCCCTCAGGGCAGGCATTTGGACCGCACTCATGACGTCGGAAGCAGCAAGGTGGGATGGATAAGCCCGCGGGCTACAAGAGTCCTTCCCGGGTAGTGCCTCTGCCATCGGCAGGCCCAGTGGTTCTCCCCCAGTCAAATTGTGGCCCCACATCGGGTGACTAGTGCAGGAGGTCAGGGGGGAGCTAGAGGTCTGTGCCGCAGTAAAAGCTACTGGCTCTGGGTTAATTAAAAAACAACAAAAAAAGGGAAAGGGGTGGGGAAGCACTGGAAGATGAATGGCTGGTGTTGCTTGCATTGCATCTACCATCAAAGAGTGATACCAATATAAAAATACACAAAACTCTTAAGTTTAAGTTGGTAATTAATAAATAAATAAAGTAGTGTTCCCTGAGGCATCAGCAGTACTACAGAATATGATACAGAGTAACCCAGACACACAATATGGGGAATAGAATTACCCCTACAGTCAATGCAAAGCACTATGGGTAGTATGTCCAAGTCTCCCAGAAAGAAGTGGGTTGACCCCTGAATTGCTTAGGGCCACTAATTACACCCAAGCAAGGGGAGGCCCAAAAAAACTGGAAGGCCCAGGAAAGGGTCACTGCTTTAGTATTAACACTCTCCCACGGTCAATGACCCAGGTTGCGGGTGGCAGTATCATCTCAAGCACCAGCAAGGGGGAGTGGCCATAACTGTGTTTGATTTACAGAACAAACAGCATATCAATAAGGTGAGTGGTGACCTTGAGCAACAGCTAGCGGCCATCATTTGGGGTAAGGGTAAGGCATAGTGGGATGCGCTTTTCAGGGATCAAGGCGGGGGGTCGGGGCCTTCAGGGCTGCCCACCCCACCGGAACCCTGGACCCCGGATGATGCCATTCCAGGGAAGCAGCCAGGAATTCCGGCACCACTGACCATGCCGCCTGAACCTGTAACCCTGATGGTGGTGCCTGGCACGCTAGGGGCCAGGGCCAGAGAGGTCGATCCCCACCATGGATGAGATACCAGTGCTTCCTCCACCTTTAAAAAAGCCACACCAGAAAAGAGCCGATCAGGGAGCAGCGGCAGTGAATAAAGGATCAGGTATGCTTGATTTAGACCAGCTGTCAGCTGATGAACTGAGGGCGCTGCTTCATAGTGGGGAGGCCCCCAAAACGAACAGGAGGCGACAGCAGAAATAGGGCGGGGGAGATTCTGTGGAAGAGCTGGTAAGCCACAGGGTGGAAAGAGTTGCGCCAGCATCCCTAAGCCTGGGCCTTCCAGGGGGGCTTACCACAGGGTCAGCAGGTACCACTGCATGGGGTGGGGGGCCATGGCTTCCACAACAGCTAGCTCAGGGAAGTCAGGTTACCCAGCCGATGGCAGTTCCCAGGGGCCTAGCAGGGGCAGTACCATTATGGATACCAGCATGCTGGCGCTGGTCGGCAACCTGGGTCAATCCAGAGTAAAGCAAAAGCTATACCGGTTTCTGGAAATACTCGCGGCCCAGAGTAGGGCCTGGCCAGGAGCAGCCCAGATGGCCCCTGCTGCAGGGGAGACCAGGGATGCTGGGACAGGAGCGGCAGCACCGTCACCACCAATACCGGGGCAGCAAGGGACAGTGAGCTTTCTATCTCTGGCAGAACCCTTTGGGGCACACTTGCCTGACAAGGTGAGGCGGCAACTAATCAATGGAGAATACGTTGATGTCTTTGCCCTGCTGAACCGGCCTAAGGAGCCAGAAAAGGATAAAAAGGATGGGGATAATGGGGTCGAGCAGAAGCGCAAAGCAACAGTGTGGCAGATGTCGGAGAACTGGGCAGCAGGTTTCACAATCTATGCAGGGATCCTCATCCAGGGCAGCCCAGGGAAAGCTGATGGGCTGTGGGTCTACTTTAATAGGATAATAACCATGCACACTAGTAAGCCAGGTGGGAGGTGGTTAGAATATGAAGAGGAGTATGTGAGGAGAAAGCAGATGGACATGGCATGGTCTTGGGTGGTCTTGAACCTCCTGCTGCTGTGGACAATAGACTTGGGGAAGGGGTCCAACATACAGACCACGGTTTTCTGGTGAGGCAGCCCCCCGTCACTGAAGAAAGGCTATCAAGGGGGTAACAGGAAAAAGGGGGGATGGGAAAGAGTGTTGTTTCAGCTACAACCAGGTATCATGCAAGACAAAGTGTTGTAGATACAAGCATGAGTGCATGGCTTGCGGGAAACCACACTCGTTTCAACAGTGTGGGAAAGCTACAGAGGCAGGGGCAGGGAAGGCCAACAATTTTCACCCCTTTTGGAAAGGAGGGACAAAGGCTGCCAACACCGGTCAAGGTCGGAAATATTGAGGGGTGATCAACTACCCAGACAGTGCAGCTGCTCACTCTTTGGTAGCAGAATTCAGGGAAGGGTTTCATATGCCTTACCAAGGCCCAAGGAGGGCATGCGGGGCTGACAGCCTGCATTCTGCCAAGGAGCGACCGGAGGTTGTGTGGGGCAAACTGTGAAAGGAGCTGGCTGTGGATCGTATCAGCTGCCCTTTCACCTCCCCCCCTTGCCCACGCTTCAGGGTGTCTCCCTTTGGCTTAGTCCCCAAAAAGGTGCCGGGCGAGTTCTGAATGACAGTCCACCTGTCGTACCCAGAAGGGGATGTAGTCAACACCTACATTGACCCAGTCGACACCGCCGTGTATTACACGTCATTCGACAGAGCAGTGGCGGTGGTGCGACATGCAGGCTGGGGGGGTACTACTGGGGAAGGCCGATTATAGAATCAGCATTCCACCTGTTGCCGGTGTACCTGGCATGTAGGGAGCTACTGGGTATGAAATTTGATGGGTACTACTACATTGACAACTGCATGGCCATGGCGTGTGCGGTGTTTGAGCAATTCAGCAGTGGCGTATGCGATTTTTGAGCAATTCAGCACATTCCTGCACTGGGCCACTGCACAGAAAGCCAAAGTCGACCACATGGTACACTATTTGGATGAATTTCTGTTTGTGGGGAAGGCTGGCTCGGAGCAATGCACACATATCATGGCAGCATTCCACGAGGTGTGCACAGAGTTGGGTGTACCACTGGCCCAGGCCGAGATGGATGGGCAATGCACAAGGCTTTCCTTCCTGGGAATCAAAAGTGACACGAGCGAGCAAGTGTTCCAGCTCCCCCAAGAAAAAGCTGCTGGCCTTGCGCACCCGGCTGGACTCTGTAATGAGGACACGTAAAGTCACGTTACAGGATCTCCAGCAACTGGTGAGCCACCTCAACTTCACCTGCCAGGTAATGCCCATGGGCAGGACATCCATGAGGTGCCTGGCGGGCATTGGGGCGGGCTGTAAAAAAAAAAAACAAACAAAAAAAAAAAAAAAAAAACTGCACCATAGAATCAGCGGCAATGTGGGAGGACCTAGGCATTTGGCAGACATTTCTGCAATGCTTCAATGGGGTATCAATGTGGTCAGTGCCAGTGTCCAGCGAGGAATTGGAAGTCTTTACAGATGCCTTGGGGGGCCTGGACTTTGGGGCTTATTTGTAAGTTAAGTGGTGTGCAGGACGGTGGCCTCCAGAGTGGATGAGACAAGGCATTAAGAGGTAGATAATAGTGATGGAATTCTTCCTTATCATAGTGGCATTGGTGATCTGGGGGATGTGCTGAGGGACAAGCATGTCACATTCAGGTCTGACAACACCGGCGTGGTGTACGCAATTAACAATTAGGGGGCAAGAGCCTGATGGGCAACCTCACGTGAGCATTTGTCCTGAAGTGTTTGTTGTTGAATATCACCTTTAAGGCAGTGCACGTACCAGGTATTGAAAAACGGCATCGCTGATGCTCTCTCGTTTACAGTGGCAGAGGTTCCGATAATAGCACCAGCGGCAGACCTACAGCCAAGGGAAGTCCTGCCATTTCTTTGGGAATTGATAACCCAGATGCCTGAGAGTTGATTGAGAATGCCCAGGCACCTAGGACACGAATAGTGTACCGGGGGGGGGGGTCAACTGTTTTCTGGAAGTGCAATATGCACGAGGGTGGGTAGGGACATGGCCAATCCCAGTGGCACAGCTGTGTGAATACCCACTGATCAAAAAACGTTTGGGGGCCATCCGCACAAGAGTCAAGCAGCACATGGCTGGCACTGCCTGGTTTTAGAAAGCCAGGGGCTTCCTCGATCCCACGAGGGCATCTGCTCTTCGGAAGATGCTGAAAGGTTGGGCACAGGCAGCCCAGAGGGGCACAGACAACAGATGCCCTACCATATTCAAGTAGATCTGGGATGAGTTGCCTAAGGTATGCTCATCCCAGAGGAGATGAGACTCTTCTTGACAGTGTACTTGGTGGCATTTTGTGGGGCATTCCAGGTGTCTGAGCTCGTGCAGCCCAGCAAGGCCACTGGGAGACCATTAGTGTTGGCAGAGGCTGACGTGGAGGTCACAACATCTGGAGTCTTTGTCCATATACAGAAGAGCAAGACGGACCAGCTTGCCCATGGGTGGTGGTGCCGACTAGCAGCGCCCCACAGGCTCCAGTGGGATGTGGGAGCATGGGTGCAGGATTATATAACACAGCACCCAGAAATGGGGGGGGGCCCCTTCTTCCATTCTGGGGATGGTGGCCCCTTAACAGTGTACCAGTTTAGACACATGTTGCAGAAGACCTTGCGACTGCTAGGCATCTCTGCAGAACACTACAACATGCACTTCTTTAGTATTGGCACAGCATTGCACACCAGGGCAGAGGGTTTATCAGATAGGACAATACAGACTTTGGGTAGATGGAAGTTGCAGGCTTTTTATTTATTTTTTTATTGTATTATGAGATTTACAACCTTTGAGCCAGTGGCTCGTTTACAAAGGTACCTCATCACAGAGAGGACACACATGGTTAATATAATTTACAGAGTACAGTCAAGACAGAATGACAGATTTTTACATGTTTACAGAATACAGACATACAGAATCAACATAGTTTTACATAGGTTGAATGAAAAGAGATACATAGTAGTTTTAAAAGATATACAAGACCTCACGTGTTATAACTCTCTGTCTCTCTCTCTCTCTTTGTTTTAAATAGGTGTTGTGGCCCGAGCAGAGCAGATCTGGGTTTCTGGCCTCTCGTACATCTATTGGGTGGCTCTCAGGGCAAGGCAGTATCCCGAAGGAGAAAACCTGTTTCTGGCACCTGAGAGTGCAGAGGTGCATTGGTTGGGATGGTGTGGGATGCACTGGAACAAGTTACTGGCAACACTGCAAGCAAAGGCTCAGAAAAGGTCGCAGCCTAATGTTTTAGTCATTTATTTAGGGGGAAATGACATAGGGATTATACCTGTGAGAGAGTTTAAAGAGAGGGTGAGAAAGGACCTGGCAAGTGTGAAGCAATGGTGGCCCCAGGTGTATATAATTTGGTCCGATATGGTGCAATGGCAGCAGTGGTGGCACACCCGGAACATTAGGGCAATAAAGAAGGTAAGCCAGCTGCAGAAAACGTCCATGCGACCGATTATGGACTCAGTGGGGTTGGGGTAGGGGTCCATAGCAAAGCACCTGGGAGTGTCTAAAAAAGCCAGGTCTGTATAGAGGGGATGGTGTACATTTATCGGAGGAAGGAGTAGACCTGTTTCTGGATGACATACAATGGGCAGTGGTGAGAGTATTAACGTGAGGTGCTTGTGCGGGGTGAGTTGGCGAGAACTCACCTTGTGGTGGCTTGGTCATCTTGGAATGCAGTGGGAGGGAGTAACAGGGGATCATGCATCTTGACCAGTCGGATCTCCCTGAGGCTGACAGGAGTATGGGCCTGACGGATGGAGGCTGGATGGTACCCTTTTCTGGCAGCATCCCGCAGCATAGCGGATCCTCTGACGGGATGAGCTAGCCGCAGCTGGTCATATAGCCATCCCTCGTGCCCCGGAGGTTGTTGCCCTCGCGGGGTCCTGGTTGATGGTAAGGTGGCCCTCCACTGGGAAGAAGGGTCAACCATCAATGATCTAGTTGCTCCATGGTGAGCTAGATTCCTTCCAAGGCTACCTAGCTGCGCACATCATGCTGAAGTGAATGTATATATGGATTACTGGTTTCTTAAGAAACACATGGCTGTGGCCATTTCTCCAAAGCCCGTTGTTATGTCAGTTTGTTCAGATGAATGAGACACAGTATATGTCCTCAAATGACAATGGAGGAGCCTGCAAGGTATCGCAGCAGGCAGGGCTTTGTCTGGGGGCATAGTCTGGGCGACCTGGACAGACAATAGGACTGCCCAGAAGGGACGGGGATAGGGTTCTCGGGTGAGGGAGCTTGTGGCCAGGGAGAGGGAGGAGCTAAGCCCTTAAGAGGTGCTGCACAGAAGGAATTCCTCCTCATTCCTCCTTGTCCCAGGTTGCATCCCACCCAAACCTCACCCTCGTTAAAGCAGGGAGGTGGGAATGTGGCGGGGGGGGGGAGAGATATAGGGAACTTGCTGTCCCGCTAAGGGGAAATCGCCTTAGGGGTCGAGAAGGAATTTCCCATCCCCCCTCCCCAATCGGGTTTTCTGGGTTTTGCCTTCTCCAGCAAGGTGGGAGTAATTCCAGTTAGAGTAGGCTAGGGATTAGATAAGTAGGTGTCACAGTCATGAACCTAAGTGGCAGCTTGGCAGTCTTGGAACACTGTGGGAGGGGGTAACAGGGGATCATGTGTCTTGACCAGCCAGATCTCCCTGAGGCTGACAGGACGACCGCCTGACAGAGGGAGTCCGGATGGCACCCTCTTCGGGCAGCGTCCCGCGGCATGGTGGATCCTCTGACGGGGGAGGAGCTAGCTGCAGCTGGTCATATAGCCATTCCTTCTGCCCCGGAGGTTGTTGCCCTCGCAGGGTCCTGGTTGATGGTAAGGCGGCCTTCCCCTGGGAGGGAGGAAGGGTCAACCATCAGTGATCTAGCTGCTCCATGGTGAGCTAGATTCCTTCCACGGCTACCTAGCTGTGCACATCATGCTGAAGTGAATGTATATATGGATAATTGGTTTTATTAATAAAACACATGGCTGTGGACATTTCTGCAAAGCCCGTTGTTGTGTTAGTTCATTCAGGTAAATGAGGTATATGCCCTCAAAAGACAAGAAGGGGTGAACATAGTAGACATACTTTTTTGGTTGGAAAGGCACTGTGAAGTAGAAGGGGTACCTCAACCCATTTATGATTGTGAAGGTTTTTGGAATGGGGACTGGCATATAAAAAAAGTGAAACTCTTACAACAAACTGATTACTAATCTGTGCCTAATTGTTTCCTTCTTGGGAGAGATAAATGCTTCATATTGTATCCAGGCCAACCAAGAAAATGTTACAAATATGGTTCTGGTAGACATATGAGCAACTCTTGTGATGAGATTCAGCGTACAAATTGTGGGGAATTGGGACACTCAGGTTACTATTGTGATAAATTCCCCGCACATAATTTGTGTGGGGATTCTGGACATAACTTTACAGATTGTCTAAAAGCAGCACATAATACAGATGATGCAGATTACAGCATACAGAATTTTGACCTAAACAGTTTTTCAGAAATCCTCTGTACTGCAAGGTACTACCCCTGACTTTTGGATTTGGTACCAGTGGAAGCCGATTTCCAAGTGGCCCACACTATCTCCTGCTGAACACACCTCTAACTACTGTATCTCCCTCTGTGTCTCTAGTTGAATTTATGTGCTAGGGTTTAATAATTTGTTTAATCCCTACAGTCATTTTAAGTTCCGAGTTGATATTAGAAGTGAATTTAGAGCTTTTTTTTTTTTTGTTGACTTTTCCATTAGCAGATTATATCCTCTCACCACTAGAGGGCTATATCTCTCTCTCTCTCTCTCTTTATCTAGTATGTAAGCCATGTGGGCTCTCTCTGCCTTTCTCTCGCCTCTCCTCCTCCTCCTTGCCTTGGTTCCCCTCTTCCCTCTCCTTGGTCCTAGCCACCCCCACCACCCTCTACTCTGGTTTCCACTGCTACCCCAAAGGAACTCTCCACTTCCACTCGAGTCTTGTGCTTGGCGCACCGTTTGGATATTCCTGGTTACTTAACCTGACCACTACTCTCAACAAGTGTGGCCACCTCTCTACACTGTACCACCTTGCAGTCCATATGGGACACCGTCTGGAACCTTGCAACTTCTACTCCAGGAAACAACAATCAAAACTATCTCTCAAAGAGCTGCGACTCTGCTCCTTAAAACTCCTACTCCTCCTTCTCATCTCAGGCAGCGTCCATCCCAATCCTGGCCCTAGAAGCTCAGGCCACAGACAAACTCCAGGTCCCCCTATCCTTGCAACCATTAATATCTGCAGCCTACTACCAGAGCTGGATGCACTCCAAGCCTTCATATGCCAACACAACCCTGACATCCTGGCAGTGGTGGAAACTTGGCTGACACCTAAAGTTCCTGACTCAGCAGTAACAATACAGGGCTAGAATGTCCACAGGCTGGACCGGATATCCAAAAAAGATGGTGGTTGGGCAATCTATATCAAAGACTCCCTGTCTTGGCACCCTGTAGCAACTCCATCACTTTCTGCCTCAGCCCAGATTCTGCCAATAAAAATCATCCTAGGTCCCAACCATAAAGCCCTGACTATTGTCTCCGTATACATCCCGCCCAGGGACCCTAAACATGGATTCAACAACGTCCTAAACTTTATCAACCCTCATCCTTCCGAAGCTGAACTTATTCTACTAGGGGATTTCAACATAAACTAGTTAGCATCGAGTGCCAGTGCCTATAAAGACTCCATCTCAGCTGCTAACCTCACGCAAATGGTAAACTCCTCTACTAGGATTAACTACAAGACTGGCACCAGTACCCTCTTGGATTGGGTCCTCACCACTCACCCCACAAGGATTTCTCGTACAGCCATTCTCCCAGACTCACTCAGTGACCACTCCCCAGTCATGTGTGCATGGTCTAACAAATTCCTTAAGCCCCCTCCCAAAAGAGTCCTTCCTCGTGGAAAACTTCCATATCTCAAACAACACCTGCTTCTACAAGACTGGCTACCCATCTATGAAGCAACAGATGTTAACTTGGCTCTTGATCACTTCATCTCAATTTTCAACAAAGTTGCGACCTCTTGCCCTGCTAAAAAGGCACAAAACAAAATCTCTCTCTCAACCCATGGGTCACTGACGGCTCTTCTCTCCAGCTGAAACTAAGGGATCACCTCTGGGCAGTTGCCAGGGCCACTGGCAAACAACTGGACATCCAAAATTACAAACAAGCACGAAATGCCATACGGCTAATGAAATCCACCTATTACAAAGATGCTGTCACCAATACATGGGGAAATGGTCATGCTTTCTGGGACAATATCAAGGATGTCACAGGAAAGCAGCCAAAAACCTCTCTGGCCATGTTAATGTTGATGGATCCTCAAACCTTGACCCCAAGGTGATTGCAAACATCTTTTACATGGCTTTTTCAGACCTTAGTGCTGTTCTACCCCATGACTTTTTCGAAAACAGGGCCTACTCCCCAAATACCTCAGCCCCTCAGTCTAACCATCCCCTCTTCTACTTCAGGAAGGTAAGGCTGAATGAAGCTCGCTGCTATATCACTGCAGCTATCTCTAAATCTAGATCTAGTAGCAACACCCTGGACCTTAAGCTTCTGTTGCTCACCCTCGATGAGGTAATTCATCCATTAACAAAAATCCTAAACCTCTCTCTCAGCAGTGGAAAATTCCCAGACCTATGGAAAACAGCCACCGTGACACCCCGTCCATAAAAGTGGAGACAAGACGATTCACTCAAATTTTTGGCCCCTATCTCCATCTGCCCCACTCTCTAAGGCACTTGAGCGCATCGTGGTTGATCAACTCTCATCGACCACTTGGATAAATACAATATACCTTGTCCACAACAACACAGCTTCCGGAAAGGTCTCAGCACCACCACAGCCCTTCTTGAGTTCACTGGAGCTTTGCACAATTCCCTTGACAACTGCCTTCTCACAGGGGCAGTTTTCGTCGACTTCTCCAAGGCCTTCAATACAGTACATCATGGACTACTAATACACCAACTACTGAATGCCGGGCTATCACCTGACTCTTCTCTCTGGTTTAAAAGCTACTTAGAAAACCGGTCACAGACAGTAAAAATTGCGGACGCTCTTTCTAACACCCTGCCTTTTCACTTGGGTGTCCCACAGGGATCCATACTGGGACCCCTCCTTTTTAGCCTTTTTTAAACTCCTCCTCACCACTGCTCTGGAGCAGACCATACTATATGCCAATGATGCTGCTGTATTCTCCATTCACAAAGATCCTGCAACTCTTCAACACAACCTTCCAACTTGGTTTCAGTTCTGTAGAGACATGGTTTCTTAATCATAAACTGGTCCTCAATGACAAGAAACCAAATCTATGCTCTTCTGCAGCTCTCATAACCCACACAAGCTACACCACTTGGCTATCTCCACCAACCAGGGGGACACTCTAGATCAGGTGGTGTCCTTCAAATACTTAGGGATCAGCTTGACCCTGATCTCCTATGGACTTCATGTAGATAATGTAGCTAGAGCTGCTAATACACGGCTTGTCTCCTCTACAAACACAGACCACACCTCCACGCCAGAAGCTTTGAAGGTTGCAGTCCTGAGCTCTAGTGATCTTTGTAATAGACTATGGTCTCATCATTTATGGCTCGCCACAACCACAACCTTTAGACGCCTCAACTGCCTTAAATAAAGCATGTCGGCTCATCACTGGTGCTCACTGTCTCCCCACATGTGACCTGTACACTCAGACCGGCTGGCTCCAACCATCAAACGCATAAAGTTTCTCACCTGCTCCATGGTCAAAAAATCTACCTTGGCCTTGCACCTTCTGGGTCTCAACTCTGTTACAACACTGAATTAACAAATGGTGCCTTTAGGGATCCATGCTACAGCTACTGAAAGTCCCCCACTGTCACACTTCACAGGGACAAGCGCTCTTTTGCTTATTGAGCACCACTCTGGTTCAGTGGCCTCCAGTCAATCATCTCCTCTGCCCCAACTACTGGTATGTTTAAAACTAGGCTCGGGACTATCTCACTACCAGAGCTCCTGTGACTGCCCAACTAACCTTGTTTCTCCACTTCCCTTTTCTGCTCAGGTTGTCCCCTTTCTCCCTCTTCACTGGATTCTACCTCACATCTTGGTATACCCAATGCTGCACTTTTCACCCTCTTGCCACTTCCTTCATTTCCTCCCTCCCACCCTCTTCCCTCTCCCTATGACTCTGGCACTTCTTATCTGTTGTCTATTTTCTCTGACAAATGCCGCTGGCTGCCTTGTTACAATGCTACCCTTGAACTGTATTAATCTGTACTCTGTTTGCAATGTCCACATTGTTGTAATGCCTGTCTTGATGTTCCCCATAATTTGTATTTCTCTGACGTGGAACCGTTGTAAAAGAGCCATGGCTCAAAAGGTATTTGTAATCCTAGACTTAATAAATAAATAAATAACCTCTTCAAAATATCCAGAGAACCTGCAGGGGTTTTCCAACAACAACAAAAAAATACCACAGGGCCCAATGCAGTGCCCCAAGGCTTCCAGCCGTACTCATGCAGAAGCTGCACAAAAGAAAAAACTTCCCCCTTCTAGATCACAAACACCGGACAGAGGAAAAGCAGTGCCTCCATCTACAGCACAAGATCCCCTCAGACTGCCTTAATCCAACATGTTGCAAGCAGTTCTGTAATGCCCCCACCACCAATTCCAGAACATGAGTTTCAACAAATCCCAGTAAAAGGGAAAGGACGAATTAACGAGACAGAACAAAACCCTATTCCTGAAGAGATTCCAATTTCAAATAAATATGGGATACTACAGCAAGAACAAATGGAAGAAGGGAGAGATTCAGAAGAAATTTCCTGTACAGCTTCACAGATGGATTTAACCTCAGAACAGGATAACACCCCTGAAGAGGTCAAAGCACCTAAAAAGAAAAAAAGGATGGGTTTGCACTTAGGGACAAGGAAAAGTACCAAAAAGAAAGCTCAAAAAACTTAAACTACTGGGCAACAAAATATTTCCAAATATGATCTAACAATAAATGTCAATATCATTAGAGCAGGGAAAAAATGGTTAACTACCTGTGCTTTATTCTCGGTCTGTAAAAAGGGTTTTGTTTTCTTACAAGATACTCAGTTATATGATTTAAATTATTTTAATACTGCCTCAAACTCATGGATTCAGGGTCAGAGTTATTGGTCGGGGGTTAGATCTATGTTGTGGTGTGGGGATTTGTTTTGCTACATCAGACTTTAACCTGGTCCATCTGGTGAATATTGTACCAGGAAGAGCTTTATTATTAGATATTCTGAGACAAGGGGTGAACTTTAGGCTGATTAATATTTATGCAACTCAAGGTTACAAGGATAGAACTTCTGAAATGGATTGAATCATATTTGTATACCAGTAAAAACATAATTTTGTGGGGTGAATTTAATATCAGTAGATTATTACTGACAGAGGTTTGGCCACCGATAAAACCAAGGGTTGAAATTGGCACCGGCCCACTAGCCAAATGCTGGTAGATTTTGTATTGAACTGGTAATATTTTCATTTAACTAGCCCTGTGGGCTCGTACTGGAGATGGCAACACTTCAATATGTACACCAACTGGGTCAATGGAAAAGTCTGTGGGGCTAGTGGATTCTCCCAGTCACTAGCCCTGCTGGCTAGTGGCTGCAAAACTTAATTTTGACCCCTAAAAATGTTTTGTGATGCTAAATTCTTAAATGATCTGTTACACAATACAGGACTGATTCTTTTGTTAATTCAAATAATAAAAAAAAAATCCTACTCTTTTTTTATGATAAAAAACAAAACAAGAATAGATTACATTTTCTTAACCCCCACGTTAGCGTTTAGAGACACAAAAATTCAACCAGTGGCCACTTCAGACCATGGAATGTTAACTATACATATTTCAGACTTTCAGAATACATCAAAAGGGCCAGGGTTTTAGAAATTAAACTTGTCACTCTTAGAGATCCCAGAAGTACTTGAGGGTTTTAAATCAGTCCGGGAGGCAAGAAAATCAGTTTATTTTCTGTATGATTCCAAACAGACGTGGTGAGTGGATGCAAAAAATGATATTAGGGACTGTTTTACAATAATAGGGAACATTCAGAGTAAATACAATAAAGATACTTATTGATATCTTAGGCAAGAACTAAATTTATTACATACACAACGGAATAGATTACAACATTAAAACAAGATATGACAGAAATACAATATATTAGGATGAAATCCCTGGAAAAAGAACAAAACTTCAGAACACTGGAGAACAAGATTTTTGCAATCTTTTTGAATACTGTCACTATCAAAGGAAAAGAAGGGATAGAAATCAGATCGAAACTACTGAAGGACATGTCCTATATAACAGTAGAGACATAATGCAGGAGATTGAGGCACACGTTTTAAACACATTTTCGGCAGGTACACAATTAAAGGAAGAACATATTGAGGAGTAGCTGCAGAATTGCACGTTCCTACCTTACTGGAGCTTTTCTTTCTGTCCTTAATGGCACCACTCACAACTTTAGAAGTTCAAACTGTTATATCAGATTTACCAGTCCCCAGACAGGATGGGGTCCCAAATGAAATACATAGAAACATAGAATTTGACGGCAGATAAGGACCGCTTGGCCCACCCAGTCTGCCCATTTATCTACCTACTGGATAAGCTGCAGATCCTAGTTAACCAGCAGCCTACTTCTTCTTACCCCAACCCCCCAGAATTGCCTTAAGACTGTCCCATGCATGCTTGAATTCCACCACTGATTTTGACTCCACAACCTCCTCCGAAAGGCCGTTCCATGCATCCACAACCCTCTCTGTGAAAAAATACTTCCTTAAATTACCTCTGAGCCACCCCTCTATCTTCAAATTGTGCCCTCTTGTTCTTGCACACCTCTTTTTTTGAAAGATGCTACCCTCTTGGACTTTGTTGATTCCCTTGAGGTACTTGAAAGTTTCTATCATGTCCCCCATCTCCCTCCTTTCCTCGAGGCTATACATATTAAGCTCCTTAAGTCTCTCTTCATATGTATTCTGGTGCAGACCCTGCACCATTTTAGTTGCCCTCCTCTGGACAGCTTCCATCCTGTCTATGTCTTTGCGGAGATTGGGTCTCAAAACTGCATACAGTACTCCAGATGGGGTCTCACCAGCTGTCTGTACAGAGGGATAATAACTTCCTGTTTTCTACTGGTGATGCCTCTCCCTATGCATCCCAGTAACCCCCCAGCCCTCCTTGCTGCCCTCTCACATTGCTTGCCCACCTTTAGGTCATCTGATATGACTACCCCCAGGTCCCTTTCCATTTTTTTTGTTGTTAGTATCTCACCCCCCCATTGTGTACTCTTCCCTTGGGTTTTTGTTTCCCAGGTGCATTACCTTGCACTTCTTAGCACTGAATCTAAGCTGCCATACATTTGACATGTACAAACTGGACAGGTTCTTTTACCTGAGTTGACTCAAATGTTTACAGAGTGTCGTCAGTGGCTCAGTAGGTAGCACACTCACCTCTGAGGCCGGGAGATCAGAAGGCTGTGGGTTCAGTTCCCACATCTGGCACTTGGGTTAATATCCCAGTACTGACACTGTAGTTCAGCATGAGAGGGGTGCTGTCTTTCGGATGAGACGTTAAACCGAGGTCCCATCTGCCTGGATTGGTGGTAGTTCAGGTGGATGTTAAAGATCCCATGGCACTTATCGAAAAGAGTAGAGGAATTTCCCCAGTGTCCTGGCCAAATTTCCCTCATTCACTAAAAATACCACCAACAGCTTAATCTGGTTCAAGGTCAGTTGGCATTCATCTGTATCCCCTTCCCCCGGGTCATGCCTGAAAATAGGCAGGATTTGTCTAGTGCACTTACCCAGTCAACAAAAAAAATAAATAAATATACAGCACCAAATACCAGAAACACTAAATAGTGGCCTAGTAATTTTATTATATAAATTAGAGGAGAGGGCTCTTTTATCAAACTGGAGACAATAACATTAAATTCCGAGATTAAAATTCTCACAAAACTTTTAGCAAATAGGATAACTATGGTCCTTCCAGATATCT
Source organism: Neoceratodus forsteri (assembly GCA_016271365.2). Classification (NCBI taxonomy): domain Eukaryota; kingdom Metazoa; phylum Chordata; order Ceratodontiformes; family Ceratodontidae; genus Neoceratodus; species Neoceratodus forsteri. Next base: position 254,439,184 of record CM028133.1, read on the forward strand.
TTTCACCAACACATTTTTGTTCGGTGCAGAGTAGACACATTACAGATGGCTTAATATTGTTAAGAGAAATAATGGAAAAAGGAAATAGGGAATAATGGGAATTTTGCTTAGTCTGGACCAAATAAAAGCTTTCGATAAGGTAGCACATTCTTATTTGTGGAAATGTTTACGAAAGTTTAAATTTCCTCTACACTTTATACAATAGATACAGTCCTATTGTACTACAGCATGTACAGCTCCTTTAGAAAATGGTTGGGTGGGAAAAGCTTGTCATATTACCAGAGGGGTTCGTCAGGGTTGCCCTCAAGCCCCCTGCTTTATATTTTGTCATTAGAACCACTATTACAAAAGGTTTAGTCAAATTAGAATATTAACGGATTATCAATTTCCAGTACAGACAAAGAGACTGGGGGGGGGAGCACTATATGTGAAGGAAGGACTGAAGTGTGTAAGGGAGGAAGGGGAGGAGGGTAGTACAGAGTCACTTTGGATGCAAATCCAGGATTTCAAGAATAGGACTCTCAGAATGGGAGTGGTATACAGGCCGCCGTCTCAGATGGAGGAGTTAGGGAACTAGCGGCACAAATCAGGAGGACCTGCGAGAAGGGTAGTGTGGTGATTGTGGGGGACTTCAACATGCCAGGAGTGGACTGGAGTACCCCAACAACCAGGAATAGAAGGGAGCAAGTACTGCTGGATGCCTTCCAGGACAGCTTCCTGATGCAAATGGTCAGTGAACCAACCAGGTTAGGGAATACCCTTGACCTTGCTGGCAAATTGGGAGTTTGTGAGGGAAAGTAGGGTGGGGCTGTGGACATGGCCTACCTAGACTTTAGCAAGGCATTTGACACAGTACCACGCAAAAGATTAATAAACAAATTAGCCAGCCTGGGAGTGGGTCCCAGGGTGGTAGCCTGAGTAAAACATTGGCTGGACAACAGGACACAGAAAGTAATAGTAAATGGAGTCCACAGTGAAGAAAGGGGGGGTTACTAGTGGGGTACCGCAGGGTTCAGTACTGGGGCCGGTCCTTTTTAATGTCTTTATAAATGACATTGCAGAGGGACTGGAAGTTAAAGTATGTCTCTTTGCAGATGACAGAAAGATCTGCAACAGGACTAATACACAAGGTGGGGTGGAAAGGATGAGGAGGGACTTGGCAAGGCTGGAGGAATGGTCAAATGTATGGCAGCTTAGATTCAATGCAAAAAAATTGCAAAGTAATGCACCTGGGAAACAAAAACCCAGGGGAAGAGTACGCAGTGGGGGTGAGATACTGACAACAACAAAAATGGGAAGGGACCTGGGGGTAGTTATATCAGATGACCTAAAGGTGGTCAAGCAATGTGAGAAGGCAGTAAGGAGGGCTGGGGAGATACTATGATGCATAGGGAGATGCATCACCAGTAGAAAACAGGAAGTTTTTATCCCTCTGTACAGACAGTTGGTGAGACCACATCTGGAGTACTGCGTGCAGTTCTGGAGACCCTATCTCCGCAAAGACATAGACAGGGTGGAAGCTATCCAGAGGAGGTTAACCAAAATGGTGCCAGGTCTGCACCAGAAGACATATGAAGAAAGACTAAAGGAGCTTAATATGTATACCCTCAAGGAAAGGAGTGAGAGAGGGGACATGATAGAAACTTTCAAGTACCTCAAGGGAATCAACAAAGTCCTAGAGGGTAGCATCTTTCAGAAAGAGAGAAGTGCAAGAACAAGGGGGCACAATTTGAAGATAGAGGGGGGTGGCTCAGAGGTAATGTGAGGAAGTATTTCTTCATGGAGAGGGTCATAAATGCATGGAATAGCCCTCCTTGGAGATCGTGGAGTCAAAAACAGTGGGGGAATTCAAGAATGCATGGGACAGACATAAGGCAGTTCTAGTGGGGGGGTAGGAGGAAGTGGGCTGCTGTTGGTTAATTAAAATCTGCAGCTTATCCGTTAGGTAGGGTAATGGGCAGACTAGGTGGGCCAAGCGGTCCTTATCTGCCATCAAATTCTATGTTTCTATGAACCGCTGTCAGGGAGTGACCACCACTCAGTATGGCTCACATTGGATATGGGCAAGGAAGGAGTGTAATCTGGCACAAGAGTGCTGGACTTCAGGAAAAGCGACTTTGGGAGGATGGGGGAAGTGGTAAAAGGGTACCTGGCCAGAATTCAACCTAGTATGGGCACTAACAAGAGGTGGGAGCTCATAAAGCTGGGGATAGTGGAGGCAACCAGAACCTGCAGCAAGGCCAAGAGCAAGAAGGCTAGGGCTAAGAAACTGAGCTGGGTGAGCAAGGAGGTCATGGAAAAGGTAAGGAGGAAAAGATCTGCCTTTAGGAGGTACAAGAAAACAGGGAGGAGTACCTGAAGGAATTGAAGGAGGTGACAAGGGTAGTATGGAGAGCCAAGGCATCTACGGAGCTCAGGCTGGCACAAGGCATTAAGAAGGGGGAGAAGGACTTCTTTAGGTACATCAGGGAGAAAAGGAACTGTAAGGACCACATAGTAAGGATTAGGAAGGGGGTTGGGTGGAAGCTGGGTGCGATAAGACAGAAGCACTAGATGATTACTTCTGCTCGGTATTTACTAAGGAGAAGGGGGATGATACCCAAGGGGAGAGGAACAGCAGAAATGGGGGGGGGGTTGACAGATGGGGAAATCATGGAGGGCAGAGTTCTGGAGGGTTTGAAGGCACTGAGGGTGGACAAGGTTCCAGGCCCAGATGACATCCACCCCAGGGTGCTGAAGGAGCTGGTAGAGGTCCTTGCAGGACCTTGGCAGACCTATTTAAAGCCTCACTACACTCAAGGTGTGTACCTCAGGATTGGAGGATAGCTCATGTGGTGCCCCTCCACAAAAGTGGACCCAAGGATGAACCAGGGAACTACAGACCAGCGAGCCTCACATCCATCATGGGTAAGCTGATGGAGACTATCCTGAAGGAGAGGCTGGTGGCTCTCCTGGAGTCCAAAGTACTACAGGACAGCAGACAGCATGGCTTCATACATGGCAGATCCTGCCAATCCAACCTGGTGGAGTTCTATGACTGGGTAACTAGGCAACTGGACAGGGGCCATGCAGTGGATGTCCTGTATCTGGACTTCAGTAAGGCATTTGACTTGGTGCCACACGGGAGGCTGGGAAGTAAGTTAGAAGGCACGGGGCAGGTGCAAAGCTGGTGAGATGGGTAAGGAACTGGCTTCAAGGAAGGCAACAGAGGGTGGTGGTGGGTGGAGAGCTCTCATCCCCAAGGATAGTGATGAGCGGTGTTCCACATGGCTTGGTGTTGAGACCAGTGTTGTTTGGGATATTCACTGCAGAGATATCATTGGACATCAAGAGCAAGATCAGTCTGTTTGCTGATGATACCAAGATAGGAGCGGTGGTGGATGACCTGGAGGAAGGCAGAGGTTGCAGGATGATCTGGCAAAGCTGGAAACCTGGTTAGACACCTGGCAACTGGGGTTTAATGCCAAAAAGTGCAAGGTGCTGCATTTTGTGGTGAAGAACCTAAGGAGGAGTTACCAGCTGGGAGGAGTGCTGCTAGCCCAGACGGAGGAGGAGGAGAAGGATCTGGGGGTGCTCATTACAGGGTCAATGAACAACTGAGCACAACGTAGGAAGGCAGCTGCAAAGGCCAACTAAATGCTGGGTTGCATTGCAAGGGGTATATCCTTGAGGAGGGGATTCTGCCACTGTATAGGTCATTAGTTAGGCTGCATCTGGAGTACTGTGTTCAGTAATGGCACCCATATCTGAAGAGGGACATTAAGTTACTGGAAGGGGTGCAGCGCAGGGTGACAAAGATGATCAAGGGGCTGGGGGACTTATTTTACGAGAGGAGGCTGAGGGAGTTGAACATGTACTTGCTGGAGGAGAGGAGGGACAGGGGGGACATGACTGAAACCTTTAAATACATGAAAGGAATAAACAAGACAGGTACAGAGGGGCTGTTCAAAGTAAGGGAGGGGAGGGACACCCGGGGCCATAATATGAGACTGAAGGGAGATGAGACACTGTTTTTTTTTTTGTTTGTTTGTTGTTTTTTTTTTTTTTTTAATGGATTATACCACAGAAATGGAAAGCTTATGACTTGAGTACGTTACATCTAATATTAATTTGTATGAAATATCATATTTGGCAAAGTACATGTAAGTGGTCTTTACAGAAGCTGTATATTTTGCTTTATCAACTGTTCTGGTCTTTACAAAATAATATTTCATTAAAGAAATATTCAAAAACAGAGTTTCCGTAGAAATGTATAATTGTTGGTGGGGGAAATATTCTTTGGTTAGATACTGGATAATGGGACAGTTGGGATTTCTTCTGATAAGGATGTTTGGAGATTTGTAATTTTATGAATACATTTTTGAGAGGGATATAATATGAATACTTATTTTGCATTATAGTTTTGTTTTCCTTTATTCCTGAATAGAATGAACGTAATGAAATTTTGATTTTGTTTGAAGTCTGAATAAAAATTCCTCTGTCCTTAGGGGTGGGGGTAGTCTTATATAGGATGTATGAATTAATACATAGTTTGCTTTAATTGATTTTTTTTATATATATATATATATATATATATATATAGTTACAGTTTTTAAACGGAGTTTTCAAGAAGGGACAAGTATGATGAAATACTTATTTATGCTTTTCATATTAAAATAAAAGAAACAAAAACTGCAAACAGTGTTTTGTATTATGATTTTGTTATAGTTTGAATAAAAATTCCCCTACTCTTTTCGAGAAGTGCCACAGGATCTGTAACATCCACCTGAACTACCGCCAGAACAGGCAGATGGGACCTCGGTTTAACGTCTCATCTGAAAGACAGCACTTCAGGAGTGCAGCAGCCCCTCATACTGCACCACAGCATCAGTATTGGGATTTAATCCAAGTGCCTGGTGTGGGGATAGAACCCATAGCCTCCTGATCTCCTGGCCTCAGAGGAGAGTGTGCTACCTGCTGAGCCACTGACACTGTCAAGTTCCTTAGTAAGTGTCAATATCTGACATTTCCAGTTTCAGCACAGGCATTGCAGCCCTTTAGGATAGTGTCTCGCCCTACCTGGGGAAGACACCAATCACATGCGGTCCTGTGGGATAACTCTCCAGCATAGGTCACTGTATATAAAAGATTCTTTGACAGTAATAGTCCTGAATGGATAATAATAAAGTAACTTTAAAAATGAAGTCTGTCTTATACAGATGTAGATAATAATTGCAAGTGCCAACCCTAATGAAGTTAAGGCATAGGGGGATATTGGTAAACAAGCATTGGGGGGGGGGGGGGTTCTGGGGACCAGCTAGGGTATGTGGAGACAGAAGAGGTAGGGAACATCTGGGCAGACTGAGAGGGCCACTGGGTCCTTTTCTGCCAACAAGTTCTGTGTAATTCTGTTTAAGGGGTTTGGCTTAAAGAGATAACAGTGGTTCAATATGGTGAAGCGGTCCTCCTTGGGACTTATTTAACCACTGAAGAAAGTTAAATAAGCAGCCTACAGGCTTGATTCCAGCTCCAAGTCTGGATAATCTATTTCTGAGTGGTGTCTCCATTTAATGCTGCCCTGATGTCTCAGGTGTCAAGGTCCCCATTTCCCTAGACCACGGTGGCAAAAGGTAATTGGTAAAGACACCTGGCGTAACTGCCCTATGCTCTAGATGAGAATGCCACCATGTACCCTAGATGCAGGGAAAGGAGGCTAGATGGTTACACCAGCACGGATTCCTCTTGCCCCTCCTACTCTCTCTTCTCCCCCCAGTTCGGAGCTTGTAGACTCTGCTTTTCTACTCCCAATAGGGAGACCATAAGCAGCCAACGAAACAGTGAACACCCAGTGCTGGATCAGTGTAGGCCTGTGAAACGGTGCATCTGGTAGGCTAGCGGTGGTGCACTTTAAATTGACAGCTTACAGCGGCTCAGCAAAAATGCCTGTAACAACCCCTTTCCCTGAAGAGAGAGGGCAATGGGTATTACTGGCTGAGCCCGTGGAGGGAATGGTGCCTGAGCATCTGGTTCAGTAGGGCTGCAGGAGTGGGAGGAACCCAGGTGTATAAAGGGGGTCTGCACAGCCTGGGAACTGGAGTTCTTTGGTGGGAAGCAAGAAGAGTAAAGCAGAGAGCTCAGCAGTCCAGAACATTACAGAGGACATCACGTCCCAGGAGCTTCATGGAAATGCGAGGAGTGCATGCAGCATCCTGGGTCAGGGTGCTTGCTGGAGGGAAGTTCAGAATGCATGCCAGCTTTACAGATGGATATGCAGAGTACAGACATGCTTCTGTGGGGGCGGGCTTGGAGGCGGCTCATATGAGTGACAGATTTATAGTTCAATGAGTCAGGCACGTGTGGTTCCCGAAGTGAGCTCCCACCTAAGACTAGAGGCTTGGTCAGTCTCAAGCAGAGGGTGGCATTATATCTGAAACCTGGAGTAAAGGCAGGGGTTGTGCAGTAATCTAGCTCCTGGCATGGCCAGCAGACTGGACCCAAGCCTGGGACATCCTGGTCCTGAGAATACTGCTGGAGGGAGTCACACAAATGTCCCTTGGGGGAACAGTTTAGAGGGTTCCCAAGGGAGAGCAGGGATCCCAGGTGGTGTGGTCTTGCTTGACAGCCTGTGTGGTCCAAGTGGTAGGTTAGAGAAACAAGGTTTGAGAAGATAGTTGAGGGACATGAAATGGAAGGCCCAGCCAACCGAGGAGTGCAAGTAGTGGAACCTGAGATGAAACCAAAAATTGGACCCGTCAGCTGGGTCAGGAAAGAGAGTGTGTCAGTGTGCCCATAAGAATATGGGGAGGGTCTCTGAAGATCAGGTATCGCTTGGCACTTGTGGCTGCATGAGCGGAAAACTCCATGGAATGCCAAGCTATGAGGTGCTACAGCAAAAGTGGAGATTTCGCAGGTGTCAGCATTGCCTCGAAGGCAGGAGGCATCGAAAATGTGTCACATAGCTAGGTTGCCATTGAAGGGATATGAACAGTAGGCAACGTCAAGTTACCCAAAATTCATCTGGGTGCCTTGTTTTGACATGTGGAGCTAAAAATAGCGCTTGGCATGGGAGATACGGAGATTATCTCCATATACAAGGGCATCAATAAGGAAGGGCAATGCCGCATCATATTATTAGGTGTTTGCCGCACAATTGCAGTGGGTGAGAAGCACCGTACTTAAACATGCCAGCTGCACCAGGGGTTCAGATACTTTTTACGAGCATTCAGGTTAAAAAAAAAAAAAAAGTTTAATATGGTAAAATGCATCTGTGAGGTGCAGCCCTGATCTGTTCAATGATCAGGGCTTCACCTCTGCCCGTAGATCTCTTAAGAAAATGGAGGACTTTGGTGCAGCTAAAACTCATCAGCTGGGTGGGTAACTTGCTAGCAGGAAGGCAGACATGCCAAATACCTTCTTGGTATTTTATTGGTCAGAGTTAACAAGCAGAGTTCCACAGGGATCTGTCCTGGGTCCGGTCCTCTTCAACATGTTCATTAGTGACACTGGTGAAGGAATCCAGGGCAAGTTGTGTCTCTTCGCAGATGTCACAAAACTATGTGAGAGGGTGGATAGTGAATAAGGAATATGCAGAGGGACCTACAAAATTCAGAGGGGTGGTCAAAGGTCTGGCAATTAAATTTAAATGCAAAACAAAAAAAAATGCAAGGTAATGCACCTGGGGGGGGGGGGAACATTTTTATTTATTTTTTATTTTACATTTTTAACCGGGAAGGCACACTGAGCAGAGGTTCATTTCCAGGTGCGACCCAGGGGTTTGTACACAGACATGGGAGAGATACCCAGAAACAAAACAGAATAAAATACAATACTCTGGTGTGTACAGAGTAAACAGAGGGTTACAGTGAAAATAAATTACATACAACAAAAAAGATACAGGAACAACAATTATTATACAAAGTAATACACTATACATAAGCCCAAAACTAAACAATAGGAACACAATAATTTGACTGCGTTCAAAGACAGTAGGAGAAAGTAGAGAATCAATTAATGTCAGAAAGAAATTAGAGACTCTGGCTATAACACCATGACAGAGCCCTGTGTGGGAGGGGAGAGACTTAGCACTACAGATGAGAAACGGGATCTAAGAGTTACCATCAGCAACTCCTTTAAACTAACAAGTCAGTGCAACAAGGCCTATAGCAAGGCTAATAGGATGCTGTGATGTATTGGGAGGGCGACTGATAGGAGGAGAAAAGAAGTAAATACTTCCCCATCTACAGCACTGTGTCCAATTCTGGAGTCCTTATCAGGAAAGGACAGGTTAGAGATAGTGCAATGCAGAGTGACCAGAATGCAGAGTGACCAGAATGATTCAGGGACAGCAGAGTAAATCCTATGTGGGGCGCCTCGGGCACTAAATTTATACTCATTGGAAACCAGAAGGGAGAGGGGTGGTATGACAGTGACTTTCAGATTTCTTAAATGAATTAAACTGAACTGCAGAGAATTATTTAGCCCGAATACCAACTCATGGTCGAGTAGAAGTTGGCAAGTGGGAGGCTCAGGAGGGATGTGAGGAAGCACTTCTTTACGTAGAGGGTGGTGAAACCCTGGAATAGTCTGTCAGCCGAGGTGGTGGTAGCAAACACAGTGAGGGGGTTCAAACAGGCCTGGGATAGAATGACGTGAATAGCGGTTACTTGGGCCGACAGGACCAAGGAAGAAAACAGGGAAAGATCTGGGAGGATTAGTGCCCTAGAGAAAGTACAGTTGCGTAAGAACTTACCGTAACAGTAGATCTTTGAGAGTATTTCTTGCAGCAGGTCATAACACATGGGATTACAGCCGCAGGCATCATTTCCTCTGGATGACTTCTCAGCAGTTGACCCTGGGACCTCCCCCCAGCAGTACCACGTGGTGTCTACCTGGCAGGTATAAAAGGGGGAGGTCCCAGCTACTACTCAGTCATTTTACATCCTGGTGATCGAATGTGAAAACATATCCTAGGCCTCAGATGGGAACTGAGGAGGGAAATCAAGGCAGCAGCTCATGGAGTCATAAAAGACAGGAGCAAGGAACCCTTCTGAAGTAACAGCAAGGGGGAAGGAGGGTGGAGCTGCATGACTTACTGCAAGAGACTCTCTTAAAGATCTACTCTTACAGTAAGTTCTTACGCAACCCTACTATCTTCTTTGAGGCAATCTCTTGCAGCAGGTCATAACACATGGGAGGATTCCCAAGCAGTTATTATACCCAGTGGGAGGAGGAAGTGAATCATTAGGTCTCAAGGACAGGAGGTCTTGTAGGGCGGCCAGGCCAAAAATGGTCCACTTATTAGCAATGTCTAGACTATAATGCTTGGGGAAGGTATGTACAGTAGACCACGTGGTGGCTTTGCAAATATCCAAGGCAGAAACGCCCCGGAAACATGCCGTAGAGGCAGCCATGCCTCTGGTAGAATGAGGTTTTACAACCCCTGTGAGAGGTTTTTCATATTTTGCATAGATAAACGTAATGCAGCTGGCCAACCATGAGGACAGGCACTGCTTTGAAACACTAACGCCCTGGTTTCCGGGGCAAAAAAAAAAAAAGTTACTCAATTTTTTTACGCTACTGTGAAGTGTGGAGAAGGTAAATGCTCAATGTTCTATGCACACTGAGAGTATGAAGCAGGGCTTCCCCTGGATTCGTAGGCTCCACAAAGTACACTGGTAATTGAATGGTCTGATTTAAAGTAAATTCAGTAACAACTTTTGGCAAAAACGATGGGTTAGTGCACAAAGATACCTGGTCATTAAGAAATTGCAGGTATGGAGGTTTGCACATAGTGCATGTAACTGAGACACGTCTGCCTGATGTAATGGCAACTAAAAACACTGTTTTCCAAGAAAGATAACGGAGGTTGCTGGATTCAGAGGGCTCAAATGGACTCAGTCAATTTTCCAAGTACAAAATTCAAATCCCACACAGGGACTGAATCCTGGATAGGGAGATACAGGTGCAGAATACCTTTTAAAAGGGTTCGAATCAAAGGTAACTGGGACAAAGGGATGTCACCCACAGGTAAATCAAATGTGGCAATGGCCGAAAGGTGGACTTTCACAGAGGAATATTTCAGTCCACCCTCTGACAAGGAGAGCAAAAAATCTAAGATGCGCGGAGGGGGAACACTCATAAGGATCCAAGTCCAGTGTGAACGCCCAAGTAGAGAAGTGCTTCCACTTCATGGAATATGAAGACAGAGTAGATGGCTTCTTAACAGTCTGGAGAACTTCTGCCACCTTTGGGGACACCTGGAAGCGCGAGAGGACTACGTCCTCAGGAGCCAGGTGCGCTTCATCGATGACAGGAAAGCAGAGCTCTGAAGGAGGACTTGTTGCATGCAGGTCGCAGTTGAAAAGAACTGAGGATAACTGGGACCTCCCCATTTTTTTTTACCTGCCAGAAAGACACCACGTGGTAGTGCTGGGGGACGTTCCAGGGTCGACTGCTGAGAAATCATCCAGAGGAAACTATGCCCATGGCTGTAATCCCATGGGTTATGACCCACTGCAAGAGATTGCCTCAAAGAAGATACATCAGGTTCCAAAGAAGGTTCCAGAGATTTAGGGAACTTGGGCAGACTGGATGGACCTTTGGTCTTTTTCTGCCACCATTGTCTACGTTTTTATGAGTTCAAAACTGCAGTGCCTCTCCTCCTCTGGTCTGTGCCATGCTTCTCTATAATTGAGCTCAGACAGACATCTTATTTCTCATTTACCAAGCCTTGCAAAACTCTCAACCATACAGTACCCCATACGTTACAAGTCAACCAAAGTGGGTGGTGAAACTGGGTGGATAGCAGGACGCTAGGAGACGGGACACACTGCAACTTTGCACATATGGTGTTAGTGTGCCTGGAAACATCTTTTTTGTCATTTATGCACTCCCATGATTACATCCAAGTACAGCCAGGGCCACACAGCAAGCAAGGTGTTGGAAAGACTGGGAAGGGGAGAGCAATACACACACACACACACACACACACACACACACACACACACACACACACACACACACACACACACACACACAAATGATCCTGCCTCAAGCTGGTGGAATTTTTAAGGGACCTAGACCAGGTTATCAAGGATATCTTCTCCCCAGGATTTACACACCGACTCCTGAAATCTATTTGCTACATCAATATTCAGGCTACCCAAGGAGTGTAAACTTTGAAAGAGGCACACTGACTCGTTTCCAGGTGCGACCCAGGGACCCGAGGGGCAGACATGCTAAATACCTTCTTGGCATTTTATTGATAGCTTAAGCCACCAAAAAAAAAAAATATGTATAACCAGAAACTGGTTAACAGACTGTGTCCCAGGGTTGTCTCAATGGAGGGAAACAGTTTAGTAAGCATTAACGCATGACAGGGTGTGCTGCTAATGTGGATTAAGCTGGAACACTTGTGCTATGTACAGTACTTGATGCAATTCAAGACCAGTTTTGTTTCCCACAGGTATTGCTGGTTAGAGGGGGAGTTTGGACAGCCTGGGGGGTTGCTTCTATGGCAGGGATGGTCTGCCCTCCCATGTGCTTCAGCCATCAAACTTCTTGTGTTTTCTGTACATTGCAAGGATATAGATTTCTGGGAGACACATACTGGGAACTCACTGCTGTATTCCCATGGAGCTTTGCTTTTCTAAATATATCACTTGCTCTGGCCTTGTGATGCTGTAGGTGTTCTCTAGAGTGATATTCTGCTTTTTTGACATGGCTGTTTCATGCATCTCTTAATGTTTGCAAGCACATTTGGCTATAGTGTGGCGTGTTGGACTGCATGCTGCTACTACTAAATTTACGGTAGTGCGCTGTGTCTGTTCCGATGTGCGCCTTACTATAATGTCACTGGAAGAGAAGAGAACACTAGTCTGTGACATCGAGATGATTTACATGAAAAGCGTAAAATGCACTCATGATATTCTCTATTTTTGTTTCATGGGATGATGGCATAATTTAAACTTTTCTGGGGGTGTGGAGCCCCCCAAATAAATGGCTAGCCAAAATAAACTACTACAGCTACATAAAATAAATAAATGGATAGGACTGTGTCCTCCTACCTCAATCAGTTCTGCACCTGGGAGGGTGGGGTGCGCAGCCCCCCCACTAAAAGAATATCAGTAATTATTTACCTATGGCTGTGTTGCTTTAGTTGTGATTTTGTAGACATGTTGTTTTAGTTGTGATTTTGTGGACATTGGTCTTTCAGTGGGGCACTCCGCCCTCCACAGCCCCCGGGTGCTCGTTCATTGAAAATTGTCTTGGCAGCTGTGCTATATGGGGTCTTGTATTTTTAGTTGGGGGGCTGTGCCCCCAACACCCCTGATTTTACTGCTTTGTTAGTGTTTTAAAGATGCTTTAATTGCGATTTTCAATAAATTGTCTTTTTTTGGGTTACAGTCTCATTGTGTTCTGGAGTAGTAATTCATTCTTAGAGTTGTTATTTACGTGCAATTTATTTGCATGCCTGATGTTTTGATTTTTTATGTTTGCTTGCACGCATGTGCTAGAAACATAGTGCCATCATCCGAGTTTTCAGAGGTGTGTCAGCTCTCTTCCAATTCAGTCAGTGTGTTTGCAGTTCTCCAATGCCTGCTGAGCTGTCTATGACAGATCCCAAATGCAGTGGCATACAGTTGAAAAGGGGGAGCTACGCTTCAGTGAGCAGCGATCAGATATCGCCTGCTCATGCGCGCTCCCCCCCCACACACACACACGCTGCATGCTGCCCTCCCCCCCCCATACACACACTGTATAGCTGGCGGTGGTGCCCAATCCCCGTAGGCATGCTCGCCCCCTGAAACACAGGTCCATATGCCACGCTGGGTGCCACCCAGCGTGGCTGCCTAAATGTGGCAGGCGGGGGTGCCCAATCCCCGTTAATCACTGTCTCCCCACCCAGTACAGGGTGCCACGCTGGGAGCACACCCCAACATGGCAACAAATGCTATGGCGGCCGGGGTGCCCAATCCCCGATCAGCTCCGCCCCCAACCAGCCATCCTTCTGCCACGCTGGGGCCCACCCCAGCATGGCAAGCGTCCAACGTGCGTCGTCATTAAAAAAAAACAAAAAAAACTGAAAATCAAAAACAGTCCCTCGCTGTGTCTGCACCACGCAAGCCCACCCACTGCGCAGCCTGCCTCCACACCCCACCCCATACTTCCTCCGGACTCCCGGTCGACGATCTTGGTGGACGGGAACACGTCTGAACTCTTTGAAGCCGACCGCGAACTGAGGAAATGCCGGTAAGCTGTATAATGATAGGGTTTTCTCAACTTTTTTACATATCTCAGGTATTTTTGGAAATTTTGGGCCCAAATTTTCAACATGGGGTTTTTGGGACCCCTCCTCTTGAATTATTGCACTGTCATGGCGTTATTCGGGCCCGAAGGGTGATTTCGCAGTCACTGCGCGAAATCACCTTTTGGGACTGAGTAACGAAACGACACTGCCACTGTTCATAAGGTGGGCTCTCAAAAAGCCTATGTTGAAATTTTGGTGGAGAAATTCTTAAAAATGACTGTTTTACGAGTGTACATTGCGCAGTTCCTACGCACGCTTATAAGTTTGCAAATTTTCACTCCAGATTTTCCACATTGCCATTTTATTACACTTCCTTATGAACAGTACAGCTGCCATTTTTCACATCGCCCAAAATGTGTTTCCGCACATGTAGCACACAATGGTGCAGTCGGTGTGCAAAAGCAATGTTTGGGACAGATTAGGAAATTCACAGTTACACTGTTCATGAGCAGAGGTCTTAAAATGGTTATGTTGAAAATTTGGTGACAAAAGTCCATAAAATGACTGTGTTACGAGTCAGCATTGTGCAGTTTCCACGCACCCTCGTAAGTTCATGACTTTGTAATATTTTCAGTCCAGATTTTCACCAGTTGCATTTTTCCACACTTCCTTATGAACAGTACAGCTGTCATTTTTCACAACGTGGCCGAAATGTGTTTTCACACTTTCAGCGCAGAGATGCGTGGTCGTTGTGGGAAATCATTGTTCGGGACAGATAAAGAAAATCACAGTGACACTGTTCATGATCCGAGGTCCCAAAATGCCAGAGTTGACAATCTGCTGTAAAAAAATGCCCACACTAATTAGATTACGGGTGTGCGTTGCAGTGTTTCTATGCACGCTTGTGACTTCACCATTTTTTTTTTATAATTTTACTGCAGATTTGCAACATTACCATTTTTTCCACCTTCCCATGAACAGTACAGCTGTCATTTTTCACATCCTGTTCGGAATGTGTTTTTGCACCTGTGGTGCTAAATGCCGTAGTCGCTGTGCATAAGCAGCTTTCAGCTAACAAACTGATATTGCCACTGTTCATGAGGTGGGGGTCTCAAAAAAAATATATAAAATAAATAAATAAATAAAAATAATGTTGAAAATCTGGAGTGAAAATACCAACGGATGCCTGAGCTGTTAGGGTTTCCAACCATAACGTCCCACCCTGTAGAGAATGACAGGCATCAGGGGTGTGACTTGGGATTCTTGCCTGTAATGCTCATACCATTCCACACCCTGCAACCAGTGAGAGGCATCGAGGTATGCCTTGGGCTCTTCGGCCCCAAAGTTCACCCCATTCTCCTATACCATACCCATCTCACCATATTTCCTGATGGAATGGGGTGCGCATAAGGGCCAAAGACCCCAAGGCACACCGTGACACTTGTCAGTGTCTGCAGGGTAGGGTGTGGTGAAATGGCGTGGCCGTCATGCCTAACGACCCAAAGGCACACCCCAATGCCTGTCACTCTCTGCAGGGTGGTGGTGGGGTTGGCTTCAGTTTAATACTTCACTGCCATTCCTATTATGCAGCTCTGTAACTTCTGCACTACCAATGCCAATGCCAGCAAGCAAACATTCGGCATTGACAAATGCTGGTTTCAAATGTGCACTGTTCGGAAGCTGAGGCTGGATGCTAGTGGCACTCTGCACTCCACTGCATGCCAGTACCGTAATATGGTTTAAATTTTAGAAATGCGCAGTACTGTCCGGCACGCTCCACTATCGCTGCACATTTTTCAAAAAAGAAATATATTTACACAAAAATAACTTGTAACACAAAACTTTTCAGACGCAAACCTTCTCTAAAAGCCTTTTTTTAAACTCAGGTACACTTTAAACTACAGAAAACAGCAGGACACTTACTGTATCTTAAAAGAGTTGGTGGAGCCAAAACAGGCAGACTGGAAAATAATACAAATTTTAAGAAGTAGTCAGTCGGGAGCAGGTGCAGTTTTTGGGACAGGTGTCATGGCAGACAGGAAACAGTATGGCGGATGGGAATACTGACAGCGCTATGGCTTTGCAAGATAAAACAGACCATCATATAGTCTGAACACCACTTTGGGTAAATCATTTGTGGGTGGCTTCGCCCCCTGCACCACCCTTAAGATAAATAATCACCTCCAACCATTGCATGTGTCACACAGTATGCAAGTAGAGGTTGTTGGAATCAAACCCAGGTCTGCTGGAATGTACCAAGCTCATTCACAGCTTGTTACTCTAACTTCTAGGCTATTGTGGTAGGGCCTGTGCACCACACTCCAGTGATCAGCTGTATAGTTTCCCATGCTTACATTATTGGAATCTCCCATCAGCCACAGCAGTATTGATATTCCTGTCATACAGTGACTCTAAATCCATATATTGTTTCAGTCGGCCATTACACCTGTCCCAAAAATTGCATTCAAGCCATCAGTTTTAAATTTATTTCTGAACTATTTTCCTTTTTCCATTTGCTCATTAGAAAGTTTTCTATGTGACGATGTTGTTCTGTATGTGTAAAACAGCTTACAGCCTAGCAGCTGACATATCTGTTTCTGTCTCCCCCACTAACATCATCAGCATTGTGATCTCATGGACAGTGACATCACAGGTGACTGAGTGGCTGTTCCTAAGCAGCAGTGGTGTCAGTCAGTGGGGTCACAATGTTGATGATGTAGTAAGGGAACACGCGATGGCCCGGCATGTGATACCGTTTGTATCACAATGAGTGGACAGTGACCTTGACTCACGAGTAGCTTAGCGAAGCCACAAGTGAGGTTTCTAAGGTCACTGTCCAGGAGTCGTGATACATTGGTATTATACAACAGGACAGCTTTGTGTCTGTTTCATATAGTAGGGCTCCAGTTTTTGTTAGTTCTTTTTTGGTTTAGCGGCATGAGGGTTGGGGGGGGTGACGTGTACACTATGTTGATAACCGACGCTGACGTGTACACTGTGGTTGATATCTTCATGGTGAACACATTACAATCTGGTTATCACACTGTGGTTGTGATATGGATTTTTTCTGATACCATACCAGTTCACCCCTATTTATTGTATAATGGGGGTGACAGAGCTAGACATGTCAGATGCCAAGCAGAGAGCTGTCGCACACATCACGCCAACTAACATCACGTAAACAATCTTCTAATTAAAGAAAAGAAAAAGTGCCTCAGATATGAAAGATAGTGGTTGACTGCTTTCAAAAACCAATATTAGTTTTAGGCAGTGCTCTTTAAAGCATCATAAAATCCTAGGATGCATTATGTGAGTCAGGCAATAACCTTTACAATGGAGTCAAGTGGGTTTTCACACCAGATTTACGTAACTTCATTTACATTTAAATCCTGATGAAATTAGGAGGGTGCAATAGAGGCAATCATTGTTCATGCCTGCAAACTACACAGCACAGGTATACAGAAAAAAAGGCTGATGTAAAAGCCTGTGTACAAAACATTTATTCACTTGGAGTTAAGGATTTAAAAATGACATAAAGGACCAGAAAACAAAACATAATGTGCAAAGTGGCCCACTAACTGCCTGTTATGGAGATGGCTCCCCACCCCCACACCTAGCAATTGGAACCTAATCCCCACCTCCAGGTTTTTATGGTTGTTCTGAGATGAGCTGCAGAGAACGGCATGTTTGACCATATTATTGAAACAAAGCAAGCAGTAAATCACCTCTTCAAACACATTCAACTACAGTTATTTAAACAATCTTAAAGTGAAGATTCCATTACTTACTCTCTGACTCCAGGTGTTGGCAACTTTATCTGCTCTTTAGCTGTTAACCTGGCTCTGAAGCCTCTCTCTCTCCATTGTGTTAGCAGGCTCTTACCACCATGGTGATGTTACTGGCTGAGGGAGGGTCTGAATTCCTCAGTCCATGCTTTCAGAGTACCAGGTAATAAATTCTCTGCCCCTTACTGGACATCAGCTGGGGAAGGGGATGGATTAATTAACTAAGGCTGGGCTTCCATGGTTCTTTCTTTTGTTTCTGAGGGCGTTGCCTTTTCAGACACCTACAGGGGCGGATCCATAACTTTTTTTAAGGGGGTAGCAGCAATTTTGCCAAGGGGTAGCTCTTTCCACAGAAAAATGTAAATGTTCCCTTTTAAAACTCTGATTAGACTAAAAAGCTAATTGTTTCCCACTGTCAGCAGTTTAGTAGTTTTAATGCTCAGTTTCAAGGGGTGGAAGATCTGATGTTCTAGTCCCACGCCAGGAACATGTGAACATAAAAAACAGACAGCAGAAGAAAGCCTTAGTCTTATCGGGTGTGCTCCAGGCAGAACTCATGTCACCAAAGTAACATGGCACTCCAGACCCTCTCCTGTTACCCATACCCACCCCTTGACCGCCTTATCACATCCCATCTTGAAAACCCCAACCATTTTCTGGATCACCACCTCCTCTTGTAGTCTGTTCTACCCTGCAACCACTCTCTCTGTAAAAGAATGTCTCCTAGCCTCCTGGAGGGAGGAAGTCATTTTGCCCCTGTACAGGTCCCTGGTAAGACTGCACTTAGAGTACAGTGTGCAGTTTTAGTGCCTATATATCTGAAAAGGGACATTAAACTATTGGAGGGTATCCAGCGTAGGGCAACGGAGATGATCCTAGGGATGGGAGACAAGACATACGAGGAGCGCTTGAGGGAGCTCAACATGTATACCCTAGAATATAGAAGGAAGAGAGGGGATATGATTCAGACATTCAAGTACCTGAAGGGTATAAACAGAGTTTAAGTTAGCAGGGGAATACAGCCTGAAACTGGAGGAGAAGGTTTGAGAGAGATGAGGTGGCACTATTTCACAGAGAGGGTGGTGGCTGGTTGAAATGTGCTGCCAGAAAAAGTAGTGGCACTGTGGACAGTGGGCAGCTTCAAGAGAGGGTGGGATAGTGCCAAGGGGGTCAAAACTGTGGAGAGGATGGGGAAGAAGTCGGATAGGGGGCACTAAGTTAGAAGGGGAAGGGGGGCAGCTGCAGTTTAACAAGACAGCATGCTGCACACTCGAGCAGGCTGGATAGACCGAATGACCTGTATCTGCTGGCAATTTTGTATGTTCTTGAAACTTCTTCCCAACAGCTTTCACTGTGGAACTTACTATTGGAATGTGAGCTAATACCCAGTACTGACAATGTAGCACAGCACAGCATGGGCGGGGCAGGGGGACTCCACACTGTACCTTCCTTTCAGTTACATGGAGGTCCCTTCTGCTATCTCTGGTGGTCCACATGGCCCTATGAATGATCAGTTCAGTTTGCTTGTATTAAGTTATTGCATTTGTTTTCAGAATCCCTGTTATAATGATGACTGTGACATGTATCACCATGTAACGTGTCCCTCCCAGATCACTCACTCCTGTAAATAGAATTAATCTTCCAGTGAGCTAATACTGCAGTTATCAAAATAGATACTTTCAAGTACCTCAAGGGAATCAACAAAGTCCAAGAGGGTAGCATCCTTTAAAAAAAAAGAGGTGTGCAAGAACAAGGGGGCACAATTTGAAGATAGAGGGGGGGTGGCTCCGAGGTAATGTTAGAAAGCATTTTTTCACAGAGAGGGTTGTGGATGTATGGAACGGCCTTCCGGAGGAGGTTGTGGAGTCAAAAACAGTAGTTAAATTCAAGCATGCATGGGACAGTCATAAGGCAATTCTAGGGGGTGGGGGTAAGAAGAAATAGGCTGCTGGTTAACTAGGATCTGCAGCTTATCCATTAGGTAGGGAAATGGGCAGACTGGGTGGGCCGTCAAATTCTATGTTTCTATGTAAATCAAATCATTCCATGGCACTTATCATTTGAGTGGGAAAAGCTTTGTGTTTTTAATTTAAAATCTTGACAATGACAGCAAGAAAATATCACACTAAGAAATAAAGTGAAAATGACATATTCCATTTATGAGTTGCCACCTGTCAGGCCTTTTACCTGATAATCTGTTTTTCCGGGTCCCTGTCTGGTTTTGCTCAGACACAGTCAGGTTTTTGAGCCATTTTATTTATTTCGTTTTTGTTTACCGGGTAAGTACACTAGACAAGTTTTATGCCTATTTTCAGGAATGACCTGGGAGAGTACAAAAGGGTACAACAGGTACATTGATACAGTAATTGGTTCAGACGAATACATTCAGGTACAAAAACAGGAGAAAAGACAATTTTTACAGTTTTTACATTTACGTGGAAGGTACACCCAGATACAGTGCTGGGGCAAGGTATAAATTAGAGATAAATTCAATGACCAACAGGGCTGGTGAGGATTATGAGCATAGTAACATCATAGCGTCGGTCATTTTGAGTAGTCACATACTCTTAAATCAGATTCTGTCATATCATTCATTGTTTCAGCTGCATGTCCTGGTTACATACAAGTTCTGTTGCCAATAGAGCCCTTTCTTGGTGAAAGCAGTTAGCCCGGGAGGTGTGAAGTATGGCCATTAAGACAGTTAGTAGTTGCAGAACCTAATCTTTTCCACTCCACATCTTAAAGTAGCACTGCAGCAGATCTGGACAAAAAGTTTTCCCCTACCTTTTGTAACAGTAAAATATTCAGTCATCTTCCACTTTCCTTTGCTGGTAAACTTTTTCTTTTCTACCAGATTTTAAGAATTTTAAATGTTTTAAATTCTTTTTTTTTTTCTTCAAGAAAAAAGTAAGGTTACTTATTTTTGCTTTGAAATAGAATTATATCTATTATCTATTTATTTATTTTGAACATGTTTTGCCAGGTACGCTCACAGAACCCAGGGCACGTTTTCAGTTGTGAGCTGGGGAGAGGGGAGGAGCGGGACAGTGATAAATCTTACAGTGTTCATACATTACATAATTTATACATTCCAAAAACAAATGAAACAAGTGCATAATAAGCAGCATGTCCTGGTGCAGTAAACTATAGCAACATGATGAGGTAGTCCCAGGGAAAGCAATAGGGACATGACCTCGGGGAATTTGTAGTAGGACTTGATCAGAGCCTTGCTTGATGTGGGGGAAGGGCAGTGACATTGATTGGGATATTGTTGCAGGTGTTAGGGAGCCTGTGGCTGATAGAGGCTTGGCCGAGGTTGCGCTTGTACTGTGCGACGTGGAGGTGGCACCCCCCCTCGGTTCTGAGCAGACTGGAAGGGTTCTGCAGGGAGAAGAGGTCAGACAGTTACCTGGGCAGTATGCTGGACCAATACTTGGAACCCTGAAGGGCAGTATGTATAATTGTCTCACGGGGGGGGGGGCACTCTAGCTCATTGTACATACTACACCAGTGGGAGCAGGGGGACAGCCCAGGGAGAATCTACACAGTGCATTGAACAGGTTATTGATTCTGTCAAGGGAGGCAGCGGTAGCTCCTGAGTAGACTGCATCCCCATAGTTTCTAAAGGGAAGGATTGATTGTTCCACAGTCTGTTTTCTGATGATTCGATGGAGGCATCCCTTTATTTATTTTATTTTATTTAGGTTCTGTTGACCTGGTACGTACAGTAGACAATTTCTGCCTATTTTCAGGCACGGCCCGGGGAGGTGGATACAGATGAATGCCAACTGACTTTGAACCAGATTACGCTATTGGTGGTATTTTAATGAATGGGGGAAATTTGGCTAGGGTTTTGCAATTTTTATAAAATATAAATAAGTTTGGGGTGAGGAAATCTTGATTATTTGTCTGAATTTATTAAATTTTGTTTAAGTAGCCAATGTAATACATATTTATTTTAGTTATGATTTATTTACTTTTTTATAATTTACAGTGATTTGTCAGTTTGAAAGTGAGTTATTCTGTTTTGTATTGCTTATTTTGTGTTTCATCACTGTTTTTGTATATATTTGTTTTTTGATGTTATAATAAAAATTCCTCCACTCTTTTCGAGAAGCGCCATGGGATCTTTAACATCCACCTGAACTACCACCAGAACAGGCAGATGGGACCTCGGTTTAACGTCTCATTCGAAAGATGGCACCTCAGGAGTACAGCACCTTCCTCATGCTGCACTACAGTGTCAGTATTAGGATATTAATCCAAGTGCCTGGTGTGGGGCTAGAACCCACAGCCTTCTGATCTCCCGCCCTCAGAGGTGAGTTTGCTACCTGCTGAGCCACTGACACTGTAGCTTGGCGTATGACTTGGTTAGCACCTAAGAGATGTGCCCTGAGTAGCAAGGTGCGGGTCCAGGTAGAGACCGAGGTATTCGAAGGAGGAAACTGAGTCTAGGCAGGACCCATGTGGGGTGCGTAAAGTCATAGTGGGGGCGGTAGAGCTGAGCCAGTTCCTGGTGCCAAACAACATGGACATTATTTTTTTTTGTTCATGATGAGGCAGTTATCCAGGGACTATTTTTGTACTGTGGAGAAGTCCTGTTGGAGGTGATGACACTCA
This sequence comes from Neoceratodus forsteri, assembly GCA_016271365.2. Classification (NCBI taxonomy): domain Eukaryota; kingdom Metazoa; phylum Chordata; order Ceratodontiformes; family Ceratodontidae; genus Neoceratodus; species Neoceratodus forsteri. The sequence continues at coordinate 254,460,817 of CM028133.1, forward strand.
AAGCAGGGAGTAGAGGTTGGTGTCAGAGACATAGATAATGGTAGTGTATGTATACATGTGTATGTTGCTGGAAGTGAGGGAGTTGGGTAGGTCGTTAATCTAGGTAGTGAAGAGCAGGGACCCCAGGACTCAACCTTGAGGAACCCTGAGAGTGACTGTAGGGTGGGTAAAGAGCATGGGCCAAGCTTGACAGATTGAGTCCCATTGATCAAGTATGATTGGAATCATGCTAGGGCTGACGGGGAGACACCAGAGTCTGCTAGTTTGAGTAGGAGCCAATGGTGGTCCATGGTGTCAAAGGCCTTTGATAGGTTTATAAATATGGGCCCTGTGCCCAGGCCCTTGTCAATGTCGGTGTGTATGTGACTGATGTCTCTAGAAGGGAGGAGAAGGAGGAGGAGGAGTGTTTGGAACACAAGCCAGATTGGTAGGGAGTAAGGAAACAAGTATAGTAGTAGTATAGTTCAATAGCTGCCTGCTGACAAGTCTCTCAAGTGTTTTGGAGACGATGGCGAGCAGAGAGATTGGCCAGTAGTTGGAGGGTGATTCAGCTGGGCCACCTTTGTGGATTGGTACTACCAGTGCATGCTTCCAGCTGTGAGGAAAGGAGCTGGTACATAGTGATCCATTAAGCACGTGGGCAGTAGGAACAGCAATTGCTGGAGCACTGATTTTGAGGAATTTGGTTATGATGCCATTGGCTCCACAGCTGGATGTTGCATTTTGTGCCAAAAGCTCTCTGCGAACACCACCAATCAGATTGTCTGCAGCTGGAAGTTGCCACTGGTAGGTTGGGTAGCAGGGCATAGGGAGGTTAGTGATAAGAGCGCTGGGGCCTTCCGTGAAGTATTTGCTAAGGGCGTGGGCAGTTAAGGGGGAACCAGGCAAGGTCTATGCCCCTCTGGGGGAGGGTTTACTTACACTACTAACCATTTTCAAGAATACATGAAAAGCAACTGGATCCAGTAAAAAATATACAGTATATAGTATAGTACATATTATAGGAAACAATGTGTTTATTATATAGCTTTGTATACTGTTTACAGTATTCCCCTTGTCCCCCAGAATACATCTGTAAATGTGATTTCCTTTATCTGTGTATGTTTACCTGGTAAAACTATTAAAATAAATAAATAAATAAAAAGAACATGAAAGTACATTTAACAAACACAGCATATTAACATGTTTGTTGAACTGTTGCTTTAAGTGTTGCCTTTTACTGCTCCATTAAACTAGCATAACAAATGGCTTTGGAGGAGGAGCAAATCAATCATAAAAAGGGGTAGGGCTAGAGGTGGAGTTTAGTATCCAGTTTTTGCATCATCCAAAGGTGGCAACCCTACGGCATCTTCTAGTCCTGCGTAGCTTACACTCGCTCCATCCCTGATCCTACCCCTGTTTGTCCACACTGCCATGCCACCATCAGTCTCTGCCCTGTCCCCCTCTTGCCAGACATGCCCACACTCAGTGAGGACATAAAGAAAGCCATTTTTTATCTTTAGCAGGGTCTATTTGCTTTTTGATTCAATCCCTCTATCCCAGTGCTCTTTCCAAGGTAGGTAAAAACCGGATCATCAGACCAGACCAAATAAATAAGCTAATAGTTACTAGTATCAAGAACAAAAAAAGGCACAATCAAAGAAAGAGGAACAAAATTCCATAAACTTTCCCAAAAAAGTAATAAATCATCATATCTCTATTCACCCCCATTTTTTTCTATAAATAAGTCTTTGTTCAGTTTTTATTTGTTGTATACTATTTAAGATAAGAAATAGGACTGAAATTACAGGTACCAATGCAGAGTATTTTGCCAGAACACAGCTAAAAGTGCCAAACTATGTTTCTCCTTATCCTTGTTGCATATGGGACACACTGCAGATTTCATTAAAGTCACAATTACTGCAGGCTGTAAGCCCCCGATCCAAATGGTTGGACTTACCTTTGGGCTGCCAGAGGCTAAGGGTTGGCCTACTGTTGGCACCATCTGGTCACCCCATCTGGAATTGGTGCTGGGACCAGGTGGTAAAATGAAAAGAGAGTATCTAGTTCTTCAGTGCCCTGAGTACATGGCCAGCCAAAAGCAGCTCACCTGTGCTTGAAGATAGAAATGTCTCTGACGTCCGATTGGACCAATGCAGACATTTTTCATTTAAACCAAACCTCAGTCCTGAGGGGCAAACACTCATAAACTGGTCGACAGTCTGGGCAATGAGTCTGTTTAAACAAGTAACTTTGGAATACAATGTTTTTGTAATAGCATGGTCATTGTCATCTTGGAAACGTTTGACCTGGGGAACAGCCAATCAAAAGTCAGAGGGTCACAAGAAGAATTAACAAAAGCATTATGGTATAAAAAGTGGCACTGTGCTTTGGCGCTTTCAGCAACGCCAATCTTTCGCTGACCATCTCGAAGAACTACAGAAGAAACTAAGGAAAAGATTAGTACTATTCTACAGAATTAACCACCTGCTCACAAAGGAGGCCAAGATTCAGCTAGTTCAAGCTACCTTCCTATCTTTAATAGATTTCACGGACCTGCTGCACAGCCACTGCACTGCCTCTGCACTGGATAAGTCGGACACCCTCTACCACAGAGCTATCAGGTTCATTACTGGCCTTCCACTTTCCACACACCACTGCTCCCTGTACTCATCGTTGGGCTGGACTTCCCTTCACTATAGAAGGAATAGAAACACCACCCTATGGGCCCTCAGAGCGGTGACCAACAAGCTCCCCTCATATGTCTCAGATTGTATTCCCTGGAGTGTGTTAGGCACCTACGCTCTAAGGAGCTATTCCCTAATTGCCCTCCAAGTTCCAAGGTCAAAACTCATTTCAGCAAAGCTGCTCTAAGCTTCTCTTTACCCACATTGTGGAACGGTTTACAAAGGAACTTGAAGCTGAGCTGCCCTGTTAGCCTGAATATCTTCAAGGCCCTCTACAATCGCTACATGAAAGCACCTTGCAAATGTTTTCCTCACCGCTAGCCCACTAATTCTGCAACTCACCCTTTCCATCCTGACGCTCGCCATGTTTCTACCCCTACCTCTCACTCTTTCCCTATTAATTCTTCCTGCTGCACCCACCCTTCCCTGTCCGCTCCAGCCTGGCTAAAATCCCACCCCATCCATAGTAGTGTCCCAATTATCTACCCCTCCTCTGTCATTATCATAATAAACAAGTACACGACAGCCATTGTCACTTTCTGTGGTTTTGGTCCAATTTTTCCCCCAGTCATCAGTAATATATCCCTCCTCTTCTTTACCTCTCTAACCTGCCACTCCATACATGACCTCTTTCCCCTATATGTGTAGTTGCCGGCTGCCTCACTCAAAAGATCTCTGCTTATAACCCCTGTATGCCTATGGTTGATTGTACATCTGCTGACTTCTTCAATTGTAAAATAATGATGTTTTTTTTTTATTTCAGCCTTGTACTGTACTGTATACACTGTATATACTTTTTTTTCCTTGTATATTATTGCTTTTTGTATAACTGCTTCTGTACTGTACTTTGATGTATTCATGACCCAGGTCCACCTTGCAAATGAGCCTTGCTCAATGGTGCCCGCCTGGATAAATAAAGATTTTGATTGATTGAGTTGTATCCATCTAAGTTCCTCTCCCTTCCTGCTCCCCTCTTCCCCCTTCCTCCCACCTCCTCCTCAATATTCTTCCTTCCCCTGCTATCCTAGCTGCTAACCCAACAATGCCGCCTGGCTGCTCCCCACTTCATTGTATTTACTCCCCCCATAATTCCTCCTCTCCCTACTCCCTGCTACCAATCATTGCTAAATTTGCAAGGGTTTAATTGTGTTTTTTGTATTCTGTATTTCGTATTCTGTATTTTTTTCCTATTTGCTTAAATGCTATGTGAAACATGTCTCTTCTCCCCATTCTGTATGTATCCCCTCCCTATTGATGTGGAACCTTTGTAAATGAGCTCCCTGGTGCCCAAAGATAATTGTAATCCTAGACTGAATAAATAAAATAAATAAGTGAATGATGGCTGATACAGCCAATGAGGAGGCAGGGAGCTCGGAACTTGTGCCGAGACTGCCCAGAGACAAGGAGGAGTTTCAGTCAGTCATGTTCAGGCTCCTGGAGGAGACAAATGTGCTGTAGGAAGGAGCTGAAGTCTTGCTAAGATTCAGATCAGAAAGTTGCTGTTTGGTTGCCAGAATCTGCTGACGTGCCATTCAGACTGAAATATTGTTCTTACTGAAAGATTTCTGTTTGCAGAGGATTTCCAGGAACTGCTGCTGGAGTTCAGAGGTAGGAGTACAGCCAGTGTTTACCTCTGCTGGTGCAACTGAGAGAAAGGTGAGGTCAGGGAGTTTCAGTTGTAAGTACCCTGACTGCGTGTGCCCCAAGGGAGAGGCGAGGGAGCGCTGTGGTCAAGGCCTCACCTGGAACTTGACACATTGCTGTGACTACACTTGGGAGCTACACAGAGAGCAAGAGCTGACCCGACTAATATCAGAGGGGCCTGATTCCTGTTGCATTATCTGTGCAAGGCTGTACCTGCAGTCCATCCCAAGCATCAGAAAGCCATTCCTGTTTTCATACGAACATACATACATACAAACATATGAAGAAGTCAGCAGAAGAAGGCCATTTGATCTATCTAGTCTACTCGTATTGCAGGGTCCACAGCTTGACCTACTGTCCCTGCCCCCCTCCCCACTCCTCCCATCCTCCCTACCCATGATCCTTACCTTACCCCTATGCCTGTCCCTGCCTCTCTTGAAGCTGCCCACTGTCTTCAACGAGACCACCTCTTTTGGCAGTGCATTCCAAATGTCCACCACCCTGTCTGTGAAGAAGTGCTTCCTGACATCCCTCCTAAACCTACCCCCCTCCAGCTTAAGACTGTGCCCCCTCATGTTATGGTTGCCACTCAGCTTAAGGAGACCATCCTTATCCACCTTATTTATCCCTTTCAAGTACTTGAAGGTCCCAATCATGTCCCCTCTCTCTCTCTCTCTCTCTCTCTCTCTCTCTCTCCTTTCCTCCAGGGAGTATATGTTGAGTGCACTCAACTTCTCCTTGTATGCCTTACCCTACTGACTCAGTATCATCTTTGTAGCCCTCCTCTGGACCTTCTTCAGCAGGTTAATGTCCTTTCTGAGGTGTGGACACCAGTACTGAACTCCATATTCTAGATGTGGCCTCACCAGTGACCTGTACAAGGGTAGTATAACCTCCTCTGCCCTACTACTGATCTCCCTAGCTATGCATCCCAGCATCTTGTTTCCCCTTGCTGCTGCTTTCTTGCACTGCGTGGAGTGCTTCAGGTCACTAGTGATTATCACTCTCAGGTCCTTCTCCTCCTCTGATGCAGATACCTGGACTCCGCCCAGGTAGTACTCCGTCCTGGGATTCTTGGCTCCAATGTGCGTAACTTTCCATTTCTTGGCATTGAAGCCAAGCTGCCAGATCCTAGACCACCTCCCCAGCTTTCCCAGATCATCCTGTAGGTCCTGTATCCCTTCAGCTGTGTCCACTCTCCCACAGAGTTTGGTGTCATTCACAAATAGGCACATTTTGCCCTTAATGCCATCCCCAATGTCACTTATGAAGACATTGAATAACACTGGCCCCAGGATCGAGCCCTGTGGGACCCCACTGGTGACCTCTCTGGTGCCCGATAACTCTTCCCCCACAACCACCCTCTGGGTTCTGTCCCTCAGCCAGTTTTCCACCCATCTAGACATCTTATCCCAAACCCCGAGATCCACCAACTTCCTGATCAACCTTTGTGGGGCAGAGTCAAAAGTCTTGCTGAAATCCAGACAGAGGATGTCTACAGCTTGGCCCCTGTCTACTGTCTTAGTGACCCAGTCAAAAGAAGTCAATCAGATTCGTTTGACATGATCTTCCCCCATGAACACTTGCTGCCTTGCATCCTGGAGAACATGCTCCTCTAGATATTCTACCAACCTTTCCTTAAGTATGGTCTCCATGAGCTTTCACATGATTGAGGTCAGACCAGGGCAGCGACTGGGGGGGGGGCAAGAGCTATGGTTGCAGTAGGGCCTGCACTATTAGGGGGCCCACTGCCTCAGAGGTCAGCATTGAGAAAACCTTTTCTCACAGGCAAACTTTTAAGTTTCTCTTTGGAAATTGCTTATCCATTTGAAATTGGATTTGTTGGCAGTGGTGTTAGAAGATTCCAACTCCAGTTTCAGTTTTGGTTTTGGGGGGGAGGGAGAACAGAACAAAGAAGCAAAAGGGCCCATTACTCAATTCATCTAATCTTGGTGCTGATGTCCCTAGGAGGAGCAGGAACAAATTAATTGTTCAGTTTTTTAATCATAGTGCCAGCAAGGGGGACAGGGGAGTGGGCAGCATGGACTTAAACAAAAAACTTACACTATAGAAATGTTGTATGTGCTAATGATTACTTTACATTTATTGGTGGGGAGGTGGGCCCCACAAAAATTTTTTCAGGGGGGCCTTTACAGTTATTGGCGCAGCCCTGGGTCAGACTGACTGGTCTGTAATTCCTTGGGTCAACCTTGGGACCATGTTTATGGCAGGGCACAACATGTGCTGTTCTCCAGTCCTGTGGTACCTCGTCTGACTCTAGTGAACTATTAAATAGGCCTGCCAGTGGTCCTGCCAGTTCCCTTAGTACCCTTGGATGTACTCTGTCCGGGTCTGGTGATTTGTCCACCCTTAATGCTAGCAGCCCTTCCCTCACTCTATTCACCTCTATCACTACATCTACATTCCCTTCCCCCCTGCTCCTCTTCTCCCTCATGAAAGCACTGGTCCATCCTTCTCCCTGGTGAAGACGGAACAGAAGTATTCATTTAATATCTCTGCTTTTCCCCCATTATCTTCCACCCACTCCTCCCCTTTCTTAAGCTTAACAATCCCATCTTTCTTGCCCTTTTTCTCACTTATATAGTGAAAGAAGGCTTTCTCCCCTTTCTTAATTTTTTCAGCTGTCTGCAGCTCTTTCTGTGCCTTAGCTCACTGGACTTCCTTACTTGCCTAACTAGACAACCTTAGGTCATTTTCCCTAGCCATCTCTCACTTGGTCTTCTTGAATTTTCTATAAGCTAACCTCTTTTCCCTTGCTGCCTCGGCGACCCCAGACCTGAACCAGCTGGGCTCTTTGGTCCTTGTGTTCTTCCCCCTGAGCCTAATGCACTCCTCTGTGGCACCAGTATTCCTTCCTTAATTATCAACCACTTTTGGTTCACCCCATATCTGCTCTGATGCCCGCCAGGTGGCCCCTAGCACTTCATCCATCTTCCTGCAGTACACCCTCCTAAAATCCAAGATTTTGGTCTTAGTCGGGATGCTGTCCCTGCCCATATCCAACTGGAACCACACTGTGCAATGGTCACTCCCACCCAGGGTCTCCCTGACCAACCTTTTCCTGCCCAACCGGTGAAGCCATGGTCACCCAGATACATGAGTAGTGGCCTAGCCAGACAGACTTTAAAGACACTTGAAGCCTAAGTGGTTGCAAGCCCAAGTTAAATGATTTTTTTTTTTTTTGGAGTACAGGTTTCTGGTTGGATTACACATTCTTTGTTTTTTTTTTTTTTAACTAGGATTTTTATTGAAACAAAAACAATTACTTCTGTTACAGAGCACAGAGCATGAACCCTGGTGTCCTCAGCAGAGGGCAGGGAGAGAAAAGAAGAAACAGTTGCAGTTTCATGCAGTGGTCAGTGATGCAGCACAAACTGCAGAGAGGGAATAACAGTGCAAGAGTGCAGCAATTATTTATTTATTCATTTTATTTATACATTTATTTATATGTCCTATAGAAGTTCTAGCAGATATTTACTGATATGTTAGCCCAGGACAAATAAGCTCCAACAGAGCTCTAAGTCCATCCTAGCAATCTATGGCATCAGGCAGGCCTCACTGGACAGGGCATACACAAGCCATTGAGCATGAAATTGTGGCATTCTGCCTTTTTTTACCCCTCTCACTAGGCGGGCCCCTTCTGCCCTGTGGTCCCCCAACCGCATCACCCACTGTCTCAGAGATTTACCTGGGGACCCACCTGTTCCTCCACAGCTTGCCCCCTGTGACGGGGCCTTTGGCAATACCCCAAGCCCCCTCTGCATGCCTCACTAGGTTGGTGAGTCCTTGTGCCTAGTAGGCAGTTGGGGTCTGCGGGGAAGGATGGGCATCATCTTGCCACCTGCTGGTATTTCCCTTCATTTTCACCCTGACCCTCAGATGCTCCATGGAGCTGACAGCTTGATGTGAGCACACCAACCATGCTGATGTCTTCCTTCAGGGAGCATCCCCCCTCCCAATCCACTGTTCTGCTCCCATCACCTCCTTTGGTCACGGATGATGTTGCTGCATAATCTGGGGCATTCAATCCTGCTTTCCCCTGCTGGCCTCTGTGCACTCAGTCTCACTTCTGAACCTAGGTTACTGCACTGCGCCGATGGGTCGGCATGGCAGTCTGTCTTGATGGGACCCTGTTATCTGTTCCATTTGATAAACTTCCTGGGCAACGACCTGCCATTCATCTGTTGTTGGGAATCTGATTTGCCTCCATAGACGAGTTATAGCCTTCTTGGCTGCTAAAATATAGACGTACGCCATGGCTTGGGCTCTTAAATGGCAGCCTGAGGTGGAACAGCTAGAAGGACCATCATTGGAGAGATGAGATCATAGGGTGATGAAAGTTTCTCAAATCCTTAAGCTAGGCTCTGCCAAAAGGGAGTAAGAATTGGGCAATGGCAAAAAATATGGGAATGGTCTGCAAGGGAGCGTCCTCACTGCCACCACCCGTTTCCATAAGTTGCTGGTAAAAACTTAGCCACAATTGTCAGTGTTCAAAAAAATTGGTACCGGCAGATACACCAAAACTCCCTCAACTGGTTAGAGGCTGTGATTTTCAGAGCAGGAAGAGCATGTTTAAGCCAAGAGGAATAGGAAATTGTGGCATCAAGCGCTTGGTTCCAGGACTCAATCATAGAGTTGGTGGACTCGCTCAACATCTCTTGGAGTCACTGGGAAAAGCTATTAATCAGATGTGTCCATACCACCTCTTGCATAGTTCCTAAAAGTAAGTTTAGAAGGAAGGGGGGCCAGTTATGGTATTTGGGATCTGTTTTATGTAACAGGTGGGTCTTAACCTGAAGGTATTGGAAATGTTGTTGGTCTCTCAAACCATATTGTTGTTGCAGCTTTTCAAAAGTGAGGATTCTGCTGGCCCACTGGCGCAATGGTAGATTCAGTATTTGCAGCACCAGCGAACCGGGTTCAGGAATGAGCCCGGGAAGCTGGAGAGTCGCGAGGGGGTTGGATTGCGGCACTGCATGCTCTCCATCTCTGGGGAGGGAGGGGTTAGTGCCCCGGGTGACCACAGGGGTGGCTCACTGGGGAGGGGGGCCGAGGTTGCAGCTGGGAGGCATGTGGACATTGGGAGAGATTCCACTGTGGCATTATTGCATGCCACGCCTCCCGGGGGAAAAAAACACCTAAAAAAAAAAAAAATAAGTGCAGCCCCAACCAGTCTACAAGCTGCCACCACCTTAAGGCCCACCAGACAAGATGGATGTGTTGGGGGCGTAGCCAGTTGCTCCTTGCCCCTGCCCCAAGGGTAAACTGCGGCTCCATGGGGCCGGGGCGGCGGCTTGCTGGAGGGCCGGCCGGAGATCAATGGGGCTTGAGCAGCAAAATATATAAATAAAAAAAAAAAAGAGGATTCCTTGCAAATTAAGAAATTGAAAGATGTATGTCAGGCCAAGTTGTCTCCAACATTGGAATGTGTGGCCTATATGAGCCGGCAGAAATTTAGCATCCTCAGACAACATTCTGTAGAAACAGAAAATCAGTTCTAGCTGCAGAAGCTTCCGTAGTTTAAACTAGATCATAAGTGTCTGAGCAGTAACTCTCATAAAATCTGCCAGGTGAGGCATCCCGTGAAAGTTTGAAAAAAGAAGGTAGCCAATATCATAGGGAATCACTGAGTAAAATTCAGTACATTCTGTAGTTTCATTATTTGCTGGCTAAATCACTCGGGTGGAGTTTATTGTTACAAGATTGCAGTAAATAACTAAGTGTGCCACTGCAAAATCCCAGGCAACAAATCATCAGGTTTGTAACTTTAAGTTAGTCTGGGTACCTGGTAATTATTTAGGACCACAGTAATTATTCACATGAAAGTAAAGTCCTCTGCTGTGGCTGGTTAATGCTGGGAGACTGCACATAGTGTGGGTAGCGGGGCAAATAGTGCAGCTAGCAGAGCGACCCTTTGTGTGGTGCAGGGGGGAACCTTGTTCCTGTAAGAGGGGCCGAACTAATGGTACCTATCACTACTGCATATTTTTTAACCACCCTTTTCATCTACAGGATCAGTTGCAGTTATTAATAAAGTCCTGTCATGGCACCTGGTGGTGCAGAGGGCTGAGGCACTGGATGCTTCACCTGCTGCCACACCAGCGACTAGGGTTCAAGAGCAGACCTGGATCATTGGGGGTTGGCTGGGGAGGGAGAGGATACAGTGTCCAGAAGACTACTCTCCTCTCCTGAGGAGGTGGGGGATATGGTGACTGGTGCAAGCCTGATCCCTAGAGATGGCTGTGGGCATGGCAACCAGGGACCACCACATTAAAGGAAGGGAGGCGTGGAGGCCACTGATGTTCTGCACACAGTAGCATACTCTGAGCATCATGGGCGGCATTGCACACCCACTCTTCCCCAGCTAGGAAAATCGAAAAATGGAGCTCTGGCAGCTAGATGATTTCCAGCCACCTGTAGACCCTGCATCCAATGAGCACCCAGGCCACACTTCAGATACACGAAGGTAAGTCCTGGGTGGCAAGAATTGGCAGAGATATGAGAAAATCTCAAGGAGTGGTCAAGGGGTTGACAGTTGGGTTTCAATGTGATAAAATGCAGAATTATGCACTTAGGGCACAGAAACCCAGAGGCGGAGTACAATATGGGAGAAGAGGTATTGATGGTCTCCAAACAGGAAAGGGACCTGGGAGTAATCATATCTGATGACCTCAGGGTAGCAAGGCAGTGTGACAAGGAAGTATGTAGGGCTAGTGTGATGTTAGGGTGCCACTAGCAGAAGGAGGGAGGTGGTGTTGCCTCTTTATAGATTGTTGGTGAGATCCCGCCTGGAGTACTGTGTCCAGTTCTGGAGACCATATCTCAGGAAGGACATAGAGTGAAGGCATTCCAGAGGAGGGCAACTAAAATGGTGCAGGGGCTGCATCAGAAGCCCCACGAGAAGGACTTCAGTATGTACACCCTGCAAGAGAGAAGAGTGAGGGGGGGAATATGATATAGAACTATACATACCTCACAGGGGTGGGGTAAATAAGGTACAGGAGGGGAGTATTTTTCAGAGAAAAAGATGCACAACAATAAGAGGATATGCAATGACGCTGGAAGGTGGAAAATTCAAGAGAGATGTGAGGAAGTACTTCTTCACTGAAAGAGTGGTGGATGCTTGGAACAGTCTTCCAGTGGAAGTGATGGGGGCGAAAACTGTGGTGGGCTTCAAGCATGCATGTGATACGCACAAGGGAATCTTAGTGGAAAGCAAGGTGGGGAGGGACTGGAGAGCAAGTAGGGTCTGAGGTGACAGGCAGGGGAAAAAAATAGGCAGACTGGCTGGGCCAAGTGATCCTTATCTGCCATCAGATTCTATGTTTCTGGCAGAAAGTCGGGGAGATGGGGTTGGCATGACAGGAGGGCCTCTCGGATCTGGGGGGACAAAGAAATTAACTGTGAAATATTAATGACATCCTGTGGTTATTTCTTACTTTGAAATTTATTCTTGCCAGTCCTCCTCCCTGGTCTAAGGGTAGAATGACAGCAGCAACGTTTTCCAGGAGGGAACCTACACAAAAACACCAAAGCACACTTACTTGACCTCCTGAGACAAAGCTGACCTCCAAGGCTCCACTGGCACGTGGCAGGGTGATCGGAACCTGCAATAAAAGGGGTTAACAGAACCTGGCAAAGAATAGAGTTAAATGTCCAAAGAGGGGGTTTAAAAACAAACAGGATCCATTTATTATGTTTGCCATGCATGCCTACGTGTAGCAAACATCTTGCTATGAGAGTGCCTTTTGAGGGGCGTGACAGTATCCCTCCAATGCAGAGCAGTGTTTAAGGGACAAGTCAGTAGCACACCAATTATCAGCCAGCCTAATTATGAGAGTTTTAGCTTGGTGGGTGGAAACTGCATCTAGTTCAAACCAAAAAGCCAACCCAATCATGGCTTTGCTGTTTCCTTTGATGTAGCTGCCCAGCATGCTGACCGCTCTTTATCAGTCAGGCTCAGGAATTCACAACATCCAGAGCCCTGTGATCTCATCCGTCTCTGTCCCAGCTTTGCCTGGTGCTGTAGTCAACCCTTGATTGTCTCATGTATTACCTAACCAGCACAACAGATATTCAGAAAGTAAATGTTAAAGTGCTCATTCATTTATAGTTCTCCCTGTACTACTCAGGCTGTATTTATTTAGTTTTTTCTTGACCAGGTAAATCAGGAGGCAGTATGGCACAGTGGTTTAAGGCTCTGAGCTGCAAATCTGGAGACCTGGGTTTGAATCCCACAGCCCTCACTTGCATACTGTGTGACCCTGAGCAAGTCACTTAACTTCCTCATGCTCCCAGGTTGCACCTGCAAAAAAGCTTTCAGCTTAGTGTGTCTCACCTGGTAAAATAATTGGTAAAAAAAAAAAAAGTGCACTAGACAAATTCTGTGTATTTTGACGCACGACCTGGGGAAGGGGATACAGATGAATGCCAACTGACCTTGAATCAGATTAAGCTGTTGGTGGTATTTTTAGTGAACGGGGGAAAATTTGGCCAGGGCACCATGGAAATTCCCCTACTCTCCTGTAGGGGGAACCATGGCAGGCTGTCGCTAGATGGCCACTTTGCAAGAGCCTTTGGAGGAGATGGATGTGACTGTGGCAGGGAAGAAGGCCTCCTCTCCTGTCGTTAATTCACAAGAGGCTGTTGATTTGGCGATGGCAGTAGTGGATTTTTTCAGAGGAGGACACTGAGTTTCTTTCCTCCAAGGAGCAGAGAGAAACAATCATGACTGCCCATCCTGGTGATAAATCTACATTATCTAATTTGCCCTCAGTTCCTGCTGATGTTAGTAGGAGAATGGAAAAATTGCGCTCCATACAGGAGCATTACCTGCAATGGTACTTGAGCTGGGAGTCCTTTCCAGCAGAGCCTCCACAGAACAGAGTGGCGCAACAGTTCAGCAAGAAGGACCTGCATTGGGTGCTACGGAGGTGGTGATGGCTGTGTTGGAAACAAGCATCGAGGAAACTTCTAAAGTCCTCAGATGCATACTGGAACAAACAGACACGTCAAAAGCGGCTGGCAGCATTGACAGCCCTTGGGCTGTGTGCCAAGAGGCGCACACGTCAGACAAGAAAAGTGGCAGTAAAAATGGAAGATCCAGGCTTGGAGCGAGCGGGCCTGCTGCTACGACTCCACTTCAAGGTACAGGCTTAACCATTATTGTGTCTGCTCCACTAAACCAGGAACAAGTATTTTCCTTTTCTGAAATGAAAGATAAGATCGGATAGAGCAAGGAACAGCGGGACCCTGCTCCTCTGGTTGGTCAGACTAATGCTCCTAAAAACACGGATATCGGGGAGGGCAGTTGGTCCACCACTCACGCCTTAGAGGATGCAGGTTGGTTGCAGAGAACGGATGGATCCTGGGTCCCTGATCCTGCAACATCTCTCTACCACTCAGATGCTACTTCTGCAGGCCAGCACTGTGATGCAACCATGGTTCATGATACATGCTCCAGCAGACCTCAGGGTAACTCTGTCAATAGTAATATATTGCCTACTAGTCCTCTTGTACTTCCTGACAATGTTACTGGTTCAGATAATGTTGTGTCAACTGTTAGTAACGCGGCTGTTAATATTGGTACAGATTTATTGGCAGAGGCACCAGTTAGACTAGGGCCATCTGAATCTGTTTTACAAGACCCTAATTCACTAGCTGGGTTAGCACCGATATTTAAGTTATTGAATTTATTTCAGGATAAGGGAAAACCTGCCCTTAGAAGACATGCATATTGCCTGCTTTACAAAGGTGGCTTAGATTCACCTCCTGACAGAGTACATACTACTAGAGTACTTTTAAAAGGGTCAATGAAATTTTTTTCCTCTGAAATCTTTGCATTGATAAATTTAGGAAACTCAAATTTTGACCTCAGCTTTAAAACTGTTTCTGGCCTAAATAGGTTTTGGGCACAGTACCAGGCCCAGAAAAACAGTCCTATATGGATTCCTTTTCATCCCATTCCACTCACCAAGCTTTTGGTAAAATACATCACAGTCATGTTTAAAAATGAAGGAGTCAATGTGGAGGATATGCTCTTTTGGCCAAGGCAGAGTTGTGAAGTATTAGGAAAATCAACCCCTACTTTGGACAGTGAACAGATTTGGGATGGGGATAGAGAATTAGGGTAGAACTTTTGTCCACCAACTCTGGGCCTGTCCACCTACCTTGCAGTTTTTTCTTAGGGAAAGACAGAGGCTCTCTTTTGTACGCAGGTCAACCCCGTTCATGCTTTAAATGTGTGTCTTGGACCCACCAGAGCTCTGTTTGTGACACTTCCAGGTGTAGCCATTGCTTAGATTACAGACATGTTTCTTCTAATTGTCTTAATTTGTTTAATTGCAATCTCTGTGAGAAGACAGGGCATGCCTATGGCCGCTGTCCCTGGGCTTCCCACAGTCGGGAAGATTGCCCTCCTAATGATGATCTAATTAATGCTACACAACAAGTTCAGGCTAAAAAAGTAGCAGAACAAAGTCTGAGACTTGGACAAGAAACTTTAACAGAAGCCCAAACTCTCCTCCCCTACAGGGGTTGAATCCAGCTCTGCTGCTGGTCACAGCACGACTACTACCCCCCACCCCATCCCAGTGAGACTGATACTGTACCTGTCGAGAACACTATTCCAACTTCAGCACCTGAAGTTGATAACAGTATGGATATAGCTGAGATGCCTCCCCAAGTAGTCAGTGAGTGTCCTATTAAAAAAGTTACACAGAGGAAAAGAACAAGATTAGATAAATCTGTGTCCTCAAAACAGCCTCGGCAGGTGGGGGCAAAGAATGGTGCAGGTCCTTCGTGGAAGAAAGGAAATAAATATTCTGCGCTTACTGATGTTTTAGAGACCAGGGACTCAGGTGATGAAGGAACCAATACATCCTCTTTAGCCTCCACAACTGATATTGAGGAGAGGGAGGGTGACTCCATTCCTAACTGTACCAGACAAAGGAGATTGTCAAAAACACCATAGCCTTGATGGTTCTCCCTTTCTATGTACTCACCTTCCTAATGAGGTCCCTTACCTTAACTACAATAAATGTAAACAGCATAAAGAGAGAGAACAGGAGGAGGAAAGTATTGTTTACTTTGAAAGGAAGAAACCATGACATCTTTTGTAGTCAAGACACCAGACTAAAGACACATGCTGAATTACAGCATGCCTCTAGATATTGGGATAGGGGTCCCTCCTACTGGTCGATAGGAAAAGACTCCTGTGATGGGGTGATAATCTTATTAAATAACCCCTTGCTTAGGGTCATTAGGTTGGTAGACATTTGCCCAGGGAGGGCTTTGTTACCTGACTTATCCTATTGCTCTGAACGATTAAGACTCATAACTATTTATGCCCCTCAGACTAAAGCCCAAAGGGTGGCATTATTTAAAGACGTTCAGCCCTATCTTCACACTTCTCATCTTGTAATTTGGACTGGAGATTTCAACTGTGGGTTGTGCCAGGCAGATAGGGGCTGCATACGAATAAGCTCTTTTGTGACTCATCCGCTTTAAAACAAATCACCACTACAGCTAATTTGCTTGACTCTTATCGACAGCATCATCCTTCAGGGGGCCATACCTAGTTTTGGGGTTTATTAAAAACCCGTATTGACTTTATTTTTGTCTCTACAATTCTACAAATACTAGACGTATCCACCCAAGCCTTGGAATTTTCAGACCTTGTTTCACTTACACTACAGTTTGCCTGGGATAACACCCCTTGCTGCAAGAAAAATGCTTGGAGACTCAATGAAAGCCTCCTAGAAGACCCAGCACTTTTAAAAATATGGAAACGAGTGGGCGGCAAGAATCTCAGTATTAGAATGCTGTGATAATTTGATTGAGTGGTGGGAAGATACCAAAAGTTCCTGGCAGCCCTATTTCAGAGTAGAACTAGATACATTTCTAATAAGGATTATTTAACCTATTTACACTTGAGGCACCATCTTTAACACCTTATTTCACAAGCAGATATATCAAGGTAGGATTATAGTTCCCAAATTAAGATTGTTAAGGACCAAATGTTTAAACTCCAATATAATAGGGCCAAAACCTTAGATCAGGAACTCCAGTTCGGAACTCAGCCTCAGAAAGGGTCGGTGGACCCATTCAAGAAATGTAAAGCCCGAGTAGATAGCTAGGTAATTACAGAACTTCATCTGCCATCTGGAGAATCTGTAACAGCCCCTGAAAAATTTTTTGCAGCTGGTTGAGCACTATGTAAACTCTTTGTTTGGGGTACAGCAACCAGCTGTGGAAGCTCAGTCATACTTAAGAGGCTTTAGGCCTCCCCAAGTTAAGGAACTCAATGCAGAGGGCCTTATAAAAGAAGTTACCATTGAGGAGGTAGAAAATGCCATCAGCTTATTAAAATCCAATTCAGCTCCTGGATCAGATGGGTTTGGTGCTGGGGTCTATAAAAAATTCAAGGCAGAGTTAGCCCCCACATTGGTATTGTTATTTAATTACATGTTTTCGGCTCAGCAATATGCATCTTCTATGAATGTTGCACTGCTAGCTTTGCTTCACATGAAAGACCCTAAAACTGATATAGGCAATTGGAGACCATCAAGTCTCCTGAACACCGATCTGAAAATGTTATGTAAGATTCTCCTTGCAAGATTAACTAAAGTCTCCTCTTACCTGATCTGCCCAGTACAAACTTGTGCTATCCCTGACAGGAAGCAGCAAGATAATCTAATAGTTTTAAGAGAGTTATTCTTTAAAGGTAAACAGAATGATGTCAAGGGCTATATACTTGGACTTGACCAGGAAAAAGCCTTTGATAGGCTCTCTCATAATTTCCTGTTTGAGACTTTACTAGCCTTTGGCATTCCCTCCCAGTTTGTCTTGTGAGTTAAAGCTATATACAACAGTGCAGTCCTTATACCGCAAGTCACTGGTTGGACAGGTAGGGCTCCGAAGATAACTAGAGGAGTTCATCAAGGTTGCCCACTTAGCCCCCTCCTTTATGTATTCGGTGTTGATATATTAATCAGTAAAATGTTAGCCTCCCAGGAGATCGTGAGTTATCACTTCCAGCTCTCCTGGTCACATTCAAGGCCCCCGCCCCCACACAATCAACCTCCTGAACCAGCCTTTTGTTTTGCTAAATTCTGACCTGGCACCTTTGACTAGACCTCTCTGCAGGAACCCTTTCTCTCTCACTATTTGCACCTACTTCTGCCCTGAGCACTAAATTGCCCAGGGCCCTCCCACCAGTTTACTTGAGCTTTGTCTTTGACTTTTTAACTAACGGCACGCCTTTTTTTTTTCTGCTCTTTTTTAGCCACAAGCCCAAATCAGGCTCTCCACTTCAGATGAGCGGCCCCGGTGCTGCTACCTGCCGGTGACTGGACCTCTGCATCCAGCCCACCACCCCCTGACCAAGGAAAGTAGATACGATGGGTTAGCTCCCAGCTCGGAGCTGCCAGGCTTCAATCCCCATAATTGGACTGGCTCCTGGGAACTGTGGCCACTTCCCGATTGGATGCTGCAGATCCCCTTGAGAAAGCAAGTGCCCAAGGCACCTTTTTCAAATCACAGCTTAGCCACTGCCTTGCTGTACTACTCACTGGACAGTTTTTTTCGCCCACCACCCCACCCCCCTCCCTCCTTTACTAAATACACTTCCCCAGTGATCCCCGGCCCCCTGAGGCTTCATACTAGTCAATTACAGCAACTTCTTAAAGGGGCTCTCCTTTCCTACAACTTCTTAAAGGAGTGATCCTCTCTCGTGCTCAAATTTAACAAACATTACTGCTGCCTTATCTTCATCAGTCCTTTAGTCCTTGCATTTTACTAGAGTAGTATTAATCATAGACTCCCCCCCCACACACTAATCATGACTTCAGTAACCAGATTAATGCCTTTTTATATTCTTCTGACTACTCTCTGTATGCTCTCAGGGCAGCCACGCAATGACCCTAAACTGCCTACCCTCCTTATCACTGAGCATACCTATGGCAATACTTACTGCACCATAACATTGGTGCTTGACTCCGACCTACCTGCCACTTGCAGGCCTGACAACACAGCCTGGCATGCCTGGTCCAGAACTCAGTGCGCCCAGCCACGGCTTCCTCCTCCCACACTCCTGCTCAGACTGCCCTCGCTCTCTGACAAGCATGCCATCAGAATAAACTCAAGAAGGCAGCACAAAGCTAACACCAAATACTTTAAAAGTTACTTGGTTAGACTAGCCCTCCTGTTGCTACTTCTGTCAGGCAACATCCACCCCAGTCTGGGTCCCCCTCAAAATCAGGGTATGATTGCCCAGAAACCAGGCACATTAACCTTTACATCCTTAAACATCCGCAGCCTGGTAGCAAAGTTTGACAATCTACAAGCCTGGATAGCCCTCCATAATCCTGATGTGCTGTCAGTTGTCGAGACATGGCTCTCTCCCAGGATCCCCAATGGTGCCATCAGTCTACTGGGTTACACAATTTTGGGGCAAGAACGAGTATCTAAAAGAGGTGGTGGCTGTGCACTCTACATTAAGGATAGCTTACAGGGCATAGTCCTAAATTTACCCATCCTAGGGCCGTTCTCCCATGCCCTTGCCATTAATGTCCTTCTTTTATTTATTTAAATTTTGGTAACCGAGTAAACCCACTGAGACCATGACAGTCCCTTTTTCAGGGGCGATCCAGGATTAAACACAGGTAAGAACATTTCGTGAAGTTACACAGTTAAGAACATTTCGTGAAGTTACAATACATATCCAGGTTGACAATTACATAAGTTAGCACAGAAATCTACAGACAGTAGTATACTGAGCATAGAAAGTTGTACATGGCAAAGCTTATCGTACCAAAAATTCAGGTGACCTTTTAGTCAGATTCCAAGATTACAGCCCTCGCTATCATAGGTTGGTAATTAGGTGACTTTAGAGCTAATAGATAAGTTGATAATCGGGAAAATTGACCGGTGGCAGGAAGGAATTCGGGCATCAACGATTGCAAGTGCATTTATCAGATAAGCCTTCAGTCCCTTCTTGAAACCCCCTAGGAAATTACATGTTTGCACATTTTCTGGGAGAGCATTCCAGAGGGGCAGTATGCAAGCCGAGAATAACCTCTGCCCCTGGGTAGACCTAACTCTAGGCATAGTGAGGAGCTGGCGGCTGCAGGATCTAAGGGGCCTGCTGTTGTGTTTAGCCGATAGTGTTTTTGCTAGGCTTGGTGGGGCATTTTCTGACCTTAGCTTGTAGGCTAAACATAAAGCTGGATACTCAAGATGCCCTTTCAGTGGTGGCCAGGACTGAGCTTGGAGCACCTGCCAGCGGTGATCCCTTGGCTGAGCTCCAGTGGTGAAGCGGCATACCCTGTGGTAAAGTGTAGCAAGATTTTGCATTTCCCCAGCTTTTACTGTGAGTAGGACTGGTGACCCATGCAGTAGAGTGGGCAGTAGGGTTCCAGTTGCAATCCTTTGCTGGGAATCCTGAGTATGGAAAGGGCTAAGATGGTAAAGTACCCCCAGTTTCTGATTCAGTGTCTTGGTCAGTAGTTCGATATGCTTTTTATAGGAGCAGTTTTGGTCTAGTGTAATGCCCAAGTACTTTATTGTGCCTACGACCTCAATCCTGGTGCCATTTGAGAGGCTTGGGGTTAGGATTGAGCTTCTGTCTTACCCTAGGTTTGAGGGGCGAAATAACATGGCCCTAGTCTTTTTGCTATTGAGCACAAGTTAATTACTAGTCAGCCAGTTCTCAAGGAGTTGCAGGTCCTTTGTCAGTGCAGTGTTCAGGGAGCTCAGGCGCTTGGTGGACCTGCAGAGAACTGCATCGTCCACGTATAGAAGTATGTTAGTCTCACCACAGTAATTTGGCATGTCATTTATGAAAATAGAGAATAGTAAGGGCCCCAAGATGGACCCCTGAGGGACCCCATTGCGAATATTGCAATTTTCTGATTGTGCCCCTCGCCATCTTGCAAATTGGGATCTCCCTTGGGGGTAGTCTGTAAACCACTGAATTGTCAGACTGTCTAGGCCTAGGAACTTGAGTTTTGCTAAGAGCAATTGATGGTTTACCAGGTCGAAGGCCTTAGTCAGGTCTATGAAGATTGACCCGGTGGACTGGCCTTTGTCAAGAGCTGTTATACTAGGAGGTGACGTAGAAATGAACCCCAGCCCCCCTAGCGCAAACGTGCGCATTTCCTCTCCTACTCAATCCACATGAGCCAACTCTACAGGGTTAAGGATAACCCATATGAACATAAATAGCCTGAGGCCAAAGTTGCACAAGCTGCAAGACTGGGTGAACCTATTCTCCCTAGACATTGTTGCAATCTCAGAAACCTGGCTCAAACCACAGGTACATGACCATCAGATTGAGCTAAATGGCTTCAAGATATTCAGGCAGGACAGACTGGCAAAAAAGGGATGTGGAGCACTGATCTACATAAGATCCTCCTTAACTGCTTCCATAGTGACAGCCTCTGACATACAGAGCACCAGCTGTGAAATGATATTCATAACACTGCTGATGGGAGGCACCAAATCCTTGACAATCGGATCCATCTATAGCCCCCCCTAAAGCAGCTGACACTGCCCTAAACTCGCTTCTCACAGCTCTGCCCAACCTCCCAAAGGATGAGAAAGTGATCCTGGGTGATTTCAATATACATTGGGGGCCCCAAACAAAGGGAGAACTAAAGAATTTACTTCTTGAAGCTGATCTAACTCAGCTAATTCATA
This sequence comes from Neoceratodus forsteri, assembly GCA_016271365.2. NCBI lineage: Eukaryota > Metazoa > Chordata > Ceratodontiformes > Ceratodontidae > Neoceratodus > Neoceratodus forsteri. The sequence goes on from CM028133.1 coordinate 254,481,846, forward strand.
AGCACACCAGGCTGAACACCAAAACAGGGTAACCATACTACACTGGATTGGATTCTGGCCTCTAAGCTGGATAGCATTGGACTGGCAGGTGTGTTTTCAGACACCCTAAGCACTCACTTGCCAGTGTTCTCCATTTGGAAAAATAATATTAAAGTCCCCCCCCCCGCCCAGAATACTCTGGACATGGGACTTCTCTAATTTTGTCACAGATGCCTTCCTAGTCACACTACAGGAGGTAAACTGGACCCTCATCAAGAAAGCCCTAGCCTTGATGCCACCCTAGAATTTTTCATAAGCAACTTCCTTTCTGCAGCTAATAAACATGTCCCATTGAAAAAAATCAGGGTACAAGGTCAGGACGCCAGGTGGTTGTCCCGGGATCATAAAAAACTCATGAAGGAGAGAGACAGGGCCTGGGGAAATTATAAATGCACTCAGGAACCCAACGCCTGGCAGCAATACAGGGAATTACGAAACAAATGTAAAAAAGAGCTCAAATTGGCAAAAAAAAAAGATACCTCAGAGATCTCCAGAGAAAAAAATCTATCTGATCCAAGGAAATTCTGGTCACAAATCAACACCCTCATCAAGGGTAGTCTCACCCAGGGTGATTGTGTTATAATAGCAAATGGCGCCCGCCTAAAGAGCCCTGCTGACGCCGCCAATGCAATAAACTCCTTCTTCACAGACTTAAATAAGTTCAAGACTCCTTATACTGGGGCTCTCCCACCCAATATATCAGACTCGAACAACACTCCACCTACCCTAGCTTCCATTTTACGATGCTGTCTAAAAGTGAGGTCCTAAAACTACTTATGAACATAAAACCCCATGGTGCAGCTGGTTACGACAAGCTAGAACCAAGACTACTAAACACTGCAGGCCCAGCCATAGCTGCTCCAGTCTCGTGGCTGCTCAACAGGTCCCTCCTTGAAGGGAAGGTCCCGGCACTCTGGAAAGTCACCCTGGTCATGCCCATCCATAAAGGTGGATCACGGGAACAAGTGGAAAACTATCATCCCATATCAATCCTTTCCATTCTTAGCAAGGTACTAGAGAGGGCCATCTATAATCAAATAACAGATTACATTGAGAGGAACGGCTTATTCACACCTAGACAGCATGGTTTTAGAAAAAAACATGGTATGGATACTGCCCTAGTCTGTTTCACTGATCATATCCTTAGGAGTTATAGCTTGGACAAGATTTTGGTTAGGGCCCGTGGTGCCCGGAGTGAAGTCCTAATTCTTGAGTCACTGAGGAGAGTATTAGATTGTACAGATTGCCTTTTTGTTTGAGACGGTGCATATAGATCAGAGGGAAGCAATGTCCAGTTTAGTTTGGGGGTATACAATTGGGCATTTTTGGTGGTGGATGTTCCCTTCAGATGCTGGATCCAGGAGAATGCGGTGTAGAAGTATGTCAGAGCCTAGGACCACTATGACGTAACAGGCGGCGATGATAATGCCCTGCACCATCTTGGGATTTACAGTGATGTATAGAGCTAATTGTAGTGACTGGGAAACAAGGATACAGTATGCCTTTGTCCAGGTCAGATAAGTGTGTGTGTGGGGGGGGGGTGATATTACCAGTAGTGGGGAAGTTAGCTAGCTAGACTGTCTGTATTTCTTCTTTGTTTAATTATATAATTTAAGTAACCTGTGTGTGTTCGTTTATATGTATATACATACACACATCACCACACACACATTTGTACAGTATTAGCTAGATTCTGTACTTTAGTCTTGAGCTTCCAGGGTAAGCAGAGATGAGGTGTTTCACTGACTGTGTTTTTTTTTTTTATTCAAGTTTACTGCATATTCAAGCACAGATGTACAGTTTACATCACATCTCAACTTGTAGGTTGTTTACATTTCTGTAAGAAGGAGATCTTAGTAAAGATTCAATATACTGTACATCAATCAATTCTCTTTACAGTTACGGGGAATTAATAGTGATATATAGGGCTGGTCTTCCTAAACTCAAGATCCTATGTCTTTAAATCATGAGGCAAGATCCAGAGACCCTCTATGTTTTGGGTATCTCCCTTTACTCTTCCATTTAGGGTGTTTTCCCCATTATTGCCCCTCCCCCAGTTCAGGCATCCCCACCCCCAGTATCTTGTGCCATCATCCATAGTGCCCATCTGCTCACAAAGTTGTGTGTCCGTAGGTTAATTTTGTGGGTAATTTCTTCCATGTCTTGAATCTCACAGACAATGGACAGCCCATTTTGAGAGGTGGGAGGGCATGGGGAAAGCAATTTCCTCGTTATAGCTTTGTGAGCTGATGTCAGGAGGATGTTCCACAAGAAGTTCTTATCTTTCCCATTAACTTCTTCAGGTTTCACTCCCAGTATCAAGTTCTTTGGGACAAGGGTGGCCACATGGAGAAGATCTCTTTAAGCTTCTGGATGATATCCAACCAAAATTGTGTTAGGCCTGGACATGACCAAAATATATGCAGGTGGTCCGCCCTATCCTCATCACATCCCCTCCAACATTTCCTTGGGTAGTTCTTACCCCATTTACCTTTTACTACTGGTGTAATAAAAAACCTCATTCTGACTTTCCATTCAAACTCTCTCCACATGGGGGAGTATGTGGTTTTAAAAATTTGTGCAAGGCTAGCCTCCCATTTTCTTTCAAATAATTGCTCCCCCGTCTCAAGTTTCCATCTGCTTTGAATATGCGTGGCTCTGCCCCTTCCCTTATCCCGGAGAGCCCCATATATGGTCAACACGTGTCCCCTGGGTCTCTGCAAGTTCACTGTTTCCTCCATGATACCTATTAGCCCTTCTGGGGATTGGCTCTGAACCAAAGTGGGTCTGCAAAGTTTGTATATAGGTTCTTACCTGTTGATACCTAAAATGGTCTGCCTGCCTGAGGGAGAATTTTTCTTTGGTCTGACCAAACTCCAGGACCGTGTTCCCTTCTAGAAATTGTTTTAAAGAATGCAGGCCCAGTCTTCTCCATCTCCTAAAAATGAAATCTTGTTTGGCTGGGGGGAACTCAGGGTCCCATGTGAACCACCTTAGGGGCCATATCTCACTCACACTGACTGTGTTAAGGTACTGTGCTGCTTTTTGTATTTAGTCAGACTAGGTAGGGAAAGTTTTCTGGTGTCCTTGATAGCTGCCTGGTAGAACCAGACAGTGGCGTGTGTGCTCTGTGGAATGTTACTGCTGTTTTGTTTTTGGGGGGTTATTTTTAGATTGCTATTTAATTGGTGCCCATAACAAAACAATTACACTGTTATCAGTATACATCCCACCAAAGAACTCTTCCCAAGGTCTCCAAACCATCATAGACTACCTTGGAAGCCTGACCAGAAGCTCTGATGTTATACTTCTTGGTGATTTCAGTATTAATTGGCTTGCCCCTGAAGCTAACCACTTCAAAGATGCAGTTCAGGCTGTCCACTTTACACAGCTCATTGAAGCCCCCACTAGGACCAATTACAGAATGGGCACTAGCACTCTGCTCGACTGGGTACTCACAAGCCGACCTGAGCATATTTCCAATGTCTCTGTCCTCCCAGACGACATCAGTGATCACTCCCCTGTCATGTTCAGTTGGGCTAATAATTTCACCAAACCCCCTCCAAGAACAGTCACCAACAGGGTCCTCAAGCCTGGTCACACGGGCAGCTTTAAAGCCGATCTCCTCAATGCTGACTGGTCAGCAGTGTTTGGGGCTTCTGACAATGATAGTGTGCTTGACCATTTCATCCTTCTATTCAATATGATCTGCGACACTCACACACCCTTCAAAAAGCTTAAAATCAAAGGCCATTTCAACCCCTGGATGAGCCCAGACACCCTTGAACTTATGAAAAATAGAGATCATCTCTGGCATGTAGCCAGGGCCACAGGGAAGCAGTCCGACATCCTGAATTACAAACAGGCCAGGAATAACTGAACCAGGACCATCCGAATAGCCAAAAACTTATACTACAAGGAGGCCTTAGCCAAGAACTGGAATGATGGTCGTAAATTCTGGGCAAACCTAAAAGAGGTCACCAGACATGAGCCAAAATGGCCCCCACCATGTTCAGCATTGATGGATCCCCATCCTTGATCCTAAATCTATAGCCAACACCTTCAACCTTGCTTTCACTGACCTCTGTAATGTCCTCCCTACTGACTTCTTCTCCCTCACCAACCCTGCTGCTCCTTCACAGACCCCAGTGCATCCCCCTTTTCGCTTCAAGACTATCACTGTCGGGGAAGCCAGGAAATACCGGCATAAGGTGCTCGGTTAGGGGACATAAAGTGGCAATAACCTCGATCTGAAACAAATCTCACTCTCTCCGGAAGAAATCCTGTCTCCCCTTACCCATATCCTCAACCTATCACTCCAGTTTGCAGTATTCCCTCAAAAATGGAAAGCCGCAGTAGTTACCCCTCTGTACAAGAGCGGGGATCGGGTCATGCCCAAGAACTATAGACCCATCTCTGTACTTCCACCATTCTCAAAGGCCCTGGAACGAATCGTGATGGACCAACTTGTCGAATACCTGGACAAACATAAGCTCCTATGCCCTGAGTAGTATGGCTTTAGGGCAGTGCACAGCACACTACAGCCCTCCTGAAATTCACGGGCTTCATCCATAAATCTCTCGATCTTGGACAGCTTTCTGGGGCATTCTATATCGATCTAACAAAGGTCTTTGATACAATCAATCATGCCCTCCTAGTTGACCAACTCACTGCTACAGGCCTTGCCCCTGAGGCGGTTGCATGGTTCCGCAGTTACTTGCACTGCCACTCCCAGCAAGTCAGGATAGGTACTGTCCTCTCAGACAGCAAACCTGTCTGCTCAAGCGTTCTGCAGAGGTCAATACTGGGTCCCCTCCTATTCAACTTATTCTTGAATTGCCTCCCACAAGTCAGTTAAGGCCTCATCCTCCTTTATACAGATGATGCTGTTGTCTTCTCAAATGGCTCAGATCCCAGTGCCCTTGAGCAGCAACTACAGAGCGACTTCACCAGTGTAGCGACGTGGTTCAAAGATTATAAATTGATAATGAACTACAAGAAAACGAAAACCATGCTGTTTTCCAGCTCTCTAAACAAACACAAAAACTACCCACTATCAATATGCAATAGTGGCGGGGTTTCCCTTGAACTTGTTCAACACTTTAAATACCTCAGTATCACTATTGGCAACTCACTCTCCTATGATCTCCACATTGACAACACAGCCAAAGCTATCAACAAGGGCATAGGGCTACTTTATCATCGCCAGCATAGCCTCTTCCCTGAAGCCCTCAGCATAGCTGTTCACAGTTCTGTGGGTTCCCTGGTGGACTACGAGCTGCGTATATAAAAACATAGAATTTGACGGCAGATAAGGACCACTTGGCCCACCCAGTCTGCCCATTTCCCTACCTAATAGATAAGCTGCAGATCCTAGTTAACCCACAGCCTACTTCCTCCTACCCCAACCCCCTAGAACTGCCTTATGACTGTCCCATGCATTCTTGAATTCCACTACTGTTTTTGACTCCACAACCTCCTCAGAAAGGCTATTCCATGCATCTACAACCCTCTCCATGAAAAAATACTTCCTCACATTACTTCTGAGCCGTCCCCCCCTCTATCTTCAAATTGTATCCCCTTGTTCTTGTACACTGTTTTTTCTGTAAGATGTTACCCTCTTGGACTTTGTTGATTCCCTTGAGATACTTGAAAGTTTCTATCATGTCCCCCCTGTCCCTCCTTTCCTCGAGGGTATACATATTAAGCTCCTTAAGTCTCTCTTTATTTGTCTTCTGGTGCAGACCCTGCACCATTTTAGTTGCCCTCCTCTGGACTGCCTCCATCCTGTCTATGTCTTTGCAGAGATTGGGTCTCCAGAACTGCACACAGTACTCCAGATGGGGTCTCACCAGCTGTCTGTATAGAGGGATAACAACTTCCTGATTTCTACTGGTGATGCCTTTCCCTATGCATCCCAGTATCCCCCCAGCCCTCCCTACTGCCCTCTCACATTGCATGCCCACCTTTAGGTCATCTGCTATGACTACCCTCAGGTCCCTTTCCATTTTTGTTGTTGTTAGTATCTCACCCCCCATCGTGTACTCTTCCCCTGGGTTTTTGTTTCCCAGCTGCACTACTTTGCACTTCTTGCATTGAATCTAAGCTGCCATACTTTTGACCATTCTTCCAACCTTGCCAAGTCCCTTCTCATCCTTTCCACCCCACCTTGTGTATCAACTCTGTTGTGGATCTTTGTGTTGTCTGCAAAGAGACATACTTTTCCTTCCAGTCCCTACAATGTCACTTATAAAGACATTGAAGAGGACTGTCCTAATACTGAACCCTGCAGTGCCACTAGTAACCCCCCTTTCTTCTGGGTGGACTCTTTACTATTACCCTCTGTGTCCTGTTCTCCAGCCAATTCTTACCCAGGCTACCATCTTGGGACCCACTCCCAGGCTTGCTAACTTGTATATTAATCTTTTGTGTGGGACTGTGTCAAATGCCTTGCTAAAGTCTAGGTAGGCCATGTCCACAGCCCCTCCCTGATCTACTACTTTAGTCACCCAGTCAAAGAAATCTATTAGATTTGTCTGTCATGACCTTCACGCTGTGAATCCATGCTGCCTTGGGTCCTGTGCCCCTCTGGCCTCTAGGTGCTCAACAATTCTTTCCTTCAGAAGTGATTCCATCATTTTCTCTATCACTAAGGTTAAACTAACAGATCTGTAGTTTCCTGCTTCTGCCCTGCTCCCACTTTTGTGAAGTGGAATAACATCTGCCCTCCTCCAGTCTTTGGGTACCACCCCATCCTCCCATGACTTGTTAAAGAGGGTAGTCAGTGGTGTCACTAGTTCTACCCTTAGTTCTTTTAGAATTCTGGGATGAATCCCATCAGGCCCCATTGCTTTGTCCACCTTTAGTTTTAAGAGTTCTTTCAGAACACTTTCTTCTGTGAATAGGCTGGTATCAACCCCCATATCCAGAGTGTTTCTATTGTTTGGTTTAGGTACCTCCCCATCTTCATTTGTGAATACTGAGCAAAATATTTGTTTAGTATCTCTGCCTTTTCACAGTCATCCTCTGACCAACCCCATTATTAAGCTTCACTATCCCTCCCTTGGTCTTCCTTCGCTCTCTGATGTACCTATAAAAGGTTTTATCCCTCTTTTTAACTGAGTTGGCTATCTTTTCCTCGGTTTGGGCCTTTGCTGTTCTGACTGCCTTCCCTGCTTCCTTTTGCTTTAACTAATACAGTTGTCTGTCCTGCTTCTTCTCTAGCGCATGAGGATGGCTCAGACAAATCTAGGACTGAGCACTATGATTTTACTTTCTCCAACCTTATTGTTTATAATGCAAGGATACTACAAACTAATCTTCTTCTCTACCAAAAGGGCTGTCCATACCGTTCTCTCTATATGTTTAGGAAACTACGGAACAAGTCTGCATTATCCCATCCTTTTCTAAACGTGGGGCTGTGGTTCCTTGTCATCATTGCCATTCTGCTATCTGGGGATATAGAGACAAATCCTAGGCCACTAGATGCTTACTTCTCAGCAGATGACATACATAGTATGTCCAAACATGGGCTGTTAATTGCACACTTGAATATAAGAAATTTGAGGTGTCACCTCGTGGAACTGGAGTCATGGGTCAAACTGTACAATCCTGATATCCTCTGTCTCACTGAGACCTGGCTAAAGCCATTGGTTACTGACTCCCTCTGCTCCCTGCCAAATTACTCTATTATTCGAAGGGATAGAAAATTGAACAAACGTGGTGGTGGAGTTGCTCTGTACTACAAAAATAATCTGACTGTCTCTCTTCTCGCTATCCTGGATGCTCAATCAGTATGTGAATACTTGCATGCTACCCTTGCGTTGGGAGCCAAGAAACTGCATGCTATCTGTGCATACAACCCCCCAGCGGGAGGGATTGTGGGTCTAGAGTACCTGTTGGAAAATACCTCTCAGAAGTTTAATCATAATGAAGTTGTCATCTTAGGGGACCTAAACTTAAACTGGCTTGGGGCAGCTCTCAGTTCTCTTCAATCTCTGACTCATAGCTGCAACCTGCATCAGATGGTAACAGTGCCGACTAGAAGTCTGTCTTCATCACCACTAGGCACACTATTGGATTGGGTGCTGGTAAACCAGATCGAACATATCTCAGCCACTGGTACCTCTTGCTGATGCCTTAACTGACCACTCTCCTACTTTCTGCATCCTGTCCTTGGGGGGCACCTCCATCTCCTCCACCACGTCTCATCACTCTCACAAACTTTGCTCACCTAGACCAAGAGGTGTTTCTGTATGACGTCTCCAGAATTGATTGGTCGGAGATCTATCTATCACACTGTTCTCAGGATGCTCTTAACCTCTTCATCACTAAATTCCTTACGGTTCAATGTAAACATGCCCCAAAGATCACCCAGAGTAAGGGTAAACAAACAAGATGGCTAAACAAAGACTTGCTCAAAAGTTTGCACCTTAGAGATAAACTCTGGAAGCGCTACAAAACATCAGGCCAGCAAACAGATTTCAACGCTTACCGTACGCTATGGAATTCATGTAAAAGACAAGTCAGAGCGGCTAAGAGCAAGTACTGTAAAGACCTACTAATTAACTCAGCCAATGATCCCAGAAAATTCTGGTCTCACATCAAATCCTTCCTAGGATCCTCACAGTCAACTACCCCTGGTGACATGCTGATAAATGATGTGCATTGCAACGACTCACAAACCACAGCTAATTCTTTCAACCTGCATTTCTCTGATCTTTCCCAATATACCTCTTCCTTCAATTCCACTGCAGTGTCCTCCCACTCCTCATCAGGAACCTGTCTGGATAAGTTGGAAGTGTTGTCTCCTGTACCTCCTTATACTCCTCCATTCTATTTTAAGGTTGTGTCTAGAAAAGAAGTCCTGAAGCTCCTGAGGTCCATCTCTGATCATACCAGCTCTGGCTCAGACTCTCTGGAACCCCACCTCTTGAAACTTGCAGCTCCCCATATTGCATTACCACCTGCCAAAATTTATACGTTATCACTTTCAGGTGGAATGGTCCCTGACCTCTGGAAAGCTGCTCGGATCACACCTGTACTTAAAAAAGGGGATCCTAAGGTTGTCATGAACTACAGACCAATTGCCATACTCTTGGTACTGAGCAAAATCCTGGAGAAAATTGTCACAACTCAGACAACTGACTATCTACTTAAGCACAGTCAACTCTTGGATACCCAACATGGCTTCAGGAAAGGACATAGCACAACGACTGCACTCCTTAAATTCACCACAGACACTCTTTCAAAAATGAATACTGGCAATCTGACTGGGGCTGTCTTTATTGACCTCACAAAGGCTTTTGACCTTGTTGATCACACTTTGCTTCTCTACTCACTCCAATACCTGCACTTCTCCTCCTTTGTTGTTGACTGGTACGAAAGCTTCCTGACAAATAGAACTCAAGTGGTGAAATTTAATTGCTCTCTATCGAACAGTACCACCATTAATATTGGTGTACCTCAGGGCTCCATCCTAGGGACCCTCCTATTCTCTCTCTTTATATAAATAACATTGGAGCTGCTCTAAAATCCTGCTCTGCTATTCTATATGCTGATGATCTTGTCATCTATACAAGCTCTACTAATATAGACACTATCAATACAACCCTTTCCTCTGACTTTAACAATATCCAAAACTGGCTATATGACCACAAACTGGCTGTCTACACTAGCAAAACTAAAGCCATGCTGCTTGGATCGGCCCCAAAGCTCTGGGCTTGCACAACAGCACTGATGGTGCAGGATTTAGAAGGTCAATTACTGGAATGTATGACCTCTTTCAAGTGCCTGGGCATCCTGCTAGATCAATCTCTTGATCTTAATCTTCATGTACAGTCTGTTTGCAGAGCTGTCAGCCCCAAACTGGGTGTTGCATATAAGACTAGTTATATGCTCATGCCATCCGCTAAAATGGCCATTGCGAGAGGAATTCTGCTCCCCACCCTAACCTATGGGGCTCCCTTATTTGGGGCTGCTCATAAAACTGACCTACTCAGATGGGATATTACGTATAACAACATATGTCGCTATGCTTCTTCTGCTCCTTGGCTTAAACACCACTGTCAACTTTATAATGATCTTGGTTGGCTCTCTCCGTTAGCTAGTAGGAAATACTACCTTGGCTCTCTTATTGATTCGATAATTTGAAATCAAACCCCTAGGTGTCTTGCAGCTAAGCTTGTTCCTCAGGACACACTCCATGGTCTAGGATCAACTGATAAATCCTTCCTGAATTTGCCGAGGTTCCGCACTAGGAAAGGAACTGTTGCATTTGAGCATGCGGCTTCACAGCTGTGGAATTCCCTTCCCCTCGACATTAGCCTTTCTAGCTCCCACACATGCTTTAAGAGGAAATTGCGCTCAAATCTGCTGATTGCTGATACCTGTTCCTACTTTCACCCTACCTAATGACTGATGTTTCTTGCCATACAACAGTATTTCCTCACCTCTATATAATCCTCTTACTGCCTCAGCCTGTCCCGGCTCCCTTTCCCTGCCCATAACAATCTTGCTGCAGGCATCTCCCTTACACTTACATGCACTCCATATAATCTAATTTCATAGCTTGTTCCCTCTTCCTCCTTACCAACCTTTTCCTTAGCAGCACCCCCTGCTCTCAATAGTTATTTCTTCCTTTTGTATTACCTGTTTTTGTTTTGTGTACCTTGTTCTGTTTATATGATATGTCACTTGATAATTTATTGTCTAAGGTCCTCTCTATTCATTGCATAGGTAGGCACCTATGAACTTATGAATGGTCTACTCTGTATGTCTCTGATACATTGTATCCACTTTAACTCATTGTATGTAAAGCACTTTACTTTGTATGTTCCGATATATTGTATCCTCTTTAACTCATTGTATGTAAGCACTTATAAATTGTTATCCTGTTAAGTTTCTGCATGTCTGTACTCTCCCAGGTCATGCCTGAAAATAGTCATTTATGGTTAGTGCACTTACCGGTTAACAAAAGCTAAATAAATAAATAAAAATAAAAACTGCACTCAACAAAGCCTGCTGGCTCACCTTAGGTGCGCACCGACTGACTCACACCTGTGAGCTCTATGCCAGGGCACACTGGCTCACGCTCAATGGCCGACTAAAATATCAATCCTGCCTTCTGGCCAAAAAGATCTGCCTTAGTCAGCTACTGCCAGGGGTCCAACAATTTCTGGTTCCCATCAGTAATCCATGACATACCCGTAACTCTGAACACTAGTCCTTCCTAACTCCGAAATGTCAAACATCTCAAGGACAAAGGTCCTTTACTTACTGTGCACCACTGTGGTTCACCTCCCTCCAGGAGAACATTGCGCGCCTGCCCACACTGGGTACTTTCAAGACGTACTTGAAGCTCCTTATTATACGGGAATCTCAAGTGCCTGCCATTGCTGGCACCACCTTTCCACCCCCCCATCACTACTTCCATCCCCTGCCCCCTCAACCCTTCCCTCTCTCCCTTGAGTAGGCCCTCCTGCTTCCCCCATACACCTAGCACCTCTCCCTCTGCCTCCAATCTAGTCACCTCCCTCGGATCCCTACTGCTATACTGATATTACACTCTCCTTTGCACATTGCACTTGGGCTCCTCCCCTTCACCCTTTTTTCTTTTTTTCTTTAGCACTTAGCAACGCTCCAAACAACCTCTTGTTTGCTGACAACCGACTGGTCTCACCATTCAGCACTGTAAATTGTCCTTTTTCCTGTGACCTGTACTGTGTTTGATATATAATCCTGTTTGTTTACCTTTGTATTTCTGCAATCCTTTGTATAATTTCACCTATCTGTTGGACTGAAACGTCCTGACGTGGAACCTATGTGTAACCCCTAGATGGTGCTATCCCAAGGGCTACTACCCCTGCCCACTTGGCTAGTAGCAGGTTAAGGGGCCTAGGTACTGAAACGGGTGCCTCCACCGGGAGGTCAGGGTTGTTAGTGGTCACACTAACCTGGGCACAGCCCTCTGGGATACTGTAACCCCCCTCCCTTTTTCCCTTCTAGTGGCCTGAACAATACACAATAATTACTTTTGCAATGACCCTTATTCACCATGCAAGTACCCACACTGTTTGCACTTACCACCAGGGCTGGTTCCTCTGGCTTGACCCTGGGGATCCCCTGTAAAACAAGGTTATGCACAGCAAATAGCAACAATACAGTACATTTGGCACAAACTGGAACCACAGTCAGGTTAAATGCAAAAAGAGTTAGATCTGATTTATTCAGGGGACTTGAACAAGGGAGGAGCGTAATCAGGTTGACTTAGAGGCTATATCAATCAAAACAGTCATGCATGCACTTCAGAGTCCCTATACAGTCACACACTATGGGTACCCAGGTGAAGAAGTGGTGGGCTAGCCAGTAATGTTGCCTGGGGTAGGCAGGCATCACAGCTGGTTGGGGCCCTGTGATGGAAGAAAGCAACATGCACAACACACACTATTTGTAATCCAGAGCTGGGGGTCTCAGTTCGTGAAAGGAAAGGCAACAAGACAATCAGATGACCACACTTTAGATTTACCTGTTGTTGCAGGGAGCTACCCTGATGTTTATTTATGATACCCAATACTGGACACAGGCAGGATGAAATCGAGACTGCAGGTTGTTGAGCTGGAGTGCCAGGAGAAGCAGGGCCCACACGAATCACTGAGGCGTCGTTCCTGTTCAAGGTGTTGAGCAGGGGGCTGATCCCCAGGCAGGTCTCTCGCCAATGACTTTCTCTGTGTAACGGGTATTCTGGCTGGGCCAGTGTGGCAAGGCCCAGGCCAAATGGAGATGAATAAGGATTTTAGTCTGTGGAGCTGGATGCAGCCTCCAGCAAGCAAAACACAGTTCAGACACACATTGGGGTACCAAATCACGACCCACTATCAGCACACAGCACATTCACATGTAAAGAAGTTCCACTGTACCAGGCAAATGGCTCTCTGGTAGCAATTACAGAGTCTCTGCACAATCCTGGAGTTCAGAGGTGGCTGGAAGTCCTGACAGGCCGATTGCATTCAGCAAATCTTCAGTCTTCTTCATGTAGAAGCCTGGTCACAATTCAGTGGCTTAACTTGCTCTCCAAATTTGGATTCAGTCCAAAAAAAAGGCACAGGTTCCCTCTCAGGGACAGCAGGCAAGCATGCAGGCCAAAATTCAGGCCTTTCCACAGTTCTTCTGCGCGAAACTTCACCGGCATGCTGCTCGACTATCTCGAGCTGTTATTCCTTTACTTCCCAAATCAGATCTGACTGAAACTGCAAGCAGTCTGGGACTTTCCCCAGCATCCAAAAGGTCTGGCTGACTGATCTGTCTGTCAGTCACAACAAAGGCTCCTCCTCCTCCAGGTTCATTTAGGCGCCAAAAGCCCAAAACTACAATTCCTACAGAATTTTGCTCCCACAAAGTCCCTGGGGACAGGCTCCATTTTAAAGTCCCCAAAGGCACTGATTGGCCTATTTTGGCAGTCCAGGACCAAGATGGTGGAGCTAAACAGAAATGTCCATGCTGCAAAGAAAGCAGGTTTGACAAACTACAATATCATTACCACTCTAATAGATATTCAGCAAATAAGTACTTCTTCTAACAGAGCTCCTTTTACGCTAATAGCGATGGCAGAATGGAGCAATTATTTGGCAGCCCGGGTGGGACTCGAGCATAGAAACACTCAGCCCCCTCCCAGATTAATTATAACTGCAATCCAGGCAGCTCTTAAAGAGACAGTACACAAAGGCTATACAGGCACTCTCTGCCAATAATGTTTGAACGGCTAAACGCAGGACACCCGCCTGGCAGTGAGCATTTAGGCAAGCTCAAGGAAGACTTTTCGGGGACCCAATTTGTAGGGAGTGTTACATATGTAAAGAGCTCTGAGCTCAAATGGTTTTCCGAGTACTAACATAAATAAATAAATAAATTCCAGATTCTCCCCCTGACAAGATATTAGCTTATGCTGATGACTTAGTAGCTACAGTTTCCTTAGAGTCTTGTGAAGCCACCTTTTTGGGAGTGCTTCAAAGCTTTTTGGATGTGTCAGGATCTAAGATTAACATTAGGAAAAGTAAGGGAGTGACCCTGGGTAGTACCCCCTCCCCTCGCCTCTGGAACTTATTTAAGTATCCCGATATCTCCGGATCCCATTTCCATTCTGGCTATCACTTTTGGGCCTGATCACCCTGGTGATAATGCTCTGGCCAACTGGGAGCAGTGCTTATCACATGCAGATGGACTGGTATCTGGGTAGAAGGGGCAGCAAATATCTAAAAAGGAAAAGAGTGGTATCGATCAAAGCATTGCTCATTCCCATTTTTTTTATACCTGAGTTTAGTCTTTCCTCCACCACATAGTTTACTGACAAGGATATACAGTGTATGTTTTCAAACCTTTTGGGGTTCAAGATTAAACCCAGTTAGAAGGAAATTTACAGATAGGCCTCTGCAGGAGGGGGGTGTTGGTATGGTTCATCCTATTGCTTTCTTTTTCAGTCTATTCCTTAGTTATAATATAGGGAACTCCCTTAAACCGGGGAAAAAACATGGAAACAGTTGGTTCTGGAATGGCTGACCCCCTGCTTTCCCTGTTGGGAAGAGGGTTCTACATGTTCTTTGGCAAGATTACAATTCACCCCAGAATATGGCATGGATGGAATAAAGAATGCCTTAAAATGCCATCTGCAGTCTCCTCCCAAAACTGGCCTCCCTTCAAATCTCTGCCAGCCAACACAACCCGGATATCCTTGCCATCGTCGAAACTTGGCTAACACCTAATACTCCGGATCATGCCATCTCTATACAAGGCTACAAGATATTCAGGCTGGATAGGACCTCGAAAAGGGGTGGTGGGTGTGCAATCTACATAAAGGACTACCTCACCTGTCTCCCTGGTTCTTACCCCACCACAAAACCTCAGTGCAACTCCTCCCTATCAAGATACTACTTGGTGCCCAAAACAAAGTCCTCACGATTGCTGCTGTCTATATCCCACCAAAAGATCCTGATTTCAGCCTACAGGCTGTGCTTGAGTTCGTAAGTACACAACCTTCTGACATCGAACTCCTTCTCCTTGGGGACTTTAATATAAATTGGCTTGCTCCTGATGTAGGGTCAAACAAAGATGTTATCCTAGCAGCAAATTTAACACAAGTGGTAAACTCCCCTACCAGGGAAAAACTACAAATCAGGGACCAGCACCCTCATTGACTGGATCCATACCAACCACCCTACCCATTATAACCAATGTAAGTGCTCTCCTGACTCGCTCAGTGATCACTCTCAATAATATACCTGGACAAATAAGTTTGTAAGCTGCCTCCAAAACCATCTATAGCAGAGTCTACCTATGGCAACCTTACTCATCTCAAGACCTGTCTTAGGCAGATAGACTGGTCCTTGATTTACAAAACTCAAGATGTTGGCGTGCCTTGATTACTTATTACTACTTTCAACACTGCCTGTGACACCTATGCACCAGTAAAAAAGCTCAAAATCAAAGCACTCACAAATCCCTGGCTCACGGCGAAGCTATTGGCACAACTCAAAAGTAGGGATCACCTCTGGGCCACTGCAAGAGCTACTGGCACTCTGTCGGACATCCAAAAATATAAACAGGCTCGCAACCACTGTACTAAACAGATCCGCTTGATGAAGAACTCCTACTTCAAGAATGCCCTCTCCAACTCTTGGGGCGAAGAGAAATCCTTCTGGGA
Source organism: Neoceratodus forsteri (assembly GCA_016271365.2). Classification (NCBI taxonomy): domain Eukaryota; kingdom Metazoa; phylum Chordata; order Ceratodontiformes; family Ceratodontidae; genus Neoceratodus; species Neoceratodus forsteri. The sequence continues at coordinate 254,497,579 of CM028133.1, forward strand.
CAACATAAGAAATATCATGGGTCAGCAGTCCAAATCCTCTCCTACAATAATGAGTGTGGATGGAACCACTACATTAGACCCAGTGGTCATTGCAAACACCCTAAATGATACCTTCACAGACCTCAGTGGTGTCCTCTTATCTGATTTCTTCACTGATACTGACCTTCCAAATTCTACTTCTACTACTGCCACTCCAACCAAACCACCCTTCCATTTCAAACTAGTAAAGGCACATGAAGTCTATAAATATGTAAAGAAGGCCATTTCTAAGTCCCGAGCAAGCAGCGACACTATTGACCTTAAACTTCTGTCCCTCACTCTGGAGGAAGTACTGTGCCCCTCACAAAATGTTCAATTCTCCTCTGCTACAGCCAATTCCTAGAAATGGAAGGCTGCAGTTGTCACTCCAGTGCACAAAAGTGGTGATAAGTCACTGCCTGGTAACTATTGCCTGATATCAATACTACCACCTCTCTCTAAGGCCCTTGAGCGCTTGGTGGGGACCAACTTTCAGACTACCTGAAAAGCACAACATCCTATGCACCCAGCAGCATGGATTTAGGAAAGGGCACAGCACATCGACTGCCCTCCTTGAATTCTCAGGAGCAATCCACAATGCCATGGACAAGGAAACCTAACTGGAGCAGTCTACATTGACTTAAAGGCATTTGATACAGTACACCATGGCCTACTTATCAAACAACTACTACCCTAGGGCTCTCACAGGGTCCTGGTGACTGGGTAAAAAATTACCTTGCTCAGCGCTCTCAATCTGTAAAAGTAGCTGGAGTTCTCTCAGACTCAAAACCAGTTCACTCAGGAGTTCCCCAGGGATCCATCCTGGGCCCCCTCCTTTTCAGCCTTTTCCTAAACTCCCTCCCCAAATCCTGCCCTGAACAAATAATCCTCTATGCCGAAAATGCCGTGATTCTTGCCACTCATAAAGAAGAAGAGGAAGAATCAGCATTTATATAGCGCTTTTCATACACAGTATCCCAAAGCGCTTTACAAGCAATGCTAGACTGGTAGTGAAGTGACTGAATGTGTGGTGGCAGCCATATCGCACATCATCACCCAACACAGCCTGGAAGATTGCATGAACCAGTTTATGGGAAGGGGAATGTTGGCCAGGACACCGGGAATGTTCCCTGCTCTTTACGAAGAGTACCCTGGGTTCTTTTACTTCCACCTGGACACCCACCAGGACAACACCAGGATGGGCAGAAGGGACCTCAGTTTAACATCTCATCCGAAGGACGGCACACCCCAACAGTACAGCACCCCCCAATACTGCACTCAGATGCCAGCGATTTTTAGGTGCAAGTCCATCCCAGTGTGGGATGAGAACCCACAACCTTTTGGTCCAGAGGCAGATGTGCTACCAACTGAGCCACACTGACACCATAAAGATCCGAACCTCTTACGCCTCAACCTTCAGCATGCTTTTTCCAAAGTTGAGATGTGGTTCCTTGAACATAAGCTGGTTCTAAACCACAAAAAAAATAAATCCATGCTCTTCTCTAACCCGCAAAACAAGAAACGGCAAGTCCCACTCACCATTAATACATACCTGGGAAATACCCTTGAACAAGTACCAATTTTCAAATATCTTGGAATCAACTTTGATCAAGGCCTAACCTTTGCAACTCACATTGATAGTACAGTAAAAACTATTAATCAGCGAATTGGGATTCTGTATCGGAACCGACAGCTCCTTACCCATTCTGCACTGGGGATTGCCATCTAATCCTCTTTCATCTCAGTCGTTGACTATGGCTTAGTTATATACGGATCTGCCACTACTACAGCACTTAGTCGCATTACAACATCCCTAAATAAGGCCTGTCGGCTGCTCACTGGTGCACATCGAAGTACCCACACATGTGAACTCTATGCTGACTCAGGTTGGTTGCAACTCTCAAACCGGATAAAGTACCTTACCTGCCTGATGGAGAAAAAATTCACTCTGGGCCTCACTCCACCTTGTATCCAAGACCTGTTATGCCCAAGCGCTAGCACCCGTTTTACCAGAAGATCAGAACACCAGCCTCTCCAAGTCCCCCGATGCCGGACTTCTCAGGGACAAAGATCATTTGTCTATCGTGCCCCCAGCTGGCTAAAAGTCCTCAGCGCTCATATTACTGCCTCCACCTCTCTAGGTATTTTCAAATCAAGGCTGTTCTCTCACCTTGCCACCTCCAGCTCCTGTGACTGCCCTGATTAAACGTCCTATTTTCTCACTACCCACCCTGTTCCGTTATTTGACAAAGACATGTTTGGGAAACCTTTTCTCCTGCTGTTGTCTGCTCCCCACACCTTTCACTTACCCTCTTTGTTCTGGACTTTTTCCCTATTTGTTTCTCCTAATCTGGCATGACCTCTTTCTTGTAATAATAATGTGATTATTGATATCTCATGTCCTTTTGCACAAATGATTTGATATGTATTTGTTTATGTTTTCTCGCTCTTGACACAGCACAAATTGTTGTGTTATCGATGTAACCTTTTTTGTACTGTACCTAATTGACGTGGAACCTTTGTAAAAGAGCCTCTGGCTCAAAGGTAGTAATTCCTAGAACAATAAACTAAACTAAACTACAATGGGGAGTATCTCCCTCACAACTACAGACCATGTGTAGAAAGGCAATATACAAAGCCATTGTGTACACTGAGTGCTTATCTGAGGTCTCATTTCCAATGTGTCAGGTAAATTTCCTACAGCAGGTTATGAAGCAGCTTACCAACCCCAGACTCCCCGCTTTTGTATGGGACAGTGTATGGCTGGGTAGTTTTGATAGGTTAAGTGTCAGCGCTAGCAACAAGCACATATTTCAGATAGATTCTGTCCCAGGGAGACCTGTTCTCAGACATTAGAGACCCAGCAACATTTATTTTTGGAATGCCCTTATGCCAGCTCCTTTTGGGGGTTTTTAGCAGACGCATGGAGAGAACCACACTTCCTATCTTTAGACTTCCGTACTTTGGTGTATGGTACTTTCACTGGGTCATGGGGTCGATATCATGGTGACACTGTATATATTGTCTTTGCCATAATTCATTACTACATCTGGCAAACCAGATGCGTTTGAGTATTACAGCAAAAATTGGTCTGTAACAAAGAAATTCTGATCAACATCAGAAAATCTATAGATAAAGTTTATAGAAAGGATCTTTTAAGGTTTACTGCTGAAAAAACAAAGCATCTGTGGGTTAATTGTGAACAGTGGTTTTCATATGATACTAGATAACGGATGAATTTGGACCACATTTCCAAGACACGTATATCGTTATGATTGTTTTCTTTTTGATAATGTTTTTTGTTTAAATACTGTATTTCATTAATGTGTACTTGTAATGATGTCCGTCATTCAATAAAAATTCCCCTACTCTTTTCGAGAAGTGCCATGTGATCTTTAACATTTATTTATTTAGCTTTTGTTGACCGGGTAAGTGCACTAGACAAATCCTGCCTATTTTCAGGCACGACCCGGGGGGAGGGGATACAGATGAACGGCAACTGACCTTGAACCAGATTAAGCTGTTGGTGGTATTTTTAGTGAATGAGGGAAATTTGGCCAGGACACCGGGGAAATTCCCCTACTCTTTTCGATAAGTGCCATGGGATCTTTAACATCCACCTGAACTACCACCAATCCAGGCAGATGGGACCTCGGTTTAACGTCTCATCCGAAAGACGGCACCTCAGAAATGCAGCACCCCTCTCATTGCTTCATCATAATGTCAGTATTGGGATTTAACCCAAGTGCCTGATGTGGGGATAGAACCCACAGCCTTTTGATCTCCCAGCCTTAGAGGCAAATGTGCTACCTGCTGAGCCACAGACACTGACACCTGCTGAGCCACTGCCACTGCCACTGACACTGACTTTATGTCACTGTATTTATGACACTGTTTTTAATGGAATGCTCCCCTGAGTTTTACTGTCAGCATTGAGTCAGTTAAAGGATACCTAAACACAGTCCACTTAAGTTACAGTGTTTTTTTTATAGTGGAGGTTTGAAGTGGACTATTCATATGTACTGTTAGATTTTCTTTTGGGATAGTCAAAAATCTTTTTAAGTAGCCATGAGGGCTTGTACTACAAAATATAATATTTCAGTAAGTACATCAGCTGGGTCAGCAGAAATGTCTGTGGGGCTAGTGGATTTTCCAAGTCACTTGTTGGCTAGTGCTAGTGGAGCCAAAACAGACAGACAGGAAAATAATACAAATTTTAAGAAGTAGTCAGTTGTAACTATTCATTTCTGAAGCATTTTCCTTTTTCCTTTTCCTCATTAGAAAGTCTTCTATGTGATAATATTGTGCTGGATATGTGGAACATCTCTTAGCCTGTCAGCTGACTTTTCTATCTGTATCGCCCCCACTACATCATCAGCATGGTGATTTCACTGAAAGTGACATCACAAGTGAATGACCTGGTAGTCACTTAATGGCTGTTCCTAAGCAGCAGTGATGCCACAGTCAGTGAGGTAGCAATACTGATGATGTAGTGTGGGGGGGGGGCAATAGAGCTAGATATGTCAGCTGCCAGGCTAAGAGCTGTTCCACACATCACACCTACTAACAACAGCTAAACGCTCTTCTAATTAAACAATGGGAAAAGAAAAAGTGCCTCAGATATAACAGGTAAAGGTTGGTTCCTTTTAAAATCTAATATTACTTTTAGGCAGTACACTAGCTCTTTAATTTCGACCCCTGCATGGATCAGCCTGACTGGGAATGGATTTCTCTTTTTTTTTTTTATGTATTCTCCTCTAGCAGGTCACTACCCCCTGGTCCCCAGATACATCGGCCCTCCATGCCACTTAATTGGAGACAGCTGTAACCTGTACGGTGGTTCCCCCATATGGGGCTCATGACAGGCAGTAGAGAGAGTATACATATGTATACAGAGAACAGTGTACTCCAAATCCGTGTCATGTTGGTTGTGCTGTCCATTTCTGTGCCATCACCTTGGTGACCACATGTCGTGATACAGGGATCAATATTACAAGTTCACTTTTTTTGTTACCTGTTGTCGACTGGGTGTGTCAGGTATGCATAATGATGTTGTGTGTGTGTTGTTTTTTGTTCCCATTACTAATGTGGGGAAGCCACATTCACCACTCCTACCCCATCTAATTCTTTAATCAGGAATGTAAGGAATGTATTGGATTCGTCTCAAAAATGCTCCATCTTGTTATACAGGAATGCTGCTCTTTATCAAATTCTTTTGTTCTGTTTTCACCAAGGAAGCGGACAGACCTATGCCACAAGGGAAAATTGGGGAGATCCTTAATGATGGGAAGGAGAATAAGGAGTAGATAGAGGTAGACAGGGTCTTAAGAGGGCTGAGGGAACTGAGGGTGGATAGGGCACCAGGCCCAGATGGGGTACACCCTAGGGTCCTGAGAGAACTGGCAGAGGTTTTAGCAGTGCCACTAGCTGATCTATTCAGCACCTCATCGGAGAAAGGGTGTGTACCTCTGGATTGGAGACAGTTGACATACTGTACCCGGACTTCAGCAAGGCATTCGACTCAGTGCCATATGGGAGGCTGATCAGCAAGTTGGGGGACCACCTTAGAATAGGGGACAAAATGCAGGGTGGATCAAGAGTTGGCTAGGGGAGAGGGACCAAACAGTGGTGGTACGGGGGGAACTCTTCAAGCCTTAATCTGTAACCAGTGGGGTACCACAGGGCTCAGTACTAAGTCCTGTGCTGTTCAACATATTTATAGGTGACATTGCAGAGGGAATCAAAAGCAAGATCTGCCTCTTTGCTGATAATACTAAGTTCTATGGGAGGGTGGACACAGTGGAGGGGTACAGGATTTTAGGGAGGGCCAGGCTAAGCTGGAGAAATGGTCAGGCATCTGTCAGTTGGGCTTTAATGCTAAGAAATGTAAGGTAATGCACATGGGGGCCAGAGACCCAAAGGCCAGTTATTGGCTAGGGGGAATGCAGGTGTCAGTATCAGAGGAGGAAAGGGACCTGGGAGTAATGGTCATGGGTGATATGAGAAACACAACGCAGTGCTAAAAGGCAGCAGCCAAGGCAAATAAAATGTTGGGCTGCTTCGCAAGGGGAATCACCTCTAGAAGGGAAAAAGTTATTCTGCCACTGTACAGGTCACTGGTGATACCAGACCTGGAGTACTGTGTTCAGTTCTGGTGCCCTTACGTGCAGCAGGATATCAAACTACTAGGCGGGGTCCAGCGGAGGGCAACCAAAATGATCAGGGGCATGGGGACAGAACATATGAGGAGAGGCTGAGGGAACTGAACATATACTCTCAGGAGGACAGAAGGGAGAGGGAGGGATATGATCAAAACCTTCAAGTACCTTAAGAGCATAAAAAGGGTTTGTAGGAAGGGCATATTTAACTTAAGAAAGGAGGTTACAACAAGGGGGCATTACCTGAAATTGGTGGGGGTAGATTCAAGAAGGAAATGAGGAGGAACTTTTTCATGGAAAGGGCGGTGAGGCAGTGGAATGAGCTACTGGTGCAGGTGGTGGCAACAAAGACAGTGGGCAGTCTTAAGAGGGTGGGACGGAATGATGAAGAGGATTAAGACTGAAGGGAGCTCTACTGGGAAGGGGTTAGGGGAAGGAAACAGGAAGGTGGGGGATGACTCCAGGTGGAGTTGTGGAGGGGGGGCAGCCCCAGGGAAGTAACTGAGCTGCACACTCGAGCAGACTCAATAGACCGTTACAGCCTTTTTCTGCTGACAAGTTCATATGTACATATGTAAATTCGGCCAATATAGCATTCACCTCAGGGCAGCATAAACATTCTAGTGCTGTGTCCATGATAGCATAATGATTGCAGGAGCCCCAATATAAAAGAAAAAAGGGAGAATGGAAAAGAAGTTAACATGCTGTTAAAGCACACACAGAAGCAAAGCCAACGACCACGAAAAGTACATATAACATGTGAAGCAACAAAAGTGACGTGTATCTGTCATGTCCTTATGAAATTGCTGTTTTCACAATTTTTTGTTTACTACAGTTTCACCCCTAATTCCACAAGCTTCTGTTTAGTCACACCCGATGAGAGGTAGGAAAACATGACTGCCCTGATGGAGGTGAGGAACCTTAGTGAACACTGGCTGGTTGGTAGGTGCCGTTGTATGTCGGGGTATCAGGACTGTGGCATTCGGCAGATGTGGGACTGTCTAGTAAGGGAAAATAAAGAAAATTAACAGGAACAAAAAAGCAAACACACAACATCATTGTGCATACCTGATGCACCCACCCAACAACAGGTAACAATAAAACGTCAGCTTGTCATGCTGATGCCAGTACCATCACATGTGGTCACCAAGGTGATGGCACAGAAATGAACAGCCCATCCAGCATAACAGGGATTTGGAGTACACTGTACTCTGTATATATATATATATGTCTACTGTCTCTACTGCCTGCCATGTTCCCCAGAGGGGGACCCACTGTGCTGGTTATGACAGTCTCCCATCAAGTGGGGGTGGGAGTCAATGTGTCTGGGGACCAGGGGCCAGAGACCAACCAGCTAGGGGAGAATAAACAGAATAAAAAAAAGAAAAATCCAATCTCAGGCTGATCCATGCAGGTATCAAATTAAGTTTTGTAGCTACTAGGCAGCCGGGTAGTGACTTGGAAAATCCACTAGCCACACAGACTTTTCTACTGGCCCAGCTGATCTACTTATTGAAATATTACCTTTTCCAGTACAAACCCTGGCATGACTACTTGAAAAGATTTTTGACTATCCCAAAAGAAAATCTAACAGCATTTGGCTAGTGGACCGGTGCCAGTTTCAACCCCCGTGAACAGCCATATGTGGTCACACAGTTGACAGTACAGGAACGGACAGCCCGGAACCCCCTCCCAGTACATACACACATACACAACACAATAATATCACAATAGGTAACATATACAATGAGAAAAAATGCACAAACATACTTGTACTGCAACACAAAATGAAACCATAACCAAACACAGACCCTAATAAATAAACATGGATCACCATCAGATATTTTTTTTTTTTAAGTTGGTTGTGCCAAGGCTCTTTTCCAGGTGCAACCCGGGGGGAAAAGAGGATTACAATAATATCAGTAAAACAGACAATAAATTTCGATACTCATAAGTTAACACTGTGAATTGCACACATAAGCACAGTAAATTTACAAACATGAAGTAGTAACAATGTAAGCAACTGCAGTAAACACTGTATAATTACAGTTGCAGTACAGGAACAGGGGAAACATCAGTAAAACCAGTGCAAGTCAAATAGCTCGGAATCAAATACAATAAAAGGCTGATAAATCATTTTAGGAAGAAAAGCAGAGGAGACTGAGAGGAGGATGGAAACAAGTGGAAGATAAGTGAAGAGAGTGACAAGGCTGGCAGAGAGTCAGTGCCCAATGGGAAGAGTTAGCCTTGGCAGTGGCAGGAGTTTGGCAATACTGGTTGAGTGGATAGATCTTGTTTTAGTAAGGAGATGGAGGGGGAGTGGTGGGTTTAGAAGGACAGGGAGTTCCAGAGTGAGGGTAATCTAAAGGAGAAGGTGGCTGAACCTGAGCTGTGGGAGGGGCGCAGGAGGGCGAAAGTGTGAGCGTCCCTGAATCGTAGAGGATAAGAAAGTTCCATTGAGGGGGAAACAAGGGATTGGAGGTTGGAGGGAAGTGAACCGAACCAGAATTTTGAGATGAATATAGCTGAATGGAGCTGCCATCGCTGTTGAAGGGATATGAGGGAGAGGGTTGAGTAAAGGGTGCAGTGATGGGTGGGGAGAGGTAGCATTTGTGGCAAAACGACAAAATGTGTTGTATAAGGTATGAAGTCTGGTGAGGAGGGAAGTAGATGCGGACCTGTACATCACATCGGCAGAGTCAAAAGAGGGTAATATCATCTTAGTCATGAGCTGTCGACAGGTGTGTGGGGGGCATCCTTGTTTCTGTACAGGACTCCCAGCTTGGGCAGGAGTTTCACAACAATGTGTTCGATATGTCTGGAGATGTCAAGCCAGGAGTCGAGCCAGACACCCAGATATTTGTAGTGGGGGACAACATCAAACTAGGTGCCATCAAGTGTATAGAAAGTGAGGGGGAGGAGAGGGAGGTTAGCTTTGGGTGGTTCCAAAGATCACAGAGACGGTATTTTTGACGTTGACCTTAAGGTGATTAGCCTGGATCCAGCGAAGGACTGAGTGAAAGTCGGTTTGCAGGAGCTCTTGCATGGAAGTGAGGGAGGGACCGGTGGTGTAGAGGACCATGTCATCAATGTACATTTGTATGTTTGCCATTGAGCATGATGGTAGGAGGTCATTTAGGAATATAGAGAATAAAATAGGGCCCAAAATGAATCCTTGGGGAACACCTGCCAAAATTGGTAGAGGGGGAGATAGGGTTCCGCTAATTTTAACGTGTTGTGTTCTGCCTGTGATATATGATTGAAACCAATTTACGGTGATGGGAAAGAGGCCTGCAGCAGCCAATTTGTTGAGCAGAAGTGGGTGGGACACAGAGTCAAAAGCCTTTGTGAGATCAATAAATATTGCAACAGTGAAGTGGCCATGATTCATGCCTGAGAGCATACTGTTTGTGACACAGAGGGGGGAGGTAGTGGTGGAGTGATTGGCCCAGAAGTCTGATTGAAAGGGAGAAAGAAAATTTGAGGAGTTTAGGAACTCAGAGAGGTGGATGTGAACAAGTGATTCTTACAGTTTGGCAAGGGATTGGAGTAGAGAAATTGGGCGATAGTTGCCTGAGGAATGGGCATCCCCTCCTTTGTGTAAGGGTAGGACGTGTGCAGTCTTCCAGGCCTGTAGGAACGTGGCCAGGAGGAAAGAGCGATTTAAGATGGGTGCACATGGGCACCTCTGAAGAGACACACACACACACACGCACGCATGCACGCACACTCACACACACAAACATACACACACACACGCACACTAAACAGTATGACTTGTTATAGTTCAGAACTGATGAGTACAAAGACATAAATATAATATAGATATACAATTTGTGATGCAGCATAGGACAATCAGCTGCTATACAATATAGGACCGCTTTTTTCCTGTCACTACCAGGCGGGTCAGAGGTGGGCGCTCACTCTGGGTCTCTAAAGACCTCCTAACCCTTATGAAGGCCAGAGACCGTGCCTGGTCCACTTTCAAAGCAACCCACTCTCCTGACCACTGGGATGCTTACAGCCGCATAAGGAACAAATGTAAACAACAGGCCAAATTTTTGAAACAGATCCACTTCTGCAATCTGTAAAAGGCCAACTTTAGAGACCCTAGAAAATTCTGGGACTCTAATCAGCTCCCTCCTAAACCCCCACTCCAGCTACGCTGCATCACATCTCAACTCCTAGGATGGGCTGCTGACCGACCCTCACGATGTGGCCAGTGTCTTCAACTGTAAGTTCACCAACTTATCCACGTACCTAAATGAGCTGCCAACTGCCCAACCTCAAAGCTCAGCCCTAATACCTGACACACTGCCATCCTCCTCCAGCTCTGCCACTCACCCGCAAATACCCCATTCTATTTTAAAGCCCTCTCCATACATGACACAGTGAAGCTACTCAAAAGTCTACCTAACCACGGCTCCTCCGGATCTGATGGGCTATCTCCAGTCTTCCTTAAGCTGATCTCTCTGATGATTGCCAAGCCACTCACCTTCATCTTTAACCTTGCCTTATCCACCTCCTCCATGCTTGACCCATGGAAGATAGCTAAGGTTATCCCCATTCTTAAATCAGGTGACCCCAAATCCTCTGACAATTACCGTCTGATATCCATCCTCCCTCATCTCAGTAAACTACTCGAGAGAGCAGTCCACAGTCAGCTCACTGAGTACATAGGCAAATACACCTTCCTATGCAACCAACAGCATGGCTTTTGCAAGAATCATTCCACCGCCACTGCCCTCGACCTTCTGACTGACCACATCCTCTCTAACATGGATAATGGTAAAGTCGCCGGGGCTGTCTTCATTGACCTCTCAAAGGCTTTTGACATGGTTAACCATGCTTTCCTTACCTCCAAGCTTAGCCTCCTTGGTTGTTCTCAGAAAGTCATAAGCTGGTTCACTAACTACCTTACTGATCGCTCACAATTCGTGTGTATTGGTCAAACCTGCTCCCCCACCCTGCTTGTCTCTGTGGGGGTCCCTCAAGGCTCAATTCTCGGTCTCTTCCTTTTGTCCTTATTTGTTAATGTGCTTCCCTTCGACTGCCTCAACTGTCACTCTCTCCTGTATGCCGATGACCTTGTCCTCTTCCACAGTGACAAATCCACGGCCGCAATCTCCTCAGTTCTCTTGCACAACTATGCTGCGGCCCACAGCTGGTTCTCAAAAAAACTCCTCTTAGTAAATGCCAAAAAAACTAAATCCATGCTGTTCGGATCTAAGCCCTTCCTGGCCAAAACTAAAAACCATGCCCCCTTACGCATTCTCACCCCAGACGGCCCAGCCCTGGAGGACGTCAACACCTAACAAATACTTAGGAGTACTGCTTGACCCCTCCCTCACCTTCACTGAGCATGCAAATTCCCTTGTCAGAAGGTTCCATCAAAAGTTAGGTGCCGCCTATAGATTCAAGCAATACCTTACCCCTGAAGCCAGATTAGCCATTGTCCAGGGTAATCTTCTCCCTATTCTTGACTACTGCTCCCCTATTTATGCCAGGACCTCAGCTACTGCCATGGTTAAACTCTCTGCTGCCTACAACAGCGCTTGTTGCTTTGCTTTATTGGCCCTGTTCTCCACCCACCACTGTACCCTCTATAATACCCTTGGATGGCTACCGCTGCAAGGTCACTTTGACCTAGCCCTCTGCTGCATGGTGGACAATGTCATCCGCACTGCTCCAGAATCCCCCCAACTGCCCTTCTGAAAACCCGAACGCTCCTCCACAACCTCTACTCTAATGGTACTCCCCCTCTAGCTGTTCCTAGGGTATCCACCAACATGGGTAGCAGAGCTTGGTCTGCAGCTGCCCCTTTGCAGTGGAACAAACTACCAGCTGAACTCCATTCCACTGACACACACTCCAGTTTCAAGTCCCACCTTAAAGTCTGGTTCCTGGCAAACTCATCCTGCCGCTGCTCCCTGGGGTCTGACTTTAACCCACACTAGTCAACTCCCCAGCCCAGGGGTTACCCACCTACCCACACTAGTCAACTCCCCTGCCTACAACTATTATATTGTATTTTTCACAGTAATATTTGACTTCCTTGCCTGTCCATATTGCAGATATATTTTTTACTGAGTATTCTGTGTATTACTTGCTCACTGAACGATGCAGTCACACATTGTACACTGTGCCTACGATTTGTTTGTTTTGTACCAAATCTTCTCATGTCCGATATTGAAACCTCGTATTCACTGTTCTCAAATGGACCTATGCATCAAACCTGTATATTGTGCTTACTATTGTTGCTTGTATCAAATCTGTTTCATGTGTATTACTGTTACCTTGTACTCCACTGTCACCCTGCGCCATGTATTATGGCTCAGGTTGTGCCTGAAAACAGTACCTGGGATCAGTGCACTCACCCGGTTATCAAACTCACAAATAAATAAATAAATAATGGGGGAAAGGGCATCACAGATGATACGAAGGACTAGAATACCTTTGTGTTGCTAAATAAAGCAGACAATGCCCTTTGATTACATATAAAGTAATGACTATGTATTAACAATTAAAAATACTAACAAATCCAAGGTAAGTCTTTGATCTGAGTCAGTGTCAGTGGCTTAGTAAGTAGCACACTCACCTCTGAGGCTGGGAGATCAGAAGGCTCTGGGTTCTATCCCCACAACAGGCACTTGGGTTAATATCCCAGTACTGACACTGTAGTGCAGCATGAGGGGGGTGCTGCACTCCTGAGGTGCCGTCTTTCAGATGAGATGTTAAACCGAGGTCCCGTCTGCCTGTTCTGGTGGTAGTTCATGTGGATGTTAAAGATCCCATGGCACTTCTGGAAAAGAGTAGGGGAAGTTTTTATTCAACATTCAAAAACAGAACTGAAAAGATAACAAAGGTGAAATCAAAACATAAATTGGATACAACTTATATGAATCACCTCATAGGGCCCACCTCATAACATTCCATACACAGTACTCATACCAACATAATCCCGTAATGAAATATCTGTGATAACATAAGACAAGTCCCGTCACCAAAACAAATAACAATAATCCTTATTTCAGAAACATTCTATATACAATACTCTGGTGGAGGTCTCAGAAAGGAAAAGATTACGACAAGCATTACCCCACCCACCCAACATTTTTCCATAGTCTGAACCCACATCCTGTCCTAATGTATGAAATTCATATTCATAGATTCTATCTAGTTCTCCTTGAACGTTAAATACTACTTCTTGCTGTGGAACCACTTTACCTTGTAGGAATCGTAGGCATCTCGCCTGCCATAAGGACCACTTTAAACAAGCTAAAAGGACATAAACAGTGCTTTTTGTCCATTTTAACCACGAAGCAGGAATTTGTCCTAAAGTCAAAATATCATGTCATATACTGAAAGAAAGTTTCTCCCCACCAGCCAGCTAATTGATTCCAAAACCCCCGAACATGCACAAAATCAAAAAACATGCTGCATAGTTTCCACTTGGCCATGACAAAGTAGCTCCCCACATCCTCTGTCATCAAGTTGTTTGTGCTTTTGGTTGCCCTTTACATTCAATTTCTGATGCCCACATAACCATATGAAATCTTGCACCTTAAAGAAGGATCCGTGGTTCCACAATACTTTCCAACAGCAGCACAGTATTAATTGTAGGGGGTTCTTGAAATAAGTTCTCCTTCTTGTACCATTTGTCAAGAAGAACTTTATAAAAATGTTTTTTCTCATTTCCCAAGAACCAAGCAAGCTCGACTTTCCATGTCCTAATATATCTTAATGTGGTCTATACATAACCTGGAAGTGCTTTCTCTGAGGGATGCCATTTACCTCTACCCCATGCCGTCAAAAAAGGCGTTCCCCACAACTGCATACACAACAATCCCATGCCCTCGGATTCTAAGACTAAGGGATGAATTGAACTAAAAAAAAAATTCCCAAAAAGATATATTAAAGGTTGAATCATATTCAGACCCCCCGCTTTCCAAGCCCTATACGTATGTACCCTCTTAACTGGATTTAACCTACTGCCCCACATAAAAAGAAAAAAGAGGCCCATAACTTTTGTATGCATAGCAAAAGAAAGCAGAAAAACATGTGAGATATATAAAAATATGTGAGCTATATATGCTCTTAGTAAATACACTCTTTTTTTCCCTAGTCATTTTCCAGGAAAGCCATGACATAACTTTAAGTTTAGCCAAGTCATACACCGAGCTCCAATTATTTCATTCTGAGTCCCTAGAACCAAAGAAAAAGCCTAAAATCTGAATTTCATCTTTCGTCATAGTAATGGGAAGCTTTTCCACCATTTGTGCAGCCCCCAGAACTAAAACCTTACTCTTTCCTATATTAATCTTAATCCCTGTAGTATCATAGACTTCCTCCAGTGTTTGTAAAATCCATTCACCAGATTCTAAATCGGCTATAGTAAAAACGCAGTCATCAGCATAAGCAGTAACTTTCTGAAAAACAATCCCATTCTTATTTTTAATAGCCCTAATATCTGCACCAGATTCAATGATCCTTAGTATAGGGTCTAAACCAAACACATATAACAAAGGACTCATTGGACAGCCCTGTCTAACACCATTTTTCAAATAAACAGGTATACCTAGATGTCCGTTCACCAAGGGGGTGACCTGTACTTCAGTATACAATGTCCTCAGTAGAATCAAGAAGGGCTCTGGAACTCCATAATGTTGCAACACCGCCCAGATATATTCCTGTCGCACTGCATCAAACGCAGTCTCCTGATCAATAGTCATCAGATAACCATCCAAATTCATTTCTAAACCTTGTTCTATTATTTCTCTAATAAAGGCCAAATTATGAACAATATTTCTACCTGGAATTGCACAGGTCTGTACAGAATTAATAACCTTTTGTGCAATTTTGGCTAGACGATTAGTCAGGATTTTAGTTAAAATCTTGTAATCAGAATTCAATAAACTCAAGGGCCTCCAATTGTTAACCTCCTGAGGATCCCCTTTTTTATACAGGAAAGTCATAATTCCCTCCTTCATGCTAGGCACTAACCTATTTTCTTCCCAAATGGCTCCATAAACAATCTGTAACCAAGGAGCCAAGATGTCAGAAAAGCATTTATAAAAATTGTTAGGAATTCCATCAATTCCCGGGGTAGTCTTTGGAGTCATTTTAGAAATAACCTCCTTTTTCTCTATTTCTGAAATCGGTATTATTAAACCAGCTTCCTCTTCTTTACTCAACTGTGGTATTTCCAGTAGTTGTACAAATTAGTGTGGCTGCCCTACTCTATCCTTCTGGAACATAACCTTAATATCAGGGGTGTAGCCAGAAATTTCCATTTTGTACACAATCTCCAACACTTACACCCCCCCCATTAAAAAATGTACACATCTTTTCCAAATGGCACCCCCTTCCAAACAAGTCAGATTGTTGTCAGATGATTCCTCTAATCTTTAAAGAGGTTATACATATATCTGTCTCATAAACAACAGAAGTTTGAACAGAGACACTACTCAGTGGCCTACACTAACTCAAATACTACAGATTAGAATGAAAATGTTAACAGAAAGGCACATGGTTTGTGACAGGCACTCAACAAAACTGTACACAAATGTCTGTCTACACCCTTGCTTAATATGGTTTTGAATTAAGAGCATAAGTCTACTGTTATGTGTCACTAAGGTTCCCTGTTCATCCTTTAAGGCAGTCATAACTAGGCGCTGAGCCCCCTGCAAGCCTAAATCATAAGGGTTCACCCGCTCTTTTGATCCCCTAATCTGATACTTTTGTTGCTGTGCTGCCCTCTTCTCAGACTCTTTTAAATACATATACATTGTCTCTTTAATGGATTGTAACTGTACCTTCACATTATTTTTCGTATCGGCAGCTTGACTCAGCACCTACATATATTTTGCTCTAAGCCCTAAATACTGGATATAATTTC
This sequence comes from Neoceratodus forsteri, assembly GCA_016271365.2. Taxonomy (NCBI): domain Eukaryota; kingdom Metazoa; phylum Chordata; order Ceratodontiformes; family Ceratodontidae; genus Neoceratodus; species Neoceratodus forsteri. The sequence continues at coordinate 254,513,653 of CM028133.1, forward strand.
ATTTAGCTTTTTCACTGGTGAGATTCATGTAAAGTTTTTTTAGATATCTCTTCGTGTCTTCCCACCAATCTATAGGGCTATCATACAGAAAACAAATATCCGCTTTTAACATGAAATACTCTCTCACAGAAGTCTGCATAAGGGCCTCCTGCAAAACTGCAACATTCATTTTCCAATAGTCCCTCTCCATGGGAAACTTCTGTACTATTCCTAATTGTAGCCTAACAGCCATATGATCCGATGTTTCCAAAGGGACAACCACCACTTCCTGACAAGTAATCCGAGTAGACACAAACCAAAAATCAATCCTTGTGGACAAATTTCCTTTATAAAAGGTGTGTGTAGGAGCTTCTTTCAAAATATCATAAGCAGCACAAAAATTATTGACCCGTAAGATTTTAAGTAAGGCATTCGTGTCACTGTAAATCTTTGTCGTAGCCCTCCCCCAATCTGTATGTGATAGCCCACAATTAAAATCACCTCCCCATAGTACCAACTTAGAGGTGTGCAGGTAAGGTTCTATTCTCCTAAAGAGAAAGGACCTATCCGCTTTAACTTGAGGAGCATAAATGTTTATAGTTCTACAAGTCACCTTCCCTAAAACCACATCCATAATCAAAGCCCTCCCTGGCTGAATATCGAAAATTTGTAAGACACGGACAGTCAAACCTGAAATTAAAAAACCCAATCCTGAACACGATTCTTCTCCCAAAGACCAAAAGAAGACACCTCATCTCCAATCCCTTTGAGCCTCCCTCACCTCTGGCAAAGAATGCAATCTGGTATCCTGCAGCAGAATAACATGTCCTCTCCCTTCTCTAAGACTAGCAAAAGTGACTTACCTTTTTTCCAATGACTTAGTGCTGTTCACATTAATTGTGAGAAGAGAAATAGTTGCATTCATAAAAGGCAGAATATAGAGGAGAGAAAAAAAAAACATAATAACAAAGCATGATAGATAGGCAATCATTGTCATTTCTTCTTTTTATGCTTTCTAGGTTTAGGCTTAGCAACAGGCCCTACATCAGTGGCAATATCAGCCTGCAAAGAAGCAATAGAGGATAAGTCTGAATCAATACTTTCTTTTTCACCACCCTGTTCAAACAACCAAGTGTAGGAGTTGTGTACTGGGAGACCTTCCAAGTCCTTAGAAGTTGCTTGAGAGTCTATAAGGGGTTTCGCTGCTTTTGATCTAGTAACCCTGTGGAACGTTGCTTCCTGTTGTACAGTGGGAGGGGGCATCGGGTTCTCCTCCACTACCATCTCCATATTCTGTCCTGATTCAACCAGATTATCTTGCACACCGGACTCAGTTATAGTCTGGGGAAGGGGGTCACATAGATCAGCATCTGCCATGGAATCAGCATCACTCCTTGTTTCTACAATACCAGGCCCCACGTCTACCCCAGCAGACCAGGACTCAGGCATCACCCATCCAGAACTACTCCCTCTGCAGAGGACTCTTCACATGTTCTAGGCTCTCTTTGAGGTTGCGGACCTATATTAGGTGCAGATTTTAACAGTTCCAGCATACACATTTTTTCTTTTTGTGCAGTGACTACATAAGCATCTTGCTCAGCCCGAATAGCCAAATCTCTACTATTGTGAGAAGCCCAAGAACAATTACGGAAAGTATGTCCTTGTTCATCACACAAATTACATCTTAAAGGTTGCTGATATTGTGCCCCAAAATGACCCATTTCAGCACAAAGGTCACACTTCTGCTTACGCAGACATTACTTGAATGTCCAATATCCCCACATGCCCTGGGTTGTCCTGGGTAAAAAATTACCCCACGGTCTCGTCCTAAAAAAAAAAAACAATTCGGCAAATGTTTTGTCAGACCATGTTCGAAATTCAAAACAACTTGATATTTCCAGCCACCAGTCCAAAGTTGTTCATCATCTAATATAGGCTCTTTAACAGTGCAATGCTGTTGTAACCAATAGGTAATATTCGCTAAATTCACCCCTTTGTTCCGAAAAAATACTGTAATCTTTTTCGTCAGGGGTTTTGTTAGGGGTATTGCCAAAAACGGTTTCCATAAAGGAGAAAGCTTCAAAAGTCGGTATTGTTTCCAAAACCTTTCAAGACCTGCCGGGTGCTTAAAGCTAATGTATAAGGGCATATATTTCATATGCATAGTACTTCATGCTATCTTTAAGCAAGGCCCACCCTACAAAATGCCTGTCAGGAACATCCGAAATATCACCCCTATATTTTAAACGTACAGCATTTCTTCTCATAGCTGGTTCTGATAGGAGCCTATTATCAGATAGAAAGAGTAGTTCCTGCACCTTATCATGCCATACATTATCAGGGGCCTGCAAGGGTTTTTCTGGGCCTTTTTGCAACTCAGGAGTAATATCCTGACCCAAAGAAATAGAGCCAGCCACCTCCTCCCCAGTAGTTAACAAAGGAGAGTCACTCTCCAAATTTTTAATCTCTTCTAACAAGGGATGGGATATATCTGGCTGAGGGACTGCAGTTTGCTCCAAAGGAGATCGTTGCCCTGACTGCAAAATAGAGCCATTACTTATTTCAGAAGCAGGGGCAGAAATACTGAGGGGATAATCGGGACCAGAACCTGAGGCCTTCACATTTTGCAAATTAGCATACCACCCTGTGCCAGAGTTATTTTTTACCCACCCAGCTGCTTGCAAAGCAGACGAGACCCAGTTTGCTGTACAAGAAGAAGGCCCTGGGGAAGTAACAGCAGGAGTCCCCTGAACAAGACTAAGAGATTTATCAAGAATCTGAGAACGCAGTTTCCAGCCTTTCCCCGCTTCCTCCTTACTATTAACCTTTTTTCAACCACCTGAGGAGACCCCTATGGTAAAAACAACTGGGGGTAAGGGGCCAGTCCCTTCACAAACTGTTGAAAATAAGACTGGTTCTGTACTTTGCTGATTTTGATTCCCAGAGCTTGGGGGAATCGCAATGTCACTGGTTACTCGCACGTCATTCTGTGTATCCGACGTGGAAGCACACACAACTTCACCAGATAGTCGTACCGGAAAGCCAGGGGAGACATCTTTCGTAGAAATTGTAGGCAGATTCCCTGCCTCTCTCGAACTCTCTGCATCCGATGCAGTCCCCATCTTACCCGACTCAATATCTGGTTCCTGTGTCACAGACTGTTCTTCCTGCAATCGTAGTTCCTCCTGTAATTTGCTCCGCGTTTCCTTAAAGTGCCATTTCACCAATTCCATTTTCAAACGAATATCAGCCGCCTTCTTTTCAAGGACAGCCTTCTGATCTGAAATCTGAATCTCGGTTCCCGACTTCACTGATCAACGTAAGTCAGCATCTGAACCTTCCATGGTTTCTGTAGACGTTTTAAGCATTTCCTCTAAATAGGGTCCAAATCCATGTTAGTCTGTAGAACAGGGGAGGCCGAGGAGGAGACCAGCTCCTCAGCCACCCACACGTCTTGCTCTTCCAAAATCTCGTTCACTCTGTTCACTTCCTTGCAGCACCACAGTGCCCTCCAGCGAAAAGAGTAAGGAAATTTCCCCAGTGACCTGGCCAAATTTCTTCCCATTCACTAAAAATACCACCAACAGTTTAATCTGGTTCAAGGTCAGTTGGCTTTCATCTGTATCCCCCTCCCCCGAGTCGTGCCTGAAAATAGGCAGAATTTGTCCAGTGCAGTTACCTGGTCAACAAAAACTAAATAAGTAAATAAAATCTGAATCCTAACTATCAGTCTCTGTGTCAGAACTGGATGCAGCTTGGGCCCTCTCACACTGATTAACATGGGATACTGTGGGCTCAAATTGGTAAGGTTGGATACCAATGTACAGTGGTTGGAATTACACTTTATGAACTTTGGGAGCCCCCCCTTCCTATTATAAGTCAATGGCAGTGATGCATGAACTACCGGGGGCTCACTTCAGAGATGGAGGGGGGTCGAGCCCTGGCAAGGCCCCCTGTAATTCCAACAGTGCCAATATCAAAGTTTAAATTTATACCCTCAACATCTTTCTATTCCTCTACTTCGAATATGATGAATAGTGAACACAGGCACAGCAAAGATTATTGAAATCCAAAGGTAAAAAAAACACTCCTTATAAAACAGTTAGGCCCAGCACGGACATAATGGAAAGCTGTCTGGCAAGTCTGACATCATTGCAATGCAGCGGGATGGGGCTGATCTAAGTTTTTAGAAAGAAGGCACATAACCAGCACAGACCATCAAACTCCTTTTTCAGTACTTTAGCTGCAGAATTTCAACAGCATGGCAAGTTTTAAGATGAAAAAGTGTATATGAACAGTCCACATCAAACCTCCACTGTAAAAAAAAAAAAAACTGTACCTTCAATGGACTATGTTTAGGCACTGGACACCTAAACCCTCTTTTTACACATTTGTTTTTGTTTCAAATGACTCCACATGTTTGTAAAGGAGAGGCTGGTGTTTCATTTATACGGAAGCTGCATTTATTAAAGTAGGATAAGTAGGCAATAAGACACAACAGGGTATTGATTGTTCTGCGATAACCATAGGCCTGTGTGTGGCAATGCATGAGGCCGAAGGCTGAGTGTCCTTTCACAGCTATGCGTGCAGTTATCACAGAACAACCAACACTCTGGAGTGTCTTATTGTACTTATAAAATGGATTATGATTTTTGAAAAATTGACACTGACAAGTAGTTTGCATTTATAAAGTTTTGTAACATAGAATTTCTTAAAAATGGAGAAGAAATAACCCCTAACTGCACTGTTTGGAATGTTCAAATTAATAAATCACTTAGAACTGCTTGATGCACTAGTTTTTGGGGAACAGTCAAAATAACAACAGAAAAAAAACCTCCCCACAATGTGGAACATTTTAAGTTTACTTGTTGAAATTGATGAACTGCACCTTGCTATGAAATACAGGGTTTATGAGACTGAAAGGCATGTTTTCCAGCACTGTACTTCCTCTTGATGGTGTTTCATACTCATTGTAAGTGAACTCTTTTTCAGGCTCCAGCTTCTGTTTCCTGCTTGTAGGCTACATTTCTTGATTCTTGCTTGAAGATTCCATCTGATGATTTTCTTTCGTACTGTGTGCCAGGATTTCGCTCCACTTTTTCCGGTCTTCGGCAGATGCACTCCAATAGCCTGTCAAGCTAGTTTTCGATCTGTGCCCTGTGACTGACATACTTTCCCATGCTTGCAGTCTGACAGTAGATAGTAGATGCACAGCTGTAGCTCTGACAGAGTGGTTCCTGTACATTTGGCTGAGGTTACACTCCTTGCTCAACAGGTTGACTGTCTGTTCCCTGTTGGAACTGTTTAATATTTTTTCACCAAACCAGTGAAAAGCACATCTGTGGGCAAAGCCCTTTCTACCCTGAAATTTTTAGACCGAATTCCAAACTGTCTGGGTGCTAGATGATGACAAAAACAGCAAAAAAACAGCAATTTGTAAACTTTTTTCACTAGCTGGATCTCAGAAGCTGCATGGCAAACATCCAGCATTGAGAAATGCTTGTCCTATGACGGTGAGCCCACAGAATCTGATGGTAATGTCCATTTCCAGACACCTTGTACATTAACCGGCACAGTCTTTCCACCTGTCATCAAGGGGTGAGCATATTCAGGCTCTTAGGTTGACTGCAACCCTGGTGGGGTATGAAATGGCATGCTTCTTGCCCTGGTGGAGGCACCAATGTCTGTCTTGGAGTCCACCACCCCAGGCAGCAAGGGTGTGGACCCCTGGGTATACACTAGCCTGTCTTTCCCATATACTCCAAAACTGATAGCTGAAACAATTCAAGTGCTTACAGAAGTTCAGTACTATTTGACATCTCTGGCACATAGATATTGAATAAACTCTTCCCAGAGGTTCTATTTATTTGACCCTTCCCACATACTTTGGGCTTTAAAAGTTCCCACTTTTGCTCACAGGGGTTATTTGTTCCAGTGCCAGAAGGCAATCTCCAGACGCGTTGTGCAATCCCAGCCTGGGAAACACTGGGAAATATTTGTGGACACCAACAGGAAGTTACAGATAAATCAGTTGTTTGTTCTTACTTGTGGCGGGAGGGCGCTACTGGATGTCAGACCACTTCACTTTAACTGTCAAAAAGAGTTATCACTTCTGATTCTTTGTCTACAGCTCGCTCATTTACTTTTTTCCTCTCAGACAGACCCCAAATCTTCTTCTAACCACCTGTTATCCTGCTGGAGGGGGCACCCCACTTACGAGGGTCTTGTACTAACAGCAGCCACCACGAATAAGTACTTTTGCACGTCCCCAGGCTCTATAGAGAAACTTCAGAACAGTGGAAGCTGGCACTGTGTGCCAGGTGCAAGCCTTCCACCAACTGACAACCATCTGTCTATGCCCTTCAGCTCAGACAACTGACTCCTCCCCTTTGGAATGCCAGGTCAGATTAGCTGACCCAGTCCTCCAAGGGAATAGAAAACTGGCATAAGCTGGAGGTCGACAGACACTCTTAAAGGTACATAGCATCTGAGGTGGGCTACATTCCTTATGCCCCAGTGTCTCTGGCCAGTGTCCTCCAATGCTCCCCGGCACATCCTCCAGGTCTATCCGGCAGCCTTACCTGCTGTTCATCCCAATGTAATTCTGTGCCCCCAGGAGGGGAAGGGTTACGGGGGGTGCACCCTTGATCACGCTTCACATTGGGCAACAGCGGAGACTTTGCAGATATACCTGGGTCTCGGAGGTGCCATGCCATGCCCAAGTCATTTTTCCCCTTATTATGTCCCCTTTGAGGACATAGACACTTGTGAGGTACCAATGCAGCTGCACAGGCAGTGTGTGCACAGCACAGGTCACCAGTCTATGTTCTCCCCTCCCACATGGCACCCTAGCTGCACTGCCAGCTGGGGTCACGAAGGTGGCAGTACCACAGGAGGATGGCGACCCACCATCACGAGAAGAGAAGAGAAGAGAAGAGAAGAGAAGAGAAGAGAAGAGAAGAGAAGAGAAGAGAAGAAGAAGAGTGAACCCTGGGATGTTCAATCCTCCATACCCTGCTGTTCCCCGATGACTCAGGCCAATTCCTGAACCTGAGTCACCAGAATTAGGAGTTGTAGCACTACTCCTGTGCCTATAGGCTGGCTGTTATTTCTTACTTTACGCATGTCAGCATATTATTAGTGGGCATGTTATTAGTGATGTACAAAATCGCGTTTTTTCTAAATTTAAGTATTGCAGTTGGTGGGTCCCAGGATGGTGTTCTCAAACTGTGGGGATGTGGGTTGGTACTGCATCCTGGAGGGGGGGTTACTGCACACTTGGGGTGGCCCACTGATCTTCCTCTAGGTGGAGGCACACCATTATTTTTTGCTTTCTTCTGGAATTAATCCCCCAATCTGAGGCGTCAAGCATGAAGTAAATGAATTGTAGATATAGTTTTAATAGTAAAGTGTTTGGGGGAGGTGGGCAGCAAGGGTGGATTTGGTTGTTGGTTGGGGGGCCATAAATGTGCTTGGCGTGTGGGGTTACCTGAAGGGTGGAGGCACACTGTAAATGTCTCCAGTGCTGTGGCAATGTCCCTTGTGAGAAGGCTATGGGCATTCTGGAGAGTAACAGTGGGGACAGGGTGTAGGGTCTGCAGTGGGAAGGCATGTGGGTTCCAGCGTGAGTGACCATGTGCATTCACAGATCACACTATAGGCCTGAGCTAACATGGATGGGGGGGCATGCTTTGTGAAGGCCTGCAGGGCTAGTCACATGTGACCACCCAGTCTCCTGGGGTTACTAGAATCCTATCAGTATTAAACCAGGCAGGTCTTTGGTCAGCAGTAGAGGTTTTTTTTAGAAACTCTCTACCACATTACCTTACTGTTTACCTAGTTCAGCTGAGCAGAGAATGAGTGATTTAGAACTCTTGCAGCAGCATAAGCCCTTTTGGCTCAGCTGCAGGGAAGCAGTTTAGAATCTTGGTGAGTTCCAGTCTGGAGAGTGAAAGAGTAGGAGCACTGTACTTCAGAGGGCTAGAGGTGCCTGCCAGCCACCCTTAGCTGGGTGAAGGACTTCTGTTCATCATTCTTTTCTCACCCTAGTGTGGGGAACACCGACTGTTGCCTGAGAAGTCGTGGAGACCTGTGTCAGTTGAGCCCCAGTGGGTTCACCTTCTTTCAAAACTGGAAAGGGACTGAGAAATCAATGGTTCTAAGGGGCAACCCCCTGATGGACGGAAGATTGTCACAGCTGCCCAGAGAAAAGAAACTGAGGGAGTTTCTATTAAAGCTATCAACTTTGAGGAATAAATGTTTCCAACAGTGTTGTCAAATGCCTGTAACAAGGGAATACCAAACCGTGAGTACATTTAGCATTTGAGACAGACTTTTGGGGTTGTCTGGTGATGTATGTGCCTTGCATTGGCTAGACTGCATTCATTCAGGACCTTGTTCACCACAAATATGTCCAAACTGGCCTTCCCAGACATTCTGCCAGTGTGGAAAATAGGGGCAAGCGCAGAGCAAGTCAGGGAGATTGAAGTTTGCAAGTTCAGCTCATGGCTGCACAGATGGTGCCAGGACAAAGGATACCACTGCAAAGGAAACTGGCACAACTTCTGGGAAAGGGAATTTTTTAAATATGAGTTTGCACCTAAATAAAGAAGGTGTGCGAGCACTTGGACAAAAATGTAATGTCTACGCAGGGCATTTTAATTAAACAAAGGGGAGATGGTGACTGCTCACACCTGAATTGTCGGTGGGCTAGTCATCACTCCCAAAAACATCGCAGACATACAGAGGGAAATGGTGACTGCTCATACCCCGACCATCGGTGGGCTAGTCATCACTCCCCAAAACATCGCAGACATACAGAGGGAAATGGCGATTGCTCATACCCCAACCATTGGTGGGCTAGTCATTGCTCTCAAAAACATCGCAGTCATGCATGCAACCACAAGAAGGGGAAAGGGGGCAACACACACTACAACTACCAGAGTAGCGATCATCACTCCCCGAGAAATCAGTAGCTTGCATAAACTCTTGGGCAGAAACAGTAAATCAGTGAAGTCCAGGAAGGGGGTGCGCCCACATACAAAAGGAGAGATGTGTTCCTGGAAGGTGATGGTTATGAATGCTAAGAGTCTAGCAAGAAACTACCAGAACTCACGGCACATCATGGAAGAGGAAAGACTGAACTAGGTGGACGTGACAGAAACCTGGTTAAAGGACAATCACGGTTGGGACACAACTATACTAGGATACAACCTGTTCAGAAAGGACAGGAAGTGTAAGAGGGGGTCGCTATTTATATTATGGAAAAAATTAAAACCACAGAGGTGCAGGGATCCCCTGGGGATACTGAGTCAGTGTGGCTAATGACTGATGCAGGTAAAGCGTCACTGTTCAAAACTGGTGCCATTGACAGACCCCCTAATCAAGGGGAAAAGGGGACAAAGACTTAATAGAGGAAATTCATAAAATGACTGACAGAGGAGAAGTGATACTGGTAGGGGACTTCAACCTCCCAGATATAGAGTGGAGCACACAAACGGCAGCAATGACAAGAAGCAGGGAGTTCTTGTTGGCCCTACAAGGAGCAGGACTAGAGCAGCCCGTTAAACTCTAACAAGGGGAGACACCATTCTTGACCTGGTTCTCACAAACAGTGAGAGAGTAAAACAAATCAAGGTTGGATGCAACTTGGGGAACAGCGATCACCGTATGGTCAACTTCAAAGTAAACATTACAGAGGACACCTGTCACTCAAAAATCAAAGTGCTAGATTTTAAGAAGGCTGACTTCCAAAAAATGAGAATCACCCTACAGAAGAACTTAATTAAATCTGAGGAGGAAGAGGTTGAAGTCAAGTCACATTTATTTGCAGGAAAACTCCATTGAGCACGCTCATTTACAAGGAGGTCCTGGTATGACATTCAATGCAAAGATAATATAATAAGTGGGAGGTACATAGTAAGTGGCAGATAGACAATGCAATACATAGGCAATAAGATACATTGGAAGGTACAAGGCAGAAGACAGTTATTTTCAGTGCAATAATTAGACATGAAATGAACTGTAGCACGTAAGCAGTGAACTACAAAGGGAGGCACCAAACTAGAGACAGGCCCTTACAGAACAATATTTGATATAGTGAACTGAAAAAAGGGCATCACTAACAGAGGACTTTGGGAGGGCAAGGGATGTCTACATATAGGCAATGGTCAACAGGCAGTGCAGAACATGACAGGGTGGACAGCAATGAATAATAACCCATTGTGAGGGTGAATCAAGGATATGTAATTCCTAGGACAGGGTGCTGGGGAAGAGGGAATGGCTAGTGGGGGAGGTGAAGTGCATATAGTTGGCTGAAGGGTGGGTTGAAAGTGCTGAGAGCAGACACAAACTGTCTGAGAACGGGTCAGTCCATGCGTAAAGAGCTACCTACTGTTGCAATGGCAGGTTTCTTTGAAGAGCTTGTTGAACAAGGATTTAAAGGAATTAATAGTAACTAGTTCTGTAAACTTGAGAGATGCTTGTAATTTGTTCCATGTAGCCGGGATGGCATGGCTATAGCAGAGCTGCCATGAAGTGCACAGGTTCTGGGAGGCTCTAGTAGGATATGGTTGCTTTTACACAATGAGTAGCTGCTGTGGGACCTATGAAGGCGTGAGGTGATGTAAGGAGGAAGTTTGTTCAGTAACAGTTTCAAGGTCCAGGTGCCAGTGTGGAGCAGCTTTCTTTTTGCAAGGGAAGGCCATCCCATGGCCGAGTAGAGGACACAGGGGTGTGCTCTATAAGATGCTTTAGTTATGAAGTGCAGGGCACAATGGTGGAGAATATCGAGCTTGTGCAGGTTAGATGCAGTACTGCTATTGCAGATAATATCTGCGTAATCTATAAGCGGGAGGAAGGTGGCTTGTATCAACCTTTTCCTGATGTCCTCAGGAAATAGGGATTTGTTCCAAAAGAAAAATCCATCTTATTTTCAATTTTTTTAAATGAACTCGTGGGGCAGGCTTAAAACAGCAATCAGAGCAGCCATGGATCAATGCTTCGGAAGGGTTAGCAAGGTGAAAAAAAGAAGACATCCTCTAGGGTTCTCTGAAGAAGTGGCAACAGTAGTAAAAGAAAAGGAGAAGACATACAAGATATACCAGGAAACTAAGAAAGAAAAAGACTTGGATTCATACCAAGAAAAAAAATGAGAAAAGCAAGCAAAAGGATAGGACAAGCAAAAGCCCAGACAGAGGCAAAAATTGCAGTAGAAGCAAAGAAAGGTGACAAATTCTTTTCAGGTATATCAGGGAAAAAGGAAGACAAAGCTGGGGATAGTAAGGATTACTACAGGTGAAGGGAGGATAGCAGAAGATGACCCAGAAAAAGCAGAAATCCTTAACAAGTACTTCTGCTCAGTATTTACCGAGGAGGATCAAGGACATGGCCTGGCACTCACAAATCACAGCACCCTAGGACCAGGGGTTGACACTAGCCCATTCACTGAAGACCAAGTATTGGAGGCACTGAACAAACTGAAGGTGGAAGAAACAATGGGACCTGAAGAGATTCATCACAGAATCTTAAAGGAACTAAGGAGAGAGCTAGCATCCCCAATGGCAAAACTATTCAACAAATCCCTGGAGAGCAGAGTGGTACCCGAAGACTGGAAGCAGGCAACAGTAGTCCAACTACACAAATCGGGCAGAAGGGGCGAGTCAAGAAATCACCGACCAGTAAGTCTCATGTCTATAGTTGGGAAATTGATGTAGTCACTGCTCAAGCAGAGGATTATAGCATTCCTTGAAGCCAGCGGGCAGCTGGATCCCAAACATTACAGATTTACAGTGGGAGGTCGTGCCAAACAAATCTAGTTGAGTTTATCAACTGTGCTACAAAGGCGGCGGATGATAGCAGGGCAGTGGATGTGGTCTACCTGGATTTTAGCAAAGCCTTTGATTCTGTTCCATATAGAAGGCTGATAAACAAGTTAGACCATATATGAGTTGCATTGAAAGTGGTAAGATGGGTACAAAACTGGCTGCCAAACAAAACCCAGAAGGTTCAGGTAAATGAATCACTATCGGGAGAGGGCAGGGTGACCAGCGGAGTGCCTCAGGGCTTGGTGCTGGGGCCCCTGCTCTTCAATGTTTTCATATCTGATATAGCGAAATGACTAGAGGGAAAGGTGTGTCTGTTCGCAGACAACACCAAGATATGTAACAGAGTGGACATTAAGGAAGGGGAAGGTAAAATGGAATCTGACCTAAGGAAACTGAAGGAGTGGTCTGGAGCATGGCAGCTGAAATTCAATGCTAAAAAGTGCAAAGGCATGCACATATGGAAGAAAAATCCAAAGACGGTATATTACCTGGGAGGGGATAGGCTAGCTGCCTCCAGTCAGGAGCATGATCTAGGAATCATGATCTCAGAAGACTTGAAAGTGGGGAAACAGTGTGAGAAGGTGGCACTTAAGGTCAGTGGAATGCTGGGATGCATTGGGAGGGGAATCACAAGCAGGAGGAGGGATGTGATCCTGCCATTGTATAGAGCACTGGTTAGGCCACACCTGGAATATGATGTCCAGCTTTGGAGACCCCACCTCAAAAAGGACATTGACCGCATAGAGACAGTCCAAAGAAAGGCAACAAAAATGATACAGAGATTACATTAGATGACATATGAAAGAAGATTGAACAAACTAAACAAGTACTCCCTGGTGCAGAGAAGGGAGAGGGGAGACATGATAGAAACACTCAAATAAATTAAAAGGAAACGTCCACTTAAAAACGGACCCCATCTCAGTGTGAAGCAGGGCCCAATTAGGAGTTTTAGAAAAATACAAATTTTTTTAACCTAGTGTGATGTGTAGTATTATAAAATATATCTGGTTGATATGCCACCCTCTATGCCCTACATTTTATCAACAGCAGCCTTGAGCGGTGCTCCCATAACCACCTGTGGCTGTCCCGAGAATGACGTAGCATGTGGGAGTAGCGCGGGTACTTCCATTATATTTCTGTACACTTCTGTAATATCTCTGCTTTTGAACGTAGATGTGTTAGTGCTATACCAAGACATCTATGTTCAAAACAGGAGCAATTAGAAGCCATAAGTGTACAGAAATATAGTGGAAGGACCCGCGGCTGGTCCACGCATGCTACGTCATTCTCAGGACAGCCACGGGTGGTTGTGGGCACGCTGCTTGTGGGCTGCTGTTGATAAAATGTCTGGCAGAGAGGCAGGCAGGATCAACCAGATATATTTTATAATACTAAACATCACACAAGGTAAAAATAAATTGTATTTTTCTAAAACTCCTAATCGGGCCCTACCTCACAGTGAGGTTGGGTCCATTTTTAAGTGGACGTTTCCCTTTAAAGGCATGAACAAGGTGCAGGTGCAGGAACTTTTTCACTTCAAGGAGGGTAGTAGAACTAGGGGGCATGAACTTAGGCTAAAAGGAGGGAGGTTCTCCACCAACATCAGGAATTTCTTCTTCACTGAGAGGGTGGTGGACGCATGGAATGATCTGCCCCCAGAGGTGGTGGGGGTGAACATGGTAGGGGGATTCAAAAATGCGTGGGATAGACACAAGGGAGCCCTCACACTCAAGGGCAGCTAAGGGGGTAGGAATGGATACTAACTCACGGCAGACTAGATGGACCTGGTGGTCAACTTCTGCATCAGCTTCTATGTTTCTATGTTAAAGCAGACTGAAGAAAAGGATGCCTTTAGCAATCCAATAGAGTTGAAGGATCAAGTGAGTGTGTGTGTGTGCCCCAAAGTAATGGCAGAGTCTGACTGGGGCAACGGTGTGCAGAACCTCACTTATAGTCAAAGTTCAGAGCAAACTGGTTACCAGATAGGCACAGTTGCCTGCAGATGTTAACAATGGTCATTCTCGTCAGGAGTTTCAAGTTAAGTATGTGGAAATTCCCACTATATATACAGTACACTTGGTCAGAAATCCAGAGATCCCTAAGCAAGAGGGTGGATAGTTCATGTGTTGGAAAACGTTCATATTGGAATGTACAGTGCTGCTTGTGTTTCTGTGTGGAAAAATATTTCTTTTACTGCAAAAGTTGTGTCATCTGTCCTGAACAGTTTTCAGCTTTGGGGGACCACCCTAGTTATGCTTAATGTTTTGTCAGAAATAAAGCCATACAATACAATCCCAATTTTATGGATGTGGACAGTCCATCTGTGAGTCCGAGTGAAATGTTTTTGGGCCCCTCAGATAGGAAACACACCATAGCCCTGGCACCTCTCTCCCAGACTCAGAGTAAATATAAATGTAATTTTGTGCTCTAACCCCCCGACCTCTTAGATGTCCAAGCCAGGTATTTATCCTAATGCCAGGGGTGATACCTATTTTCTGCCAACTTGTGGTTTGTTGCCTCATCTGTGTAAAAAGTAGGGGGGTCCTTATTGAAATATGCCGCTCTTGGCCATGGTAAGGGTTGCAAAATTGGGGGCTCATCTGAAGATTTGGGGGAGAGGAAAATGTTGTCATGCAAGTGCAGAGGGTGTGTCTGTGGTCTTTCTGTCTGGTGGCGGTGCACCATACTAGGAATCATTGTGAGGAAAATTAAATTGTGCCATCCAAGGATCTGCTGCATTGTGCTTTTCTGTGGAGAAAATGTGCTTCTTTGTGTTGTTTTACTGAGACTTTGATGCCAAAGACTGCTTTACTGAGACTGTGAACCCTGTTGAAAAATCCATAAAAAAACAGTTTAATTGTCAAAATTGCAAAGTTCCCTGTGATTTTGTGCAAAACAACATTTATTTCTGTGGATTACAAATGTTTTCAAGTACTTGTGAATTACAATGTTGGAGTCGCTGAAGGAATTGTGCAAACATGTACTTAAATTGCTGAGAAAGCATTGCTGAACTGTGAAAATCCAAGTCGAGGACAAAAGTTTGTTTTTGCAGTTTAAAATTGTTCCCCAGCTCAAAGATCACAGTGTGCGAGGAGGAGAGAGAGCTTCTAGCTCATTTGCATGGCGCAGAGTGATTGACCCTGGCATGTAAGCCCCGCCCCCTGGCTAGAGCTCTGTGGACTTGCTCAATGTTCGAGGAGGAGAGAGACAGAGAGAGAGAGAGAGAGAGAGAGTGAGCATGCAAGGCATCATGCTGAGCAGTATTAGCATGGCTGAATTTGGACTACTTTTGATAGAAATAACTAAACAAAGTGTAAACACTTTTAAATTGGGCTTCTCCCATATAGCGAACGCTGTGGTAGCTACCGCTGGTGTGCATTGTGGAAATCATCGATCTGGATTGCCTAGAAACAAAGAAAGTGCTGTTGAGTCGGTAGCAGGCCGCAGCATCAGGAGGGAACCAGCTACTTCTGTAAGTACACCAGTGAGTGTCTGGTAGAAAAGCAAAAGACTCTGGGCAGTTTATTGTTGGGGGGCGCAAAAGAAAAAGCAAAGTTGTGTAAAGAGAGCAAGGACTGAACTAGTAGCTGAATTTAGTGCAAGCAACCAAGCTGTGTTTACTAATCCAGTACTGAGTAAGGTCGCTAAGTGTGTCAGTAAAGAATTTAAATACTGAGCAAAGTAAACAAGATTTTTGAGCCAAATAACAAATGTTGAACAATGGAGCAAAGTGCTATGCAAGAGAGAAGCCGAGAGCAAAACAGTGAGTGTGTTAGTGACGCAGAGAGAAATTAGCAGCCAGGCTTGTGGGGTTGGGGGGGGGGCCTAGAAGCAAAGCAATGTAAACAAACCTAGGAGCACCATGCTAGGGCAGGGGCCAGATAGTAAAACCCACCAGAGTGTTTAAAAAGTTTGGAAATAAAAACAAAAACAGAGCAGCAGTTTTCAGCAACAGAAAAGACAGAGGCATTTTTCTCCAAAAAAGCAACCAAGTGTGTCAGTGTGCAGTAAGGCAGATCAGTAACTTCAGACTCGTGTGTTTGCAGACAAAATGGCTAGCAAAAGGAAAGGGTATCTGCTCCATACCAGGATCTGGATAACCAGCGAGAGAGAGAGAGAGAGAGACTTACAACAGTTTGAACAGCTTTATGGATGTGAAGGAGCTCCAGCTAATGTTGCCCTGCCGAATGTTCCCGTGAATGTGTGTGTAGTGTGCATGAAAACAGGGAGGGACGTTCTGATGATTCCTCATTGCAAGGACTGTAGAAAACAGTATGGCATGAGCATGGACATTGGTATTGCACAAGCAAAAGCCAAAACCGTATGTCTAGCTCCAACTTGGACTTTTGGTGAGGGCCCAACCTATACTCCACAGATAACAGTTGCATGCAGGCAGGAAGAAACAGAGGAATTTGTGAGAGAATTCTTCGAGGGTATGACCAAAAGAGACTCGTAGTGGCAGGCAGAGACAGGCCTTTCAGCCCAGGAAGAGGGTGAGAGGGGCCAGCCAGAAACTGAGTCTGTGGATCCATAGGCAGCCGGCCCTAGTCCAAGCTTGATTGGTGAGGATGAGATTGAAGAAGGCTTACAATGGGTGGTGACTGCCTCAAAGATTAGTGAGGAGTGGACTGTGTCAGGGGCTGAACCAGCTATCAGCTCCCGGTCACAGCAAGTAGAAAAAGAAGAACTTGAACTGCTTAGTAAGGCAACTGGTAGTGAGACTGGGCTACCAGTGGCCCTATCAGCAAGTGAGCCAACAGAGACTGAGCAGGGCTCAAGAGAAGTAGTAATCAGTACAGGGATGGACTTCAGTTTCCCTGTCTGTAACAGACAAGACTGGCTTGACCAGACCTAGTCTCCCCCAAGTCAGGCCTCTGGCCTAAGTCTACCTAAAAGTAGTAAAGAGGAACGCCTGATCAGACACAGGGCTGAGAAAGAAGTCAGACAAAAATACCTGTTTTGCAAAAGATGGATGTGGGAAGAAATTGAGGACCACAGGGAAGAATGGTTGCTGGAAGAGGCCAGAGCTACCATTAAGTATGGCATGTATATGTTCATAGGAATAATGATTTGCCAAGGCAAGTTAAAGTTGTGGAGACTGGGTGGCACCCTCCATCTCGATTCCATCAGAATAACTGATAGACAAGGCAATGAGACTGTCCATACCATCAGAATTGTCCGACAAGATGGAACAATCATCTGTGGTCCTCATCCCAAGTGGTACTATCCATAACAGTACCTAAAAGATCCAGTAAGTGCGAGTGCCAGCTTTGAGAAGAAAGAAGATGTCAGTGGTTGGTACGCCACCACCTGCAGCAGGTAATCGGCCAAAGAAAGAAGATCCGGAGGTCGGAGTGCAGCGTCCCCCCTGGGAGCAACGACGGATGTCGTGACTGCAGCTTTCTTCCTTGATCAGCAGCAACCAGGTCCAGAGGTGGCGTGGAAGAGCTTGTTCTGAAGTTGTGTGTTCAGCTGAAAGAAGGAGAAGAGGTCTAGACCAGATCCAGAGAGGTGATTTCGAACTGCCAACCTGCATGTCAGAAATGGTAGGATTAAGTTTTCCTCTTACTTTTTATGTTTGATGTACTATTCCACTGAAGAAAAGATGTCCCTGTTTTAGTGGTCCAATGGACATCTGGATCTGGACTAAAGTTTCCAACAGGCCTCGAGCCTATGGCAAGAACAGCTCTGACTTGGCTTTGGCCTACAGTGACTTTTCTTGAATATGAGTGCCTTGTGCACACAGGACATTTCCCCTTTAGATTAACAATTAAGGCCCCCCCCAAAAAAAATGTTTTATATGTGTTATTTTGGTACTTTTGTACTGTCTTTTGTAGACAACTCTTTAAAAATGTTTTTGGGATTGGATTGTATTATGCTGGTGGGAGATTTGGTTACTGTTTTCCTTGCAGGTATGGTGTTTTCTTGCAGGTTGTTTCTTGTTTGCATGATGTTATCTTTACATGTGCATCTGGAAGAAGAAAAGACAAGAAGGTGATTTTGGGGCTCAAAGTGTGTACTACTGGGATTTGGAAAATGCATAGCAATGCCATATGTATGTTTTTAAAGATGTACATAGTGTAAATGTAAAATGTGTGTGGGTATAGGTTACCCCTTGCGTAGTGTAGGTTAGATAACTTTTCCCTAGTGGGCTAGGGGGATGGATAGGTTGATGGTTCTGACCCGGGTAGGGACCATCAGTTCTATTCTATCAGGGCATGCTTCAGGCAATTCCTTGGAGCCACTGTAAAAGAGTCCCAAGCTAGTTGTTAGGTAGAGCTGAAGCTGCTTCAGTGGGCGTCTGCTCTCTGGGTAACCTGCCTATGCCTCGGTGTGGGTACAGGGGAGCCTGGCCACCTCTCCCCGTAGGGCGCCCAGGGGTTGGAGTGCTTGTGCTGCAGTCCAAAGCCATTGCTGCAAACAGCAAGGTTCATCTGTTGGTGGTGAGTGTAACTACCCAGTCCCCTGGGGTTACTAGAATCCCATCAGTTTTAGACCAGGCAGGTTGCCGGGCAGCAGTAGAGGGTTTTTTAGAAACTCTACCACATTACCTCATTGTTTACCTAGTTCAGCTGGGCAGAGAATGAGTGATGTCATTTAGAACTCTCACAACAGCATAAGCCCTTTTGGCTCAGCTGCATGGAAAATGTTTAGACTTTTCGTGAGTTCCAGTTTGGAAAGTGAAGGAGTAGGAGCTCTCTGTACTGCAGAGGGCTAGAGGTGCCTGCCAGCCTCCCTTGGCTGGGTGAAGGAACTGTGTTCATCATTCTTTTCTTACCCTAGTGTGGGGAACAACAACTGTTGCCTGAGAAGTGGTGGAAACATGTGTCAGTGGAGCCCTGGTGGGTTCATCTTCTTTCAAAAGTGGAAAAAGACTGAGAAATCAGTGGTTCTAAGGGGCAGCCCTGATGGACTGACGATTGTCACAGCTGCCCAGAGAAAAGAGACTGAGAGAGTTTCTTTTAAAGCTATGGACTTTCAGGAAGAAATGTTTCCTACAGTGTTGTCAAATGCCTGTAACAAGGGAATACCAAACCGTGAGTACACTGAGCCTTTGAGAGAGCCTTTTTAGGTAGTCTGGTGATGTATGTGCCCTATGTTGGTTAGATTACATTCACTCAGGACCCTGTTCACCACAAACATGTGCTCTTAAAGTATACTGAAGAAAAGGATGCCTTAAGCAATCCAGTGGGGCTGAAGGATCCAGTGTGTGTGTGTGTCTTAAAGTAATGGCAGAGTCTGACTGGGGCTAGGGTGGGCAGAACCTCACTTATAGTCAATGTTCAGAGCAAACTGGTTACCAGATTGGCACAATTGCCTGTGGATGTTAACAATGCTCCATCTTGTCAGGAGGTTCAATTTAAGTGTGTGGCAATTCCCACTATATATATACTTGGTCAGAAATCCAGAGAGCCATAAGCAAAGGGGTGGATAGTTTGTGTGTTGGAAAAGGTTCATGTTTGAATGCACAGTACTGCTTGTGTTTCTGTGTGGAAAAATGTTTATTCTACTGCAAATGTGGTGTCATCTGTCCTGAACAGTTTTCAACCTTGGGGGACCACCCTAGTTCTGCTTAACATTTTGTCAGAAGTAAAGCCATACAATACAATACCAATTTTATGGTTGTGGACAGTCCATCTGTGAGTCCAAGTGAAATGTTATGGGGCCCCTCAGATAGAAGACACATCCTCAAAAAGGTCGAATGTTATTCTCCAGCCTCCCCCCCTGCCTGCCAAGATCGTAACCGGTGCTACTATTTACACTGATAGGGTGGACATCCTTGAACAGCTTAACAATCATTTAACTACAGCTATAATAAAATAATAATAATAAACTATATTTTTATGACGCCTTTCCAAAACCAAGGAGCCTAACAGAATTTAAAAACATATCAGATCTCACAACAGCTAATTAAATAAGACAATAAACATCTAAAATTGAGATAAATACATCAGTCACCAAATGCTTGGTGCCAGAGATGAGTTTTCAATGCTCGTTTAAATCCCTCCATGGTCGCGCACTCACATAACTGGCAGGGTAGAGAATTCCAAAGGGCTGGGGCCGCGTGCATAAATGCCCGAGCCCCAGAAGATTTTAAAACACCCTTGGAATCTCTGGCAACCCCTGCCAGCTGGGGAGCGATCGCCTGGTGGTATGATACCAGAAGCTCTTTCAGGTAGTCGGGCCCTGTCCATGTGGGGTTTATAAGTCAGAAGACCGACTTTAAAGGTGATCCGCCATTGTACCGGCAGCCAGTGCAGACCGCGCAGCACCAGAGAAATATGGCAGGACCGAGAGGTTCCTGTCAAAAGCCTGGCCGCTGCGTTCTGCACTAGCTGCAAATGGCGGATTTTCACCCCAGATAGCCCTAGATACAGGGAGTTGCAATAATCCAACTGCGAAGGACACAAAGGCATGAACCAACGTAGGAAGGTCGCCAGACAGAACAAGGTGCTAAATCCTGAAGATATTCCTCAGATGGTAGAAAGAGGTCTTGATGATGGCTGACACCTGCGCATGCAGCGTCAGCCTTTCATCAAAAATTACCCCCAGGTTTCACACCCCTTCAGAGGCCAGAAGTGATAAACCCCCAAGGAAGAGCCCCGAGGGTCTCCCCTATCCAGTGCCCTGGGTCCACAACCAGCACCTCAGTCTTTCCTGAGTTCAACTTCAACCAGCTTGAATCCATCCACTCCTGGATTTCTGCGAGGCAGTTATTAAAGACTGAGAGAGCTCCATCCTAGTCGGGTGCAAAAGAAAGACAGAGCTGGGTATCATCAGCATAGCAGTGAAACCTCAACCCATACCCCCTTACAATGTCTCCGAGGGGCAGCATATACACTGCAAACAACATGGGGGACAACACCAATCCCTGAGGAACCCCACATGACAGAGGGATTGGATCCGAGGAATAAATTCCGGACACCACCCTCTGAGTTCTTCCGATGAGAAAAGATGTAAACCACCTGAGGACTGTACCCAACAGGCCACAGATGAACCTCAGATGACTGAGTAGAACCCCATGGTCCACAGTGGCAAATGCTGATGAAAGATCTAGAAGAACCAAGATGGAGCATTTTTTCCAATCTCTATCCATCAGGAGATCATTGAGTACCCGAACCAGCACTGTGTCCGTACTATGCCTCTTTCGGAAACCGGACTGGAGAGGTTCATAGATGTCATGAATGGTCAAATGGCTCTCCAGCTGTACGGCCACTACCTTCTCAACCACTTTCCTTAAAAAGGGAAGGTTAAAGATTGTTCTGTAGTTCACATGGCAGTTTGGGTCCAAAGAAGCTTTCTTCAGGAGGGGTATTACCACCGCTTCCTTCAGGGAGCTAGGAAACTCATCTGTTTCCAAGGAGCACCAAACTATCTGTGCAAGGACCAGACTGATGGAATCAATACAATCCAGAATCAGGGAAGTTGGTCCTGGATCCAGACTACAGTACATAGGGCATGCACCCTGGACAATCCTCATGACATCCATGAACTCCGGGTGGTCAAAGGTACTCCAGGAAAGCTGAGGGCTAGTGGGCAAGCGCTGATCAGAAGCAACTCCAGAGTGTGCCGGTCGGAGAGCTGTCCTGATGTCTGCCACTTTAGTCGCAAAGAATTGAGCAAGTTCATCGCACTCTATTTGCAAAAATGCTTTCTGGATTTGAAGACAGGCTGGGTTGTACAGTCTGTCCACAGTTCGGAAAAGCTGACCTGGTCAATTCTGAGTGGCCGCAATCTCCCTGGACAGGAACTCTGCCTTCTTACGGGTGACTGCAGATTGATAGGCTTGATAATGATCCATCAATATAAGGTGGTCGGCACCAAGGGCAGATCTCCGCCAGCAATGCTCTAACCTTCGTCCTAATCGCCGCATCTCTCTCAAGGTCCCATCAAACCATGGGGGCTGAGAGGACGAACACGGACAGGAGCAACAACATCCAGGGACACCGAAATGGCCATATTATAGGCCACCACGATGTCCTCTGGGTCGCTGTTTGCCACCGGAATAATCAATAGGTCAAGTACTGCCATTAGGCCTTCAGCGCTAACATCTCATAAAGGGCCATACTTGATCATCTCTACAGGGGTAGGCTTTCAAGGGGGGGCACTAAAATTGAACCCCACAGTGTAGTGATCGGACCATCTGACTGGTTCCACCCCCAGATCCGAGGCTTCGATCCCCAGGAGGAAGACTAAGTCAAGAGAGTGACCATGCTTATAGGTAGCAGTGGTAACTATCTGTGTAAGGCCCAGAGATGTCATCAACTGGAGGAAGTGTTGTCCAAATTGCGAGAGTTCATCATCGACCCAGGTGTAGGGGGCTCCATGCTTTGTAAAGGCCTGCAGGGCTATTCACAAGTCACACTATGGGCCCAAGCCAGTGTAGGGGGACCCATGATTTATAAAGGCCTGCTCGACTATTCACAAATCACACTATAGGCCTGAGCTGTTGTAGGGGGCCCCATGCTTTGTAAAGGCTTGCACGACTATTTACAAATCACACTATAGATACAAACTGGTGTAGGGAATCCTGAGCTTTGTAAAGGCTTACAGGGGTATTCACAAATCACACTATAGGCCGAAGTTGGTGTAGAGGGCCCCATGCTTTGTTAAGGCCCGGAGGGCTATTCACAAATCACACTATAGACTTGAGTCGGTGTAGGGGTACCTGTGCTTTGTAAAGCCCTGCTGGGCAATTCGCAAATCACACTATAGACTGAAGCTGGTGTGGAGGGTCCTGTGCTTTGTAAAGGCCTACAGGGCTATTCACAAATCACACTATAGGCCAAAGCTGGTGTAGAGACAGTGTAAGGGGCCCCGTCCTTTGTAAAGGACTACACAAGTATTCACAAATCACACCATAGGCCTGAGCCGAGTGAGCCGGTGTAGGGAGTCCCATGCTTTGTAAACGCCTGCACGACTATTCACAAATCACACTATAAGCCCAAGCTGCTGCAGAGGGCCCTGCACTACACTTCTGATGGTCACTATTATTTTCTCCTGCCTTGTGTGGCTACCTATATTTTACTTCCCTCCAACCATATACCATCATTTCACCCACCCTAATGACTTGTCGCACTGTGCGTTGCGCACACCAGCATGCTGGCTCCATTACTTCTCCCCTCTACTCATCCCCCATAATTTCATCTATCATCTATCCCACACTCTACATAAATCCACGTTACACCTCAAACTGCCTCCACCCTTCATCCACCGTAAATTATGATACCTGGCACTCTTAGCATTAATATTAGCCGGGGATCTTGAGCTAAACCCAGGACCTCAAAGTAATCTATCTTGCCTTGATGCAACCTGGAGCAATTCAAAGGGCCTCCACATTGTACACATGAACATTAGGAGCGTTCTCCGTAATAAAACAGAACTTGAGGCATGGGTTGCTCTTTATCAGCCAGATATACTCTGCCTATCCGAAACCTGGTTAAAACCTTTAACCACTGATACCCTCTGTAATCCACCCAGCTACAATATCCTCAGACAGGATAGGCCATCAGCAAAGCGTGGAGGTGGCGTAGCCATTTTTTACAAACCACATTTGGTGATATCCCTCAATGTATTGCCAACACTACTAACTTAAGAAGCAATTCATGCAACCTTACAAGTAGGCCCAAAGAAACTACACATCGTCTGTGCCTATAACCCTCCCGCTGGTGGTTGCAGAGGTCTCGACGAACTCCTCTCCCAAGTTAACAGCACCATCGGCCATAATGAAGTCCTTATTCTGGGGGATTTCAACCTAAACTGGGCTAGTAAATCTAACCTATCCGCACATACAATGAGACAAGGTAACAACCTTCACCAGCTTATCACAGACCCTACTAGGGTCATGACTCCCCCTCGGACTAGCACCCTCATTGACTGGGTCCTTACAAATTGCCCAGACAGCATAATAAGTGCAGGCACCCTTGCAGATGCCATAAGTGATCATTCCCCTATTTTTTGCATCTGGCATGCTACAAATAAACCATCACCTCTTCCCAAACTAATTACTTTCCACAACATGGCCCATTTCAGCCTCACCCAGTTTACTCATGATCTCTCCTTAATTGACTGGTACCCCATCTAGTCCTCTACAAACACCCAGGCGGCACTTGACTACTTCATGGCTCACTTCAGCCTGCTTCAAGACACCCATGCCCCCCGTGTCACTCGTCGGATTCGTGGAACACAGACTAAATGGCTAACAAAAGATCTGCTTACGCAATTAAGAGCCAGAGACAAACTATGGCGACGTTTCAAAACAACAGGGTTACCAAATGACTACTACCAGTATCGATCTCAGAGAAACTTATGTAAAAGAAATATTCACCTAGCAAAGAGCATTTTCTGCAGAGACCTGCTAACAAAGGCTGCCGGCAACACTAAAAAGTTCTGGTCTACCATAAAAACACTCCTTGGTGCCAATTCCAGGGCCCATACCAGTGACATGCTTCTAAATGGTATTCACTGCAATAACCCGGAGACCATAGCAAACTCCTTCAATCAGCATCTTTTGGATCTCACTAGCTACCTGACATCCTGCCAGACAACAAGTACCGCCTCAACCCAAACTGAACCTCTAATTAAGTATCCCCTATTTAGGTTCCGGAGCATCACCAGGGCAGAAGTACTAAATCTACTGCTCTCCACTCCCGAAAATACCAGTTTAGGGTCTGACAGTCTAGAACCTAGGCTTTTGAAAGCAGTTGCCCCGCTCATTGCCTCTCCCCAAGCCAAAATCTTCAACCTTTCCCTATGTCATGGCACAGTTCCTGACATCTGGAAAATAGCCAAAGTCACTCCAATTCCCAAAAAAGGTGACCTCAAGGAAATCAAGAACTACCGCCTTATTGCTATTCTCTCAATGCTCAGTAAATTTCTCGAAAAGCTAGTGGCCACCCAAGCAACTGAATATCTTCAGAAATATAACCTTCTATCTGGCTCACAGCATGGTTCCCGAAAAGGCCACAGCACCTCTACCGCTCTTCTGAAATTTACAAATGACATCTATACCTCCATGGTCTCAGGCCTCTTGACTGGTGCAATTTTCATTGATCTAACAAAAGTGTTCGACCTGGTAAACCATGCCCTTCTTCTTGATAAACTCTGCTCCCCAGGCTTCTCCCCTGACGTAGTAGCCTGGTTCAAGAGCTACTTATCTGACAGGAAACAGGCTGTAGTCTTTAACTCAGCCATATCGGATCTCCTCCCTATACAAGTTGGAGTACCCCAAGGCTCCATACTTGGCCCCCTGCTTTTCTCAATTTTCATGAATGACTTACCTCTCCTAGCATCAAACCGCTCATCTCTGCTTTACGCCGATGACCTAGTTATTTACCACAGTGCTAGGAAGACCGACGACATAACCCTCTCTCTTGCCTCTGATTTCGCAGATATTCAATCCTGGCTTACAAAGAACAAACTTGTTCTCAACACTCCAAAGACAAACTCCATGTTCTTTGGCTCACCTGCCAAGCTTAAAATGAACCACCCTGCCCTAGATATCTGAACTGCGCACGGCTCCCCTCTGGTCAACACCATATCCTTTAAATATCTAGGAGTCACATTGGATGAATCTCTTGACTTTGACCTGCATATAACTACTGTCTGTAAGTCTGTAAATGGCAAGCTAGGTAGTGCCTACAGAACTAGCTATGCCCTCACCCCCTCGGCCAGACTAGCAGTGGCGCAAGGTTTCCTTCTCCCAGCTCTGGCCTATGGCTCAGTCATCTTCCAAACTGCCTCAAAATCCTCCCTTCATAAATGGGACACCACTTATAATAACATCTGCCACTACGCCTCTGCATCCCCATGCTACAAACACCACTGCCAGCTCTATGCTGACCTCAAATGGCCTAGTCCCTCTACCCACTGACTTCAGTCTCTTGGCACTCAAATTGACAGCATCACCAGATCAGGTCTCCCCCTATCCCTTGCCTCTCTGCTACACGCACAACCTCTCTCCTATGGACTACGATCCACTGATAAAGCTCCTCTTCACATCCCAAGATGTAAAACAAATATGGGTGCACGAGTTTTCTCTCACATGGCCCCAACATACTGGAACTCCCTACCCTACTCAATCCGTCAAGCAACCTCCCATGCCAGTTTCAAATAACTGCACCGCGAACATCTGCGAATAGCCAGCCCCTGTACCTGCTTCAATCTGCCTTAAACCAGCCACCAAGTCTATGCACTTCTCATACTCCTTTCCCACCCATCCCACACCTCCCCTTTTTTCCATGTCCTCTCTCTCTTTTCTGGCTTCAACCCATTTAAGGCTCTCTAATCCCTTTTCTCCAGGCTTCCACCACTCCTCCTGCTTCAACCAGCCACTTAAACCATCTTACTGTTTTACTGTTTCAGACTTGCCTTTACTGTCTTGTTTAATGTATACCATCTCCTTAGCACTGCCTGTATCTTCTCAAAACTATTTTGCTCTACCTGTATATCTCAAAGTGTTTGAAATGCATTACCTGTATATTCAGTATTGTTGCTGTATTACCTGTTAAACTTGTTTTACCCTGTTCTGTTGCTCTGTTTTCTGCATGTGCTGCGTCCCATGCACCCCTATGTCTGTACTAAGATTTTGTTTCAAACTGTTCTCTCCCGGGTCATGCCTGAAAATAGGCATTGTCATGCCTAGCGCACCCACCCGGTTATCAAAAGCAAATAAATAAAGGCCATAAGGGCTGTTCACAAATCACACTATAGGCCTAAGCTGGTGTAGGGGCCTGTGCTTTGTAAAGGCCTGCAGAGCTTTT
Organism: Neoceratodus forsteri; assembly: GCA_016271365.2. Taxonomy (NCBI): domain Eukaryota; kingdom Metazoa; phylum Chordata; order Ceratodontiformes; family Ceratodontidae; genus Neoceratodus; species Neoceratodus forsteri. Next base: position 254,540,219 of record CM028133.1, read on the forward strand.
TGCAAATCACACTATAGACCCAAGCCAGTGTAGGTGGCTCCATGCTTTATAAGGGCCTGCAGGGCTATTCACAAATCACACAACAGGCCCAAGCCAATGAAGAGGGGCTCCATGCTTTGTAAAGGCCTACAGGGTTAGTCACAAGTCACAGTATAGGCCCAAGCAGCTATAGGGTCCCCATGATTTGTAAAGGCCTGCAGGGCTATTCGCATATCCCACTATAGACCCACACCACTGTAGGGTGCCCCGTGCTTTTTAAAGGCCTGCACGACTATTCACAATTCACACCACAGGCCAAAGCCGGTGTAGACGGCCCTGTGCTTTATAAAGGCCTGCAGGGCTATACATAAATCACACTATAGGCCTGAACCACTGTAGGGGCCCCATGCTTTCAAAAGGTCTGCAGGGCTATTCACAGATCACACTATAGGACTAATCTGGTGTAGAGGACCACATGCTTTGTAAAGGCCTGCACGACTATTCACAAATCACACTATAGGCCTGAGTCTGTGTAGGGAGCACCATAATTTATAAACACCTGCACGACTATTCCCAAATTACACTATAGGCCTGAGTGGTGTAGGGGGCCCTGTGCTTTGTAAAGGCCTGCACAACTATTAACAAATCACACTATAGGCCTGAGCCAGTGTGGGGGGTCCCATGCTTTGTAAACGACTACACGACTATTCACAAATCACACTATATGCCTGAGCCGGTGTAGGAAGCCCCATCCTTTGTAAAGGCCTGCACAACTATTCACAAATCACACTATAAGCACAAGCCGGTATAGGGGCCTGTGCTTTGTAAAGGCCTGCAGGGCTATTCACAAATCACACAACAGGCCCAGCCAGGGTGCGAAATTCCTATACCTTAGGTGCCCCAGGGCAGGCACTTTTGTCTCCGGACACCTACTGCTGTTTAGTGCCTGCCCCATGGGGCACCTAAGGTATTCCTGCAGTCAGAGCTCCATTTTTTTTGTGTTGTACTTTCTGTGCCTTTGGTTTTGTTTGGGAAACTTTTTTTTCATCTTCGGAAGTCGGACACGTCATGTGATGTTTTCGGGGCGGGAAATGCGCAGGCTCAGGGCTGAGTGGTTTGCAGAGAGAGGAGCTGGTTGAGCGGGAGTTTAATTGGTACAGCCATGTGAGCCACAACATCCGACCACAAGCCTGAAGGGTCCATCCGTTACTGCTGGAGGTAGGGTTGCAGGCTCAGACATCAGTTGGTGAGTACTACTATGGTTGTTTGCTCACCCCTTCCTTCTGTGTGAATCGAGCTCCCAGCAAGCGCTGACATTCTATTGAAGTGAGTTGTAATGATGGGTCGTGCGGCGCTTTCATGTGGGGGGGGGGACGGAGTGGCCCCAGCAGTTGGGATCGCCGATCGCGATCCAAATTTTTCTGAGCCTACCCCAAAAAAAGCAAAAAAAAAACAAAAGCTCTTTTAAGAGCTAATAGTATTATTTCAGAGGCAGTGTGCAAATGAGACGAATGGGGGACTTAGGCAGGATACAAGTGTGGCAGTGAAACCGCGAAGGTCTCGGGCAGCAGGGAGGAAAGAACTTAACTTTCCCATCCAAGAAGTAGAAAAACAAAAGAGTGCAACACAGATGATCAGAACTCTTAGTTTAATTGAGTTCTGTGGTGAAAGATGTTGTCAGGAGTGACTAACAGGAGGGTGCATGGGGGTAAGAGACTTGGGGGGCACTGAGAGAAGGCTCTTTCTTTACCTACTAGTACAAGTTCAACTACTTACTTTCACCAAAAGTACTGTTGCCTAACATATTTAATTTAATTTCATAGCAGTTTGTGGATTGTGCTGCAACAGGCAGAGAAAGTACTACTGAGAAGCACAGCTAGACTGCAGCAAAGAGGGTCTCAGGGGTCATTCCCAGTCACTTTTTCAGGCTGAAGCAGTTTTGTGTGCGTATTCATCTGCTTACTAAAATTGCTGGGAAGTGGAACTGAATTTCAAATAAAAATCTGTCTCCTGTTCTCCCCTATCAAAAAGCACTAAGCAATGTGTTACTTTACTTTGGAAGCTAACACAGCCATCATACAAAAACTTGTTTATTGGAGCAGAGCTAGTAGTATACTTTAAAGGGAGCTCTGCTACTACAGCTATTGTTATTTGTAAACCATCACTTCTGTGTTGTAACTACTAGAATCTAAATTGGTAATAAATAGTATTTTACAAGCTACTCTGCACTACCTAAAATATAGATACAAGGATCTGTTAAAAAAAGCCAAAGTTTTTTTTTTTTTTCAAGCTACTCAATGGACTACCTAAAATCTGAATACTGTTTTATAAAAAATAGGTTATATATAAATATATATATATATAAATAAATATATTAAAAGCTTTTTATAAGCTACTCTGTGGACTACCTAATCTGAATAAAATTATTTTCAGGTCCAAAACACTTCAGCTACCTGGAATTGGACCACCTAAAATCTAAATAAAAAGGCTGTTTTCAGGCTTGAAACCATAAAGGGCAACTGTGAGCACAAGAGCACTCGAAAAATAAATCAGACAACACACATATGGTTCTCAAAAGAGGTGGCTGTGAAAGTCAGGAAGAAAAAGATAGCATTCCGGAAGTATAAGGAAACACAGAAGGAGCAGGACAGAGAGCTGTACCAGTTAAGGCAGAAGGAAGCAGGGAGGAAGTCAGAATAGCAAAGGCCTAAACTGAGAAAAGATAGCCAACTCAGTTAAGAAGGGATAAAACCTTTTATAGGTACATCAGCAAGCATAGAAAGACAAAGGGAGGGATAGTGAGGCTGAATAGAATGAGCAGTGGGTGGGCAGAGGGGACAGTGAAAAAGCAGGGATACTGAGCGAATATTTCTGCTCAGTATTCACAAAGAGGAGGGGAAGTGCCTAATCCAATTAACAGAAGCACTCTTGATAGGAAGTCGATCCCAGTCCTTTCACAGAAGAAAGGGTTCTGCAAGAACTCCTAAAACTGAAGGTGGACAAAGCAATGGGTCCTGATGGAATTCACCCAGAATTCTAAAAAATTAAGGAGGAACTAGTGAAACCACTGGCTACTCTTTTTAATAAATCATGGGAGGATGGTGTGGTACCCGAGGACTGGAGGAAGGCGGATGTGATTCCCCTTCACAAAAGTGGGACCAAGACAGAGGCAGGAAACTACAGACCTGTCAGTCTGACCTCTGTGGTAGGGAAAGTGATGGAGTCACTTCTGAAGGAAAGAATAGTTGAGTACCTAGAGGCCAGTGGAGCACAGGACCCAAGGCAGCATGGATTCACAGCGGGAAGGTCATGTCAGATGAATCTAATAGGTTTCTTTGACTGGGTGACCAAAGTAGTAGACCAGGGAGGGGCTGTGGACATGGCCTACCTAGACTTTAGCAAGGCATTTGACACAGTCCCACACAAAAGATTAATAGTCAAATTAACCAGCCTGGGAGTGGGGCCCAGGGTGGTAGCCTGGGTAAAACATTGGCTGCACAACAGGACACAGAAGGTAATTGTAAATGGAGTCCACTCTGAAGAAAGAGAGGTTACTAGTGGGGTACCGCAGGGTTCAGTATTGGGTCCAGTCCTTTTTAATGTCTTTATCAGTGACATTGCAGAGGGACTGGAAGGAAAAGTATGCCTTTTGCAGGTGACACAAAGATCTGCAACAGGGTTGATACACAAGGAGGCGGAAAGGATGAAAAGGGACTTGGCAAGGTTGGAGGAATGCTCAGAAGTATGGCAGCTAGATTCAATGCAAAGAAGTGCAAATAATGCACCTGGGAAACAAGAACCCAGGGGAAGAATACACAATGGGTGGGGAGGTAGTAACAACAACAAAAAAGGAAAGGGACCTGGGGGTAATCATATCAGATGACCTTAAGGTTAGCAAGCAATGTGAGAAGGCAGTAGGGAGGGCTGGGGGTATATTGGGATGTATAGGGAGAGGCATCAGCAGCAGAAAACAGGAAGTTGTTATCCCTCTGTACAGACAGTTGGTGAGACCCCATCTGGAGTACTGTGTCCAGTTCTGGAGACCCCATCTCGCAAGGACATAGACAGGATAGAGGTAGTCCAGAGGAGGGCAACTAAAATGGTGCAGGTCTGCAAGAGAAGCCGTATGAGGAGAGACTAAAGGAGCTTAATATGTATACCCTTGAGGAAAGAAGGAGGGGGACATGATAGAAACTTTTAAGTACCTCAGTGGAATCAGCAAAGTCCAAGAGGATAGCATCTTTCAGAAAAAGAGACTTGCAAGAACAAGGGGACACAATTTAAAGATAGAAGGAGGGCGGTTCAGGGGCAATGTGAGGAAGTATTATTTCACAGAGAGGGTAGTGGATGCATGGAACAGCCTTCCTGAGGAGGTTGTGGGGTCTAAAACTGTGGGAGAATTCAAGAATGCATGGTATAGGCTGTTGGTTAACTAGGATCTATGGCCTATCCTGTAGGTAGGGAAATGGGCAGACTAGATGGGCCAAGCAGTCCTTATCTGCCGTCAAAGTCTATATTTCTATGTTTCATAGTCAGTTTTTCTTGTTGTGTTTATTACTGGTGAGAAAACAACACACACAGTCACTTTTTGGTCCAGTGAAGACGGCATTTAAAATTATGTAAACTAAGGGGCGGCATGTAAATAGTTTCTTGGGCATGTACGTTTGCTTATTACATGCCCAAGTGGGCATCTACTTTTTTTCACGAATTTCATACCCTGGGCCCAGCGAATGTAGGGGGAGCTCCATGCTTTGTAAAGGCCTGCAGGGCTATTTGCAAATCACACTAGCGGCACAAGCTGGTGAAGGGAACCGGTCCTTTGTAAAGGCCTGCAAGGCTTTTCACAAATCACGCTATAGGCCCAAGTCGGTGCAGGGGGTCCTGTGCTTTGGAAAGACCTTCAGGGCTATTCGCAAATCACACTATAGGCCGAAGTCGGTGCTGGGGGCCCTGTGCTTTGTAAAGGCCTTCAGGGCTGTTCGCAAATCACACAAAAGGTCCAATCTAGTGAGGGGGGCCCATGCTTTGTAAAGGCTTGCAGAGCTATTCACAAATCACACTATAGGCCAAACCCAGTGTAGGGGGCTCCACGCTTTATAAAGGTCAGCAGGACTATTCACAAATCACACTATAGGCCCAAGCCGGTGTAGGAAACCCTGTACTTTGTAAATGTCTGCAGGACTCTTCACAAATCACACTATAGTCCTGAGCCAGTGTAGGGGGCCCCGGCATTATAAACACCTGCAGGGCTATTCACAAATCATGCTATAGGCCTTAACTGGTGTAGGGAGCCCCATGCTTTGTAAAGGCCTGCAGGGCTATTCACAAATCACACTATCGGCCCAAGCCAGTGTAGGGGGCTCCATGCTTTGTAAAAGCCTGTAGGGCTATTTGCAAATCATAATATAAGCCTTAGCAGTTGAAGGGGGCCCGTGCTTTGTAAAGGACTGCAAGGCTATTCACAAATCACACTTTAGGCCTAAGCTGAAGCAGGGGGCTTTGTGCTTTGTAAAGACCTTCAGGGTTATTCGCAAATCACACTATAGGCCCAAGCTGCTGTGGGGGCCCATGCTTTATAAAAGCTTGCAGGACTATTCACAAATCACACAATATGTCAAAGCTGATGTTTAGTTTAGTTTAGTTTAGGGTTCTAGGAATTACTACCTTTGAGCCAGAGGCTCTTTTACAAAGGTTCCACGTCAATTAGGTACAGTACAAAAAAGGTTACATAGATAACACAACAATTTGTGCTGTATCAAGAGCGAGAAAACATATACAAATACATATCAAATCATTTGTGCAAAAGGACATGAGATATCAATAATCACATTATTATTACAAGAAAGAGGTCATGCCAGATTAGGAGAAACAAATAGTGAAAAAGTCCAGAACAGAGAGCGTAAGTGAAAGGTGTGGGGAGCAGACAATAGCAGGAGAAAAGGTTTCCCAAACATGTCTTTGTCAAATAACGGAACAGGGTGGGTAGTGAGAAAATAAGAGGTTTAATCAGGGCAGTCACAGGAGCTGAAGGTGGCAAGGTGAGAGAACAGCCTTGATTTGAAAATACCTAGAGAGGTGGAGGCAATAATATGAATGCTGAGGGCATTTAGCCAGCTGGGGGCACAATAGGCAAATGATCTTTGTCCCTGAGAAGTCCGGCATCGGGGGACTGGAGAGGCTGGTGTTCTGATCTTCTGGTAAAATGGGTGCTAGCGCTCGGGCATAACAGGTCTTGGATACAAGGTGGAGTGAGGCCCAGAGTGGATTTTTACGCCATCAGGCAGGTAAGGCACTTTATCCGGTTTGAGAGTTGCAACCAACCAGAGTCAGCATAGAGTTCACATGTGTGGGTACGTCGATGTGCACCAGTGAGCAGCCGACAGGCCTTATTTAGGGATGTTGTAATGCGACTAAGTGCTGTAGTAGTGGCAGATCCGTATATAACTAAGCCATAGTCAACAAATGAGATGATAGAGGATTGGATGCAATCCTCAGTGCAGAATGGGTAAGGAGCTGTCGGTTCCGATACAGAATCCCAATTCGCTGATTAATAGTTTTTGCTGTACTATCAATGTGAGTTGCAAAGGTTAGGCCTTGATCAAAGTTGATTCCAAGATATTTGAAAATTGGCACTTGTTCAAGGGTATTTCCCAGGTAAGTATTAATGGTGAGTGGAACTTGCCGTTTCTTGTTTTGCGGGTTAGAGAAGAGCATGGATTTAGTTTTTTTGTGGTTTAGAACCAGCTTATGTTCAAGGAACCACACCTCAACTTTGGAAAATGCATGCTGGAGGTTGAGGCGTAAGAGGTTCGGATCTTTATGAGTGGCAAGAATCACGGCATCGTTGGCATAGAGGATTATTTGTTCAGGGCAGGATTTGGGGAGGAGTTTAGGAAAGGCTGAAAGGAGGGGCCCAGGATGGATCCCTGGGGAACTCCTGAGCGAACAGGTTTTGAGTCTGAGAGAACTCCAGCTACTTTACAGATTGAAGCGCTGAGCAAGGTAATTTTTACCAGTCACCAGGACCCTCCGAGAGCCCTAGGGATAGTAGTTGTTTGATAAGTAGGCCATGGTGTACTGTATCAAATGCCTTGGTTAAGTCAATGTAGACTGCTCCAGTTAGGTTTCCTTTGTCCATGGCATTGTGGATTGCTCCTGAGAATTCAAGTAGGGCAGTCGATGTGCTGTGCCTTTCCTAAATCCATGCTGCTGAGTGCATAGGATGTTGTGCTTTTCAGGTAGTCTGAAAGTTGGTCCACCACCAAGCGTTCAAGGGCCTTAGAGAGAGGTGAGTATTGATATCAGGCGATAGTTACCAGGCAGTGACTTATCACCACTTTTGTGCACAGGTGACAACTGCAGCCTTCCATTTCCTAGGAATTGGCTGTAGCAGAGGAGAGATTGAAAATTTTTGTGAGGGCAGTACTTCCTCCAGAGTAAGGGACAGAAGTTTAAGGTCAATAGCGTCGCTGCTTGCTGGGACTTAGAAATGGCCTTCTTTACATATTTATAGACTTCATGTGCCTTTACTAGTTTGAAATGGAAGGGTGGTTTGGTTGGAGAGGCAGTAGAAGTAGAAATTGGAGAGTCAGCATCAGTGAAGAAATCAGATGAGAGGACACCACTAAGGTCTGTGAAGGTATCATTTAGGGTGTTTGCAATGATCTCTGGGTCTAATGTAGTGGTTGCATCCACATTCATTATTGTAGGAGAGGATTTGGACTGCTGACCCATGATATTTCTTATGTTGTCCCAGAAGGATTTCCATTCACCCCAGGAGTTGGAGAGGGCATTCTTGAAGTAGGAGGTCTTCATCAAGCGGATCTGTTTAGTACAGTGGTTATGAGCCTGTTTATATTTTTAGATGTCGACAGAGTGCCAGTAACTTTGCAGTGGCCCAGAGGTGATCCCTACTTTTGAGTTGTGCCAATGCTTCACTGTGGGCAGGGATTTGCAGAGTGCTTTGATTTTCACAGCTTTTTACCTGGTGCGTAGGTGTCACAGGCAGTGTTGAAAGTAGTAAAAGTAATCAAAGGCCTACGTCAACATCTTGAGTTTTGTAAATCAAGGACCAGTCTATCTGCCTAAGACAGGTCTTGAGATGAGTAAGGTTACCATAAGGTAGGACTCTGCTATAGATGGTTTTTGGAGGCGGCTTACGAAACTTATTTGTCCAGGTACATATTATTGGAGAGTGATCACTGAGCGAGTCAGGGAGAACACTTACATTGGTTATACGGGTAGGGTGGCTGGTAAGGATCCAGTCAATGAGGCTGCTGGTCCCTGATTTGTAGTTTTTCCTGGTAGGGGAATTTACCACTTGTGTTAAATTTGCTGCTAGGATAGCATCTTTGTTTGACCCTGCATCAGGAGCAAGCCAATTTACATTAAAGTCCCCAAGGAGAAGGAGTTCGATGTCAGAAGGTTGTGTACTTACAAACTCGAGGACAGCCTGTAGGCCGCGGAATCAGGATCTTTTGGTGGGATATAGACAGCAGCAATCGTAAGGACTTTGTTTTGGGCACCCAAGTAGTATCTTGATAGGGAGGAGTTGCACTGAGGTTTTTGTGGTGGGGTAAGAACCAGGGAGACAGGTGAGGTAGTCCTTTATGTAGATTGCACACCCACCACCCCTTTTCAAGGTCCTATCCAGCCTGAATATCTTGTAGCCTTGTATAGAGATGGCATGATCCGGAGTATTAGGTGTCAACCAAGTTTCGACGATGGCAAGGATATCCGGGTTGTGTTGGCTGGCAAAGATTTGAAGGGAGGCCAGTTTTGGAAGGAGACTGCAGATGTTTAAGGTAGCAATTTTGAGCCCCCCCTGCATTTTGCAGGCTTTGTTGTACTGTAGGAGACAGGGCCAGGATTTGAGTGGACACTTCCTGATATCAAGAGGAGGAGGAGTAGGAGTTTAAGAGACAGTTGCATCTGTAGGGTCAATAGAATTACACTTCTGAGGCTTATGCGACTTGGACCAGTGCAGGCGTCTAGGGCCCCAGAGCAAGGAGGCTGTTAGTAATAGAGGATGATATGCCCATTTATCCTTGTTGTAGCTTGTCAGTTGCACCCAGTCGCTTGCAGATAGGTACCTGGTGGTTAAGTCAAAAGCCAAAAGAATGTGGGGGTCCCGTGCTTTGTAAAGGTCTACAGGGCTATTCACAAATCACACTATGGGCCCAAGTTGGTGCAGGGAGCCCTGTGCTTTCTAAAGGCCTTCAGGGGCATTCACAAATCACACTATAGGCCCAAGCTGGTGTGGGGTCCCATACTTTGTAAAAGTCTGCAGGGCTATTCGCAAATCACCCTATAGACCCAAGCTGGTGTGGGGGGGGCCCAGCTTTGTAAAGGCCTGCCGAGCTATTCACAAATCACACTATAGGCTCAAGTTGCTGTGGGGGCTTCATGCTTTGTACAGGTCTATAGGGCTATTCACAAATCACACTATAGGCCCAAGCTGGTGTTGGGGACCTTGTGCTTTGTAAAGGCATGCAGGGCTATTCACAAATCAGACTATAGGCCTGAGACACTGTAGGGGCCCTGTGCTTTGTTAGGACCTGCAGGGCTATTCACAAATAATACTATAGGCCCAAGCCATTGTAGGAGGCCCCGTGCTTTGTAACGGCTTGCAAGGCTATTCAAAAATTACACCATAGGCCCAAGCCAGTATAAGGGGCCCCGTGCTTTGTTAAGGCCTGCTTGACTATTAACAAACCACACTATAGAGCTGAGCTGGTGTAGGGGTCCCCATGCTTTGTAAAGGCCTGCTTGAGTATTCACAAATCACACTATGGGCTCAAGCCGGTATAGGGGGCCCGAGTTTTGTAAAGGCTTGCAGGGCTATACACAAATCACACTATAGGCCCAAGGCGGTATAGGGGGCCAAATGCTTTGTAAAGCCCTACACGACTATTCTCAAATAGCACTATAAGCCTGAGCTTGTGTAGGGGTCCCATGCTTTCTAAATCAATCAATGAATCAATCAATCAATCAAGTCTTTATTTATCCAGGCGAACACCATTGAGCAGACTTATTTACAAGGTGGACCTGCGTTACACAAGGCCAAGAATAACACTTTTATGTACAGATAATAAATAGACTTAATTATACAGAAATAGATAAAAAAAAAACACAGAGCAATAACAAGTATTTCAGGCATAGGGTTAACAAGGCTAGGGAGAATGGTATGAGAAGGGGAATTAAAACATTCTGAAACAGCCAGCATATTTAAACATTTTCACACAGCATGGCATATCATTGGTTAGGACATATACAAACTTAAGGGGCAGATATGGAGGGAAGGGGTACAGGATTGCAGCTGTTCTAGGAGGGGTGCTACGGTAGATGGGCTGGGGACATATATGTTACGAGTCTGAGGGTAAGAAAGGTAGTGGATTAGCAGAAAAAAGGGGGGGTATGGGTGGAGACAATCAAGGGGCCGGGTTAGGTGGAGATGTAGTGGGCAGGTAAGCAGTAGGCACCCTAGCACGCTAAGCGTGCTGAAAACAGTGCATAGCTCCTTAACAGCCTTGGCATACAAGGTCTTGAAGGTGGTAAGACTAACAGGGAGACTCAATTTCATAGATTTCTGTAGTTTGTTCCAGAGTGAGGGCAATACCAAGCCTATGGCCGTTCTCCCAAAGTGTGTATTGGCCCTAGGTGCCTTCAGTAGAAGCAGAGAATAGCTTCTCAGTGCGTAGTTGCCTACCATTTATAATGGCAAACAGTCAGAAATGTATTGGGGTAATTTGTTGGTAATAGCTCTGTATGTCCAGAGAGCAGCATTTCTATTCCTTCTGTACTGAAGGGAGGTCCACCCCACAGCTGCATATAAGGAGCAGTGGTGGGTGGTGATAGGTAGGACAGTTATGAATCTCAAGGCTCTGTTGTATAAGGTGTCCAGTTTAGTAAGACAGGAGGCATTACACTGACTATAAATTAAATTGGCATAATCAATTAGCGATAGAAACGTGGACTGAACTAACTGTATCTTGGTATCTTTGGTCAGGAGGCGGTTTATTCTAAAGAAGAGACCAAGCCTCTGCCTCAAATTTTTCAGCAGATCCTCAACATGCTCCACAAAGGAGAGTCTGTGGTCTAGCCAAACCCTTAGGTACTTGAATTTCGTAACAAATTCCAACCTTTCTCCTAGTAAAGTGTTTATGGGAGGTAAGGAGCCAGAGATAGTAGGGTTTGCCGAATGAGTAGCCGGAGAGAACAGCATAGCTTTTATTTTTTTGGCATTGAGTAAGAGTTTTTTATTCAGGAGCTGATTCAGCAACAAGTTGAATTCTGTTTGTAAATCTCCACAGGCGTCTTCTGGAGTTGGGTGGCTTAGGTACAACACCGTATCATCAGCGAAAAGGTAAATATTGGCCTCCTTGATGCCAACATCAATATTGTTTATATAAATGGCAAACAATAGAGGCCCCAGGATAGATCCCTGTGGAATGTCTCTTTTTAGTGGCTTGAGTGGAAAGAGCTCCCCTTCAGCCTTGACCTGCTGAGGCCTATTTGTAAGGTAATTATTGAACCAGCACAGAGAGGTCAGGTCCAGACCTATCACTTTTAGGGTGGAAAAAAGCAGGCAGTGGTCGACAGTGTCGAAGGCCTGCCTAAGGTCCAGGAACACGGCACATACAAATTTTTTGTTTTCCAGCTCTTGTTGCCAGTCATCAGTCACTTTGGCCAGAGCCATAATGGTAGTGTGCTTGGCTCTGAAACCAGACTGCATAAGGTTTAGAAGGTTCTTGTTATCTAGGTAGATTCTTAACTGAGTATTCACAATTTTTCCAGAAGTTTAGACAATATTGGTAGGAGAGCTATCGGCCTGTAATTATTTAGGTCGCAGGGATCCCCTGATTTAAACAGAGGAATGACGTGGGCAATTTTCCATAGGAGAGGACGAGTCCCCAGGGACAAGGACAAGTTAAATAGGTGTGTGATTGGTACAGCTAGGACGTGGTATGCAATCTTTAAGAAGCAGGGGTCAAGAGAGTCAGCACCAGCACTTTTCTTGGTGTCCAACTGTAGAAGGAGGTCTTCGACCTCTTTCAACGAAGCAGGAAGGAATGAGAAGACCACATTAGTGGTGCTAGGTTCAGGAATCTGTGCACTAACCTGAGAACATAACACGGATGCTGGTGAATTGTCGAATGCTAGGCCTGCTGTAGCAGAGTGGTTGTTGAAGGCCTGGAGAATCTCCTTGCTATCATTGATAGTAACACTGTCAGAGATGATTTTCGAGGGAAGTACATTTCCAACTGTATGACCAGACAGCTCTTTGATTGTGGACCAAAATTTAGCTGGGCACCTTGAGGCCGAGTCAAGCTCAGAACGGTAGGAGTTAGCCTTAGCCTCTCTAACCAATTTGGTGCAGGAGTTCCTAGCCTTCCTGAAGTGGCACCAATCCTCGGCAGTTTTTGATCTGCGGGCTCTTTTCCTGAGTTTATCTCTCGCTAGTAATGCAGCTTTGAGTTCAGCAGAGAACCAATGGCAAGTTCTGGTCTTTACACAGACTTTTACCAAGGGAGCATGATTATTTATGGCACAAGACACTATTTCATGAAAAATGTCATATGTCATACTGACCGATTTGGCTAGGTAAAAGTTCTGCCAATGTACAGATGATTTTAACTCATCGATGTAGGAAAATGGGTAAAAGTTGCGTCTGGACCTTCTGGTGGGGAACTTAAATGTGGAAGGGGGATTAGAGTCAGATCTTACCCCGGCGATGAAGCAGTGAACGCTGACATCCGAGAAAAATATTCCAGCGTAGGAAAAGGACTGTGGCTTGCTTGTAGGAAAGACATCCAATAGGGTGCTATTCCTGGGGTTTTTCTTGTTAGAACGTGTAGGTTCTTCAGTGAGTTGTGTGAGCCCAAGAAAGTCACAGAAGGATTTGAGGGGTAAGGAAGCCTTGGATAACCAGTCTTAATTGAGATCCCCTAGAATAATAGTTTCAAGGGTCTCATGTCCCATAATAGTCGATAGGTGAGACAGGAGCTGGGACCCAGCAGATGGAGGCCTATAAATCTGCAGGGCTATTCATAAATCATACTGTAGGCCCAAGCCAGTGTAGGGGGCCCCATGCTTTGTTAAAGCCAGCAGGGCTATTCGCAAATCACACTATAGGCCTGAACCAGTGTAGAGGTCCCTGTGCTTTGTAAAGCCCTGCAGGGCAATTCACAAATCACACTATAGGCCCAAGCCAGTGCAGAGGGCCCTGTGCTTTGTAAAGGTTCAGGGCTATTTACAATCACACTGTAGGCCTGATCCAGTGTAGGGGGCCTCATGTTTTCTAAAGGTCTGCAGAGCTATTCACAAATCACACTCTAAGCCTGATCTGGTGTAGGGAGCCCCATGCTTTGTAAAGACCTGCACAACTATTCACAACTCACACTATAGGCCTGAGCTGGTGCAGGGGGCGCCATGCTTTGTAAACGACTGCAGGACTATTCACAAATCACAACATAGGCCTGAGCCGTGTATCGCCCTGTCCCTAAAAAGGCCTCACAACTATTCACATATCACACTATAGGCCAGAACCGATGTAGGTTCCCCATGCTTTGTAAAGGCCTGCACAAATCACACTATAAACTCAAGCCAGTGTAGGGGGCCCTGTGCTTTGTAAAGGCCATAAGGGCTATTCACAAATCACACTATAGGCCCAACCTGGTGTAGGGGCCCGTCCTTTGTAAAGGCCTGCAGGGCTATTCGCAAATCACTGTAGGCCCAAGCTGGTCTCGGGGGCTCGTGGATTGTAAAGGCCTGCAGGGCTATTCACAAATCACACTACAGGCCCAAGCCAGTGTAGGGGACTCCATGCTTTGTAAGGGCCTGCAGGGCTGTTCACAAATCATACAGCAGGCCCAAGCCAATGTAGGGGGGCTCCATGCTTTCTGAAGCCCTGCAGGGATATTCTCAAATTCCACTATAGGCCCAAGCCAGTATAGGGGCCCTGTGCTTTGTAAAGGCCTTCAGGGCTATTCGCAAATCACATTATAGGCCCAAGTTGGTGTGGGGCCCGTGTTTTGTAAAAGCCTGAAGGGCTATTTGCCAATCACACAAAAGGTCCAAAGTGTGGAGGGCTCATGCTTTGTAAAGGCCTGCAGATCAATTCATAAATCGCACTATAGGCCAAAGGCAGTGTAGAGGACTCCATGCTTTATAAAGGTCTACAGGGCTATTCACAAATCACACTATAGATGATAGATGATGGTGATAGATGGAGGGCACTGCGTGAGGACAGGGTGGAAGGAGGTAGGATTAGAGACAGGCCGGTGACCAGATTGGGAATTCAATCAATGAGGATGGGGCAGTAGAGAGTTCTCTAGTCAGGTCAGATTCCAGACATGTATCACTAGGTGAGGTGGAGAATAGGGTAGGGAGAAATACAGCAGATGGGGTAGGAGGTGCAGGTCCAAAGGAGGAGGGGGAAACAGTGGGAGGTTACTCAGATGGGAGACTGGAGGATTATAGCTCAAAAAGGGAGATGGGAATGGAACTGGGGCGGTGAACTCTGGCCATCCAGGAGATTGGGGGGGTGAGGAGTAAACTGGCAGATGCAGGTACAGGGAGTATGGTAGGGCTTGCATATAAGGGTGGTCCCCCGGATGATGGGGGGAGGAACAAGCAGGGGGTCGTTGACAGAAGGAGGAGCCTGGATGGTACTAAATGGGCTAATAAAAACCCTCAGGATGATGGGAGAGGTAGAAGCAAGCAAAGGTTCAATGATAGAAGGAGGAGTCTGGAAGGAATAAAGAGGGCTAATAAAGTGGGGGGTGGGGTGAAGGTGATATTGCTGGGAGATTCCATGACCAGGGGTATTCACTGGAAGGGGGAGGGCGAGAATAAAAGCAGCCCTGTCAAGGCTAAATGTATACCTGGTCTATCCATACACACGTTGGCACTGGATTGTGGGGGATCCCCAGACTTCCTAGTACATTTGGGGACAAATGATTTGGAAGAGAATAGCGAGTTAGAAATACAGGCTAGATTCCGGGAGCTGGCAAGGGTTTGTCACTTTATAGGAAGCAAAATTTCTATAGTGTATGGTGGAACACTGTTCCGCATGGAAATCCATGCCTGGAACAGCATTGTTGTGCTGCACTCGGTGCGTCACTATCTTGTTGTGCCGCACCGAGTACGTCACCGGTGCAACACAACAAGATCGAACGCATTCTGCATGCGCAATTGAGTGGCCCACGGATGCGAGTAAGCATGCGCTGCTAATATTCTGGAAGTGTTTTATTTTTGCTGATAGACTTGTTTCTGGGGCATGGGTGCAGCCAGCATACTCCAAGTACTCCATGGTGTGCAATTTTATTTAAGCGGGGTAGCAAATAGACTCTGAACTGCTTCTTTTTTGCATGAAAACTAACAAAGAAAATGCTGAACCTTTCTGTAATTTTATTCACAGGAGTCAAAACTAGAAGGACTGGTCACTAATACTGTCTTTGCATCCCAAGGACAATACAATTTTACAGGCTCTGGGCTGGTATGTGGGTGTCTTGGGGAGCAATGAATGGCATTTGTATTTACCCATGCAAAGCAATAACCATTGTCATGATACACAAAAGTTGTATTTATTGTGCCAAATAAGGCAACAAACACGGTCCTGGTGTACATTTGTGTATTGTCTGGCTACACCTTGGTGGGGGTAGCACACCCTAACAAGTGGGGAAGGGGTAGCAGTGAGTCTACTTGGTGTGTAGATCTGAAATCCCTGGCTACACCCCTGGTTTGGGGGATCACGGAAAGCTGCTTATGGTTGCCCATACAGTGTTAAAGATTGTGTATGAGCAACCATACACAAACAAGGCAGTTGTGAGGTCTCGAGATTTCCGTGGTAACGGACCTCTCGAGCTGCGCTCTTGAGGTCTCTGGTTACCACAGAAACCTCTCAATCACAACTGTCTTGTTGTGTATGCTTGCTCATACACAATCCTCTATTTCTCTGAGATTCTGCCGGTACCAAGGGCAACTGGTGAGACCAAGCTAAAACCTAGAGAGGTGAACAAGTGGCTCAGGGACTGGTATGGGGCAGAGGGCTATGGGCTTGTAGGTTACTGAGGGGATACTTGGGAGGATAAGCGGCTCTATGCCAGGGATAGGTTACACCTCAACATGTAGGGGAGGGAGATCTTGCAGTTAAAACTTGCCGGATTTAAAGGCGAGAGGTGGGTTTAAACTTGTAAAGGGGGCAAATAATAAAAAGACCCGGGGGGGGGCTATTTGAAGGTCCAGGTCTAGGGCACATGAGAAGTGGGAGGGACTATGTTGAAAACTCTAGAAAAACTGGGCAGAAAACGGACTGCACAGGGTTGGGGGGACTGGAGAGAGGGGAGAAGTCGGGGTGGAGGACAGTCCTGATCAATGCCAGGAGTATAGCAATAAAATGCCCGAACTCCAGGCTATGTTGGCTAAGGGAACATCGGATGTGGCAGAAACTAGAGAGACATGGGCCACTCAGAGAAATGATTGGGACCTAAACTTAGAGGGCTACAAGATATTCAGAAAAGATAGGGGAGTGGGGGGGGTTGCGCTGATAGTCAGAAATGACATAATGGTTAGTGGAGTTGAGGAGGCTGGAGGGGGGCTGGAGGCAATATGGGTAACCCTGCAAACAAGGGGAGGGAAGAAATTGAAGATAGGGGTGGTATACAGGCCCCCTACAATAGAGGAGGCTCTGAAGGATAAGTTGGTTGAGAACTTCAAGGGTCACTGTGACCTTGGAAAGGGTAGGGTGGTGGTCATGGCTGATCTTAATATACCAGGGGCGGACTGGGACACCATGACATCCTCTGTAACCAGGGAACAGAGACTGATGGATGTCTTTCAGGATATCCTTCTAGTCCAACAGGTGGGGGAACCTACTAGAGAGGGGTGGATATTGGACGTTGTCCTAGCGGACAGTGAACAAATAAGGGGCCTGGAGGTGTGCAGTCCACTGGCGGGTGGTGACCATGCCATGGTTTGGTTCCTGCTGTATCTAGGGGGGAAAAAATGCACTCATACAGTAGTGGTTGATTTCAGGGAAGCGGATTACGTGGGTATGGGTAGGATTCTAAGGGAGAGGTCGGACATGATTAGGCTGGATATGGATGCTGGAAGCTTGTGGGAGATCATTAAAGAAGGGGTGCAGGAGGCTACTAGGTCCTGTACTAAAGTAAGGCGTAAGCATGGTGGAACCAGCGAGCCATGTTGGTGGACCAGGGAGGTGCAGGAGGCAGTGAGGGATAAAAAGGCTGCATACACATACACACATTTCAAACGTTCTAGGGGGGATAAGGAGCGAGGGGAGTATGAACTATTGGCCAGGAAGGTCACCAGAGTGGTGAGGGGCACCAAGGCAGGGATGGAGAATAACCTGGCTAGGAATTCCGGGGATTCTATAGATACATAAGACTCAGAGAGAAGAGAAGAGAAAAGAGAGGACACAGATCAACAGGATTAAGATTGTGGGGGGATGGGCTCAGGAAGCAGGGGAACAGGCAGAGGTGCTAAACAAGTACTTTGCCTCAATCTTTGCAGAGGGTGACAAGGGATCCCTGCAGCCTGATGGGAGAGATGAGGAACCAGCAAAAGCGAGAGGTCAGTCTCAATCTGAGACCAGAGGATGGAAAGAGGCTAGGGTACAGACTGGGCCAGACCAAGAAGGAGTAGGAAGGTTGCATGAGGGAGTGGATTGAGGGGAGAAATCACAGTGGATAGGGTGAGGGAGGCCCTTCAGAAACTAAAAACTGATAAGGCGCCGGGGCCGGATGAACTACATCCGAGGATTATGAAGGAACTGGAGGAGGTGCTGGCAGCTCCACTCGCTGTACTCTTTAACACCTCTCTGCAGACGGAATGGGTGCCACAGGACTGGAGGGTGGCTTATGTAGTGCCTATATATAAAGGGGGGTCTAGGGAGGAGATGGGGAATTATAGGCCTGTCAGTCTAACGTCTGTGGTAGGCAAGGTAATGGAGGGCTTTATCAAGGAAAGGCTTGGGAGGCAGTTGGAAAGGTTAGGACACCAGGATGATAAACAGTATGGCTTCGTCCCAGGGAGATTGTGTCAGACCAGCCTCGTAGAGTTTTATGATTGGGTGACGGGGGCCTTACATAGACGTAGGCCGGTGGATGTCCTATACCTAGATTTCAGCAAGCCGTTTGATTTAGTGCCCCATAAGGGACTGATAGCAAAATTGGGGGAGATGGGGGTGGGAAGACAGGAGCTAAATTGGGTTGAAAATTGGATTTCAGGGCGTTTACAGAGGGTAATGGTGGGAGGGATACTATCCTCTCCCAGGAAGGTAATCAGTGGGGTCCCTCAAGGTTCAGTATTGGGGCCACTCTTGTTCAATGCCTATGTCTCGGCTATAGGGAGGGGGGTTAGGAATAGGTTGAGTCTCTTTGTGGATGATTCAAAACTGAGAGCACTGGTGTATTGTGAAGAAACGAGGGAGACAGTCCAGGGGGATCTGGATACCCTGGAGGGGTGGTCAAGGAGGTGGGGACTGAAATTTAATGACGGGAAATGTAAGGTACTTCATTTGGGGAATATCAAAAACCCGGCCACGACACCTGGGCCACTGCATGCTACATTGGGAGAAAGGGATTTAGGGTGGTGGTAGATGTCAAAATGAATAACTCTGAAAATTGTAGAAGAACTGCAGCCAAAGCAAACAGGATACTGGGTTGCATAGCCAGGGATTACGTCCAGAAGGAGGGAAGTGATCCTCCCTCTATATAGTGCCTTGGTCAGGCCGTAGCTCAAGTACTGTGTACAGTTCTGGAGACCTCATCTGAAGAAGGACATAGCGCTGCTGGAGAGGGTCCAGAGGAGAGCAACCAGGATGATTCAGGGCATGGAGGGGAGGCCTTATGAGGAGAGACTGGAAGAGCTTGGGCTTTATTCACTGGAGGAGAGGAGGGATAGGGGAGACATGACAGAGGTTTTCAGGTATGTAAAGGGAATAACCAGGAGTAGAACCAAGGAGCTGTTTAGGCTAAAGAAGGGGGGAACAACCAGGGGCTATGAATGGAAGCTTGAGGGGAAATTATAGGGGGGAGTGTAGGAAGCATTTCTTCACTGAGAGGGTGGTGGAGATGTGGAATGCGCTGCCGAGGAGGACACAGTGGAGGGTTTCAAGAAGGGGTGGGATAGGTACAAGAGGAAACTGAATCTAGAGAAGACCCTCTTGGGGGCTAGAGGGTGGTAGTGAGGCAAGCAGCCACTAGGTTGCTGGCTTTCGAGCAGACAAGACAGACCATTTGGCCAATTCTGCTGACTTTTAGTATGTTAGTATGTAACTATTCACAAATCACACTATAGGCCTGAGCAGGTGTAGGGAGCCCCATGCTTTGTAAAGGCCTATATGACTATTCACGAATCACACTATAAACACAAGCCAGTATAGGGGGCCTGTGCTCTGTAAAGGCCATAAGGGCTATTTACAAATCACACTATAGGCCCAAGCCAGTGTAGGGGGCTTCATGCTTTGCAAGGACATGCAGGGCTATTCACAACTCACACAACAGGCCCAAGCCAATGTCGGGGGCTCCATGCTTTGTAAAGGCCTACACAACTATTCTTAAATCTCACTATAGACCTGACCTGGTGTAGGGGGTCACATGCTTTGAAAAGGCCTGCACGCCTATTCACAAATCGCACTCTAGGCCCTATGCAGTGAAGGCGGCACTGTGCTTTCTAAGATCCTGCAGGGCTATTCACAAATCACACTATAGGCCCAAGCTTGTGTGGGGGCCTGTGCTTTCTAAAAGGCTGCACGGCTATTTGCAAATCATACTATAGGCCCAAGCAGGTGTGGGGGGCCCGTGCTTCATAAAGGACTGCAGGGTTATTCATAAATTACACTATAGGCCCAAGATAGTGTAGGGGGCTCCATGCTTTCTAAAGGCGTGCAGGGCTACTCACAAATCACACTGTAGGCACAAGCCAGTGTAGGGGGCTCCATGCTTTCTAAAGGTGTGCAGGGCTATTCGCCAATCACACTGTAAGCCCAAGCCGGTAAAGGGGGCCCCATACTTTGTAAAGGCCTGGACGACTATTCACAAATCACACTATAGGCCTGAGATGGTGTAGAGGGCGCCATGCTTTGGAAAGGCCTTCACGGCTATTCACAACTAACACTATAGGCCCAAGCCAATGCAGGGGGCTCCATACTTTGTAAAAGCCTGCAGGGCTATTCACAAATGAAACTACAGGCCCAAGCCAATGTGGGGGCTCCATGCTTTGTAGGGGCCTGCAGGGCTATTCGCATATCACACTGTAGGCCCAAGCAAGTGTGGGGGCCTGTGCTTTGTAAAAGCCTCCAATGTTATTTGCAAATCACATTACAGGCCAAGCTGGTGTGGAGGGCCCGTGCTTTTTAAAGCCCTGCAGAGCTATTCAAAAATCACACTATAAGCCCAATACGGTGTAGGAGGTTCCATGATTTGTAAGGGCCTGCATGGCTATTCACAAATCACACTATAGGCCCAAGCCGGTGTAGGAGACCCTGTGCTTTCTAAAGGCCTGCAGGGTTATTCACAAATTACAGTATTGGCCTGAGCTGGTGTAGCGGCCCCGTCCTTTGTAAAGGCCCGCACAACTATTAACAGATCACACTGTAGGCCTGAGCCGATGTAGGGGGGCCCCGTGCTTTATAAAGGCCTGCATGACAATTCACAAATCAAACAATAGCCCCAAGCTGGTGTTGGGAGCCTATGCTTTGTAAAGGCTATAAGGGCTATTCACAAATCACACTATAGGCCTAAGCTGGTGTAGGGGCCCGTGGCTTCTAAAGGCCTGTAGGACTATTCATAAATCACACTATACCCCAAGACAGTGTTGAGGGGGGCTCAATGCTTTGTAAAGGTCTGCAGGGCTATTCGAAATCACACTATAGGCCCCATGCCAGTGTTGGGGGGGGCCATGCTTTATAAAAGCCTGCAGGACTATTCATAAATCACACTATAGGCCCAGTCCACTGCAGTGGCGAGGGGGCTCCATGCTTTGTGAAGGCCTGCAGGGCTATTCGCAAATCACACTATAGGCCCGAGCTGGTGAAGGGGGCCTGTGCATTGTAAAGGCCTGCAAGGCTATTCACAAATCACACTATAGGCTCAGTCTGGTGCAGGGGGCCCTGTGCTTTGTAAAGGCCTTCATGGCTATTCACAAATCACACTATAGGCCCAAGCTGGAGTGGGGACCCGTGCTTTGTAAAAGCGTGTAACACTATTTGAAAATCACACTATGGGCCCAAGCTTGTGTGGGGGGCCCGTACTTTGTAAAGGTCTGCAGGGCTATTCACAAATCACACTATGGGCCCAAGTCGGTGCAGGTGGCCCTTTGCTTTGTAAAGGCCTTCGGAGCTATTCAAAAATCACACTATAAACCAGAGCTGGTGAAGGGGACCCGTGCTTTGTAAAGGCCTGCAATGCTATTCACAAATCACACTATAGGCCTTAGCTGGTGTTGGTGGCCCTGTGCTTTATAAAGGCCATCAGGGCTATTCATAGATCACACCATAGGTGCAAGCTGGTGTGGGGGCCCATGCATAGTAAAGGTCTGCAGGGCTATTTATAAATCACACTATAGGCCCAAGCCAGTATAAGGGGCCTCGTACTTTGTAAAGGCCTGAACGACTATTCACAAATCACACTACAGGACTGAGATGGTGTAGGTTGCCCCATGGTTTAGAAAGGCCTTAACGACTATTCACATTTCACACTATAGGCCCAAGCCAGTGTAGGGGCCCGTGCTTTATAAAGGCCTGAATGACTATTCGCAAATTACACTATAGGCCTGAGCTTGTGTAAGGGGCCCCATGCTTTATAAAGGCCTACACGACTATTCACAAATCAAACAATAGGCCCAAGCTGGTGTGGGGGGCCTGTGGTTTGTAAATGCCTTCAGGGCTATTCATAAATCACACTATACCCTAAGACAGTGTGGGGGGCTTTATGCTTTGTAAAGGTCTGCAGAGCTTTTGAAATCACAATGCAGGCCCAAGCCATTGTAGGGGGGTATCCATACTTTATAAAAGCCTGCATGGCTATTCACAAATCACACTATAGGCCCAAGCTAATGTGGTGGGAGGGGGCTCCATGTCTTGTGAAGGCCTGCAGGGCTATTCACAAATCACACTATTGGCCCAAACTCGTGAAGGGGGCCCGTGCTTTATAAAGGCCTGCATGGCTAGTCACAAATCACATTATAGGCTGTAGTCGGTGCAGGGGACCCTGTGCTTTGTAAAGACCTTCAGGGCTATTTGGAAATCATACTATAGCCCAAGCTGGTGTGTTGCTAGCCTTGCTTGTAGAGCAGAAAGCAGCTAACTAAAAGAAGCTACATTTTCTTCTTAATTTAAAACGTATATCTCAGCAGGAGTCAGCGTCTGTTAAGATTAAGTAGACAGATAACTTTATTAGAAGTAGAAAGGGACTTATTTTGGGTTAAAAAAAGAAAGAAAAGAAAGAAAGTCAGTGTGTATTCTGTGCAGTGAAGGGTACTGTATCAGCTGACTTTGCTAAACCAGTAGGAAGAAAGAGAGCTTACCTGGGGGTGTGGTTTAGACACTATAAAAGCAGGTGAGTCAAATTACAACTCCCTGTTGCTAGCCTTTTTTCTTACTAATTGCCCTCCATCCCACCCACCCAAAGCCAGTTCTACTTTTATAGCCACTGGATTTGACTGTCAACAGGAACTTCCTGTTTGGCAGTAGGAAGGAAAGGATCATAGAAACATTGGTTTTGTCAACCCTAGTAGAAAAAGTAGCTCACTCTCCCCTAGCTGCTGGTGGTCTGATATTGAGCAAGGAAGAAGGAGGCTACTGAAGAAGATAGAGTTGCTGTCCCAGAACAGGAAGGGTGAGAGTTGTAAGAGAGGAGAGAGTAAGCATCCAGAGAAACAGTAGAGGACACAAAATAAAACATGATAGGAGTGGTGCAGTGCAATGGCTGAGGGGCGGCAGTGTTCCGGGAGACATTCTGGAGGCTGCGATGCTGCCCTATTTGCAGGCACCTCTCTGGTCTGAGAGAGGAGGTTGCCTGTCTCCAGGCTGACCTGGCTAGGATTCGTGAAACCTCCTCCCCCACCCAAGGACCACCAGGGCCAATACCACTACCTCAGAGGTTGCCAAGAAAGAGAAGAGGCTGGACCAGGGTGGGCTCAAGGAGGGAGAGGGTGGCGGAACAAAGTTGCATCCCTCCAGCTGTACCTCTCCACAATTCATTCACTCTTCTGGTGGATAGTGGTTCCTCTATGGAGGCACCTGCAGTGGAGACCAAGGAGGATGCTGGGAACCTTCACAAAGGAGAC
Source organism: Neoceratodus forsteri (assembly GCA_016271365.2). Classification (NCBI taxonomy): domain Eukaryota; kingdom Metazoa; phylum Chordata; order Ceratodontiformes; family Ceratodontidae; genus Neoceratodus; species Neoceratodus forsteri. The sequence goes on from CM028133.1 coordinate 254,563,511, forward strand.
CCACAGGAGGGTGGCATGGGACCCCACAGGGGAAGGAAACAACTTCTGGTGGGGGACTCAATCATTAGGGGGGGTAGAAATGGGGAGGAAGGGGAGAGGGAGGTAAGGTGCCTTCCTGGCGCCACGGCTTGGAGGGATAGGAAGCAAATCCTCAGGATCGTGGGAGGAGCTGCACGAGGGAGGGAGCTGGATGTCATTGTCCACCTAGGGACAAATGACCTGGCTAGGAATGGGATCAGAGCAGTGCAAGAGGAGTTTGTAGAGTTGGGAAGGGGCCTGTGGTCAGCAAGCACACACGGTAACCTTCGGAGGTGCTGCCTGTCTATGGCAGGGAGATGCTAGGCACTTCTCACCAGGGAATTCAAATGAGTGGTTGAAAAACTGGTGTGGAGCCCAGGGTTTTGGCTTCATTGGGACTGGAAGTTACCTGAGGATGCAGACCTATACTGGTGCGATGGTCTGCATCTGTCCAGGGGGGAACCAGGATCCTAGGTGATAGGTTTAAATGCTTCATTGGCAAGCATTTAAACCAGCAAGGGAGGAGGCACTGAAAAGAAGCAGGGAACCGAGCTTCCCCCCACAAAACATGGTGATTAGTGAGGTAAACACCAAGGTACAGAAGTTATTAGGGAGCAGAACAGATTTAAATGTAAAAAAAGGCAAAGGCAGTAAGGACAGAATTGGGGCTAAAAGGGGTAAGGCTATCAAAAAATGGAGGGTGATGAGTACCAATGCCCGTAGTCTGTGTAACAAGCTCCCTGAACTAGTGGCCTTGATAGAAGAGGGTTGCCTGGATATTGTGGCAGTCACAGAAACATGGTACACAGAGAACCATGACTGGGATGTCAACATACCAGGATACACAATCTACAGGAGATACAGGGAGGGTAAAAGAGGAGGAGGAGGAGTAGCTCTCTATGTAAAGGAAGGGATCAAAGCAACAGAACTAAAGAGTAAACAGGGAACAGATGAGGCACTTTGGGTCACCCTGGAGACAGGAAATGGCACCACAATCCGCATGGGGGTTGTATACAGACCCCCATCCCAGGGGAAGGGAATGGACAAGGAAATGATAGAAGGCGTTCTTAGAATGGCAGAAAAAGGGGAGATATTGTTGATGGGGGGACCTGAATATGCCAGATGTTAACTGGAGCACCTTTGCTGCAGGCACATCCAAGAGCAGGGTCATTCTTGATGCCCTACAGGGGGCACGCCTCAGACAGCTAGTATCGGAACCCACTCGGGAGGGAGCAATCTTAGACCTGGTACTTTCAAATGGGGATGGAGAAAGAATCTCAGATTTAGAAGTGGGTAGCCATCTGGGAACAAGCGACCACCAAACAGTGTGGTTCACGATAAACACAGCCATACAATCAAGCAATACAAAAGAAAGAGTACTAGACTTTAGAAGGGCTGACTTTGGGAAAATGAGAGAGTGCCTCAGAAAAGCACTAGCAAACAGGCAAGAAGGAGGGGTGGAGGAACAATGGGGAGTGATCAAAACAGCCATCACAGAGGCAACAAGCCTTTGTGTAAAGCAAATCAATAAAACACAACGAAGGAAAAACGCTATGGTTCACAAAAGAGGTGGCAGGGAAGGTTAAGGAGAAAGGACAGCATTCAGGAAATATAAGGAAACACAGAAGGAGCAGGACAGAGAACTTTATCAGTTAAAGCAGAAAGAGGCTGGGAAGGCAGTCAGAATAGCAAAGGCCCAAACCGAGGAAAGGATAGCCAATTCTGTTAAGAAGGGGATAAGACCTTTATAGGTACATTAGGGAGCAAAGAAAGACCAAAGGAAGGATACTGAAGCTTAATAAAGGGAGGAATGTGGGTAGAGGGTGACAGTGAAAAGCAGGATACTGAACGAATATTTCTGCTCAGTATTCACAAAGGAAGATGAGGGGTTACCTAAACCAAACAAGAGAAACACTCTGAAGATGGGGGTCGATACCAGTCCATTTACAGAAGAAAGGGTTCTGAAAGAACTAATAAAATTGAAGGTGGACAAAGCAATGGGGCCTGATGGGATTCACCCAAGAATTCTGAAACAACTAAGGGTAGAACTAGTGACATCGCTGACTACTCTCTTTAACAAATCATGGGAGGATGGGGTGGTACCCGAGGACTGGAGGAGGGCAGATGTGATTCCTCTTCACAAAAGTGGGAGCAGGACAGAGGCAGGAAACTATAGACCAGTTAGTTTTACTTCAGTGGTAGGGAAAATGATGGAATCACTTCTGAAGGAAAGAACTGTTGAGTACCTAGAGGCCAGTGGGGCACAGGACCCAAGGCAGCATGGATTCACGATGGGAAGGTCATGTCAGACAAATCTAATAGATTTCTTTGACTGGGTGACCAAAGTAGTAGACCAGGGAGGGGCTGTGGACATGGCCTACTTAGATTTTAGCAAGGCATTTGATACAGTCCCACACAAAAGATTAATACACAAGATAGCCAGCCTTGGAATGGGTCCCAAGGTGGTAGCCTGGATAAAAAACTGGCTAGACAACAGGACGCAAAGGGTAGTAGTAAATGGATTACACAGTGAAGAAAGGAGGGTTACTAGTGGGGTACCGCAGGGTTCAGTACTGGGACCGGTCCTTTTTAATGTCTTTATAAGTGACATTGCAGAGGAACTGGAAGGAAAAGTATGTCTCTTTGCAGATGACACAAAGATCTGTAACACGGTTGATACACAAGATGGAGTGGAAAGGATGAGAAGGGACTTGGCAAGGTTGGAGGAATGGTCAAATGTATGGCAGCTCAGATTCAATGCAAAGAAGTGCAAGGTAATGCACATGGGAAACAAAAACCCAGGGGAAGCATACACAATGGGGGGTGAGATACTGACAACAGTAAAAATAGAAAGAGACCTGGGGGTAATTATATCAGATGACCTAAAGGTGGGCAAGCAATGTGAGAAGGCAGTAAGGAAGGCTGGGGATACTGGGATGCATAGGAAGAGGCATCAATAGTAGAAAACAGGAAGTTGTTATCCCTCTGTACAGACAGTTGGTGAGACCCCATCTGGAGTACTGTGTGCAGTTCTGGAGACCTCATCTCCCAAAGACATAGTGTAACCCCTAGATGGCGCTATCCCAGGGCTACTACCCCTGCCTGATTTGCCACTAACAGGTTGAGGGGCCTGGATCCAATGGCGGTGCCTCCACCCAGAGGTCAGGGTTTGCAATAGTTAAACTAACTTGGTCACAGCCTCTGGGACACTGCAACCCCTTTCTTCCCACTAGTGGCCCACACAATATATCAGAATTACCTTACAGTATACACTTACCCCAGGTCTGGTTCCGGCACTGGGACCTCCTGTGAAATGAGATACAGTGCAACAATCACAGTACAGTACTTTAACATAGACAAATACCTCAGGCAGTATAACTTTGCTGAAACAAGCAGCTCTGATTTATTTAGGGGATATAACAAGGACAGGGGAAATCAGGTTAATTAGCTTATCACTCTAATAATCTACCTATGGCTCTGTGCACAGGCCTATCCCTATCAGTTACTGTCCTGGGTACCCAAGCCCTAGTAGCTAGTCAAACCGTGGCAGCTGGTAGGGGCCCTTCACACAGAGAAAAGGAGAATTAAACAGTCAGCAGTACAGTAATTCCATTTGGATTTAATGTGGCAATTCAACAGGAGCGACCCTGAATTAGTACTCACGACCTCCAAATAAGATAGGGTCCTTCAATGTCAGCAGGGCTCACTTGAGGTACACAAACCTCTTCACACATCCATATAAAAGAAAGCACTATACCAGGCAGGCTGCATCTGTATCCCGATCGCAATTACTGCACAATACCGGAGAACACACAGCAGATTCAGTTCCTGACAGACCGAGTGCAATTTTCAGCAATTCCTCCAGTCTTCTACAGGGTGAGCCTGGTTTCTACTCTTCAGAGATCCTTTGATTCTTTTCACAGGATGGATTCAGTCCTAACAAGCTGTTACACAAGCTGCAGACCGGAACTCTGGGCCTCACACGCTTTTTGACTAAAACTGCACACTGAAAAAGCACAGGGCTCCTTCCTTCTTCACTGCCAAAGCTCAACTGAAACTCCAACCGACAAAACCGGCACTTCCTTTGAGTTCCTCCCAGTTCTTGACTGGATTGGCTGTCACTCACAATAGACTGCTGCTGTTGGTCCAAAAGGCACTGAAGTCTAAACTACATCTCCCAGAGTCACTGCCCATACAATCCTCTTGTGGCTGGCTCAGATTATGAGTCCAAGTTCTGATTCGTCCAAGGCACCATTTAGATAGCTTAACCCCACACTGATTGGTCCAGTTCAGCAGTTCAAAATCAGAATGGGGAACTAGGCAGACACAGTTCTGACTGCAAAGAAAGCAGGTTAGACAAACTGTAATTTCATTATTACTCTAAATAATTTCTGGCAAACAGTTACATCTTTCAGATAGGTTCCTTTGCACTCCTAGTGACTGCAAAATGAAGTGAATTGGCAGCAGCTCGTGGTACTCAGAGAAGCACACAGTCCCCCATACAAACTAATTATGTCTGCAAGCAGACAGCTCTTAAAGACAGTACCAGAGGCTCTAAAACACTCACTGATAAATGGCTAAATGCCAAACACCATTCAGGCTTGGAGCATTCAAGCAAGCTCCTGGAAGTCTTTGGGAACCCCCATTTGCAGGGGTTACCCCTCCTGGCCTGGGAAAGCAGCGTCCGCGTCAAGCAAGTACCCATAAGTTTCAACTGCAACCATATACATTTGCATTAGGCTCGCACATGTAATCATCAGTCAATATATCATTTTACCAAGAACACATTTCTGAAACATTGCGTCGTCACTCTTTACACAGTATTACATACACATTGTACCATAACTCAAGTTATTACCTCTTGTACATGAAACCTGAAGAGAGGGGGCCCTTCCCTATCAGTTACCTTGGGGCTGGGTGGGGCAAGGGCACCATACTTAGAGGGCAACACAAGTAACTTGGAGTTAGCACTGACGCTCAGTTTGGGCAATGAGCTCGGGGACACATATACTCCTTTATGGACAACATTGAGAGGCAAGTCCACAGGCCTCCCAAGAAAATCATAACTGAGGTGCACCACAGGCTTTACAGCTCGACCAGTCTTTCTAGGGGAACTGTTACAGTCTCTGCACTCTGAGCCTCATTTTCAGCATTGTCCTCACTTGTCAGGAGTCTCCATGGGGGTAGAGAGGCTAGAACTTGGGGCACTTTCAGCTCCAGGAGTTATAGTTTCTGAGTCCAAAACATTTGGCTCGATGGAGAGCTTTCGGACACTGGCAGTGGACTGTCAGGGCACTCAAAATACTCTTCTTGTTCGGTGTATCACCAGTCTGCCCCAATCTATCATTTCCTCCTGAAGCTCAAACAGTTCAACCATGCACAATGATTCCATTTCATCTGATCTGATGCTTTGCACTTCACTTTCTGGGAGCATTGGCTCCAGGGATGAAGCTGGGGCTTAGACAGTCCAGAAGGCCCAGCTTCATCTCCAGTATTGACTAGGGATTGCCCCGAAACAATTGACTCAGTTAGTAAGAAGGATAGTATTCAAAGTCACTCTCACTTTCTTCCGATATGGACTGACAGTCATGCTCAACTGGGACTTGTGGAGGAACACTTTAACTTTGCTTCTGTAGGTGCAGACTTTCTTGATCTTTTCTTAGCAGCAGCTCTAGTCACTGGTCCAGAGGGGCATCTTCTGAGGGCTCAGACTCAATTAAGATTTGTCCAATGGGCAGTAAATGATTTCTATGCATTGTTTTACATCTTTTGAATTATTCTCAGGCCTTACTTTGTACACTGGCAGATCATCTAGTTTGCCCACTACAATGTGAGGGAGATGGTGCCATCTGTCAGCAATCTTGTGCTTGCCATGCAGTCCCAGATTTCTTAGCAATACCGATCTCCCTCCTGGAGTTCCTGTGCTTTCACCTTTTTATCATACCTTTCTTTGTTGGCCAGATTTCTTTTGGCAGCCATGGTTTGAGCCAGTTGGTACGCATGAGTTAGCTGGGCCTTTAACTTTTGCACATACTGTAAATAGTTGTCAGCTTGAACCCCATCAGGAGAGACCCCAAAACACACATCTACTGGTAGTCGAGCTTCTCTTCCAAACATCAGGCGGTAGGGGGAGAATCCAGTGGCATCACTTTTGGTGCAGTTATAAGCATGTACCGGGTGCTAATTTGTTGGCTCCATCTAGGCTTGTCCTTTGGGTGCAGGGTGCCTAGCATATCTAGCAAAGTGCGGTTGAAACGTTCAGGCTGTGGGTCCCCCTGGGGGTGGTAAGGAGTGGTTCTGGACTTTCGCACTCCCCACAGAGAAAGCATCTCTTTGATCAGACGACTCTCAAAGTCTCTCCCTTGATCAGAATGGATTCTTTGTGGAGCCCCATAGTGAACAAAAAAGTTTTCTACAAGTACTTTGGCCACAGTGGATGCCTTCTGGTCTTTGGTGGGAAAGCTTGGGCATATCTCGTAAATGGTCAGTGACCACCAGCACATTACTGATATTTCTTTGATCTGACTCCAAACTCAGAAAATCAATACAGACCAGCTCCATGGGTGCACTGGTGGTGATGTTAACAAGGGGCAGCCCTCTGGGGCAAAGCTTTCCTCTGTAAGCGACTACAAGTTGAATGTGTTGCTCCACATCAGCCCCATCTTAGGCCAATAGAATCTAGATCTCACCAAGTCAAGTGTTCTGTCTATACCAAGGTGCCCCATGTGGTTGTGCAAGGACCTCAGTACTGAGTCTCGAAGGCAGTGGGCAGCACTAGTTGTTGTTTGTCTACTTGTCCCCTCTGTCTACTGTTTCTCTGTATAACAGTTTATTGATCAGTTTCAACTTAGGACCTTCTTTGTATAACAGTGCAGTTCTCAAATCAGTGGAGCGTAATTTGGACACATCTTTTCCTGCATAGAGGGCCTAAAGCTGCTTTGATCATGGGATCGCGAGATTGAGCCCGCGAATACTGTCATTGTCCAGCTGAGGCAGTGCACCAATGTCTATTGCAGAAAAGTGGCAATAAGCAGGTATGCAATTTTCAGAGGCTCCCAAGCAATCCACCATGCAGTCCACTGCGTCCATGGACATTGTTCCTCCCTGTCAAACTTCCGGCAGAGTGCCGAATGTCAGGTTCTGCCAATCGGACCCAATCATTCTGGGGAACAGGCCTCGGGAGAGAGCATCAGCATCTATGTGGTTCAGACCTGCTCGGTATTCGAGAGCATAGTCATATGTAGATAATGCGAAAGCCACCTATGGCCAGTGGCATCCAACTTAGCTGAGGTCTGCACATAGGTCAAAGGATTATTGTCAGTTTTACTAGTATTTTAGCCCCATACAAGTACTCATGGAATTGGTCAACAATAGCCCACTTCAAAGCTAGGAACTCTAACTTATGTACAGGATAGTTCTTTTGGATGGGGTCAGGCTTCTACTGGCAAAGGCCACTGGTCTCAGGCCATTCTCGTGCTCTTGGTACAACACAGCCCCCAACCCTTGCAAGCTAGCATCAGTGTGCAGGACGTAAGGTTTTCTTGGATCGGCATAGGCCAGCACTGGAGCATGGGTAAGTTGATATATGATCTCATGAAAAGCAGTCTCACAATCAGGGTCCAGCGGGCCCCAAATACTTCACTCGGATGAAAATACACTCTTTCAGTCTTGAGGGGCTGACTTTTGGTATTTTTTGTGGGTTGGGGATACCCTTGAGTAAGGTTAAGTAAAGGCGGATCACTCTTGAATAGTCCTTGATGAAAGCGCCCGATAATAACCACAGAATCCCAGGAATCTTTGCAGTTCTTTTAGATTTTTGGGCTGCGGCCAGGTGGTCAAGGCCTCAACTTTACTTGGTCGGTCTCTATTCCTCGGTGGATACTATGTGTCCCACATACTTTACTGATGTTTGAAAGAATTGACCTTATCAATGGACAGTTTAAGGCCAAAGTCCTCCAGTCGGTCCAATACCTTAAATAATCTGCTCTCATGTTCCTCCAGTGAGCTGCCAAACACAATAACATCATCTAGGTATACCAGGCACTCTAGTAAGTTCATGTCCCCCACTGCACGCTCCATCAATCGTTGAAAAGTGGCTGGGGCACCTGAAATCCTTGAGGCATCCTCATGAATTCATAGAAGCCAAGCGGACAGATAAAGGCAGTCTTCTCACGGTCCTCTGAGGCATCGGGATCTGGTAGTACCACTCATGGAGATCCAGCACAGAACCACTTGCTCCCGCTTAGGCAATCCAAAGCATTCTGAATGCGGGCATTGTGTACTGATCAGGGATAGTCCGCCGGTTTAAGGTGCGATAATCCACACACATCCTTACTGTTCCATTCTTTTCCTCACTACCACAATGGGAAGCATAAGGGCTTCTGGATTCTTGTATTACACCAGCAGCTAACATCTCTTGCAGATGCCGTCTCACATCATCTATGTCAGCAGGTGCCAGGCGTCGAGACCTCTCACGAAATGGTCTTCTGTCATGCAGCGGATATTGTGCTCAGCTCCTTGCACGCATCCTACATCCCATTCCTTTAAAGAAAACACCTGGTCTCTCTGGGCAAGCTCTCACTGATCCTCACTTTCCATTCAGCTGGCAGCGGGAGTCGCGAAATCAAACAAGTCAGGCGTTACTCTGTCATTCTTCCTTGAATTCTTGCTGCTGGTAGCACTGCAGTGTCTGCACAATGCACATTAGCCAGGATGCAACCTCTGTTTACTCGAATGTCTCTTTCAGACACATTATGAACTTGGACCATTACCCTTCTGGCATAAGCATGGGCTCTAGCGGGCAAAATACTAGGCTTGACCAGCAGTCCCTCTGGCAATTTTCCATCGCCTGGTGCATCCAACATTAATATTTTATTCTTAACATCCTTTCTGATACGGACCTCTCCTGTAAGGTACACTGGGCATTTGGCGCCAGGATCAGAGACTCAGGATCCTTCTTCCATACAATTCTGACGGTTCCTCTGGTTCTGTTTTTCAGCATCTCTCTGTGCCTCATAGGCCTTCTTAATTAAAGCCGGAACTCTTAAGCTCTACTAGTCTTTGACCCCTGTTTTTCATAACACAACTGTGCCAGCCTCTCGAACATATGAGCATTTGTTCCAATCAACAAAGGGACACCATCATACAGTCCAGTGGGGGACACACTAAGGCTAGGGTCTCTACTTGTTCGGCCACTCCAGCCACGAGGTGGGGAAAGACAGCCAAATTCGGATATACCGGAATAGGGGTAGGCCTTCTCCTTAACCCCCATACATGCAGTCCTTCTAATGGTTGTAAGAGTACGTCTGACAAATGCTTCTGATACCAATCCTGGAACATAATTGTCACTTGGAGCCACTGTCTAATACAGCTCTTGTAGACACTCCATTCACCTTTACAGTGGTCTCCATGGAGGGACCCACTATTCTGGACCAGTCTGGAGAGGCGGTGAGTGGGGGCCTGGGCAACTGACCTTGCCACAAAGGACGTGAATTAGCATTTTTGGTGCCCTCACTGGGATCATGTCGTGCACCTCTTAACCACTGATTTCTTCTCGAGCTCTCCTTGTAGCCTATATGCAACTTTGTCAGTGTCTTTTGGGACTGGCATTCCCTTTCATGTGCCCATCTTCCCACAATTATAGCAAAACATACTTTCTGGAGTTTGAGCTGGCCGAGGCGCCACACTGGGAGCCAGGGCGGGGTATTACTAACTGGAAACCTGGGTGCCATCTCTGTCTGCGGCGTGATAAGCATTTGGAGACATCTCGTCAGTTTCTCCACTTCCATGGTCAAGGAATTGAGTTTGGAGCTGTTATCAGCAGGAGATACATGGGTGGGTACCCCACCCCATAACAGATGCAGTCGGATATAGGTCAGGGCCCATACTTGCAGGCGTGGCCTTCATAAAGGGACTGTTTTGAATTCCCGGATCTCTCTCAACAGTTCGCCCCATTGTGGCATATCTTTTCCTTGTCAGAGCACTCATTGACTGTCAACCTCTGCTGAACTTCACTTGATGGGTCACCCTCAGTCACTCGGGTCGTAGCCACAGCTGTTGGTGCAGGTACCTCCAGGTGCTTTTCTCAACTCCTCGAATTTCTCATTAACTCATCATAGGAGGTGGGGATTCCAGTCGATTTGCCAGGCGTAACTGAAGCAACAGCAGTTCTGAGAAGGGGCAGACTTAAGGATTCTGTCCAGTCTGGTTCGGTCCAGTTCAATCGCTGGCAAACTACCCTTTCTGAGGCATTCTTGCAACAATTTTCCAGCCAAGAGACATACACAGACAACAACTCCCTTGGTACTGTTGTGCATTTCTTACTCTCCACCATAGGTCCTCATCAGAATCTGGGCTCCCATACACATTCTCAAGGCCTCAAGATGAGCCTGTGCAGTCGCTTCAGGGTTACTGGCCGTTTAGCACGGATGGTAGCCAGGGCAGGACCTCGGAGTCTCACTAACCCTCTTTCGCTTTCGCCTTCCGAGCATTGCCATTCTAGCACTTGGGGGCAACATAGTCTATCCAGGTCTCCCAGTCATCCTCCCTTGGGGGTGGGGAGGTGCCAGAGAAGATCCTCAACCTTCGGTAAGAGTCGTGACTAATGGCAGGTGCAGAAATAGGAGTCTGCATTGGTTCAGCCACCATTACGGGCACTGGAGCAGGAGAGGGTGTTGGGGAGGAACACCCCAGGTGGCAAGAATAGTTTCTTCAAGTCCTCCACAGTTTTCCCTCTCCCAGCAACCATTCAGCAAATTTCTCCTCAAAAGTTTCAGATAGTGGTGGGGCTGATTCCCCCGGTCTTCACTGTCCTTAGTTATCACTCTCAAGCAGTGAGGGCTCCCTCTGGGGTAATGGTCTGTGGCACTTTGGAGCTATCTATGGGATCCTTAAACTCTACTAGGGCCAGGAAAGTGTGGGTGAGCAGATTAGCATGCCGACCCACCACCACAGGGTTTTGTAAACCTTCCACCTTGGAAAGTACTCCCTGCACAGTGTCCGTATTGATACCCAGGGGATGTCCAGGATAAGCATAGCATTTGGGGTCGATCTCCTCCCCAGTACACCACTCCACCAGCGGTGCACAGCCACTTCTGTCGGGTACCCATTTTTTCTTAACAGTGGTTCGTAAATATGGCCACTAGAGGACACACAATCCCAGCGGTGAGCCTCCAAGATGTAACCCCTAGATGGCGCTATCCCAGGGGCTACTACCCCTGCCTGATTTGCCACTAACAGGTTGAGGGGCCTGGATCCAATGGCGGGTGCCTCCACTCAGAGGTCAGGGTTTACAATAGTTAAACTAACTTGGTCACTGCCCTCTGGGACACTGCAACACCCCTTTCTTCCCACTAGTGGCCCACACAATATATCAGAATTACCTTCACAGTATACACTTACCCCCAGGTGTGGTTCCGGCACTGGGACCTCCTGTGAAATGAGATACAGTGCAACAATCACAGTACAGTACTTTAACATAGACAAATACCTCAGGCAGTATAACTTTGCTGAAACAAGCTGCTCTGATTTATTTAGGGGGATATAACAAGGACAGGGGGAAATCAGGTTAATTAGCTTATCACTCTAATAATCTACCTATGGCTCTGTGCACAGGCCTATCCCTATCAGTTACTGTCCCTGGGTACCCAAGCCCTAGTGGCTAGTCCAAACCGTGGCAGCTGGTAGGGGTCCTTTCACACAGAGAAAAGGAGAATTAAACAGTCAGCAGTACAGTAATTCCATTTGGATTTAATGTGGCAATTCAACAGGGAGTGACCCTGAATTAGTACTCACGACCTCCAAATAAGATAGGGTCCTTCAATGTCAGCAGGGCTCACTTGAGGTACACAAACCTCTTCACATCCATATAAAAGAAAGCACTATACCAGGCAGGCTGCATCTGTATCCCGATCGCAATTACTGCACAATACCGGGAGAACACACAGCAGATTCAGTTCCTGACAGACGAGTGCAATTTTCAGCAATTCCTCCAGTCTTCTACAGGGTGAGCCTGGTTTCTACTCTTCAGAGATCCTTTGATTCTTTTCACAGGACGGATTCAGTCCTAACAAGCTGTTACACAAGCTGCAGACCGGAACTCTGGGCCTTACACACGTTTTTTGACTAAAACTGCACACTGAAAAAGCACAGGGCTCCTTCCTTCTTCACTGCCAAAGCTCAACTGAAACTAGCAGACACAGTTCTGACTGCAAAGAAAGCAGGTTAGACAAACTGTAATTTCATTATTACTCTAAATAATTTCTGGCAAACAGTTACATCTTTCAGATAGGTTCCCTTTGCACTCCTAGTGACTGCAAAATGAAGTGAATTGGCAGCAGCTCGAGTGGTACTCAGAGAAGCACACAGTCCCCATACAAAACTAATTATGTCTGCAAGCAGACAGCTCTTAAAAGACAGTACCAGAGGCTCTAAAAACACTCACTGATAAATGGCTTAAATGCCAAACACCATTCAGGCTTGGAGCATTCAAACAAGCTCCTGAAGTCTTTTGGGAACCCCCATTTGCAGGGGGTTACAATAGACAGAGTGGAGAGCTGTCCAGAGAGGGCAACCAAAATGGTGCAGGGTCTGCACCAAAAGACATATGAAGAAAGACTAAAGGAGCTTAATATGTATACTCTTGAGGAAAGAAGGAGAGAGGGACATGATAGAAACTTTCAAGTACCTCAAGGAATTAACAAAGTCCAAGAGGGTAGCATCTTCCAGAAAAGAGATGTGCAAGAACAAGGGGCACAATTTGAAGATAGAGGGGATGGCTCAGGGTAATGTGAGGAAGTATTTTTTCACAGAGGGTTGTGGATGCATGGAACAGCCTCCCTGAGGAGTCGGGAGTCAAGAACAGTGGGGGATTTCGAGAATGCATGGGACAGGCATAAGGCAGTCCTAGGGGCGGGTAAGAGGAAGTTAGCTGTTGGTTAACTAGGATCTGCAGCTTATCTGTTAGGTAGGAAAATGGGCAGACTAGGTGGGCCAAGCGGTCCTTATCTGCCATCAAATTCTATGTTTCTATGGGGGCCCATGCTTTGTAAAGGCCTGCAGGGCTATTCAGAAATCACACTACAACCCTAAGCCAGTGTAGGGGGCTCCATGCTTAGTAAAGGCCTGAACAACTATTCACAAATCACACTATAGGTCTGAGATGGTGTAGGGGGCCCCATGCTTTGGAAAGGCCTTCATGACTATTCACATATCACACTATAGGCCCAAGCCAGAGTAGGAGCTCCCGAGCTTTGTAAAGGCCTGCAGGACTGTTCACAAATCACACTATAGGTCCAAGCTGGTTTAGGGGGCTCCATGCTTTGTAAAGGCCTGCAGGCTATTCGTAAATGAAAGTATAGGCCCAAGCCAGTGTAGGGGGCTCCATGCTTTGTAAAGGCCTGGAGGGCTATTCACAAATGAAAGTATAGGCCCAAGCCAGTGTAGGGGACCCTGTGCTTTGTAAAGGCCTGCAGGGTTAGTCACAAATCACAGTATAGTCCCTTGTGGGTGTAGGGCACCCCGTGCTTTGTAAAGACCTGCAGGGCTATTCACAAATCACAATATAGGCCCAAGCCGGTGTAGGGCACCCTGTGCTTTGTAAAGGCCCGCAGGGTTAGTCACAAATCACAGTATAGGCCCTTGTGGGTGTAGGGCACCCCGTGCTTTGTAAAGGCATGCAGTGTTAGTCACATATCGCACTATAGGCCCAAACCAGTGTAGGGGGCCCTGTGCTTTTTAAAGGCCTGCTCAACTATTCACAAATCACACTATAGGCCTGAGCTGGTGTAGGGGGCCCCATGCTTTGGAAGGGCCTTCACTACTATTCACATATCACACTATAGGCCCAAGCCAGTGCAGGGGCCCCCCGTGCTTTGTAAAGGCCTGCGAGGTTATTCACAAATCACACTATAGGCCCAAGCCGATGTAGGGGGCTCCATGCTTTGTAAAGGGTTGCAGGGCTATTGACAAATCAAACTGTAAGCCCAAGCCAGTGTAGCGGACTCCATACTTTGTAGGCGACTGTAGGGCTATTCACAATTCACACAGCAGGCCAAAGCAAATGTAGAGGGGGCTCCATGCTTTGTAAAGGCCTGCAGGGCTATTCACATATCACACTATAGGCCAAAGCCAGTGTAGGGGCCCTGAACTTTGTAAAGCCTGCAGGGCTATTCACAAATCACACTATAGGCCCAGGCTGGTGTGGGGGCCTGTGCTTTGTTAATACCTGCAATATTATTTGTGTAACCCCCCCTACAAATGGGGGTTCCTGAAAGTCTTCCTTGGGCTTGCCTAAATGCCCACTGCCAGGCTGGTGTTCTGTGTCCTAGCGATTTAAAAGTGTTTGCATGTGAGTGCCCTGTTAGCCTCCATGCCTGTCTCTTTAAGAGCTGCATATCTTGTGGTGTAAAATTAATCTGGGTAGGAACCAAGTAGTTTCAGGCACAAGTCCCGCCCGGGCTGCAGTGCTATCGCTCCGTTCTGCCTTCGCTATTTGCACAGAGGGAGCCCTGCTGGGAACTGTGACTGTTTACTCTTTCTCTGTTTTACTAATAATGATATTGTAGTTTGTATTACCTGCCTTCCTTTGCAGCATGGATATTTCTGTATTGCCTCACCATCTTGGTTCTGAACTGCCTATTGGGACCAGTTAGCACCTTTAGGGACTCTAAAATGGCATCTGTCCCCAGTGGGCTTGTGGGAGAAAATTTCTGTAGGAATTGTAGTTTTTGCACTTTGGTGCCTAAACGGAACTGGAGGGGGAGCTCTTGCTTTGACAGACTGATAGATAAACCAACCAGAACCTTTTGGACCGAAGGGAAATTCCCAAGCTGCCTGCTGCAGTATGTTCAATCTAGAGTTAGAGTTTGAACAGTAAACAGCTCAAGTGATTCGAGCACCTGCTCCTACGTAGTAGTAGCGTGGGAAATCAATGGAAAGGCTGTTTGGCCTGTCTGCCTGCTGTCCCTCAAGAGGGAATTTTTTGAAAGGCTTAGTAATCGGACTGTATCCGAAATTGAGTGCAATAAAGCCACTGAATTGCGACCAGCTTTGAACCTGAAGAAGACCGAAGATTTGCTGTATGCGGTCGGCCTGCCAGGACACCCTTTCACCATAGAATTCCCAGTTTTGCTCAGAGACACTGATATTGCTGCCGGACTGCTATCCATTTTGTGGTATGGTGATTGCTTTACAATAAATGTGCATGTATGCTGTTAGTGGGTCGTAATTTGGTTCCCCACTGTGTAATTGTGCCATGCTTGCTGGAAGCTGCATCCAGCCCTCCCAAACTGACATCCGAACTGTTCCACCAGGGCTGGGCCCTGCCACACTGGCCCAGCCAGCTACTTCAGGCACAGAGAACACCATCGACAAGAGACTCGCCTGGGGATCAGCCCCCTGCTCAACATCTCAGACAGGAACGACACATCAGTGATTCATGTGGGCCCTGCTTCTCCTGGCATACCAGTTGTCAAGCTGCAGTCTCCATTTCATCCCTCCTGTGTCTCGAATTAGGTAGCGTGAGTAACAATCAGGGTAGCTCCCTGCAACATCAGCTAAATCACAAGTGTTGTCATCTGATTGCATTGTTGTTTTCCTTTCATGAACTGAGCCTTCTGACACCGGATTACAAATTGTGTGTGGTTGTGCATGCCTTTTCTTTTTCACCACAGGGCCCCAACCAGCTGCAACTCAAGGCCTATCCCGGGCAACATTCCAGGCTAGCCTACCTTACTTCCAACTGGGTACCCAGAGTGTGTGACTGTGCAGGGATTAAAAGTGTGTGTATAATTGCCTGACTAGATCAGTTTCAGAATCATTCAACCTGATTACGCCCCTCCCTTCTTCAGTTCACCTGAATAAATCAGATCTAACTAGTTTTGCATTTAATCTGACTGTGGTTCCAGTTTGTACCAAAAGCACTGTACCATTGTTGTTTGCTGTGCCTAACCGTGTTTTACAGGGGGTGTCCAGGGTCGAGCTGGTGGAACTAGCCCTGGTTGTAAGTGCAAACAGTGTGGGAACTTGTATGCTGAATAGGAGCTACTGTGAAAGTATATGTTGCATATTGTCTAGGCCACTAGAGGGGAAAGATGGGGGTTACAGTGTCCCGGAGGCCTGTACCCAGGTTAGCCTTGCTACTAACAACCCTGTCCTCCGGTGGAGGCACCAATTTCAGTACCCAGGCCCCTTAACCTGCAACTTGCCAAGCAGGGAGGGTGAGTAGCCCTTGGGATAGCGCCAACTAGCGGTTACATCTTGGCGGTACCGCTGGGATTAGTGCCCCCTAGTGGTCAGACGTTAGAATCATTGTTGCCAGAATATGGCCACACCAGTAGAAGTCGTTGTGCACCAGTTGGTGGAGTGGTGTACGGGGCAGGAGGTTGACTCTCATCATGCCGTGCTTATACTAGACAATACCTTGAGTATTAGTAAGGACATAGTAGAAGGGGTTCTCTCCAAAGTCGAGGGTTTAAAAAATGCTGTGGTGGTAGGTTGGCAGGCTGATTTAACGACCCAAACCTTCATGGCCTTGGTGGAGTGTAGTGACCCCATGGATGGCACTAAGGTGCCAATGACTATTACCTCTAAAAAGTCCCCAACTGCTTGGAGGGCAATAACTAAAGATTGCACGGATCCCTTAGAGGATGAGCCCCCACCATTATCTGAGACTTTTGAGGAGAAATTTGCTAAGCTGTTGCTGGAGGAAGGGAAAACCATAGAGGACTTTAAACAATTATTCCTGCCACCTGGGGGTGCACCTTCCTCACACCCCCCGCCTATTCCATTTCCGGCTCCAGTGCCTGCACCTGCATCGGTGCCTGCAGTTATTCATGACACGTACCACAAGTTGAGGATGTTGTCAGGTACCTTCCCCAACCCACAGGGGGAGGATGACTGGGAGACCTGGATCGACTATGTTGCCCCCTTGGTACCCGAGTGGCAGTGTGCAGAGACTGAGAAGTGAAAAAGGATCATGGAAAGTTTGAGGGGATGACCCTAGAAGCCATTAGATTTCTAAGGTCCACGAATCCTGAGGCTTCTGCTCAAAAGTACCTGTCTGCCCTGGAAGGCAATTTTGGAAGCACTGAGTCATGGGAGACTTTCATGTGGCAATTCAAAGGTACCAAACAGTGGAGAGGGGAAAGTCTGTCTACGTATGCTACTCGCCTAGAGAGGGCCCTGCAGAGAGCTTATCGAAAGGGTGGAGTAGCTGCCAGTGACTTGAACCGTGTGAGGCTGGGGCACATGCTACAGCACACCAAGCACTCTAAATTGCAGATTATCCAGTTAAAGCTCCATGATAGGTGAGATAACCCACCTGACTGCTACGACCTGATAAAAGAACTCATGGAGGTTGAAGGTGAAGAAAGAGATTGTGATTATGGGGTGGGTGCAGCCCAAGTGACCACGGCACAGGAAGACCTCTCTGAAATGGAGACCACTAAGGATATTCTGCCATGGGCTGAGCAGTGGAGAGACGATCTGCTGAAGGAAGTCATACAAGTACCAACGGGTGCCTTTACGGAGGCCTCCACTGCAGACAAAGACCCTGGTCCCTCTCAGGACATGACTACCATGTGGGTGGGAGTGCACCCTCAGGCATCTTCTACTGAGGGTGACCCCCAGGCTGAGATCAAAGAATTGACTGCTACACCTTCGCCGCTGTAAACAGATATCGGACCCCGATCCCTTGCTGCTGCTTCAGTCCCTCATGCAATGTCCTCTCCAAGGATAACCCCGGAGTCTATCACTTGTTGCAACTGTGGAAAGGATGGCCATGCAAAGAGAGAATGCCAGTCTCAGAAAGACTTAGATAAAGTTGTGTACAGACTTCAAGGGGCACTCCGGAAAGCAAGACCTTGGTCGAAGGGCGCTGGCAACAACTGCAGTGAAGGATCAAGAGATCTTAATTCAAACTTCTTTGTGGCTAAATTGTCTGTCCAGGCCCCTGCTACTGTCTCTCCAGACTGGTCTAAAATAGTAGGCCCCTCAGTGGAAACTACTTTGACTGTCAATGGTATCCATGCTCGGGCTGTGCTCGATAGTGGGTCGCAAGTGACCACTGTATTCCAGAACTGGTATGACAAACATTTATCTGATGTGTCATTACAATCTCTGGATGGCCTACATGTGTGGGGCCTGAGCGACAAGTCTTATCCCTACCTAGGATATGTCCAGCTCTGGCTGTCTTTTCCTGTGACTGTAACTGGTGTAGATGAACAAGTAGAGACACTAGCCCTGGTGTGCTCTCCTACCGGACTGTAGGATGGGGTTCCCCTGTTAACTGGAACAAACGTCCACATGTTTGGGAGACTAGCACAACTCTGCCATGAGAAACAAGGGCCACAGACTGGACGGGACCTAAGAATTCCAGCATTAATCAAAAGGGCTTATGACTTGCAACAGAAACCTGATGAAGTGGACCGAGATGAGCCAGTGGGGATAGTGTGGAAAAAGGATCCTGACTCTTTGGTGTTGGCCCCCAACGCCCAGTGTACGATCTATGGAGAAGTTCACCTAAGGAGAGGTGTAAAGAACAAAATATCGATGATAGAAGCCCCTGGTGGAGGGAAGCTGCCAGAGGGGTTGATGGTTAAGCCCAGTATACTACCTGCATGTGCCCGTGCCCATGCCTATACCCACCGAGTGATGGTGCAAGTGAGAAATATATCAGACAGGGAAGTTCGTGTGAACCGGGGATGTACACTGGCTACAGTACACTGCACAGACACTGCAGTATTACCCAGTAACAAGTACTCTGGTGAAAAGGAGAAAATGACCCCAGACTTACTTGACTTCAGTGATTCCGTTTTGTCTACCGAATGGAACACCCGAATTAGCAGGAAACTTGCTCAGAGAGACCAAGTGTTCTCACTAAAAGAGTGGGATGTGGGGTGTGTCCATGGTGCCAAGCATAACATAAACCTCCATGATGACCAACCATTTCGAGAGAGGTCCTGACGCCTTGCCTCAGCTGACATAGACGATGTCAGGAGGCACCTACAGGAAATGCTCGCTGCTGGTATTATTCAGGAATCAAGAAGCCCACATGCATCCCCCATCGTAGTGGTGCGTAAAAAGAACAGATCCATCAGGATGTATGTGGACTATCGGACCCTCAGCCGATGGACTATCCCAGATCAATATACCATGCCACGCATACAGGATGCCCTGGACTGCCTGAATGGGGGTTAGTGGTTCTCGGTACTGGATCTCCGCAGTGAATATTATCAGATTCTGATGGCCCCGGAGGACCATGAAAAAACAGCCTTCATCTGTCCTTTGGGGTTCTACGAATTCCTGAAGATGCCACAGGGGATTTCGGGTGCCCCTGCCACCTTCCAGAGATTGATGGCACGTGTGGTGGGAGACATGAACTTGCTGGAATGTTTAGTGTACTTGGATGATGTCATTGTTTTCGGACACATGCTAGAGGAACATGCGACCACACTGTTCAAAGTCCTCGATCGTTTTGAAGAATCCGGCCTTAAGTTATCCATAGACAAGTGTCAGTTTTTTCAAACATCTGTGAAATATATGGGACACATAGTGTCTGTGGAAGGGATACAGACAAATCCAAGTAAAGTTGAATTTTTGACCGCTTGACCCCAACCCAATAACCTAAAAGAGATACAGCGTTTCCTGGGGTTCTACAGCCACTACCGCAGGTTCATCAAAGACTATTCAAAGGTAATTCGATTGCTCCTTAACCTTACCCAAGGCTACCCCCTACCAACCGCAAATACAAAAAGGAGGCTATCAAAGAACAAGAGAAAGTGTATTTTCAAACAGGTGAGCCTTTTGCGACTCAATGAACACCCGAATGTGAAGCAGCGTTCTTTGAAGTCATATACTGTTCTCACCCAAGCCCCAGTCCTTGCCTATGCTGATCCTACCAAGCCCTATGTTCTGCATATGGACACTAGTTGCAGGGCCTTGGGGCTGTGCTATATCAAGACTATGAAGATGGCTTGAGACCTGTAGCTTACGTAAGTAGGAGCTTGACCCCGTCAGAGCGGAACTATCCAATCCACAAGTTGGAATTCCTCGCCCTAAAATGGGCCATAGTTGACCAGTTTCATGAGTACCTCTATGGGGCAAAGATATTAGTGAAGACTGACAATAACCCACTGACCTATGTGCAGACTTCAGCTAAACTGGACGCCACTGGGCACTGTTGATTTCTGCCTTATTGACTTATGATTATGCAGCTGAATACAGACCAGAACTAAACCACATTGATACTGATGCTATATCATGATAGCCAGTTTCTAAGAACAAATGGGTCAGATTGTCTGAACCTGACATCAAAGCATTATGCCAAAAGTTTGATAAAGATGAACAAATGCCTGCAGACACAGTGGACTGCCTCGCAGATTGCTTGGGCCCTCCTGATACCTGCATACCGGCGGCCTGTTGCCATTTCTCCACATTAGATATTAGTGCACTACCTCAGTTCAATAATGACAGTATTCAGTGGGTTCAATCCCAAGTTCCCATGATTCAACCAGCACTTGATGCCCTGCGTGCGAGGAAAGATGCGTCCAAGTTGCATTCCCCTGACTTGCGAACTGCTCTATTGTTCAAGGAAGACCCCAGGTTAAAGTTGCATGATCAATTGTTATGCAGAGAGACAGTGGATCATCGTGGTCAAGTAGACAAGCAACAGTTGGGGCTACCCATGGCCTTTAAACAGCTGGTACTGAGGTCCCTCCATAACCACATGGGGCACCTCAGTATTGACAGAACTCTCGACTTGGTACGATACCGATTCTACTGGCCAAAGATGGGGGCAGATGTCGAGCACCATGTAAAGACCTGCAGTCATTGCCTCCAAAGAAAAGCCTTGCATCAGAAGGCTGCCTCCATTGTCGATATCACTACCAGCGCCCCTCTAGAATTGGTCTGCATAGACTTGTGATTAGAACCCGACCAAAAGAACATTGGCAATGTGTTGGTAGTTACTGATCATTTTACACGGTATGCATAAGTCTTCCCAACTAAAGATCAAAAGGCCTCTACCTTGGCCAAGGTGCTAGTGGAAGAATTCTTTGTCCACTATGGTGCCCCCCAGCGGATTTATTCTGACCAAGGCAGGGACATTGAAAGCAGACTGATTAAGGAGATGCTCTCTCCGTGGGGGGTGCGAAAGTCTAGAACCACTCCTTACCACCCACAGTGGGACCCCCAACCTGAATGCTTTAACAGGACTCTCCTGGATATGTTGGACACTCTTCATCCCAAAGACAAGTCCAGATGGAGCCAACAAATTAGCACCTTGGTACACGCCTATGATTGCACCAAAATTGATGCTACTGGGTTCTCTCCCTATCGTCTCATGTTCGGGAGAGAAGCCCAGTTGCCTGTAGATATCTGCTTTGGAGTCTCCCCGGATGGTGTCAGAGCTGAGAATTATTTACAATATGTACAGAAACTGAAAGCTCAATTGAACCATGCATACCAACTAGCTCAAACAATGGCTGCCAAACGAAACCTTGCTAACAAAGAAAGATATGATCAATGGGTGAAGGCCCAAAAGTTGTTGCCCGGGGATCAAGTGCTATTACGTAACTTGGGACTGCATGGCAAGCATAAAATCGGCGATATGTGGCATCATCTTCCACATGTAATAGTCAGTAAGTTAGATGATTTACCTGTGTACAAAGTGTGCCCTGAGAATGACTCTAAAGCTGTCAAGACCATGCACAGAAACCACGTACTGCCTATTGGCCAAGTGATCATTGATGCTGAACCATCAGACTTTGCCTCTCCTGGGCTGGTGACTTGAGCTGCTGCTAAAAAAAGAGACACAGTCAACCTGCCCCAGTTGTTGCGGACTCAAGGTTTTTCCCCCAGCAGGCCCAGAATGATAGTGACTGTCAGTCTGCCTCTGATGATAGTGAGTGTGACAATTATTATTATCCTTCCTATGAACTGAGTCAATTGTTTCAAGGTAACCCTATGTATAACTGTGGTGATGAAGCTGGGCCTTCAGGACTACATAACCCCCAGCTTCCTCCTTAGAGCCAATGCTCCCTGAAAGCAAGGTGAAAAGTATTACGTCTGAGGTAGCAGATTCATTGTGTCTAGTAGAACTCTTTGAATTACCCCGAGGAGGAACCTGATGTGATAAGTCTCCCTGGTGACGTACCAGAACTTGAGGAACAATATGAAAGTGTTGACAGCACCCTTCAGTGCCGCAGAGTCTAATTGTGCCAGAGCCTCCTCAGAATGAGCAACCTGGGCCCTTTTCAGAAGATGATAATGAGCAAAGCAGTGTGGAAACAGAATCTGCCGAGCAAGGAGCTGATAGTGTTCCCAGTCTGGACATTTCAATCAGTGCAGAGGCATCCCTCACTACAGGAGAATAAACCAATGCCAGTGTTGACTGCCCAGAATCTGTGTCTGTTTCCCCTAGAAAGTCTGGGCGAGCTGTTAAGCCAGTGATGCGCTTTAGCTATGACTCCCCTGGGAGGCCTGTGGATTTGCCTCTCAGTGTTGTCCACAAGGGTGTTTATATTTTCAAGAGCTCACTGCCCAAACTGAGCCTGTCTGCCACGTCTAAGTTAATTGTTCTACCCTCAGAACATGATGCCCCTGCCCTGTCTAGCCCTAAGTTAGCAGATAGGGATGGTCCCCCATCTAGGTTATTCAAAGTGCAAGAAACTATTGCATGAAAAGTATAGTAATGTTATTGCGTAGGTCATAGTAAAAATCAGTATTGAATGTATGAAATATGCAAAGCTGTTGTCATTATGAATATAATCTATGAATAGAGAACACTGAATAAGTATAGTAATGTGTTATGCTTATGTTTACGGATGCATCAATCATTATTGTAGTCTTACCGCGTCTCCTATATCTCAGGCCAAAACTCAGCCCTTTCACAGTTCTCCCGTGCGAATCTATGTAGGATTACTGCTCGACTGTCTCGAGCTGTTACTTCTTTTACTTCCCAGCTCAAAAACTGAAAGTACCTGCAAGCAGTCTGGGAATTTCCTCACAATCCAAAAGGTTCGGTTGGCTGATTTCTCTGTCAGTCACAAGGGCTCCCCCTCCAGGTTCATTTAGGCGCCAAAAGCGCAAAACTACAATTCCTATTGAATTTTGCTCCCACAAAGCCCATGGGGACAGGCTCCATTTTAGAGTCCCCAAAGGTACTGATTGGCCCGTTTCAGCAGTCCAGGACCAAGACTGTGGAGATAAACAGAAATGTCCTTGTTGCAAAGAAGACAGATTAGACAAACTGTAATATCATTACTATTCTAATAAATGATCAGCAAACAAGTACATCTTCTAACAGAGCTCCCTCTGCGCTAATAGCGATCGCAGAACAGAGTGATTATTTGGCAGCCCGGGTAGGACTCAAGCACTGAAACACTCAGCCCCCTCCCAGATTAATTATGACTGCAATCCAGGCAGCTCTTAAAGAGACAGTACACAGAGGCTATACAGGCTCTCTCTGGCAATACATTTAAACTGCTAAAATGCAGGACACCAGTTTGGCAGTGAGCATTTAGGCAAGCTCAAGGAAGACTTTTCGGGAACCCCCATCTGTAGGGAGGGTTACACCCTTCCCTGCCTGGAGAAAACTTGGCATCCACGTCAAGTCTCTACCATCACACTATTGAAAATGCAATATAAACAAGACATATATGACATTAGCATGCTATGCCATGCATTTCTAGCATCCTAACACCAAGTGCTACCAGCTATACCACCAGAAGCAGGATGAGGGGGGCCCTGTCAACACCTTTCCGTCGAACTGTGCAGGGATAGCGCGCTTTCAGCTATAGGGCCCCACAGTGGCTCAATGAAATCCCAGTGCACATTCTATACTCCCAATGCACCTCACAATTCAAAAATGGCCTAAGGCAACACCTTCTTACTAGGATAGTTTGTGACTGCCATTAAGACTCTAACACCCATAATGCCCACTCACCCACACTCTCCTTCCCCTTCCTTTTACCCCCACTCTTCCCCCTTGCCCTATCCCTCTGTCTTCCTCTCCCCCCTGTGCCTTTTCCCCGACTGGATCAACCTTAAAACCAACCTACCTACTACCACTACCTCCCAACCTCCTAGACAAAGCCACTTCTTTTGGCCGCCCTCTCCCCGCCCCAGTCTCCTCTCCCCCTCACCTTGACTCCTCCTCGGACTCTCACACTAGGTGTCACACCTCTTTATCTCCTTTGCTACATATAAACACTGTCCTTTACCCTAGTTGAATGCTCTTGACGCTGCACTATCACCATTGGTACTATGAATGACACTGTGACCTTATTGTATACTAGCTACCTACTATTCGAGTATTGTATATAAACTATTTGTTGTTGTCATTGTCACTGTTTGACGTGGAACCTTTGTAAAAGAGCTCTGAGCTCAAAGATATGATCCGAATCCCTAAATAACTAAATAAAATAAATAAATAAATAAATAAATAAATGTAAATACTATCTGATACATCAGTTAACATAAACTTGTCACATTACTATACATTTCAACATACTTCACAATACTATATCCGTACTGACAATACTTATGCATGTTTCATACAGGTAATACTGATTTCACTATGATTAACATACTTTGAACACCACTATACTGATTCATGTAATAACTTCTTGTACATTAAACAGTGTAAGAGGGTGCCCTTCCCTATCAGCTAACTAGGGGCTTGATGGGACAGGGACACCATGTTCTGAAGGTTGAACAACTAACCTGGAATTGGCCATTAAGCTCAGTTTGGGTAGTGAGCTCTGAGAAATATAAACACCTTTGTGAACCACATTGAGAGGCAAATCCACTGACCTCCTAGAAGAATCATAACTGAAGTGCAATACTGGCTTAACAGCTCAGACAGTCTTTCTGGGGGAACAGCCACAAGCTCTGTACTTTCAGCACTAACTTTGGAGCTTTCCTCATTCATGAGGGGTGTCTCTGCATGGATGGGAATGTCCAGACTGGGAGCACTGTCAGCTCCTTGCTCTGTATGCTCTGTTCCCACAACACTTTGCTTATTATTATCTTCTGATGAAGGCCCAGGTTGCTCATTTTGAGGAGGCTCTGGCACAATTCGGCTTTGCAGCACTGAAGGGAGGCTGTCAACACTCTCGCATTGTTCTTCAAGTTCTGGTGTGTCACCAGAGAGACTCAGACCATCAGCCCCTTCTTCAGGCAAGTCACACAGTTCCACTAAACGCAGGGAGTCCGCAGCCTCAGACGTGATACTTTGCACTTCACTTTCAGGGAGCATTGGCTCCAAGGACGAAGCTGGGGGGTTAGGCAGTCCAGAAGGCCCAGCTTCATCCCCATGATTCTGCATAGGATTTGCATGAAACAACTGACTCAGTTCATAGGAGGGATAATAGGCATTACCATAGTCACTTTCATCAGAGGTGGACTGACAGTCACTATCATTCTGGGCCTGCTGCGGGGGAAACCTTAAATCTGTAACTACTGATGTAGGTTGACTCTGTCTCTTTTTTTGCAGCAGCATGAGTCACCAGCCCAGGGGAGGCAATGTCTGCTGGCTCAGCTTCAATAATAACTTGGTCGATAGGCAGCAAGTAGTTACGGTGCATGGTCTTGACAGCTTTGGAGTTATTCTCTGGGCGTACCTTGTACACTGGTAGATCATCCAACTTTCCAACTACTACATGAGGAAGATGGTGCCACCTATCAGCAACTTTGTGCTTGCCATGCAGTCCAAAATTGCATAACAACACATGGTCTCCGGGCCGAAGCTCTTGAGCCTTTACTTTCTTATCGTGCCTCTTTGTTGGCAAGATTTCTCTTGGCAGCCATTGTCTGGGCCAGTTGATATGCATGGTTCAATTGAGCTTTCAGTTTCTGTACATACTGCAGGTAGTTTTTGGCTTGGACCCCATCTGGAGAGACCCCAAAGCAGACATCAACTGGCAGTTGGGCCTCCCTCCCAAACATGAGGTGGTAGGGGGAGAACCCAGTAGCATCATTTTTGGTGCAATTGTATGCGTGTACCAAGGTGCTAATCTGCTGGCTCCACTTATGCTTGTCTTTTGGATGGGGGGTGCCCAGCATGTTTAGAAGGGTGCAGTTAAAACATTCTGGTTGAGGTTCCCCCCTGCAGGTGATAAGGAGTGGTTCTTGACTTCCGCACCCCCCACAGAGAGAGCATTTCTTTGATTAGCGTATTTTCAAAGTCTCTGCCTTGGTCAGAGTAGATCTGCTGGGAAGCACCATAGTGGACAAAGAATTTTTCCACTAGCATCTTGGCCATGGTAGAGGCTTTTTGATCTTTAGTTGGAAAAGCTTGTGCATACCATGTGAAATGATCCGTAACCACTAACACGTTGCCAATATTCCGTTGATCAGGTTCTGAACACAAAAAATCTGTGCAGACCAGTTCCATGGGGGCGATGGTAGTGATATTGACAAGGGGGGCAGCCCTCTGAGGCAGGGCTTTTCTTTGGAGGCAACGACTACAGGTCTTTACATGGTGCTCAACATCGGCCCCCATCTTGGGCCATTAGAATCGAGATCATACCAGGTCAAGAGTACTGTCAATAACGAGGTGCCCCATGTGATTGTGGAGGGACCTAAGTACCAAGTGTTTAAAGGCCATGGGCGGGACCAATTGTTGTTTGTCTACTTGACCACTACGATCTACTGTCTCTCTGTATAACAACCGATTGAGTAACTTTGACCTGGGGCCTTCTTTAAACAACAGGGCAGTTCGCAAGTCAGGGGAACACAACTTAGACACATCTTTCTCCGCACGCAGGGCATCAAGTGTGGGTTGAATCATAGGATCTTGGAATAAGCCCACTGAATACTGTCATTGTCAAGCTGAGGTAGTGCACTAATTTCTAGAGCAGAGAAATGGCAATAGGCAGCCGGTATGCAGGTATCAGGAGGGCCCAAGCAATCTACTAGACAGTCCACTGTGTCCGCAGACATCTGTTCATCTCTATCAAACTTTTGGCACAATGCTCGGATGTCAGGTTCAGACAGCCTGACCCAATCACTCTTGGAAGTGGGCCTTCATGACAGGGTGTCAGCATCAATATGGTTCAGTACCGGTCTGTATTCGACAGCATAATCATAGGTTAATAAGGCAGAGAGCCACCGGTGCCCAGTGGCGTCTGACTTAGCTGAAGTCTGTACATAGGTCAACAGATTATTGTCGGTCTTCACCAATATCTTTGCCCCATAGAGGTACTCATGAAACTGATCAACGATGGCCCATTTTAGGGCAAGGAACTCCAGCTTGTGCACAGGATAGTTTCGCTCCGACAGGGTCAAACTCCTGCTGGCAAAAGTTACCAGTCTCAAACCATCCTCATGGTCATGATACAGCACAGCTCCTAGGCCCTGCAGACTAGCATCCATATGCAGCACATAGGGCTTGGTAGGGTCAGCGTAGGTGAGGATGGGGGTGTGGGTGAGCTGGTATATGACTTTGTGGAAGGCTGCTTCACATTCGGGTGTCCAGCGGGGCCCAAAAGATTCACCTGTGTGGAAATACACTTTCTTTGGTTCTTTAACAGACCCTTTCTTGTATTTAAGGTTGCTAGAGGGGCAACCCTGGGTAACATTCAGGAGCAGACGAATCACCTTTGAATAGTCTTTTATGAACCTGTGGTAGTAGCCACAGAACCCCAGAAAGCGTTGTAGTTCTTTAAAGTTATGAGGCTGGGGCCAAGTAGTCAGCGACTCAACCTTACTGGGATCAGTCTCTATCCCTTCTGCAGATACAATGTGCCCCACATACTTCACCGAGGTTTGAAAAAACTCGCACTTATCGATGGACAGCTTGAGGCCGAAGTCTTCCAATTGGTCCAGCACTTTAAACAGTTGGGTCTCAAGCTCCTCTATTGTGTGTCCAAACACAATGCCATCATCTAGGTACACTAGACATTCCAGCAAGTTCATATCTCCAACCGCACGTTCTATCAGTTGCTGAAAGGTGGCCAGAGTGTCCAAAATCCCCGGTGGCATTCTCAGGAATTCGTAGAACCCCAAAGGACAAACGAAAGCTGTTTTCTCACGGTCCTCTGGGGCCATCGGAATCTGGTAATATCCGCTGCGAAGATCCAATACCGAGAACCATTTGCTCCCATTCAAGCAATCCAGGGCATCTTGTATACAGGGCATGGTGTACTGATCTGGGATGGTTCACTGGTTCAGGGTTCGATAATCAACACACACATCCTCACAGACCCATTCTTCTTACGCACAACCACAATGGGAGAGGCATATGGGCTCCTTGATTCTTGTATCACGCCAGCAGCAAGCATTTCCTGCAGGTGTCTCCTAACATCAACTATGTCCGCTGGTGCGAGGCGTCGGGATCTCTCTCGAAATGGCCGGTCATCATGCAGGCGTATGTGATGCTCTGCACCCTAGACACACCCCACATCCCATTCTTTTAACGAAAACACTTGGACTCTCTGGGCGAGTTTCTTGCTGATTCTAGCCTTCCATTCAGCTGGCAACGGGGAATCACCAAAGTCAAATAAGTCCGGAGTCACTCTCTCCTTCTCCCCGGAGCACTTGTTACTGGGCAATACTGCAGTGTCTGTGCAGTGTACTGTAGCTAGGGTGCACCTTCTGTTCACCCGGATCTCCCAATCTGACACATTCTGAATCTGGACCATCACTAGTCACGCATAGGCATGTGCACGGGCAGGCAAAATGCTGGGCTTAACCAATAATCCTTCTGGCAACTTTCCATCACCTGGTGCATCCAACATTAATATTTTGTTCTTTACATCTTTTCTGATGCGAACTCTCCATGAATGGTGTACTGAGCATTGGGAGGTAGTACCAGAGAATCAGGATCTTTCTTCCACGCCATCCCAACCGGCTCATCTCTGTCTACTTCGGTAGTCCGTTTTTTCAGATCATAGGCTTTATCAGGGCTGGGATTCTCAGTGCCCCCCCAGTCCGTTTACCTTGTTTCTCTTGACACAGCTGTGCTAGTCTTCCAAACATGTGGGCATCGGTTCCAACGAGCAAGGGAATCCTATCATACAATCCCATAGGAGGGCACACCAGGGCTAGGGTCTCTACTTGTTCATCTACACCAGTTACAGTCGCAGAGAAAGACAACCAGAGCCAGACATATAATAGGTAGGGATAAGACTTGTCACTAAGGCCCAACACATGCAAACCTTCCAAAGATTGTAATGGCACATCAGATAAGTGTTTATCATACCAGTCCTGGAATACAATGGTCACTTGCGACCCGCTATCGAGCACAGCCCGAGCATGGATACCATTGACAGTCACAGAAGTCTCCATTGAAAGGCCTACTATTCTGGACCAGTCTGGAGAGGCAGTAGCAGAGGCCTGGACAGATGATTTAGCCACAAAGAAATTTGAGTTAGGATTTCTCAGTCCTGCACTGCGGTAATTTCCAGCGCTCCTTGACCAAGGTCTCGCTTTCCGAAGCTCCCCTTGAAGTCTGTACACAACTTTATCTAGGTCTTTTGGGGACTGGCATTCTCTCTTCATGTGCCCATCCTTCCCACAATTATGGCAAAATATGCTTTCTGGGGTCTGGTGTGGCCAAGATATCACATTGGGAGCTGAGGTGGGGGTACTACCAACAGAAAACCTTGGTTCCACCTCTGTCTGCAGTGTGGCGAGCATTTGGCGACATCTCGTCAATTCTCTCACTTCCATAGTCAAGACATCAATTTTTGAGCTGCTGTCAGCAGAAGATGCCTGGGTGTGCACACCCACCCTCATAGCAGATGCAGTCGGATAAGGATTGGGGCTTGTACTCTCAGGAGCAGCCTTCATAAAGAGACTGTTTTTTGTTTCTCTGAACTCCCTCAGCAGTTCATCCCATGGTGGAGCATCCGTAGCAGTCCCTCTCTGGCTAGACCCCCCAGGGCTGACATTTATTTCTCAGATTCCGTCATGTGATTGTGGTGATTCCAGGCCATCAGCGACCGTCCCCGCGCCTGGAGCAGGGGTTGCAGCAGCTATGACTGCACAGGGCTCCGAAAAGCCTTCCTCCTCCTCAACTTTCCATACCTCCTTCATCAACACATGGAAGTATATGATCCAGTCTTACCCAGTACTCTTCACTAGAGGCCCAGCCTCCTTTCCGAAAAATGGTTTGCAGGATTCTCTCTAATCGATCCATGTAGGCAGATAACAATTCCCCCGGCTGCTGTCTAACATCTTTAAGCTTCCATTTCAAGGCCTCAACACTAGCGGTGCCCCCAAACACATCTTCAAGGCAACTATGTACTCTTGGGCTTTGGCGTCAGGGTCAGAGGACTGCAGGGAGCAAAAAGTACGTAGGGCGGGTCCCTGGAGGCTTTCCCCCAGGCGGGCCCTTTTTTCGGCCTCTGAGCATTGCCAGTCTTGTACCGCAAGAGTAGCAGAGTCTATCCGGGTCTCCAGGTCAACTTCCCTATTAGGAGCAGTGTGGATGCCAGAGAATACCTTGAGCTTGCGGGAGGGGCCATGACTACTTGCTGGCTCAGAGGCAGGTACAGAAGTTGGTGAAAGAACAGGTGCTGGGGCGGGTGTGGACAGTGGGGAGGTGACACTCCCAGGTGGCAGGAATAATTTTTTTAACTCCTCCACAGTTTTGCCCTCTTCCAGTAACAACTTGGCAAACTTCTCCTCAAAAGACTTAGATAATGGTGGGGGCGCATCCTCTATGGGATCCTTGCTATCTTTGGTTATCACCCTCCAGGCGGCTGGGAACCCTTCTGGAGTGATAGTCTGGGGCACCTGTGAACTGTCCAGGGGGTCGCTACACTCCACAAAGGCCATGAGAGTTTGGGCAGTTAAATCAGCCTGTCGACCCACCACTACAGCTTTTTTCAAACATTCAACTTTAGAAAGTGCCCCTTCAACAGTGTCCTTACTAATGCCCATAGGTATATCCAGTATTAGCAAAGCATTATGGGGGTTAATCTCTTGCCCCGTACACCACCCCACCAACTGGTGCACAGCCACTTCTTTTTTTTTTAAACTTTATGTTTATTGATTATTCATCATTCATCATTACATTCACTAGCATCTAATATTCACAATAATCAAATAAAACCATGAGGGTGCCACTCCTCTTAATACATTTAAATGGTCTATAAATGCTAAAAGATACATCATTGGAGGGTGTTACGAATAAGGAATTTAATGAAGTATCCACATATTATAGGCTTTAAACAAACCCAGGAGCTGCATGGCATTTAGTGTGTATGTCCATAGTCCAAAATTGCAAAAATTCAGACCCCCGGGATTGGGGCAGTGATACCACCATGCATTTTCTGAATTAGTGCACTTTATGTGCAAACCACATTTAGACAGAGCACATCATAAAACAAGAAACTCTGCTCCATGTACTTATTTAAAGAGAAACGCAGCACAACGTTGCACAGTACGTGGCCTCTCATTTTAGTGTTATTATAGCCAACTGAGAAGTCAGAACTGCGGCTGATTTAAACAGTATGCCAACTAAGAGAGGATTCTAATGGTGCATTTAAAGCATAATACAGGAAAATAGGTTTTAACAAAACCTACCTATTCCCTATCTACATTGAACTTTTTAGGATACAAGAACTCGGAGTAGAGGAAAGTTTCTAACCCAGGGTTATAAAGAAGAATTATAACTGGCAGCAACAAATCATCCGAATTTAACACCCAGGTAAATATAACTTCCTCCCTCCCCAACCAAAACAGAGCTTTCACTGTCCCCTTAACTTATCCACAAGTTCAAGTTTCCTCTTCATCTGATGAGAAATCCTCTCTGGCAGCATCTCAAGGGCGAACTGCTACATTTCTTTGGCACCATTTGAATACCTCCGTAGAATCTGAAAAAACATACACTCTACCCTGAGACACTATCCGTAACCTGGCCAGGAAAACCTTTCCATGGGAGATGCCTGCTTCTCTCGGAATTGCACAAGCACCATCAAACTGCTTGCGTTTTTGACGCATGGTGTAGCTTACGTCAAGGAACATGTTGACAACTTGGCTGTCCTGCAGTAATGTTTTCTTGTGCCGTGAGAGCGCCGACAGGTAATCTCTGGAGCCTACCCCGTCAGTTACCACCACGACAGCCCGTGGTGCTTCCGGATTGTTAGGCCGACCTCTCGATGTGATCCGATATGCCTTCTGAAATCTTTGCACTATAGGACCAGCTTCCTCGCCCAATTGTTGTACTAGCCATTCCTGCAGATATAGCAGCAGGTGATCCCCCTCACACCCCTCCGCTAGCCCGAGCAGTCTTAAGTTGTGAGCTCGAGCTTGATTCTCCAAGGTTTCAATTCTGGACTTCAGGAGTGAGTTTTCTTTTATCACTGTCGATATGGCTCCCATTGCTGCATCTGCCCATTTCGTAACATCAGCTGTTGCTGTCGTGATGGATTCCACACTAGCTTCGATGGCCGCAACTCTGTTAGTTAGATTGTCGAACTTGTCTGACAGTCCTGCCACCGATTTAATCAACCGATTAAGTTTGAGACCGGACATTTGCAATGTTTCCTCTGTTCCTTCCTCTGTAGCCTCAGAGTTATGGCCTTGGCTGAACTGCGTGGTCTGTGGTATTGGAGGGTTTTTAGTTTAGTTCCATCTCCCAGTAGTTTATCTTTACGAGGATTCCCCATCTTTTCACCAGCTCTTCTGAGACACTGAGCAATAAAGATAAATTAGATTACTGTGCAAATAATGTTGTTTTGAAGCGTTTCAATGAGCTATATACGAGGAGCTCTTTCTTCATGCTTCCATCTAGCTCGGGCTCCACAGCGGCTCCCCGCCCCTGCACAGCCACTTCTGTTGGGGTAACCATTTATGTTTGACAATAATTCATCATTTTGGCCACTAGAAGACACAAAATCCCAGCGGTGAGCCTCCAAGATATAACTCCTAGGTGGCGCTATCCCAAGGGCTACTACCCCTGCCTGCTTGGCTAGTAGCCGGTTAAGGAGCCTGGGTACTGAAATGGGTGCCTCCACCTGGAGGTCAGGGTTGTTAATGGTCAAGCTAACCTGGGCACAGCCCTTCGGGACACTGTATCCCACCTCTTTCCCTTCTGGTGGCCTGAACATTATACAATAATCACTTTCACAATGACCCTTATTCACCATGCAATTACCCACACTGGTTCCTCTAGCTCGACCCTGGGGACCCCCTGTAAAACAAGGTTATGCACAGCAAATAGCAACAGTGCAGTACTCTTGACACAAACTGGAACCACAGTCAGGTTAAATGCAAAAAGAGGTAGATCTGATTTATTCAGGGGACTTGAACAAGGAAGGGGCGTAATCAGGTTGATTGGCTTAAAGGGTAAATCAATCAGACAGTTATGCATGCACTTCAGAGCCCCTACACAGTCACACACTCTGGATACCCAGGTAGGAAAAGGTGGGCTAGCCAGGACCGTTGCCCGGGGTAGGCCGGCATCGCAGTTGGTTGGGGCCCTATGATGGAAGAAAGCAACATGCACAATACACACTATTTGTAATCCTGAACCGGAGGGCTCAGTTCATGAAGGAAAAAACAACAAAGCAATCAGATGACAACATTTTAGATTTAGCTGTTGTTACAGGGAGCTATCCTGATGTTTACTCACGATACCCAATACAGGACACAGGCAGGACGAAATTGAGACTGCAGGTTGTTGAGCTGGAGTGCCTGGAGAAGCAGGGCCCACACGAATCACTGAGGTGTTGTTCCTGTTCAAGGGTCTCTCGTCGATGGCTTTCTCCGTGTAGTGGGTAGTCTGGCTGGGCCAGTGTGGCAAGGCCCAGGCCAAATGGAGATGCAAACGGATTTAGTCCGTTGGAGCTGGATGCAGCCTCCAGCAAGCAGAACACAGTTCAGCACACAGTGGGGAACCAAATCATGACCCACAAACAGCTCACAGCACATTTACATGTAAGAAATTCTACTGTACCAGGCAGATTGCTATCCGGTCGCAATTACAGAGTCTCTGCACAAACTGGGAGTTCAGAGGTGGCTGGAAATCCTGAGAGGCCGATCACATTCAACAAATCTTCGGTCTTCTTCAGGTTACAGCCTGGTCACAGTACTGTGGCTTAAATCGTCCTCACAATTCAGATTCAGTCCCAATAAACTTCAATTTCCCTCTCAGGGACAGCAAGCAGACAGGCAGTCCAAAACTCAGCCCTTTCACAATTCTCCCGTGCAAATCTATGTAGGATTACTGCTCGGCTATCTCGAGCTGTTACTTCTTTCACTTCCCAACTCAAAAACTGAAAGTAGCTGCAAGCAGCCTGGGACTTTCCCCAGGATCCAAAAGGCTTGGTTGGCTGATTTCTTTGTCAGTCACAACAAGGGCTCCGCTTCCAGGTTCTTTTATGCCCCAAAAGCCCAAAACTACAATTCCTACAGAATTTTGCTCCCACAAAGCCCCTGGGGACAGGCTCCATTTTAGAGTCCCTAAAGGTACTGATTGGCCCATTTCAGCAGTCCAGGACCAAGATGGTGGTGATAAACAGAAATGTCCATGCTGCAAAGAAGGCAGGTTAGACAAACTGCAATATTATTACTATTCTAATAAATGATTAGCAAACAAGTACATCTTCTAACAGAGCTCCCTCTGCGCTGATAGCAATGGCAGAACGAAGTGATTATTTGGCAGCCCAGGCAGGACTTGAGTATTGAAACACTCAGCCCCCTCCCAGATTAATTATGACTACAATCCAGGCAGCTCTTAAAGAGTCAGTACACAGAGGCTATACAGGGACTCTCTGACAATACATTTATACTGCTAAAACGCAGTACACCTGCCTGGCAGTGAACATTTAGGCAAGATCAAGGAAGACTTTTTGGGAACCCCCATTTGTAAGGGGGTTACACTTGCAAATCACACTATAGGCCCAAGCCAGTGTAGGGGATCCTGTGCTTTGTAAAGGCCTGCAGGGTTAGTCACAAATCACAGTATAGGCCCTAGTGGGTATAGGGCACCCCGTGCTTTGTAAAGGCCTGCAGGGCTATTCACATATCCCACTATAAGCCCAAGCCGGTGTAGGGGGTTCCATGCTTTTTGAAGGCCTGCAAGGCTATTCACAAATCACACTAAAGGCCCAAGCTGGTGTAGGGGACCCTGTGCTTTGTAAAGGCCTGCAGTGTCATTCACAGATCACAGTATAGGCCCAAGCCGGTGTAGGGGCCCCGTCCTTTGTAAAGGCCTGCACAACTATTCACAAATCACACTATAGGCCTGAGCCGGTATAGGGGCCTCATGCTTTATAAAGGCCTGCATGACTATTCACAAATCACACTATCAGATCAAATCAAATCAAATCAAAGTCTTTATTTATACAGGCGGTCACCGTTGAGCAAAGCTCGTTTGCAAGGTGGACCTGTTTTTCACATGTATAAAGGGTTGTGACATTCAACGCAAGGTTGATACATTAAACAGAAAGGGCACTGCCCCCAGAGAAAGTTATACAAAGATAATAATGCAAATAAACAAATACAATTAATCCCAGATGAGGGATAACATCAGATATGGACTACAGATCCCATGTATATGTAGAGCCGTAACTATCTGACAAGGAGAGATTTACAGCAGCACATGGGAAAGGGGAGCGGAATAAAGGGTGGGGAGTGGTGAGTGCAACGTTGATACACTAGTTGGTCATTCAGCTTCTCTCTTGGCATTAAGACGATATCTTTGCCCATACCTCGGAGGTGTCTGCAGTCAGGATTCAAGCCAGGGGGCGAGCTACGAATGATTTTGGAGCCAGTATGGGTCGGGCAAAACAATTACAGACTTCAATAACCACACGCGAGTATAACGCCTTGAAGATGGGTAGGGAGACAAGGGCGTTTAGTTTGAGTGTCCTTTGTAGATTACTCCATAGGGTGGGCAGTGTGAAGCTAATTGCCGCTCTACCGAAACGCGAGTTTACTCTGGGTACTATGAGGGAGATAGAGGAGTAGCTTCTAAGCGTGTACTTTCCTGTAATGCTAAGAGGTAGGCAGCTGGAGATATATGGGGGTAGTTTGTTTGTGAGGGCACGGTAAATCCGGAGAACAGCGTTTTTGTGGCATCTGAGTTTAAGGGAGGTCCACCCCATAGCCGCATACAGGACACAGTGGTGTGTAGAATTAGGAAGACCCGTGATAAACCTTATTGCACGGTGGTACAGCGTGTCCAGTTTAGCTAACTGGGAGATGGGGCCATGGCTATACAAAAAATCCGCATAGTCAACCAGGGATAGGAAAGTGGATTGGACCAATCTTTCCTTGGCATCTGTTGTCAGAAATTGTCTTAGTCTGAAGAAAAGTGAGCCTTTGTGATAGTTTTTTCAACAAGTCCTTGATATGTTCGGTGAAGGAGAGTCTGCTATCAATCCATACTCCCAGATATTTGAATTTAGTTACGAATTCCAGCTTTTCACCTAGTATTGTGCTAATTTTGGGAATAGATCCACAGTCTGCTGGATTGGGTGCGTGGGCAAGCGGAGAGAAGAGCATTGCTTTTGTTTTTTTAGTGCTCAAAAGTAATTTTTTGTGAATTAACTGGCTTTGCAGGAGGTCGAATTCAGTTTGGAGGTCATTACAGTCAGCCTCTGGTGTGGGCCGGCTCATGTATAGGATGGTATCGTCTGCAAACAAATGGATTTTGGCATTTTTTATATGATAGTCACTGTTATCTATGTAAATTGCAACTAAGAGCGGGCCAAGGATAGATCCCTGGGGTACTCCTCGTAGGAGAGGCTTGAGAGGGGACAACTCACCTTCTGCTTTCACTTGCTGGAATCACCCTGAGAGGTAGTCAGTGAACCAGGGCAGCGAGGTGGAGTCCACACCAACAGTTTGTAACGAGGTGAGGAGAAGGTTGTGGTCGACAGTGTCAAAAGCTTTACTTAAGTCTAAAAAGACTGCACATGTGAAGTTCCTTGCATCAAGGGCTCTTAGCCAGTCATCTGTGACTTTGGTCAGTGCTGAAATAGTGCTATGTTGTGCCCTGAACCCAGACTGCGTGGGGTTCAGTAGATTTGTTGACTCGAGGTAAGACCTTAGCTGTACATTCACAATTTTCTCCAGTAGTTTGGAAAGCACTGGGAGGAGAGATATGGGCCTATAGTTGTTGAGGTCACTTGGGTCGCCTGATTTGAAGAGCGGGATGACATGAGCAGTCTTTCAAATGGGCGGCAGGATGCCCTGGGAGAGGGACAAGTTGAAAAGGTGAGTGATGGGGATGGCGAGGACATGGTATGCGATTTTAAGGAAGTAGGGGTCCAGTGAATCCACGCCTGCACCTTTTCTGGTATCCAGATGTAGTAAGAGGTCTTCAACTTCTTTTAGCAAAATGAGTTGATGAGTGAATAGAGTGGAGGTATCTGTAGGTATTTGAGAGGAGTAATCTGTCGTGGAGCGTATTTTACAAGCAGGGGAGTTATCGAACGCTAGACCTGTGGTTGCGAAATGGTTATTGAAGGAATCTAGGATCTCCGTCCTTTCATTAAGCGTGATGTTGCCAGAGATAATCTTGTTCGGGAGGGAGTTACCTGTGAAGTGGCCCATCAGATTCTTGATGGTGCTCCAGAACTTACACGAGTTCTTGGAGGCATCGTCGAGTTCTGAATGGTAGAAGGAAGCCTTTGCTTCTTTAATGGCTTTGGTGCATAGGTTACGTGCCTTTCTGAATAGGTTCCGTCGTTGGGCGTGTTTAGTTTATGAGCCCTTTTCCAGAGTTTATCTCTCTCACTCTCTCAAAAAGCAGTGATCTGACCTCGGGGAGAACCATTTGCTGGTTTTATCCTTTGTGCGGACTTTGGTCAGGGAAGCGTGCTTGTTTAGAGCCCCTGATAGAATGTCATGAAAGATGTCATAGGCGGCAGTGATTGTTTTAGCTAGATAAAACTCCTGCCAATGCAAGGAGAGTTTAAGGTCATTAATATAGGCGGCTATGTTGAAATTATGTCTTGATCTCTTCAGGGAAAATTTAGATGTAGTGGGAGGCTTGTTGGTTGACCTTATCCCTCCGATGAAGCAACGGCCACTGATATCAGAGAAACAAGTGCCAGCATGGGAGAAGAGGTGCGGTTTGCTTACTAGTAGTACATCCAGTATAGTGCTTTTATCAGGGTTTTTGGTATTAGGACGGGTTGGATCATTGATGAGCTGGGTCAACCCATGGGCATCACAAAAGGAAACAAGTGGTGCAGCTGCTTTGGACAGCCAGTCAAGGCTGATGTCGCCAAGGATGACGGTTTCAAGCGATCCTTGTTCCAGAATATCGCTTAGATGGGATAGAAGCTTTAGGCCAGCAGAAGGGGGCCTATAGCATCCTATTAGCTGGACGACACACGTCTGAGTAATTTCCCCTTTGAGGGTAAGACATTCGTATTCATTGGCAACAGAAGATGTGGTAGTGCAGGAGGCTGAGAATTTATCTATGACGTATATAGCCACGCCACCTCCTCTAGTAAGCCTATCTGCTCTGAATAAGCCGTAATTGGGGATGTTTACTTCCGCATCAGTAGTTGACAGTCTGAGCCACAATTCAGAAATCACTAGTATATCAGGAGAAATATGGGATCAGGGTGAATTTTTTTAGTAGGCTAGATACATTGATGTGCACAAAGCTCAAACCTTTTAGCAAGGGCAAGTCTGAGGGTGAAGAGATTGGTGCTGGTGGGCCAGGATTTAGCTCTACGTTGCCTGAGCATAGAAGGAGGAGAAAAAGTATTTTTCTGAGTGCAGCAGAAGACAGTCTAGGAAACCTAGTCTTGTCCCAATTTTCATGCTTGTTGGTTTTGGGTAATACGTAGTTCCCATTGTAAAAAGCACCCCCGTTAATTGCAGCTATTAGTACTCTAAGTGAGTGATACCTGGGAGTGTAGGTATACTGCGAGATAGGAATCGTACTCTGTGGTCGGGATATCGAATGTGCACCACTTGAACGGGTAACCCAAATATAAGGGTGCAGTCGAATATCCTTAGTCTCGCAGGGGCAAGCAGGCAAGAATGTGCCAGGTATCGTAAGGCACAGAATGGGATTATAATCTATACAAGGTGTCGGACCATTGGGCATGTATAGGCCGGCCGGGATTCCGAATAGGAGAGGCAGTATACAAAGCCATAGAAGACTCCACATTTTGAGGTTTAGTGGTAGAATGTTGTACTCTGGTGACCTGTTAGTACAGAAAAACAGGCTGTTAATACAGCAGTAGTGTCAGAGAGGCAGGGCTAAGCGGTCACTCAGGGTGAACCTAGAGGGTTTTTTCTGGCCTAGGGAGGCAGCACCTGAGACGTGGTAAACCAATGACAGACACGGAATGGTGTAATTGAAGGAACGCAGATAAGGAGGGGCGTTACTTGGAAAATGGGCAGGAAGCAAGTGTATTTAATAAGTGGTGGGGTGGGGAGGGGTGGGCGTAAAGTTGCGGCAGTTGCGTACCTTTTCTGGCAAGGAGTTCAGGGCTGTGGAACTGAGCAGCGGCTGAGATGGCGCCGGCAACCCGCTAGCCAGGAGTTCCCGCA
Source organism: Neoceratodus forsteri (assembly GCA_016271365.2). Lineage (NCBI taxonomy): Eukaryota > Metazoa > Chordata > Ceratodontiformes > Ceratodontidae > Neoceratodus > Neoceratodus forsteri. The sequence goes on from CM028133.1 coordinate 254,603,003, forward strand.
GCTGGGCTGGAGGAAGCCTGGGAGGGCAGTCCACAGCTGGAGAGGGAGAGAGGAGAGCAGTAATTAAATAGGGATGTGGACAAAAGGGCAGACAAGCAGCAGGGGGATCGATTAGTTACACAAAGGAAATGTGTATTCTTTTTGCGTCCAAAGTCTGGGGCCAGTACAAGGGGTCAATAGGAGAGCTGTAAACACTTAATCCTGCAGTCTTGACTTTAACAAAAATGTAAAATATGCAGTAGACAATCCTAAACAGTGAAATCCTGAGTAATTACAGTCTAATTTTGTAGAAATTCAGAGCAAGAAACGGCTTTTTCCAAGGACCAATACGGATGCCACCTGCAAAGGCACTCGCGTTCCGATTGGTTGCGGCAGTTGCTGTACCTTTTCTGGCCGAGGAGTCTGGGGCTGTGGAACTGAGCATCGGCTGAGGTGGCGTTGGCCGCCCGCTGGCCGGAGTTCCTGTGGCCGCACTGGAGGGAGCCTGGGAGGGCGGTCCACGGCTGGAGAGAGAGACAGAGAGAGAGACAGGAGAGCAGTAATTAAATAGGACTGTGGACAAAAGGGCAGACAAGCAGCAGGGGGATCGACTAGTTACACAAAGGAAATGTGTATTCTTTTTGCATCCAAAGTCTGGGGCCAGTACAAGGGGTCAATAGGAGAGCTGTAAACACTTAATCCTGCAGTCTTGACTTTAACAAAAATGTAAAATATGCAGTAGACAATCCTAAACAGTGAAATCCTGAGTAATTACAGTCTAATTTTGTAGAAATTCAGAGCAAGAAACGTCTTTTTCCCAGGACTAATACAGACGCCACTTGCAAAGGTGCTCACGTTCCGATTGGTTGCGGCAGTTGCCGTACCTTTTCTGGCCAAGGAGTCCGGGGCTGTGGAACTGAGCGGCGGCTGAGGTGGCGCCGGCTGCCCGCTGGCTGGGAGTTCCTGCGGCTGCACTGGAGGAAGCCTGGGAGGGAGGTCCATGGCTTTTCTGGCCGAGGAGTCCGGGGCTGTGGACTGAGCGGCGGCTGAGGTGGCGCGGCCACCCGCTGGCTGGGAGTTCACGCGGCTGCACTGGAGGGAGCCTGGGAGGGCAGTCCACGGCTTTTCTGGCCGAGTCGGTGTAGGGGGCCTGTGCTTTGTAAAGGCCATAAGGGCTATTCACAAATCACACTATAGGTCCAAGCTGTTGTAGGGGCCCATGGCTTGTAAAGGCCTGCAGGGCTATTCACAAATCACACTATACCCCAAGACAGTATTGGGTGGGGGGCTTCATGCTTTGTAAAGGCCTGCAGGGCTATTCGCAAATCACACTATACCCCAAGACAGTATTGGGTGGGGGGCTTCATGCTTTGTAAAGGCCTGCAGGGCTATTCGCAAATCACACTATGGTCCCAAGACAGTGTGGGGCTCCATGCTTTGTGAAGGCCTGCAGGGCTACTCACAAAACAGACTATAGGCCTGAGCTGGTGAAGGGGGCCCATGATTTGTAAAGGTCTGCAGGGCTATTCACAAATCACACTATGGGCCCAAGTCAGTGCAGGTGGCCCTGTGCTTTGTAAAGGCCTTCACAGCTATTTGCAAATCACACTATAGGCGCAAGATGGTGTGGGGGCCTGTGCTTTGTAAAGGCCTGCAGAGCTATTCACAAGTTACACTATAGGACCAAGCTGATGTAGGGGGCTCCATGCTTAATAAAGCCCTGCATGGCTATTTACAAATCACACTATAGGCCCAAGCCAGTATAGGGGGCCCCGTGCTTTGTAAAGGCCTGAACGACTATTTACAAATCACGCTATAGGACTGAGATAGTGTAGGGGGCACCATAGTTTGGAAAGGCCTTCAAGACTATTCACATATCATACTATAGGCCCAAGCCAGTGTAGAGGCCCCGTGCTTTATAAGGCCTGAATCACTATTCACAAATTACACTTTACGCCTTAGCTTGTGTAAGGGGCCCAATGCTTTATAAAGGCCTACACGACTATTCACAAATCAAACAATAGGCCCAAGCTGCTGTGGGGGGGCCCGTTGTTTGTAAATGCCTGCAGAGCTATTCACAAATCACACTATACCCCGAGACAGTGTGGGGGGGGCTCCATGCTTTGTAAAGACCTGCAGGGCTATTCAAAGTCACACTGAAGGCCCATGCTGGTGTAGGAGGGGTCTCCATGCTTTATAAAAGCCTGCTGGGCTATTCACAAATCACACTATAGGCTCAAGCTGGTGAAGGGGGCATGTGCTTTGTAAAGGCCAGCAAGACTAGTCACAAATCACACTATTGGCTGAAGCCGGTGCAGGGGCCCCCTGTGCTTTGTAAAGGCCTTCACAGCTATTTGCAAATCACACTATAGGCGCAAGATGGTGTGGGGGCCTGTGCTTTGTAAAGGCCTGCAGAGCTATTCACAAGTTACACTATAGGACCAAGCTGATGTAGGGGGCTCCATGCTTAATAAAGCCCTGCATGGCTATTTACAAATCACACTATAGGCCCAAGCCAGTATAGGGGCCCTGCTTTGTAAAGGCCTGAACGACTATTTACAAATCACGCTATAGGACTGAGATAGTGTAGGGGCACCATAGTTTGGAAAGGCCTTCAAGACTATTCACATATCATACTATAGGCCCAAGCCAGTGTAGAGGCCCCGTGCTTTATAAGGCCTGAATCACTATTCACAAATTACACTTTCACCTAGCTTGTGTGTAGGGGCCCAATGCTTTATAAAGGCCTACACGACTATTCACAAATCAAACAATAGGCCCAAGCTGCTGTGGGGGCCCGTTGTTTGTAAATACCTGCAGAGCTATTCACAAATCACACTATACCCGAGACAGTGTGGGGGCTCCATGCTTTGTAAAGACCTGCAGGGCTATTCAAAGTCACACTGAAGGCCCATGCTGGTGTAGGAGGGTCTCCATGCTTTATAAAAGCCTGCTGGGCTATTCACAAATCACACTATAGGCTCAAGCTGGTGAAGGGGGCATGTGCTTTGTAAAGGCCAGCAAGACTAGTCACAAATCACACTATTGGCTGAAGCCGGTGCAGGGGCCCCCTGTGCTTTGTAAAGGCCTTCACAGCTATTCGCAAATCACACTATAGGCCCAAGCTGGTGTGGGGGCCTGTGCTTTGTAAAAGCTTGCAGAACTATTTGCAAATGACACTATGAGCCCAAGCTAGTGTGTGGGGGGGCCGTTCTTTGTAAAGGCTTGCAGGGCTATTCACAAATCACGCTATAGGCCCAAGCTGGTGTGGGGGCCCCATGTTTTGCAAAGGCCTGCAGGGCTATTCACAAATCATACTACAGCCCCAAGCCAGTGTAGGGGACTCCATGCTTAGTGAAGGCCTGCATGGCTATTGCAGTGTCAGTGGTTCAGTAGGTAGCACACTCACCTCTGAGGCCGGGGGATCAGAGGGCTGTGGGTTCAGTTCCCACATCTGGCACTTGAGTTAATATCCCAGTACTGACACTGTAGTGCAGCATGAGAGGGGTGCTGCACTTCTGAGGTGCCGTCTTTCGGATGAGACATTAAGCCTGGACTGGTGGTAGTTCAGGTCAATGTTAAAGATCCCATGGCACTTATCGAAAAGAGTAGGGGAATTTCCCCGGTATCCTGACCAAATTTCTCTTATTCACTAAAAATACCACCAGCAGTTTCATCTGTTTCAAGGTCAGTTGGCATTCATCTGTATCCCCTTCCCCCAGGTCGTGCCTGAAAATAGGCAGGATTTGTCTAGTGCGCTTACCCGGTCAACAAAAACTAAATAAATAAATAAATATTTATCAATCACACTATAGGCCCAAGCCAGTATAGGGGGCCCCATGCGTTGTAAAGGCCTGCAGGGCTATTCACAAATGACAGTATAGGCCCAAGCCAGTGTAGGGGGCTCCATGCTTTGTGAGGGCCTGCAGAGCTATTCACAAATCACACAACATGCCAAAGCCATTGTGGGGCTCCATGCTTTGTAAAGGCCTGCAGGGCTAGTCACATATCCCACTATAGGCCCAAACCAGTGTAGGGGGCCCTGTGCTTTTTAAAGGCCTGCTCCACTATTCACAAATCACACTATAGGCCTGAGCTGGTATAGGGGGCCCCATGCTTTGTAAAGTGCTGCACAACTATTCACAAATCACACTATAGGCTAAGGCCAGCATAGACGGCCCTGTGCATTGTAAAGGCCTGCAGGGCTATTCACAATTCACACTATAGGCCCAAGCCAGTAAAGGGGACCCTGTGCTCTGTAAAGGCATGCAGGGCTATTCACAAATCACACTATAGGACCGAGTCACTGTAGGGGTCCCTAGCTTTGTAAAGGCCTGCAGGGCTTTTCACAAATCGCACTATAGGTCAAAACCAGTGTAGGAGGCCCCGAGCTTTGTAAAGGCCTGCAGGACTATTTACAAATCACACTATAGGCTCAAGCCAGTGTATAAGGCCCTGTGCTTTATAAAGGCCTGAATGACTATTCACAAATCATACTGTAGGCCTTAGCTTTTGTAAGGGCCCCATGTTTTGTTAAGGTCTGCATGACTATTCACAAATCAAACAATAAGCCCAAGCTGGTGTAGGGGCCTGTGGTTTGTATAGGCCTACAGGGTTATTCACAAATCACACTATACTCCAAGACAGTGTTGGGGGGCTCAATGCTTTGTAAAGGCCTGCAGGGCTATTCGCAAATCACACTATAGGCCCAAGCCAGTGTATGGGGGGGGGGTCTTCGTGCTTTGTAAAGGCCTGCAGGGCTATTCACAAATCACACTAGAGGCCCAAGCCACTGTATGGGAGAGGGGTGTCTCCATGCTTTGTAAAGGCCTGCATGGCTATTAGCAAATGACACTATAGGCCCAAGCTGGTAAAGGGGCCCCGTGCTTTGTAAAGGCCTGAAGAGCTATTCGCAAACCACTCTATAGGCCCAAGCTGGTGAAGGGGCCCTGTGCTTTGCAAAAGCCTGTGAGGCTATTCACAAATCGTGCTATAGGCCCAAGTTGGTGTAGGGGGCCCCGGGTTTTATAAAGGCCTGCAGGGCTATTCACAGATCATACTATAGGCCCAAGCCAATGTAAGGGGCCTCGTGCTTTGTAAAGGTCTGCAGGGCTATTCACAAATTACGCTATCGTCTTGAGCCAGTGGGAGGGGCCCCTTGCACTCAAATATTAGACTATAAACAAACCTGATCATCACAGGGCCATTCACAAGGCACACTACAGGTCAAAGGTCAGTCAGAATGAAGTGAGGAAATACACTGCAAAAACCTCTGATAAAGTATCAGTTAGGGTTGCAACACAATGCTTTGAAAGTAGGGAACTGTAACCCTACGGTAAAAGGACCACTGAGCCTTGTTAAATCTGTGTCCTTGCATTTCTCAGGCTTTGAGTGATCCAGTCTCCAGGCACTGGTTATGTGGCTGTTTCTTTTTCTCTGCATGGACAGACAGTGACAGAAAAGGTAAGCCAGAATTATTTGTTAGTTACTGTAATACAGTAGAATATATCAGACTGATTCTGTTGACTTGCAAGCTGACATTTTCCATAACTACAAATCCCAGAATCCTCTACAGCTGACATCAGAGCATGGCTGCAGCCATGGGAAATTTAATAGCCCGCAATACATGTTAAGCGTTTATGTAAGCTCTGATCTTTTGTTAGCTGTTCCTGCTGTTCTTACAGGGCTAAGTACAGTCACAGAGGACTGTACTTAGCCCCAGAAGAATGGTGGGACCAGCAAACATTGGATCAGAGCTTATAAAAGCTCTAACATACACTGCAGGCTATTGAATCTCCCACTGCTGCAGCCCTTCTCTGATGTCAGCTGCAGGGGATTCTGAGATTTGTAGTTATAGAAAATGTCAGCCAGCCAGCCCGGTGGTGCTGAGGGTTGAGGTGATGGATGCCACACCTTGTGCTATGCCGGCAATTTGAGTATGGGAATGATCTCAGATCGCCGGGGTGCCAGCACGGGGGGAGAGGTGGGAGCAGGATTGAGCGTTGTCTCTTCTCTCTTAGGTAAGGGGTGGGGTCACACGCCCGCAGTCCCACTATCACCGAATGGAGGTTCGGTGCTGGCGTAAGTGGTTAACGGTGCGACTGGAAGGGAAGGGTGTCCCAAACAGCGTGTGCACGCATGCCTCCACACGCAAGTGCTACGTCAGGGACATGTGGGAGCAGGGGCTGGGAGAAAACCCACAAAACCCAGAAATTACATAAGGAAAAAAAATGTCAGCCTGGAAATACGCAAAAGTAGTCGGATACAATCTACTATACTGTGGTAAACAGTAAGTAACAAAATATGTTTTTGCACACAAAGTGCAAATTGAGACCAGCCTCACACTTGGGTAGGCTGCTCTTAGTACTGACTGTTCTGCTTTAAGACAGGCAGCTTATTTGGCCAACACAGCTCAGTACAAGAAAGCACTGTGGAATGCAGTGCTGGCACTGAGTGACAACATGGCTAATGAGGTGGCACAGGACCTGGCTGCAACAGCAAGATCCGCCCTGGATGCCACAAAATACAGTTCCACATAGCCGTAGATAACCAGTGACTCAGCATTAGCAGTCTTGGCACATGCAGTGTCACTGATGAGGTTTTCCTGACAATCTTTACCCAGGACATCCAGGCGAAAGCCACTGACTTCTCCTTTGAGGGAAATTCATTATTTGATGAGAAAACAGAGTCATACAGTACATGAAGAAAGTGGATGAGTACAGATCAGGTTACAAGAATTCTACTGAGAAAGAAAAGGCCTCCACTTCCTACAGGCCTTATGGAAGAGGAGGCAGTGACAGAGTCTGTTACCCCAGACCCTACACTGGCTATAAGTATCAGCCACAAAGAGGGTTACTATAGGGATTGCGGCAGAAGGGGAGCAGAACATGCTGCAACACCAGCTCCTAAGCCACAACCAAACTCTCCTGACAGTTTTGCCAAGGTCGCTAGTCAGCCATTGGCAGTTTATTTTATTTATTTAAAAGTTGGTAACTGGGAAAGGTACACTGAGCCGAGGCTCGTTTCCAGGGGAAGGGAACAAACAGTGGAGAAAACATAACTGATACAATGCAAAATAAGACAGTGGAAGTAAACAAGTAGTAAGTAATGCCAGTATACACAGTAGTAGACTACAATACAGTAAAACAATACAGTCTAACCATACCTTGAGAGCATACTTCTCAACCTTTTGTCCCCCAAATGTGGAACATTGCCTGTCACAATGTGGAACAAACGGGCAAAATGTGGAACACTTAATCAAATCTTTACCTAAGAAGCTCAAAACACTATTAAAATGTTGCATTTATGTTGAGAATGTCTTTTATTAATTGAATAAGTTATTTTTTCCATCATTTACTATGGATATTTGCTTTCAAATGTTGACTCTGAATGTGGAACAAGTCCTCACAATGTGGAACAGAGACCTTTTCTGAAGTAAAATGAGGAACGTTCCTCGTAATGTGGTACAGTTGAGAGGTATGCTTGCGAGTACACAGCGGTATAAATAAAGAATGAGGTAAATGTACAGAAACTGCGAGGTATGGAGAGAAAAAATGTACATCACGGTGCTAGACATCTTATATATAGTAACAGCAGGGTTACAATAGCTGTGCAGACACAGTGCATGGTAAGGTAGAAGAAGAGCACAAGTGGGTACATAGGGTGACGGCAGTGAAGAGTATAATTTGACAAGGATATGGTAGTAGGATAACTACAGGAAAGGACAACCCAGGAGTCCATGAAAGTTTGGTAGGGAAGGAAGGGAAACTGTGAGAGGAAGGAGAGGCTAAGTTGAGGCGGGAGTGGACGGGGTCTGGGAGTAGGGGGAGTGACATGAGCAAGTAATTATGGGGGCAGCTTGGAGTAGGGATTTAAGGAGAGAGAAAGTGGGGGAGTGGCGAGTGTTCAATGGGAGATGGTTCCAGAGGTGAGGGAGATGGTAAGAGAAGGTGATCTTACCAGAGCAAGTGCGAGGATGTGGGAGAGAGAATGTCTGAGTATCCCTGGATCAGAGTGAATATAAAGAGGAGCTTACTAGAGACAGGCAGGAGTGGAGGTACAGGGGGAGGGACCCAAACCAAAATTTGGAGATGAAGGTGATGCTATAAGCATATCACCTCACAGGAAGGGGCATTAGGGAGAGGGGGGAGTCATATCTCTCAACTGTACCACATTACGAGGAATGTTCCTCATTTTACTTCACAAAAGCTCCCTGTTCCACATTGTGAGGACTTGTTCCACATTCAGTACTAACATTTTAAAGCAATAATCTATAGTAAATGATGCAAAAAATATATTATTCAATTAATAACAGACTTTCTGAACATAAGTACAGACATTTTAACAGTGTTCTGAGCTTCCTAGGTAAAGATTTGATTAAGTGTTCCACATTTTGCTAATTTGTTCCACATTTTGAGAGGCAATGTTCCACATTTGGGGGACAAAAGGTTGAGAGGTATGGGGGGAGTAGAGGATGCAATGGTGAGTGGGGGGGGGAGGAAGTGGCAAAAACAACAGAATGAGCTTAATAGAATGTCGAGTTTGGCGAGGGTGGTAGTGGGTGCGGAGCCATGGACAATGTCTGTATAGTCTATTACCAGCAGGATGGTTTTGGTGACAAGGTCATGGTGGGTGTACAAAGGAAGACAGTTCTTATGCCGGTAGAGGGCTCCTAGCTTAGGATGAAGTTTTGAGCAGATGGGGTCTATGTGGGTAGAGAAGTTGAGGTTGCTGTCAAGCCAGATCCCGAGATATTTTAAATAATTGACTGTGACAGCAACCTCAACTTCTTTACCCACATTGCCAGTGGCAGGAAAGCTGACCTACTACTTTCAAGAATGGAAATAAAATCACCACAGGCAAGCAGGTTCTGGAAATAGTGGGTTGGGATGGTTCCCCAAATTGCAGAGGCCAAATGCTTCCCAGTTAATTAACTAACAGAAAAAAAATGGTGTTAGAACCATAAGTAAAGAAATTACTGCAATCAAAAGCAGTAGAAAAGGTCCTTGCATCACAATGGGGAAAGGGCTTCTTTTCAAGGTACTTTCTAACCCACAAGAAAAATGGAGAATGGTGATCCATTTTAGACTTAAGGTCCCAGATATTCAAAAGGGTTGCATGCATGCAACCCACTGATACACCCGGCGATATTCAAGCGCAACTGCCTTTCAAATCCGTGCGGGGCATCAGTAATGTATGCGCATTAGGTGGGGGTGCCTCATGCATACCTGCACATCCCGATATTCAGCCTGGGATGTGCTGAGTCCATGCATACGCAACCCCTATTTGCGCCGCACACAGTTGATGCAAAAAAAAGGAACAACGGCTGGCCACCCACAGGTGAGCTGCCGTACTGCAGGGCGCAACACAGCAGCTGCCACCTGTGGGTGGCCACCCAAGTTCCAGCTGCACCTGGCGGCACCCCCACCCATGCCCAATCATGGGCATTTGTAAAATATAATAACTTCCGATATCCCTGGTGGTCCAATGGACCGCTGTCAGCCCGATCGTGGGCTTAGGTATAAATAAAGTAAATCCAATATACCTGGTGGTCCAGTGGACCGCTGTCAGTCTGATCGCGGGCTTAGGTATAAATAAAGTAAATCCAATATCCCTGGTGGTCCAGTGGACCGCTGTCAGCCCGATCGCGGGCTTAGGTATAAATAAAGTAAATCCAATATCCCTGGTAGTCTAGTGGCCACTGTCAGCCCGATTGCGGGCTTGAGTAAATCCAATATCCCTGGTGGTCCAGTGGACCGCTGTCAGCCTGATCGCGGGCTTGAGTATAAATAAAGCAAATCCAATATCCCTGGTGGTCCAGTGGACCACTGTCAGCCGGATTGCAGGCATTTGTATAAGAAAAGTACGTCCAATATGCCTGTTGGTCCAGTGGACCCCCCTCCCCACCCGCCCACTGGAGCCACCGCCCGCTCCCCGGTCAGCGGTGGGCGGCAGCACCCATCCAACTGCCACCCCCACGCCGCCGACTGACACGTGCAGGGGCTGTCGCCCGATGGTCCTCAGCGTGGCGAATGGGCATGCAGCTCAGACAGACTTATACATTCCAGATATGTGGAATGGATCCATTCACATATCCTGAATGTGAAGTACGGTACGGCTGCACGCCCATTAACTCACGCTGTGGACCAATGGGCATACAGCCCAATCTACGTGTCAGTCGGGCGGGTGGCAGGCAGGTGCTGCCGCCACCGCTGACTGGGGGAGAGCGCTGGGGCCCAGTGAGTGGGTGGGGGGTCTGCTGGATCACCAGGGATATTGGATGTATTTTTCTTATACAAATGCCCGCGATCGGGCTGACAGTGGTCCACTGGACCACCAGGGATATAGGTGTTATTTTATTTTACAAATCCCCGTGATCAGGCTGACAGCGGTCCACTGGACCACCAGGGATACTGGATTTACTTTATTTATACTTAAGCGCGCTTTCGGGCTGACAGCAGTCCACTGGACCACCAGGGATATAGGTGTTCTTTTATTTTACAAATGCCCGCGATCAGGCTGACAGCAGTTAGACTGGACCACCAGGGATATAGGCGTTATTTTATTTTACAAATGCCCGCGATCGGGCTGTGGATCACATTGCCGTGCTGTGCAGGGGGCGTCGGTCCCCGACGGCTGCTGCTTGGCAGGGCGCCAGGTGCAAGTCGCCGGGGATTGGCGCATCTGCATGCAAATGGGGCCATAATGACATGCAAATGGCCCCATTTGTGTCTTGCATATATTATCGCCCCATTTGCATGTGCACTTTTGAATATCACAGTTGCTGCACATAGCACAACGGAACTTGTGGTAGCGCATCCCCCTGCTCCACTCTGGCCACTTGCGCAGTGCCACTGCGCCATGCTCACTGCGGGGTGGCCAGGGTGCAATATTCAGCTATGCTGTGCCATGGCGCAGCTCCATTGAATATCGCCCAGTCAACGCCCCTGCGCAGCCAAGTTGTGCTGCGCCCAGGCTTGCGCCACTGCCTGGAGCAGTTTGAATATCCGGGCCAAGGTCTCTAAACAGACATATAAAAAAGGAAAAATTCAGGATGGTGACACTGGGCACGGTAATCGCCTCCCTGCAATCAGGAGACTGACTGATATTACTAGATCTGAAAGATGCCTATTTCCACATTCCAGTCAGACCCAGACCCAGCCACAGAAAATGTCTCCGGTTCAGAGTGGGAAAATGCTAGTATCAGTTCACAGCCTTGTCCTTTGGCCTCACCTCAACAACAAGGGTGTTCACAACATATTTAGCTGTGGTGGCAGCCCACCTAAGAAGACAAGGTCTATCCAGCTGGTGAAACCCACCTTGGAAAATCTGGTCTTCCTGGTACATCTTCAGAAGTCCCAGACAGAACCTGTACAAGTCCTGGACTTTATTGGAGCAGAGCCAGATACCCTGCACAGAAAAGCATTTCTCCCATGAGACAGGGTAACAAAGTTGATCGCCAGCACAGAATCATTCATCCCAGGTCAGCCAAGGCCTGCAAGGGATTTTTGCGTCTATTAGGTCCCATGGTTTCAGCCACAGCTGTGGTGCCATGGTCTCATCTCCAGATGAGGGACATACAGTACCACCTGAGAGGCTACTTGTCCCAAAGGTCAGATCTCTTTTCTTAGCTAGTGCCCGTTATAAAGAGCTTTGTGCAGGCACTGGAATGGTGGAAGGAGGAAAGCAACCTCTGAGAGGGCATTCCCTTCCTCCAGAAATCACCTGCCAAGGTTCTTGCAACAGATGCTTCACTCCTAGGGTGGGGTGCGTACCTAGAGGATTTCATGGTAAGTAGCATCTGGAGCCCTCAGGAGACTAAGGAGCACATAAATCTCCTTGAGCTCAGGGCAGTACTGCTGGAAATGCAGTCTTTTCCTTCCAGTTACAGGGTCGGTCAGTCCAAACACAGACAGACAACACCACAACCATGTACTTCTTAAACAGGGAGGGACAAGATCATCAGAACTGTGCACAAAAGTAATGAGGGTCTTGGACCTAGCTTACTCCCTGGACATAAAAAATGTCTGCAGAGCATCTGCCAGGCAAAGACAATGTGCTGGCAGACTCCATAACCAGAAATGGCCAGAAACTCCATGAATGGCCTTGAACCAACAAGAGCTGGGTTCACTTTTCAGAAGGTGGGGCACCCCAGAAATAGGCCTGTTTGTCATTTGGGAGAAGAATCCACTCCCAAAAGTTTTGTTGCAACCCCCCCCCCCCCACAATCAGGGGTGCAGTCCAAGAGGATACCCTAGATCTGACTTGGACAGGGAGTTTTCTATATGTCTTTCCTCCATTTCCCCTCATATGGGTACTCATCTCATGAAGCACAGGAGACAACCGGCAATAAGGATTCTGGTAGTCCCAGACTGGGCCAGGCAGGCATGGTACTCAGTGTTACTGACCCTGTCCTGCAGGACTCCAGTCAACCTGCCATTGAGGTACAACTTGCTGACTCTGCCTCAGGATAACCTTTCCAGACCTCAGAACTTTATGCCAGGAGGCATGGCTCTTGAGAAGTAGTTTTCTGGTTGAATCTTTTACAAGAGGTATGAAAAGTCTTGAGGGTTTCCAGGATTCCAGCCATAAGAAAGGCATGGTTCCTATAACGGAACAGATTCTTATACTGGTGTGCCCACAGAAAGGTAATCCCAATGCAGGTACGAGTGTCCACAGTTCTGGACTACCTGGGACACTTACAATCCTTAGGCCTGAGGCCATCAACCCTGAAAGTGCACCTGACAGCTATATCAGTTTACACATCAGTAGGCAAGGATAATTCCTTGGCCTCATAAAGTGTTTTTAAAAGGTTCTTCAAGGGTGTTTAGTTGCAGTCTCTCTCTCTTGGTCATCAACGCCCTTACTTTTCAGTGGAGGGACTATTTTGCTGAAAATGAAAGAAAGTGCAATAACACACTCCGGGGTGTGGATTATGCTCTGATAAACACACTTTTAGGGGCAGTCAGGGCCAGATCAAGTCTTTGGGAGGCCTGGGGCATTCAAATTTTGGGGGCCCCCATGTAAGTGAACACCAGCTTTTTATAAGCAACACCCAAGAGGATTTGTACAGTGTTAGTAATCATCATAGCCTTGTGATGTGGGATCAGGGGCCTGGTGGGAATTGAAAGGAACAGTGATGGCAGTGTGATAAACAAATGGGACCTGACTACCCTTGCCATACCACCCAGAGCTCATGGGAGTGTGTGCAACAAACTGGAAAAAACCAAAAAAGAAAGAAGAAGCTCTCAATGGGCAAGGTGGGGTAAAGAATGTTTTCCTATATAGTGCACCTAGCTTAGGGAGAACTTAAGGTTTCTTTAAGCTGTGGCACTGGCATCTAATGCTTTTATATGTTGCACATTTATTTTTAATTTTCCATTCCAAAAGAAACATTGTCCAGCCTGTACTGAATTGTAAAAGGCCAGGAGGATTTGATTTTAAAAAGGTTGTAACAAAAAACAAAATACAGGCTATACAGCTAATGAACCTGGTAATGCCCTAGCTAGAGCCCTGCCTGAGGTCATCCTATACTGTGCACGTACTTTACTAATTGTTATTGTTATTAGGCCTCAAAACAAAAGTCAAAGAAAGTCATTCATGATTCAGGCCAGTGATCAACCAAAATAGATCTGTAAGACTTTCAACTATATCACATAGAAGTACTGTACAACATGGATGTGACACTCTCTCTGAGCTGGGCTGGTCTGGATGTTTTTTGGTTGTTTTTTTTTTTTTTATTGCGGTGTGTGAAGATCCATTCACATTCATAATTTCCTGATCTGTGTGCAACCGCTAGATGGCGCTATCCCAGGGGCTACTACCCCTGCCTGATTTGCCACTAACAGGTTGAGGGGCCTGGATCCAATGGCGGGTGCCTCCACCCAGAGGTCAGGGTTTGCAATAGTTAAACTAACTTGGTCACAGCCCTCTGGGACACTGCAACCCCCCTTTCTTCCCACTAGTGGCCCACACAGTATATCAGAATTACCTTCACAGTATACACTTACCCCCAGGACTGGTTCAGGCACTAGGACCCCCTGTAAAATAAGAAGATACAGTGCAACAATCACAGTACAATACTTTAGCATAGACAAATACCTCAGGCAGTGTAACTTTGCTGAAACAAGCAGCTCTGATTTATTTAGGGGGATATAACAAGGACAGGGGGAAATCAGGTTAATTAGCTTATCACTTTACTCATCTACCTATGGCTCTGTGCACAGGCCTATCCCTACCAGTTACTGTCCCTGGGTACCCAAGCCCTAGTGGCTAGTCCAAACTGTGGCAGCTGGTAGGGGCCCTTCACACAGAGAAAAGAAAAATTAGTTAAACAGTCAGCAGTACAGTAATTCCATTTAGATTCAATGTGGCAATTCAACAGGAGTGACCCTGAATTAGTACTCACGACCTCCAAACAAGATAGGGTCCTTCAACGTCAGCAGGGCTACTCTTGAGCTCCACGAGACTCCTCACACATTTATATGACAAACTGCAACAGGCAAAAGTCCTTTAATGGCAGCAGGATTCACTTGAGCTACACAAGCCTCCCTACACATTTATGTGGTAAACAGTAACAGGCAAAAGTCCTTTAATGGCAGCAGGATTCACTTGAGCTACACAAGCCTTCTCCACACATTTATATGGTAAAAGAAAGTACTATACCAGGCAGGCTGCCTCTATCCCGATCGCAATTACTGCACAATACCGGGAGAACACACAGCAGATTCAGTTCCTGACAGACCGGCGCAATTCAGCAATTTCTCCAGTCTTCTACAGGGTGAGCCTGGTTTCTACTCTTCAGATATCCTTTGATTCTCTTCACAGGATGGATTCAGTCTAACAAGCAGTTACACAAGCTGCAGACCGGAACTCGGGCCTTACACCGTTCCGACTAAAACTGCACACTGAAAAAGCACAGGGCTCCTTCTCTCACTGCCAGAGCTCAACTGAAACTCCAGCAGACAAACCGGGCACTTCCTTTGAGTTCCTCCCAGTTCTTGGCTGGATTGGCTGTCACTCACAATAGACTGCCCCTGTTGGTCCAAAAGGCGAAGTCAAACTACACCTCCCAAGTCACTGCCCATACAATCCTCTTGTGGTTGACTCAGATTACGAGTCCAAGTTCTGATTCGTCCAAGGCACCATTTTAGAGCTACCTTAACCCACACTGATTGGTCCAGTTCAGCAGTTCAAAACTAGAATGGGGAACTAGGCAAACACAGTTCTGAATGCAAAGAAAGCAGGTTAGACAAACTGTATTTCTATTATTACTCTAAATGATTTCTGGCAAATGTTACATCTTTCAGATAGGTTCCTTTGCACTCCTAGTGACTGCAAAATGGAGTGAATTGCAGCAGCTCGAGTGGTACTCAAGCAGAGAAACACACAGTCCCCCCATACAAACTAATTATGTCTGCAAGCAGACAGCTATTAAAGAGACAGTACCAGAGGCTCTAAAAACACTCACAGATAAATGGCTTAAATGCCAAACACCATTCAGGATTGGAGCATTCAAGCAAGCTCCTGGAAGTCTTTTGGGAACCCCCATTTCCAGGGGTTACACCTTCCTGGTCTAGGAAAGCTTGACGTCCACGCCAAAAGTACCCCCATAAGTTTCAACTGCAACCATATACATTTGCATTAGGCTCACACATGTAATCATCAGTCAATATATCATTTTACCAAGAACACATTTCTGAAACATTGCAGTACATCACTCTTTACACAGTATTATACACACATTGTACCATAACTCAAGCTATTACCTCTTGTACATGAAACCTGAAGAGAGGGGGCCCTTCCCTATCAGTTACCTTGGGGCTGGATCGGGCAAGGGCACCATACTTAGAGAACAACACAAGTAACTTGAAGTTAGCACTGACGCTCAGTTTGGGCAATGAGCTCGGGACACATACACTCCTTTATGGACAACATTGAGAGGCAAGTCCACAGGCCTCCCAAGGGAATCATAACTGAGGTGCACCACAGGCTTTACAGCTCAACCAGTCTTTCTAGGGGAACTGTACAGTCTCTGCACTCTGAGCCTCATTTTCAGCATTGTCCTCACTTGTCGGAGTCTCCATGGGGGTAGAGAGGCTAGAACTTGGGGCACTTTCAGCTCCAGGAGTTACAGTTTCTGAGTCCACAACATTTGGCTCACATGGAGAGCTTTCGGACACTGGCAGTGGACTGTTAGGGCACTCAAAATACTCTTCTTGTTCTGGTGTATCACCAATCTGCCCCAATCCATCATTTTCCTCCCCTGAAAGCTCAAACAGTTCAACCATGCACAATGATTCCATTTCATCTGATCTGATATTTTGCACTCCACTTTCTGGGAGCATTGGCTCCAGGGACGAAGCTGGGGGCTTAGACAGTCCAGAAGGCCCAGCTTCATCTCCAGTATTGACTAGGGGATTGCCCCGAAACAATTGACTCAGTTCAAGAAGGATAGTATTCAAAGTCACCCCACTTTCTTCTGATATGGACTGACAGTCATGCTCAACTGGGACTTGTGGAGGGAACACTTTAACTCTGCTTCTGTAGGTGCAGACTTTCTTGATCTTTTCTTAGCAGCAGCTCTAGTCACGGGTCCAGAGGGGGCATCTTCTGGGGGCTCAGACTCAATCAAGATTTGTCCAATGGACAGTAAATGATTTCTGTGCATTGTTTTTACATCTTTTGAATTATTCTCAGGCCTTACTTTGTACACTGGCAGATCATCTAGTTTGCCCACTACAATGTGAGGGAGATGGTGCCATCTGTCAGCAATCTTGTGTTTGCCATGCAGTCTCAGATTTCTTAGCAATACCGATCTCCTCCTGGAGTTCCTGTCTTCACCTTTTATCATACCTTTCTTTGTTGACCAGATTTCTTTTGGCAGCCATGGTTTGAGCCAGTTGTACGATGAGTTAGCTGGGCCTTTAACTTTTGCACATACTGTAAATAGTTGTCAGCTTGAACCCCATCAGAGAGACCCCAAAACACACATCTACCGGTAGTCGAGCTTCTTCCAAACATCAGGCGGTGTAGGGGAGAACCCAGTGACATCACTTTGGTGCAGTTATAAGCATGTACCAGGGTGCTAATTTGTTGGCTCCATCTAGGCTTGTCCTTTGGGTGCAGGGTGCCTAGCATAACTAGCAAAGTCTTGGTTGAAAGCGTTCAGGCTGTGGGTCCCCTGGGGTGGTAAGGAGTGGTTCTGGACTTTCGCACTCCCCCACAGAAAGCATCTCTTTGATCAGACAACTCTCAAAGTCTCTCCTGATCAGAATGGATTCTTTGTGGAGCCCATAGTGAACAAAAAGTTTTCACAAGTACTTTGGCCACAGTGGATGCTTTCTGGTCTTTGGTGGGGAAAGCTTGGGCATATCTCGTGAAATGGTCAGTGACCACCAGCACATTACTGATATTTCTTTGATCTGACTCCAAACTCAGAAAATCAATACAGACCAGCTCCATGGGTGCACTGGTGGTGATGTTACAAGGGGGGCAGCCCTCTGGGGCAAAGCTTTCCTCTGTAAGCAGCGACTACAAGTTCGAATGTGTTGCTCCACATCAGTCCCCATCTTAGGCCAATAGAATCTGGATCTCACCAAGTCAAGTGTTCTGTCTATACCAAGGTGCCCCATGTGGTTGTGCAAGGACCTCAATACTGAGTCTCGAAAGGCAGTGGGCAGCAGTAGTTGTTGTTTGTCTACTTGTCCCCCTCTGTCTACTGTTTCTCTCTATAACAGTTTATTGATCAGTTTCAACTTAGGACCTTCTTTGTATAACAGTGCAGTTCTCAAATCAGTGGAGCGTAATTTGGACACATCTTTTCCTGCACAGAGGGCTTCTAAAGCTGATTTGATCATGGGATCGCGCGGGACTGAGCCCGCCGAATACTGTCATTGTCCAGCTGAGGCAGTGCACCAATGTCTATTGCAGAAAAGTGGCAATAAGCAGCAGGTATGCAATTCTCAGAGGGTCCCAAACAATCCACCACGCAGTCCACTGCGTCCGTGGACATTTGTTCCTCCCTGTCAAACTTCCGGGCAGAGTGCCCGAATGTCAGGTTCTGCCAATCTGACCCAATCATTCTGGGGAACAGGCCTCCAGGAGAGAGCATCAGCATCTATGTGGTTCAGACCTGCTCGGTATTCGAGAGCATAGTCATATGTAGATAATGCAGAAAGCCACCTATGGCCAGTGGCATCCAACTTAGCTGAGGTCTGCACATAGGTCAAAGGATTATTGTCAGTTTTTACTAGTATTTTAGCCCCATACAAGTACTCATGGAATTGGTCAACAATAGCCCACTTCAAAGCTAGGAACTCTAACTTATGTACAGGATAGTTCTTTTCGGATGGGGTCAGGCTTCTACTGGCAAAGGCCACTGGTCTCAGGCCATTCTCGTGCTCTTGGTACAACACAGCCCCCAACCCTTGCAAGCTAGCATCAGTGTGCAGGACGTAAGGTTTTTTTGGATTGGCATAGGCCAGCACTGGACCATGGGTAAGTTGATATATGATCTCATGAAAAGCAGTCTCACAATCAGGAGTCCAGCGGGCCCCAAATACTTCACTCAGACGAAAATACACTCTCAGTCTTGAGGGACGCTGACTTTTGGTATTTTTTGTGGGTTGGGGGATACCCTTGAGTAAGTTTAAGTAAAGGGCGGATCACTCTTGAATAGTCCTTGATGAAATGCCGATAATAACCACAGAATCCCAGGAATCTTTGCAGTTCTTTTAGATTTTTGGGCTGTGGCCAGGTGGTCAAGGCCTCAACTTTACTTGGGTCGGGTCTCTATTCCTCGGTGGATACTATGTGTCCCACATACTTTACTGATGTCGAAGAATTGACACTTATCAATGGCAGTTTAAGGCCAAAGTCCTTCAGTCGGTCCAATACCTTAAATAATCTGCTCTCATGTTCCTCCAGTGAGCTGCCAAACACAATAACATCATCTAGGTATACCAGGCACTCTAGTAAGTTCATGTCCCCTACTGCACGCTCCATCAATCGTTGAAAAGTGGCTGGGGCACCTGAAATCCCTTGAGGCATCCTCCATGAATTCATAGAACCCAAGCGGACAGATAAAGGCTGTCTTCTCACGGTCGCTGGGGAATATCGGGATCTGGTAGTACCCACTGCGGATATCCAACAGAGAACCACTTGCTCCCGCTTAGGCAGTCCAAAGCATCCTGAATTGGGCATTGTGTACTGATCAGGGATAGTCTGTCGGTTTGGCGAAGGCAATCCACGACATCCTTACTGTCCCATTCTTTTTTCCTCACTACCACAATAGGGGAAGCATAAGGGCTTCTGGATTCTTGTATTACACCAGCAGCTAACATCTCTTGCAGATGCCGTCTCACACCATCTATGTCAGCAGGTGCCAGGCGCCGAGACCTCTCACTTAAATGGTCTTTCGCCATGCAGCCGGATATTGTGCTCAGCTCCTGCACGCATCCTACGTCCCATTCCTTTAAAGAAAACACCTGGTCTCTCTGGGCAAGCTTCTCACTGATCCTCACTTTCCATTCAGCTGGCGACGGGGAGTAGCCGAAAACAAACAAGTTAGGCGTTACTCTGTCATTCTTCCTCGAACTCTTGCTGCTGGGTAGCACTGCAGTGTCTGCACAATGCACATTAGCCAGGATGCAACCTCTATTTACTCGAATGTCTCTTTCAGACACATTATGAACTTGGACCATTACCCTTCTGGCATAAGCATGGGCTCTAGTGGGCAAAATACTAGGCTTGACCAGCAGTTCCTCTGGCAATTTTCCATCACCTGGTGCATCCAACATTAATATTTTATTCTTAACATCCTTTCTGATATGGACCTCTCCCTGTAAGGTACACTGGGCATTTGGTGCCAGGATCAGAGACTCAGGATCCTTCTTCCATACAATTCCGACCGGTTCCTCTGGTTCTATTTTTCAGCATCTCTCTGTGCCTCATAGGCCTTCTTAATTAAAGCAGAACTCTTAAAGCTCTACTAGTCTTTGACCCGGTTTTTCATAACACAACTGTGCCAGCCTTCCGAACATATGAGCATTTGTTCCAATCAACAAGGGACACCATCATACAGTCAGTGGGGACACACACTAAGGCTAGGGTCTCTACTTGTTCAGCTCCAGCCACGGAGGTGGGGAAAGACAGCCAAATTCGGATATACCGGAATAGGGTAGGCCTTCTCACTTAACCCCCATACATGCAGTCCTTCTAATGGTTGTAAGTACGTCTGACAAATGCTTCGATACCAATCCTGGAACATAATTGTCACTTGGGAGCCACTGTCTAATACAGCTCTTTAGACACTCCATTCACCTTTACAGTGGTCTCCATGGAGGACCCACTATTCTGGACCAGTCTGGAGAAGCGGTGGGAGGGGCCTGGGCAACTGACTTTGCCACAAAGGGCGAGAGTTAGCATTTTGGTGCCCTCACTGGGATCATTTGTGCACCTCTTAACCACTGATTTGTTCTCGAAGCTCTCCTTGTAGCCTATATGCAACTTTGTCAGTGTCTTTTGGGGACCGGCATTCCTCTTCATGTGCCCATCCTTCCCACAATTATAGCAAAATATACTTTCTGGAGTTTGAGCTGGCGGCGCCACACAGGGAGCCAGGGCAGGGGTACTACTAACTGGAAACCTGGGTGCCATCTCTGTCTGCGGTGATAAGCATTTGGAGACATCCTCTCAGTTCTCCACTTCCATGGTCAAGGAACTGAGTTTGGAGCTGTTATCAGCAGGAGATACATGGGTGGGTACCCCCACCCCCATAGCAGATGCATTCGGATATAGGTCAGGGCCCGTACCTGCAGGCATGGCCTTCATAAAGGGACTGTTTTTGAATTCCCGGATCTCTCTCAACAGTTCGCCCCATTGTAGCATATCTTTTTCCTTGTCAGAGCACTCATTGACTGCCAACCTCTGCCCTGAACTTCACTTGATGGGTCACCCTCAGTCTCGCTGTGTCGCATGCTATTGGTGCAGGTCCCTCCCGGTCGCCTTTTCTCAACTCCTCAAATTTCTCTCATTAACTCATCATGGGAGGGTGAGAGTTCCAGGTCGTTTGCCAGGCGAATTGAGCAATAGCAGTTCTGAGAAGGGGGCAGACTTAGGATCCTGTCCAGCCTGGTTCGGTCCAGTTCAATCGCTGGCAAACTACCCTTTCTGAGGCATTCTTGCAACAATTTTTCCAGCCAAGATACGTACACAGACAACAACTCCCCTTGGTACTGTTGTGTATTTCTTACTCTCTACCATAGGTCCTCATCAGAATCTGGGCTCCCATACACATTCTCCAAGGCCTCAAGATAGGCCTGTGCAGTCACTTCAGGGTTACTGGCTCGTTTAGCATGGATGGTAGCCAGGGCGGGACCTCGGGAGGCCTCACTAACCCTATATTCACTTTCAGCTTCTGAGTATTGCCATTCTAGCACTTAGGGGGCAACATAGTTCATCCAGGTCTCCCAGTCATCCTCCACTTGGGGGTGGGAGGGTGCCAGAGAGATCCTCAACCTTCGTAAGAGTCGGACTAATGGCAGGTGCAGAAATAGGAGTCTGCATTGGTTCAGCCACCATTACGGGTACTGGAGTGGGAGAGGGTGTTGGGGAGGAACACCCCAGGTGGCAAGAATAGTTTCTTCCAGTCCTCCACAGTTTTCCCTTCCCCCAGCAACCATTTAGCAAATTTCTCCTCAAAAGTTTCAGACAGTGGTGGGGGCTCATTCCCCCCCCCCCGGGTCTTAACTGTCCTTAGTTATCACTCTCCAGGCAGTGAGGGCTCCCTCTGGGGTAATGGTCTGTGGCACTTTGGAGCTATCTATGGGATACTTAAACTCTACTAGGGCCAGGAAAGTGTGGGTGAGCAGATTAGCATGCCGACCCACCACCACAGGGTTTTGTAAACCTGCCACCTTGGAAAGTACTCCCTGTACAGTGTCCGTATTGATACCCAGGGGATGTCCAGGATAAGCATAGCATTTTGGGGGTCGATCTCCTCCCCAGTACACCACTCCACCAGCCGGTGCACAGCCACTTCTGTCGGGGTACCCATTTTTTTCTTAACAGTGGTTCAGAATATGGCCACTAGAGGACACACAATCCCAGCGGTGAGCCTCCAAGATGCAACCCTAGATGGCGCTATCCCAGGGGCTACTACCCCTGCCTGATTTGCCACTAACAGGTTGAGGGGCCTGGATCCGATGGCAGGTGCCTCCACCCAGAGGTCAGGGTTTGCAATAGTTAAACTAACTTGGTCACAGCCCTCTGGGACACTGCAACCCCCCTTTCTTCCCACTAGTGGCCCACACAGTGTATCAGAATTACCTTCACAGTATACACTTACCCCCAGGACTGGTTCAGGCACTGGGACCCCCTGTAAAATAAGAAGATACAGTGCAACAATCACAGTACAATACTTTAACATAGACAAATACCTCAGGCAGTATGACTTTGCTGAAACAAGCAGCTCTGATTTATTTAGGGGGATATAACAAGGACAGGGGGAAATCAGGTTAATTAGCTTATCACTTTACTCATCTACCTATGGCTCTGTGCACAGGCCTATCCTACCAGTTACTGTCCCTGGATACCCAAGCCCTAGTGGCTAGTCCAAACCGTGGCAGCTGGTAGGGCCCTTCACAGAGAAAAGAAAATTAGTTAAACAGTCAGCAGTACAGTAATTCCATTTGGATTCAATGTGGCAATTCAACAGGAGTGACCCTGAATTAGTACTCACGACCTCCAAACAAGATAGGGTCCTTCAACGTCAGCAGGGCTACTCTTGAGCTCCACGAGACTCCTCACACATTTATATGACAAACTGCAACAGGCAAAAGTCCTTTCATGGCAGCAGGATTCACTTGAGCTACACAAGCCTCCTCACACATTTATATGGTAAACAGTAACAGGCAAAAGTCCTTTAATGGCAGCAGGATTCACTTGAGCTACACAAGCCTCCTCACACATTTATATGGTAAACAGTAACAGGCAAAAGTCCTTTAATGGCAGCAGGATTCACTTGAGCTACACAAGCCTCCTCACACATTTATATGGTAAAAGAAAGTACTATACCAGGCAGGCTGCTTCTCTATCCCAACTAATTACTGCACAATACCCGGGAGAACACACAGCAGATTCAGTTCCTGACAGACCGAGCGCAATTCAGCAATTTCTCCAGTCTTCTACAGGGTGAGCCTGGTTTCTACTCTTCAGATATCCTTTGATTCTCTTCACAGGACGGATTCAGTCCTAACAAGCAGTTACACAAGCTGCAGACCGGAACTCGGGGCCTTACACGCGTTTCCCGACTAAAACTGCACACCGAAAAAGCACAGGGCTCCTTCCCTCTTCACTGCCAGAGCTCAACTGAAACTCCAGCAGACAAAACCGGGCACTTCCTTTGAGTTCCCCAGTTCTTGGCTGGATTGGCTTTCACTCACAATAGACTGCCCTGATGGTCCAAAAAGGCGCCAAAGTCCAAACTACATCTCCCAGAGTCACTGCCCATACAGTCCTCTTGTGGCTGGCTCCAGATTACGAGTCCAAGTTCTGATTGTCCAAGGCACCATTTTGAGCTACTTAACCCACACTGATTGGTCCAGTTCAGCAGTTCAAAACTAGAATGGGGAACTAGGCAAACACAGTTTTGAATGCAAAGAAAGCAGGTTAGACAAACTGTATTTTCATTATTACTCTAAATGATTTCTGGCAAACAGTTGCATCTTTCAGATAGGTTCCCTTTGCACTCCTAGTGACTGCAAAAATGGAGTGAATTGGCAGCAGCTCGAGTGGTACTCAAGCAGAGAAACACACAGTCCCCCCATACAAACTAATTATGTCTGCAAGCAGACAGCTCTTAAAGAGACAGTACCAGAGGCTCTAAAAACACACACAGATAAATGGCTTAAACGCCAAACACCATTCAGGCTTGGAGCATTCAAGCAAGCTCCTGAAAGTCTTTTGGGAACCCCCATTTTCAGGTGGGTTACATGTGTGTTTTCCCTCTCACTCTCTTCTCTCACGTCTGAGAGAGAGAGAGAGAGAGAGAGACAGTCTCTGTCTCCTTGAATCATGTTCTGGACTTTTTGATTGGGCTGGCTGCTAAACGAATAAGTCATGACTCGAAGTAAAAAACAAACAAATAATAACATAAAGAACAAAGACCCGAAATTAATACATTACACAGCCAGCCAGACAGACAAGCCAGCACTTGCTATAGAGAGGCCGAGCTAGCCAACCTGTATCTTTGTGTGGCTGTTTTGCCTTATGGCCAGGAGTCAGACGGAACAGGAAGCAGGCAGGCTGACAAAAAAAAAATCAAGCATTTGCTTTTATTAAAAAAAAATTAATTTTCACAACCACCAATCTGGAGAATTTCTGGGCTGCCTGCTGCTGGGATCACTTGCTGGCTTAATCAAAAATTGATCGTACAGATTCAGATCAGCAGTCATTATTCAGATTGATTCGTTTCAGGCATGATCATTGATGACGACAAAAAAATAAAAAATATTATAGAAACGGTGCTTTAATCGGTCAGCCTATAGCTGGCATGGTAATGGCCTTCTCCCTCCCATCCCGTCCCACTTCTCTCTCTCCCAGTCAGTCCCGAGTCTCTCTCGCCACCACCCACCTGTCTCTGACTCTCGGCTTTATTTCAAAATGTTACCTTCCGACCCGAGTCCCGACTCTTTCCCTAATCTTGTCCTTCCTAACCTTTTTTCAGTTTGTTTGCTTCTCCACATAAAACACAGTTTTTTTTTTGTTTGTTTTTTAAACTTCACAGTGAAGTGCAGTGAACTAGTCAGTCACTCACTATGCATCTCCTCAGGCTCCACCACACACAACACCACTGTGGCACACGTGCTGGTTTCTTACACATGCACAATGGTGATGTAAATTGTAAACCACATGACTCAGCTTGCAGCAACCATGTGACTCCTGCCTCCCCCACCCCGCAGCAGGTCCATGTCCGCTCAGAGCCGCGCAGCCACGGTGCAAGCCAACACTGCTGGTAACAGTAAACTATTACATTTAAAGCAGACACATTCACTTTATTAGTGCATATGCACTGCGGTTGCACGGGGGGGCCCTCTAATGGCGGGGGGTCTGGGGTATTTGCCCCATTTGCCTCCCTCTTAATCCAGCCCTGAGTCCCCAGTCATGTTTTATCAGAGCATAACCCACACCCTGTTATGTGTTATTGCTTACTTAAACCCTGTGTAGGTATAGTTTAACTACTGGGTTTTTTTTTTGCTTTTTCAGTAGATACTGCCCTTTTCATTCACTGTACTGCACTAAAATACAATATATCACATATTAACAGAGGGCTTACGCTGAAGAACTGTACCTGCTCACACTATTACTCATGTTCATTCGGCTCCTCCCTCCAAACTGTTCCAATAGTTCAGTATTTAGGCGTCTGTCTTACATTCCCTTGCATCAAATACTTTAGTCTTTAAGCAGCAGGCGAAGTTCAGTTGTCCTGTAGTTCCTGTTGGTCCCGTCCAGAGGCTGAAATGTGAGACCCTTTGGTGACAGAACTTCTTGGATGGCTGTCAGTTGCTGAACTTGTGCTTTTTCTCTGGAGCCTCTTCGGCAGATGTGCTTTCGTGTAACTGTACCTTTGATCCCTGTCTAATTACAAACTGTGGGACTGGTGCCTGTTCCTAACCATTCACTTTGTCATTTAGGTGGTTTCCTGGTTTCAACTGCTACTGAAGCCTATCCCTATTAAGTTCATTATTTTTTGTCAGCTCCCCTTCTGTCCGCTTTCTGGGGTGCCTTTTAAGTGAACTCTCTACAGAGATTGAGAGCAGCTCCTGCTGTGTCAGTCTGTCGCAGCAGCATAAGCCATAATGGAATCTTCACTTAGAATACTGAAAGTAGGAACATTCTAAAAGCTCCACCCTGCCAAAAGCAAACAAACAATATGCATGTATGCATGTATGTATGTCTGTATGTGTGTGTCTGGATGTAATAAGGCATGGCCAGGGTTACATAAGCAGTCTGTTAATCACTCCCTTGTGGCGTAATGTGGTACAAGGCGCAGCCGAGTGCCATATTGCCCCTAGGGGGTGACTGACTGGTAATCTAACTCCTGGGAGTGCCTTAATGCTATTATAAAAAAATATTCCAAAAGAAATGTGCTAGAAGTATACATTTTGAATGTTTTCCTCATTGAAGGGGCGATTTTAAATAAAATAGACCATCCACGAACTGTTTAAAAATGCTGGTTCAGAATCAGAATGCATCATTCTAGTCATTCAGCAGTGCTAGAGGATGGAATACTGACAGGAAGAATTCATTTGCAATGGGGATCAGGCTGTATGTGACAGTGTAGCAGAGACTAATGTAAGGGTCTCACAATGCTGGCAGTCAATCAGATTGCCAGAATATGTATTTATGTATGTAGTATATGTGTGTGTGTGTGTATTTATAAAATGGGTGGAGACAATAGAGGAAGCTGATTGGCTGAAACGGGATTCTACCATACCTCTTTCCCATAGCACAGTAAACAAAAAGTGCCAGTACCAGTGGACTTTAAACCACCAACATGTATAAATGTGCCACATCAAAGGTATTTGTCCGCCTTTTTTTTTCTAAGTGAGCACTCGCTTTGAGCCCAAAACCATCAAAATCAGAGGTAAAACTACATATTTAGTTATAAAATGCCTCTGAGCTGGCCTGCTGGCACAGTGGTAGCAGTACCGCTCACGACGCAGGTGACCTGAGTTCGGGAACGAGCCCAGGGAGTCGGAGGGCCAGCCGGGGGAGGAGCTTGACTGGCCCCAGGTGGAGATCTAGGTTACAGCAAGCACCCAGCCACATAGAGAGGGGGAGGCATGACAGATGTCAGCAGTCATGCCTAGATGTCAGGGCGCACGTCACGCCCAGAGAACATGGAAAATGGCTCCCTGCACCCCAAGGAGATGGAGTGCCCAGTGTAAAGCCACGGCTCATCTGCCTATCCCCAACTGGTGCCCCAACTAAAGGAAAATGTGCAGGGTGTAGGGGTCCCACCTCGTCCAAGACTGGGGGGCAAAACCAAGGCTACATGTGGGAGACTACCATAGGCTTCAGGTAAGAGGGAGCAAGGATAAGTGCTATAGGTGACTCCTGAGGATGCGGAGTGCAGGAGGCAGGGGGGTATAAACAGAAAATAAAAAAAAATGCCTCCAGTTCTTCCTCTCAACCTGCTCGTTGTGACTCCCGATGCTCACACACAAACTGCTCACTGCTCAGCTGACCGCGGTCTCCCACCTCAATTCCTGACCCAAACACAGTGAGAACAGTGGCACTTTGGTGACACTCGCAGATGGTAGTACACTACCGGAAAGACAAAAGCAAAATCACAGTCTTGCCGGCAGCCTAGCGTAGCCACCTTGAGGGTCTGTTACAGATCCCTTGGCTCAGTACAGCCCCCCAGTGACACCCAAAAACATGTCAGTGCCCCTAGTGTCAGCAGAAAACATATAGGAAGTGGAGGGACTGTTTATAATAAAATTAGACTTTTTTAAATTTGTTGCAAATTTGTTTTAAACAATATTACAGTTTCTCAACATATACTCTTTTTATAAGACTCCTCTCGCACCCCAAGCGGAGCCTCCGGATCCTGGCGGCATCAGCGCCGCCACCACCAAGCACACCGACTCTTTCCTCCTGCCCTCCTGGTCCTGTCTCTGGACAATCAACCAGACTCTCTACTTCTTAATGGCGCCCGGATCCTGGCGGCATCAGCGCCGTCACCATCAACCGACTCTTTCCTCCCACCCTTCTGGTGCTGCCTCCTGGACAATCAACCAGACTCCTCTCGTGCCCCGAGCAGTGCCCCCGGATCTTGGCGGCATCAGCACCATCACCGCCGAGCACACCGACTCTTTCCTCCCGCCCTCCTGGTCCTGCCTCCCTGATAATCAACCAGGTAACTACCACCAAACTCCTACAGCTGCCCAGCTTCCAGTGCCTCCCAGATTGGTGCACCTACCGATTTGGCAGCCCCTGATTGGACCAGCAAGCAGCCCTCAGCATCCGATTGGGGTGCCTTTCTGCCTGAGCCAGCCAAGCTGCTACCCGCTGCTTGGAGCCCTCCAGCTGGATTGCCAGGAGTGGCCACTAGCCAGGGACAAACTCTTTCTGCATAGCTTATTTTTACAATCTAATGTTTACAGTAGCAGTCATTTTACATAGCATAAGAAGCGCTGTAATGTAAACCTTGCATATGTTGTATACAATAATTGTCTCAGCTACCGTACAGCTTAAAGAGAAGTGATACAGTCTTTTGTGTAGAATTTGTAGTCAGCTGCATCCCTCTATACTTGCTACAGTAAGCCTAGCTAGCTAATTAACTAATCCTGCCTTGCTCCATTTGTTTCTACTCCTGCTGCTGACTCCTACTATTTCCGAGCCAAGCCTGCCATCTTACTTCTGGCTGTTCTCTAAATCCCCTTTTTTTCCATGCTGTCTGGAGCCAACCATTTCTCTGCTTTTTTCCCATCCCTAACTCCTGCACCAAGCTCACTTTTTGTAGGCTGCCCTCCTCCTCCGCCCATCTAAAACTTCGGCCTCTCTAAATCTCTACCTCCTTGAATTGCAAATTTTTTGTCCTTTGTCCTAAGTTTGCACCCCCCACCCCCTCTTCGAGCTCCAGTCTGTCTCCTGCCTTCCTTTGTTCCCCACAAATACCTGCCTATTTAATCATTCTGTTTTCCTGTTTCCCCCCAGACTCCTCTCACACCCCGAGTGGCGCCCCCGGATCCTGGCGGCATCAGCGCTGCCACCGCCGAGCACACTGACTCTTTCCTCCCGCCCTTCTGGTCCTGCCTCCTGGACAATTAACCAGGTAACTACCGCCAAACTCCTACAGCCACCCAGCTTCCAGCGCCTCCCCGATTGGTGCACCTCTGATTTGGCAGCCCCTGATTGGACTGGCGAGGAGCCCTCAGCATCCGATTGGGGCGCCTTCCTGCCACAGCAAGACAAGCTGCTACCTGCTGCTTGGACCCCTCCAGCCAGATTGCCAGGAGCGGCCGCTAGCCAGGGACAAACTCTTTCTGCATAGCTTATTTTGTCCCGCCCCCACCACCCCCTCCCAAGCCACCTATTAAATATGCTACTTGCCCCGCCCTTTTCTACCTGCTCCAATCCCTTTACCGACAAGTATCACCCCTCCCCTCTGCTCCCCCAGCTATCTTCCTAGCGGTCCTCAAGACCACTCCTCTTCTCCCTTCTCTTCATTGCCTATCTGTGCCTCCTGTACACTTGTCAATTATGGCACAAACTGTAAGGAACTTATTTCTCATCTCCTCCTTCCTATTTTTCCTACCCCTTTAACACCTCCTATAACTTGCTACCCCCCCACTCTCCGCGGAACTAACCCATCCTACAAATGCCCCCCAAATGACTACAACATCTCTCCCAGCTACTACCTGCTCCTGCTTCCCTATGAGCCCCTCCACCGCGCTCTATTCCTATGGCTGCCTCCTGGTTTCCCTGCATCAAAGCAGCTCCCACTCTTCCCACACTGCCTGCCCTAATGCCACCCCTAAACGGTGCTTGTCCAAATCTTGGTGCCTTTACATACTTCATCACCACTTAACCCTTGCCCTACTACTCCTGGCAGCAGGGGATATACACCCAAACCCTGGCCCAACACCAACCCCCAGTCACAGCTGCCCCATGATTAACCCCTCAGCCAAGGCCACCACTGACACTCGGTCTGGCTCCCTCCCCCAGGGATTACGTTTAATCCACCTAAACATTCAAAGCCTAGCCCCCAAGCTCGATCTGCTCCAGGTTCTAGCCTCTCACCATGCCCCTGACATAATCATTGTATCTGAGACCTGACTAAACCCAAACCTCCCGGACCCAGCCATCACTATTCTAGGGTTTACTATCACTTGGCAAGACCGACCCACCAGAAACGGAGGAGTGGCTATCTATACCAACTCAGCCTTACATTTCTCTGTCACTCTCACAAGAGCTGAACCCAAAGCCTATGAGCTGCTTATACTGAAATTGTCCCCTCCTTCCTCTCTCCCCATCTTTGTGGCTGGTATTTATTGCTGCCCTAGCACCCCAGCCACAACAGTCACCGACCTCCTAAGCCAACTAACTTCTATTGCCAAGTCGGGTGAACTTTACGTTATGGGTGACTCTAACCATGACTGGCCAACCCCCGCTTTTAACAAAACCCGTAACGAGATATCTGCTCTTAGCCTTGCCCAAACCATCTTGAAACCTACACATTCAAACCATAAATCTGGCAACCACTCCCTACTTGACTGGGTGCTTACCTCTCATCCCCACCACGTTTTCAGCTCTGGCCTCCTCCCTGACTCCATTAGCAACCATCATTTAACCTACTTGGTCCGCAAAATCCACTGGGTTAAATCCCCTCCCAAATTTATATTCCAACGGTCATATAAAACTCTAAACCTCTCCCCTCTCCTGGGAGAACTAGCTCACTCTAACTGTGACCCCATCCTTAGAAGCACTAACATGGAGGCTGCCCTTACGCACTTCCGGAACACCTTCCTTAGCGCTTGGGATAAACATGCACCTCTGCGCCGTGCTAGGGTCCGAGGGACTCAACTTCCCTGGATTTCATCCGAGCTAATAGCATGCCAACAAGCCCGTGACAGGGCATGGCAAAAGTACAAATCTACGCTCCTCCCAGGCTACAACATCACCTACCGCGTGCTCTGAAACAAGAGCACAAAGGCCATCTGCTTAGCTAAGGCTGAATATTTTAACAACACCCTAAATGCCAATCTTGGGAGACCATCTAAATTCTGGAAAGTCATCAACTCCCTCTTCTGCCCCCCCCCGACAACAAATCCCTCTCCTCACCTTCTCTCCCAAGGGATCCTCCACTCCGACCCCCTGACGGTTGCCTCCAATTTCAATTTCTACTTCACTACATGTGCAATGACAATCCTGGACTCCCTTCCATCAGTAACCCCGCCCAATCTCTGGACAGTTACCCCCCCCCACTGCCTAACCAGAACCCTTTCTCCTTCAGACACGTCTCTCCCATCGAAACCTTAGATGCCCTGCGCTCCCTGAATCCTGTCAAAGGAAACTCTCCCGACAGTCTCGACAACAAACTTCTCTTCCTATCTGCCCTTGCCATAGCTACTCCCCTCGCTGCCCTGCTAAATCTCTCGTTCACCACTGAATCACTCCCCATGGAGTGGAAACATGCCACTGTCCTACCACTACCCAAAGAAGGTGACCCCACCTCTGCTGCAAACTACCTCCCCATCTCCCTCCTTCCCACCCTCGCTAAACTCCAGGAACACCTCGTACTACCTCAACTCTCCCACTTCCTCTCTGAAACTAACTTCTTCACTCCATTTCAGTCCGGCTTTAGAAAAAGTCACTCCACCACCACCTCCCTACTAAGACTCATAGATTCCATCCTCTCAGGAATGGACAAAGAACAAATTACATCCGCAGTATTCATCGACTTAGCCAAAGCTTTCGATACAGCATCCCACTCCCTCCTATTATCCTGCCTATCAGCTGCTGGGTTATCTGAGATGGCCACTAATTGCTTCAGACCCTATCTACAAAATAGAACCCAATCTGTAAAAATAGCTGACTCCACCTCTCCCCTGCTCCCTATTACCACTGGCATTCCCCAGGGCTCAGTCCTTGGCCCCATTCTCTTCTCCATCCTACTAAATGATCTGCCAAAGACTTGCTCTACTACCTCTATTCATATGTACGCAGATGACATGGTCCTCTTTACATCCGGTCGGACCCATGAAGAAGTTGCCTCTAATCTCCAGACCGACTTCAACAAGGTACAACACTGGTTTAACTCCAACCAACTCTCCCTAACTGCCAAGAAAACAGTCTCTATGACTTTCGGCACTAGATAGAGACTATCCAGACTTACATCCCCACTGATATTCTGTACCCTGGATAACACTGCTCTAGCAGACGTGCCCTCCTTTAGGTACCTGGGGGTTTGGCTTAACCACCACCTTGCCTTTTCCACACATGTGGACGCCATCCTGTCAAAACTGCACCCTAAGCTCGGTGCCCTCTATAGAAATTGCACTAGTCTCCCGCTTCCTGTGAGACGCGAAATGGTCCTGAAAATGATTCTACCTTCCTTCAACTACTGCGATGTTGTCTACAGTTTGCCTCAAGTCCACCCTATCCAGACTGGACCCCTTTTCAATGCTTTCTGCCATTTCGCCCTCAATGCCCCCCATACCCATCACTCGATCTCTTCCATTCGTGGCCCTTCCATCCCTGAGCAACGGCGCTACTTCACAGTGCTAAATTTGTTTCTAATTTCTGGCTCGATTCCTTTCCACCCTACCTCGTCACCTCCTTATCTTCCCCACCAACCCCTGCTCACGCCCTCAGGTCTACTGACTCCAGACTATTAGTAATCCCTCACCAGAGGACCTCTGCAGGCTAATCGGCTTTCTCTTACCTTCTCCCTAAGCTTTGGAATGACCTGCCGGCCCAAATCCGCCATTCTTCCTCCAAACACTCTCTGTCCTCTGCCCTCACTAACTTCTATGCGCCTAATTGTACATGCCCCTAACCTCCTCCCCCTCCCCCCTTGCCTGAGTCTTTTCCCTCCTCATCGTTCTCCCTCCTCACCCTACGCAGCCTGACCAGTGGCTTGGCCTTCGCCCCAAATGACTGGATTATAAATTGCCCTACCAACCCATGCACTTGTCCTCTCATGGCACTTCTGCTGTCCCCCTGCTTATCTCCCTGACAACGTCTTCCCTAAGTCAACCCGATCATCTTTCCTTGTGTATCCTACTCAGACCTGTCACTGCACCCTGGCCCCAAGCCCAGGCTTCTAGTCCTATTCGGTCAACTCTGTATAAAATACTCCAAACTAAACACTAGATAGTAGGCACTTATACATGTATGAATGTTTCTAGATGTGTAATCAAGTATGTAATATCACCCACCTTGTGACACATGTATGTAGTGTCTCTCTCTTCATGTAGCAAGTATATAAAGCTACCCTTAACTATGTAACAATTGCTCGAATTGCTTAACTCCAATGTACAATCAATTGCTTGTTTCATGTATATCCTCCTCCCTTGTACCCCGCCAAGGTCGTACCGTGAGACAAGCATCTTATTGCTCAGTGTGTCTCTCCTGGTGAAACATTTTCAATAAATAAATAAATAAGTGCAGTAACACACTCTGGGGTGTGCTTTATGCTCCGATAAATACATTTATAAGGGCAGTAAGGCACTCGCCTCACTACACCTGTAGGCGTGCATTTATCAGTGCAAACAAGACTTAGGGCATTTTCTGCGGCTGTCCCATGATTGTAGAATTCTGCCATTCCAGCTTCATCGTATCTCCTCAGTGGAGGTTTTTAAAAGGGCCCTAAAAGCACATCTGTTCTCCTTGGCTTTTGACAGCACTGTTTAATCTGCCTTCTACATTAGAATGGTTTATCTTGTACACTTCCTGGCTGTAGTCATATAATTTGTTTTTGTATAGCACATTGATCCTTCGGGATAAGGCACTTCATTAATATGACTAATAAATTGCTTGATATGTGTGACTGTATGTATGTATATATGTATGTGTCTGTATGTATCTGTATATACATGGGGGTGGAACCAGTCGCCTGGTCTGATCACCACATCGTGAGGTTCAATTTTTGCACCCCCCCTGAGAAGACCAGCCCCTGTGGAGATGGTCAGGTACCGCCCATTACGGAATGTTACTCCACAAGGTCTAGCAGCGGTCCTTGACCTCTCATCCTTCGGTTCGGTGAGCAGTGGTCCAGAAGCACTAGTGTCGGCCTATAATAAGGCCGTAATGATGGCTCTGGATTCCATTGCTCCTGTTCGTGAGCGCCCCAGATCCCTTCGCCCCGGAGCCCCATGGTTTGATGGGACCCTAAGGGAGATGCGGAGACAGGGGCGAAGGTTAGAGCGTCGCTGGCGCAGGTCCTCCCTCGATGCCAACCACTCTAGATTGATGGAACATTATGTTAACTATCAATCTGCAATCACCCATAGGAAGGCAGAATTCCTGTCCAGGGAGATTGCAGTTGCTCAGAATCGATCGGCTCAGCTGTTCCGAACTATAGACAGACTGTGCAACCCAGCCTGCCTGCATGTTCGAGCTGCCAAGCAGAGTCGCGAGAGCTGCTTCGATGACTTTGCAGCTAAAGTGGCTGACATCAGGAAGAACCTGGGTCCGGCAAGCTCTATGGGCGAAGCTTTTGGTCAGCGTGAGATGACAGTGCCCCATTTCTCCTGGAGTTCCTTTCGACGACCTGAGTTCGTGGACATTATGAGGATCATCCATTCTATGCGCCCCACAAGTTGTGGTTTAGATCCTGGTCCGACTCCCCTTATTCTGGGTTGTTTGGATATCACTGGTCCGGTCTTGGCGCAAATAGTCTGGTGCTCCTTGGAATTGGGTGAGTTTCCTGTTCCTTGAAAGAGCTGTGGTAACTCCTCTTTAGAAGAAAGCTTCCTTGGACCCGGACTCTTATTCTTAGTTATCGACTTATCTCTAACCTCCCTTTATTGGGAAGGTTATCGAAGGTCGTAATGGTTCAATTGGATGACCATTTAACCATCCATAACGCCTATGAATCCTTCCAGTCGGGCTTCAGAAAAGACATAGCACCGAGATCTAGCGCTGGTTCAGGTGTTAAATGATCTTCTGATGGCAGGGATCAGAAGAGACGCCCATTCTTGTTCTTCTTGATCTCTCTGCAGCCTTTGACACAGTGGACCACATGGTGCTATTAGCTTCGCCTGGGGCAAATTTGTGGAATGACTGGAACCGTCTGCAATGGTTCACGTCATTTCTTACCGAGATCAGAGAGTTGTGTCGGGATTTTCTCCTCTGATCCAATCCTCTGTTGTGGAGTGCCCCGGGGATCCGTGCTGCCGCCCATGTTGTTTGCAGTGTATATGCTGCCCTGGAGGTATCATTAGAGCGATATGGGCTGAGGTTTCACTGCTATGCGGATGACACCCAGCTCTATCTGTCCTTTGCACCCACCAGGATGGAGCTCTCTCAGTGTTTAACAGCTGTCTGAGGAGATCCAAGACTGGATGGATTCTAGTTGGCTAAAGTTGAACTTCGGAGAAAACAGAGGTGCTGGTGGTGGATCCTGGTGGTAGGGTGGTGAGGCGGATATCGGTGCTCCATCTGGAATTATTCTTGGTGGAGTATCTTTGCCGTCCTCAGAACAGGTGCGTAGCCTTGGAGTTATTCTTGACGATAGGCTGACTCTCAAAGTTCAGGTGTCAGCTGTTGTCAAGACTTCCTTTTATCATCTCAGGAACATTGCCAGGGTGAAGCATCTTGTTCCGTTTGACTCCCTGCCTACTTTGGTTCATGCTTTTGTATCTTCACGCTTAGACTATTGCAACGCCCTGTACTTTGGGCTTTTTGGGGTTGAAATCCGTCGCCTACAGCTGGTGCAGAACACTACAGCCCGGGTTCTGACTGGGACAAGTCGTTTCTGTCACATCACTCCCGTGCTGCGCGAACTGCACTGGCTGTCTGTGCGGTGGCGGATCACCTTTAAAGTCATTTTGCTGATTTTCGAAGCCCTTCACCACCAGGGTCCAGCCTATCTGAAAGACCTCCAGTGCCTTACTGCCTGACCAATCATCTGCGCCGCCGACATGGGTTGTTAGAGATCCCAAGAGTGAGTTTGAAATCTTCTGGCAGCAGAACATTTTCATATGCTGCACCCACTCTTTGGAACTCTCTACCATGTCGGCTATGGCAGTGCACCTCCGTGGAACTCTTTAAAAAAGAGCTGAAAACCTACTTATGGAACATGGCTTTTTTAGATAATTAGTTATCTATTAATGTTTTGGTTTTTATTATTATAGATTTTATCTTGTGGTATGCCGATTTTATGTATATGTTTGTGTATGTTGTGTTTGAACTGTCAAATTGTTCAGCACCTTGATATGTTGAAAGGTGCTATATAAATAAATTATTATTATTATACGTATGTATGCACATGTATCTGTGTGTATGCATATGTAAGTATGTAAGTAAAGAATGTGTGCATTCATTTTTGACTGTGTGTATAGGTGTATGTGTGTGCATGTACATGTGTGTGTATGTATGTAGGTATGTGTGCAAATGTATGTATGTAGGTAGGTGTGTGTGCATGTGTTATGTATATATGAATGTAGGTGTGCATGCGTGTATATATGTTTATAGGTATGTGTGTACGTATGTGTGTAGGTATACTGTGTATGTATGTAACTAGTGAGTATGTACTGAAACTGTGCATGCGTGCGTGTGTGTGTGTGTGTGTGTGTGTGTATATATACTTAAAGTGTGTGTGGCTGTATGTATATTTGTACAGCGAAAACAGCCAGGAAGCAATACTCTGTGATAAGCATGTCACACTTTCCTGCCTGACAAATTGGAGTAATTGCTGACCCGGGTTATGGGGTACTTTATTCCTTTGTGGCTCTGGAAGTGGGGCACTTTGTTTCTTCATGGCCCTGGGAGGATGGGCAGTTTATTTCTTCATGGCACCGGGAGATGGGTAATTTATTTCTTTATGGCACCAGGAGAGGAGCAGTTAATTTCTTCATGGCCCCATACATGGGGCAGTGCATTTCTTCATGGCCTTGGGTGTTGGACAATCTACTATTTCTGTTCCTTACCGCTGACTTGCCCCCTTCTCAATTAGTCCCATCAGCGTCGTCACTCAGTGTCTCTGGGTCTTGCCTACTCTGACTTCCCTCACAGCTTACCCCCTGTGGCAGAGCTGTTCGAGGTGGCAACCCCCTCCAAAACAGGATCCAGTTCAGGAGGTGCCCAGTCATCTGTGTGGGGCCTGCGGGGGATTGGGCCATCATCCAGCTACAATTAGAGGTGCCCAATCACCACTGACGGGCCTGCGGTGGATTAGACCATCATCCAGCTATGATCAGAAGTGCCCAGTCACTGGTGCAGGGCTGCAGAGGATTGAGCCATCATCCAGATATGACTGGAGGTTGCCAGTCATCGGTGCAGGGCTTGTGGGGGATTGGGCCATCATCCAGCTACAATCAGAAGTGCCCAGTCACTGGTGCAGGGCCTGCAGGGGACTGAGCCATTATCCAGCTACGATGGGAGGTGCCCAGTTGCCATTGTGTGGCCTGCGGGGGGATTAGGCCATCATCCAGCTGGGGTCGGTAGCTTTACACCCTAGTTTTTTTTAATCCTATATAGCAAAAAGCATGCAATGATTTATATGTGAACTTCTTCTCAGTGGAGAGGCCTCTGGTATTTGCTTCTGAAACCACCCTCCCCCCCTCTGTCTGCACCATGCTGCGCTGCCACCCAGATTCCTCCGGGGGCAGCCGACCAGCAGGAGATGCTATACACTCTTCCTGAAGGAGACTCACTCCTTCCACCCCCGACCAGTGGGAGGTGCTATATCCCCTCCTCAAGGGAGGCTCACTCCTTCCTCCCCTGACCAGTGGGATGTGTTATACCCCCTCCCCAAGTGAGGCTCACTCCTTCCTCCCCCGACCAGCAGGAGATGCTATACACTCTCCCTAAGGGAGGCTCATTCTTTCCTCCCCCAACCAGCAGGAGATGCTATTACCTCTCCCCGAGGGAAGCTCACTCCTTCCTGGAGATGCTATTATCTCTCCCCAAGGAAAGCTCACTCCTTCCTCCCCCAACCAACAGGAGATGCTATACGCTGTCCCCAAAGGAGGCTCACTCCTACCATGCCCGACCAGTGGAAGGTACTATATACTCTCCTCAAGGGAGGCTCACTCCTTCCTTCCTCCCCCAACCAGCGAGAGATGCTATACACTGTCCTTGAAAGAAGCTCACTCCTTCCACCTCTGACCAGTGGAAGGTGCTATACCCCCTCCCCAAGGGATGCTCACTCCTTCCTCCCCTGACCAGCAAGAGATGCTGTACACTGTTCCCGAGGGAGGCTCATTTCTTCCTCCCTCTACCAACAGGAGATGCTATACACTCTCTTCAAAGGAGGCTCACTCCTTCCACCTTGACCAGTGGGATGTGCTATACCCCCTCCCTGAGGAACTCTCACTCCTTCATCCCCCCACCAGCGGGAGATGCTATACACTCTCCCCGAGGGAGGTTCACTCCTTCCTCGCCCAACCAGTGGCAGATCCTATACCCTCCCCCCGGGGAAGACTCACTCCATCTTCCCCTGACCAGCAGGAGATGCTATACACTCTCCCTGAAGGAGGTTCACTCTGTCCACCCCCCGACCAGTGGGAGGTGCTGTGCTGTCACCCTGAGGGAGGCTCACTCCTTCCTCCCCAAAAAAGTAGGAGATGCTAAACCCTCTCCCCAAGGGACACTCGCCCCTCTCTCCCTCCCCTGACCAGCTGGAAATGCTATACCCCCTCCCCAAGGGATGTGCAATCCTTCCTCACTTGACCAGTGGGAGATGCTTTACCCCTGTACTGAGGGGCACTCACTCCTTCTTCCCCCGACCAGCAGGAAGTGCTATACCGCTTCCCTGAGGAAGGCTCTTTCCTCCCTCCCCAACCAGCAGGAGATGCTATACCCACTCCCCGAGGGACACTCACTCCTTCCTACCCTATCCGGTGAGAGATGCTTTACTCCCTCCCTGAGGGAGGCTCACTCCTTCCTGCCTTGACCAATAGGAAATGTTATACTCCATGCCCTAGGGACTCTCACTTCTTCCTCACCCGACCAGGGGGAAATGCTATATCCCCTCTCTGATGGATTCTCACTCCTTCCTTCCCTGATCAGCAGGAGATGCTATACCCCCTTCCTGAGGGAGGCTCACTTCTTCCTCCCCCCCCGACCAGCAGGAGCTGCTATACCCCCATCCCAAGGGAGGCTCACTCCTTTCTTCTCCAATCAGTGGGAGATGCTATTACCCCTCCCCTGAGGACACTTACTCTTCTTTCCCCTGACTAGCAGAATATGGTATACTCCCTCCCTGAGGGACACTCACCCCTTCCTTCCCTGACCAGTGGGAGATGCTATACTCCCTCCCTGTGGGATGCTAACTCCTTCCTCCCCCCAACCTGTGGGAGATGCTATACCTTTCCCTGAGCGACACTCACGCCTTCCTCCCCTGATCAGCAGGCGATGCTATATATGCTACGCCCCCTCCCTAAGGGACTCTCACTCCTTCCTCCTCCGACCAGCAAGAGATGCTATACACGGCCCTAGAAGGAGGCTCACTCCTTCCTCCCCCAACCAGTGGGAGGTGTTATACTCACTCCCCGAGGGATGCTCACTCCATCCTCCCCCAACCATCAGGAGATGCTATACACTCTCCCCGAGGGAGGCTCACTCCTTTCTGCCCTGACCAGTGAGAGGTGCTATACCCCTTACCCGAGGGATGCTCACTCCTTCCTCCCTCCCCCGACCAGCAGGAGATGCTATACACTTTCCCCGAAGGAGGCTCACTCCTTCCACCCCAACCAGTGGGAGATGCTATACTGTCTCCCTGAGGGAGGCTCACTCCTTCCTCCCCCAATCAGATGGAGATGCTATACCCCTTCCCCGAGGGACACTCACTTCTTCCTCCCCTGACCAGCAGTACATGCTGTTCCCTCTCCCCGAGGGACTCTCACTCCTTCCTCCCCTGAACAGCAGGAGATGCTATACCCCCTCCCCAAAGGAACACTCATTCCTTCCTCCCCCAACCAGCAGGAGATGCTATACATCCTCCCCAAGGAATGGTCACTCCTTCCTGCCCAGACCAGTGGTAGATGCTATACCCCCACCCCTAGGGATGCTCACTCCTTCCTCCCCAGCCAGTGGGAGATGCTATAACCTCTCCCTGAGGGACTCACTTCTTCCTCCCCTGACCAGCAGGAGATGCTGTACACTCTCCCCAGGTACGCTCAATCGTT
This sequence comes from Neoceratodus forsteri, assembly GCA_016271365.2. Classification (NCBI taxonomy): domain Eukaryota; kingdom Metazoa; phylum Chordata; order Ceratodontiformes; family Ceratodontidae; genus Neoceratodus; species Neoceratodus forsteri. The sequence continues at coordinate 254,642,848 of CM028133.1, forward strand.
CCTTCCTCAACCAGCGGGAGGTGCTCTACACTCTTCCCAAGAGACACTCACTCCTTCCTCCCCCGACCAGTAGGAGATGCTATAGCTCCTCCACGAAGGACACTCACTCCTTTCTTCCCCAATCAGGGGAGAGATGCTGTACCAACAAGTCAACAAGTAGGGGAAGGCACACACCTTCAGGACCCACAGGATACCAGGGAGCAGGGCTGCATTATAGGCACAAGGAAGGACAGGAGATATGACCTACGGGACAGAGGTTGGCAGAGAAACAACCAGTACAGAGGGTTTTACACAAGCCAGAGAGGAGAGGGTGGTGGAATCACTGGAAGTGGAGGCAGAGGAAGAGGCAGAGGAGGGGACAATGGGGTGACAGAGAAACACATATTGGTGTTTAATTTGAGTGGGAGAGACATTACAGATTTTGAAATAAAGTTGCTTGGCAAGAGCCTCTCATTTTCACTGACCAAACCATTAGACACTTTTAGATAAGTGGATTTACAAAAATTCTACAGCAAATTAAGACTGGCGGACTGGTTCAGGGATAAGCCACAGGAACAGAGTACAAGGAAACAAAAACTGTGGAAAGCACTGGGAGTAAAAACCAATTTTAATCTGCCAAAAGGCACTGAAACAGTGGAAGCTTATATAAGAGTTGTGAAGAAACAGATTCAGACCTCACTATAAGGATGAATCTCTCCAGGACAAAACAACCTCACAAGAACAGAAAGGAAAACCTTAAAGAAATTGGAGAATGATAAATCCTTCATCATAAAACCAGCAGATATGGGAGGGGGGACTGTCTTGTGGAGATATACAGATTACAGAGAGGGATGTTTGTGACAGCTAAGGGACCAGGATGGATACCACCAGACAGGGACTCCACTAGAGAGACAAGGGAAGAGATGTGATCTCTTAGAACAAGCTATAGATTTGGGGTGGTGCTCTGAGAGTGAGAGAGAGAGATATGCTGATTAAAACTAACCCCAGGATCCCTTATTTTTATGTGGCATTTTGGTGTTGATCTGCCACTAGGACCCTTACCTTCTTTTCATAGCTGCCAGGCCCATCTCTTGCTGCTCTGGTGGACACCTTGCTGGACCGTATGAGCTGAGACGGATGCATAAAATAATGAATAAATTGGTGTTTATTGTGTACAGCAGCAACCTCGTGCTGTTCATGAGGTCTAGCCCCAGACTGACTGACATCATACAAGTTATCTAAGGGGTTTCTTAGGAGCCCCTGCTGACATAGTAATTAGCATAAATTAGTAGAAATTGCTTCATTTGTCCTGAGTTCTTAAAGGGATAGCAGCTGGCATTATCCCCATACTTAATGTGTACTCCACATCACTGCTGGAACAGTGAATGTGAGCTCCACTCAAACAAAGTAATAGCATTATAAACAGTTAAAAAAAAATGTTCAAGCATGTCAACGCATGACACACTTTTAACACAACAGTACTCCACTGCAGGAGGGGGAGGAAAGGATCCGGACTACAATGATAACCAGTCAGAGTAGTACCAAGGGGAAGGGGAAACACCATAGCAACCACTGAGCCTGGTTACCAAAAGTTAAAGATCTCTGTTGACTATTCCGGTCAGTGGGAATGGTATGTGTAGCTAGAACCAGTTCCTGATAGGACAGTGTGAGATCATCAAAAGCAACCCAAGAGTTCTGCAAACTGTCTAAGTCACACCACTTGACTTGCTAAGTCCTGGATCCATTTACATACTTCTTCCTTAAAATCTTCTCAGTCTGGTGTGTGTATGACAGAGGAGGAGAAGAAGAAGAAGAGAAGGAGAAGGAGAAGAAGAAGAAGAAGATAGCAGGCTGAAGTAAAGCTTCATTACTGGGTGGACTGGGATCATCTGGGAGGGTATTATTCAGGTAAGTACCCATGCTTTAAACAGTTGATGTTGACTTTGTTATGTACAAGCTTTCCATCAGACTTGCATCACAAATGGACGTGAATGGGAGGAAGCTTTTACACGATGTAGAAGTGACCAGTCCAAGGGTGAAGTTTTTTCTTGGTGGCATCCTTAACCAGGACAGGTTGATACAGGTAGATGATGTCCCCCACTGAAAATGAAGGCTCGCGAGACTTGACTGCTGACAGTTTCTGCATGGCAGATTTTCTCTGTCCCAAACTGGTGGTGATTGCGATATGTCTGCCAAGTTCCAGCTGTCCCAGTACAGGAATGATGAATGCAGAAGCTGACTTTTGAACCTCCAGCAGTAAGAGAACCCTGTCCAATGGAGGTCTTGGATGATGTCCATGGAAAAAAAATGGTGTGTACACTGTACTATTGACACAAGGACTAGTATTGTAGGCAAATTGAACAAAGGGAACAAAGCTATCTCAAGTGTTATGAGTTTCATCCAGGTACTTGGAGAGTGTGTTGAGAATGGTAGACATCATTCTTTCACTGTGTCCATTGCACTGTGGATGATAACTTGTTGTTTGTGTCTTTTTGATGTCAAGAAGTTTGCATGTTTATTGGACAATAGTTGAAAGGTAGTTAATGCCTCTGTCTGAATGCAGGTATGAGGGGGTACAGTGACGATAAATAACAGTGTTGAGGAAGGCATTTGCTGCAGTGGTAGATTTGATGTCTTTTAGGGGGATTAGTTCCAAGTATTTTGTTAGGTATCCTCAAAAACAAGTATGTATTTGTTGCCAGAGTCAGAGCATGGTGGTAAAGGTTCAAGAATGACTGTGTGCCAACTTGCTGAAATGGTTCTGTGGCCACAGGCATTGGAATGATATGTGTGCCTTTGTCGGTTTGGCAGGAGGCTTTCTTTGTGAGCAGGGCTGGCAGGATTTGACAAATTGGACAATGTCTTTGTTCATGTGAGGCCAGAAGAAGTGAAGCCTTGTCTTTTTGAGAGTTCTGTGGATTCCCATATGACCTCTGGAAAGTGGAGAGGCATGAGTGGAGAGAAGAACTTTGTTGCCTAGAGGCTGGTACAACTAACTGTACATGAGTTCTATCCATGCGATGGCCCTTGCCTTCCTTGCTGCAAATGTGGAAAAGCACACCGTCACTGAGGAAGTATTGTGAAGCAAAAAAAAAGTACATCCTGGCAATGTTGCTTCTGTTGTTGTAAGGTTCCAGACTCTAAGTAGGAGATTACATATGTGAATTGAGGATCTGTTCTTTAGAAACATTGAAACATAGAATTTGATGGCAGATAAGGACCGCTTAGCCCACCTAGTCTGCCCATTTTTCTACCTAACAGATAAGCTGCAGATCCTAGTTAACCAACAGCTTACTTCCTCCTACCCCCCACTAGGACTGCCTTATGCCTGTCCCATGCATTCTTGAAGTCCCCCACTGTTCTTGACTCCATGACCTCCTCAGGGAGGCTGTTCCATGCATCCACAACCCTCTCAGTGAAAAAATACTTCCTCACATTACCTCTGAGCCGTCCTCCCTCAATCTTCAAATTGTGCCCCCTTGTTCTTGCACATCTCTTTTTCGGGAAGATGCTACCCTCTTGGACTTTGTTTATTCCCTTGAGGTACTTGAAAGTTTCTATCATGTCCCCTCTCTCCCTTCTTTCCTCAAGGGTATACATATTAAGCTCCTTTAGTCTTTCTTCGTATGTCTTCTGGTGCAGACCCTGCACCATTTTGGTTGCCCTCCTCTGGACAGCCTCCACTCTGTCTATGTCTTTGTGGAGATGGGGTCTCCAGAACTGCACACAGTACTTCAGATGGGGTCTCACCAACTGTCTGTACAGAGGGATAACAACTTCCTGTTTTCTACTATTGATGCCTCTTCCTATGCATCCCAGTATCCCCCCAGCCTTCCTTACTGCCTTCTCACATTGCTTGCCCACCTTTAGGCCATCTGATATAATTACCTCCAGGTCCCTTTCTATTTTTACTGCTGTCAGTATCTCAGCCCCCATTGTGTACGCTTCCCCTGGGTTTTTGTTTCCCATGTGCATTACCTTGCACTTCTTTGCATTGAATCTGAGCTGCCATACATTTGACCATTCCTCCAACCTTGCCAAGTCCCTTCTCATCCTTTCCACTCCATCTTGTGTATCGACCCTGTTACAGATCTTTGTGTCATCTGCAAAGAGACATACTTTTCCTTCCAGTTCCTCTGCAATGTCACTTATAAAGACATTAAAAAGGACCGGTCCCAGTACTGAACCCTGCGGTACCCCGCTAGTAACCCTCCTTTCTTCACCGTGTACTCCATTTACTACTACCCTTTGTGTCCTGTTGTCTAGCCAATTTTTTATCCAGGCTACCACCTTGGGACCCACTCCAAGACTGGCTATCTTGTGTATCAATCTTTTGTGTGGGACTGTATCAAATGCCTTGCTAAAATCTAGGTAGGCCATGTCCACAGCCCCTCCCTGGTCTACTACTTTGGTCACCCAGTCAAAGAAATCTATTAGATTCGCCTGACATGACCTTCCCATTGTGAATCCATGCTGCCTTGGGTCCTGTGCCCCACTGGCCTCTAGGTACTCAACAATTCTTTCCTTCAGAAGTGATTCCATCATTTTCCCTACCACTGAGGTCAAATTAACTGGTCTGTAGTTTTCTGCCTCTGTCCTGCTCCCACTTTTGTGAAGAGGAATCCATCTGCCCTCCTCCAGTCCTCAGGCACCACCCCATCCTCCCATGATTTGTTAAAGAGAGTAGTCAGCGGTGTCACTAGTTCTACCCTTAGTTCTTTTTAGAATTCTTGGGTGAATCCCATCAGGCCTCATTGCTTTGTCCACCTTCAATTTTATTAGTTCTTTTCAGAACCTTTTTCTTCTGCAAATGGGTTGGTACGCACTCTGCCTTCAGAGTGTTTCTTGTTTGATTTAGGTAACTCCCCTCCTCTCCCTTTGTGAATACTGAGCAGAAATATTCGTTCAGTGTCCCTGCTTTTTCACTGTCACCCTCTACACACATTCCTTCCCCTTTATTAAGCTTCAGTATCCTTCCTTTGGTCTTTCTTCGCTCCCTAATGTACCTATAAAAGATCTTATCCCCCTTCTTAACAGAATTGGCTATCCTTTCCTCGGTTTGGGCCTTTGCTATTCTGACTGCCTTCTCAGCCTCTTTCTGCTTTAACTGATAAAATTCTCTGTCCTGCTCCTTCTGTGTTTCCTTATATTTCCTGAATGCTGTCCTTTTCTCCTTAACCTTCCCTGCCACCTCTTTTGAGAACCATAGCGGTTTTTTCCTTCGTTGTGTTTTATTGATTTGCTTTACACAAAGGCTTGTTGCCTCTGTGATGGCTGTTTTGATCACTCCCCATTGTTCCTCCACCCCTTCTTCTTGCCTGTCTGCTAGTGTTTTTCTGAGGCACATTTTCCCAAAGTCAGACCTCCTAAAGTCCAGTACTCTTGCTTTTGTATGGCTTGATTGTATGGCTGTGTTTATCGTGAACCACACTGTTTGGTGGTCACTTGTTCCCAGGTGGCTACCCACTTCTAAATCTGAGATTCTTTCTCCATCCCCATTTGAGAGTACCAGGTCTAAGATTGCTCCCTCCCGAGTGGGTTCCAATACTAGCTGTCTGAGGCACGCCCTGTAGGGCATCAAGAATGATCCTGCTCTTGGATGTGCCTGCAGCAAGGTGCTCAGTTAACATCTGGCATATTCAGGTCCCCATCAACAACATCTCCTTTTTCTGCCATTCTAAGAAGCCTTCTATCATTTCCTTGTCCATTCCCTCCCTGAGATGGGGTCTGTATACAACCCCATGCGGATTGTGGTGCCATTTCTGTCTCCAGAGTGACCCAAAGTGCCTCATCTGCTCCCTGTTTACTCTTTAGTTCTGTTGCTTTGATCCTTCCTTTACATAGAGAGCTACTCCTCCTCCTCTTTTACCTTCCCTGTCCCTCCTGTAGATTGTGTATCCTGGTATGTTGACATCCCAGTCATGGTTCTCTGTGTACCATGTTTCTGTGACTGCCACAATATCCAGGCAACCCTCTTCCATCAAGGCCACTAGTTCAGGGAGCTTGTTACAGACTATGGGCATTGGTACTCATCACCCTCCACTTTTGATAGCCTTACCCTTTTAGCCCCATTTCTGTCCTTACTACCTTTGCCTTTTTCACATTTAAATCCGTTCTGCTCCTAATAACTTCTGCACCTTGGTGTTTACCTCACTAATCACCATGTTTTGTGGGGAGGCTCGGATTTCCTGCTCCTTTCAGTGCACTCCCCCCTTGGCTGGTTTAAGTGCTTGCCAATGAAGCATTTAAACCTCTCACCTAGGATCCTGGTTCCCCCGGACAGATGCAGACCATCGCACCAGTATAGGTCTGCATCCCTCCAGGTGGCTCCCCAGTCCCCAATGAAGCCAAAACCCTGAGCTCCACACCAGTTTTTCAACCACTCATTGAATTCCCTGGTGAGAAGTGCCCTAGCATCTCCCTTGCCATAGACAGGCAGCACCTCCGAGAAGGTTACCGTATGCGCTACTTGTCTAAGGCCCCTTCCCAACTCTACAAACTCCTCTTGCACTGCTCTGATCCCATTCCTAGCCAGGTCATTTGTCCCTAGGTGGACAATGACATCCAGCTCCCTCCCTCGTGCAGCTTCTCCCACGATCCTGAGGATTCGCTTCCTGTCCCTCCAAGCCGTGGCACCAGGAAGGCACCTTACCTCCCTCTCCCCTTCCTCCCCCATTTCTACCCCCCTAATGATTGAGTCCCCCACCAGGAGTTGTTTCCTTCCCCTGTGGGGTCCCATGCCACCCTCCTGTGGGTCTCCTTTGTGAAGGTTCCTAGCATCCTCCTTGGTCTCCACTGCAGGTGCCTCCATAGAGGAACCACTATCCACCAGAAGAGTGAATGAATTGTGGAGAGGTACAGCTGGAGGGATGCAACTCTGTTCCACCACCCTCTCCCTCCTTGAGCCCACCCTGGTCCAGCCTCTCCTCTTTCTTGGCAACCTCTGAGGTAGTGGCATTGGCCCTGGTGGTCCCTGGGTGGGGGAGGAGGTTTCATGAATCCTAGCCAGGTCAGCCTGGAGATGGGCAACCTCCTCTCTCAGACCAGAGAGGTGCCTGCAAATAGGGCAGCATCGCAGCCTCCAGAATGTCTCCCGGAACACTGCCGCCCCATAGCCATTGCACTGCACCACTCCTATCATGTCTTATTTGGTGTCTTCTCTACTGTTTCTCTGGATGTTCATTCACTTCTCTCCTTACAACTCTCATCCTTCCTGTTCTGGGACAGCAACTTCCTATCTTCTTCGGTAGCCTTCTTCTTCCTTGCTCAATATCAGACCACCAGCAGCTAGGTGGGGAGAGTGAGCTACTTTTTTCCTTTCCTTTGTTGCATTTTGTCATTTGTCAGGGAGAGATCAGAAGCAGAGGAGGTGAGAAGCTCTTTGGCTGCTTGCAGTAAGTGAGGATTTGTGCTTTTTTCTAAAGAAACAGTTGGTAGCAACAAAGCAACTTGAGGTGTTGTAGGAGTGTCCACAGGGAGCACGTCTGTGGCGTGGAAAGGAACAGCTTGTAAGCAGGATTCTTCATCTGTTGAGGATGATGCAGAGGGATACTGTCTCCAGCTAACACAATCGGTATTGGCGTGAACTTGACCTGGTCTGTACTGAATTTCAGAATTGTAGCATTGCAGCATGGCGATCCATCGGACGAACTTGCCTACTGGCTCCATCATTTCGAGTAACCATCTGAGGGCAGAGTGATCAACAATAGCTGTAAAGGAGTAATGAAGGTAACAGTCAATTTTCTTTATGGCAAACACCATGGCCAGACATTCTTTTTCTGTGATTCCATAGTTCTGTTCGGCTGAGGAAAGGGAGCTCCCAACATAGGAAATAACTCGTTCTGTCCCATCTTGTAGCTGACATATCACAGCTCCCACTGCAAAGTAACTAGCATCTGAGTAGAGTTTGAAGGGTTGGTCAAATCTTGGGAAGACCAATACTGGGGAGGAGATTAGTTTTTCTTTTAAGATTTCAAAGGCCTCTTTGCACTTGGAAGTCCATGAATATTCACATCCTTTTTTGGCGAGGGCATACAGTGGAACTGCAATCTTGGCATAGTTACAAATTAACTTTCTGTAGTATCCCGACAAGCCTAGGAAAGCCCTAAGGTCTTTGAGATTGTTAGGTTCTGAATAGTCTTTGATTGCTGAGAGCATGTCCAGGTCTGGAGAGATGCCTTGAGAAGTAACAACATGTCCCAGGTAATGAATTTGATGCTGTACAAAACAACACTTCTTTGGGTGAAGCTTGAGACTGGCTTGTCTGAGATGTTCAAACACTTCTTTGAGATGGAGGTGCTCTGGCAAAGTTCTGCTGAAATCAATAACATCGTCTAGGTAGACTAGGCAAAATTTCCAACACAACCCACGTAGTGCAGCTTCCATAACACTCTGAAATGTGGCTGGACTGTTCTGAAGTCCCATAGGCAGTTGTTTGAAAGTCCCAAGTAACAGCACTAAGCTGTGCATGGACGAGAAGCTGGATCAATGGAGACTTGGTAGAACCCACTCTGAAGGTCTAGAGTGGTGAAGTAAGCTGGGCTGGCCACGCCAAGACTCTCTAAGACATCCTCTGTTGTGGGTAAGTAATGAGCATCCTACACCATGTAGGCATTGAGCTTTCTGCAGTCTACCATGAAGCAATACCCGTTGTCCTTCTTTACCACCAGCAGGCATGGTGCACCCCAGGGACTTTTAGACCTTTCAATGATGTCTTGTTCAAGCATGTCTTTGATCATGTCCTCTAGAACTTGTTTCTGTTGTGTCCCACTTTGTAGGTTCGTTGATGGATTGGTTTCTGGTTGGGCTGCACCTTGATGGTGTGTTGCAGAATATCACAGCATCCAAGCTTGTTATCTAGACCAACAAAGACATCTGGATAGTCCTCCAGGAAATGCAAAAGCTGTTGTTTTTTCTGTTGGAAATGCTGGGAGTTTGGAAGAGGATAGTTGCTTACTGAGGGGTAACTCTGTTGAAGCTGGAGTGGTCGTGATAGCAATGACAGGACTAGAGTTGGTGGAATCAGGCTGAGGTTCTTGCGTAAGATGGAACTGGTCCGCTGTAGACAAGCAAACAAACTTTCTGATATTGGCACCCTTGGAGATGACTACTGGCACGTCTGCAAAGTTGCAGCATGTTTGGAATACTGTGCTTTCATGCACAGCAGACAAGGTGTTTCCCAGAAGAAGACCTGATAAATGCGGAGTGGGGGATAAATCTGTCATGAGCCGAGCCCCGTGGGCATGGCAGGACTTCCTTTTTGCAGGGATGTCCCCCTTTTGTGGTGCTCTTGAGCAGTTATAGGGTTCAGAAAGTGTCACCAACTTTCCTTTTCTCAGTGGGAGGGTGGAAATGTAGTCTTGAGTTCCCCTGCCTCTTGTACTACATTCTCTGGCTAGAATCCCCACTCCCAGCTAGCAGCCTCTTGCTAATATGGTTTGTAGGATAGCCGAACAGTTTTCTAACTTAATTAGCAAGACATAGACCTTACAAAACCCTTCTGTTAAAATGTTATATCACACAACCAGCCCCCAGGCAGAGTTGATAAGAAAATTATAAAAGTTTATTTAAAGAAAAACAATACAGTAAATTCTACAATTTGGAAGATCTGAAATGCAGACAATAGAAAAATAACTATTGGATGGTTATACAGAAAAACACTGTACACTTTTATTTCTAAAACTATACCTTGATTTGATGCTTAGAGTCCAGAAAGATCAAATGTCCTTTTTGAGAGGAAAATTCTCTCTGTAGGTGAAGTTCTTTAGAAAAACAAGATTGTTGGAAATAAAGTGAGTCTCTGAATTTCCTTTTGTAGCAAAACTCAGAGTTGTCTTGGTGCAAATTCTTTGTTCCCAAAATTCTGACTTAAAAATCTGAATTTCTGTTCAGAATGTGAAAAGTCCGCTTTCACAAATCCAGGACTTTTCAGAGGTTTTCTCAGGTCTACATATACTTTCAAAAAGTATGTAACAACTTGGTAAGTTCTTCTCCGCTCTGAGATTCCCGATGAATACACTTTCTTCTCAAGTTTTAACTTCCAAGAGAATGCACTGATTCCAAAATGTGTGTGCAGTTTAAAGTCTGAGTGATGTCCTATTCTGGCCGTCCCTCCCATTTTGGATGGGTGTGACAGTTCACCTTGTCCTGCAGATGTCACTGTGCTTCCATGTTTAAAACCCCTCTAGCATATCTTAAGCCCATGTATGGTTTTTCCTGTTGCTGTAGGAGACTGACCTCCCACTGGGGCCTTTTGCTGCGGACCTCCCACTGGAGTCTTTTGCTTTGGAATGGCTAAGTGCCCTTTGTAATGGCTAAGTGTTCCTTTGATGTAAGGGATGTAACCACTGGAATACACATACCCTGTCTGCAGTGTTGGGAAAGTTACTTTTTCTATTACTTTCTATTGCTTTTGAAAACTTGTTCCAGGAAGCTCTGTGCAGTCACTAGCAAGGATGGAGGAGCACTAGAAAAAGTAATACACCTTACAGTTACAGTTCTGTATTTCGTTCCATACAAAAACAATACAAAAGTAATAAAAAACTATAACAGATTACATTTTTGAGAGTAATAGGTTAGTTACTAGTTACTTTCAAATAAATATAATCAGTTACAGTTATGTATTACTTTTGTATGAAAAGACATTAGTAACTGTAACTGTAAGGTGTGTTACTTGTTCTAGTACTTCTCCATCCTTGCTAGTGACTGCACAGAGCTTCCTGAAACAAGTTTCCAAAAGTAATAGAAAGTAATAGAAAAGTAACTTACCCAACACTGCCTGTCGGGCTCATTCCTAGTTGAATGCCAGACTTCAAATGTTAAAACGGCATCTTTTTTTTCAAATCTCCCTCTGCTTTTAAAGGGGCAGTGTGTTAACTTTGGCGCACATCACAGCACATAAAATATGAACATAAATAAAGTGGTATAGGCCTGTCTTGCCACAAGCGGGGGATCCCGTGATCATGCCAACAACTCCTTGTGGAAGTGGTTCACCTCGACTCTTGGCAGTCAAAACCATCTCTGTCTTAGGAGGCACAATGACTGAATCTGTAGATGCGAGTTGCCTCTGAGGGTCTAGTGACAGTTTGTTTGAAGCAAAATATAAGATGGTTTTGTGAGATTTGAGGAAGTCCATGCCAAGAATTAGTGATGGTTGTAGATCTGACACTAGGTAGAACTTGACAGTAGCTTGCTGTGAGCCAAAGTGTAGCTTGAGATAGACCATGCCTGTGATAGGTACTGTAGCAGCATTTGCTGTGATAATGTACTTTAGGTCAGCTGGAAAGATATTAAGTAACTGACGAACAGCTTTGTTGTTCAAAATACTAGTGTTGATAACTGAGATTTCTGCTCCAGTGTCAACCAAGGCATGTGTGGATCAATCTCCGATGGTTACAGGGACATAGTTTGCTAGGAGTGGTGATCTGATGACAGGTACATTTGTCCTGGAAGTGAGAGGGTGCCAGAGTTGGCAGCTGGAGGATGCTGGTTGCATGAATTGCGAGAGTCGGAGGGGCAGTCAGTTGCTGTGTTGCCCTGCCCAACAAAAGCCCCTAGTTTGTTGGGTAGTGCTCGTTTCCCTGATCCTGGGAGTAGTTGCATTCATCTTGCTGATTGCACTGCAGTGGGTGTCTTTGGTTCCCTTGATTTCTGTTGTCATACTTAGCTTTCAGCAGAGAGCAGCAGTGTGTCCTCTGAATTCACACCACTGGCAGGTCACAGGTTGTCATGAAGGTGGCGGTGGATCAGGTCGCTGTCGAGGCGGTTGCAGAGCATTGACAGAAGTAGCAGAAGAAGCTTTGCTCAGGTATAAGCTGTTGACAGTTGTGATTAGCTTGTCTATCATTGCTTGTTGCTGCTGGACACATATTGCGAGTGCAGCCATTTGTGAGGACTGAGGTGCTTGTACACTGGTGGACTGGAACATTGCTATGGATTCCTGCACAAGTTGTGCAGCTTGGATTGTGTCCAACCAGGTTGTTGGCTTCTGTTGAATTTTATAAGTATGGAATTGAGGAAGCCGTCCCTGCACAAAGGCTGTGATTTGGTCTTTCTCTGTTTTCTGCAGACATTTGCAGTGTGACTCAGTGTCCACAATGAAGGCTTCTAAAGATTCAAAGGGTTGCATGGTGCATTCCCACAGCTGTTGTTCCAATAACCAGGGCAGATGTGCTTGGACAAAATGGTCTCTAAAAGTTGCATACAGAGTAGCAGTATTTCCTTTGACTTGCTCTGAAAGTGCGTTAAACCAGGAAATGGCAGTCCCTCTCAGAAGCATGTGCAAGGCATTGGGAATATGTAAAGGATCAGCCCAACCACTGAAGGCAATCCAGGCTTGAAATTGCTCAAGCCAGTCGACAGCGCCTTCGTGAGGCAAGGCTAAGAAGGGTACTGGCTGTAGGCTGGTATGGACCATGGACTGAGGTGAAATAGTCTTAGTGTAGACCAGGTCATATTGAATGGCTTGCATAGATGACATTCCCTGAGCTGAGAGGGAAGACTGGATGTCATGCAGGATGTTTTTTATTTTGTGGCCTCACACCCTTGAGGTGGGTGAAAGTAGAACTCCAGACACTCCAGCGTCCATATTTGCTTCATCTTCGGACATTGTGGTTGGAGATGAGCTTCGTTTCACCAAGTGAAGTTTGTAAGGATTTATTTTTTTTTTATTTAGGCTGAGAAGGAGTTGCCGTCATGCAGGAGACAGGACGTCATGGAGCAGTTGGAGCGCTGAGAAGAAAATATTTTTGTAGTCAAAAGTACAATTATTTGTAAACAAAGTCCATCAAATGACATCTTAATAAACCATTTGAACTCAATTCGGTGTTGTCTGTTATTTCAGTAAAGGTTGATTTGCAAAATTCAGCTATTTTTTGCAGTGTCCATTCATTTCAATAGGTTTGCCATTGATTTCTATGGAGTGAGGTCATTTGAACATGTTGGTGCCCCTCACAAACATGGCTGCTAAGCTTGACATACAGTTCCTGTCTATTTTGACTGTACAAAGGTGGCCACTGACAGGGGTGAAGGGTCCAGGGCCGGTGTCAGCACCTGGGTGACCCGAGCAACTGCCTGGGGCCCTGACACCAGAGGGGGCCAACCCGTGGCTCAATATGACAGCTACTATGCTGCTTGGGCTCTGCCTCTGGCCGCTGGTGAACACTGACAATTTCAATCAGTGCCGAGTACGCCGAGTGGAAATCCCAGGATTCACCAGAAAAAGACAAAGGCTGTGAGCCCTGCTTGACTGGCAGGGTCCAGATAAATTTGTGACACTAGGGAGTGTTCCATGGGGTGGGGTGTGGATCAATGATGTGCAGACCAATGGCTAGAGAGTGTGGCAGAGGGGTGGGTGTGAGCGGCCGGCTGACTGTAGCTGTGTTGTTTTGTGAAGGGAGTTGGGCGGAGTGGTGGAGTGTGGCTGAGCGAGAGAAGAGTGAATCAGTTGAGTGTCGGGGAAGGGGGAGCTCTGAAAACCACAGCAATGGGGGATGGATGAAACAGCTCCTTGTGCGATGATCTGCACCACACCAGCCAGGTGGGAGGGGGGACCACTGATTAGATCAGTCAGAAAATCATAACTCTGTGAACAGTGGTGTCAAAAATTAACACATAATAGAGCACTAAAGGCCTGAAATCAGCACGCCCAGCCTAAGGGAGAAAAAGAAATGTGATGTGTCCCAGTCCTTCTTTAGCCATAACCACATAGTGGGGGCATCAGCTTTTGAGGTGATGCAGTATCATCAATGTTCATCTGGCCCCGAGGAAATCCCCACAGGGAACAGGGTAGCAGCTGCACGTCACCCAATTTTTTGTAAAGGAAGCAAGAAAAATTGTATGGTTGGAGGTTAGCAGGAAGAATCAGGCAAGGCATTTAAAGGGGATGCAGGCCAAAACACCTGAAATTTATTTGGCATAGTAGGTAATCCCACGCTGCCAGAACAGGAGACTAGAAAGTGGGAACTCAGACTGCAGTTTCTTGAATAGGGCCAGGTAGATGCTGGTTCCTTTTTCTGATGGGGTCTCTTATATCTTAGAATCTCTCCTCTCATGATCACAGTTCATTAATCAGTAGGGTGTGTTTGGGCATAAACTCCTGCAGATGGGCTGCTATTTCTATGGAGCTGCCCCGGCTTGGAGGGAGCTGCATGTTCAAAGTTTAGGCTGTTGCGGACTGAGCATTGAGCAGCTCGGGTTTGCTGTGAAAGCTGATAGCTACTGTGATGGCCAGGCTCAGGGCCAGTGTCAGCACCCAGGTGAGGAAAACCTAAAGCCAGGTAGTGGGTGTGTGCAACGGTGCTCTCTTCTGGCCTGAGTACTACTACATCAGCGTCAGCGGCTGAGTGGCAGTGTGCCACACTGCTGGGAGGGGGGTTGTGAGATTTTTGTTTCTGCCTGGCTGGTACTGTACTTTACTGTCAGGCTGCTGCTGACCAGCGGAGCATCTTTTGGAGCTGTGAGCTGTTACGTGTGGCTCATTGACTGCTGGGGGTATGTGCAAGATTTTTAATATCTGTCACAGTGTGAAAAATGCCCCGCAGTCCTCTCTCGGGAAGGGGTCTCTGCCACCAAGTCGGGGCTGGTTTGTATTTTTTTTTCATGGTTGTCTGAGTGGGGCCCACTGGAGGTCCATTGCCCGGGGCCTACAAAAACCTGACGCCAGCCCTGGAAGGGTCACTTCCTGTCTTGTTCTTTTTTTGTACACAAAGATGGCTACTTCTTGCCATGAGGCTGCTATACAGCTTTACAATGGCTAAAATAGTGATTGCCTCGCTGCTGTCTTTCTTCCTGAACAAGTCAGGAAAAAAGTTTTGTGACTCTGATTGTGGTGAGTGGCAAGTTGCTGAGGAACATATGTAATTTATTGCTTGATTGTTCTTAACTTGCTTGCTCCCAGTTTTTTTTTTCTTTGACTATCATTTATGTATGCCTCCCAGGGATGTCCCTAGGAGTATAGAAACATAGAAGTTGACGGCAGATAAGGACCGCAAGACCCATCCAGTCTGCCCATTTCTTTTTCTACCTTATAAATGTGCCATTGGCCTTTGTCATGTCAATGGCCTATCTATTCATACCCATCTGTATTGCTCCCTTATGCCTATCCCATGCCTGTTTGAAGCCCTGCGCTGTATTAATATCCACCACTTCCTGAGGTAGGCCGTTCAATGCATCCACCACCCTTTCTGTGAAAAAGAACTTCCTCACGTTACCCCTTAATTGGCCTCCCTCTATTCTCATGCTGTGTCCTCTTGTCCTGCTATTTTTCTTATATTGAAACATGTTAGACTCTTTCACCTTGTTAATGCCCTTAAGGTGTTTGAATGTTTCGATCATATCACCTCTCTTCCTCCTTTGCTCTAGTGTATACACATTGAGCTCCTTTAATCTGTCCTCATATGTTTTCTGATGCAGTTCCTGCACCATTTTGGTTGCCCTTCTCTGGACTGCCTCAATTTGGTTAATGTCCTTGTGAAGGTGTGGCCTCCAGTACTGCATGCAGTACTCCAGATGGGGCCTAACCAGTGTCTTGCAAAGAGGAATTATTACCTCCCTCTTCTGACTTGTGATGCCCCTAGTAATACACCCTAACATCCCCCTTACCTTACCTACTACTTTAGTGGTCTCATTGCTTGGATGATTTCAGGTCATCGGTGATGATGATGCCCAAGTCTCGTTCTTCCTTTGTGACTGCCAGCAACTCCCCTCCTCGCCTATAGGTGGCTTCAGGGTTTCTCTTCCCTATGTGCGTGATCTTGCACTTCTTTGCATTAAACCCCAGTTGCCACTCTTCCGACCATTTTGCTAGTTTATCCAGATCTCTTCTCATTCTGTCCACCCCATCTCGATCATCTACTCTATTGCAGCCCCAGTGTATTTATTTGTTCAGGGAAAAATGGCTAAAACAAATAACAGAAAAAAAAACTTCTGGAAGGTGGTCGGGGGTGTAACAAGTTTACATGGGGGCTGGGTCTGGCGTAACCAAATGCTTTTTTTTTTGTTAATGGCACACACTCGTTTAGTTCTCTGACTGGCGAAAACTATGTGAAATGGCTCTTCACCTGCACTTCCACTGATAACATTCTAGTATGTGTAGCTTCACTGGTGAAGTTAAGCAGCTTACCAGGTAATATGTATGTGAAATGCATCCCCCAACAAAGCAAAGTGTTGGCTGTCTGCTGTACTGTCCTCTCCTCTTTTTTATGCCTCCCTGCACAGGGCCCCCAGCTAACTAGGCCTCTTTAAAGGTCAAATGAACATGAACCACCCCCTATTACCTAGTGGTAGTAACTATGACAGTCTATTCCCTAGATGTTTGTTTTTACCTCAGCTGTGGGAGGGCTGGGTGAAATTTAAGTTACTATTATTGTTTGTTTTGAATATCCTGTGAAAGGGGGTTGTTTTATTTATTTTTTGGTTTATTATTTCTCCCCCTTCTTGGCTGTGAGAGGGGGAGTATTTTATATGTTTATGTTTATTGTTCAAGTTCAAGTTTATTGCAGGAAAACTCCATTGAGCAAGCTCATTCACAAGGAGGTCCTGTGACATAAACACTTAAAGTACAAACACAGATAGGTAATAACAGTATATACATGAAATGCACGTTACATGATACAGGCTGGATATTCATACAAGGGTACCACATAGGGTGACCGCGAGTGGTAAACATTGATATGAGACAGGAAGCTAATTTACAGGTTGCATACTGATAAATGAAACATGATGACTGGTGTGTGCAGTACATATACAGTATTTTGGCAGCTAGAACAAACAACAGTCTACAACTGATATGGGGAGGAGTGATTTGATAGAGTAGCAGTGGAGCGAAGCAAAGATAAAGCCAGGAGAAGGGAAGGAAAGCAGTTAATATGATAAATCAATTATACCTTACCAGTGGATAAATATGGCACACATGGGGAAGGAAGAGACTTAATGACAGTTACAGGTGTCTTTATTTTGGCTGAACTTAGCGATTTGTAGAAGTTTATTGAAACTGTGCTAGTTAATTTCAGTACGGTTTGTAATTGGTTCCAAATGGAGAGAAGGGCATATGCAATAGCACGTTTACCAAAGGAAGTCGCGCCCTTGGTATGTCAACATAATAAAGTCAGATTTTCTTAACGAGTATGCACTATGTGAGATACTAATAAGGGAAGAGAGATAGCTTGGCAATTTCTGCAGGAGCAGTTTAAGAGTCCATAGCCCAGCATGGAGCAGGCGTCTAGTAGTAGGGATGTCCAACCAACAGCTGCATATTAGTCACAGTGGTGCGAAGCAGTGAGGGAGTTGGTAATGAACCATAACGCACGGTGATAAAGGATGTCCAGTTTACTTAGATTTGCAAGAGTGGTGGAGGAATAGATTACATCGCCATAGTCGAGTAGGGGAGAAAAGTGGCCTTGTACAAGCTTGTTTTGAGTTCAAGGGAAAAGGGCCTATTTCTGTAGAAGAAACCTAACCTTGCTTTTAACCTTCTAGAGACATCTTCGACATGGTCACTGAAAGATAATTTATTTCGATCCAGATACCTAGATATTTAAATTTGGTTACAACTTCCAGAGCTCGTTTAGCGTGGTGACAATGAAGTCTTGGGCAAGGGTATTAGGGGCCTGAGACAGCACTGCGGAGAATATCATCGCTTTAGTCTTCTTAGCATTGAGCAGAAGCTTTGCCTTTATTAGATTATGCTCAAGTTGTGTGAAGTCCGCTTGAAGCACTCCTTGACTTCAGGTAACGATGAGCCAGAAGTATACAACACAGTATCATCTGCAAAAGTGCAGATTGACGTAGATATGTTAGCATCTAAGTCATTAATGTACAGAGAAAACAAGATAGGGCCTAAGATGGATCCTTGGGGACTCCTCTTGCAACTGGCAAGGCAGCAGAAAAAAGCCTCTCGCCTTTACTTTTGGAATCTTCCAGTTAGGTAGCTAGAGAACCACTGGGTGGTATGGTATGTGGCACCCAACTTTGCAAGGCAATTGACTAATAGTTTGTGATCAACAGTATCAAAAGCTTTGCTAAGGTCCAAAAGACTGCACCAGTTACCTTCTTAGCATCTATAGCAGAGATCCAATCATTGGTTACTTTGCTAGTGCAGTGATTGTGCTATGATTAGCCCGGAAGCCAGATTGAGCTGGGTGAATGAGAGAGAAGGTTTCCAAGTGAGATTTTAACTGAATATGGATCAGTTTTTCGAGAACTTTAGAAAGGATAGGCAATATGGAGATAGGCCTATAGTTGTTTACATCGCATGGGTCACCAGATTTAAATAGAGGGAGGATATGTGCTGATTTCCAGCAGGACGGCACAGTAGCAGATGTAATGGAAAGATTGAAGATGTGGAGAATTGGGGCAGTGAGATGGGCGTAGCCTGACCTTAGGAAAAAGGGTTCCAAGCCATCGTCCCCTGCGCTTTTTTTGGTGTCTAAGTTAAGAAGAGAATCTTCTACTTCTTTATAAGTGGAAAAGGAAGGAGAGTTCAGAAAAAAGGCAAGGGGTCAATATGTCACACGGCAGAATGCCGTGCGGCACAGTCATGTTGCGCAATTCCTGGATATCTTTTTTTCTGTGGGAGGCTCTGCCCACCACTCCCCCCCATTACGGGGGACCCGTAGAAGGGGAAGGTTATTGTATCCTGTGAGAGGGGATTGTGTTTTTGTATTTTTTCTTTAAGGGTTTGAAGGTTATGTTACAGTGGGAGGGGGTAGTTTATTTGATTTTTATGGTAAGGATTGTTATTTAAAGTTATTTTTTGTTTTGGGGTTTTAGTTCTGCTTACAGTATCACCTTGTGATTTGGGAAATTTGGAGTCTTGTGCTTTCCCATTATTATGTTTGCTTGCATGCATGTGCAAGAAACATAGTGCCATCATCCGAGTTTTCGGAGGTGTGTCACCTCCTCTTCCAATTCAGTCAGTGTGTTTGCAGGCGTGGCGCGGTTTCTTTCCAATACCTGCTGGAGCTGTCTATGACAGCTCCAAAATGCAATCGTTACAGTTGAAAGGGGAGCTACGCTTCAGTGAGCAGTGATAAGATATCGCCTGTCATGGCGCGCCCCCACACACACACACACACACACACACACACACACACACACACGCAGGCATACGCGCGCACACTCCACGCACACACCTGTACAGCCGGGGTGCCCAATCCTCGGTTGCCGTGCTGCGCCCCAAAAGCCTTCCACATGCCACGCTGGGTGCCCACCCCAGTGTGGTAACTCATCATATAGACCCCCATCGGCTCCACTGTTCTCCCCCGAGTACAGGGTGCCACGCTGAGAGCCCACCCCAGCGTGGCGACTGATACTGTGGCGGCGGGGTGCCCAATCCCGTCAGTTCCATGCCCCCCAACCAGCCGTCCTTGTGCCATGCTGGGAGCCCACCCCAGCATGGCAAACGTCTCGTCGCTCATTTTAAAAACAAAAACCTGGAAATAAAAACTGTCCTTCAGCGCTTCTCCTGCCCTCCCACAACCGCACCACCCACTGTGCACCTGCCTCCCCACACCCCCCCCTCACCCCATATTTACCTCCAGACCTCGGCGCAACGATCTTCGGTGGACAGGGAACACGTCTGCACTCTTCAAAGCCGACCGCGAACTGAGGAAATGCTGTTAAGGTGTATAATGGGATAGATAGGGTTTTTCAACTTTGCTGCATATCTCAGGCATTTTTTGGAATTTTTGCACCAAATTTTCAACATGGGGTTTTTGGGACCCATTCTCATGACTGCTGTCACTGTCATGTGGCGTTATTATTCGGGCGAAGGTGGTTACATGATCACTGCGAAATCACCTTTCGAGACTGATTAACAAAACAACACTGCCAGTGTTCATAAGGTGGGCTCTCAAGAAGCCTATTTTGAAAATTTGGTGGAAATATTCCAAAAAATGACTGTTTTACGAGCGTGCGTTGCGCAGTTCCTACCCAGGCTCGTATGTTCACGAATTTTCAATATTTTCATTCCAGATTTTTGACATTGCAATTTTACCACACCTCCTTATGAATATTGCAGCTGTCATTTTTCACATCTCACCCAAAACGTGTTTCTGCCCATGTAGCGCACAATGGCGCAGTTGGTGTGCGAAATCAATGTACGGGACACATTAAGAAAATCACAGTGACACTGTTCATGAGCAGAGGTCTTAAAATGGCTATGTTGAAAATTTGGTGAAAAATCCTAAAAATGACTGTTTTACAAGTGTGCATTGCGCAGTTCCTACACACGCTCGTAAGTTTGAGAATTTTCAATACTTTCAATCCAGATTTTCAACATTGCTATTTTATTACACTTCCGTATGACCATTACAACTGTCATTTGTCACATCTTGCCCAAAACATGTTTTCGCCCATGTAGTGCTGTGGCGCATGATCAGTGTCTTGAAAATCAATGTATGGGACACATTAAGAAAATCACAGTGACACTGTTCATGAGCAGAGGTATCTTGAAATGGCTATGTTGAAAATTTGGTGAAAAAATTCCTAAAAATGACTGTTTTACGAGCATGCGTTGCGCAGTTCATACGCACGCTCGTAAGTTTTCGAATTGTCAATATTTTCACTCCAGATTTTCAACATTGCCATTTTATTATTACACTTCCTTTTGAACAGTACAGCTGCCATTTTTCACATGTTGCCCAAAATGTGTTTTCGCACATGTAGCACACAATGGTGCAGTCAGAGTGCGAAAGCAATGTTTGGGACAGATTAAGAAAATCACAGTTACACTGTTCATGAGCAGAGGTCTTAAAATGGCTATGTTGAAAATTTGTTGACAAAAGTCCATAAAATGACTGTGTTACGAGTGAGCATTGAGCAGTTTCCACGCACCCTCGTAAGTTCATGACTTTGTAATATTTTCAGTCCAGATTTTCACCAGTGGCATTTTTCCATATTTCGTTATGAACAGTACAGCTGTCATTTTTCACAACATGGCCGATATGTGTTTTCACACTTTCAGCGCAGAGATGCATGGTCGCTCTGGGAAATCATTGTTTGGGACAGATAAAGAAAATCACAGTGACACTGTTCATGATCGGAAGTCCCAAAATGCCTGTGTTGACAACCTGCTGTAAAAATTCCCCAAACTAATTACATTACGGGTGTGCTTGCACAGTTTCTATGCACGCCGTGACTTCACCAGTTTTTAATATTTTTACTGCAGATTTGCAACATTGCCATTTTTACACCTCCCATGAACAGTACAACTGTCATTTTTCACATCCTGTTCGGAATGTTTTGCACTTGGTGCTAATGCCAGTAGTCACTGTGCATAAGCAGCTGCTAACAAACAGATATTGCCACTGTTCATGAGGTGGGGTCACAAAAAACATGTTGAAAATTTGGAGTGAAAATACCAATGAATGCATGCGGTATTAGGGTTTCCAACCATAATGCCCAACCCGTAGAGAATGACAGGCATCAGGGATGTGACTTGGGATTCTTGCCTGTAATGCTCATACCATTCCACACCCTGCAGCCAGTTAGAGGCATCGAGATATGCCTTGGACTCTTCGGCCCCAAAGTTCACCCCATTCTCCTATACCGCACCATTCTCACTGTACTTCCTGATGGAATGGGGTGCACATAAGGGCCAAAGACCCCAAGGCACACCGTGACACTTGTCAGTGTCTGCAGGGTGGGGTGTGGTGAAATGGCATGGCCGTTATGCCTGATGACCCAAAGGCACACCCCAATGCCTGTCACTCTCTGCAGGGTGGTGGTGGGGTTGGCTTCAGTTCAATATCTCACTGCCATTCCTATTACGCAGCTCTGTAACTTCTACATTACCACTGCCAATGCAAGCAAGCAAACATTCGGCATTGACAAATGCTTATTTTAATAGTATTAATGAAATGTGCCTGCTTTCCTCTCCTGCCCTGTGCTATTCGGCTTCCGCTCTCTGTGCCCTCCACCCTTTCTCCTCTCCCCCTGCCTGCTTTTATCAACACTGTTGGGAGTTGGGGATTGCTCGTGGGAGGGGAGTCGGGGTGGGGGGGTTGTGGACAGCAGAATCCGAATAAGTGGAGCTCTCCCATAGGGGTGGTTAAGCCCAGAAGACGCCCTGGGGCGAAATGGTGTCTGGAACGTGGTGATACTGTTCTGGTTCCCATACCCAAGGGCACCTCCAGTTTGGGAGGGCAAGTAGTTGGGACAGCTCACCAACCTCGTCCAACTCGGGCGCTGTTATGCAATGCCAGATCTGTCTGCAACAAGACTGGTCTTATTGCAGACTTTGTTGGGAGGGCAGATCTGGTTTGCATTACCGAGACCTGACTGGATGGGAATGCGGCCCTTTTTCTAGAGGCGGCTGTTCCCACCGGGTACTCGGTTTTACATCGCCTGAGATTGGACCGCTGCGGGGAGTTGTGTCTGTTTCAATACTGAATTGATCCTAACTGGTGTACCAGTTGAGGATGCCAGGTCATTTGAGTGTACCATGGTAGCTGGTGTGGGGTGCAGGATCGCCGTCATCTACCGTCCACCAGGTGATGAGAAGCTATTCCTGCAGGAAATAGCAGACTTCGCTGCCGACATGGCCTTGGAGTTGCCCAGACTGATGGTTCTGCGTGACTTCAATGCCTGGATCAACGACAAATCCTCACTTTTTGGTCAACATTTCCTCCAGGTGATGTCATCTCTGAGATTCACACAGGTTGTTTCCTCAGCTACACATAAGGGAGGTCACTCTCTTGACATGGTTTTCCTCCTGGAGATCGAGGCCTCACTATTCAGTTGGGTTCAATTTTGAGGCCCCCCGGGTAGGTCAGCCCCTGTGGAGTTGGTCAGGTACCGTCCTTTGTGGGATGTGGTCTCTGAAGACCCGATGGTGGTTATTGACCTCTCGCTGTTGGATGAGTCTTGCACAGATCCTGAGAAGTTGGTTGTGGCCTATAATGGGGCCATATCTTCAACCCTCGATCTGATTGCTCCTGTCAGAGTTCACCCCTTCCGTGTCGCCCTGGGGTCCCATGGTTTGTCGGGGCTCTGAGAGAGTTGTGGAAACTGGGGCATAGGTTAGAGCGTCGCTGGAGGAAGACTGCCTCTGATGCCGACCACCTTATTTTGCTAGAGCATTATAAACTCTACCAAACAGAAATTTCCCATAAGATGGCAGAATTCCTGTCCAGGGAAATTTCTGTTGCATGGAACCGACCGGCTCAACTCTTCAGAACTGTTGACAGGCTGTGCAACCCAGCCTGTCAGCAGCTCCATCAAGTTTTTATACAAACTGATTGTGATGAGATCTCTCGCGTCTTTGCGAACAAGGTTGACGACATCAGGCAGCAGTGCCACTAACTTCATTCTAAGGGGGCTGCTGTTGATCGGTGCTCTGTCACAGAGCACGGAGTTTCCTGGAGTACCTTTGCCCTGCCAGATTTTGTAGACATTATGCGGATTGTTGAGGAGATGCATCCCATGTGCTGTAGTTTAGACCCAGGCCCTACTTTCCTGACTTTGGGTTGTAGTGAGATTATTGGCCCTGTCTTAGCTTGGATTGTCCGGTGCTCTCTAGACATGGGTGAGTTCCTCAGTTCCCTGAAGAAGGGGGTGGTGATCCCCCTGCTGAAAAAAGCTTCTTTAGACCTGGAGAACCTAGCAAATTACAGGCCTATCTCTAACCCCCCTTTTGTAGGGAAGGTTATTGAGAAAGTTGTAGCTGCTCAACTGGATAACCATATAACCATCCATAGTTTATACGAACCTCTCCAATCAGGTTTTCATAAGAGGCATAGTACTGAGACTGCTCTGGTTCGGGTGCTCAATGATCTCCTGATAGCGAGAGATTGGAGACACCGTTCTATCTTGGTTCTCCTGGATCTGTCATCAGCTTTTGATACTGTGGATCATGGGGTTCTGCTTGAACGCTTGAGGTTCATCTGTGGGCTGTCGGGTGCAGTCCTCAAGATGGTTTTCATCTTTCCTCGCTGGGAGAACGGAGAGAGTGGTCTTGGGTTTTTTCATCCAGGGCTTTCTCTCTGCCTTGCGGGGTACCTCAGAGTTCAGTGCTGTCCCCCATGTTATTTGCAGTATATATGCTACCCCTCAGAGACATTGTAAGATGGTATGAGCTGAGGTTTCATTGCTATGCTGATGATACCCAGCTCTACCTGTCTTTTGCTCCTGACCAGGTTAGTGGTATCTCGGTACTGAACAGCTGCCTCGCAGAAATCCAAGACTGGATGAACTCCAGCAGTCTAAAGTTCAACAAAAGAAAGACTGAGGTTCTGGTAGGATAGAGGGGTTGAGGACTGGGCTCCCCTCTGGTTTAGTCCTGGGGAAGGCCCAGATTCTCACCTCTGAATGGGTGCGTAACCTGGGAGTGGTGCTTGATGATGGCCTGACTCTTCGTCACCAGGTATCGGCAGTCATCAGGCTGGCCTTTTACCATCTTAGGAACATTGCCAGGATTAGGCACATTGTTCCATCCAGCGACCTGCCTGTTTTGGTCCATGCCTTTGTGACATTGCACCTTGATTATTGCAACTCCCTATATCTAGGGCTTTCTGGGGTTGATATCCACCACTTACAGCTAGTGCAGAATGCAGCAGCATGTTTATTGACTGGGGCATCTAGAAGATCACATATTACCCCTGTGCTGCGCGCTGTGCACTGGCTGCCAATACAGTGGTGGATCACCTTTAAAGTAGGTCTGTTGACTTACAAAGCCCTACATGGATTGGGTCTCAATTACTTGAAAGAGCTCCTGGTTCCTTACACCCCTTTGCGACAGCTCCGCTCGGCTGACGAGGGGTTGCTGGAGATTCCGAGGATTAATCTAAAGTCATCTGGTGCACGTGCCTTTGGGTTTGCGCACCTACCCTTTGGAATTCTCTGCCCCATCAGCGTCGGGAGTGCAGGACGGTGAGGAGTTTCAAGCAGGCGCTTAAGACTTTTTTATGGGGGAAGGCATTTTCGGTTTTATTTTAATTTTATATTGCCTGTATATGCACTTGTGCTTTGTTTTTATGTATATTGTACAGCACTTTGAAAACTGAAAGGCGCTTAATCAAATAAATTTTATTATTATTATTTTTTTTGTTTGTTTTAGAAAATGATACTAAGTAAGTTATTTTCATTATTTCTCTTTTTTAAATATATGAACACTGACTTACTTGAGAGGGGTGCTGCACTTCTGAGGTGTCATCTTTCGGATGAGACATTAAACCGAGGTCCCATCTTCCTGGATTGGTGGTAGTTCGGGTGAATGTTAAAGATCCCATGGCACTTATCGAAAAGAGTAGGGGAATTTCCTGGTGTCCTGGCCAAATTTCCCTCATTCACTAAAAATACCACCAACAGCTTAATCTGGTTCAAGGTCAGTTGGCATTCATCTGTATCCCCCTCCCCCAGGTTGTGCCTGAAAATAGGCAGGATTTGTCTAGTGCACTTACCCGGTCAACAAAAAATAAATAAACTGGGCTATTCTTAAAATTATTTTTGCAGCTTTTATCTTTTAGTTTAATTTGCATAAATTATAACTGTTGGGTAATTCATGACTGAGCCAGGTGATGTGAGAGAGAGGGAGATCAGCCTTCCCCCCCACTGCGTCCACATTGTCCTGGGCCTGGGGATTCTCATTGTCGAAATCCTCTGTTTTGCCTGTTGGATTTGTAGCCTTGTTTGGGGTTGAAGTGGCTACCATGGTCTCGGTTTGAATGATATTGGGGTTTTTGGCTGAAGAAATTTGATTTGGACCCGAAGGTGCACCTGTCTTGGCCTTGGTACCTAGGACCCTTCTTTCCTCTGTTTGAATAGGGATGAAATCTATTATTCCAAAAGGAAGGCAGAGTGTTCTGCCCCCCTCCTTGGTTGTCCTTGTCTTCTCCCTCATTTATGGTAAATTCTTCTATGCCTGGTCCGAACACCTTGTCCCCCGAGCAGTGAAGCTTTATGACCCTGGACTTTGATTCTTGGTCAGCATTCCAGAGTTTAAGCCAAATTAATCTTCTGGCCCTGTTTACTGATGCTGCTGATCTTGATGCCATTTTAAATGTGTCCATACTGGCATCTGCCACATACTTTATTGCTTGAATAGCATAATCCATAGTGGCCCCATGGGCGCTGGTTTCTGGTATGTCTAGTCGAGCTGCTTCCAGCCATCTGAGAACAGCTCTGGAGGAGTACGTGGCTGCCATGGAAGCTCTCATGTTCATGGTTAGCATGTCGTGAACCTTCCGGACTATATCGTCCACTTTCCTGTCCATGGGGTCTCAATGCGGATGCTGACTCAGAAGGTAAGACCGCCTTATTTCTCAGAGCCAGGACCTCAGAATCAGCTTTTGGGGCTGTAGGCCAAGCCTTCTTTTTCTCTCCTGTGCCAGTGGGTATCTCTTCTCGAAGGTACCCTTCTCCCTGGTCTTTATGGGGTCTGGAGCCTCCCACTCCCTAGCCAGGATGTTATCCAAGGCTGGGCAAAAGGGGAAGTAGGTGCTGGAACATTTTCTATCACACACTAAAGCATCCAGTCTGTTCTCTGGTTCTTGTATGGGCTCATTAATTCTGAGTGTTTCGCACACTACCCTAATGATCTCAGGGATGGAGTTGAAGGGGCATAGCCTGGCGGCCATGTCTTCCTCGGTCTCCTCCTCCTCTGGGTCTTTGTCCCCTGAGTATGGAGAATCTGACCCATCATCTGGGATAGGAATCGGGGCACCCCTCTGACGTTTTGGGGAGGGGGGGTTCGCTGGGGACCGGGTTAGTTTGTCTGCCCCCAATGCATCCATTTTGTCCAACAGTTTTTGGAAAAGCTGAACTACCACGCTCAAAGAAGAGGTGGAAGTGCTATCTTGCAGTATGTCCTCCTCTGGGGACCCTGAATTTGAATTGAAAATATTTGGTTCTGCATCGACCATGCCTAGGGAACATAGGTCTCCCAGGTCAGAGGTTAAAAAATATGGGGACATTTTCTGCAAATCCGTCTGGAAGTCATTTTGTCTCCTCTGAAAAGCATAATAGAATAGAGGAGGAGATATAACTGTTATTATGCACCTTAATATAGCTATTTAAAAACTGTGCTGCTACTAGACAGAAGCGTGGAACCTAAACCTGATTCAGCTTCTGAAGTAAGGGCCAAGCAGAATGACTGTACCCAGAAAAACTGCTGCCCCAGCATTAAGGAGCAATGAAATATTGTTCCTGAGGCTCAAAACAGTTTTTCTGCTTCCCCTGCTGTGCCTCCATATGCATCCTTGTACCCCTTATAAGTGGATTAAAATCGCAAAAAAATTAAGCGTTCCCCTTTTAAAATGGAAACGCCATGGCCCCTTTAAGAATTGCCTGCCTTGTGCCGCCATTTTAGGAAAGGGGAAAAGTCCTCAGGGCACTGCCATCTTAGGTAGGTGAGAGTAGAAGCCGTGATAGGTCGGCTGGGATCTTGCGAGACTAAGGGCTCTCAAGACAAAAGGAGGAAAGGAGAAGGCATGGCTTGTTTTGCAGCATGGAGAACACTGTCAAAGGGCACTTGGACTGGCGAAGAGATTGATCGCACAAAGGCGGCAGAAAGGCAGACTATGGAGGAAGCGGATAATCAGTGAATACAACGTCGCCCTCGTGGTTGAACAAGGTGAACCACGAGGCACGCATCCAGCATTCGGCTTATGAGGCGCCAAAAGTAAACTTTGTAATAATAGCTTCTGCTCGCCGGCTGAACAAGGTAAGTCGGTGGGAAGCCGGGCGCATAGGTGATCCTTTCCTCAGCAGAACAAGTTGTACTGAGGAAGGAGTGAGACAGAGAGTCTCAAACAATTCTGGCTACAATTTTATTTTAATACAGTAGTCCCTGATGGTCCCTGACGCTCGTTGATTTGCTAACTAAATGTGTAGCAACATTAAAACATGCTGGCTGTCTTTTGGAAATATAATCTAGGGTTTTTGCTGAAAAATCTTACCTTTCTTGGCACAGAGCCAACAATCTGTGACCAGCCTGGAGAGATGCACAAAAGAAACTGAGGAGTCTGGGAACTACAGGGGAGGAAACGGAAGCAGGGGAGGAGAGGGATCGGATTTCGATCCTGAAAATTCTTTTGTGCATCAACCTGAGAGGAGTGCCAGAGATTACCCATGAGTGGAGACTGGAAGTGCTGTAAGAAGGTGCGATTGATAATTGTTTTCACTTCCCTTCAGACTGTCACTCCAGTTGCCTGTGCTTGCTACAGGTCCCATTGAGTTAGCTGCCGTACCTCTGCACTGCTGAAACAGTTCTAACCTCTGCCTCCCCCAACAATTTGGGATGGTATGGAAAAAACTGCTTCAACAAGAGTCTTCTGTTTAGCATAGTAAAATACCAAGCCTCTTCTAGTTAATGACCCTACTCATAACATGAGCCACTGAGTGCAGCAAGTCTGTTGTCATTGTTGTAATCACCATTCTGCTGACAAAAAAGTTAAAGTGTCCATAATTTATGAATAAAATTCAAGATCAATAAACATAGCCTTCAGCTATCATCGTCCCCTCAAAAATAAGAACTTTTAACCTCAATGAAACTGCACACACGGAGAAAATAGAAAAAAGTCAGATCTGTAGGTTCATGCTAGCATGTGAACTATATAGCCTATACCACATTACATAGCTCCTGTATCCCCTGCGGCTTTGATTTTTGAGAATGCAAATGCACAAATCACTTACATGCACTTCAAAGAGTGTCATTAACGTGCTTGGCCAGATAAAGCTGACAGATGATTTGCAGCCCCTAGTTTTACTGTCCACTGTGAGGAAGCCTAAAGTATCTAATTTAATCAACTTCAATTCGGCCCATCGCACTTACTTCACCATGCAGCTTGTTGCACTTACCCACCGGAAAATAATCCTTTCACAAGAAAAGCTGATCTGTTACCAAAATCACAAGTATTAGATGTTCTATCATGCAGAATAAAAAAAAAACGATCTGAAGTAAGGACTTGTATCGATTGGTTCCGGTTTATGGCTGTGTAGTGTTTAACTTAATTGTGCCAAGGGGGTACAATTTGAAGATGGAGGGGCGGCTCAGAGGTAATGTAAGGAAGTATTTTTTCACAGAGAGGGTTGTGGATGCATGGAACAGCCTTCCGGAGGAGGTTGTGGAGTCAATAACAGTGGTGGCATTCAAGCATGCATGGGACAGTCATAAGGCAATTCTAGGGGGTGGGGGTAGAAAGAAATAGGCTGCTGGTTAACTAGGATCTGCAGCTTATCCATTAGGTAGGGAAATGGGCAGACTGGGTGGGCCAAGTGGTCCTTATCTGCCATCAAATTCTATGTTTCTATGCCAACCCCCTCCCACTCAGCTGAAAGAATAACAATTGAGATTGTTCACTTGGGAGCTTAAGCAGCAGCCAGGTAGGAAAGAGGGCTGGAGTTATATTCTGTTTTAACTGAAATATTTGAATAGTTTGTAAGTGAAATTAGTTTTATGTGTTAAAAATTATTACCTTGAATTAGAACTGTTACATTGTAACTTTGGTGGCTTGGGGATAGTTGTTTGGCAGGGATACTTAGAGGAAATTTAAATGTGTTGTTTGCCTGGTGTTTGTAAGAGCCCTCCCTCACCCTGTTTTGTATGCCTTCTTAAATACTGAAAAGCCACGGGGTTGGGATTGAAGGGCTGAGTATTTCTGTTTGGGACTGAAATTCGAAGCAACAGGAGCTGGTGGGCCTGTGACATCGTATGGTACCTGTTGTCTGCTTACATACACTGTTAGTGGGACCGAACACACACTGGACTGTATGTGTTTGTGAGACTTGGGAACGTTATTGGTGGGGTTGAAATTGGGTTTGTAAATAACTACAGTCAGTATAGAGAGAAACTGTACTCCAGGGGAAGGGACTGAGAAAAGGGGGTGTGCTATTATAAACAGGGGGAAAATCAGGGTGGCCATATTCCACCATGGCAGGCATCTTTGGAAGGGTTGTAGGCTGCACAGGCTGTGGGATGGCAATAATTCTAAATTGGGCCTGGAGAGAGGGAGGCTGCCCACTCTGTAGACAGCTATCTTGTATCAGGAGTGAGGTATATTGGTTAAGGAGTAAGCTGTGGGAGCTGGGGGGTGTCCAAGGATAAGGGGTGTGGATATGGGCAGCAGAAGGGTGGGGCTGAGGAGGCTGGGGCAACGCCTGAAATTACAGGACATTATGTTACAGCAAGCAGGAGGGGATATTAGGGACAGAGGACCCTTAGATAGGGAAGTTGATGCTAAGGGAAAGCGTGCGGGTGAACATGCTGAATACAAAGATAGTGGAGGGGAAGAGTCAGGAGGGGCTGTTGCGGAAGCCTAAAACAGCAGACTGTGGAAGGAGCTCCTATGAATAGAAAAAGAGAGGAAGAAGAGGGTCAGTTTAGAGATGCAGTCGGGAAACTGGTTACTTGATGGAGGCTGATATAGAGTGTCACAACAAATTTGAGCTACTAAGCAACCTAGAGGGGAGGAAGGTTGGTGGAAATGGAAACCTATACAGAGGCCGGGGAGGGAGTCGATACCCATAGGGCATCACAGACCAGCTATGGAAAGGATAGACATAGTCCCAGAGGGAGAAGGGAAACATATATGTTAAGCAAATAGGGAGATGCAACATATTCCAGACATGAGGGAGGAGAGCATGATTGGAGAGAAACTGGGAGACAAGGAGGTGGGAGAGGAGCCCCCTTCAGCTGGGAGGTCAGTACCAAGGATGGGGCCCTAGCTAAAGGGGGACCCACAGAGAACCTCTGGAAGCAGGGGCACTATTACAAGGGGAGGATGGTGGGGGAGGGAAACCATCAGGGCCAGGATAAATGGTTCAGATAAGAGAGGTTAAAGGCACACCTATTCAGAGGGTTTGAGTTAAGTGGGCAAAATAGCAAGGAGGCAGAAAGGGAGGGTGACAAGGGGTCTCTAATAAGGCAGGAAGACTCCCATGAAATTGAGATCATGAATAAAGTGGGGAAGGGGCTGAGAGGGCATAGTGGAGGTAACCTATAAGGATGATGGCGGTGTTAAGGTTCTGTTACTGGGAGACTCAAGGATTAGGGGTATCCATTGGGAGGACAGGGGTGGATGCCATAGCCAGGTGAAGGTAGTGAGTATCTCTGGGCTGACAGTGCACACAGCAAAGTTCATGGTGTATGAAATGGTTAGGGATTGTGGAGGGAAACCGGATTTCTGGTGATTTGGGAACTAATGATCTAGAGGAAATAGCATTTTGGAAATCCAAGCAAGGTTCCAAGAACTTGCCAGAGTCTGTCGGGATAATGGATGCAACATTTCTTTTGAGATATTGCCAGTACCAAAGGCCTCAGTGGAGAAAAAAGAAGCTCACAGAGGTTAATGACTGGCTCAGGAAGTGGGTGAAGAGAATGGGTGAAGTAGGGAACTGGAATGGAGTTTGGGAGGATAAGGGACTATATGCCAAGGACAGGTTTCATCTTGCCCCATTAGGAAGGAAGTCCTTAAACAGGGGATGGCTGACCACATACAAGAAAGGTGGGGTTTAAACTTGTAAGGGGGGAAGGGATGAGGGAGGGGCTGACCAGAAGCCCTCCTCCAGATGAGGGAGTAGCTGCCCAAGAGGGGAGGGGAAACAGACTGGAGGTGGAGGTTTCAGGAGGAGCAGGGGAGGATGGAAGTAAGGAATCTGGGTGGGTTCGACAAAGAGGATCAGGATAAGGGTGGGGTTGGTGTTAGTAAATGCCAGGAGCTTGGGGAACAAGTTGCTGGAGTTCCAGGCCATGCTGTTCGGGGGTGGATGTGGCGGCGTCACGGAGACGTGGGCACAACAAAACCACGACTGGGACCTAAATGTACAGGGTACACTATGCTTAGGAAGGATAGAAAAGAGGTCAGAGGGGGTGGAGGGCTATGTTCATTAGAGATGATATAGAAATTGCTATGGTAGAAGAGGCAGAGGAAACGTGGAGGCCTTATGGGTCACCCACGATCCCAGCAGGAGATAAGGTCAAGCTGGAGTAGCATAGGGCCCCGGGATGAGTGATGTTCTAGAGGATGGTTTGCTGGACAACATCATTGCCCAGTGTGGTCCAAAAGGGAAGGAGTGGTGTTGATGGGGACCTTAATATGCCAGGTACAAACTGGGGAACCATGTCCTCTAAGGTGGCCAAGGAGCAGAGGCTGCTGGATGGCTTCCAGGATGTGTTCTTAACACAGCATGTGATGGAGCCCACAAGGGAGGGGCATGTCCTGGATGTGGTTCTGGCAGATGGGGATCTGTAAGGGACATAGCTGTACAGGACCCCTGACTGGGAGTGACCACAATACTGTCTGGTTTCAAATAAGCATGGGGGAGTGGGGTGAGATCTAGGACACTGGCGTGGACTTCCAGGGGGCAGACTTTATGGGCATGGAAATATTCTCAAGGATCACTTGAAGGATTACCTCAATGACAAGTGTGGAAAAGGAGATGGGAGGTCATAAAGCGGGACTTCATGGGGCAGTCAGGATCTCGCTAAGTTGAAGAACGTAAGGGAGCAAGGTCACGTAAACCATGCTGGTGGGTCCAGTGAGGTACAGGTAGCAGTCAGAGAAAAGAAGGCGACTCTACAAAAATATATAAACAACAAGAGGGATAGGGATAGGAAATGTACCAGCTTAGATCTAGAAAAGTCACCCGATGGTGAGGGGAGCAAAGTCCAGTAAAGAGCAACGGCTGGCACAGGGATACATGGAGGGAAAAGGGTTCTTCTGGTACATTGGGGAGCCGAGAAAACTAAGGGCCATCTCAGCAGATTGAGATCAGAAGGAGGGTGGGTGGAAGAGGCGAGGACCAGGCAGAGGCATTTAACGAGTACTTTGCCTCTGTGTTCACTAGGAGGGGCTGGATATCTACAAAACAAGGCATGAAGGGGATAGAAGCGCAGGAGGGGATCAGGGAGCAACAGAAATGGAGCAAGAGGGAGGGAAAGGTACTCCAGGGGGTCACATCTGGATAAGGATAAAAAGACCAGTAAGGGGAGGGACGGATGATGCTATCTCCACCAAAAGGGTGTGGTTATCCCTCAAGGTCCTAAAGAAAGACAAATCTCCTGGGCCGATGGCATTCATCCTGAAAGTACTATGGGAATTGGGACATACTGGCTGCACTCTGGCGGAGCTTTTCAGCAGGTCACTTGAGACAGGGAGGGTACCTAGGGATTGGGCGCAGAGGCACATGTGGTACCAATCCATAAAGGGGTTGAGGGAAGTACCAGGTAATTATAGACCCATCAGTTTGACCTCGTGGTGGAAAATTAATGGAGAGTATACTAAAGGAACGATTGGGGTGTACTTGGAGGAGGTGGAGGTCTGGATAGTTGGCAACATGGGTTTGTGCCAGGTAGATCATGTCAAACCAACCTTGTGGAGTTCTATGAATGAGTAACATCAGAACTGGACAGGGGTATGCCTGTGGATGTATTATTCTTGGACTTCGCAATGCTTGACTCTGTCCCCACAATGATCTGGTGGAGAAACTGATGGGGTTAGGAGTAGGCCCTTTGATGGTCAGATGGATTGAAAACTGGCTAGCTGGATGCACTCAGAGAGTAGTGGTCTGTGGGGAGCTCTCAAACCCTAGAGAGGTTGGTAGTGGGGTACCACAGGGCTCGGTCCTGGGTCCGATCCTGTTTAATGCATACATATCGGACATCAGGGAGGGTATAGGGTGTGAAATGAGTCTCTTCATGGATGACTCCAAGATGGGAGCAGTAGTTGAGGGAGAAGAGGGGAGGGTGGCCCTGCAAGGGGACCTGGACACCCTGGAAAGCTGGGCTCACACATGGAAATTAAATTTCAATATCACCAAGTGCAAGGTGTTGCATCTTGGTCAGGGAAACCCTAAACACAGGTACACCCTGGGAGGGGAGGCGCTGGAGGCCTCAATAGGGGAAAAAGACCTAGGGGTCATGGTGGATACATGTATGAATAACTCTGAGCAGTGCAGGAGAGCAGCTAGCAAGGCAAACAGGATGTTGGGATGCATCAGAGGGGATCACCCTGGAGCAGGGAAGTGATTCTGCCGCTGTACAATGGACTGGTTAGACTACACCTTGAGTACTGTGTACAGTACTGGAGACCACATTTGAAGAGGGACATACTGCTCCTGGAGAGGGTACAGAGGAGGGCAACAAAGATGATACGAGGGCTAGGGATTTGACTTATGAGGACAGACTTGAGGAGCTCTGCCTGTTTTCATTGGAGGAGAGGAGAGACAGGGCACATGATTGAGGTCTTTCAAGTACCTCAAGGGAATAAATAGGGTAAACATGGAGGGATCTTAGACTAAAGCAGGAGGTATCACCAGAGGGCATGGTTTGAAGTTGGAAGGTGGAAGGGTGAGGGGGGAAAAGAGGAGGAGGTTTTTCACCGAGAAGGTGGTGGACCCTTGGAATGCACTGCCTGGTGAGCTGGTTCAGAGATCCACAGTGGAGGGCTTCAAGAGAGGGTGGGACAGACACAGAAAGTGGATGTATCAGATGATGGCCTGTCCCGGGGGGGGGCGGGGATGGATGATAGGGGTTTCTAGAGAACAAGGGATGGGAGGGTCTCGGCACCCAACTAAGGATCTAGGTTCGAGCAGACTCGCTAGACCGTAAGGCCTAATCTGCTGGCAAATAGTATGTTAGTATGTATGAGATGTTCTTATATTGAACAGTTAGGCACATAGAATGGGTCCTGTTTATGGAGAGAGAATGGTAGTTAACAGTCAGCCTCCCCCAACTCACTTTTGAGAATAAATAGTAATATGAATAAGCAGAGTTTAAGATGTTTGCTGACACGACTCCAGAGAGTAAGTAAGGATGAACTCCACACAGAAGCAGATTGTTACTGAGTTGTTTTTTTTTATTAATTCCTCACTTAGTGGGCTACGGTTTGCTGGCCACACCACTTCCTCAGGCCCTCAGTGATGGGAGTGTTAATATTTTATTGCAATGTTTTAGCCACACAATTCCATCAAAACTTCAAAACACACTGTCACAACAATTCCCCACTGACTCCACAAAATACATTATTTATTTTTTTCATTTTGCATGTGACAATGGTGGTGTACACCACTGATCTGTTTCTAAAAGTTCAATCCAGTCTTTGCTATTTCCCCAAGCAAGTGTTGCACTGCTACATGAGATGCCAACATCCATGTATAAGACATTGCTTAAGACTAAAAATTGAACAACTCTCTGCTGTCTGTCACTCCATATATGGCTGTATAAATCATTGTTGTGATCCTAAATAAAAAACAAAAGAAAAAAAACACGTTATGCATAGTGCCCCTATAGTGAGCATCCTGCCTGAAAGGTACTCCGTGGCTTTTCCCAATCTTCCACACATGTGGACGGGCTGGGAACATTCTAAGGACGTGACCCTTGAACAACACAAGGATACTATGATTACCAGATTTACATGACAATATGTTCATTTCATGTTTTCCCCAGATTTGTTATTTTTTACCAGAAAGTGAACTGGTCACAGCCCTTTTATAGCCACGACTGACATAAAACAGTGAAACGCAATAATAAGTACAACATTTAGAAAAATTATAAATAACCCCAAGCACATTTAAAATTTATGAAACATAACTTTTTCGGCAGCTAGCCATGAATAATTAAGCCATTTACTGTGAACCATGAGTTACAATTTATGACATTATAAACTGCTCATATATATTTTTACATCCCCCCCCCCCCAGTGCGCAGCTGCCCTGTAACATTGGAATTAGCATCAGGATGACATTCCAAGTGCAGCCCTCTCCCAACATTCTGTGATGGAGCACACATAACAGTTGAAATGTTGAAAGGCCAATGAATTTCAAGATGCTGCTATTACAGGACGTTCAGTTCTGGAATCGCTGTTATTGCTTAGGTACCAGGAGAGGCCCTGGGGCACATTCCAGTAGCTCCCTAGTGACTTGGGCAATAGATGAGAAAGCTATATAAATGGAAAAATAAAGGGTAAACAAGTGAGACAGACAGTGAGATGGAAACAGCGAACAGCTTCATCTGATCAAATGCCTGTAAGGCATTTGTTACAGTGGAGCTTTTGATCTGGCTGGCTCTCACTCTTACATCCTTTCTTTTTTTCCTTTTCGTAGGCTTCTTGACGATGGAAACAGTCTAGGACACCATTTTTTGCAGTGTTCTCTGGTTCATTGTTCACAGATACTTGCAAAACAACATCCCTAATTACGGTATCTGCCAACATTAAGTGTGGGCTCGTACATCACTCTTCCAATTTTTGTTCTCAGAAGTTTCAAATACTGTTTCACTGAGTTTATTTACACCTGCAAGAAAACACAGCACCAGCGCCTGCATCCAGTGATCACAGCAGCAAGCCATAGCTACCATTTGCACAGATGCAAGAACTTGGCTGGAAAGTAACCAGCATTCTTACTGTTTTGATTTTATAACTACATTAACATATTCTCTGACCCAGGGGGCAGTTGCACAAACTTTCCTTAAACTGTGTGAAAGCAATGCTAATAAATTAAGTGTTTTGTCTGGCTGAACTACTTACTGAAACTCTTGTAGGGAGGAAAGAATGGCACTGACAAACTTGAAGGACAGTATGCACACAACATTTAAACCCGTAGATTCGGGAGGGGGGGGGGAGATAGTGGTGTTGAATAAAACAGAGTGGGTCAATGAAATCAAAAGACAAATGGCTGGTATGTCATCCTACAGGAAGCTAATAACTAGTCTGACAACCCGTTTCTCTGGTTCTCTGTGACACTGCGTGACTCCCAAATATTATTTCTGGAAATTTTTATAATTAGAAATAGGGACACTGGGACTGATATTACATCATATTGGAAACCCACTGATAACAAGAACATTGTGCCAACGAGCTCATGCTACCCTCATCACACCATAAAAGCTACCCGGAAAGGGCAATTTTTCCATGTACGCAGAAAGTGTATCACGGCACCTGGATTTGAACAATATGCCACATAACTTGACAGAGTTATGGAAGATGGATATAGCCTGAATGACATTCAGGATGTCAGACTTCATGCTACAGCCCTGCAGAGGCAATTTTGGGAAAAAAAGGGTAAAGGTACATGTTGCAGCGTAGCATACAATTGTTATTAATGTCAGCAGTACACGCTGCACCGCTAGCAGGTAGTTGGGTATCCTGATTATGCATGCCTCGTGTGTGTATATATATATATATATATATATATATATATATATATGCTTGGTGCCCTGAGTGAAACAGCACATAGCATATATAAGGGAGGCAGTATAGCAGTGGTTTATGGCTCTAAGCCCCCACTTGCATATTGTGTGACCCTGAGCAAGTCATTTAACTTCCCTGTACTCCCAGGTCACACCTGTAAACAAGCTTTCAGCTTAGTGTGCCACTCCTGGTTAAACAACTGGGGGAAAAACAGACTGAAGAAATAGAAGGTTGTGTGGAAAAGTGAAATATGTGCTGTTTTGCAGTGTAAGTCTTTCTCACTTGGAAATAGTAGCACTAGCTAAGTCCTACATTAAGTTCAAAAGACGTCCAGTTTCTGTGATTCATCTTATGTTCTGTCTGACCCCCTGTGTTTCATGTAATGAACTGCCTGCATCATTTCAAAAGACCCGTAACAGTATGCACGTGGATACCTAGTCACTCCACAAGAGCGAAGGAAGGAAAGAGCCACTGGTGTTCACATTCACCCCTTCAGTGTAGATTCCCTTTTTTCTGTCTGTTTCCATTCATGGTAACATGCATAGATAGTGGGCTTTTGACAAATAGGCAAAAAGCAGCTTTAATGTTAAAATTCAACTACACACACCACAAGTTAGCGGAGCTCTTCAACATCTCTCTGAGGACTGGATGGGTGTCCCAAGACTGGAGGGTGGCCCATGTCATGCAGATCCACAAGGGGGGGGGTCGAGGGAGAAGGCAGGAAATCACAGGCCCGTTGGCCTGATGTCGGTGGTCGGCAAGGTGATGGAGGCTATAATCAAGGATAGGCTAAGGGGTTACTGGAGCAAAATGGGTATTTGGATGATAGGCAGCATGGCTTTGTCCCAGGAAGTTCATGTCAGATGAACCTTGTGGAGTTCTATGACTGGGTGACAAGGGCCCTGGACTGGGGTAGGCTGGTGGCCGTCCTCTTTCTGGACTTCAGCAAGGCATTTGATCTGGTGCCCCACAATGGCCTGCTGGCTAAACTGAAGGAAATGGGGATAGGAAGACAGATGTTAAGATGGATAGGAAATTGGCTGTCTGAGCATACTCAGAGGGTGGTGGTTGGGGGGCAAGCCTCACCCCCAAGGTGGGTTACCAGTGGGGTGCCCCAGAGGTCAGTGCTGGGGCCACTCCTGTTCAATGTCTATGTCTCAGACATATGGAAGGGGACCAGAAGTGAAATGAGTCTCTTTGCAGACAACTCAAAGCTGGGTACCATGGTGGATGAGGAGGAGGGGAGGGTGGCCTTGCAGGAGGATCTGGAGCCTCTGTAAAGGTGGTCAGGAAAATGGAAACTAAAATTCAATGTTGGGAAGTGCAAGGTTCTGCACCTAGGAGTCAGAAATCCAGGCCAGGGATATACACTGGGAGGAGACAAAATTCAAGTCACGGAAGGTGAGAGGGACCTGGGGGTAGTGGTAGATGTCAAAGTGAACAACTCAGAGACCTGTAGGAGGTCAGCAGCAAGGGCAAATAGGATGCTGGGATGCATCACCAGGGGGATTACCTCCAGAAAGGCAGAAGTGATCCTACCCATGTACAACTGCTTGGTCAGGCCACACCTCAAGTATTGTGTACAGTTTTGGAGACCACATTTAAAGAGGGATGTTCCACTCCTAGAGCGGATCCAAATGAGGGAAACCAAAATGATCCAGGGCCTGGGGGAGAGGACGTATGATAAGAGGCTCAGGGAGCTCGACATGTACACCCTGGAAGAGCGGAGGGACGGGGGAACATGATAGATGTCTTTAAGTACATAAAAGGGATCAATAAGGGGGGCCCAGTCAGGGTGCTCCAAAGGTAGGAGGAGGGGACAATGAGAGGGAATGGGTGTAAGATGGAAGGGGGCAGGCTTAGAGGGGAGAGGAGGAGATGTTATTTCACTGAAAGGGTGGTGGAGCCATGGCATGCACTGCCTAGGGAGCTGGTGGAGGCAGACACTGTGGCCGGGTTTAAGAGGGGATGGGACAGGTACAGGGGGAGGGTAAATCTGACCAGGTCCAATGCAGGTGGCACATCTGTGACTGGGGACAGTATAATACAAGGGGAAGGGGAGGACACCAAAATTGTCCCTCAGTGCGGGTACTGAAAATCAAGCAGACTCTTAAGACCATTAGGCCTATTCTGCTGCCATTTTAGCATGTTAGTTTGTAAGTATAAGCATCATGCGGATATTTGTTTGCACATGTTGATTCTGTTATATCCAGCACACACACCACAGCCTTCTGAGTGGTTGTGTTTGTTTCAGTCAGCTTTTGACAAATACCTGTATGAATACTGTTAGAGCTATTACAGCTGCCCCAGTGATGGATGACATGATCAGATATTGCATACTGTACTGCAAAGTGAAATATATTTATTTATTTAGTTTTTTGTTAGCTGGGTACGTACACTAGACAGCATGGCTGCCTATTTTCAGGTACGACCCGACATATTACAACAAAGAGTATGTAGAACAGTAGATACAAGAAAACATCATGGGAACAAGTACAAGTCAGACATAGTACACATACACAACATTTTCAGCAATGACAGTACATTTGCAGGAATCTACATGTAGTAACAAAACAGGAATATAAGTGCAAATAACTAACAGTCATAAGTCATACAACTAGTGAGTAAGTGCTTGAAGAGAGGAAACAGCAAGATTTCCAAGCAGGTTGGAGAGTAGTAGAGCTTGGAGCCAGTAGGCAGCTGGAAGGAACCAGTACAGGAGTGGGTGGATAGAGAACAGGAGCAGGGTTCAGAGCTTAGAAGAGCCATACAAAGCTCCTGTTTGAAGCTGCATGGAGAAGAGAAGATTCTTAGACTCGGTGGAAGGGAGTTCCATAGTTTACGGGCCCAGCTAGACAAAGCATTCTCTCCATTTTGGTTTTACATCTCGGTTGGACAAGAAGGGATTTGTCAGCTGATCTGAGTGGGTAGGTAGAGGTCACAGGTTTGAGCAGTAGAGCCAGTTTGTCAGGTATCTGGGAGGAGAGTATATTCTTTATAAAATAGTAGGAAGTAAACTGACAGAAGGCTGAGGGGGAAACCATCCCAGACTGGAGTATAATGAGCTGAGCAACTTTGGGTAAAGACAGAGCAAAACGGCAAATGCTGTTGTAGCAGACATTCCACTTTTGGAGGAGTCCTCCCATAGTTGCCGGAAAGGCTATTACCCATTTGCCAGTTTGGGTCTCAGGATCCCTGTGCAATGGCATCCTCGCCAGATATATATATATATATATATATATATATATATATATGTATATATATAGAGAGAGAGAGACATCTTAATAATTGCAGGCCCATTTCTATTCTACCAGTGCTATCCAAGATGCTGGAGAAATTAGTGAGTAATCAGTTAAGGGAGTATCTTGACAATGCTAACCTCCTAAACCCAGCTCAATCTGGATTCAGGGCCAAGCATAGCACTATCACTGCACTAGCCAAGGTCACAAATGACTGGCAATCCGAATTAGATAAAAAAAATAATGTCTATGCAGTATTCCTGGACCTGAGCAAAGCATTCGATACTGTGGACCACGAGCTACTACTTTCATCTCTGTACTCCATTGGCCTAGATCTATCCTCATTTAAGTGGTTCAGATGCTATCTCACCGGTAGGTCACAGCAGGTAAAAGCTGAAGGTGACCTGTCCCCATTAAAACCACTGTCAAGAGGAGTCCCCCAAGGTTCTATTCTGGGTCCTATCCTTTTTGCCATTTATATAAATAACATTGATTCAACCCTTACCAATTCCTCTGTACACCTCTTTGCTGATGGCACTGTTTTGTATGTCAGCAACCCTTCGCTTGCAGCTGCTCGTGAAATCCTACAAACAGAATTCTTCTTGCTACAATATCAGTTACTTGAGAAAAAGCTTCTGTTAAATGCGAAGAAAACTAAAGCAATGATATTCACAAATCAAAGCTCCACCAGCACATCCTCTCCAATCATTCTCCCCCAGCTATGCAATATACTTGGAGAAAATCTGGAGTATGTAGAAAACTTCAAATACCTAGGTGTGTGGATTGACAACAGACTTGACTTCACTCATCATTTAGAAGAACTGTTAAAAAAGCTTCGCCAAAGGCTTGGCCTTCTCTATAGATTAAAACCTTCCTAAACAGAGACTCAAAGATGAGGTTAGTCCAGGCCATTTTCTATCAGTTGTTGACTATGCAGACTTCCTTTATAGTCACTGCCCCATCTCCTACCATCACAAGTTGGATACCTTATATCATAGAGCAATAAGGTTCATTACAGATCTGCCATCTAATACTCATCATTGCTCTCTTTATGCTGCAGTTGGGTGGGTTTCCCTTCACCTCGGAAGGAACAGAAATACAGCACTATGGGTTTACAGAGCGTTGTCAAAAAAACTGCCAAACTATATCCTGGACTGCTTCACCCAGACCTCTCTTAGCTCCTATGCCCTAAGAAGCAACAACATCATCCTGCTCAAATTGCCCAAATTCAACACCAGGCTAGGAGGCAGCAATCACTAGTCTTTCTAGCTATAGCATGGAACACCCTACAAAAATCCCTAAAACTGTCCAATATCATTCCATTTGCATCCTTTAAACAGCACTGTACAATCTTCTTTAAAGAGAAATGCAATTGCTACCACTAGAGCTAGCATTGTCATCTCACCAATCTCCCTTCAAACCATATATGGCATATTCCTTCCAGACAGACACCACATCTTATGGCAACCAGTAATACCTTCACCATCCTAGTATTACATTATGTTGAGGTCTGCCATGCCTCACTGGGATATGTATATACTGTACATACTGTAAATATTAGCTTAACTTTCCTGTAACCGTTTTTTTATCATGTGAATTTACTGTACATCACTGTGTTTATAAACGTTATTTTCCCCTGTATGTATAACTGTCTTATATAAGTGTATGATGTATCTGTTGTGTATCAACTATTGAATCTTGACCTTATCAAGTCCATCTTGTAAATGAGCCTTGCTCAATGATGTTCACCTGAATAAATAAAGATTTGGTGATGATGATGATGATGATGATGAGAGAGACAGTGAGAGAGAGACAGAGAGAGAGAGAGAGTTATACAGTAGCATGCTTTCTCCTTAATAAATAACCTTAACCTTACTGGAGTGTATAGTAATTTGGTGGAGTTGCTGTACCTCAAAACACACTCCATGCAAAAGAAGGCTCATCCCAGAGTAGAAGCACTTGCCACATGTGTCACTGGATTCACTTTTCTACCGTCACACAGGTATTTAAACTGCAATTATGAGTGTGCTTTGATACTTTGAAGTTGTCCATACAATAAAATTAAGTTTAGCCATGTATGATGGCCCTGTGTAATAATTTTTGTGAGCTCTCATTTCAGATCTGGTTTATTTGACATGCTGAGCACCTGGGCACAAACCTGCACCTGTCATTAGCAGCAATTGCACTGCATTCATTGAAAGTTGTCTGTAAGGCCTACCTCCCCCTTTCTTTTTATGTTGGCACGCTTACGCAGCCAACTTCTTGGGACAGTGCAGCTTTGGAGGCGCGGTCGCTGTTGGGTGAATGCAGGGCATGCATCAGTAGGTGTGTCCTTCATTCCCTAATCAGCCTACATGCTAGCGCCACACCATGCATACATAATGTAGCGAGCACGTCTAAGAAAAGGTCCACTGCAATCCGAGCAAAGCTCGTCATACGCAGCGGGCCTTTTCTTGCCGTGCTCGCCGCCATTATGCACATGGCGGTTCACCGGCCTCTGAACTGCTGACTTCGGGGGTGCCCAATCCACCTGTCGGTTACCCCTGCCCTGCCTGCTGTACTGCCGATGGGGGAGCCCACTCCCCGTCAGCATAAATAACTCCCCCCATTTGTTATATGCCGAGGAGGTGGCCAATCCCCCTCAGCTCTAAACCCCCCCCTCTACTTGGGTGCCGATGGGGAGCCCACTCCCGTCAGCATGAAGAATCCCTCCCCATTGTGGAAATGCCGAGGGGTGCCCAATCCCCTCAGCTCGGCGCGCCTTTCTTTGTGTGCCGACGGGTGCCCAATCCCTGTTACATAAATCCCACACACCCTGCTAGGTGCTGACGAGGGTGCCCAATCCCCATCAGCTGCAGACCCCAAAACAGGTGGTGGCACGCTGGGGAGCCCACCCCAGCGCACAAACCCTGAAATACAAAACTGTCCTGCGACGCTTTTTTTTTTTACCTGTAAACAGAAAACAGTCCCCGTAGTCTCCCTACCCACCACCCCACTCACCCACTGTGCACCCTGCCTCCCCACACCCCTCACCCCATACTTACCTCTGGAGCTTGGCGCAACGATCTTCGGTGGACTGGGAACACATCTGCACTCTTCAAAGCCGACCACGAACTGAGGAAATGCCAGTAAGCTGTATAATGGCATGCATAGGATTTTTTCAACTTTGATGCATATCTCGGGCATTTTTTGGACTTTTGGCACCAAATTTTCAACATGGGGTTTTTGGGACCCCTCCTCATGAATTCTGTCACTGTTATGACATTAAGCGGTCCTGAAAGGTGATTTCACAGTCACTGCACGGAATCACCTTTCGGGACCAATTAATGCAAGGACAGTGGCAGTGTTCATGAGGAGGAGCTCTAAAGCCATGTTGCAAATTTGGTGGAAAAACTGCAAAAAATGGCTGTTTTACGAGCGTGCATTGTGCAGTTGCTACGCACGCTCGTAACTTCACGAATTCGCAATATTTT
Organism: Neoceratodus forsteri; assembly: GCA_016271365.2. Classification (NCBI taxonomy): domain Eukaryota; kingdom Metazoa; phylum Chordata; order Ceratodontiformes; family Ceratodontidae; genus Neoceratodus; species Neoceratodus forsteri. The sequence continues at coordinate 254,686,660 of CM028133.1, forward strand.
CACACCAGATTTTCAACATTGTCATTTTCCTGCACATCCTTGTGAACAGTACAGCTGTCATTTTTCACATCCTGGCCAAAATGTGTTTCCGCACTTCCGGCGCACAATAGCATGTCGCTGTGGGAAATCAGTGTTTGAGGCAGATTACGAAAATGACAGTGACACTGTTCATGAGCAGAGATCCTAAAATACCTATGTTGACAATTTGGTGATGATACTCCATAAAATGACTGTTACGAGCGTACTACGCACACTCGTAACTTCGCGAATTTGCAGTATTTTCATGCCAGATTTTCAACATTGTCATTTTTCTTTTCCTCCTTGTGAACAGTACAGCTGTCATTTGTCACATCCTGGCTGAAATGTGTTTCTGCACTTCCAGCGCACAATAGTGCGGTCGCTGTGGGAAATCAGCATTCGGGGCAGATTACAAAAAATGCACATGACACTGTTCATGAGCAGAGGTCCTAAAATGCCTATGTTGAAAATTTGGTGACAATACTCCATGAAATGACTGTGTTACGAGTGTGTGTTGCGCAGTTTGCACACATGCTCGTAACTTCACAAGCTTACAATGGTTTCACTCCAGATTTTCAACAGTGCCATTGTTCTGCACCTCCTAATGAACAGTACAGCTGTCATTTTTCACATCCTCACCATTCACAGTTCCGGCACAGAATAGGACGGTCGCTGTGGAAAGTCCGTGTTCGAGACACATTATGAAAATGACAGTGATACTGTTCATTAGCAGATGTCCTAAAATGCCTATGTTGAAAATCCGGGGACTAAAGTCAATAAAATGAGTGTTTTACGAGCGTGCATTGCGCAGTTCGCATGAACGCATGCTCGTGACTTTGTGAATTTGTAATAGTTTCACTCTAGCTGTTTGTCACTGGCATTTTTCCATACCTCCTTATGAACAGTGCAGCTGGCTGAAATGTGTTTTCGCATGTCCGGCAGATAATTGTAATGAAAACGCTGTGCTATTACCAGTTTTCGGACAGTTCAGGAAATGATGGTGACACTATTTATGAGCAAAGGTATTAAAATGCCTCTGTTGAAAATTTGGTGCCGAAAGTCTCTAAAATTACTGTGTTGCAAGCGTGCATTGTGCAGTTTCCATGCACTCTTGTAACTTCGTCAATCTGCAATATTTTCATGCCACATTTTCACCACTGACATTTGTGCACATCTCCTTATCAACAGTCCAGCTGACATTTTTCACAGCCTGCCCAAAATATCCTTCCACAGCTGTGGCACACAATGGCGTGCTCGCTGTGCAAAATCACCTTTTGGGACACATTAACAAAATCACAGCACTATGCATCTCTACCTCCGCAACTCCCACTGCCAATGCCAGCGCGACAACCTTTGGCATTGACAAATGCTTGTTTTATATACTGGTATATATTTTTGTTCACCTGGATAAGGAAAAGTAGCTTTTGGTATTATTATAAATACTATTTTTTCAGGAGTGACTTTTGATTTGCTTTTGTAAATAAGTGTGATCATAATTTGTTTTGGCATTCCCATGCAGATAAAAGGTGTAATGAAATATCATGTGAACAGGGGCACTTCAGGTAAAATTACCAATTTTAGAACAGACTCAGTACAGCACCTGATATTTCATTGTAAGTGCTGCTGATTTACAATATTACTTAACAAGTTATCCACCTTGTATTTACCTCTTCACGTTGAGACCAAGAGCTGCACAACTCATGAGAGTAACAAGGAGTCTGCAGTAGCATTTTATTACAGAAAACTGGGTTTGCATGCCCCATCTGCAGCGTGCATGTTTGCATGCTATTTAGACTACATGTAGTGCTTGCTTCTGCTCCAGGACTCAATTAAGGACAAACCTTGGCATAATGCAGGCATGGTTAGAATTTAATTTTTAGTATATTTAAAGGACAGCTCTGCTCCCTCCATAATATTTCACTTTCATCTTTTTTCTACACATAGTCTTTCGCTGCAATTGTTTAATTGTGCATTTAGAACATCATGCAATGACCTGTAGATAGCAACGCACCATATTTCGGTATCTCTAAATAGACTGTCACTGTGCAATGCCTCCCAACCCCAACACAACTCTAAAAGCGTTGTAAAAGTCTGTCATGCGCAGTATTCAGGACATAAGATTTGGGATCTAAACACCACTAGCAATTCGTTTTGGTGCCTTCACCAGCTAGAATGACAAACTCACAGCAAACTGCTGCAAGACACCCATGCCATGTCACAGTTTAAAAGAGCAGCCACTGAACATCTGAGCATTCCCGGCTCTCTGCGTGTGACTTTTTTTTACTACGTTTTATGGCGATCTCTCTCTCTCTCTCTCTCTCTCTCTCTCTCTCTCTCTCTACTCTCTCTACTCTCTCTCTCTCTCCCTCTTCCTCTCCCCCTTCCTCCCTCTGCCCCCTCCCTCTTCTGTCTCTCCCTCTCTCTTGCCCCATCATGTTGCAAGGGGACAGAGACAGAGAAACAGAGAGCAATTCAATGCATTCCTTTCTGAATGGACCTGAAGTTTACAATAGAGATTATTTTAGTGTTCCCTTCCTTATTAGGTCAGTGATGCACACTTAACAAATGAATAAGAGTTGAGGATTTCATGGTTTATGATAGTAAATGTTTTTTTTTTCTGTGTGTATTTTTTTACAATGACATGACAGACAGCTGCAAATAACAGCTTTGTTACGTCCCAATTAACGGACTCAGTTATAGTAAATGACCAGACCAGCATAGCAATCTAGCTAGTCCACTACTTGCAAACTTCTACACTCAGTGCTGCATACTACAGTACATGCTAAATAATGACCTAGGACCAAACTGGGTTTCTTCTGATAAATATATAGACTTAGGGTGGGATATTCAAAGCAGTTGCACAATGCACAACAGGGTTGCACCTGCACAACTGCAGAAATGCGCTGGAGAGCAATATTCAGCAGCAGCAACCTCGCAGTGCAAGTGGCCATGCACCAATGCACAATGGTAATGTATGCATGTGCAAGTGCAAGGGGTGTAGCCATGAATAAGTGGCGCAGTGTGATATTCAACATTGGACAAATGGAGCAAGCATGGAGCAAATGGAAAATGCACAGAGCACACTTGATCCTATAAAAAGAGGGAGCAAGCAGGTGAAGGACACTTGTGCCAGAGGGGAGCAGGAGAGAGGGTGATAGAGAGAACTGGCAGAACAGCAGGAGGGGTGCAAGAGAGGGGTAGAGGCAGTGAGAGAGTGGGACAGCGTGGGAGTGTGAGAGTGTGTGTGTGAGTGGGTAAGACAGTCGAGGAGGCAACAGTGTGCGAGTGGGCCTGTGACACCCAGCACAGGAGGGGCACCACAGGTGCCCAGAGAGGGGGGGAGGTGGGGGCCACAGCCCACAGGCCGCCAGCCAGGGGCAGGAAATGCAGGCATGTGCACAGCACAGCAGGAGACAGAGCAGCACACAGCCAGTGGGGGCCAGAGGAGTCAGCTGCCTAGGGGGGACAGGACAACAGAGGCCATGGCCAGTGCCTGCTTCCAGATGGAGATGGTAATAAGGGGTATGGGGAGGCAGGAGGCAGTGTGATGCAACCATGGAAGGGCCCGTTGACAGTATGCCTGGAACAGGTGGTACCGTGTCTGTGCCCCACACTCTGGAGGAGCACACAATACCTTTATCTGGCATAGCTCGGCACTGTGCCACAGGTTTGAGAGTGGGGACATCCCCACTGGCCACCTAGTAGGTGAGTATGCTGAGACCATGGGCAGCCTGGCACAATAGGGCAAGGGGTGGGGGCTTCCGGGTGCAGCTGGGGAGGCTGGGGGGGTGCAGCAACACAGTCCACCATGCTAACCATATCCCTCTCCACACAGGTGACATTGGCTACCCACTCCGGCCCTGGCTGCTCACCCCATACTGGCACCCGTCTACCCCTGCGAAGGAGTGATACGAGGCACACGCCAGCACACGGAACATCATCAAGCATGTGTAGGCACGGTTCCATTGCCAAGACAGGTCTGGTGGTGCCCTACAGTACAGACCCTCAGAGGTCTGCGACCTATTCCTGGCCTGCTGTATACTGCATAACATGGTCACGGACTGTGGGACAGCTGTCAAGGTCGAAGAGGGGTACAGCAGTGGGGATGACGTGGCCGCTGGGCAACATGGCGGTGGGCAACCCCCCAGGTGAAGGGAACCCCGGCTGACCAGGATGTCCCGGTAGTACAGGGCCATGATTGTGGAGGAGCACTATGGTGCATGCAGGGTAGGTGAACATGCCCCCATGCATGGAATGGCAACTGTGGCACAGTGCACAGGCCTGTGTGGATGAGCCCTGTGTCTGGGACAGCTGGAGGGGTGCATGGCCGGGCACTGGGCGGGACCCTGCGGCAACACACAGCACAGCACACCTCACCACACACACACCCACACCCCCACATGCCCCCGCACACACCCACACACGCACACAGGCACCCGCAGTCACGCGGCCAGACACAGGCACCAGTCATGTGTCAGACGCCGAGCCCTGGTGCACAGTGGCAGTTGGCACTGTGCTGGCATCATCATGCAGATGACCCACTGGCCAGCATCCGGGCGGGTGCGTACACGGCCCGTGTGCGGCGCCACCCATGGATGCCATGTCTGTGGAACACACATGCACACACCACACCTCTGTGCACACAGGGCAGTGGCAGCAGACTGCGGACAGGGAGGTGGCTTGTTCAGGACCACTGCACCGTTGTATGGCTGCCATGGACACATGGACGGCCCTGCTGAGGCCACCCAGCAGACCCAGGCTGTGCAACGGCCATAGGGGGTGTCTGTGGCAGTCCCCCATGGGTGTTGCTGCGGGACCATGACCGAGTCCTCGCAGGGGTCTGCAGGCTCCCGAACAGGCCTTCTCCAGGCATGCCCGGAATGGCCACAGTAGATCCTGGTGTCAACACCAAGGAGTCGCACGGTGCTGTGACTGAGGGGAGGAGAATGCACTCCACAGGGTCTGTGGTGGATGGCCATACACCATGGTGGACAGTAGTGCTAGGACGACCGTGACCACAGAGGTAAGCCAATCCTGGGCTGCGGTCATGTCATCCCACAGTCGGGTGTTGTCGGCCCGGAGCTGTGCAATGTCCCTGTTATGCTGCTCTGCAGCCTGGCGCATCTCAGTGCTTAGTGCATGTACCCTTGCCATGAGCAGCACTTGTTAGTCCATGGAAGCCCGCAGCAGACGGGTGTGCTCAGGGAAAGGGTTGGCGCCCAGGGGAGCCTGGGTGATGCACCGACCCATGGGTGGTGTTTGACCTCACTGCCCAGCTCCCCGCTCAGGTGTACACTGCACAACAGGGTCCTCATGGAGCTGAACATTCACCAGCGCACTGTCGGTGGCCACTGCATCCGGCCCTCCAACGTCCCTATCCATCTGCCACTGCTGCCCCTCTGGCCACTGTGCAGTGCCTGTGTGGCTGCACCACTACTGCCACCACCTTTAGCCGGTGCCGCTACGCTGGCACACATGGCGACACTGGGGGTGGTGGCTGGTGTCTGTACATCTGCCACCAGGGCACTGCCTATGCTGCTGGGTAGGGTAAGTGGTATGGATGCCTCCCCCTCATTGGCAATAACACTGATCAGGACGATGGTGACATCATCATCGATGTCAGACCCCACTCCAATCTGTGTCTCTGCACACTATTATCCATGGCTGGCGTCCCACTGGAACACAGCCAAGGCCTCGTCCGCCACCACACCACAGGCATCCGGACGGACAGCGGTGTTGGGCTGTAGCCGATCTGGCCCCGGACACCAGTGGAGGTGGAAGGCCAGTCATCCAGGGTCTGTCCCACCCCCATGGCAGGCATCACTGCCCCTGCCATAGCATGCTAGCACTCTGGTGCTGAAGGGGAATACAGTCACATTAATGTCACTGCCACACAGGCCAGCCCCCCCACCCACTGCCCCCTGCCCCAGATGCTGCAGTACCTACCATGCAGTGATGGGCTCCCACCTGTCTGGAAGCCACCACCAGGCACCCCCTCGAAGGCACTGCGCCACATGGTAGCCACCACCATCTCCTCCTGTGGCATCAGCTGTGGCACGTCGGGCTGACCACCACCCGTGGCTGCACATGCAGCCCGGATGGCAGTCACTTTCTCCTTTATCCTATGCCTGTCAGTGCCAACCTTTTTCCTGCACTCCTGCGCAGACCACTGATGGATGCCCTGCTGATTCACAGCCACTGACACCACCTCCCATGCTGCAGCCCTGGCCTGTGGGGTGCCTGTCACGCCCCTCAGCAGAGGTTCCCTGTCGAGGTACTCTTCGAACAGGGCACCTGTCTCTGCCTTGGTAAAGTTGGGCCTACGCTTGCCTGCAGGCCCACACTACTCACTGTCCTCGTGATCAGTCATAATGCTTCCTGTGGGCAATGACAGGTGGTCAGTGTCTACTGCAACCCACATCACCCGCCCAATCCACTGTCCCGTCTTTCCCCAAGCAACGCATCTTACCTCTGAAGGATGCAATACTGGTCCATGTCCTGTACTGTTCTGCAGCGTCTTTATAGCGCGTCACATGAAAATGAGCAGATGTGCAACTGTAATGAGAATGCTAATGTCCCCCATGCACCACAGATAGGCTGATAAGCTAATCTGCATATGCTGGCTGAATATCGCGATCTTGCTTCTTGTGCAAGCACAAGCTGTGGCGCAAAATTGTGACGTGCACAATAAAACTGTCAGTACGCATGCGCGCACTGCCAGTGCCTATGCCAACAGTGCAGTATACGCTCACTGTGCAATACGCGATACAGTGCTTGGCCGCTATTGGGCATGTGGCACTTGGGCGCTATGTGGCCTATGGTGCTCAGGCACCATGGGTGCTACTGGTTCATAGCCTGTGGCCCCCACATGCCCCATTGTGCAGCATGCATGGTGGTCCGAATAGCACAGATGCGCACGGTGCACATGCTGACCCTTGACACCAGGCTTCCTCTTTGCCCCTCAGGGTGCTCCGCACCACATGCCAGGCACATATTGCACATCCCTGGGGATGTGCGATTGCCCTGGGCAGTGCATCTTTGTGCAAGGCGTGCATCCACAGCACGTGGAGCTTGTGCACTACAGGGCGTCATTTTGAATTGCCTTCCAGAGGTACAGCAATGCCGTGCCACAGCAGTGCCAGGGCTCCGGATTGTACACAGGTGGAGCTAGTTAACCTTGTGGCCTTGATGGAGCCCCACACAGGCAGCCCGTTTGGGCAGGTGCCCCTTGCAAGGCCACGAACAGAGGTGTGTCAGGAGGTGGCAGAGGAGCTCGAGCAGGCCACTGGTGTCCAGCGCACCAGTGAGCAGTGTCACCACCACTATGGGGACCTGCAGCGGAGGGACCCAGAGAGGCTCCAAGCACTGCTGGCATGCGTCCGAAGGGGTGCCGTGCCACGGCCAGGTATGTGTGCATCGCTTGTGTCAGTGCCTGTCCAGTGTTCTGTGGGGCCGGCAGGGTCGCATTTCATGCTGAGGAGGGAGGGCACTGGAGCTGCATGCCCTGTGGCCCAGAGTGGAGCAACGTGTGTGCACTGTGCCACTGCACCGTGGCTGGGCTGGGCCAGGGAGCACGCTGTGCTGGGGGGGCATATGGTGATGCCAGGTACTGACGTGTTGTTCTCGATGTTTCCATCCTAGGCCCTGAGGATCAGAGGAGGGCCTGATTGGGTGGTGCTGTGGGTGGGCCACGGAGGGCCAACACAGGGGTATCACCACAGGGTGTAGGCCGTGGGGGCGGTGCTGCAGGACTGGCACATGGTGCACTGTGGTGTGCAGGTAGGCACAGTTTCTTGCTACATTGTTGTGCAAGGTGGGCAGCGGGGGTAGGGGTGGGCCACAGCCCCCTGTGCACATAGACATTGCAGCTGTGTACTGCCCATGGTATCTTGTGCCATGCTGTGGCCATCACACATGTGTGTGGCTGCCGCAGGTGGGCTGTGGCTGCATCTGGCTGCCAGCTGTGCCACTGCCATCCTGCCGCTGTACCATGTTGCCTGCCTGCCATGGTGGTGGTGGTGGTGGGTGGCCCATGGGTGGTGTTGGTGTGCAGCGTTCTGCATGGCTGTTGTTTGCTGAGTTGGTGGCACATGTGGATGCACCCACTGCAGGTGGCTGGGTGCCATTCCAGAGGTGCGTGTCACCACTGTCCGCTGTGCACAGTGGGTGGGCTAGGGTGTTCCGGACATGCACTGATAATGTATTCCCTCCTTTGTCCTAGGTGTCTGTCAGCCAGCTGTTAACACCCACCTCCTGAGGAGGATCCTGGAGGTGACCACTGCCATGCTGCAGGTGGTGAGGATGCTGCAGAGGTCATTCCGCAGGCAACAGTGCCAGGCAGTGGTGGGACGAGGCCACCCATAGGGTCCATTGGTCTGCAACCCTTCAACTTCCCTGTCCCCCCTTACCATGCCCTCCCTTGTCCCCTTGTGTAGCACTGCCCCTGTCCCTTTACCTCCCTTCCTTGGCTATGCCTTTCTGTACATAGTTTCCCCATTCCTTGTTCCCCGTCCCCTGTGCCTTGTATATATGTATTATATATATTGTGTTTTATATCTGTTCTTAATACATATTATTATGGTTACCCATCTGTGTCCGGGTCTGCTTTGCGGCTGGCATGTGATACCATTCTGCAGTGGTGTGCATGGTGGCTGTGTGGTGCTCCTGAGGTGTCCAGGGAGTTGTGCAAGGTGGTGTTCTCCCATTGGTTGGTGGCTGTGCCCTGGTGCAGTCGTGGACTGTCTGTTCTGGTTGTGTGGTGAGTGTGTTGTGTGCTGTTTGCCTGTGTGTTGCCGGCTGTGATCTGGGTGGCATGATGCATGCCTTCCTGTGGGGGGTTGCCAGTGGTTGTTCACCCATGGCCATTGGTGCCACCCTACCTACGTGCACTGCTGTGGTTAGCATGGGCGGGGGTCTGCTGCATCCCCATGTGCACTGGACGGTGTTCCGTCGTGTGCTTGCCATGCCTCACTCCTGGCACCCTCAGCACCCTGGTGGCAGCACATTCCACCCCAGTGGCTTGCTCCTTGCTGTGCCTGTTGTCGGCCCCATGCGCATCCCTGGTTGTACTGTTGCACATGTTGGGTTGCTCCCTGGTGCAGCCCTGGGTGCACTATGGTGCATCTGTGAGATATTCAGCCAAGTTGCACTGCCGTATCCTGCCTTGCGCAACCTTTGAATATCGCACTCAGTGTGCCATGGCACAGTGGATTTGCACTGCGCAGGTCTTGCACCGACCTCTGGCGCATTTCTGAATATCCCACCCTTGGTGTTTAACAACCAGGGCCCTGACATTTATGAAGTTTATAGCTGGGGAAATTGTTTAACAAGGAATTACCAGGAAAGACCCACCAAACCAGCACTTGCTTTCAGGTGTAAAATGAGAGCACAAGGAAGTTAAGTGGCTTGCTCAGGGTCACACAGTATGCAAGAAGGAGATGATGAGATTCAAACAGATGTCTCCAGGTTTGCAGTTCACTGCCCTACCCACTATGCTATACTGCCTCCTATTTGATTTGGACCTTCAAAATGGCCATTGTGAGAACTGTGCAAGCAACCCATACTAGGCATGCTTTATATTCTTTACTTTTCTTTCTACTGCCATGCCATGGTTTTCTACTTTTAATAGACAAAAAAAGATTCAAGACATGAAAACAGCAATGATGTCATTTTTTGCATTACTCTAAAACGCCGTAGAATACCTGCAGTTTACCAGCGGCAGAAAAAGTCCATTATCTTTACCAGCTCTTTGTATGTTAATGCATGCACACATTGTGTATTCAGAATAATGAGGCCGACAAATATAAAAGCCGCAGTGTAGTCTGATAATATTACCTGTTGCTAATTGTCTTACTTACCTCTAATGTTACTGTGTCTTGTGCGAAGACATGTCTGCCCTACTAATGTTGCACCACTCCACACTGTCCTTGTATACCTCCTTCAATACATTGTTTAATAGATATAAATACATTAATCAAAACTATTACAGTACATGGCAGCACTACTGTGATTGTCATTTATTCCTGACTTACTATTGCTATTCATGTTTGGCGCTACGCTAAGACAGAGAGACCTCCTGTTGTGTTTCAAATGCAGATCTCAACAGATTCAACTGGAGATAGAAACACTGTAGCCATGGACTGCCTGTCTGATAGCATGTTACAAAACGTACAACGTATCACTTTCTGCTGCTTTTCAGTGCTACAGAGTGGTCTATATAACAATTCTACAGATAAGACACAAAGTATAGCACTGTTCTCAAACCATATTTACAAACTTAGAAATCCAAAAAGAGAAAAGGAAATCCGCTAACCTAAATCGCAGGGCTGCTCAACCAAAAAAAAAAAAAATAGAGCTTCAGCTTCAGTGCTCTTTATTAATAAAGACTACTTACTGCCAACTGTGTTATTGGTGAGCAAATTCATGGGTGGTCAAATGGTAGGAGAACCCCCCCCAAAAAAAAAGACAACAACTTTACATAGCACTTTAAATAATGCAAAAAGGATTTATTTTCTTTAACTTAACTACAAATTGCAATACGGTGCTTACAGCAATTCAATGTAATACAAAAGTACTGTCTCCTACCATACATATGACCCACCTGAGTCCAGTGCACCTAGGCACTACTAACCCCTGCACTTCGCCACTGTGGCTTCCTGAGGGGGTGCAATTCCATATCCCCTTCATTCTTTAATACTCAAAGTGCATGTGCAACATAATTAGAGAATTCTAAAATTTAACAACTGCCTTAATCACTTAAATACAGCTACATTTATCAACAAAGTGGCCATTAAAGCCTATGTTCCATTTATATGTTAAACATTTCTGCTGAAAATACATTTAAACATTACTCGAAGTTCTAAAATAATAGACTGTTCACTTTAAATGTATTCACAGCATATGCAATTCAAGAACCTATGCCCTGCTATATGTATGAGTGCATTGTTATACACTTTAGGTTCACAATGTGTATATAAAAATATATATGTGTAACAAGACGTCCCATTCAATGTTGCCTCCTACAAACATGCAGCACCATGCCAAATCAATTCATTTAAATAAGTAGCTATGTTTATTCTATTGTTCCTAATTCTACAACAAATACTAAACCCCAAATTCACAGTATCATAGTACAACTGCAACTCAATTCAATTTACTAATGTCTGTCAATGAATGGGCTCGCCCATAACAGAGTCAGACTGCACTCATTATTGATGGTATTTGTTACATATATATATTTTTATATACACATTGTGAACCTAAAGTGTATAACAATGTAGTCATATATATAGCAGGGCACAGGTTCTTGAAATGCATATGCTGTGAATACATCTAATGTGAACAGTCTATTCTTTTAGAACTTGGAGCAATGTTTAAATTTATTTGCAATATAAATATTTAACATGTAAATAGAACATAAGCTTTACTGGCCACTTTCTTGATAAATGTACTTGTATTTAAGTGATGAAGGCAGTTGTTAAATTTCAGGGTTTTTTATTTCTGTAGCACATGCAATTTGAATATTAAAGGATGAATAGTAAGGGATGAATAGTAATGGTTTACTAAACAGTTTATTGAAGTATTTTCCTGCGGTGCTTAACATTTTTACAGTATTTACTAATTTACTTGAAGGGTTTTCCCTAATTACTGCACTAATCCTTCCACCCTTTGGCTCTTTTGCTAAAGATGAAATAGCTATGATGCAGAGCACCCAAGGTCAAAGCACAGTACACTCACTTATGTCTGAACTACTCTGTCTTACTAAATGATTCCTGCTCATGCATTCCTTAAAGAAATGTGCCCTGCTTTTGTATGTAGGACAGCTAAATGTGTTCCCAATTTGTATACCTTTATATTTTTATGTATGTAACCCCTAGGTGGCACGATCCCAAGGGCTACTACCCCTGCCTGCTTGGCTAGTAGCAGGTTAAGAGGCCTAGGTTCTATAACAGGTACCTCCACCGGGAGGTCAGGGTTGGTAGTGGTCAAGCTAACCAGGGCACAGCCCTCCGGAACACTGTAACCCCCCTCTTTCCCTGCTAGTGGCCTAAACACTGCACAATAATTACGTTCACAATACCCCTGATACACCACACAAGTACCCACACTGTTTGCACTTACCACCAGGGCTTTCCTCTGGCTCGGACCTGGGGAACCCTTGCAAAACAAGGTTATACACAGCAAATAACAGCAGTACAGTACTCTTGCACAAACTGGAACCACAGTCAGGGTAAATGCAAAAAAAGGGTTAGATCTGATTTATTTAAGAGACTTGAACAATGGAGGGGCGTAATCAGGTTAATTTGCTTAAAGGCTGTATCAATCAAACAGTTATGCATACACTTCAGGGTCCATTAACAGTCACACACCCTGGGTACCCAGATGGAGAATGGTGGGCTAGCCAGGAATGTTGCAGCTGATTGGGAACCTGTGATGAAAGAAAAAAAATAACATGCACAACACACACTATTTGTAATTTGGAGCCGGAGGGCTCAGTTTGTGAAAAGAAAACAACAAGACAATCAGATGACACACTTTTAGATTAGGCTGTTATTGCAGGGAGCTACCATGATGATTACTCATGATACACAAGACTGGACACAGGCTGGACAAAAATCGAGACAGCAGGTGGTTAATCTGGAGTGCCAGGAGAAACAGGGCCCACATGATTCACCGAGGTGTCATTCCTGTTCAAACGTGGAGCAGGAGGCTGATCCCCAGGCAGGTCTCTAGTCAGTGGCTTTCTCTATACAGTGGGGTAGTCTGGCAGGGCCAGCATGGAATGGCCCAGGCCGAATGGAGATGAATGCGGATTCAGTCCAATTAGGCTGGATAAAGCTTCTAGCAAGCAGAACACAGTTCACACAGTACTAACACACTAACATACTAAAATGCCAGCAGAATAGGCCTAATGGTCTTTCGTGTCTGCTCGTTTGGTCAGCCCCCACCCTGGGAGCTGACCTTGCTGCCCCTTTCTCCCTCTCTGGCTTCTCCCTTCCCAGTTCCAGATATTCTCGCTGCACTGGATTTTGCTTCCAGAACCCTTCCCCTGTACCCATCCCACCTCTTCTTAAACCCCTCCACCGTCTCTGCCTCCACCAGCCCCCTGGGCAGTGCATACCATGGCTCCATCGCCCTCTCAGTGAAGTAGCACCTCCTCCTTTCTCCCCTGAATCTTTCCCCCTTCAGCTTCCACCCATGCCTTCTACTTGCCCCCTCCTCCTTCCTTCAAAGCACCCTGACTGCTCCTCCCCTATTTACCCCCTTCATGTACCCGAAGACCTCTATCATGTCCCCCCGGTCCCTCCTCTCTTCCAATGTGTACATATTTAGCTCTTCAAGCCTCTCCCCATAGGTCCTGTCCCCTAAGCCCCAAATCATTGTAGTTGCCCTCCTCTGGACCCTCTCCAGGAGTTTAATGTCCCTCTTTAAGTTTGGCCTTCAAAACTGCATGCAGTACTCGAGGTGTGGCCTCACCAAGCAGTTATACAGAGGGAGTATCTCTTCACTCCTTCTGGAGGTGATCCCCCTAGCGATGCATCCCAGGATCCTGTTGGCCTTGGCTGCTGCCCTCCTTCAATCTCCGAGTTGTTCATCTTGACATCCACCACCACCTCCAGGTTCCTCTCAGCCATCAAGACTTGTAGCATTCCCCCCCAAGGGTGTACACTTGGCCCGGGTTTCTGGCCCCCAGGTGCAGTAACTTGCATTTCCCTGCATTAAACCTCAGCTTCCACTTTCTATACCATCTTTCCAGAGCCAAATCACGACCCACTTTCAATACACAGGACATTTATATGTAAAGGATTCCATGGTACCTGCAAGCAGAACACAGTTCACACAGTGGGGAACCACATCACAACCCACTTTCAATACACAGCACATTTACGTGTAAGGAAATTCTACTGTACCAGGCAAACCGCTCTCTGGTCACAATCACAAAGTCTCTGCATAAACCAGGATTCAAAAGCAACTGGATATCCTGACAGGCCGATCGCATTCAGCAAATCTTTGGTCATCTTCAGGTTAAAGCCTGGTCACAGTCCGGTGGCTTAAATAGTCCTCACAACTTGGATTCAGTCCGGATAAGCTCTATTTTCCCTCTCAGGGACAGCAGGCAGACAGGCAGGCCAAACTCAGCCCTGTCACAGTTCTCCCATGCAAAACTACACAGAACTGCTCCTCAAAATTACTTGAGCTGTTACTTCTTCACTTCTCAGCTCAAAACTGAAACTGGCTGTAGCAGCCTGGGAAATTCCCCAAGATCCAAAAGGTTCGATTGGCTGATCCCCCTGTCAGTCACAACAAAGACTCCCCCTTCAGGTGCAAAAAGGTGCAAAAAGCCCAAAACTACAGTTCATACAGATTTTGACTCCAGACAGCTCCTGTAGTCTGGCTCCATTTTAGGTCCCACCAGTACTGATTGGTCCAATTTGCAGTCCAGGTCCAAGATAGTGGAGATAAACAAAACAGTCCTTGCTGCAAAGAAGGCAAGTTAGACAAACTACATTATCATTATCACCCTAAATGATTTTCAGCAAATAGTTACATCTTTCAACAGAGCTCCCTCTCAGATTACTTATGACTGCAATCCAGGCAGCTCTTTAAGAGACAGTACAATGAGACTATACAGGCACTCTCTGGCAATCACATTTAAACTGCTAAAACGCAGGACACCAGCCTGGCAGTGAGCATTTAGGCAAGCTCGAGGAAGACTTTTCGGGATCCCCCATTTGTAGGTGGGTTACATGTGTATTACTACAATTGTGTTTTATGCCAGGTCAGATGGTTCCCCATCCCGGATGACATCCCATGATGTCTGTATTACTTGTAACAAAACCAAAACAACAGAAGCCTGGTGGTGTACTCCCTCCTCACGTTTCCTGATGCCATTTTATCCTTTGCCCCTTTTAATACAGTAGCCCGGTCAACCGTAGTCTCTTATTTTGCCCAGCATACACATTTACTATTGCAACAAACAAAAAAATGCAATCTAAATAAAACAAGAACTTACTGTAAAACCAATTGTGACACAATCATTTACAGTTGAAAATTCATGCCTATAGCGACTGTTGAATATTGCTATCATGCTAAACCCACATAACTGCCTTCCAGTTTGTATTACACGAGGTCCATGATTTGTGGATTTTTCATTTCTTTGTTATTTTTTATTTTCCCCCCAATCTACTAAAAAAAGGTCTTACTACTTAACGATCTGTACAGGGCCCTCCCTTTACCATTGCTGCTGGTTCTAGACATACAAGCTGTCAAAATGCAGTCTTGAGCTATTAATACTAACTGGAGACGGCCCGGTGGCACTGAGGGTTGAAGCACTGGACGCCACACCTCGTGCCACGCCGGTGACCCGGGTTCAGAAACTAGCCCGGGTCACTGGGGGTCAGCAGGGGGAGAAGAGATTGAGCATCCGTGGAACTGCTTTCTCTTCTCATGGAGGGCTGTGGTGAAATGATCGCTCCTGGAGCGGCCTCTGGTGGCTATCGGGGGCACCCAGCGTGGTGACGTTGTGAGCGCATGGGGGCAGAGTCTGCGTATGTGCGCTCCGCAGGGGAAACAAGAAAAAATGGAAAATGCCCAGCCTTGGTAGGCAACAATGGGGTCGGGTAGCTACCCCCCATGCCCAGCAGTCGTGTACGCCGGCTGACCTGGGGTCTCTCATGGTCCATCTATGTCCTCACGCAGTGGTGGCGAAGGTGAGGTCTGGATGCCTGGAACTTGTGGGAGAAGTCCCCGACCGAGTGTCAGGACTGAGTCTCAGACGTGGTGGGATGGAGGTAAGCTGTGTGCCCCCCATCAGAGAGAGTCCAGGGCTGAGAGAGGTGGATAAAGAAAAAAAAATACTAACTGGAACATTCTTCCAGCATTGCCTGTGGCTCCAAGTAATGAACATTATAACATATGGTTAGTAGTCCTTTCATTGATGAATTATGTAAATGCATTAACGTATCTTCCTAGCCTGAACTGAAGTTTCAGCTGAATACTGAATGCTATATATTTCCCACATGCCTCATTATAGAGACTGTCACTAAACATGGCTGAATATTTTGCGCCGCACCTTTACCAGTTGTGTCTTTTGGTAAATACAACAACTAAGCTAGGCAATGTAATTCGCCGTAGCAACGATCCTTATGATGCTCTGTCTTGCATGACTGTTACAGCCCATGACACAAAGGCACCCCCCCAACACCTCTCACTCTCTGCAAGGTGATGGTGGCAGTTAGCATTACTATAATACCTCACTGCCATTCCTATTATGTATCTCTGTCACTCCTGCACTACCAATGCCAATACCAGCAAGCAAAGATTCGGCATTGACAAATGCTTGCTAATACTTATAACATGAAAAATAGTTCCACTGTTACTGTAGTGAGGTGTATTTCAGATTGGCTAGCTGGACAGTAGAGGGCTCCTGTCCCCCTAGAGAGTCATACAGTATTTAAATGTTACTGTTTTTTTTCTTCTTCATTTGTCTGTAGGTGTTATGGTGTAACAGGGACCGAGCCTGTTTGTGAGCGTGTCCCTTTTTGGCTGCCATAGCTTAGCAGCTTTTTCTTTCACCAAGTCTCTGACAAAGCGAAAGTTGTAGCCTGTGTTATCGGAAGCCGCTACTGAAGAGAATGGGTCTGGTTGTATTCAGAGGTTTAGAGTACCAGGACAGTGGGGGGGGGCTGAGAAACAGAGCTTTGACCTGCATGGTGATGTAACAGCCAGCAGTGAAGTGGGGATTGGGCATGCTGTTGAGGTGCAAGAACAATGATGACTCAGAGAGCCGTGGATGAGTGGTGCACAACAAACTGCTGTGAAAAAAAATAGAGGTTAGATTTTAATTTTAAAAGTCTGCAGCATGACAAATTGATATTGGGGTTGCTTTTGATGGCAAATGGGCAGTTTGGTGTGCTGAACAGGTGACTTCTTTAAATGATCGTGGTGTGCTGGAATGTGCTTTGCTGGAAAACAGCACACTAATACTTCTCTGTTATGGGGCTCAGATTGGCACAACTAATGCCAGTTGGCACATTATGGCCCAATAAAGACATGGCTAAAACAGGACATTAGTCTAACAGGTTTCTGAGAACTTTGGACCTATTTTACAAGCTATAATTGTTTCATGCTGTAGTATTTGAAAGTCAGCTTTCCAACCAGGGTCTTACTTTTTAATGTCATGAGGAGCCCATAGTAGAGCAGAGAATAACTACAAAGGATAAGAACCCAGAACAAATCCCCTGGGGCAAATGTTACCCTGGAAGGGTATTGGCCATGCAGCCAAATTTGAAAGAAAAACACATTGCACATTCCCAATTCAGCAAAGCATCATGGGAAGGTTATGTAAATTGCATGAAAGAAGTTACACTGGCTCAACTCTAAAAAAAGGTATATATAGTTTAGCATGGATGGAAAAAATGATAAAGCTGTAAAATAAAATATATATCACAATACTGCTTAAAAAAGCATAATTAATTACTGTAATACAGCTCTATGCCATTTCTGGGTGCAGTTGATCAACAAAATGAAGTGTTATTTTGTTACACTGTAAATCACTGTTTTCATAAATATGACACATCTGTAAGTTAATGCTATACACACTGTGTTAAACAGTGATTTAAGTATTTATAGTGTAAAAAAAAACATAACACTTAATTTTTTAGCGTGCACAGATGCTGATAGCACACATAGGACACCCCCTCAAGTTACACACTGACAGTCTCGTCTCCTTCCTTGCTGTAGTACAGCAGCAATGAGAGGCTCCAATAAGAAAGCACAAGGGTCGAATGCTTCGCTCTCATAGAAAAACTGTGTGCCACTGCTGTTCCTGTTCATCTGCACTAGTCAAATAACTCAATGACACAACAGTTACATGGGATGTATTATAGCGCCATCTATCTGTGTGCCAAGGGAGAAACACTGAAAGCCTGCTGTTTCCCATTAGTGTGCTGAGACAAATTTGACATCACTCCTTGGGGACGTCTCAGGGGAGACATCTGAGAATCTGATAGTGGGAATGTAAACAAACTGTGCTGCTCGGCTGCTAAAAAGAGGCTCAGAAAGGCACTTAATACAACTTTGTCTTAGACAAAACAAAGTTACTGCACATCTAGGGAACATACTGTCATACTTACTACCACCAGGTAATAGGGGGTGGTTCATGTTCATTTGATCTTTAATCTCCTGTCTCCTGTAAGTCTAATTCTGTTCCTGCCCAATCACACACCTGTTTTACAGGTCTAACTAACACCTCAGATCCCTCAACCCACAAGAGGCTGCAATATTTTACCAGCTAGTTTCACACACTGACTACTAAAGGTTTAATGAAGGTTAAAGAACTGCCCCCCCAAACACTGACTGAACAGCACCTGCCTTTGCCTTTATACCCACCCACCCAGCCACTTTAACTATTAAATGACACACCTTATTTGGTGTTGATTAGTTGCTCTTTTCTCCCCTCTCTTTATGAAAGGCCTTACTCGGTGTTGCCTAGCTGCTCTGTTCTCTCCTGTTGCCAATAAAACAGGTCCATGCAACCCCACCCCCAGGACACACCGGGACACCAGCTGTAATAGCTGTCCTGGTCAAACATTACAAAGGAATACAAACAAATACAATTCAATGTCAGCTAGCTGCTCTGTTCTCTCATGTCTTTTAGGTCTCTCAGCCAATTCAGTTTTAATAAGTTTGGTCCCTCCCAGCTGTGGCATTAGCTTTTTTTATTTATTTTTGATTTATTATTCATCTCAGAGCAACACCTTTGAGCTAACAGCTCTTTTACAAAGGTTCCACACCAAGGTAAAATTCAGACAATTGGTGCATTTGGATACAAACAACATAAGTACAGAAATGGGCAAGTGCAAAACATAAGTTACAAACATTGGTGAGTTTCTAGTGTTAAAGAAAAAGAAAAAAGAGAAAAAAACCTATATAATAGTAAACCATTCTCTATGCAAGAAGGAAGTGCAGTTAGGTCATATGACAGAAGTAAAGACTGGACTTCTACTAGTTCTGATAATTAGGGTGCAAGAGGACCACAGACGAGTGAGGTAAGGAAAAGTGACAAGGGTGGATAATAGCACAGTCAGAGCTGACTGTCAAGGGGTAGGGAGGGAGTGGGCTGGGGTATGAGTTGAGAACATAGAGCAGACAGTAGTGTCTTATTTCAAAGTTAGAGGGGGAGTGAGAAAGGGGTGAGGGAAGAGAGATGAGAGAGGAGAAATCAGTATCAAGCAGGTGGAATATCAGGGAGGCGACTGTTGTTAGTTTATGGAGGGCGTGTGGGGTAAAGCGATAAGTGGGGAAGTCAGAGGAGGAACACTCAAGTAGGAGGGAGGGAGGGAGGGGAGGGAGAGGGGCCTGGGTGGGCGGGAGGAGAGGCAGAGAGTAGGAGACCAGCAAGGTGGGAAAGGTTAGAACCCACAGTCACAGTAGCTGAGTGCTGTCAGGTGTTTGAGTAGTAGTTTCTTGACGGATCTGAGCTTATGCAAATTTGCTACTTCTGGGGGAAGTTCACTGAGCCAAAGGGGTGCTTTGTATGTGTAGGATCTCTGTCCAAGAGCAATGTGTCAGAACAGGATATGTAGGGCATTTCATGTTTTTCCTCTGGTTTGGTGCAAGCAGTGTCAGTGGCTCTGCAGGTTGCACACTTGCCTCTGAGGCCAGAAGATCAGAAGGCTGTGGGTTCTACCTCCACACCAGGCACTTGGGCTAAATCCCAGTACTGACACTGTAGTGTAGCATGAGGGGTGTGCTGTCCTCCTGAGGTGCCGTCTTTCAGATGAGACATTAAACCGAGGTCCTGTCTGCCTGTTCTGGTGGTTGTTCAGGTGGATGTGGGCTACAGAAATCAGAAGGCAGGGTACCGTATGGGGGGGCAGAGATCTGGAGGAGACGAAACAAGAAAGGGACCTAGGCATCATTATATCCGGGGACCTGAAGGTGGATGGGCAGTGCGGGAGGGCAGTGGCCAGGGGGAGTGGAATGCTGGGATAGGGAGGTCATAGGACCCTTGTACACCCATCTAGTTAGACTGCACTTGGAGTACGGAGTCCAGTTCTGGAGGCCATACCTCAGGAAGGATGTGGGGAGGATAGAGAGGGTTCAGAGGAGAGCAACAAAAATGGTAAAAGGGTTAAGCCACCTATCCTATGAAGAAAGGTTGAGAGGTCTGAACATGTACTCTCTGGAGGGGGGGGCATGATTGAGACTTTCAAGTACCTTAAGGGTATAAACAGGGTGCCAGGGGGAGCATCTTCAAAATGAAGGGAAATCAGAGGATGAGAGGACATGGCCTGCAGGTAGAGGGGGGACAGTTCAGGGGTGACATTAGAAAATACTATTACACAGAGAGAGTAGTAGAAAAGTGGAACAAACTCCCAGAGGCAGTCGTTGGAGAGGGAACAGAGGAGGGATTCAAAAGGGCATGGGACAACCACATGGGAGTGTTAAGGGGGGAGGCACAGGTCCAAGCAGATAGCTGGGCAAATGGGCAGATTTGGTGGGCCTAGTTCGGTCCTTTTCTGCCATCACACTTCTATGAATCTATGAATCCCATGGCACTTCTCGAAAAGAGTAGGGGAGTTTTTTATTTACAATTTCAAAACAAAGAATAACAAATAATTTTAAGGAACATCAAATAATACATAAATAAAGGAATAAATCAACAAAAAGACAGTAGTACAACCATACTAGTGGAGCTGAAGACAACATTACATAAGAAAAGAACTAAATAACGAAAACACAAAAGAATGAAGAGGAAAAAAAAATAATTTATGCTTGTCCCCTGTCTCCTTTCATAAATGAAAAGGAAAACAAAGAAGAATTTTAATCATACTGTTGTCGAATTATTGTCGAAAGAATCATGTAACCAAAAAGAAATTCTAGGAGAACACCCAGTACCCTCTTTCCATATCAGGTTGTGAAGGGCACAGACAGAAAATAATAATGAGTGTAGTACAATCCTTAACCAATAACTTCTTTCAGGAAAGGCACAGTGTTCCATTGTTTTCTCCTTACTGAAGGAGTAGGATGTTGTACAAACTGTGAGTCAACAGTTCCGTTTCAATGTGAAAAATAATTTGTCCAGGAGATAGTTCCAGTTGCTGAAAAAGAAGTTTACACCTAGACTGCCACAGAAAAAATGTAATGACAATAAATATAAGCCGCACAGTCCCAGGGTCAAGACTAGAGTTCCCCACAAAAACACCCACTACCTCTTCATAGGAAAGTTTCCCCCATTTCTGCTCCTGCCGGTGCCCTGCTAATGCAGTCCAGAAAGTCTGTGCAATTGGACAGTATATAAGAAAATGTTCCATAGTTCCTTCCGTAGTTCCACAAGTGTTCCTAGGGCACATACGTTCATCCTGACTTTTATGCTTAGCATTCCCCTTAACATTCAATCTGCCACAGCAGCGTAACCTTGAGACATCCCACATTCTCTATGGGGTCCGTACGTCCTGTAACAATAAAGAAACCATATGCAGACGTTGGTCAGAGATCCCTTTAAAATGAGGTGTAAAAGAAAAGGCCTTAGTCTGTATATTAACATATATAAGGGGTCTAGAAAGGGTGACTACCTGTGTGGGTTCTAACTTCCATTTCCTATGTTTAAACAGTACTGGTGTAAAACATCCAGGTAGTTTTCTAATGGTGGTCTTGAGAACAGGGTATGCTTTCCAAAAGGCAAAGAAGGGTACCAGCCAGATGGCAGCAAGAACTGTCCAGCTAGAAGAAGAGGGTCTGTCTGGATCCAACAGATTATGATAAAAAAATAGTAAAATAAAACGCAAGTGGATTAATAAGATTTAAACCACCTTGTTTTATGGGGAGATAGAGTGCTTTCCGCTTAATGGGATTTAGGCGACTCCCTCAAATTATTTGAAAAAACAAACTCAACAGGGTAGCCTCCAAAGTGTGTGGGATGGGGTATACAATACTCAGATACAGGTAAATAGAGGGAGCACGAACGTTTTGACCAATAATATCTTCTTTTTCTTTGTTTGTTGCCATGTTTTCCATATGGTTTGTAAAAAACAAAAACAAGGCGCTGCGTCAGCATGTGGTCTAAAAGCTAAACAAAATGGTTATATTAAATGCACGCTGAAAATAGAAAATAGAGTTAAAAATCTATGTTTCGACCTTAGGTCTTCTTCAGGAAATATCTAACAGAGAAAAAAAACAAGCTACTGTAGAGGAGAGGTAAAATGAGAGAGCTATATATGTGGAGAAAGAAGAAAGGGGAGGCTCAGGGAGAAGAAGTGATAAATGCTACTTTCCATTTTCCAAGATCTAAGTGTTCAAGCCCAACTTAGAAGCCCATTGGCACCCCGCCCATACACAATCCCCAATATTTTAATGGGTTCTACTAAAATACAAATGCCAGTAATGGAGTCTGTAGATACAGTAGAGTCATTTAGTAAATACCCCTTACTTTTATGGATATTAACAGAGGCCCCAGCAACCATGGAATTTGTGTGAAATTGAGACATTGCTTGAACACCAGACTGTTGATTGGCTATAAAAAGGCTCACAGCATCAACGTAAGTGGCTATTTTTACTTCCCCTAGGCCACTCTGGGACAGGAGACCTTCTATGTGAATATCTGACTATAAGTCTAAGCATGGGATCCAAGCAGAAGACATGTAAAAAGCGACTCATAGGACATCCCTGTCAGACACCCCGATGTATAGGAATGTATGATCCTAGTTGTCCATTTACAAGGGGCAAAGCAGTTGCTATCTTATATATGGCATATACCCAGTCACAAAATGTAATGGGGACTTTATAAGCCTGCAAAACTTGTCTCAAGAAAGTGTACGGAAATTTGTCAAAGGCTTTCTCCTGATCAAGAGAAGGGGGGAAACCACATGAGCGTTCCTTCTTCCCTTGTTCAACCAACTCCCTGATCAAAAGTAAATTCTCTGATATCAACCATCCAACAACTGAACAAGTCTGGGATGGGGAAATTAAATAAGGGGCTGCCTTTGCAAGCCTGGAGGTCAGAATTTTCATAAAAATGTTCAATTCAGTATGTAATAAGCTTAACGGTCTCCAATTATTTAAATATTTTCTATCATTTTTCTTATGTATAACAATTAGGACAGAAATACCAAAATGAAAATCAATTGTTTGTGTGGATAACATCCAATTAAAGACAACCACAAGGATCTCCACTAATTCATTTGAATACCTTTCATAAAATTCTGTAGTAAGCCCATCCAAACCAGGGGCAGTCTCATTTTTCAAAGTAGCAATGGCCTGTCTTATTTCTGTTCATGAAATAGGTTGAAACAAGGCTAGTACAATATCAGGCAGTAGAGTAGGAGGCTGAAAAGATGCCAAATATTGTTTAACCAGACCTCGATCAGTATGAGGGCCTGTATACATTCGGGAAAGATGCCCATGTACTACCTTCATGATATCTGGAGTATTTATAACTTCTCTATCATCTGTAGCAAATAAGGACTCCTTAGTGCGTTCCTGCACACATTTTTTACAACCAGAAAAAATATCCCCACATGCTAGTTTCCCCGGCGTGCACATCAGTGTTCCATTAAAAGGGAGGTTGCCCTAGAATATTGAAGTTTTCCCATTTCTTTTTTTACACGAGTAATTTTTGAAGTGAAGCCAGAGTTCCCTGAATTAACTAAAGAATATAACTTGTCCAGCTGACTTCTGAGGGTTAAATATTTCTAGTATCCTGCAGAAAGTAAGGAGGTGGAGTGTTTTATAAAGTGAGATTTAAGCTCTGATTTAGTCTTCATCCGCTAAGCACTCAAGTCCTCAGTTAAACCTGCTATGGACATCCTAGCCCTAAGAAGTTCTCGAATATGATTACAAATGGTGTCATTATCTAACGATACTTTATTTAATTTACAATATCCCATACCTGCTGGAACCTTGTCAGTTAACCCAACCGCTGTATGCACAATAGCACGATCAGAATTCTCCAGTGGGAATGTCGCAGCTTTGTGAACGTGAATGTATTGTGAGGAAAGAATAAAATCAATTCGAGTGGAGAGACGACCTCGAAAATATGTATGGCCCCCCTGCTGATGAATAACCCTATAAGAATCCTTTAGACCTGTTGTGTGCAGAATTTGCTTTAGACAGTGAGAGTCACAAAATTCTTTCATAGTAGTGGCACCTCTGTCAGCTGTGGATAACCCACAATTAAAAACCCCAGCCCACAATATATGCCTTGTAGTATGTAAATAAGCTATTTGGTGTCTGTAAAAATCAAGAAGTAAGACACAACCAGGTACTATGTCAAGAATTCTAGAAACCCTAAAGTCATCCCCCGGAAAAAAGGATTCCCAGCCTATCACAGGCCGCAGTACCAAAGGAAAAGTATGACGGTCCCCAGCACCATAATTTTTTTTGCTGCATGTACCAATGAGGAGGTGTTCAATCTCGTGTCCTGCAAAAAGCAGACATCAAAATTAAAATCTGATAATACAGAGAGCGTCACCGATCTGCGTCTAGCATTTTTGATGCTGTTTACATTTATGGAAGCCACAGAAAAAGTGGGGAAGGGGACCATAGTAGCAATGACAAGTTAGGAAGGTGTCCCCAGGCGTGTACTCCGTCTTGTCCTAGAGCGCAACGCACTCTGTTTCCCTTTACCAATAGGAAAATCAGGCAGGGGACTTTCATCTGAATCAGAAGAATGCACATGCTGAGAAGAAATAGTGGAAAAAGACTCCGAGTCTCCTTCTAAAGTGGAGTCCTTGGTTAGAATATCATATTTATTAGACAGAGGGAGGCTAGGAGCACAGGAAGCAGCCTTTGCAACCTTCGATTTAGGTTTGGTTTGACGCAAAGGCCGCTTCTTGGAAACTACTGTCATATCAGGAGGGGGCATTACTGCAGTTTGCAAAGGGAGGGATGAATCATCTTGAATGTCAGTATCCATGTCTTGAGGGCCAGGAGAGGATTAAGACTGGACCATTAAGGGTGAGACATCAGGAGGCTGTATGGGATGAGAAGCCTCAGTAGGTAACACTTCAGTGTGGGTGGGGGCGTCCAGGCATGGAGCCACAGATGTATCTACACTCTCAAGTACCAGGGGCACTACGAGGGCCTGTTCCACAGGAGGCTCCTGAGATTCCTTAGCTGTGGAAATATCCTTCTTTTGAGCCTTAGTGAGTAATGAATCTTGATTAGGTTGGTCGGCCCTATTATGTGTCGCCCAGGGGCAAGCACAACAAAAATGACCAGTTTCATCACATAAATTACATCGTATATCATTCTGACAATCAGAACTGTTATGCCCATACATTAGATGAGTGTTACATTTCAGACAATCACATGTAGAACTTAACTGTGCAAAAGAGCCACACTTAAAACATGTTTTGGGTTGACCGGAGTAAAAGCAATGGCCCCAGTCACGACCCAAAAACAGGCTACTTGATAAATGCTGAGGCCCAGAATTAGTATTGCGTAGTTTTATCTTATATCTCCACCCCCCAGTCCAAATATGTTCTTCATCAAAGATAGGTTGCAGTGGCCCCAATAGATCACATCTTTGCTGCAACCAGTAGGTGATATCATGTACTGCAACACTCTCATTGCGAAACAAAATGGTGACTGCTTTAATGGCAGGTTTAGTCAGAGGAATTGCCCTGAAGGGCAGTCATAAAACAGAATACCGAATCTTGTCGTACTTCACCCAGAACGTATCTAGGCCTTGAGGAGTTTTAAAACTAACGTCATAAATAGTGTTACCAGAAGCATGAATCAAGGCATAAATTTCATTTGTAAAGAATCCCAGTGACTCCTTAATAAGCAGTCTCCCAATATAGATCCTGGCAGGAGTGGTTTCAAAACCTCCACGATACTATAAGCGTACATCATTTCTCTGCTGGGCTGGTGGAGGCTGTTGGAAAAAATGGTCCCGCTGGCGAAAATTGGCCCAGTTAGTGTGTGCCTGTTCTGCTGTCATGGACAGGGGCATGGAGGTTTGGGGAACATTTTCCGTGTCATTCTATCCCCCCAGGAAACAGGCTGGGAAGCCACCCCCTCTGATTCAGAAGAAAGAGGAGTCTGGTTGGTTTGTTTAGTACAAGGAGAATGATGCACTACATCTTCTGCATTAAGATCTAAGTCCGAGTCAGTAGGAAAGGGGCCCGGGAGGGAGGAGGAAGGCACACCTTCCTGTTCACCTTTAAGTACAGCAGCTGTCGAAGTCCCAGGTATGGGACTATGAGAAGGGTCAGGCGACCATTGTCCAGAATCTGTTTTCTGCCAGTCAGCACTTTTCAGAGAATTTTCTAAAGCCCACAGGTGTTTTTTGGGAGTTTAGGAGGAGTTTGAGGTGAAGTAAGACCCCCCTCCCTCGCCATAGGCCCAGACCCACACTGGCCTGATCACTATTGTTAGTTATCGGTAAAGCAACAGAGGGGCTACTTACAGCAGGTTCTGGACAAGTGTCTGGTGACTGGGAAAGTGCTGAATCCAGAGCAGCATGTGGAGTAGCAGACACAAGGATAGGAGCAGCTATCGGAGGTAGCGGGGCATCGACATCCTGAACAGCTGGGAGTGGGAGCTGTGGGCATAGAAACCTTTGTGACAGCTGAATTAGGCTCTGCAGGTACATTTTTTCCAAGTTCCAGATGCTGGCACCCAGTCTGAGGCAAAACTGTACAGTCCTTTTTAGGATAACCATGTAGCTCTTGATACAACCGGATCGTCGCATATGCTGTTAGCCGCTGGTTGCTGCAGCGGGTTATCCACATAGAAAGCAGTATCATTGACCTCTCCAGCCTGAACAAGGGCATTGTTCTCAGCAGAAACTGCTGTCAGCCTGTGTCTGACTTTCAAAATTCAAATTAGCCAGGGAAACAGACGAGCGATGCTGGAGAGACCGCAACTGAGCCTGCAGTTCACCACGTCTTGCTTAATAAATCAATTCTTCTTTCTTCAGTAATAAACATAAAGTCTCTGTCTGGTTTTTAACCACAGAAGCAGGGAGGTTCACATTTTCAGGAGCTACGTCTCTGGAAACCTCTGCAGTCACAGCAGAAGTAGTTACCGGTGCATTCAGCTCTGCAGCAGACTGACAACATAAAGCTGTATGGGATTCACAAATACCAGTAACAGCAACGGTGGCCTCCAGGTTGAGTGGGGCAGTGGAAGAGGCCTGCTCCCCTGCCTCAACCATGTCCATCCCCTCCATCTCCACAGGTAAACTGATCATCCAGACAGACAGACAGTCAAGCGCTCCCCCTACTGCCGAGTAGGGGAATTTCTCCAGTGTCCTGGCCAAATTTCCCCCATTCACTAAAAATACCACCAACAGCTTAATCTGGTTCAATGTCAGTTGGTTATCATCTGTACCCTTCCCCCAGATCACCCCGGAAAAGTGACTTCTAGTCCCAGTGGGCCTACCCAGTCAACAAAATTCAATAAATAAATAAATTCAATAAAACATAATTCTGTGCAACTGTAATGCCATTCCACGCCACTGGTGCGAAAACACATTTTGGCTAGGATTTGAAAAATGACAGCTGTGACATACATGAGGTGGGGTAATACGAAGGATATGTTGAAAATCTGGGGTCAAAATATATAAAATTTCAAGTTACGAGTGTGCAAAGCGAAATGGCAATGAATGGTCATAACTCTGACATTTTTATATATTCGACTCGAAATTTTCAGCATAGCCTTCTTAAGACACCACCTCATGAACAACGGTAGAACATTTTTTTAAGTAAAGCCAAACGGTGAATTCACCAAGTGATTGCGAAATCACCTTTCGGGTGGGAGTTGCATAATGACAGTTAGATTGTTCATGATGAAAGGTCCACAAAAGGCCAGGTTGAAAATTTTGGGTTAAAATGTCAAAAAATGGCTAAGTTATGCATAAAAGTTGAAACCCTCATTGAAATACACTGAACCACATTTACCTTAGTTTCTCATATTGCAGTCGCTGGTTCCAGCAGCAAGACGTGTCTTCAATATGAGAGTGAGTCTTGAACCTGAGACCTGTTCAGGTGAGTTAGGCTGTGTGGGGGTGTACTAGGGGGTATGGGGTGGTGGGTGCTGAGTGGGAGGTGGGGGTGGGGGGGCTGATCAGTGAGGGACAGTTTTTTTTTTACAGGTTTGACAAAAAAAAAAAAAGGAACCATTTTCTTCATTTCAGGTTGTGCCTGAAATGGGAGGGTGGGGGTGCCACTAGACACCAGGGAATGCATACATTGCTAATGGGGACGGTGATTGGCAGGTGGGGGGTGCCACTAGTCAACAGGGAAATCCATCTATATCCGTCTCCCCTGGGACAAGGCTGAAAATAAGTAAAATTATCTTGTCCTCCTTTCCCGGTCAACAAAAACTAAATAAATAAATAATAAAAGTTAGTCGCCAGTTTAAAGAGGTTTGTAATGGATGGAGCAGTTAAGCCTAGGAGAGATTTTTTCCCGAACAGGCAGGTCTGGTATTTTATCCTCCCCTCAAGGTTAAGCCACTTGGACTGGGTGTAAAGTTCGCAGGTATGAGCCAGCCTGGGTGCCCCTAGAGCGAGTCTGCATGACTTGTTGAGGGTGTTTCTGACTCTTTTTATGTTTGCTTGCATGCACAGCGCACAAGAAAAATTTTGAGGTGAGTAGAGCATTGCAGAGGTGTGGAGGGGTGTGGCAGTATTTGGCCAATCCGGCGAACACTTTCAGGGGTGCATCCCTCATCCACCAAACAACAGGGAAGCTGACAATGATGGCAGTTTCAGAGCGAGCGCTGGACAGTTTCGTCATTGCAGCGACAGATCTCTCTCCCCTTCCCCCTTCCCGACAACCAAGCACATTCCAGCCATGAGCATTACAGTGCACAGTAATGCGCATGGCTGAACTCATAACTTCGTTTGCTCAGTGTGCCTTTCAGGTGAAATAAATAAATGAATGAGCCCCTGTAGCTTTGCATAATTGGCTCCTCCACCACCACACTCCCCCAAAGCCAACATGGGATGCCCAATCCCCTTGGTAGCATGCCCCCACAAGTCCAAACATATTTTTACCGTCAGCAAGGGTGCCCCAATCCCCATGTTGGCATGCCCTCCCCACTATTGTGGCACACTGAGGCCACCCAGTGTGCCAAATAATCTTATCTTGTTCTGACACCGGAATGCCCTCCCGGTGTCAGGGACATAACTTTCCTTTTCCAGCCAACCTCGAGGTGCCCAATCCCTGGGTTGGCATTGATTCCATTCACTAGTCTGGCACACTGGGAGCTCACCCCAGTGTGCTGAACTATTTTCATAGTATTTAACCTGTGAAAAAGAAAGACGTCCCTCGAGGTCTTTTTTTTTTTTAAAAGGAAAGAAAAAGAAAACAGTCCCTCGTCATCCTCGCTGCCCTCCCCATCCCAACCCTCTCTCCTCTGTGCCCCTCCTCCCCGCACCCCCACCAATACTTACTCCTGGAGGTCCGGACGCTGCGATCTTCTGTGGACTAGAACACATCTGCACTCTTCAAAAGCCGACTGCAAACTGAAGAAAATTACAGTAAGCCCTATAATGGCAATTAATGGGGTTTCAACTTAGGTTAATATCTCAGCCATTTTTGGGAGTTTTGGTCCCAAATTTTCAACAGGGGGTTCTTGGGAACCTCGTGAATACTAGCACTGTAATTTCGTTTCTCAGTCCAGAAATGTGATTTCGAGGTTGCTGCACGGAATCACCTTTCAGGACCGATTGAAACAACAGTGCCACTATTCATGGTGGGGGTCCCAAAAAGGCCATGTTGCACATTTGTGAAAAATTCCCCAAAATGACCGCAAGTTTTGAGCATGTGTTGCACAGTTGTAGCGTATGCTCGTAAATTTGCCAATTTTTCATATTTTCACTCCAAATTTCCAACATTGCCATTTTGTTACACCACCTTATGAACAGAACAGCTGTCATTTTTTGCATCCTGCCTGAAATGTGTTTTCATACCTGTGGTGCAGAATCATAGAAACATAGAATTTGACACCAGATAAGGACTGCTTGGCCCACCTAGTCTGCCCATTTCCCTACCTAACGGATAAGCTGCAGATCCTAGTTAATCAACAGCCTACTTCCTCCTACCCCCCCATTAGAATTGCCTTATGTCTGTCCCATGCATTCTTGAATTCTCCCACTGTTTTTGACTTTATGACCTCCTCAGGAAGGCTGTTCCATGAATCTACAACCCTCTCTGTGAAGAAGTACTTCCTCACATTACCTCTGAGCCGTCCCCCATCTTCAAATTGTGCTCACTTGTTTTTGCGCATCTCTTTTTCTGAAAGATGCTACCCTCTTGGACTTTGTTGATTCCCTTGAGGTATTTGAAAGTTTCTATCATGTCCCCTCTCTCCCTCCTTTCCTCGAGGCTATACATCTAAAGCTCCTTTAGTCTTTCTTCATATGTCTTCTGGTGCAGACCCTGCACCATTTTGTTTGCCCTCCTCTGGACAGCCTCCACCCTGTCTACGTCTTTGTGGAGTTGGGGTCTCCAGAACTGTACACAGTACTCCAGATGTGGTCTTACCAACTGTCCGTACAGAGGGCCAACATCCTGTTTTCTACTGGTGATGCCTCTCCCTATGCATCCCAGTATCCTCCCAGCCCTCCTTACTGCCTTCTCACATTGCTGGCCCACCTTTAGGTCGTCCGATATGAATACCCCCAGGTCCCGTTCCATTTTTGTTGTTGTCAGTATCTCACCCCCCCATTGTCTACTCTTGTCCTGGGTTTTTGTTTCCAAGGTGCATTGCTTTGCACTTCTTTGCATTGAATCTAAGCTGCCATACATTTGACCATTCCTCCAACCTTGCCAAGTCCCTTTTCATCCTTTCCACCCCATCTTGTGTATCAACCCTGTTGCAGATATTTGTGTCATCTGCAAAGAGACATACCTTCCTCTCCAGTCCCTCCGCAACATCACTTATAAAGATATTAAAAAGGACCAGCCCCAGTACTGAACCCTGCGGTACCCCACTAGTAACCCTCCTTTCTTCACTGTGGACTCCTGTAACCCCCAGGTGGCGCTATCCCAAGGGCTACTACCCTTGCCTGCCTTGCCACTAACAGGTTGAGGGGCCTGGATCCAATGGCAGGTGCCTCCACCCAGAGGTCGGGGTTGGAACAGTCAAAAATGACTCGGTCACAGCCCTCTGGGTCACTGCAACCCCCCTTTCTTACCACTAGTGGCCCATGAACACTTCCCACACCACCGTTGTGGCTTACTCTTACCCCCAGGATGGATTGGCCAGCTTGATACTGAAGATCCCCTATAAAGTAAAATGCAGTAATACAATAACCCATGCACAAGATGGTGGCACAAACACGCAGTTCAGACAGTATACCTTGCAAAACAACAAATCTGATTTATTGAAGGGGAAGTAACAAGGGCAGGGGAAATCAGGTTGATTAGCTTAACACTCTACTATATCAGGGCACTGTGCACAAGCCAACTCCCTATAAGTCACTGTCACTGGGTGCCCAGGCAATAAGAGGCTAGCCTATTCAGTGCAGCTGGTTGGGGCCCTAATGAGTAAGACAAGTATTCAATACCCAAATTGATTAAGCAGAGCCAGCAGGCTCAGTTCATATAGCCAGTGGAGCAACCAAACTAAGCCTGCTCTCAATAGCACATCTGACAGGGAGCTACCTTGATTTAGTACTCATGACTCCTGTAGAAGGATCCCTCTCACACCACTTGCAGGACATAGGCCTGTGATCCAAACACTTCTCCACACACTTATATGTAGTACAGAGGGGTACCATACCAGGCAGCTGCTTTAGGCTCCTGATCACTTTCACTGCACAAACCGGGTGACGCAATGCAGCTTCACTTGTTCTGACAGACCGAGCGCGATTGAAGCAGATTCTCCAGTCCTCTACAGGGTGAGCCTGGTAGGTAGCTGTACATGTGCAGCCTCCTCTGCCTGCACACCACAGCGGATCTTGTCTGGCTCCTTCTGGCGATACTGCCGCTCAACTTCTTGGCCTTTCACACGCGCTTCCTGCGCAAAGACTTTTACAGCGCAGGAGCCCAGAGCTCCTCCTCTCTTCATGACCACAATGACTCTGCCCCTCCAAAACAGTTCAGGGTATTTTCCCTTCGGTTCCACAGGCTCCGGTTGGCTGATTTCTTCTGCCAGTCACAGCATGCTCCCTCTATTGGTGCAAAAAAGGCGCCAGGGTCCAAACTACACTTCCCAGAGGCACCTGCCATATATTCTTCTTTAGGCAGACTCCAGGTGGGAGTCCAAGTTCTGGTTGGCTCAAGCAGTCTCCATTTTAGAGTCCCCCTTCCCCAGTTGGCCCATCTCAGCAGTTCAGGTCCAAAATGGAGGGCCCAACACACAGAGTCCCAGCTGTAATAAAGGCAGGTTAAATAAACTGCATTTTCACTATTACTCTAAATATTTTCTAGCAAGTAGTTACACCCTTCAATAAGGCTCCCTCTGTTCTCTTAGCGACTGCAGAAATGGAGTGTTTAAAAAGCAGCTCTGGTGGGAGTCGAGCATTAAACCCACAGTCCCCCTTATACAAGCTAATCAAGCCTGCGAGCAGGCAGCTCTTAAAGAGACAGTACCAGAGGCTTTAAAAGCACTCAGAGCGCCCACATTTAAGCAGCATTATGCCGAACACGAACACCAGTTAGGCAGGGAGCACTTAGGCAAGCTCCGGGAAGGCTTTTAGGAACCCCCATTTGTAAGGGGGTTACACTCCATTTACTATTACCCACTGTGTCCTGTTGTCCAGCCAGTGTTTTACCCAGGCTACCACCCTGAGACCCACTCCCAGGCTGGTTAATTTGTTTATTAATCTTTTGTGTGGGACTGTGTGAAATGTCTTGCTAAAGTCTATGTAGCCTATGTCCTCAGCCCCTCCCTGGTCTACTACTTTGGTCACTCAGTCAAAGAAATCAATTAGATTTGTCTGACATGACCTTCTTGCTGTGAATCCATGCTGCCTTGGGTCCTGTGCCCCACTGGCCTCTAGGTATTCAACAATTCTTTCCTTCAGAAGTGATTCCATCATTTTCCCTACCACTGAGGTCAAACAGACAGGTCTGTAGTTTCCTGCCTCTGTCTTGCTCCCACTTTTGTGAAGGGGAATCACATCCACCCTCCTCCAGTCCTCAGGTACCATACCATCCTCCCATGATTTATTAAAAAGGGTAGTCAGTCGTGTTACTAGTTATTCCCTTAGCTCTTTTAGAATTCTGAGGTGAATCCCATCAGGCCCCATTGCTTTATCCACCTTCAGTTTTAAGAGTTCTTTCAGAACCCTTTCTTCTGTGAAAGGACTAATATCAACCCCCCTATCCAGAGTGCTCCTATTGACTGGATTAGGTATCTCCCCCTGCTTTTCCATTGTGAATACTGAGCAGAAATATTCATTCAGTATTCCTCCTTTTTCACTGTTGCCCTCTGCCTAACCACCTTTCTCTTTATTCAGCCTCAGTATCCCTGCTTTTGTCATTCTTTGCTCCCTAATGTACCTATAAAAGGTTTTCTCCCCTTTCTTAACCGAGTTGGCTATCTTTTCCTCAGTTTGGGCCTTTGCTATTCTGACTTTCTTCCCCGCTTCCTTCTGCTTTAACTGGTACAGTTCTCTGTCCTGCTCCTTCTGTGTTTCCTTATATGTCCTGAATGCTATCTTTTTCTTCCTTACCTTCCCCGCCACTTCCTTTGAGAATCATAGTGGTTTTTTCTTTCATTTTGATTTTTTTATTTGCTTCACACAAAGGCTTGTTGCCTCTGTGATGGCAGTTTTGATGCTTCCACATTGTTGCTCCACCCCACCTTCATGCCTTTTTGCTAGTGCTTTTCTCAGGCATTCTCCCATTTTGACAAAATCGGCCCTCCTGAAGTCCAGCACCTCCACTTTTGTGTGGCTTGACTCTACAGCTACTTTTATCGTGAACAACACTGTTTGGTGATCACTTGTGTCCAGATGGCTACCCACTTCCAGATCAGAGATCCTCTCTCCGTCCCCATTTGAGAGTACCAGGTCTAAGATTGCTCCCTCCTGAGTGGGTTCCAAAACTAGCTGTCTGAGGCATGCCCCCTGTAGGGCATTGAGAAAGGCCCTGCTCTTGGATGTGGTTGCAGCAAAGGTGCTCCAGTTAACATCTGGCATATTCAGGTCCCCCATCAGCAATATCTCCCCTTTCTCTGCCATCCCAAGGATGCCTATCATTTCCTTGTCAATTTCCTCCCCCTGAGACGGGGTCTGTATACAACCCCTGTGCGGATTGTGGAGCCATTTCCAGTCTCCAGGGTGACCCACAGTGCCTGCTCTCCTCCCTGTTTACCCTTTATTTCTGTTGCTTTGATCCCTTCCCTTACATATAGAGCTACTCCTCCTCCTCTTCTTCCCTCCCTGTCCCTCCTGTAGATTGTGCACCCTGGTATGCTGACATCCCAGTCATGGTTCTCTGTGTGCCAGGTTTTTGTGACTGCCACGATATTCAGGCATCCCTCTTCCATCAAGGCCATCATTTTGGGGAGCTTTTTACCTAGACTATGGGCATTTGTACTTATTACCCTCCATTTTTTTCTGGCTTTATTTCTTTTTGCCCCAGCCCTGTCCTTACTGCCTTTGTCTTTTTCTCCATTTACCCCTGCCCTTATCCCTATTGACTGCTCTATCTTGGTGTTGGCGCAGTCACTGTGCAAAATCAATTTTTCAGACAGATTAATGAAATCACCATGCCACTGTTCATAAGGGGAGGTCCCAAAAAGGCCATGTTGAAAATCTAGTAACCAAATTCCCCAAAATGACTGTGTTACGAGCGTGCATTACGCAGTTTCTACGCATGCTTGTAACTTCACCACTTTTTCATATTTTCACTCCAGATGTTCAACATTGCCATTTTTTCATACCTCCTCATGAACAGTACAGATGTCATTTTTTACATCCTGCCCAAAATGTCCTTTCGCACCTGTTGCACCGAATGATGCATTCGCTGTGTGAAATCACCTTTCAGGATTGAGTAACAAAATGATAGTGCCACTGTTCATGAGGTGGGGTCCCAGAAAACCCATGTTGAAAACTTGGAGCGAAAATACCAGCAAATGCCCGAGGCATTAGGGTTTCCAACCATAACGCCTCACCCTGTACAGACTGACAGGCATCAGGGGTGTGTCTTGGGGTCATTGGCCGTAATGCTCACGCCATTCCACCCCCACCCTGCAACCACTGACAGGCATCAAGGTGTGCCTTGGGGTCTTCAGCCCTAACATTCACCCCATTCTCCTATACTGCACCCATCTCAGCTTATTTCCTTATGGAATGGGGTGAGCGTAAGGGCCGAAGACCCCAAGGCACACTGTGACACCTGTCAGTGTCTGCAGGGAGCGGTGAGGTGGAATGGTGTGAGCATTATGGCTGACAACCCAAATGCACACCCCAACTCCTGTTAGGCTCTGCAGGGTGGGGGTGGGGGTTGGCGTTAGTTCAATACTTCAGTGCCATTCTTATTATGCATCTCTCTAATTCATGCAGTACCAATGCCAATACCAGCAAGCAAACATTCAGCATTGACAAACGCTTGTTAGGGCTGTATTCATTGCTGCACTATACACAATTAGCCCATAGTCTATAACAGAGATTATAGAAGTGTTGACAGCCAGGGACAAGGCTGCATGGGTCATATTGTGTCTGTGTCTGTAAATCAGAACAATTCTGGTGTTTTCTGTCTTTACAACATTGTCTATGTGGTGGGTAAAGGAGAGAGAATTATCCAGCATGATGCCCAAGTATTTAAAGTTGTTGACTTGATCTAGTGGTACATGTTTGATGTTCTGGATGGTCAGCTGACTGGCTCTGTTTTTCCTGTAGTTGTTAGCAAACAACATAACTTTAGTTTTTGTGTAGTTCAAGATAAGCTTGTTTTGAGTAAACCAATCCTCTATTACTGTGAAGCTATTTTGGAGCTTGAATTCTAGCGAGTGTGGGTGTATGCTACTGGAGTAGATTGCCACATCATCTGTGTATAGCAGGATATTGTCAGGGCAGGCAATGGGAAGGGAATTAAGGAACAGGCTGAATAGGAGCGGGCCCAGGATTGGGATGCCAGTTGTCACCTGCCTGCTATCTGAGAGTATTGTGTTGATTTTCACTGCCTGAGATCTGTTGCCAAGGTAAGTATTAAACCACCCAACTGTGTCGGGTGATAACCCAGATGCACAGAGCTTGTTGAGTGGGATACTGTGGTTGACAGTATCAAAAGTAAGGTCGATGTATTTATTTATTTGCTTTTCTTAACCGGGTGAGTGCACTAGGCATAGAGATGCCTATTTTCAGGCACAACCCGGGAGGGTACAGGTCAAATACAGAAAAACAGCAGCAATGTGATACAGCACATAGAATTAGGTTGTACAATACAGAGATAAGTCGGAAAAGGATAAGAGTTTACAAACAACTTGCAGGACAATTATACATGGTCAGACAAAGTTAATAGGTAAAATGATAAAAACAGGGGTCATTCCAAAGACAAATGCGATACAAGTACAGAGAAATTACAACCAGCCATTATCATGGACAGTATACAATAAGTGCCAATTTGCAAAAATAAGAATAGTAAGAGAAATAGAGGGGGGGGAGGAGGTGAGGGGATGAGGGGGAGAGATAGGTTAGAAAGTGTGCAACAGGAAGGGTGGGAGTAGAGTAGGGTAGCAGAGTAGGAGAAAGAGTTTAAGGTGGATGGAAGCAAGTGCAGGGGCTTACTGCGAGTAGATGTTCACAGTGGAGCATTTTGAAGTGACCATGTGTAGGGGCAAGACGCATAGCTTGGGGGATAGAATTTCAATACTTAGGGGCAGTACTGGAGAAAGCACGTGCACCCATTGTAGTCTTACACCAAGGGATGTAGAGAGGAGTCTGTTCAGTTGAACGTAGCCTGTAGGAGGGAGGTTGAGAGTGTAATAGTGAGGCAAGAGATTGAGGGAGGCCAGATCTGATTATACTGTCTATTAAAGCACCATAGGATAGGAGGCAGTGAGCAGCAGGACTGAGCCATACCAGGTCAGCAAAGAGCTGATAGCGGTGTTTGTGGTGAGGAGAGGCAGAAGCATAACAGCAGATGTTGTTATAGGTAGTATCCCATAGATGGAGGGATGTTTTAGTTGCACCTAGATAGGTGACTGAGCCGTAGGCCAATGACGGGAGCAAAAAGCCTTGTGCCACAGCAAGCCTAGTCGATGGGGTGAGGGCATAGCAAGTACGGTAGGCTGCTCCGATTTTCACATTTACAGCTTTGCAGGTAGCAGTGATGTGGGGCTTGAACTCCAATGATTCATCAAGAAGAATACCCAGGTATTTGAAGGAACTGGTGCTAACTAATGGGGAATTGTCAGAACAGGATATTTTGAGGGAGTTTTGATTTTATTTTAGTCTAGCAGGAGAGCCAAAGAGCATAGACTGAGTTTTATTTACATTGAGAATGAGGAGATTTACAGTTAGCCAGGATTGTATGTTTAGGAAGTCCGAAGAGAATGAGTTGTTTATGTCCGATACATTACTGGCACTGTAGTAGAGGACAAGGTCATCTGCGTATAGCAAGATGGAGCAGGTAGGTGCCTGGGATGGAAGGTCATTAATGAAAATAGTGAAAAGCAGGGGGCCAATTATGGATCCCTGTGGGACACCAACATAAATGGACAACAGATCAGACATAGCCGAGTTAAAAGCTACAGCCGCTGATGACTGGACAGATAGCTGTAGAACCAGTTCACCGATTCAGCTGAAAAACCAAGGGAGACTAGTTTAGTAAGGAGAAGGGTATGGTTAACCGGGTCAAAAGCCTTGGTTAGGTCGATGAAGATGGCATCTGTCAGGAGACCAGAATCCATAGCGGTGTAAATGTCATTAGTAAGTTTTAGGAGGGCAGTGGAGGTACTGTGACCTTTTTGGAAGCCATGCTGGGAACCAGAGAGGAGGTTATGTTTCCTCAGATACTCTATGGTTTTGTTTGCCACCAATTTTTCAAGGATTTTACTGAGCACCGAGAGGATAGCGATGGGTCGGTCATTGGCCATATCTTTGGGATCACCTTTTTTTAGGATAGGGATAATCCTAGCTATCTTCCATATATCAGGAACTACATCATGACATAATGACAGGTTGAAGATTTTAGTTAGAGGAGAGGCTATGAGAGGGCAGCAGCTTTCAGAAGACTGGGCTCCAAGCGGTCAGCACCAGAGCTAGTAGTGTCAGAGATGGTGAGTAGCAGCTTTAGGACTTCTGCTGAAGTGATAGTCCGAAACCTGAAAAGTGGATGGGAGAGCATAGGTTCCGTAGCCACAGGAGTGGATGTAGGGTGGTCTGTAGGGAAGGTGGCAGAGAAACATGAAAGATTTGAGAAATGACAGTTAAAAAAGTTGGCGATGGTCACTGGGTTGTTACAATGAATGCCATTTAGTAGCATGACATTTGAGGTGGCTGGTTTATCAGTACCAAGGAGAGTTTTAATGACTGACCAACATTTTTTTGAGTCTCCTCCAGCTTTCGTAAGCAAGTCTTTACAGAAGGAGCTTTTTACTAGATGAATATTCCTTTTACAGGAGTTTCGCAAAGCCCTATAATGATCATAATCAGCCTGCACCCCTGAGGCCTTGAAATGCCGCCAACTTTTATCCCTGGTCCGGAGTTGGGTAAGAAGGTCCTTAGTCAGCCACTTAGTTTGTGTGCCCATATGTGGCGCATGACATAGGGAGCATGAAGGGCTTGGATACACCCAAACTTTTCAAGGAAGTAGTCTAGAGCAGACTGCACATCAGATGAGGCAAAGATGGGCGATCAAGCAATCGAAGAGAGATCCTGCAAAAACTGTGCCTGATTGAGATTGGCCATATTACGGAAGGTGGTCAATTTTGGAGGAGGAGATGATTGTCTAGCGGCACGCCAGATGCAGAAATAGGGGAGTGATCACTTATGGAGTCATCAAGGGTACCAGCTGAGATGATCTGGTCAGGACAGTTTGTGAGGGCCCAGTCAATTAGAGTGCTAGTGTGGGAGAGGGGGGCCCCCGAGACCCTGGTGGCGTCAACGATCAGTTAGTGTAGGTCATGGCCTTATACTATGGTGTGGAGAGACTGGCAGGATTTACCAGACCAGTTAAGATTAAAGTCACCAAGGATGAGGACCTCATTTCATCCAATAGCTGAGTCCACCTGGCAGAGGAGTTCCACAAGACCAGGGACACCACCCCTAGGTGGGTTGTAGGTGCACACCAAGTGTAGTCTCTTGGAACCAAGTAGGAGGGTAGCGTGAATGGAGTCACAGTGTGAGAGGGTGAAGGAGGTGTTCAGGTTTAGGGAGAGGTGGGATGTATGGAGGATCGCAACTCCTCCTCCACGTTTAGATGAGGATCGATCTTGTCTTAATATCTTATAGTTAGGCAGGAGGCATCGGTGATCAGGGGTGGACGGTTTTAACCAGGTCTCAGACAAGCATAGAATGTCTGGGTTGTACTGAGTAACCCAGGCCTCAAGTTCCGTCACATTGTGGGGAAGGCTCCGGATGTTCATGTGAGCAATACGTAGACCCTTAGCATCAGACCAGCATGTGTCAGTTTGGGATATATTACCGCCAGGACCTGGATTCATTTCAATATCACGAGCTAGTGTTAGTGCCAGTAGGAGCAAGTACCACAGTTTACGATGGATAAAAGTGACAGGTAGGGAGGCGATGCAGAGAGGAAAATTGTGTAATGAGTATGTGGCATGGTAAACGATCCTATTTGGGACAAAAAATGATGAAGCAGCCAGTGACTTATGAGACAGAATGAACATGTTAGAGAAGGTGAAGTCATTAGGGTGAAAGTGGTGTCCACTTGGGGAGAGAGGGCTACTAACCACCGAGATCCACATAATGGGAACAAGAATTGAGACAGTAAGAAAAATACAGTAGGGTAAGGTGCCCAGGGAATTGAAAGGGGGGAGGCATTTTTGTGGGATAGAATAGCAGGGAGGAGGTGATTAGAAATTGAAAATGTTAAAGAAATTGGTTTTAACATAGGAGAAAAAGCACGAGAAATGAGCTAGTAATGTTAGTTATGCTCTAAGAAGCAAAAACAGGATTATTAGGATTGAAGACGCCCTCTAGTGGTAGAAGAATGTAAGTTGCAAGTGGTAAAGTAGGGAGATAGTTAAAACAAACACTCCCACTGGGCGTGGCAAAGAGTCACCAAGGGCTATATAACTAAAGCCAACCAAGGGTGGGACTGGTGGGGGGCAGCTGCGGTGTAAACCGAAAAGAGTCAAAGCGCCCGTTTACAGCCCTAAGAAGCCTCGCAGGGAGGTGAGTGCTGCACAGTACATTAAAGATTAACAGCAACACTGCTAGACTTAAAACACTAGAAAAGGTTAGAGATGAACTAAGTACGGCCAGGATCCATTTGAAACTGGAGCCAAGCTCTCTGTCAATGGCAGCTTCAATTCTGAAATACTTGTAAATTCGGATAGTTTTAGCTTCTGCAGCACTGCCCACGCTTTAGTGCAAAATACTGTAGTTTAGGCTCCGTAGCAAACGAATTTCACCAGAGGAGAGAAAAATTCAAATTCCAGTGGTTCGAGCTGAGCTATAGTGCAGTCCAGAAAAGGCGCCAAGATTTTCAAATGGGGACAAAGGCT
Source organism: Neoceratodus forsteri (assembly GCA_016271365.2). NCBI lineage: Eukaryota > Metazoa > Chordata > Ceratodontiformes > Ceratodontidae > Neoceratodus > Neoceratodus forsteri. The sequence continues at coordinate 254,727,280 of CM028133.1, forward strand.
TTGGTAATCGGTTGATTGGCCGCACAAGCAGGGAGGTTACAAATTACCTTGTGATCTGGGGGACAGACGGCTTCAGCTCCAGAGCAGGGTGCCCTCCTTAGGCAAGGGCTGGCGATCTGTGGGACCGATGGCTTCAGCTCCAGGACAGGGTGCCCTCCTTAGGCAAGGGCTAGGAGTGAGGGAAAGGAAAAAAGGACAACATTAAATAGGGTTGAAGACATCGGGAGGGGACAGTAATATGAGGAGCTTCAGTGGAAGGGCAGAAATGGAAGGAGTTAGGGAGGGAGCGAGAGAGGGAGGGCAGACAGAAAAAAATTCAACAGTACTAGCTAAGGCACATTAGGGTCTCATTCCAGTGAAAACAGTGTAAAATAAGTAAATCTAAGCAGTACAAATTTAACACAAAAGATACAGACCAGGAGCCCTTACACAACTATCTGTGGCTGTAAATTACAGTGTCTGTAACCACATTTGAAATAAACATGAAGGTGCCTTCCAGTACATTTAATCAAAATATAACTAAGACAGTTCCTACAACTCTCTGGTAAACTGAAACGAGTCAAAGCACCCGTTTACAGCCCTAAGAAGCCTCGCAGGGAGGTGAGTGCTGCACAGTACATTAAAGATTAACAGCAACACTGCTAGACTTAAAAGGCTAGAAAAGGTTAGAGATGAACCAAGTACAGCGAGGGATCCATTTGAAACTGGCGCCAAGCTCTGTGCTCGTAGCTGCGCTCCCAAGTTCATAGGAAATACTTGTAAATTCGGACAGTTTTAGCTCTCAGCACTACCCACGCTTTAGGGCAAAATACAGTAGTTTAGGCTCCGTAGCAAACTAATTTCACCAGAGGAGAGAAAAATTCAAACTCCAGTGGTTCGAGGTGAGCTATAGTGTAGTCCAGAAAAGGCGCCAAGATTTTCAAATGGGGACAAAGGCTTTGGTAATCGGTTGATTGGCCGCACAAGCAGGGAGGTTACAAATTACCTTGCGATCTGTGGGACAGATGGCTTCAGCTCCAGGGCAGGGTGCCCTCCTTAGGCAAGGGCTTGCGATCTGTGGGACAGATGGCTTCAGCTCCGGGGCAGGGTGCCCTCCTTAGGCAAGCGCTGGCGATCTGTGGGACCGATGACTTCAGCTCCAGGACAGGGTGCCCTCCTTAGGCAAGGGCTAAGAGGATACCGACCCCATTAGCTGGCTGCTGTCAAGCACTGTATGGATGAAGTCAGTGTATTCCACCCGTGCTGTGGGCCTTTCAGAAGTCATGCTGTTGAAGGCACTGGATGTTATCTTTGTTTCGGAAGTCCACCAAACTGGTCTGATACTATTCATTCAAGGGCTTTGGAGAGAGAGAGGGGAGGTATAGAGATGGGCCTAAAGTTGGCATGACTCACCCAATCCCCACATTTTTGTGGACCAGCGTGACAACTGCGCATTTCCATTTCCTGGGGAATTGCCCATATCGTAGTGACAGGTTCAGAATGATGGTGGGGGGCTGTATTAAGTCATCTAGGGTGAGGGCTATTAATTTGAGGTCAAGGGTGTTGCTACTGTGCCTTGCATTAGCTGGAAATGGAACCCAAGTAAAGATAGAACTTCGCACTTTGCATGTACTCTTGGGGTGGGATATTCAGAAATGCGCCAGAGGCAGGCACAAGAGCAGCACAGCACAATTCCGGTGTGCTATGGTGCACCGAACGTGATATTCAAAGGTTGCGCATGATGGCATGCACCAGCTCAACATGGCTGAATATCGCTGAGATGCACCATAGCGCAACCAGGGCTATGGCCAGTGCACGCTGCGGCGCACCTTGCACCTGTCCAGCAGCACTGCCCATGTGGCCTGCAGCCTGCACATGGTCCCATGCAGTGGCCTGCCCTGGCCCACCCACAGCGCCAGCCATTCAGACCCTCCTCCTATCCTCAGGGCCTAGGAAGGAAACATGGAGAAAGACACATCAGTACCTGGCAACACCACATGCCCCCCCACTCCAGCACAGCATGCTCCCCGACCCAGCGCAGCAGCAAGCGGTGACACAGCGCACCCATGGTGCGCCGCCCTAGCAAACAGGACGCGCAGCCTCAGCCACCCCCCCAGCAGCATGGTGTGCCACCCTGCTTGCCCCACAGAACACTGGTTGGGCACGGGACATGGGTGTAGCGCACTTACCTGGCCGTGGCACGGCACCCCTTCGGACACGTGCCAGTAGTGACCGTAGCCTCTCAGGATCCCTCTGCTGCAGGTCCCCGTAGCGGTGGCGGCATTGTTCCCCACTGTGCTGTGAACCAGTAGCCTCCTCCAGCCCATCAGTGACCTCCTGCCACACCTCTGTCCATGGCCTAGTCAGGGGCACCTGGTCAAACAAATAGCAAGCATGTGGTTCCACAAGAGCCACAAGGTTTGCAAGTTCCACCTGGGACCAGTTTGGTGCCCTGGCACTGCTGCGGTGCGTCATGGCTATTTTGCACTCGTAGATCCAAAATGGCACCCAGTAGCACATGAGCCACATGTGCTGGGGATTTGCGGCTCGCGCAGAGATGTGCTGCCATCATCAATCACACAGCCATGGAGATGCGCGATACGGAAAAAGCAGCACTGGCACATGCTGCAGGCTCCCAGAGGGGCAAATGGCAACCATGGGGTCAAGGGTCGCACGCGCACTATGCGCAACTGCGTTATTGGGCCCACCATGCATGGGACACAATAGGGGCATGAGGGTGCCACGGTACATGGCCCAATAGTCCTCGGGCACCATAGCACCCATAGTGCACGAGTGCCATCTGCCACATGGAGCCACAGCACCATCGACACTATGGCACCTGGGCACCACATGCCCAATAGCGGACGGGCGCTGTAACGCGTATTGCGCAGTGTGCGTAGGTGCACCAGTGGCATATGTGCCGGCAGCATGTGCATGCGTACTGCCAGGCCTACTGCACACATCACAATGTTGCGCCAAGACTTGAGCATGCGCAAGTCCATTGCGCAATGTGCAAAATCGTGATATTCAGTCAGCATATGCAGATTAGCTAATCAGCATATCCACGGCACATCAGAGGCATTTGCATCCCATTACAGTTGCGCAACCCTCATTTGCATGCGATGCGCTATAAAGACGCCACGGGACTGCACAGGATATGGACTGATATTGCATCCTTCAGAGGTAAGATGCGATGCTGTGGGGCTCCCAGGACAGTGGATTGGGAGGGTGGTGTGGGTAATAACCATCAATGACCACATGTCTATTCCCACAGGACACAGTATGACGGAACAAGAGGAGATTAAGGAGCATGGGCCTGCATGGAGGTGTAGGCCCAACTTCACGAGGGCAGAGACAGATGCCGTATTCGAGGCTTACCTGGACCAGGAGCCTCTACTGAGTGGCTCGACAGGCACTCCACAGGCTCGGGCAACAGCATGGGAGGGTGTGGCCCGAGCTGTAAATCAGCAGGCCAGCCATCAAAGGTCTGTGTAGGTGTGCAAGAAAAAGGTCGGCACAGACCAGAGGTGGATAAAGGAGAAGGTGGCAGCCATCCGGGCCTCACGTGCTGCCATGGGTGGTGGACAGCCTGACGTGCCACAGTGACGCAGGGGTTGGTGGCAAATACCATGCCGTGCAGCGCCGTCAAAGGGGTGCCTGGCAGTGACTTTCAGACAGGTGGCAGCCCATCACTGCATGGTAGGTAGGGCAGCGCATGGGGCAGGGGGGTGCACCTGCGGCACTAATGCGACTGTTTTCCCTTTCAGCTCCTGAGTGCCTGTATGCAGCAGCAGAGGTGGGGATGTCTGCCTTGGGGGTGGTCTTGGACCCGGAGGACCGTCCTTCCACCTCCACCGGTGTCCAGGGGCCGGACCGCATGCAGCCCAACACCACTGACCGTCCGGATGCCTGTGGCATGGTCGCGGACGAGGCCCTGGCAGTGTTTTAGCATGACGCCAGGCATGGCGTCCAGTAGGCCGAGACACAGATCGGGGCGGGGTCCAGGACCGATGATGATGAGACCATCATTACAGATAGTGATGTTGCCGTTGTGGGGCAGGCACCTGTACCACACACCCACCATGGTAGCACAGACAGTAATCTGGAGGCGGTTGTCCGCCCACTGGCTACTGTCCCCGGCGTTGCTGTGGGTGCCACTGGTGTGGCACTGGCTGATGGAGGTGGTGCAGCCGCACCGGCGCTGCTTGGTGCACAGCGACTGGAGGGGCAGCAGCGGCAGTTGGATGGTGTCGAAGGGGGGCTGGGTGCAGCACCCACCGATGGTGCACTGCTGAATGAACAGCCCCAAGAGGGCGCCGCTGTGCAGCGCCTACCTGTGTGGGGAGACTGGGCTGTGGGATTGAGCAACACATGTGGGTCGGCACAATGCTCATGCACCTCAGGGCGTTGACCCCTTGGCCGAGCACACCCGTCTGCTACAGGCCTCCGTTGAGCAGCAGGTGATGGTCGCGGCAGGGGTGCGTGCACTCTGCGCAGAGCTGTGCGAGGCTGCAGTGTGGCACAACAGGGACTTTGAACAGCTCCTGGCTGAGAACACTCGTATGCGGGAGAACATGACTGCAGCTCTGGATTGGCTTATCGCTGCAGTCATGGCTGGCCTAACATCACTGGCCACCATGGTGCATGGCCGTCCACCGCAGACCCTGCGGAGTACATTCTCCACCCCTCGGTCACGGCGTCGCATGACCCCCACTGTGTCAATGCCAGGGTCTGCTGCAAACATTCTGGGCATGCCTGGAGCGGGCATGTTCGGGAGTCTGTAGACACCTGCGAGGACCCGGTCGCATTCCCGCAGTAACACCCTTGGGGGACCGTTACAGACTCCCTCTGTGGCTGTCGCACAGTCTGTGTCTGCTGGGCAGTCTCGGTGGGGCTGTCCACATGTCTGCAGCAGCTGTGCAACTGTGTGGCGGTCCTGAACCACCCACCTCCCTGTCCGTTGTCTGCTGCTGCCCTGTGTGCACATTGGCATGGCATGTGCATGTGTGTTCCAGGGACGTAGCATCCATGGTTCATGCCACACACCGGCCTTGTGCACACCTGCCCGGCTGCTGGACACTGTGGCTTGTGCATGATGATGCCTGCAAAGCACTGACTGCAACTGTGCACCGGTGCTCAGCGTCTGACACATGCCTGGTGCCTGCCTCTGGGTGCTGGCATGATGGTTCCTGTCTGCATGTGCGTGTGTGTGCGGGGGTGTGTGGGCGCATGTGGGTGGGGTGTGCAGTGCTGTGCTGAGTGCTTCCATGGTGTCCAGTCCCATGCCTGTCCACACCCCTCTCCAGCCGTTACTGTCACAGGGCACACCCATGCATGCCTGTATGCTGTGCCATAGTCCCCGGGATGTGCATGTGGACATGTTCACCTACCTGTGTGCACCATAGTGCTCCTCTGTGATTGTGTCCTGGTGCTGCTGGGACATTCTGTTCAGCCGGGATTCCCTTCGCCTGAGGGGGGCTGCCCACCACCATCTGGCCCGGCGGACACATTGTCCCCACTGCTATTCCCCTCTTCAACCTCGACAGCTATCCCACAGTCGGTGGCCATGTTGTGTAGTATACAGCAGGCCAGGAATAGGCCGCAGGCCTTTGAGGGGCTGTACTGTAGGGCACCGCCAGACCTATGCAGGCAAAGAAACCGTGCCTTCAGCAGCCCGAACACATGCTCAATGATGTTCCGTGTGCTGGCGTGTGCTTCACTGTATAGCTCCTGTGCTAGGGTCAACAGGCACCGGTATGGGGTGAGCAGCCAGAGCCAGAGTGGGTAGCCACAGTCACCAGTGTGTAGAGATGTGTGGTTAGCATGGTGGGCTGTGTTGCTGCACCCCCCAGCCTCCCCTGCCTCACCCTCTGGTGCACCTGCCCTAGCTTCTCCCACACCCTGCACTGTGGTGCCAGGCTACCCATTTCCACAGCATACCCATCTACTAGGTGGCCTGTAGGGATGTCCCCACTCTTGAATCTGTGGCACAGTGCTGACTGGTGCCAGATGTAGGCATTGTGTGCTCCGCCAGGGTGAGTGGCACAGACACTGGTTATGCACCCCCTGGCATTGCACACCACCTGGCAGTTGACACTGAGGTAGCCCTTCCTGTTTATGTATGCTACCCCGGGCCAGGTGGTGTGCGGATGCCAACATGGGTGTAGTCGATGGCCCTAGCATGCCAGGCATCGTGCCACCCTGTGGAACTCCTGCATGTTCGCTGTATGCTCTGCCTGTGTGCTGGGGAAATGGATGTATTCTGCAGCATGTGGTAGCAGCGCATTGAGGAATTGTGTGAGGAGCATTGACGTGGCCGACTGGGTTATGCCTGTGGTGTCCCCTGTTGGTCTCTGGAAAGTACCCATGGCGAGCAGGCACATGACAGCCATGACTTTTATCTCCACCGACAGGGCGTGGCTCCGTCTTGTGGATGCCTGCATCTCCTCACTGCACAGCTCACAGAGCTGCCTCAGAATTGTCCGATTCAGGCGGTACCAGCCCACAATCTCTGTATCACTGTACTGTTCAAAGGTAGTGCAGGCACGGTACCATCTATTCCGGGCATACCGCCGACGGGCCCTTCCATGGCCGTGCCGCTGTGCTCCTGCCTCCTCACACCCCTCAGTACTGCCTCCATCTGGAAGATGGCACTGGCCATGGCCTGGGTTGCCCTGCCCCCCTGGGTGGCTGTCTCCCCAGGCACCCCCGGCTGTGTGCTGCTGAGTGTGCCCCTGCGCTGGGTGCACACCTGTGTTTGGGGTTCCCGGCTGGAGGCTTGTGGGCTGTAGCCCCTGCCTCCCACCTGTCTGGGCACCTGTGCTGCCCCTCCTGTGCTGGCTTTCTCAGCACACGCTCAGGTTGTTGCCTCTACACCTGTGCACACACACACACACACACACACTCGCTCACACACACAGACACACTCACTGTCACACACCCAGTCCCACACTCTGTGACACTCCCTGCCTGTCTCTGTCTCTGTCTTGCACCCCTCCTGCTGTCCAGCCTCTCCACTCGCTTTCCCTTTCTATAGCTCCCCTCTGGTACAAGCCTCCTTCCCTTGCTTGCTCCCTCTTTTTATGTGCTCAAGTTTGCTCTACGCAAGTCCCCTTTGCTCCACGCTTGCGCCGTTTGTCTGCTGTTGAATATCGCACTGTGACGCTTATTCATGGCTATGCCCCCTGCACTTGCGCATGCATGCATTACCATTGCGCATTGGCGCATGGGGATTTGGGTTGCGCAGTTGCAGCTGCTGAATATCGCTCTCCAGCGCATTGTCACAGTTGCGCTGGCACAATCCTGTTGCTCATTGCGCAACTGCTTTGAATATCCCACACTTGGTAAATAAATGCCTGGGTGTCACAGCCTCACTACTGAAAGTGATGGTGTCCCATCAGTCTCCTGAGCCTGTCAAGCTGTACTGTATTTGGAAAAAGATTTGTTAGCTTGGACTTAGCAGAAGAAGGCCACCAGATGGCGCCATTCTCCTCTTCTTGCCACCACCAACACTGTCTCATGCTATTTGTTGAACAGATAAGTGACATTGCAGAACTGGAAAGGAAGGTATTCCTTTTTGCAGACGACACCAAAATCTGTATTAGGGTGGACACTCAGTAGGGGGTGGAGAGAATGTATAGGGTCCTTGGGAAACTCGAGAAGTGGTCATAAGTATGGCAGTTGGGATTCAATGCCAAACAGTGCAAAATCATATACCTAGGGCATAGAAACCCAGGAGCTGAGTAGAGGATGGGGGGTACAGACAATCACTAAGCAAGAAAGGGACATTGAGGCTATCATTTCGATGACCTCAAAGTGGCAGGGCAGTGTGACAAAGCAGTGGGTAGGGCCAGTGGGGATGCATAGGGAGCAGTATCTCCAGCAAGAGGAGGGAGGTAGTGTTGGCATTATATCACTCACTAGTGAGACCCCACTGGGAGTACTGCATCCAGTTCTAACAGAAAGGACATAGGGTGGAGGCAGTCCAGAGAAAAGCAACTAAAATGGTGCAGGGATTGCACTTAACAAAGTTACAGTCGACTTCACTTGGTTATTCCAGGCAGCCGCTTACCTCAGGCAAATTGTCATAACCATTTGCCATTCTAATTGCCTTCAATTAAAAAAACACCTTTTATAGCGATCATTACCTGCCTGCTATTTCGGGCAGATTTTGGCAGAGTCACACAGGTGTTTGCACTATTCACACATCGTTTGCAGTAATTAGCAGTTCATAAGCACACAAAATCTGAACCTACTGATGAGAAAAATCCTCACATCTCAACTCTGCTACCCTATGCTGCAAGAGCAAACCTCCAGCTAGAGCATGACTGTTATACCACCAACTGCAGCCAGTGTCTAACATGAAAATAATTACAGTCAAGCAGTAATAGCAGAATTTGCTGCAACACCCTTTCTGATTCTCTCCCAAACCAGATCATACATCGATGCAAATCTCTACACAGGCAATACTGAATGACTCCACCTCGCTGAAACACCCTTCCCGATCCTCTTCCTAACCAGATCATACCTTGATGCAAATCTCTACACTGGAAATTGCTACCTAGCTGAAACACCCTTTCCGATCCTACCCGATCCTCACCCAAATCGGATCATACAGCGATATAATTCCCTACACCTCAAGCCCCTGTCAGTGAATGCCAATATAGTACTGTACTGTAGTACTGTAGAACTGTATATGTTTTTGACTACAGATTGTGCAGTACTCCAGTTAGTGATAAAAGTGAATTTGTAGTGGTGTTTGCATGCAAAGTGGTTATAGCAACCATCTGCTATAGCGGGCAAAAATAGGTTGCACAAACGTGCCCGTTATAAGCGGTGGGCACTGTAACACTATATGAGGATAGACTGATGGATCTCGGCATGCACACCCTGGAAGAGAAGGGATATGAGGAAGTACTACTTCACTGAAAAAGTGGTAGATGCCTGGATTAAACTGCCAGCAGAAGTGATGGAGGCAAAAACAGTAGGGGGCTTCAAGTATGCATAGGATAGACATAGAGGAATATTAGTGTAAGCTCTCCTCTCTGGTCTAGGGGTATTCAGATGGCAGCAGACGTTTTCAGAGAGGGGATCCACACAAACCGCCATTGGACACTTACTTGACCTCCCAGGCTAAGGCTTGACCTCTGGGGCTCCTCTGGCTCTCAGCAGGGTAATCAGAGCCGCAAAGGAATGGGCTAGCAAAATTTGGCTTAGAACAGATAAAATGTTCAAATGGATAAAACAAACCAAGATCCTTTCATTTAATTTGTGAGCTGACATATTTAGATGGTAAAAGTTCATTTTTCAGCAACCATTGTACGCCAGCTGGCACAGTCTCTTCACTTTCACCAAGGGGTGACATTTCAGAATTCCTGGGTTGACTGCAGCGCTTGGTGGTGTACGAACTGGCAGGTCACTTGCTCTGATGGAGACATAAATGTCTCTCGAGGTCCACCACCCAGGCGGGACAATGATAGTCCATCTTCCCAGTTACATACCTGGGAGCTAATTGTCATCCAGGGCACAAACCCTCTCTTTCCTCCCTCCCTCCTACTCCCCTCCCTGCTACTATCACCCTGAGTAGCCACAGTAGCCTTCACTCTCTCCCAGCTGTGCTTGAAACCATTTATGGTTTAGCTCCTAACCTGAGATCTTCCTTTTATTCACTTGGTTCTCCTGCTGGAGAGGGGTTTCCACCTTTTCGAGGGTCATGTAGCAATGGCAGTCACCAAGAAGTAGTACTTTTGCAAGATGCTACGCTCTGTAGAGAGACTTTTCAGAACAATGTGAGCAGGCAATGTGTGCGTGGTGCAAGTCTTTGCCCAACTCACACCGGTTTGTTCCCTTCAACTCAGACCACTGTCTTCTCTCCCTTGGAATGCCAAGTCAGACCATCTGACCCCAACCAGGAATATAGAAACTAGCATACCTGGAGGTCAATAGATTCATAGAAGTATCCAGCAGATAAGGGCCATGTGGCCCCCCTAGTCTGCTCATGAAACCCCCCAAGTAGTGTCCATCTACTGGGAGACCCTCAAACCTGCCCCTCCCATCCCCAGTATACCCATATACTTATCTCGTGCAAGCTTGAACTGCGTGACTATTTCCATCCCCACCTCCTCTGGCAAACTATTCTAGTTATTCACCACTCTCTCGGTGAAGACGAACTTCCTCACATTACCCCAGACCCTGCCTCTCAACAACTTCATACTGTGCCCCCTAGTGTTAGAAGCGCCACTCCATTGAAACAGATTCTCCACCTGTTCTTTATTAATCGCCTTTAAATATTTAAATGTCTCAATCATATCCCCTCTTCTTCTCCTGTCCTCCATGGAATACAGGTTTAATTCCCTGAGCCTCTCCTCAGAGAACATCCCCTGCATACCCAGCATCATCCTGGTAACCCTCCTCTGCACCGCCTCCAATCTGTCCCTGTCCCTGCGGAGATAGGGCCTCTAAAACTACACGCAGCACTCGAGGTGCAGTCAGACCAGTGATACATACAGGGGCAGAAGCACCTCACTCCTCCTGTTGGTGATCCCCTTCCTGCGTCCGAGGATTTGATTTGCTTTTCCCATCACTTTTCCACACTGTTTTGCCACCTTAAGGTCATCAGTAATAATTACTCCCAGGTCTCTCCTCCCTTGTGATCTCCAGCACCCTCCCCCCAAGTGTGTATTCCACACCTGGGTTCCTGTGCTCCAGGTGCATTATACTGCATTTCTTAGCATTGAACCTCAATTGCCACCTCCTGGACCACTCCTCCAACTTCCCCAAGTCTGCCCTCATCTTGTCCACCCCTCAGTATGTCCACCCTGTTACTGAGTTTTGCATCATCTGCAAACGGGCACACTCTCCCTCCCAACCCTTCTGTTATATCACTGACATAGACATTAAAAAGCACTGGCCTCAGAGGTTGCCAAGAAATAGGAGCACTTGGACTAAGGTGGGCTCAAGGAGGTGAGGGTGAGGGTGGTGGAACAGAGGTGCATCCCTCCAGTTGTACCTCTCCACAATTCATACACCATTCTGGCAGAGCATGGTTCCTCTATGGAGGGACCCACAGTAGAGACCAAGGAGGATGCTGGAAACCTCCACAAAGGAGACCCACAAAAGGGTGGCATGATGAAGGAAACAGCTCCTTGTGGGAGACTCAATTGTTAGGGGGTTAGAACTGGGGAAGGGAGAGGACAGGGAGGTAAGGTGCCTGCCTGGCACCATGGCTTGGAGGGACAGGAAGTGAATCCTCAGGATCATGGGAGCAGCTGCAAGGGGGAGTGAGCTAGATGTCATTATCCACCTAGGGACAAATGACCTGACTAGGAATGGGATCAGAGCAGTGCAGGAGGAGTTTGTGGAGTTGAGGAGGGGCCTTAGACAAGTAGCATGCATGGTAACCTTCTTGGAGGTGCTGCCTGTCTATGGCATGGGTGAGGTTGGGGTACTCTGCACCATGGGATTCAATGAATGGTTGAAAAACTGGTGCAGAGCTCAGGGTTTTGGCTTCATTGGGGGTTGGGTGTCCACCTAGAGGGATACAGACCTATACTGGTGCGATGGGCTGCATCTGTCCAGAAGGGGAACCAGGATCCTAGGTGATAGGTTTAAATGCTTCATTGGCAAGCATTTTAACTGGCCAAGGGAGGCACTGAAAGGAGCCGGGAATCTAAAGCCCCACACACACACACAAAAACAGGGTAGTTAGCAAGGTAAACACCAAGTAGAGAAGTTGATAGGAGCAGGACGGGTGAATGGAGAAAAAAGGTAAAGGCAGTAAGGACAGGAATGGGGCTAAAAGGAGTAAGGCCATCAAAAAATGGAGGGTGATGAGTACCAATGCCCATAGTCTGGGTAACAAGCTCCCTGAACTACTGGTCTTGTTGGAAGAGGGATGCCTGGATATTGTGACAGTCACAGAAACATGGTACACAGAGAACCATGACTGGGATGTCAACATACCAGGTTACACAACCTACAGGAGGGACAGGGAGGGTAAAAGAGGAGGAGGAGGAGTAGCTTTCTACGTAAGGGAAGGGATCAAAGTAATGGAACTAACGAGAAAACAGGGAGGAGAAGAGAGGAGGCACTGTGGGTCACCCTGGAGACAGGAAATGGCACCGCAATCCACACAGGGTTGTAAACAAGCTTGGCCCATTCAAACATAAACTCTGCCAGTACCTCACTGACCTCAGCAGCTGTGACTGCTCTGCCTAGGCTTGCAGCTTTGTTTCACCTCTCCTGCCTCTTCTCTCCTCCCTTGCTACCCTCCCCCACTTCTCTCCACCCCTCCATCCCCTGCTACTCCCTGTCTCTCTCCCACCCCCAACAACCATTCTACCCCTGTCACCTCCTACCACCATTCCACCCCTCCCCCTCCTTCCTCTCCTCCTGTCTCCCTCCCTATCACCCTATCTCTGTTGCTCCACCCCAGACTACCTAGCACTTATCTTTCTGTTCTTGCACTACGACAATGTCAAATCCTTGACTGCCTACCCCCCCTTTTCCCCACCCCTCCCCTCTTATCCCCACCCCTTGCTCCACTTATGTCACCCCTAGGATGGTTTTCATTTGTATCTGTGTCTTGCTATATATACACCCGCATTAATTGTACATTGTTATTTGCCACTGACTGTTTGCTACTGTGCTAGTCTATACACATGTACTGTCTTTTGCTACTAAGTTAACCTCCTGACCTGTATTGTATCTTACCACTGTTTTGCTTGCACCCATTGCTGACGCGGAACCTTTGTAAAAGAACCCTTGGTTCAAAGGTATTTGTAATTCTAGTAATAAATAAATAAAAATAAAATAAAAATACAGACCCCTGTCTCGGGGAGGAAATGGATAAGGAAATGATAGAAGGCATCCTTAGAATGGTAGATAAAGGGGAGATATTGTTGATCGGAGACCTGAATATGTTAACTGAAGCACCTTTGCTGCAGCCACATTCAAGAGCAGGGTCATTCTCGATGCCCTACAGGAGGCATGCCTCACACAGCTAGGGTTGGAGCCCACTCAGGAGGGAGCAATCTTAGACCTGGTACTCTCAAACGGGGACGGAGAGAGAATCTCAGATTTAGAAATGAGTAGCCATCTGGGAACAAGCGACCACCAAACAGTGTGGTTCATGACAAACACAGTCATAGAGTCAAGCCATACAAAAATGAGGGTATTGGACTTTAGGAGGGCTGACTGGCAAAATGGGAGAGTGCCTCAGAAAAGCACTAGCAGACAGGCAAGAAGGAAGGGTGGAGGAACAATGGGGAAAAATCAAAACTGTCATCACAGAGGCAACAAGCCTTTGTGTGAAGCAAATAAACAAAACAAAATGAAGGAAAAAAACACTATGGTTCTCAAAAGAGGTGGCAGGGAAGGTTAGGGAGAAAAAGATGGCATTCAGGAAGTATAAGGAAACACAGAAGGAGCAGGACAGAGAGAACTGTACCAATTAAAGCAGAAGGAAGCGGGGAAGGCAGTCAGAATAGTAAAGGCCCAAACCGAGGAAAAGATGGCCAACTCAGTTAAGAAGGGAGATAAAACCTTTTATAGGTACATTAGGGAGTGAAGAAAGACCAAGGAAGGGATAGTGAGGCTTAAAAAAGGGAGGATGGGTGGGCAGAGGGTGACAGTGAAAAAGCGGAGATACTGAATGAATACTTCTGCTTGGTATTCACAAAAGAAGAGGAGGGGGAGGTACCTAAACCAAACAATAGAAGCACTCTGGATAGAGGGTGTCGATATCAGTCCATTCACAGAAGAAAGGGTCCTGAAAGAACTCCTAAAACTGAAGGTGGACAAAGCAATGGACTTTAGCAAGGCATTTGACACAGTCACACACAAAAGAATAATAAACAAGTTAGCCAGCCTGGGAGCGGGTCCCAGGGTGGTAACCTGGGTAAAAAAATTGGCTGGACAACAGGATGCAGAGGGTAATAGTAAACAGAGTCCACTCCAAAGAAAGGGGGGGTACTAGTGGGGTACTGCAGGGTTCAGTACTGGGACCTGTCCTCTTTAATGTCTTTATAGGTGACATTGGGAAAAATATGCCTCTTTACAGATGACACAAAGATCTGCAACAGGGTTGATACGGGGTTGAAAGTATGAGAAGGGACTTGGCAAGGCTGGAGGAATGGTCAAAAGTATAGCAGCTTACATTCAATGCAAAGTGCAAAGTAATGCACCTTGGAAACAAAAACCCAGAGAAGAGTACACAGTTTTTTTTTGGGGGGGGCCACTAACAACAACAAAAATGGAAAGGGACCTGGGGGTAGTCATATCAGATGACCTAAAGGTAGGCAAGCAATGTGAGAAGGCAGTAAGGAGGGCTGGGGGGATACGGGGATGCATAGGGAGAGACATCACCAGTAGAAAACAGGAAGTTGTTATCCCTCTGTATAGACAGTTGGCAAGACCCCATCTGGAGTACTGCATGCAGTTCTGGAGACCCCATCTCTGCAAGGACATAGAAAGGATGGAGGAAGTCCAGAGGAGGGCAACTAAAATGGTATATGGTCTGCACCAGAAGCCCAGTTGAAGAGAGACTAAAGGAGTTTAATATGTATACCTTTGAGGAAAGGAGAGATGGGGGGACATGATAGAAACTTTCAAGCATCTCAAGGGAATCAACAAAGTCCAAGAGGGTGGCATCTTTCGGAAAAAGAGACTTGCAAGAACAAGGGGGCACAGTCTGAAAATAGAGTGGGGATGGCTCAGGAGCAACGTGAGGAAGTATTTTTTCATGGAGAAGGTGATGGATGCATGGAACAGCCTTCCTGAGGAGGTTGTGGGGTCAAAAACAGTGGGGGAACTCAAGGATGCATGGAACAGAGATAAGGCAATTCTAGTGGGGGGTAGGAGGAAGTAGGTTGTTGGTTAACTAGGATCTGCAGATTATCCAATAGGTGGGGAAATGGGCAGACTGGGTGGGCCAAGCGGTCCTTATCTGCCATCAAAATCTATGTTTCTATATTTCTTGTCCCAACACAAACCCCTTTGGTACCTCCAGCTGGTCACCCTCTCCTCCTTCGAGCATACCTCATTCATCACCACTCTCTGACTCCTATCCTTAAGCCAGTTTTCCACCCATTTATCTCTTTGTCCCCACCCCCATACTCCTCAGCTTCATTACCAACCTCCTATGTGGGACGGTATCAAAGGCCTTTCTGAAGTCCAGATAGGCCACATCCATCACTCTTAAAGGTACATAGTACTCGGCGGGGGGAGGGGCTACATTAGTAAATAGACAGGGTCACCAGAAACTAGTTATGGTCTGTGGAGACAGACAAGGCATGGATCATCTGGTCAAATTGGGTGGGCCAAATGGTTCTTTTCTGCCAACACATTCTATGTTTCTATACTGTGACTTTTACTGTTATTTGGTTTTCCTTCTGAACTCTGAAGATTTCTCTGTCATTGGTGCCCTCAAATGATGTGTGTAAGCACCCTCTGGGAGCTTACTAATTAAAATCGGTGTAGCTAGGCAGAGAGAGCAATGGTGCTGGTAGGTCTGGGGTGTGGGCTTGCTTGCTGCCAGCAGGGTACCCCATCCCTAGGGGTTATAAAAGGAGGGTTTTGGCACCAAGAGGGGTCCAGATGAGAGAAGAGTCGGGGGTTGTCCCGCAAGTTCAGCCAGAAGGCAGCGGCGGGGCTGGGGTGGGCCGGTTGCCACTCTAGGCCTCCTCCCTCGAAGACCCAAGTTGTAAGTGCGGCAGTTTGGGCAGTAAGCATACAGGGATGGCAGTGGAGCATCAGCTTGGGTCCCGTCCTATTGGTGCAGTTTGGGAGCTGGAGCCCATGAGAAGTCAAAGATTGGAGGCCCGCCAAGTGATCTTTGGCACCTTGGTAGGGTAAGCACTGTTGGGGGCCTTGTTTCTTAAGTAATCTCACTCGTGGGCGAGTGCACCCTGTGGGCAATGTAGTGTTTCTGTGGGTGGGCCTGCTCTGGCAGATGGGGCTTGGGCGTGGTCCAGAGGTGGCAGCCTGGATCATTGTACGGCATAGTGGTGGCAGTCTACCCCTTTCCCCAGACGGTGTCTGCTTCAGAGTTTTGGGCTCTCAGGGTGTGTAGCCTGGTGGAGGCTGGAAGAGATCCATGTGGGGAGTGGTTGTTTGGGACCTCGGTGGGGTGGCAGTCTGTCCGGGTGCTCCGTATGCCACAACAGTCTGTTCTCTGGGTGAAGGCAATCCACAAATTGAAATTGCCACATGAGCGGACAGTGCCTGGAGTTACTGGACAGGCCAGGAGTATGCATAACTGCCTGGAAGAGCCCAGGTACAGGCGCATGGCATCAGCGATTGGGTATTGGGAACTGCTTTGGTGGTTTCTGTTCTTGCTAAAAGGAACACCGTTGAGGAAGTTTAAGACCTCTGTGTAAGAGAAGCAGCTCCTTGTTGTTCAGAATCACCCTCCTGTGTTTTAAGAATAACCCCCTGTTGTAACAAGGCAAAGTAAGAAATGGGATTGGGACAGTAAAAACGTCTCATGCTGTCACAGTTACTACCTCAGTCTGAGTGTTGCTGAGCCTCAGAGAAGGTATTGGTAAGCAAGTGCCTGGTGAAGACAGAGTAAAGTGAAGGAAAATGAAATTAGAGTGCTGCTGAGTTTGAAATGCTTCTAAATGAGGCCTGCTTCGGCCCACATCTAATGCTGCTGTCAGGGATGTAGCCTTTTCAGCTCGAGGGAAGGTCAGCAAGACAATAAATCAATCTGTTGGAAAAAGATCCTTGCAGAAGAAATTGTCAGGTCAATGCCTGAAAAGTGTCCCACTGAATTTGTTATCCCCGTGCTCCATGGAGTGGTTTACCAAATTTCTTGTTTTACATTAAATCAGTTTTGCACTTTTGATTCTGGAGTGGGCACTGAATTTAATCAATTCAAACTATGCATGTGTGCCTGTTAATGAACATTTCCCCCCGTAGTTAACCTACTAAAGCAAAGAAGTGTAGTCAAAGTCAAAGTCAAAGTCAACTTAATTTAAAAAGACGCCCAATCCCGAAGGCTCTGGGCGCCGTACAAAACCTTTACAGTTTATCATACTGTATACATTCGAATTAAAATCACAAACATATAACTTAAACCCCAAAAGCCTGCACAAATAAAAAGGTCTTTAGACTACTCTTAAAAGCCTCTACAGTGGGGGCCTCTCTCACTAAGCGGCAACGAGTTCCAGAGAGCTGGAGCAGCAACTCCAAAGGAGCGATCCCCTGCTGATTTCAACCTAGCTCTCGGAACTGTGAGGAGGCCACCACCAGAGGAGCGAAGATCCCGGACAGAGGTGGACGGTACCAGTAGATCAGAAAGGTAACCAGGGCCCTGTCCATGTAGGGTCTTATAGGTGAGAAACCCCACCTTGAACAAAACTCTCCACCTGACAGGCAGCCAGTGCAAATCGCGCAATACCGGAGTTATATGACAAAACTTACTTTGTCCGGTCAAAAGCCTGGCAGCAGCGTTGTACCAGCTGCAGTCTGTGAAGAGAAGTTCCAGAGACCCCGAGATAGAGCGCATTACAGTAGTCAAGTCTCGAAGTGACCAAGGCATGTACCAAAGTAGGGAGGTCCAGAGCCGGAACAAGCGGCTTAATCCTGGCGATATTCCTAAGATGAAAGAAACAGGAACGTACCACGGAGGATATTTGAGCCTCCATGGACAAGCTCCTGTCAAAGATCACACCAAGATTACGCACCCTTGGGGATGCCATCAATGACACAGCTCCTAGCATAATGCCAGTCGCTGAATCAGAGGCCATCCCATCACGAGCTCTGTTCGACTCCACCACCAGTACCTCAGTCTTATTAGGGTTAAGTCACAGCCAGCTGGAAGACATCCAGTCATTTATCTCAGCCAGACAGATATTCATCACATCCAAGTGTACCTGCTCCTAAATCTGCAAAGCCGTCTCGCAGCAACAGCAGAACCAGGTAATGAGCATATTTCTATTTTCCTTGGACTGTGTTTTCCTGATTGTACAGTGCCCCCCTCCCACCAAGTTACCATCTGGATACCCCTAGACATCAGGAGGGGGGCTTGCATGTGTTTTATTGCTGCTCTGATAGCATTAGTATACAGGAATTCTACTCACATCCGTGCAGATGTTTTCGTTCATTCTATACAATTATCCTGTAATGATGTTTCATAACAAAGAGAGATGTCTAGTACTGTGTTAAACTATTCTCTAATCATAAGATTATGTACTGAACGTACCGATGTTTCTAAGATGATGCTGTATGGATTTTCTTAAATAAAATATTCTTTTTTCAAGATGCCTGGCTCACCAGCCCTGCAGTGATGAGCAGTTAACAGACCAGTCCACTTGCTACCTCTGTGGTGATGAGCAGTAATGGACCATTCTGGTACCCAGCTGACCTTGGTTCCGGCCCCGAGCACTGGAATTCAGGAGTGGAGGCCAGCAGAGAGGGTAAAGCAGTTTTCAGGGGATGTTTTGCTCCCAGAGGATGTACGTGGCATGGCGAGTGGCAGCTGGAGGTAGTGTGGGGGCCGTTGCTGGTCCTCTCAGGTGAGAGAGGAGATGTACACTGTTTGGAGAGTGGCACCTGGAGGTAGGGTTGGGACACTGATGGGCCTCCCTGGGGAGAGAGAGAGAGGAAATGTACATGACTTAGAGAGTGGCACCTGGAGGTAGAGTGGGGCCATTGCTGGTCCTTCCAGGGGAGAGAGTAGATATACACTGTTCAGAGAGGAGCACCTGGAGGTAACGCTTCCAGCTTGTGAAGATAGATAAATCCACTAAGGGAGTATTTGTTAGTGTCCCCTTCGACTCCATCTCAGACCCACTCTTTTCTGGCCTGTTCATAAATGTGCCCAATGCTTGTTAGGTAGCCAATGTACTCCTCTATGCCAATGATGCAGTCATCTATTCCAAAAACCCTGACCTTGACAGCCTCACTGCCACTCTCCAAAGTTGCTTTAGGTCACTTGAAAGCTAGTTCTCCAACAACAGACTGGTCCTCTGTTACAAAAAACCAAAAGACCATGCTCTTCTCTAGCCTCCCACAGAAGAGAAAGATGCCACCCTTTGTCATCCAAGATAGCCATGGACAAAACCTTGAACAGGTGGAGACCTTTGAATACCTTGGAGTAACTCTGGATGACACCTTATCTTTTGTCCCCCATGTTGGCAAATCTGATGGCTATAGTTAACAGAAAACTGGATGCCTTGTGTCGCGAGCTAGCCAACTGTCAATCATTATTTGCAATATATATTTCTGTTACATATTGTTTTATAGGATTTCTGTGTATGACCATGCCAGTGTTGATTTAATGCATAGGAAAAGCCTAGATTTTATTTTAAAGGGGTGACAGAGATGTGCCAAAAGCCATTTACCTGCCATAAACATGCGCTACAGAAGCAGATTGCTTGTGATCGCAGGAACTATTATAAGTATATCACATATTATGAGGGAACAGGATACATTCGTCAGGAAAGACCATTCTAGCAGTACTATGTGAAATTATAACATGACACAGTGAATTAGCTTACAGGATGCTATGTTGATACATCAAAGTTTTAACAGTGACTATCCTGTTTCTAGTTAATTATGGAGGCAGAATTTATGTTGAAGCTGAGTGACATCACCAGGCGGCCAGGAAATTGTTGGTCACTGGTGGGACAATAAATGGATTTCCTTATGACTGGAATATTGCTGACATTGCAGTTCAGAAAAGATAGTTAAACTCTCAGCACAGTCACTCAGTGCCATTCTGTTTGGGACTCTCTCTTGACTACCAGACTACAACTGCCAGCACGAGACTGCAATGTTTACAAACCAGTGATTTTTTTTTCCTGAAATTTTGAAAGTCTTCATAATAGGTAGAGATGTAGTTAAACAGTTTTAAGATGTTTACATTGTATACTTTCCCATTTGTTTCTAATACTGCAAACTAAATTTGTATATGTTCTCTTTTACTGCATTTATTTAATTATTTTAGTAAAGACTTTTGTTTTTCTAAAGAATTCTGCCTATGTGAGATTCCTTATATTGTATGTGTGACTGTAGAAGTTTTATTGCAAATCTGTGACAAATGTTTATGCTTAGAAGGTTCACCAAATAGCAACCAAATTGAAAAGGATCAGTAGGGGATCCGGCAGGATTAGGGAAGAGTACCAGAGTCTCATACGAGTCTGCAGGGATTGTGAACTGGGCTATTGCATGTCCTGTTGGGCAAAGGCCAAATCAGGTTTTTGCGCTGCTACTCTGAAGACAGCGTACTTACCTGGGTCTTCATCCTTTTGTGTAATAGCCAGGAAAAGGGTTCATATTTGGCCACAGAACTCGAGACTGGTGTTGTGCAATGATCCAGAGTATAGAGGGATACTCTGGGACCTCATCACAAGTGTTCTGTTGTAAACTCAGCGAACACTCTGGGCGGACACAAGAAGGGTATCCCTGTTTTCCCCCTCCCTGTCAAGGATTGCACTTAGGGGTGGGCACTGTGAGCTCAGTGATCTGAGCCTAATGATTGGGTTTGTGACAGATCTGGTGCGCAGCAGTGGGATCTGATAAATTTGGTTGCATTGCGATTCAAGAGATTGGTGGCCACATGCATAACAGTTGGGCTCAATTCCAAGTCCAGTGTATCAGATTGTTAAACTGAAAACAGTCCACACACAATCAAGGCAGAGATTTCAAAAAAATATATAATTTGGTTGCAGTATCAAGTTCTCTGTCTGTTTTGTTTTTTTCTTGTGTGCAAGTTAGGGTAGCAGTAGTTAGGGAAGAAGATGACTTCCATCTACAGCGAATACACTGCAGAATACCTAAAGCAGTTGTGTTATGAGAGAGTCCAGTACAAGGGATGAGCCAAAAAGCACCTCATAGAGGCTCTTGTGACAGCCGATGAGCTAGCGGCTGCCCAGGACCTTGAGTCACAGCCGATGACTGGAGGGGACCAGACCTCGGGTGTGGGGGTGCCAAGGACCATCACAGTGTCCTGCCCCAGGGAGGAGGACAGCGAGACCAGAGAGAACCCAGAGCCACAGCAGCAGGGGAAGGTCACCACAATGCTGGAGCCAGAAGGGATCAGGTTACAGATAGACTTGAGGAGAATAGAGCTGGAATTCGAGCAGAGGAAGTTGGAAGCCCAGCAGCAGAGGGAGTTTGAGCAGAGGAGGTTCAAAGCCCAGCAGCAGGGGGAATTCAAGCAGAAGAAATTCCAGATGGAGCTGGAGTTGCAGGAAAAAGAAAAGCAGCAGCAGTGAGAGGTCCAGGAAAGAGAAAAACTGCTTTAGAGAGAGGAAAGAGAGCACCAGAGGAAATTCGAACTGCAGAAGCTAAAACTCCAATGACCAACATCAGAGGAGGTAAGTAGCAGGGGTGAACCTGGAACTTCAGGACTGGGGTATAAGTTAAATTCAACATTAAAAGCTGAATTTAAAGAGGGGGAGGATATGGATGCATTTTTGAATTTGTTTGAAAAGGTCTGTATTTAGGCAGAAATATCCAGGGAGTCTTGGAGCTTCCAGCTATCCCCGCTACTTATTGGGAAAGGTCATGAAGCATTAGGTCAAATGGACAATCAGACCAGTAGTGATTATGAGAAACTTAAAGCTGCATTGCTAAAAAAGTATGAGTTAACTCCTGAAGCATACATAGTTAAGTTCTGTAAGCTCTGAAGAAGCCCTGACATGAGCTAACAGGAACTCGCCTCAAAGCAACATCAAGTTTTTGAAATGGTGGGAGAGAGTGGAAGCAAACTCTGTAGAGAAAATTGAGGAGGTTGTACTTTTGGAGCAATTCTTTTGGGCTTGCCAGCAGAACTAAAAACTTGGTTGGAGGACCAAGACCCGAAAACAGCGCAGCAGGCCACTGAGCTCTCGGACCTCTATGCCAGGAGTAGGCCTGCTCTGAAAGGGAGTGGGGTGGGCATGGCAGTGCAGAAGGGGAAAAGCATGCCTTCAGGGCAGCTAAAACCCTCACTGCCTCCACAGAAAGGGGGATGCCCCAGGTTACAAAAAAGGGATTTCTCAGACATAAAAAATGATTGTTGGTTTTCCAAACAACCAGGGCATCTTTCAGACGATGTCCTAAAAAGGCACAGAGGCACAAAGTGGTGCTCAAACAGAGTTGGGTGCACTGTGTATCCCTGAAAGCATGCCTACAAACATGAGGGAGCACATACATCCGGTTACTGTAAATGGGATGCACACCCATGGGTTAAGGAACACAGGGGCATCTCTTACTTTAGTAAAAGTGGATTTGGTTGAGCCTGAACAGCTTATACCTAATCAGTTTGTAACAGTAAGGGGATTCACTAGGGAGGAGAAAACTCTGCCACTTGCTAGTGTTCTCTTGGACTGGGGTGAGACAGGAGAAACAGTGCAAAAAGTGGCAGTGGCAGAGAATCTCGTCCTGGATGTGATAATAGGAAACAATTTCCAGAGGGGGGTGGTATGTGTGGTTCCCTGCAGTCAGACGGCAAAGGCCAATTGTAGTTCCCTGGACCCCATAGAAGCCCCTGTGGAAATCGGAGGCTGGTTCCCCAGCCTGTGTCTCCTGACATGGAGAATAGTGAAAGGGGGGTAGGACTTCCCCATGTAGCAGTTCACAAAACAGCTACAGAAGGTTACTCTAAGGTGGGAGGGGTAACCAATGGTCAAACGGTTAGGGATGTCAATGACCCTGAATGCCCTGATGCTAGAGCTAAGGACCCTAGTTTAGAAACTGAAGGGGACATGTCTCATGCCTTGGGAAAATGTACAGATTTTTCAGCTGCTGAGAAGACTGACCCTAGTTTAGAGAGGCTGAGGGTTTGTGCAGAATCTGATGGGACACAGGGAGGTGACAGAAGACATAGGGTATTTTGGGACAATGGACTGTTGTGTACGCAGGACATAAAGACAGAGGGAGGGGTGATGGACAGGCAGCTTGTCGTTCCCCCAAGATCGCTCATGATATCCCTATGTCTGGACATCTGGGAATGGCACGCACCATGCAGCGATTTGCCCAAAATTTCTACTGGCCCAACTTCACCTAGCAGGTGAAGGAATATTGCAGGTCTTATCACCAGTGCCAACAAATAGGGAAGGTGGGTAGTAAAACCCAAGCTGCCCTAATTCCCTTGCCCATTGTGGAGGAGCCATTCCAGAGGGTAGGAATGGATATTGTGGGACCTTTGAGTACCCTCAGCTCCTTCAGGAAGAGGCTTATCCTGACGGTGGTCGATTATGCCACCAGATACACAAAGGCAGTTGCCCTTTCCTCACTTAGGACAGACAAAGTGGCTGACACCTTGCTAGGGATTTTTTCCTGTGTCGGTTTCTGCAGGAGATTATCACCGATCAAGGGGGTTCCTTCATGTCAGACCTGATAAAGTGTTTGTGGGAGAAGTGTGGGGTAGTGCAGAGAGGCATGACACCTTATCACCCACAAGCCAATGGGCTTGTGGAAAGGTTTAATGGTACCTTAAAATCGATGTTCCAAGCGTTTGCTGAACAGCATGGGAGGGACTGGGAGAAATACCTTTCCCACCTGTTGTTCGCATACAGGGAGGTGACCCAAGAGTCAACAGGGGTTTCCGCCTTCAAACATTTATATGGATATAGGGTGCGTGGGCCCCTAGACTTGGTCCAGGAAGATTGGGAAGGCAAGCATGCCACCCAGGGAACTCCCATAGTGGAATATGTCCTAAAGATTAGGGAAAAGCTGAAGGAGCTTATGGGAGCAGCCCAGAGCAACCTCTCAGCCACCCAGCAGAAGCAAAAGGTCTGGTATGACCACAGAGCCAGAGCTTGCTCATACAGTGTAGGTCAGGAAGTCATGGTCCTAATCCTGGTCCGGAAGGACAAGCTGCAGGCTGAGTGGGCAGGACCATACAAAGTAGTCAGACAAGTGAATAAAGTAAACAATGTTGTAGAACTGCCTGACAAGAGACATACCCATAGAATGTACCATGTCAACATGATGAAGTCATATGCAAATAGAGCTGACATGGTATTTGCAGTGTGTAGTCCTGGGGAGGGGACGGACAAAGCAGACCCCCTACTGAACTTGCTGGAGGAAAGCAAGTGGGAGTCCTCTGTGGAGGCAATCAAACTGTCACCCCAGTTGACCCCTGAACAGTCCCAGGAAGTGAGAGTGATTTTAGAGGACTTTGCTCCTTTGTTTTTGACCAAGCCTGGATGTACCCCCTTAGTGACACACAATGTAGATAGAGGAATGCAAGCATCCACCCGATGGACAGCCTACCGGGTGTCAGAGGCCTTCCTAAAGGACATTAGGAGGGAGGTGGAGGAAATGTTGGATTTAGTGGTAATCCAGAAATCCCACAGTCCCTGGGCCTCACCCGTAGCCCTTGTTCCTAAGCCAGATGGTTCTACTTGCTTCTGTGTAGACTATTGTGGACTCAATGCAGTCACGAAGTCTGACTCCCACCCAATGCCATGGATGGATGAACTACTGGACAAGTTGGGAGGGGCGACATATCTCACCAGCATTGACCTGACAAAAGGGTATTGGCAGGTGGAATTAACTGTCAAAGCTAGGGAGAGGTCGGCCTTCATCACTCCAATAGGGTTATTTCAGTTCAGGGTAATGCCTTTTGGAATGAAGAATGCTCCTGCCACCTTCCAAAGGTTGGTGAACCAGGTGTTACATGATGCTGAAGAGTACACTGTGGCATACCTGGATGATATTCCCATCTTCAGTGCCAGCTGGAAGGAACACCTGTCCCACCTGAAGGAAGTGCTGGGCAGGATACAGAGTGCAGGGCTCACTGTCTAGGCTGAAGAGTGCCTGGTGGCCATGGCAGAAGTAGCATACCTAGGACATGAAGTAGGGCAGGGGCAGCATCACCCTAATCAAGCCAAGGCTGAAGCGATAAGAGGCGTGGCTCAGGCCAGAAACCCAGAAGCAGGTTCAGAGTTTCCTAGGGACTGCTGGGTACTATCATAAGTTTGTACAAAATTGCAGTACCCTGGCAGCTCCCCTATCTGACCTGCTAAAGAAAAGAATGCCTAAAAAGGTAAAATGGGAACCAGCCTGTGAACAAGCATTTACATGGCTAAAGGAAGTACTGTGCAGTGCTCCTGTGTTGGCTAGTCCAGACTATAGTAAGCCATTTGTAGTCCGGACAGATGCCTCAGATGTGAAGATTGGAGCAGTCCTTAGTCAGACCTCTAGCCAAGGGAAAATCACCCAATAGTGTACATTAGTAAAAAGTTGCTTCCTCAGGAGCAGGCCTATTCCACAGCCAAGAAGGAATGCCTTGTGCTGGTATGGGTACTGAAGAAGTTAGAGCCATACCTCTATGGGAGGCACGTTGAGGTACAAACCGATCATAACTCCCTGGTGTGGCTGACACAGATGGGGAAGACGAACAGTCGTCTTTTGAGATAGAGTATTGTCTTACAGGGCTATGATATGACCATTACCCACAGGGCCAGATTGGCGAATGCCAAAGCAGATGGGCTATCTCGCCAGTTAGAGTAATGAACAGAATTTGTGAAACTTATACCGTGCTAGGGATGAATTCCCACAAATTCAGTCTAGGAGGGAGGAGTGTTGCAAGCTAGCCAACTGCCAATCATTATTTACTGTATATATATATATTTCTGTTTATGTATTGTTTTATTGGATTTCTGTGTATGCCCATGCCAGTATTAATTCAAGACATAGGAAAAGCCTAGATTTTTTTGAAGGAGTGACCTTTTGACTCAAAGGCCACCTGCTTACCAGGCTGGGAGATTTTCATTCCCAGATTCTTTTGACAGTGATGTGCCAAAAGCTATTTACCTGCCATAAACATGCACTACAGAAGCAGATTGCTTGTGATCTCAGGAACTATTATAAGTATATCACATTTTATGAGGCAACCGGATAAATTCATCAGGAAAGACCATTCTAGCAGTACTATGTGAAATTCTAACATGACACAGTGAATTAGCTTACAGGATGCTATATTGATACATCAAAATTTTAAGTGACTGTCCTGTTACTAGTTAATTATGGAGGCAGAATTTATGTTGAAGCTGGGTGACATCACCAGGTGGCCAGGAAATTGTTGGTCACTGGTGGGACAATAAACTGGTTTCCTTATGACTGGAATATTGCTGACACTGCAGTTCAGAAAAGCTAGTTAAACTCTCAGCACAGTCACTCAGTGCCATTCTGTTTAGGACTGTCTCTCTTGACTACCAGTCTGCAGCTGCCAGCATGAGACTGCTACATTTACAAACCGGTGATTTTTTTTCTTAAGTTTTGAAAGTCTTCATAACAGGTAGAGACATAAACAGTTTTAAGGCATTTATACTGTATACTTTTTCATTTGCTTCTAATACTATAACCTAAATTTGTATATGTTCTCTTTTACTGCATTTATTTAATTATTTTAGTAAAGACTTTTGTTTTTCTAAAGAATTCTGCCTGCGTAAGATTCCTTATATTTTATGTGTGACTGTAGAAGTTTTATTACAAAAATCTGTGACAACTGTCTATGCTTAGAAGGTTTACCAAATAGCAACCAAATTGAAAGGGGTCAGTAGGGGATCCGGCAGGATTAGAGAGACTACCAGAGTCTCATATAAGTCTGCATGGATTGTGAACTGGGCTATTGCATGTTCTGTAGGGTGAAGGCCAAATCAGGTTTTTGCACTACTACTCTGAAGAGAGGGTACTTACCTGGGTCTCCATCCTTTGTGTAATAGCCAGGCCTTGGCACTGGTACTGTGCTCTGATCTAAAGTACAGAGGGATACTCTGGGACCTCATGGCAAGTGTTTTGTTGTAAACCCAGTGAACACTCTGAGCGGACACGAGGAGGGTATCCCTGTTTTCCCCCTCCCTGTTAAGGATTGCACTTAAGGGTGGGCACTGTGAGCTGAATGATCTGACCCTCACGAGTGGATTCGTGACACCCTGTACTGTAATCAGAACAATCTCGCTGGGGCTGCTAGATGCCTCATTGTGGCCAGCTCCCTTCTCTCACTTATAGATTATGGCCTCCCTGTCTACATAGCTGCCTGTGACATGGTGCTAAGAGTAAAGCTGATCTGTAATAAGGCGTGCTGCTTTGTACTTGGTGCAGATAACTGCACTCATAGTTGTACCCTTTATACACTCACTAACTGGCTATCTTTACCCATCAGAATAAAGCACCAGACCTGTTTGCTATCCACAAAGGCGCTCTTGGGCCTAACACCCTCTACTTTGACAAATTGGTTCTGCACTAATGTGATACCAGGAACAGGGCTAGGAATGTCTCTAAGCCTCCTTTCCAGTGTACTCAGCTGGGCAAGTGGTCATTTGTTGTCAGGGCCACTAAATGGTTTATAGGAATTGCCTGATAAGCTGCTGAATCTCCCAAAGTTTAATCAGTTTAAGTGATCTTTGTGGTCTGCCTTTGCAGTTCATTGCAATTGTAACTGTTAAACTGTTTTATATGGTTTCTCTCTGTACATAACCTGTAACTTTCTTATACAACGATCTGTATGGATTTTTTGTCAGAACTGTATGCAACTGTTCTGCCTTAAAGCAGCAGTGTAACGAAAAAAGTTATTCCAAAAAGCTGATGTTCTACTATGGTTATGAAAAATATTGGCAGAACTGTTGATTTTGGTTTTCTGGATGCTTCCAATGCTGTGTACTGTACATTTGCATTTTTGCCTGGATTCTTACCATCCTCAGATCCTCAATATTATTTTTATGCAAAAATGAGGTGGCCATCTTTTTTCTTGAGAAATAATTATTTTAAAACTTTCATAAAATCCTTAAATGATAACGGAAACTGAAAATGTTGCATCAGAATTGACTGGAAGACATCTGGCATTGATTAGGAAGAAAAAAGGTGGGGTCAAATTCTAGCCCATTTTTGTGACACTACTGCTTTAAGTATTTTGAGCCTAACTTGACTACGTTTCCTCAGAACTGCGTGTTATACTTGTAATGTGTTTTTGTCACTATGTATTTGATGTGGAACCTTTGTAAATGAGCATATGTGCTCCAAGGTAATCTTCAAAATGTTCAACTAACTAACTAACTAACTAACTAACTAACTAACCTAACTAAACTAACCAACTAAATAACATGAGACCATTGCTAGTCCTCCTAGGGGAAGAGGAAATCTACACAGCTTGGAGAGCACAACTGGAGGTAGCGTGGAGCCACTGCTGGTCCTCCCAGGGGAGAGGAGAGGAGAGAAGTACAAAATAAAAGAAAGCTCGGGCTGCACTTAATGTGAGAGGAGAAGTGCTGACAAGCGGCCGGCCAGCCGAAAATCAATAAACAATGCAAGGATTAGTAGCGCTCCACAGAACAAAACAGCCACCAAACGATGAATTTAAACAAGTATTGTTGTATTTAATTACCACCTTGTGAGAGCCCCTAGTGCCTCAAGTTAGTGCCTTCAAGGGGGCGTTTTTACATCCTGGTTATTAAAGCACATTTAAATGCAAAAAACTTGTGACATCACACTAGAAATTAACCAATCACCTATTAATTAAGAAAGATCATTACAAAGCATATGTATTCTAGTGTTCTTATATGCACCCATTTTACACTTCATATGCATCACACCAAAGCAAAAAGAACTAATAAACAGAAGCAAACACAAAATATCTTAATTTAGTCAGAATGGTGCTATAGTATAAGGAACACTGTTTTTGTTTACTTTTATCAGTGGCTACAGTACTTATTAATTCAATCTTTCATAATGTATTAATAGGTTCTCCAGAATAGGGATACACTAATATCAACATTCATTTATAAAGTAAATAAGGAGCCACTAAAGAGTAACATTTATCATCCATAGGTATTTCATAGATATTTCAAGTTGTTACTTACTACCCAATTTCAAAATAGCGCTATGGAAGCAGGAAAAGAGAAGGAATTTAGTTTGTCTGTCAGGTCTGTCCAGGACCTTTAAAAATCGGAACATGATGCTTGTGTACGTGCAGGCCATCTATACCGGAAAGTTTACAGAGGTACCTGAAAAAAAAATTGACACATACGTTCTATAATACAGTATGCCACATAAAATATCATAGTATATAAATGCATAAAACTCTGCAGTATGTAATTCTTAATTATGATAATTCATTCTATGTTTTCAAAAATGGTTTTAAATCCCATCTCTCATTCAGTCCCATGGGATTCATTGTTTCAGCTCTGAAAATCCAAGAACTCTCTTTTTGTTGTAGCAGGTTGGGTCTATCTCCTCCTCTTGGATGGCATGTAACCAGTTCTAGACCCATAAATCTGAAACTAGCAAAATCAGATTGATGTTCATAAAAAAAGTGTCTTCCCACAGGTGTATCCAATTTCTTGTTTAAAATGGACCGCACATGCTCTTGTATTCTTTCTTTTAATGGTCTCACTGTCTTGCCTATATAATGTTTATTACAACTACACCATAGGATATAAATTAGAAATGTTGTGGTACATGAAATGAAATCTTGTATCTTAATTTGTGTGCCATTTGTCATTGTAAGTTCATTGCCAGTTACCATATATTGGCACGCATTGTATCTTTTACAGTTATGGTTACCTATTGGTTTACTTGGTAACCAAGTTCCAATAGGTGTCTCTTTTCTATAAAACTGGCTTCTAACCAATTTCTCTTTTAAGTTTGCCGTCCTTCTAAAGGTGACAGTTGGTGTTTCCGGTAAGATTTCTTTCAATTTTTGATCTCCTTTTAAAATATCCCAACATTTCCACACAACATTTCCTATCTGTCCTGATATTCTGTTATGTTCTAATGAACATGTAATTTTGTCAGTATTTACATCAGACATAACTGTTTTAGTTTTACAATTTAAGAAATCTGCCTGTTTCTTATATTGTACCTTCTTTAGAGCATCATTTAATACTTCAATTGTGTACCCTCTTAAACTTAAAAGAGAAATTGGTTTGAAGCCAGTTTTATAGAAAAGAGACACCTATTGGAACTTGGTTACCAAGTAAACCAACAGGTAACCATAAATGTAATAGATGCAATGTGTGCCAATCTATGGTAACAGGCAATGAACTTACAATGCCACACATATTAAGATACAAGACTTCATTTCATGTACCACTACATTTCTAGTTTATATCCTATGGTGTAGTTGTAATAAACATTATATACGCAAGACAGTGAGACCATTAAAAGAAAGAATGCAAGAGCATGTACAGTCCATTTTAAACAAGAAATTGGATATACCTACGGGAAGACACTTTTTTTATGAACATCAATCTGATTCTGCTGGTTTCGGATTTATGGGTCTAGAACTGGTTAAATGCCATCCAAGAGGAGGAGATAGACCCAACCTGCTACTACAGAAAGAGAGTTCTTGGATTTTCAGAGCTGAAACAATGAATCCCATGGGACTGAATGAGAGATGGGATTTAAAACCATTTTTGAAAACATAGAATGAATTATCATAATTAAGAATTACATACTGCAGAGTTTTATGCATTTATATACTATGATATTTTATGTGGCATACTGTATTATAGAACGTATGTGTCTATTTTTTGTTTCAGGTGCCTCTGTAAACTTTCTGGTATAGATGGCCTGCACGTGCACAAGCATCATGTTTCGATTTTTAAAGGTCCTGGACAGACCTGACAGACAAACTAAATTCCTTCTCTTTTCCTGCTTCCATAGCGCTATTTTGAAATTAGGTAGTAAGTAACAACTTGAAATATCTATGAAATACCTATGGATGATAAATGTTACTCTTTAGTGGCTCCTTATTTACTTTATAAATGAATGTTGATATTAGTGTATCCCTATTCTGGAGAACCTAGTGATACATTAAGAAAGATTGAATTAATAAGTACTGTAGCCACTAATAAAAGTAAACAAAAACAGTGTTCCCTATATTATAGCACCATTCTGACTAAATTAAGATATTTTGTGTTTGCTTCTGTTTATTAGTTCTTTTTGCTTTGGTGTGATACATATGAAGTGTAAAATGAGTGCATATAAGAACACTAGAATACATATGCTTTGTAATGATCTTTCTTAATTAATAGGTGATTGGTTAATTTCTAGCGTGATGTCACAAGTTTTTTGTATTTAAATGTGCATTAATAACCAGGATGTAAAAACGCCCCCTTGAAGGCACTAAGCTGAGGTGCTAGGGGCTCTCACAAGGTGGTAATTAAATGTAATAGTTGTTTAAATTCATCGTTTGGTGGCTGTTTTGTTCTGTAGAGTGCTACTAATCCTTGAGAGGAGAGATGTATACTGCCTGAAGAGTGGCACCTGGAGGTAGTGTGGGACCATTGCTGGTCCTTCTGGGAGGGGAAGAAGTACACTGCTTGGAGAGTGGCACCTGGAGTAAGCTTGAGGCCACTGCTGGTCCTCTCAGGAGAGAGGGAAGATGTACACTGCCTGAAGAGTGGCACATGGAGGTAGTGTGGGACCATTGCTGGTCCTCTGGGGGGAGAGATGTACACTATTTGGAGACCAGTACCTACAGGTAGCATGGGGCCATTGCTGATCCTTATGGGGAAGAAGGGAGATGTACACTGCTCAGAAAGCAACATCTGGAGGTAGTGTGGGGCCATTGCTGGTCCTCATGTGGGGGAAAGGAGATGTGCATGGCTTGGAGAGTGGCACCTGACATTACATGGGGCCATTACTGGTCCTGCCGGGGTGGAGAGAAGAGATGTATATGGCTCAGAGAGCAGCATTGTGAGGTAGTGTGGGTCCACTGCTGGTCCTCCCAGGGGAGAGAGATGATGTACACTGCTTGGAGAGAGGCACCTGAAAGTAGTGTGGAGCCATTGCTGGTCCTCCCCGGGGAGAGAGGAGATGTACACTGCTTGGAGAGTGCACCTGGAAGTAGTGTGGGGCCATTGCTGGTACTACTGGGGAAGACAGCTTATATATACAGCTGGGAGAGTGGCACCCTGAGTTAGCATGGGGTCTTTGCTGGTCCTTCCGGGGGAGAGAGGAGATAAATGACTTGAAGAGCGACACCTGGATGTAGCATGGGGCCATTGCTGGTCCTCCTGGGGGAAAGAGGAGATGTGCACTGCTCGGAGCACCCGCTGGTAGCATGGGGCTATTGCTGGTCCTCTGGGGGGGATATACACTGTTCAGAGAGTGGCATCTGCAGGTAGTGTGGGGCCTTTACTGGTCTTCCCAGGAGGAGAGGAGATGTACACTGCTTGAAGAATGACACATGGAGGTAGCGTGTAGCCATTGCTGATACTCCCATGGGAGAGAGGAGATGTACACTGCTTGAAACACTTGGAGGTAGTGTGGGACCATTGCTGGTCTTCCAGGGGAAGAGAGGAGACATAGACTGTTTGGAGAAACGTCACCTGGCGGTGGCGTGGGAGTGGGGCCATTGCTGGTCTTCATGGGGGAGAGAGGGGAGCCTTATATAATCGGTGGTACCTGAAGGTAATGTGGGGCCATTACTGTTCCTGCCAGGTGAGAGGAGAGATGTGTACAGCTCAGAGAGCAGCATCTTGAGGTAGTGTGGGGCAATTACTGGTTCTTCCTGGGGAGAGATGAGCTGCACACTGCTCAGAGAGCGGCACCTTGAGGCAATGTGGGGCCATTGCTGATCCTCCCGGGAGAGAGAGGAGATGTAAATGACTTGGAGAGTGACAGCTGGACTGTCCTGGACATAGTGTGGGGCCATTGATGGTCCTTGGGGAGAAGTGATTTGCATTGCTTGGAATGCAGCACCTGGAGGTAGTGTGGGGACATTGCTGGTCCTCTGGGGGAAAGAGGAGATGTAAATGACTTGGAGAGTGACAGCTGGACTGTCCTGGACATAGTGTGGGGCCATTGCTGGTCCTCGGGGAGAGAAGTGATTTGCATTGCTTGGAATGCAGCACCTGGAGGTAGTGTGGGGACATTGCTGGTCCTCCCAGGGGAGAGAAGAGATGTACACTGCTCAGAGAGTGCACCTGGATGTAGTGTGGAGCCATTGCTGGTACTACTGGGGAGAGAGCTTATGTATACGGCTCAGAATATGGCACCCTGAGGTAGCATGGGGCCACTGCTGGTCCTCCCAGGGGAGAGAAGAGATGTACACTGCTCAGAGTGTGCACCTGGAGGTAGTGTGGGGTCATTGCTGGTACTACTGAGGGAGAGAGATTATATATACGGCTGGGAGAGTGGCACCCTGAGTTATCATGGGGCCTTTGCTCGCCCTCCTGGGGGAGAGAGGAGATAAATGACTTGAAGAGTGACACTTAGATGTAGCGTGGGGCCATAGCTGGTCCTCCTGGGGGAAAGAGGAGTTGTGCACTGCTCGCAGCACCCGCTGGTAGCATGGGGCTATTGCTGGTCCTTCGGGGGAGATATACACTGTTCGGAGAGTGGCACCCTCCAGGTAGTGTAAGGCCATTACTGGTCCTCCCAGGGGAGAGAGGAGATGTACACAGCTCAGAGAGTGGCACCTGCAGGTAGTGTGAGGCCTTTACTGGTCTTCCTGGGAGGAGAGGAGATGTACACTGCTCGGAGAACGACATGTGGAGGTAGCATGGGGCCATTACTTATACTCCCAAGGGAGAGAGGAGATGTACACTGCTTGGAGAATGACACTTGGAGGTAGCATGGGGCCATTGCTGGTACTCCCAGGGAAGAGTTTAGATGTACATTGCTTGGAGAGCGACACTTGGAGGTAGTGTGGGACCACTGTTGGTCTTCCAGGGGAAGAGAGGAGACATACACTGTTTGGAGAGCATCACCTGGAGGCAGCGTGGGGCCATTGCTGGTCCTCATGGGGGAGAGAGGAGATGTATATGTGTCAGAGAGTGGTACCTGAAGGTAATGTGGGGCCATTACTGTTCCTGCCAGGTGAGAGGAGAGGTGCGTACAGCTCAGAGAGCAGCATCTTGAGGTAGTGTGGGGTCATTTCTGGTTCTCCTTGGGGAGAGATGAGATGCACACTGCTCAGAGACCGGCACCTGGAGGCAATGTGGGGCCAGTGCTGGTCCTCCCGGGGGAGAGAGGAGATGTAAATAACTTGCAGAGCAGCACCTGGACATAGTGTGGGGCCATTGCTGGTCCTCCGGGGGGGGGGGAGATGTACACTGTTCAGAGAGTGCCACATGTAGGCAGTGTGGGGCCACTGCTGTTCCTTCTGGGGAGAGAAGAAATTTGCATTGCTTGGAATGCAGCATCTGGAGGTAGTGTGGGGACATTGCTGGTCCTCCCAGGGGAGAGATGAGATGTACACTGCTCAGAGTGTGCACCTGGAGGTAGTGTGGGGCCATTGCTGGTACTACTGGGGGAAAGAGCTTATCTATTTGTATAAGTATATCATATCTAAGTATGGGCTGAGAAGTGCTCAGTATATTTCTCTGACTGTGCCCAAGGTCAGATCATGGTTTGGCTGGTCTGCCATAAGCTGTATGCTACCATTGCTGTGGAATAAATTGCAAGAAACTCTGAAACTGTTCCACCCTATCAGTCTAGCAGCATTCAGATCAAGTTGCAATTGCTCCTTCAAGGAAGCCTGTAACTGTTTTCATTGACAGCTGCCATTTGTTCAGTTTTTGATGTCCTCGCCTCGTACCATGTATCAAAATTCTGCCATTATTGTTCCCTCACCATTCTGCCCTCTCCGTCCTTTTTGCTTCAACTTGTACCTTCCAAGGGTAATTGCTGACCACTTACTTTCCTTCCTCCCCCTTACCCTTCCTACCCTTCTCAGTATACTGCCCTAGCTTATCATATTAGGGTCGCATGTGAGTGTTGCCGTCCTATAGGATAATTCATCCCTAACTAGCATGTATCCTTCCATGATTACCCCTGCTTAGTGTCAGGGTCTATATAACAAAATTAATGTATTTGTCTCAGTTAGCTAAAGTGGTTATCTGAACAGTTATCTAGGTGTAAATCTCAGGTGGCTGAAGGGGCTTGATTGCTGTGCAGTTTAAATTACTTGTAGAAAAATCTAGTAAGTAGGGAGAGTGGCTTACCTAGAAGGAAACTAGATTTAAACACTGCCTTAGAAAGATTCTGTCAGAGGCTTGGCAGAGGACACCAGAAGGAAGGAGTGCTGTGAGATTGGACTTCTCTACTGGGACTAAAGAAGTAGAACTCTTCTAAAAAACTATATTGCCCACTTTCCCACCCAAAGCTAGTTCTACTTTTATAGGCACAGGATTTGACTGACAATAGGAACTTCCTGTTTGTGAGCAGAAAGTGAGTGATCATGGAGCCACCAAAGACACACCATCCTAGAAGGGCAAGAGTAGCTCTCCAGCTCCCTCTAGTTGCTGGAGGTCTGCCTCTAAGCAAGTAAGGGGTCTACTGAGAAATATAGGATCTTCTTGTCTCAGAACAGGACAATCAGGAGCTTAAAGGGCACAGAGGCAGTAAGTGAGGAGAGAGAGAAAAGGGAAAGAAAAACAGAGGAAAGAGTAAGGATTCCAAGCAATAGTGAAGGGGCCAGAAATAAGACATGATGGGAGTGGTACAGTGCAGTGTCTGTGGAGCAGCAGTCTTCCGGGAGACGTTCTGGAGGATGCGGTGTTGTCCCATTTGCAGGTACCTCTCTGGGCTGAGGGGGGAGGTTGCTCATCTTCAGGCTGAGTTGGCCAGGATTTGTGGGACCTCCTCTACCATCCAGGGACCACCAGAGCCACTGCCATTGCCTCAGAGGTTGCCAAGAAACATAGAAACATAGACTTTGACGGCAGATAAGGACCACTTGGCCCACCCAGTCTGCTCATTTCCCTACCTACTGGATAAGCTGCAGATTCTAGTTAACCAACAGCCTTCTTCCTGCAACCCCCCACTATAATTGCCTTGTGTCTGTCCCATGCATGTTTGAATTCCCCCACTGTTTTAGACCTAACGACCTCCTCTGAAAGGCTGTTCCATGTATCCACCACTCTCTCCGTGAAAAAAAAATTCCTCACATTACCCCTGAGCCGTCCCCCCTCTATCTTTAAATTGTGCCCCCTTGTTCTTACACATCTCTTTTTCTGAAAGATGCTACCCTCCTGGACTTTGTTCATTCCCTTGAGGTACTTGAACGTTTCTGTCATGTCCCCCCTGTCCCTCCTTTCATCAAGAGTATACATATTAAGCTCTCTCAGTCTCTTTTCATATGGTTTCTGCTGCAGACCCTGCGCCATTTTAGTTGCCCTCCTCTGGACTGCTTCCATCCTGTCTATGTCCTTGCGTAGATGAGGTCTCCAAAACTGCACACAGTACTCCAGATGGGGTCTCACCAACTGTCTGTACAGAGGGATAACCACTTCCCTTTTTCTACTTGTGATGCCCCTTCCTATGCATCCCAGCATCCCCCTGGCTCTCCTTACCAACTTTTCACATTGCTTATCCACCTTTAGGTCATCTGATATGACTACCCCAGGTCCCTTTCCATTTTTGTTGTTGTTAGTACCTCCCCTGCTATTGTGTACTCTTCTCCTGGGTTTTTGTTTCCCAGGTGCATTACTTTGCACTTCTTTTTATTGAATCTAAGTTGCCATATGTCTGACCGTTCCTCCAACCTTGCCAAGTCCCTTCTCATCTTTTCTACCCCCCCCCTTGTGTATCAACTCTGTTACAGATCTTTGTGTCATCTGCAATGTCACCTATAAAGATGTTAAAGAGGACTGGACCCAGTACTGAACCCTGAGGTACTCCACTAGTAACCCCCCTTTCTTTGGAATGTGTTCCATTCACTATTACCTTCTGTGTCCTGTTGTGCAGCCAGTTTGCTACCAGGCTACCACTCTGGGACCCACTCCCAGGCTGGCTAACTAGATTATTAATCTTTTGTGCGGGACTGTGCCAAATGCCTTGCTAAAGTCTAGGTAGGCCACATCCACAGCCCCTCCCTGGTCTATTACTTTGGTCACCCAGTCAAAGAAATCAATTAGATTTGTCTGACATGAACTTCCTGCTGTAAATCCATGCTGCTTTGGGTCCTGTGCCCCACTGACCTCTAGGTACTCAACAATTCTTTCTTTCAGAAGTGATTCCATCATTTTCCCTACCACTGCGGTCAAACTTACAGGTCTGTAGTTTCCTGCTTCGGCCTTGCTCCCACTTTTGTGAAGGGGAATCACATCTGCCCTCTTCCAGTCCTCAGGTACCACCCCATCCTGCCATGATCTGTTAAAAAGCGTGGTCAGTGGTGTCACTAGGTTCTTCCTTATTTCTTTTAGGATTCTGGGGTGAATCCCATCTGGCCCCATTGCTTTGTCCACCTTGAGTTTTAGGAGTTCTTTTGGGACTCTTTCTTCTGTGAATGGACTAGTGTCAACCCCCCTACCCAGAGTGCTTCTATTGTCTGGTTTAGGTAACTCCTCCTCATCTTCTTTTGTGAATACTGAGCAAAAGTATTCATTCAGTATCTCTGCCTTTTCACTGTCTCCCTCTGCCCACCTCCCCCTCTCCTTTATTAATCTTCACTATCCCTCCCTTAACCTTTCTATGCTCCCTAATGTACCTATAAAAGGTTTTATCCCTCTTCTTAACTGAGTTGGCTATTTTTTCCTCAGTTTGGGCCTTTGCTAGTCTGACTGCCTTCCCTACTTCTTTCTGCTTTAATTGATACAGTTCCCTGTCATGCTCCTTCTGTGATTCCTTATACTTTTTGAATGCAGCCTTTTTCTCCTTAACCTTCCCTGCCACCTCTTTTGAGAACCATAGTGGTTTTTACTCCACTTTGTTTTCTTTATTTGTTTCACACAAAGGCTTGTTGCCTCTATGATGGCAGTTTTGATTTTTCTCCATTGTTCTTCCACCCCTCCTTTTTGGTCATTTGCTAGTGCATTTTTCAGGTATTCACCCATTTTACCAAAGTCAGCTCTTCTAAAGTCCAGTATCCTTGTTTTTGTATGGCTTGCCTCCATGGTTGTGCTCATTGTGAAGCACACTGTGTAGTGGTCGCTTGTTCCCAGATGTCTATTGACTTCTAAATTTGTGATCCTCTCTTCATTTGAGAGTACCAGGTCTAGTATTGCTCCCTCCCGAGTGGGTTCCAACACTAGCTGTCTAAGGCCTGCCCCTGCAGGGCATCGAGAATGACCCTGCTCTTGGATGTGGCTGCAGTACATGTTATCCAGTTAACATTTGGCATATTCAGGTCCCCCATCAACAGTATCTCCCCTTTTTCAGCCATTTTGAGAATGTCCTCTATCATTTTGTTGTCCATTTCCTCCTCGAGATGGGGGTCTGTATACAACCCCTGTGTGGATTGTGATGCCATTCCCTGTCTCCAAGGTGACTCAGAGTGCCTCTTGTCCTCCCCCTTTACTTTTTAGTTCTGTTGCTTTGATCCCTTCCCTTATGTATGAGCTACCTCCTCCTCTTTTACCTTCCTGTCCCTTCTATAGATTGTGTACCCTGGTATGTTGACATCCCAGTCATGGTTCTCGGTGTACCATGTTTCCGTGACTGCCACAATATCCAATTGTTCATCTTCCATCAGGGCTACTAGCTCAGGAAGCTTGTTTCCCAGACTACGGGCATTGGTACTCATTGCCCTCCATTTAATGTTGGCTTTATCCTTTTTTCCCCCAATCCCTGATCTTATTGTCCTTGTCTATTTTTCCATTTATCCCTGTCCTGCCCTGTGTTGAGCTCTGTACCTCAGTGTTTACCTTACTACCTGCCATGTTTTGTGGGGGGAGGCTTGAAATTTCCTGCCTTTTATCAGGAGCGGAGGGAGCTGGATGTCACTGTCCACCTAGGGACAAATGACCTGGCTAAGAAAGGGATCAGAGCAGTGCAGGAAGAGTTTGTAGAATTGGGGAGGGGCCTTAGACAAGTAGCACACACGGTAACCTTCTTGGAGGTGCTGCCTGTCTATGGCATACGAGAGGCTAGGGTGCTCCACACCATGGGATTCAATCAGAAAGAGGAGCGGTTGGACCACAGTGGGCTCAGGGAGGGTGAGGGTGGTGGAACAGAGGTGCATCCCTCCAGTTGTACCTCTCCACACTTCCTATGCCATTCTGGCAAAGTGTGGTTCCTCTATGGAGGCGCTCACAGTGGAGACCAAGGAGGATGCTGGGAATCTCCACAAAGGAGACCCACAGAAGGGTGGCATGGGACCCCACGGGAAGGAAACAACTCCTGGTGAGGACTCCATTGTTAGGAAGGTAGAAATGGGGAGGAAGGGAGGGAGGTAAGGTGCCTGCCTGGCGCCATGGCTTGAGGGACAGGGAGCTAATCCTCAGGATTGCCAGAGCAGCTGCACAGGGGAGGGAGCTGGATGTCACTGTCCACCTAGGGACAAATTACCTGGCTAAGAAAGGGATCAGAGCAGTGCAGGAAGAGTTTGTAGAATTGGGGAGGGGCCTTAGACAAGTAGCACGCACGGTAACCTTCTCGGAGGTGCTGCCTGTCTATGGCATACGAGAGGCTAGGGTGCTCCACACCATGGGATTCAATCAGTGGTTGAAAAACTGGTGCAGAGCTCAGGGATTTGGCTTCATTGGGGACTGGGGTCCACATGGAGTGATGCAAGCCTATACTGGCATGATGGGCTGCATCTGTCCAGGAGGGAACCAGGATCCTAGGTGATAGGTTTAAATGCTTCATTGGCAAGTATTTAAACTAGACAAGGGGGAGGCACTGGAAAGGAGCAGAGAAATCCTAGCCTCCCCAAAAAAGTCACGGTAGTAAGTGCAGTAAACACCAACATAGAGATGTCAATAGGGAGAAGGGCAGGGGTAAATGTAGAAAGTGACAAAGGCAAGAATGACAGGGATGGGGCAAAAAGGAGTAAGGCCATCAGGAAATGGAGGATAATGAATACCAATGCTCGTAGCCTGGGCAACAAGCTCCCTGAACTGGTGGCCTTGATGGAAGAGGGATGCCTGGATATCAGTAGTCACAGAACATGGTACAGAGAACCATGACTGGATGTTAACATAACAGGGTACGTAACCTACAGGAGAGATGGGGGGAGAGAAGAGGGGGAGGAGTAGCTCTCTATGAAAAAGGAAGGGAGAAAAGCAATTGAACAAAAGACTAAACAGGGAGGGGAGGAGGCACTGTGGATCACCTTGGAGACTTGAAGTGGCACCACAATCCGCACAGGGGTTGTATACAGACCCCCAGGTCAGGGAGAGGGAATAGACAAGGATATGATAGAAGGCATTCATAGGATAGCAGAGAAAGGGGAGATACCATTGATGGGAGACCTGAATATGCCAGATGTTAACTGGAGCACACTTGCTGCAGCCACATCCAAGAGCAGGGCCATTCTCGATGCCCTACAGGTGGCATGCCTCAGACAGCTAGTTTCAGAACCCACTCATGAGGGAGCAATCTTAGACCTCACACTCTCAAATGGGGACAGTGAGAGGATCTCAGATTTAGAAATGGGTTGCCATCTGGGAACAAGTGACCATCAAACAGTGTGGTTCACGTTAAACTCAGCTACAGAGTCAAGCCATACAAAAGTGAGGGTATTGGACTTCAGGAGGGCTGACTTTGGCAAGATGGGAGAGTGCCTCAGAAAAGTACTAGCAAACAGGCTAGAAGGAGGGGTGGAGCAACAATGGGGAATCATCAAAACTGCCATCACAGAGGCAACAAGACTTTGTGTGAAGCAAATAAATCAAAATGAAAGAAAAAGCCACTATGATTCTCAAAAGAGGTGGCAGGGAAAGTGAGGGAGAAAAAGATAGCATTCAGGAAGTATAAGGAAACACAGAAGGAGCAGGACAGAGAGCTGTACCAGTTAAGGCAGAAGGAAGCAGGGAGGGAAGTCAGAATAGCAAAGGCCCAAACTCAGGAAAGGATAGCCAACTTGTAAGAAGGGGGATAAAATCTTTTATAGGTACATCAGGGAGCGTATAAAAACAAAGGGAGGGATAGTCAGGCTGAATAGAATGAATGGTGGGTGGGCAGAGGGGGACAGTGAAAAAGCAGGGATACTGAATGAATATTTCTGCTCAGTATTCACAAAAGAGGAGTGGGAGGTGCCTAATCCAATTAACAGAAGCACTCTGGATAGGGGAGTCGATCCCAGTCCTTTCACAGAAGAAAGGGTTCTGAAAGAACTCCTAAAACTGAAGGTGGACAAAGCAATGGGGTCTGATGGAATTCACCCCAGAATTCTAAAAGAATTAAGGGTAGAACTAGTGAAACCACTGACTACCCTTTTTAACAAATCATGGGAGGATGGTGTGGTACCCGAGGACTGGAGGAAGGCGGATGTGATTCCTCTTCACAAAAGTGGGACCAAGACAGAGGCAGGAAACTACAGACCTGTCAGTTTGACCCCCGTGGTAGGGAAAGTGATGGAATCACTTCCACAGGAAAGAATTGTTGAATACCTAGAGGCCAGTGGGGCACAGGACCCAAGGCAGCATACGTTCACAGCGGGAAGGTCATGTCAGATAAATCTAATTGATTTCTTTGACTGGGTGACCAAAGTAGTAGACCAGGGAGGCACTGTGGACATGGTCTACCTAGACTTTAGCAAGGCATTTGACACAGTCCCACACAAAAGATTAATAGTCAAATTAATCAGCCTGGGAGTGGGTCCCAGGGTGGTAGCCTGGGTAAAACATTGACTGGACAACAGGACACAGAAAGTAATTGTAAATGGAGTCCACTCTGAAGAAAGAGGGGTTACTAGTGGGGTACCGCAGGGTTCAGTACTGGGTCCAGTCCTTTTTAATGTCTTTATAAGTGACATTGCAGAGGAACTGGAAGGAAAAGTATGCCTCTTTGCAGATGACACAAAGATCTGCAATAGGTTTGATACACAAGGAGGTGTGGAAAGGATGAGAAGGGACTTGGCAAGGTTGGAGGAATGGTCGGAAGTATGGCAACTAGGATTCAATGCAAAGAAGTGCAAAATAATGCACCTGGGAAACAAAAACCCAGGGGAAGATTGCACAATGGGGGGTAGTAACAAAATAGTAACAAAACCAAAAAAGGAAGGGAACCTAGGGGTAATCATATCAGATGACCTTAAGGTTAGCAAGCAATATGACAAGGCAGTAGGAAGAGCTGGGGGTATACTGGAATGCATATGGAGAGGCATCACCAGCAGAAAACAGGAAGTTGTTATCTCTCTGTACAGACAGTTGGTGAGACCCCATCTGGAGTACTGCATCCAGTTCTGAAGACCCCATCTCGGCAAGGACATAGACAGGATAGATGCAGTCCCGAGGAGGGCAACTAGAATGGTGCAGAGTCTGCAAGAGAAGCCATACAAGGAAAGACTAAAAGAGCTTAATATGTATACCCTTGAGGAAAGGAGGGAGGGGGGACATGATAGAAATGTTTAAGTACCTCAGTGGAATCAACAAAGTCCAAGAGGGTAGCATCTTTCAGAAAAAGAGACATGCAAGAACAAGGGGACACAATTTAAAGATGGGGGGGCAGTTCAGGGGCAATGTGAGGAAGTATTTTTTCACAGAGAGGGTAGTGGATGCATGGAACAGCCTTCCTGAGGAGGTTGTGGGGTCTAAAACTGTGGGAGAATTCAAGAATACATGGGACAGACATAAGGCAATTCTTGTGGGGGGTAGGAAGAAATAGGCTGTTGGTTAACTAGGATCTGCGGCTTATGCTATAGGTAGGGAAATGGGCAGACTAGGTGAGCCAAGTGGTCCTTATCTGCCATCAAAGTCTATGTTTCTATCTATATGTAAATATATATGCAGCTGTTATGTGGTGGTTCTATTGCTATGTTCTCAGATTCTTTCTTCCTTGATTGTCATTATATTGTTAATTGTCCTGACCCCAGTTCAACTCTCGTTGACTGGTACTGCTGTAACCTCGATGTCCTTTACTGTCTTATTGTTTTATGTCCAGATCCATCTTGAGAATGAGCTTGCTCAATGATGTTCACCTGGTTAAATAAAGATTTTGATTGATTGATTGATGGCTCCGAGAGTGGCACCCTGAGGTAGCACGGGCCTTTTGCTGGTCCATCCATGGGGAGAGAGGAGATAAAGGACTTGGAGAGCAACACCTGGATGTAGCGTGGGGCCATTACTGGTCCTCCTGGGGGAAAGAAGAGATGTACACTGCTCGAAGCACCTGCTGGTAGCATGGGGCCATTGCTGGTCCTCCGGGGGATTCACTGTTTGGAGAGTGGCACCTGCAGGTAATGTGGAGCCATTGCTGGTCCTCCCAGGGGAGAGAGATGTACACGTCTCAGAGGGTGGCACCTGCAGGTAGTGTGGGGCCATTGCTGGTCTTCACGGGGAGGAGAGGAGATGTACACTGCTCGGAGAGTGGCACCTGGAGGTAGCATGGGGCCATTGCTGGTACTCCCAGGGAAGAGAGGAGCTATGCACTGCTCAGAGAGTGACACTTGGAGGTAGTGTGGGACCACTGCTTGTCTTCCCAAGGAAGAGAGGAGATGTACACTGTTTGGAGAGCATCAGCTGGAAGTAGTGTGGGGCCATTACTGATTTTCATGGGGGGGAGAGAGGAGATGTACATGGCTCAGAGAGTGGTACCTGAAGGTAGAGTGGGGCCATTACTGTTCCTGCCAGGTGAGAGGAGAGATGTGTATAGCTCAGAGAGCAGCATCTTGAGGTAGTGTGGGGCCATTACTGGTTCTCCCTGGGGAGAGATGAAATGCTCATTGCTCAGAGCGCGGCACCTGGAGGCAATGTGGGGCCATTGCTGGTCCTCCCGGGGAAATAGGAGATGTAAATGACTTGAAGAGTGACACCTGGACATAGTATGGGGCCATTGCTGGTCCTCCGGTTGGGGGGAGAGATGTACACTGCTCAGAGAGTGGCACCTGCAGGCAGTGCAGGGCCATTTCTGCTCCTCCTGGGGGAGAGAGAAGAGATGTGCATTGCTTGGAGAGCAGCACCTGGAGGTTAGTATGGGGACATTGCTGGTCCTCCTGGGGGAGGGAGGAGATGTACACTGCTCAGAGAGTGCACCTGGAGATAGTGTGGAGCCATTGCTGGTACTACTGGAGAGAGAGGAGATGTACACTGCTCAAAGAGTGCACCTGAAGGTAGTGTGGGACCATTGTTGGTATTACTGGGGGAGCAAACTTATGTATAAGGCCCAGAGAGTGGCATCCTGAAGTAACATGGGGCCATTGCTGGTCCCCCTGGTGGAGAGAGGAGATGTAAATGACTTGGAGAGCAGCACCTGGATGTAGCGTGGGACCATTGCTGGTCCTACCAGGGGAGAGAAGTGATGTGCCCAGCATGGAGAGTGGGATCTGGAGGTACCATTGGGCCACTGCTGGCCCTCCTGGAGGGGAGAAGTACACAACTTGGAAAGCAGAACCTGGAGGTAGCGTGGGACCATTGTTGGTCCCCACATGCCTCACCACCAGCGGACTTGCTGGCCAGAACTGGATTTTTGTCTCGGGAGCAGCCCTCACCCTTCTGACCCCACCAAGGTGGGGGGGGGGGAATCTGTACGAATACTCAAGCCAAGCATGTTAAGCCTGGGGAGGTAGCAGTCAGTGGAGGTTGGCGAGGGGCAGGGCTGAAGGGAGCCCAAACCTGCCTCAGCCAAGGTGGCCTAAAATGTACATAGAAAAAATAAGCATACTTTTCAGAAAAAAGAAAGATATGGACAGAGGTGTTCTGAGGCGTAAAATGAGGGACATCCTTTGTAATGTGGGACAGTTGAGAAGAATGGACAGTTGGGTTCTGAGGGGTAAAATAAGGGATGTCCTTCCTTATGTGGGAAGGTTGAGAGATATGGACACAGGGTTCTGAGGGTTAAAAGAGGGACATTCCTCCTAATGTGGTACAGTTGACAGATGTGGACAGAAGGGACTGAGGGGTAAAATGAGGAACATACATCCTAATGTGGACAGTTGAGAGGTATGGACAGGGGGTTATGAGGTGGTAAAATCAGGCTTCTCCATTGTAATGTATGGTGATTAAGAGGTATGGACAGAGGGATTCTGAGGTGTAAAATGAGGGACATTCCTCCTAATGTGGAACAGTTGAGAGGTAC
Organism: Neoceratodus forsteri; assembly: GCA_016271365.2. Taxonomy (NCBI): domain Eukaryota; kingdom Metazoa; phylum Chordata; order Ceratodontiformes; family Ceratodontidae; genus Neoceratodus; species Neoceratodus forsteri. The sequence continues at coordinate 254,772,103 of CM028133.1, forward strand.
GGACAGAAGGGTACTGATACGTAAAATAAGGGACACCCTTCTGGTGATCATTCAACAGTTTCCCCTTTCCCCTAGAAGGAACACCCCTCCTAATGTGGGGCAGAGTAGCAGTATAGACAGTAGAGTTCTGAGGGGTAAAATGATGGATGCCCCTCGTAATAAGGGACAGTTGAGAGACACAGACAGGTGAGTTTTGAGGGGTAACATAAGGGGCATCCCTTCTAATGTGGGACAGTTGAGAGGTATGCATATGTCTTTTATACTTCAGCAGTTAGACCACAGGGAACAAATGACAAGTTGACAAGGGAAACTTGTTACCACACACATGTAAGTTTATTAAAGAGATGTTTGGGTAAAAAAAATGTACACACAGGAATAGAAATTTCAGTTAAAATACAAATACTCCCACTAAAAAAAGGAACACAAAAAAAGTGGATTCTGTTATTGTGGCATACACATTTTATAGAAATATATATATATATTTATACAAAAATGCCATTGATCCTAGTAGAAGCTCATGATACAGGAATTTATCCAGGCAAGCACGCATCGGGGCGGTGTCAGAACCCCCAAATTATTGTCCTTATTCTATATTCTTTTATTAATTCTTGTTGTGCTTTTATAGAAACAGTTTTAAATAAACAAACAAAATAACTCACAAAAAACAGACTCTGCGTCTTTACTTTTATCTGCTGATGTGACGTCATGTGAGTTCGGTCACATGGAAACAAGGTGAGACGCCATGACTGTTTATCTTCTTTTCTTGTGAGTTGACATTATTTCATTTTTGTTTTAGGCCATTGTTTAAAAAACAAAACAAAATGCACATTTAGGTTTGTTCCAGTCTGCAGATTGGGGAATAGAGCCATGAAATGGAACTGAAAATGCAGTATTCAGCTGTTGGGGTTCTCAGGAGGCTGCTGGGATCCTAGACTATAAGGAATGGAAGGTAAGCCAGGGTGCTGTTTTGCTTCAATGCTCTTTAGTACAGAGCTTGGTGGGAAGGGGGGGGCCCACTTATGATATTGGATGTGTGGCACACATAAAGATGGCAGCCACCAGGTCTGAAGGGGTAGACAGTGCAGCCACCTTGTAGTAGCACAATGGGTTAATGAGAAAGACCTGAATGGGACACCAGGATCTATTATAAATGGCCATAAAGACAAATGAACATCACACGGGATGTCAGGATCCAAGACACCATTTTGGTAGCCATATTGGTTTATTTCAGTTGCCCATAGATGTCTGCACTGTATTTATTTCTTTGGAATTGTTGCATCCAGACAGTTGAGAATGACATCCTGCAGCAGTCAGCAAATTCTACGTTTGGACGAAGCATCCGTAAATTAGCTGCCCTAGAAAGTAATTTACAATGGTAGACGCCATCCTTAAATGTAGTGTGCAAGGTTGGGACCCCCAATGATTTACTGACAGCCTACAGCACCCAATGCAAGTCTCCAGATCCCATCAGCCTACTGTGGATCAGAGGAGAGGAGGGGAACAAGAAAAGCCCGCCAGCCTTATGACTTTTGGCCTTTCTTGTTCGTCCTCATATTATTCCCCGGGACTGCTGAGTCCATAGTGGATGGTGGAAGAGGTGGGGGAGGTGGGGGCTGCAGCTGAGATGATGCCAGTGGTGGCTCCCCCTTCCCCGTCAACTCCAGCTCAATGGTCATGACCACCCGTGACCCACGAGGGGAACCCCCCACTGTTGCTTCTGGCGTGCTTTCCCTGGACTCTAACTGCTATTTCTTTTCCTTCTTTGAACCTTCGCTAGTCTTGGATTTCTTCTCACTGTGCGACTTCTTGCTCGACTGGTCTAGTGTAGCATATAAAATTGGGCCCTGTAACACAATTGAAGAGAAATATGTCGTATTAGTATAAATAACTGCATTGTTTTGTACACAATTCTTTCACAAGGCCCTTGCTGTAACAGAGGGTCTACTCACCAGTGCACTAGTGTCATAAGTCACCATGCTGGGATTCAAACTCAGGGCCTTTGTAGTAACAGAAGGTCTCCACACCAGCACATTAGTGTGGTGAGTCACTGTGCCGGGATTCAAACTCAGAGCCTTTGCAGTAACAGATGGTCTCCACACCAGTGCACTAATGTGGTGAGTCACTGTGCTGGGATTCGAACTCAGGCCTTTGCAGTAACAGATGGTCTCCATACCAGTGCACTAATGTGGTGAGTCACTATGTTGGGATTCAAACTCCGGGCCCTTGAAACAGAGAGTCTCCACACCATCAAACTAGTGTGGTGAATAACTGTAGTAGGATTCACACTCAAAGCCCTTGAAGTAACCGAGGGTCTCTACATGAGCACACTAGTGTGGTGAGTCACTGTGCTAAGATTCACCCTCCAGGCCCATGTATTACCATAGTGTCTCCCCACCAGTGCACTAATATAGTGAATCACTGTGCTGGGATTAAAACTCAGGACCCTTGTAGTAACAGAGAGTCTCAACACCAGCACACTAATGTAGTGAGTCACTGTGTTGGGGATTCAAACCCGGGGCCCCTATAGTAATAGAGGGTCTCCACACCAGTGCTCTAGTGTGGTGAGTTACTGTGCTGGAATTCAAACTCAGGGCCCTTGTAGTAACAGAGGGTCTCCACACCAGTGCACTAGTGTGGCGAGACACTGTGCTGGGATTCGAACTCCAGGCCCTTTTAGTAACAGAGGGTTCCTTTTTGTTTTTTGTAGAGCCCTCTTTAGTTGTGGTGAAGGGACAGGGTTTGTCCTGAAATGTTAACCAACATAAAATGTATATTCTAAAGGGCGCACATGAAATGAATGAAGAAAAAGAGTGTACATTGCAAAGTATCACAGTATAAATGTCAATGAAAAACTGACATTTTTAAAGGGGCCCAAGTGTGTCCTTCCCAACTACACTTCAAGAATACCGGTTCATTTGGAAGCATTCCCCAGAATCATGAATAAAAAACACAATCGGCTCAAGAAAAAGAAAAAGGAACCCTGGGAGATGGCCACGGTTTAACTTGGTAGTAACAAAGCATCTCTGCATCAACGTACTAATGTGGTAAGATGTGCTGGAATTCAAAGGCAGGGCCCTTGTAATAACACGGGGTCTCTACATCAGAACGCTAATGTTGTTGAGCTACTACACTGGGATTCAAACCAAGGGCCCTTGTAGTTACAGAGGGTCTTCACACCAGTGCACTAGTACAGCAAGTTACCATGTTAGATTAAAATTCCAGACTGTTATGTTAACACAGGGTCTACACATCAGAGCACTAATGTGTTGAGCCACTACACTGGAATTCAAACTCAGGACTCTTATGGTAACAGAGGGTCTTCATACCAGGCACTAGTGTGGTGAGTCACTGTGCTGGGATTTAAACTCTGGGTCCTTGTAGTAACAGAGGGTCTTCACATCAGTGCACCAGTGTGGCCTGTGCCTGTGGTGGGATTCAGACTCAGGGCCCTTGTAGTAACAGTGGATCTCCCAACTAGTGCACTAGTGTGGTTAGTCACTGCACTGGGATGCAGACTTGGGGCTATTGTAGTAACAGAGGATCCTCACACCAGTGCACTAGTGTGGTGAGTCACTGCACTGGGATTCAGACTTGGGGCCACTGTAGTAACAGAGGATCCTCACACCAGTGCACTAGTGTGGTGAGTCACTGTGCTGGGATTCAAACTTAGGACCATTATAGTAACACAGGGCAGTCACACCAGGCACTAGTGTGATGAGTCAGTGCACAGAGATTTAAAGCCAGGACCCTTGCAGTAACAGAGGGTCTTCACACCAGTGCACTAGTGTGGTAAGTAACTGTGTTGGGATCCAAACTCAACATCACTGTAGTAACAGACTGTCTCCACAACAAGAGAGGTATGGGTCCATGTGGTAGTACATAAAGGGAGTGCTTGTGGGTTGTGTTTGGCAACGATTGAAGTGAGGCAAAGGTGCCCCATGGTGATTAGAATGCAGAGCTGTGAACCAGGAAACAGGTTTGAATCTTACTCCTGCAATTTACTCACTGTGTGACCCTCAATGAGTCACTTCACTTCTCTGTGTAGGAAGAAGAGTTGACATTAATACATGCTTATAAAAGGAGGGGGGGACATGATGGATCCAGAGGCTCTTACAGCCTTAATTACTACATAACACACGTTACATGAGCTCTGCATGAAGTAGACTCAGTAGACCATATGTCCTTTATCTGCTGGCATTTTTGTATGTTAATACATGTGTGTGGGGGTGCTTTTTAATTAGAGCTACAAGCCACCTACCTGACGGCCGCTCTGACTTTTGCCAGCTTTTCCTTTCTCAGCGACACTAAAAAAAGGCAGAAAAAAAATTAAAAATTCTCAGCAGTGTGCATCTTACTCCTGGCATCGAAATGACTCCTAGCTCTCTTAAACTGAGTGACATAGTTTGGGCATGGTGTTATGAAATTGGGGGGTTTCCTTTTCCTTCATGCACTACCATCCCCCTGTAAGCATGCTATGGAGATGGAGGGGTCGAGCTAAGCAAGCCATCAGGCATCTAGTCAGGGGTCTGTGGCACCATGGTGAATCCCCTTGGCATAGGCAAGAGATAGAACATGCAAGAGAACAGCTGCCTTCACATAGGTCTAATGCAGCCACTCCCTTCCTGGGCCCCCACTTAGGACTAATGCAGCCCCCTCCCTTCCTGGGTCCTCACTTGGACTAATGCAGCCCCTCCCTTACTGGGTCCTCACATAAGACTAATGCAGCCCCTCCCTCCCTTCCTGGGCCCTCACATAATTCTGATACAGACCCTCCCTACCTTAATGGTACCTCAGATAGGACTTATGAAGCATCTCCCTCCCTTTATTGGGCCCTCACATTGGACTGATACAGTGCCTCTCTCAATTCCAGGGCTCACACATAGGACTGATACAGCCCCTCCCTCCTTCCCTGTACCATCGCATAGGATTTATACAGCCCCTCTCTCCCTCCCTGGTCTTTTACATAGGACTGATGCACCCCTCCCTCCCTTCCTGTGCCCTCACATAGGACTGATGCCGACCTTCCCTCACTTCCTGGGCCCTCACATAGAACTGATGCCGCCCCTTCTTCCCTTCTTGTACCATCACATAGTACTGATGAAGCCTTTCCCTCCCATCCAGGACCCACACATAGGACTGATACAGCCCCTCCCACTCTTCCTGGGCCCTCATATAAGACTCATATAGCCACTCCCTCCCTTCTTTCCTGGGCCCTCACATAGGTCTGATGCTGCCCTTCCCTTCCTGGGCCCCCTCAAATAGGTCTGATGCAGACCCTCCCTTCCTAGGACCTCACATAGGATTGATACATCCCCTCCCTCCCTTCCTGGGCCCTCATAGGACTGATGCAGCCCCTCTGTTACTGAGCTTTCACATAGGACTGATGCAGACCATCCCTCACTTCCTGGGCCATCATATAGAACTGCTGCAGCCCCTTCCACCCTTCCTGGGCCCTCACACAGGACTTATGTAGCCCCTCCCTTACTGGGCTCTCACATAGGACTGATGCAGACCATCTCTTCCTTCCTTGGCCATCATATAAGACTGATGCAGCCACTCTCTCACTTCCTGGGCCCTCACATAGGATTAATGTAGCCACTCCCTCCCTTCCTGGGCCCTCACACAGTACTGATACAGCTCCTTCCCTTCCTGGCCATCACATAGGACAGATACAGCCATTCCCTTCCTGGGCCCTCACATAGGATAAATATAGCCCCTCCCTTCCTGGGGCCTCACATAGGAGTGATACAGCCCCTCCCTTCCTGGGGCCTCACATTGGACTGATACTGCATCTCCCTTCCTGGGCACTCACATAGGACCAACATAGCCTCTCCCTTCCTGGGCCCTCACATAGGAATGATACAGCCCCCCATCTTTTCTTACTGGGCCCTCACATTTAATTATTTTTTTAGTGTTTGATTGCCAGGTAAGTGCACTAGGCAAGAGTATTGCCTATATTCTGGCACGACCCGGGAGAGTTACACAACAGAGTTGGACTGATATTGCCAATTCCTGCTTTCCTGGGCCCTCACTTAGGAATGATACAGATCCGCATTTTCTGGGACCTCGGTTAGGACTGATGCAGCCCTATCTTTTCTTACTGGGCCCCTCACTTTGGCCTGATATAGCCCTTCCCTGCTTTCCTTGGCCCTTACATAGAACTGATGCAGCTGCTCCCCCCATCCTGGACCCTCACATAGAACTAATGCTATCCCTCATTTCTCTGCCCTTACATAGGACTGATGCAAATACTCCCTTTCTGCATCCTCACATAGGACTGATGCACCCCCTCCTCACTTCCTGGGCCTCATATAGGACTGATGCAGCCCTTCCCTCCCTTCCTGGGCCCTCACATAGGACTGATGCAGCCCCTGCCTCTCTTCCTGGCCCTCATATAGGACTGATGCACCCTTTCCCTCCCTTCCTGGCCCTCACATAGGACTGATGCAAACCCTCCCTCATGTTCTGGACCCTCATTTAAGACTGATGCCATCCCTCCCTTCCTCAGCCCTCACATGGGACTGATGCAGCCCCTCCCTCCCTTCCAGGGCCCTCACACAGGACTAATGCAGCCCCATTTTCATTTCTGGGGCCCCCATGCAGGACTCATGCAGCCCCTCCCTTTCTGGGCCCTCACCCAGAACTGATGCAGCCCCTTCCTTCCTAGGCCCTCATATAGGACTGATGCAAACCCTCCCTTCCTGGGGCCTCACATAGGACTGATGCACCCCCTTCCTCCCTTACTGGGCCCTCACATAGAACTGATACAGCTCCTCCTTCCCTTCACCATTTCATAGGACTGATACAGCCCCTCCCTCCTTTCCTGGGCCTTCACATGGGGCTGATACAGCCCTTCACTCCCTTCCAGGGCCCTCACACAAAACTAATGCAGCCCACTTCACCTCCTGGGCCCCCATACAGCCCCTTCCTTCCTTTCTGGGCCCTCACACAGCACTGATACAGCTGCTTCCTCCCTTCCTGGGCCCCAGCATAGGACTCATACAGCTCCTCCCTTTCTGGGCTTTCACATAGGTCTGATATAGCCCTTCCCTTCTTCCTGTGCCCTCACCCAGAAGTGATGCAGCCTCTCCATTCTTAGGCCCTCACATAGGACTGATGCCACCCCTTCCTCCCTTGCTGGAGCATTGCATAGTACTGATGAAGCCCCTCCCTCCCATCCAGGACCCACACATAGGAATGATACAGCCCCTCCTTCCTTTTCTGGACCATTGCATAAGATTAGTACAGCCCCTCCCTCTCTTCCAGGGCCCTCACATGGGACTGACACAGTGCCTCCTTCCCTTCCTGGGCCCTCACATAGGACTGATGAATGCCTCCCTTTTCTGGGCCCTTGCATGAGACTGATGCAAACCCTTCCTTCCTGGGCCCTCACATAGGACTGATGCAGACCCTCCCTTCCTGGGCCCTCTCATGGGACTGAGACACTTATCTCCCTTCCTGGGCCCTCACATAGGACTGATGCAGCTCCCTCCCTTCCTTCCTGGGCCCTCATATAGGACTGATGCAGACCCTCCCTTCCTGAGCCTTCACATAGGAGTGATGCAGCCCCTCCCTTCCTGGGCCCTTACATAGGACTGATGCAGTGCCTCCCTTCCTGGGACCTCACATAGGACTGATACAGCCCCTCTCTTCCTGGGCCTCACATAGGACTCACGCAGCACCTCCCTGCCTTCCTGGCCCTCACATAGGAGTGATACAGCCGATCTCTTCTTGGGTCCTCACATAGGATTGATGCAGCACCTCTCTTCCTGGGCCCTCACATAGGACTGATAGAGCCCTTCACTCCATTCCAGGGTTCACACATAGGATTGTTACAGCCCCTCTCTCTCTTCCTGGTCTCTCACATAGGACTAATGCACCCCTACCTCCCTTCCTGGGCCCACACAAAGGACTGATACAGCCCCTCTGTTATGTGTAGTGCAGCTTTAAGAAATGTTAGACAGTACAGCTTTAAGAAATGTACTTCCTGTAACTCTTCCTGTGTGTGTTGAGATAAGTGCTCCCCCTGAATCTGTGCTGAATGGAAGTAAATAGAGAAGACCTAAATTTCTGTGGTGCATGACTTTCTTTCTACCAAGGCCCTGATGTGTTTAAGGTACTTATTTTCGTCCACCAAATACAATAAACTAGCGACGAGGATGGTGGAAATTTTCATAGCTCCAGCTTACTGAATTATACCATTTTGTGATTTTCTGCATTGGAGACAAGTAAGCAATTTGGAACTGTGGAGTATCATGGCAACTTCAGCCAGCTTTGAGATTTTTACAGGAACGGACTGGGATACATGGTCCAGACGGTTTGATCAGTGGTTATTACTTAATCCTGCCATAAAATCTGCAAATGTTGAGCTACAGGGTGAGTTTATTCAAGCTACTTTTTGTATTTTCTCGGGGAGTGAAACCTTCAAACTTTTATGCAGTCTGTTTGCACCAGACCGGCTGGAGGACTTGTCATATCAAGAGCTAAAGGCTAAATTGAATGCACATTACAGTTTAACAACTGTTCCAAGGGCTGAACGTTATAAATTCTACAGTTACCAGCAGAAACCAGGTCACTCATTGCAATCTTATTTGGCTGAGATCAAACACTTAGCTCTGGTGTGTGAGTGGAGTAGGGAGCATCTTGAATATAATTTAGCTGATAAGTTTGCTATGGGGTTGAATAATGAACATCGTATTCAGCAATTACTTTCTGTAAGTGTCAAGAAGTCTGCTGATGAATTTTAAGGTTGGCAAAAATGTATGAGGATATAGAAAATGAAGCACATGCTAAGATAAACACCGAAAATGAGGTACAAGTTATTGCAGTAAACCCCAAATTGAAACAGCTCAAACCTAAGTCTAAGCCACCGTTCTCAAAGAAAAATTCAACCACGCCACTCAAACTGCATGGCTGGTACAAATGTGCATCGTGTGGATCATCTCAGCATAGCAGGGACCCGTGCAAATTCAGAGAAGTTCAGTATCATGCATGTAAATGTCAGGGGCATATTGCTAAGGTTTGCAGAAGCAGGAGAACTGCAGTGATCAGTTCAGAGAGCACAGACAATGCAGTGGTTCCTATTGCACCGCAAATGCAGACTAAAGATATTCATCCTTTCTATGTGTTACTTCAATTGCCACAGCTGAGGCGTCAGTTGCATTTAATGGTAGACTCTGTTTCCCCAGTTACTTTGATTAACCATCAAACATGGTCTGATCTGGATAAGCCACTGTTGTCTCCTTGTAATAAGTTGCTGCATGCATTTGAAGGGCAACCAATTCAGCCACTGAGCTCATTTACCACTTTGGTACTCAGGACTGATTCTCCTGGTACACCTTTAACTTTTCTGGTTTCAAAAAAGGGTGTCAACATTTTGGGCAGAGACGCTCAGGTTCTTCTAAACATTCATGTTGATCCAGTAGATTTTGGCCTACTTACTGCTGTCCAGGTACCACAAAGCAGTAACCCACCCAAGCTTGGGGAGATTTTAGACATGTATCCAGAGCTGTGGAAAGGCCTGGGATGTTGCACAACAACTAAAGCAAAGCTAGTTACAAAGCCTAATGCAGTCCCTAAATTTTGTAAACCATGGAAATGTCCTTTTGCCTTAAAACCAGTGGTTGGGGCAGAATTGGGCAGACTGGAAAAGCGGGTGTGCTGGAAAGGTTTCACGTTCAGACTGGGCTACTCCAATTGTGGTGGTATCTAAACCAGCTGGTAAGGTTCGAATATGTGGAGATTTTAAGGTGATACTTAATCCAGTACTTAGCACAGATGTATTTCCTTTACCCTTACCAGAGAAACTTTTTCATAAACTGAATGGTGGTGTGGGCTTCTCTAAACTGGACCTCCCTGATGCATACCTTCAAGTGGAGCTGGATACAAACTCTCAGAAACTGGTAGTGATTAATACACACCAAGGAATGTACACGTACAAACGGTTATGTTTTGGCCTTAGTTCTGCGCATGCTAGTTTTCAAAAAGTGATTGCGCAAACGGTGGGTGATATACCAGGTATTGCTTGTTATTTGGATGACATCAATGTCACGGGCAAGACAGAAGCAGAACATTTACTTAACTTACAGAAGACCTTAGAGAGACTGCAACAGAGTGGAGTCAGACTCAGGAGAGAAAAATGCCAATTTTGTCAACCAAGTGTCACGTACTTAGGTCACACTATTGACAAAGATGGAATTCATCCAAATGATGAAAAGGTGGAAGCCATTGTGTACATGCTTGAACCGTAGAATGTTTCAGAGTTGCGCCCATTCTTGGGTATGGTGCGCTACTATGATCGTTTCATACCTGGCTTAGTCACTAAATGTGCTATCCTAAATGAACTGTTACATAAAGGTACTCCATGGAAGTGGACCAAGGGCCACAGTAAGGCAGTTGAAGCCATCAAGCGCTCTCTAACCGATGTGAATAATTTAACTCATTTTGATCCTAACTTTCCTATCACATTGGCCTGTGATGCTAGTCCTGTGGGTATAGGAGCTGTCCTTTTCCATACAGATCCAAAGAAGTGAAGAAACTGATAGCCCATGCTTCACTCAAACTCACTACAGCTGAAAGGAGTTATGCTCAGATTCAGACAGAGGCATTAGCAATTGTGTTTGGAGTCCAGAAATTTCGCCAATACTTGCTAGGTCGCAAGTTTCACCTGAAGACAGATCACACACCACTAGTGATAATTTTCAGTCCAGAAAAAGGAATTCCAGAAACAGCTGCTAGGCAGCTTCAATGATGGGCATGAATTTTGTCTGCCTATAATTTTGAGGTTACATACCAACCAATGGACCAGCATGGAAATGCGGATGCCATGTCGAGGTTACCAATATCCAGAGAAATGGAGTTCGATGTGGGACTTAAAGAGGAGCCATTAGTATGCCAGGTGGGGCCAGATAGTTTTCCAGTGCAATTCAAAGATATGGAGGACTCTAGTGTTGTGTGTGCAGTGGAGGTACAACAGTTAGATCAGCTTCCAGTACTAGCCAAGGACATTGCAAAAGCGACTAGTCAAGATGCAGTTTTGAAACAAGTGTATCAATATACGCTTGAGGGTTGGCCTCAAGGCACTACTTGTTCAGCTGAACTACAGCCCTACTATACAAAGAGACAGCAGTTGTCCATTGCCGAGGGGTGTCTTCTATGGGGATTGCGTGTCATAGTACCCCAATGTTATCACTCATATGTGTTGACTCTTCTGCATGCGGGCCATCCAGGCATTGCTAAAATGAAATCCCTGGCCATGTATGGTGTATGGTGGCCTTCCATTGACAGAGACATATACCAGGTTGTGCAAAGATGTGAAGGTTGTGCAGTATCGATGGGAAATCCTGCAAGATCTCCAGTTCACCATAAATACCCTCCCTCCTTCCCTGGGCCCTCACATAGGATTGCTGCAGCCCATAACTCCCTTTCTGGGCCCTCACATAGGATTGATGCAAATCCTCCCTTCCTGGGCTGTCACATAGAACCGATACAGCCCTCCCTTCCTGGGTCCTCACATGGAACTGATACAGCAACTCTCTCCCTTCCTGGGCCCTCATAAAGGACTGATGCACTGCCTCCCTTCCTGGGCCCTCACGTAGGACTGATACAGCACCTCCTTTCCTGGGCCCTCACATAGGACTGGTACAGCCCCTCACTTCCTGGGCCCTCACATAGGACTGATGCAGCCCCTCCCTTCCTGGACCCTCACATAGGACTGATACAGCGCCTCCCTTTCTGGGCTCTCACATAGGACTGATACAGCCCTTCCCTTCCTGGGCCCTCACATAGGACTGATGGAGCCCCTCCCTTCTTGGGCCCTCACATAGGACTGATACACCCCTCTCTTACTGGGCCCTCACATAGGTCTGGTGCAATGCCTCCCTGCCTTCCTGGCCCTCACAAAGGAGTGATGCAGCACCTCTCTTCTTTGGCTCTCACATGGGACTGATACAGCCCCTCCCCTTCCTGGGCCCTCACATAGGACTTATACAGCCTCTCGCTTCCTGGGCCCTTACATAGGACTCTTACAGCTTCCCCCTCCATTCCAAGGCTACACATAGGACTGATATAGCCCCTTCCCTCCTTCCCTGGGCCATCACTAGGATTGATACAGCCCCTTCCTCTCTTCTTGGTCTCTCACATAGGACTGATGCACCCCTCCCTCTCTTCCTGGGCCCTCACATAGGACTGATGCAGCCCCTCCCTTCCTGGGCCCCCACATAGGACTCATACAGCCCCTCCCTCCATTCCAGGGTTCATACATAGGACGGATACAGCCCCTCCTTCCTTCCCTGGGCCATCGCATAGGGTTGATACAGCCCCCTCCTTCTCTTCCTGGCCTCTCACAAAGGACTGATGCACCCCTACCTCCCTTCCTGGGCCCACACATAGGACTGATACAGCCCCTCCCTCCTTCCCTGGGCCATCGCATAAGATTGATACAGCCCCTCCTTCTCTTCCTGGGCCCTCATATAGGACTTATACAGCTCCTCCCTCCCTGCCTTCCTGGGCCCTCACATAGGACTGCTGCAGCCCATCCCTTCCTTTCTGGGCCCTCACATAGGATTGATGCAAATCCTCCCTTCCTGGGCCCCTCACATAGAACTGATACAGCCCCTCCCTCCCTTCATGGGACTCACATGGGACTGATGCAGCACCTCCTTCCCGTCCTGGGCCCTCACATAGGATAGATGCAGCATCTCCCTTCCTGGGCCCTCACATAGAACTGATGTAGCCCCTCCCTCCCTTCCTAGGCCCTCACATAGGACTGATGCAGCTCCTTCCTTCCTGGGACCTTACATAGGGCTAATGCAGTGCCTCCCTTCCTGGGCCCTCACATAGGACTGATGCAGTCCTTCCCTTCCTGGACCCTCACATAAGGCTGATGCAGTGCCTCCCTTCCTGTGCCATCCCATAGGACTGATGCAGCCCCCCTCCCTTCCTGGGGTCTCAATAAGGACTGATGCAGCCCCTCCATTCCTGGGCCCTCATATAGGACTGATGCAGACCCTCCCTTCCTGGGACCACACATAGGAGTGATGCAGCCCCTTCCCTTCCTGGGGCTGACATAGGACTGATGCAGCCCCTCCTTCCTAGGCCTTCACATAGGAATGATGCAGCCCCCCTCCCTTTCTGGGGCCTCACATAGGACTGATGCAGACCCTCCCTTCCTGGGCCCTCACATAGGAGTGATACAGTACCTTCCCTTCCCGGGGCCTCACATAAGACTGATGTAGCCCCTCCTATCCTGGGTCCTCATATAGAACTGATGCAGACCCTCCCTCCCTTCTTGGGCCCTCACATAGGAGTGATATAGCCCCCTCCCTTCCTGGGGCCTCACAGAAGACTGATGCAGCCTCTCCCTTCCTGGGCTCCCTCCTGTATCTCCTGACAATGCCTCATGTGTTGGAGATGAAGCACTGGGGTTTCTCAGCTCTATGCTCTTTTTTTTGTTTTTGTTTTCTTTATGGTAGTTACAATCATGTATCTTGCAGCACCCTTTGGACTTCCTTGATTTCTTTCTGCTGCTCCACTGTGCGCTGCCCCTGTGCTTTCTGTGTAATTGTTGATTTTGACAGTCTGCCCCACCCATTGGATTTAGTAGCACCTTGGATGTGCATTTCCCACCCCTACCTTGGGTGCTGGAGCAGTCCTGACCCTGTTCCACTGTCCAGCTCCACTGTGTTGCCTGCCTTCAAGACTCTGCACTTCCCGTACTTCACTGTGTGGCCAGGTTGGATCCTAGACATCTCCACACCTATTGACACCATGTTTGAAAACTTCACCCCATGTTAGGGTTATTGTACTGCAACAGTTCTTGCTTACCACTCCCCAATCCCTTTGAGATTATCCAAATGATGAACCTGCCGGTGTTCGACTATGTGGATGTGGTTTGCAGCACTACCTCAAAATCCGCTCTTCCTAGACTGGACCCTCTGTGCCACTCATTCTATGATTTAGCTCTTTTTTTAAAATGTTCTTTTCATTAACCAGATCCACATACACCAAATGCATCAGCCCCCCCCCCCCCAGCTGCCACCCTCACATACCTTCCTGTATCCCTGCTTCTGGTACCCTGGGAATTGTTTGCTTGCTGGCGGGACCTCAATGTCTAGCCTGTATGCTGCAAGTCACCTTGGGGCAGTCAAGTTCTCCACAGTGAGGAGGTGTGTGCAAGTATTCTGTGATGTCTGAGTGGTTGGCTGTGTTCATGTCTTCATCCTGCAACCTGGCTATTTTCCCCTGTTTTTTTAGACCCACCCTCCTCCCCAGGCCTCAGCCAATAGTGCCTGTCACAGTAGCCTACCAGTGGGTGATGACCAGCATAGTGTGGCCACCCACTATGCCAAATCTGCCACCCTTTGTGGCATAGAAGGCACAACTAAAGAGAGATGCTCTTTACCTTCCTGTCGGGATTGGTGTTCAGTGCCTTTATATCACACTTTCCACAGGGTGGGGAGTCAACCTCAGCTCACAAACTCTGGTCTCCTGTGTGGTGGTGCAGTGCATCACCAGTTGGTACCACTGGACCAGGCCTGTTGTACTGCTCTCAATGCCCCTTCTCTCACTTGTCACTGCTCTGTCCACCTTAGTCTTTCTCCCCTCTACTTAAGTCTCAGTGCCTCCTTCACTGCTTCTGCTTACTTGCTAAATTCTGGCTCTTCACCCTTGCCTTTTTTCCTCTTCATTCCCTCCACCTCCTCCTCCTATTTCCTTTGCTCCTCTTACTCCTGCTCCTTTTCCATCTATTGCTGCAGATTATCAGCTGATCAGTCAGCTTACTCCATCCATTTCCCTCAATTCTGGAATAAACTCACTGTCCATGTTTGTCTCTCCACATCTCCCCCCTCCCACATGTTCATCTCTCTTCATCTCTCCACATCTGTCCCCTCCACCTCAATATTCATCTCTCCCCATCTCTTCTCTCCCCCCTCCACATTCATCTCTCTTCATCTCTTCTCATCTCTCCCCTCCACATGAATTTCTTCCCATCGCTCCTCTTCCTCTCGCCACATTTGTCCCTCGCAATCTCTTCTCTCCCCCTCTCCACATTCATCTCTCCTTATCGCTCCCCTCCCCTTTCGACATTTGTCTCTCCCCATCTCTCCTGTCACCTTCTCCACAATTCTCTCCCCATCCCTCCCCTCCATATTCATCTGTCCCCTCTCTCTCCATGTTTCTCTTTCCCCATCTCTCCTCTCCCTCTCCACATTCCTCTCTCCCCATCTCTCCCCTCTCCACATTCTTCTCTCCCCATCTCTTCCCACCCCACAGTCATCTCTCCATGTTTGCCTCTCCTGATCTCTGCCCTTCCCACTCCACATTCATCTCTCTCTCTCTCTCCCCATCTCTCCTGTCTCCCTCTCCATATTTGTCTGTCCCTATCTCTTCCCTCCTCACTTCACAATCATCTCTCCTCATCTCTCCCCTCTGCACTCCACATTTGTTTCTCTCCCCATCACTATTCCAGATTTGTCTCTTCCTACCTCACCCCTTCACCTCTCCATATTCATCTCTCTCCATCTCTCCCCTTTCCCTCTCCACATTCATCTCTCCCTATCTCTCCCCATCCTCAATCCACATTCATCTCTCCTCATCTCCCCCTCTGCACTCCACATTTGTCTCTTCCCATCCCTCCCCTCCACCTCTTCAGATTTGTCTCTCACCATCTCGACCCTTCACCTCTCCACATTTATCTCTCCCCTCCTCCTCTTCACATTCGTCTCACCCCATCTCCCCTCTCCTCCACAGTCATTTCTCTTCATCTCTCCACTCCCTTCTCCACATTTGTCCCTCCCCATCTCTCCCCTACCTCCTCACATTCATCTCACCTCATCTCCCCATGCTCCATGTTCTTCTCTCCCCTCTCTCTCCATATTCATCTCTCCCTGCCCTCTCTCCATATTCATCTCTCCCCTCTCCCAATTAATTTCTCCTGAATCTCCCCTCCCTAAAACCTGTACTGACTTTACCCCCCTCCTGTGCTTGGCAGTATCACTCCAGGCAGATTTTCCTTCTCCCTCTTCACTGCCCACTTCCTGGTAGTGTTCACTTTTTGCCAAGCTGCTCACCCCTCCATCTGCCTCATCCTGCAGTAGCCTGGTAGGGCTATGCCATATTCCTGTTCCCCTCATGCCCCCCCCCCCCGCAGTACCCTGGTTGGGTCACGTCATATTCCTGTTTTCCTCTTGTCCCCCCCGCAGTACTATGGTTGGGTTATGCCATATTCCTTTTCCCTGTAGGATCCTTCATTGTGCTGATTAGGGGTGTTAACTTTATATTGGCCGATTTTCTGATTATTTTTCTTTTCATATACCCCTCCCCCTGGGTTGCATCTGTAAACCAACTGCAGCTTAGTGTGCCTTCCCAGCCAGCAAATTTTAAATAAATCAATACAATGCAACCAGGGCATGCATTAATTTAGCTCAATTCATGCCCTGCTCATGGGTTATCATTTACTCAATGTAGAGGGCCTCCCACAGTGATATACCAGTGTACTACATCATATTCCTCCATGTTATAGCATATCATTATATAGTGCCTCCCCAGTGATATATCAGTGTGCTATATCATATTCCTCCATGTTATAGCACATTGTTATATAGCACCTCCCCAGTAAAATATCAGTATACCATATCCTATTCCTCTGTATTATAGCATATCATTATATAGTGCCTCCCCCAGTGATATATCAGTGCATTATATCATATTCCTCCATGTTATAGCATATTGTTATATAGTGCCTTCCCAGTGATATGTCAGTGTGCTATAACATACTTATCATGTTATAACATATAGGTATGTACCTCTCCAGTGAAACTTCAGTGTGTTATATCATACACTCCCGTGTTACAACATACAGTTATACAGTACCTCATCCAGTGATAAATCAGTGTGTTCTAGCATACTCCCCCATGTTATAACACATAGTTATACAGTACCTCCCCCAGTGTTATATCAGGGTGCTGTATCATACTCACCATGCTATAACATATAGGTGTGCGTCTCCCCAGTGATATATCAGTGTACTATATCATACTCCTCCATGTTATAATATATAGTTATACAGTACCTCCCCCAGGTAACCCGTGAGGTGGGTGCATGAGGAAGGGCACCGTCTGTAATGGCGACTCCTTCCTGGCGCAATCCCTCATGGCAATGGGAGGGTAGGGTGACCGGATGAGGCTGTGGGCAAACTGGGTGACAGGATGTCGCTATGCGTACACGCGGGGGGGAGCGAGCATGACGATTTTATTGCGCCCAGCCCGAAGCTTTATTTTTTTCCTGCTTTCACCCCACCCCCAACATGGACCCCCTGGAGTTGAGAATCCTTGCTGAGGGTGTGTGAGGGCACAGCCTCCCACACACACAGAAAGCAGTAAAACTGTCCTGGTGCCGCTTGTCTTGAGGCACCGGGGTTGTCAGAGTGCCAAAATTGTTTTCGGCACTCTGACTGAGCGATAACGGTGATCACCTTTAGCCATTCGCCGTTATCACATAAACCCCCTCCCCCAGTGTTATATCAATGTGCTATATCATACTCCTCCATGTTATAACATATATTTATAAAGTATCTCTCTCATGTTACATCAGTGCATTAAATCATACCACCCATGTTATATAATTATACAGTACCCCACCAGTGTTATATCAGTTCATCCTTATACTCCCTTATGTTATAACATCTTGATATAAGTACCTCCTCATTGTCTTAACAGTGCACTGTATCATACTTCCCAGCATGTTATAGCATATTGCTATTTAGCCCCTCTCCCAGTGATGTATCACTGCACTATACCATACTCCCCCATGTTATTTATAACCCAGTGTTATAACAGTGAAGTAACTATACCTTGCATCCTTTAGCGGTATGGTCCGTCTAGTCATGAGGCACTTAATCAAATAAACCAGAGCAACAATCAGCAGGACCAGACCCAGTACAGCACCAATAATTGCACCAGTCACTACGCCAGCTGGAAGAGGGACTGGTGGGGAGAGAGAGAAAGAGAGAGAGAGAGAGAGAATTAACTGGATGATACTCAAAATAAAACCACATGAAGTCACCACAAATTACTATGTCAGGTCAAGGGGGCATCAGACTAGAGGAAGAATGTTCCCCAGAAAAATCCCAGCAACACATGATTCCCCCAAACTGCAAGCGATCGGGTCACTGCAGTAGTGGTTTTGGGGGAAACAAAATCTAAGCAGACTGATTTGTTCACTGATACCCACAGATAAGCATTACAAAGCATGCCCTATACTGACGGAGTAAAACAGCTATTTCAAAGAAAGTTGAAACAGCAAGTGAAACCAAGGCTGGGCAAACTGTATACATAACAAGATGGATCCCACAGCCATTACATCACTTGCTGTTTCAAGATTCCACGAACTGTATGCTGCGTTGCATTAATATAGGTCAGACTTAGTAATGGGACTCTCTAGACTGCTACCACCTACAATGAAGCTCAATCCTTTATTTAAAAGATCTTTTCATGAACATTCACACTCTCAGGAACACTGTTTAGGAACCTTCCTCTTTAAGGAAGCATTATTTTTCACATATGGTGGTAGGATTGTTGGGTTGACCATCCCTGGATACATTAAAATCAAATTCACTTGAAAGATTACATATAGGATACAACTGCTAGGGACATCAGAGGGATAGGCACTGACTGTTGGTCTTCTTCCATTTCTCTCTATACAGTGCCTGTGTACTGATAGGATACAACCGCTAGGGACAGGTGGGGGATGGTGATGTACCATTCATCTTGTTCCATCTCTCGGAATACAGTGCATTGGTTCTTATAGGATACAACTGCTTGGGACTGATGCAAGATGGGTTGTTGGGCTGTTGGTCTTCTTCCATCTCTCTCAATTCAGTACTTATGTACCTACAGGGAACAACTGGTAGGGACAGCTGTTGGATGTGTTGGAGGATTGCTGGTCTTCTTCCATCTCTCTAAATGCAGTGCCTGTGTACCTGTAGGGTACAACTGCTACAGACAGCTGGGGGATGGGTCGATGGACTGTTGTTCTTCCATCACTCCTGATACAACGCTTGTGTATCTATCGGATACAACTGCTATGGACATCCGGGGAATGGGTTGACAGAATACTGGTCTTCATCTCTCACAATATAAGGCAAGGAAAACTTTATTTTTAAGGTGTCCAACTCCGAATGCTCCAGGCACCGTACAGAAAAACAGTTCTAAAACAATACAAATGAAGTAGAAATTCTTAAACAGTCTTAAAATAATAAATAAAATTCTATTTAAAACAGGTCAGCAGTTTCAGATAAATCCACCAATGGCCAAGGTGGATCATATGGTCTCAACAGGGAAGGCCGCCCCCCGCTTAAACTGTTCGACCATCGGGGCCTCCCGGACAACAAATGGTAAGGTGTTTCAAAGGGTCGGCCCAGCAACACTAAATGCTCGGTCACCTGAGGCCTTATAGGTGAGCAGCCCATCTTGAAGAGGACCTGCCACCTCATAGGCAGCCAGTGCAGAGCTCACAGGACCGGGGTCACATTACTGGACCTGGGGAGGCCTGTCAGCAACCTGGTCGCTGTATTCTGCACCAGCTGTAACCAGTGGAGAGTCCCTCCAGTGACTCCGAAGTAAAGAGAGTTGCAGTAGTCAAGTCCCGATGTGACAAAAGTATGCACTAGTGTTGACAGGTTATCAGTGGAACGAGGGGTTTTATCTTGGCGATGTTGCTCAAGTGGTAAAAACCACTCTTGACCACAGACAGCACCTGAGTCTCAAGTGTCAGTCTGCTGTCCAGGATCCCACACCCTTGTTGAGGCTATCAATGCAGCAGACCCCAGGACAAGTCCAGTGTTCAATCCGGGAGCATTCCCATCACATCCGCGACCTGGCTCGATCACCAGTACCTCCGTCTTGTCTGGGTTCAGCCACAACCAGCTGGAGGACATCCAATCATAAATTTTGGCCAGGCAGGTGTTAATCATGTTCACGGCATGTGGTATTCCAGGGGCAAAGGACAAGTACAGTTGGGTATCATCTGCATAGCAGTGAAACTCCACACTGTATTGCTGAATGATCTCACCTAGGGGCAGCATATACACTGCAAACAACATTGGTGATAAGCTCGAACCCTGTGGTGCTCCACATGACAGGGGCCTTGGGGAGGAGAAGAAATTCCCCATCACTACCTGCTGCACCCTGTCAGTGAGGTAGAACTCAAATCAGTTGACGACAGTACTGGCGAATTCACAGTACTCACAGAGACTATCGAGAAGCACAAGGTGATCAACAGTGTTGAAAGCTGATGAGAGATTAAGGAGCACCAGAACTGACCATTCTCCTCTCTCTCTTGCCATAAGGAGGTCATTATGCACCCTAATTAATGTCATTTCTATGTTATGTCTGGCCCTGAAACCTGACTGGAATGGCTGATAGATGTCAAAGGACACAAGGTGATCCTCAAGCTGTTGTGCCACAAGCTTCTCAACAACCTTACTCAAAAATGGTGGGTTGGAGCTAGGATGGTAATTCACCAGGGCATCTGGGTCAAGAGATGGTTTCTTCAAGAGGGGTCTTACCAAGGCTTCTTTCAAGCCCATTGAAGGGGGCCAGTTTACAATATGTGTGCTTTAGCTCTAAGATCACCCTAATGACCTTGGCCCCCTCCACAGGTTTAAACTCCTCCCAAATGGACAGAGTGCTTCTACTCCTCTCAGCCCAGCCACTGTGAGGCAAAACTTGTCTCACTGATGGAATCCCCGCATGGATAGAGGCCACCCTGTCAGGAAAAGAATAGAACAAACTCATCACGTAAAGTGGATGAAACAGCTTTTTTTCAACAAAAGACAGACTGGGTAAAGTAGCTGATCTACAGTCCGAAATAGCTGAGCTGATCTGTTTCTTCCTGGAGCAATTTCCCAAGACAGGAACTCTGCCTTCTTACGGTTAGCTGCCACCTGGTACTCATCGTAATGAGCATGCAAAGCCAGTTTGTCCTCATCCGACCAGGTCTTCTGCCAGCAACACCTCCAACTTCTGATCCCTGATCTTTATCACCTTGAGATCTCCATCAAACCAGGGGGATCTCAAAAGAGAAGATCTGGGTCATATACGGACTGAAGCGATGGCGTTAAGCACTTCAGATACCACCCTATTATAGGTGATCACCACCTCGCCAACACCAATCGCACATGAGGTGTCCACTTTAGATAGATCAGTCATTGCCAGCAGTCCCTCTGGGGACAGCCCCCTTAAAGGGTGATAGTTGAACATCTCAACAGGGGGAGGGACTTTCAGGGAGGGCCCCAAAATTGAATTTCACCATGCAATAATCAGACCAGCTGACCTGATCAGTCTTGAGGCAGTCAACCTCAAGACCCAGCCAGAACACCAGGTCGAGCATGTGGCCATGGAGGTGGGTCTCAGAAGTAACAACTGTGCTAGGGCCAGTGATGACATTAACTGGAGGAGATCATAACTGAACTGTGAGGATCCTTCGTTGACCCAGGCATTAAAGTCCCCCAAGATGAAACATCCGGGGGACTCCAGCACCTCGTTGATGATGAAATCCACAACTTCCTGCAGGAACTCCCCACGCAATCCTGGAGGGTGATAGATGAGGAGGATCCTGCAACCTGCACCTGGACCCCCACGCACGGCCACACACTCAAAAGAACTGGTGGGTCCTACTGGGTGCATGGTGAAACCCAAGCTGGAACAAAAAAAGATGGCCACTCCTCCACCCCGAGTCCCACCCTCGGACACTGCACTATGGAGTTCCCAGCGGGGATAGTTGCCTCCAAGACTGGCCCGGCATCATCACCCAGCCAGGTCTCCGTGATGCAAGTCAGGTCGATGGAGGAAATCAAGCCCCTATAACCGTGATCTTATTCCCTATCAACCTGGCATTTCACAGCACTGCCTGAAGTGGGTTAGTGGGTACCACCGGCCCCTTAGCGACCTGCCCACTCGATCTGGTGGGATCCCTGGGGATGGAGACCAAACAAGTCTGGTCTTTCTCCAGGCTTCATCTAATCCCAGGGTGTCTTCTGGACCTAACCACCACAACACCATTCACCTCTGCACCACAAAATGCTTCCTGCCACCGCCGACCTACACAAACCCCTGTGATCCTGACCTCCCTGCAGCGTCTTGCTGCAGTAGTGGACACTAGGAGGTCAAAGAAAGGGTGGAGGTCTTGCAACAGGGAGACATTATAGGTCAGTCGCAGGGGGCCACGGCTCCAACACATCTCTATCTGGCCTCAGACCCATACCACCGGCCAAGGTCAAGGCAGACTCAACCAACAATGTCTATGACAATAGAATACAACTGCTAGGGACAGCGGGAGATGGGGCTTCACCACTGATGTTCTATCTCTCTCAATACAATCCCTGTGTAACTATAGGATACAGCTGCTAGGGACAGCGGGAGATGGTGATTGACCATTGACGTTCATCCATCTTTCTCTCTCAACACAGTGCCTGTTTACTTATAGGATACAACTGCAAGGGCTAGCTTGGGGATGGGTTGATGGACTGTTGTTCTTCTTCCATTTCTCTCAGTTCAATGTCTGTTTACCAATAGGGTACAAGTGCTATGGACAGTGTGGGATGGGTTGACGGACTACTGATGTTCTTCCATCTCTTGCAGTACAATACCTAGATATCTATAGGACAAAACTGCTAAGGACAGCCAGGGATGGGTTGTTGGGCCGTTGATCTTCTTCCATCTCACTCAATACACTGCCTGTGTACCTATATGGCATAACTGCTAGGGACAGCTGGGGGATGAGTTGACTGATTGCAGGTCTTCTTCCATCTCCCTAAACACAATGCCTGTGTACCTATAGAGTACAACTTCTTGGGGCAGCTGGAGGATGGGTTGATGGACTGTTGGTCTTCTTCCATTTCTCTCAGTACAATGCCTGTGTACCCATAGGACACAACTGCTGTAGACAGTCCAGTGATGGGCTGATGGACTGTTAGTCTTCTTCCATCTCTCACAATACAATACCTGTACCTATAGGGTACAACTGATAGGGACAGCTTGGGGATGGGTTGATGGACCGTTGGTCTTCTTCCATCTCTCTCAGTACAATGGCAATGTATCTATATGGTACAGCTGCTAAGGACAGCTTGGGGATGGGTTGATGGACTATTCCCTTCTTCCATCTCTCTCAGTACCATGCCTGTGTACCTATAGGGTGCAACTGCTAGGTACAGCCAGGGGATGGGTTGATGTATCATTGGTCTTCTTCCATCTCTTTCTCAACACAGTGTCTGTGTACCTATAGGGTACAACTGCTAAGGACAGCTGTGGGAAGGGCTGATGGACTGTTGTTTAGGATACAACTGATAGGGACAGCTGGGAGATGGGTTGATGGACTATTGTTCTTCTTCCATCTGTCCTGATACAATGCCTCTGTACCTATAGGATACAACTGCTATGGACAGCCCGGGGATGGGTTGATGGAACACTGCTCTTCTGTCTATCACAATACAATGTTTGTGACAATAGGATACAACTGCTAGGGACAGCGAGAGATAGTAATTAATGTTCTATCTCTCTCAGTACAATGCCTCTGCACCTATGGGGTACAACTGCTAGGGACAGCCGGGGATGCATTGACAGACTGTTATTTAGGATACAGCTGCTAGGGATAGCTGGGGATGCATTGACAGACTGTTATTTAGGATACAACTGCTAGGGACAGCTGGGGGATGGGTTGATGGATCATTGTTCTTCTTCCAGCATGGCTGATAAAATGTCTACGTATCTATAGGATACAACTGCTAGGGACAGCTGGGAGTCACTGCAGACAGTGAAGCAGCAGCACTGACTATGCAGGAACTCCCAGCTTCTCCAGTTCCAGACTCTCCCAACAGAAGTCAGAATGTAACTGTCAGGAAACATGTAGTTACTCCATTACCCCCACACTCAACATGTGTCACTGTGTGGCAGTGGTACTGATAGGGGCATGCTATTGATCTAGGAGTAGGTACTAATTGATAGTAACTTTCAGGAAACCTGAAGCTAATCCATTACCACCTCATCCAGCAAGTGTCATTGTGCCCATGTGGGGGCACGCTACTGACTCAGGAGGGGACACTGACAGGCAATGACTATGGGGAAGCCTTCAGTAACTCCAGTCCCAACCTCTCTCAGTAGGTGTCTCTGTGTGACAGTGGTGTCTAGGGGCACAACTGACAGTGACTGTGGGAACCTGCAGTCACTCCAGTCCTAATCTTTCCCAGTAGGTGTCTCTGTGTGACAGTCGTGTCTAGGGGCACAACTGACAGTGAATGTGGGAACCTGCAGTCACTCCAGTCCTAATCTTTCCCAGTAGGTGTCTCTGTGTGACAGTGGTGTCTAGAAACACATTGCATATCCAGGCTGTGGGGAAGCTATAGCTTTCATTGTGCTTGCCTTTATCACTGAGATTGCTTACCTTTCTCATAGACAATTACCTGCAGATCCAGGAGCACGCACCGACAGACAGCAACGGGGGAAGTCTGCCATTACCCTAGTCCAAGCCTTCCTCAGCAGGTGTTGTTGTGGGAAAGTGGTGTATGTGGGAGTACACTGCTGATCCAGGAGGGAGCGTGGACAGACAGTGATTATAGGGAAGCCTTCAGTTACTCCAGTCCTAGCCTTTCCCAGTAGGTGTCACTGTGTGACAGTGGTGTCTAGAAAGACACTGCAGATACAGGAGCAGGCACGGACAGACAGACTGTGGGAAGTCTGCAGTTACTCCAGTCCCAGCTTCTTCCAGCAGGTGTCACTGTGTGACAGTGGTGTCTAGGGGCACACTGCTGACCCAGGAGTGGGTACTGACAGACACGGACACCAACTGTGGGGAAGACAGCAGTGACTCCCATTCCACCATGTCCCAGCAAGTGTTGCCATGTGACACTGGTGTCCAGGGGCATGCTATTGAACCAGGAGGGGGCAGGGACAGACAGTGACTGTAGGGAGTCTGCAGTTACTCCAGTCCTAGCATTTTCCAGTAAATGTCGCTGTGTAACATTGGTGTCTAGAGGCATTCTACTCATACAGGAGGGGGCACTGACATGCAGTGACTTTTGTGAAAGCCTGCAGGTACTTCAGCATTAGCCTTTCACAGTAGATGTTGCTATGTGACAGTGATGTCTAGAAACACACTACAGATCCATGATGCAGGAAGCCATAGCTTACATCTTGCTTGCCTTTAGCAGTCAGATTGCTAACCTTTCTCGTAGACAATGAGCCGTACACTGGAGGGGCTTCCAACTATGTCTGGTGGGTTCTTTGCTTCGCATATGAAGGTGCCGTTGTCTGTGAAATCCAGATTCTTAATTCTGATGGATCCATCTCTCCAGCTCATGTCTCCCACCCATTCAATCCGATCCTTAAACTCCCTCTCGCTTGCAGAGATGGGCTTGCCATTACTGTAGTGGAATATCTGTGAGAGGAAAACAACAGGAATTAGAACAGTTAGAGAATGTGACAACAATTGGATTCCCAGTGCAATGACTCAGCAGGTTAGCTGACTGTTTTCACAGCTTACTGAAGTGAGAAATCATGGTACAAGTCCCTGATTACTGACTCAGTAGGCTAACTAACTGTCCTCACAGCTTACTGGAGTGAGAAATCATGGTATGAGTAACAGAATGGTAACTCAGCAAGCTAGTAGACTCAACTGGCTTCATGGCCTACTACTGCTGAGAGAGAGATAGGGTTCAAGTCCCAGAGAGAGGGTTCTGCAAGCAGGGGGCTTATCTTCAGAGATTGCTTCAGTGAAAAACAGGAATCTAGTCCCAGTACAATGACTGAAGTTAGGGGGTCACTTTCAGAGAGTACAACAATGAGCGACCAGGAATCGAATCCCAGTATGATGACTGAAGTTGGAGGTACTTTCAGAGAGTACTGCAGTGAGAGACCAGGAATCGAGTCCCAGTATGATGACTTAAGTTATAGGGCTACCTTAAGAGAGTACTGCAGTGAGAGACCAGGAATCGAGTCCAAGTACGATGACTTAAGTTATGGGGCTACCTTCAGAGAGTACTGCAGTGAGAGACCAGGAATCGAGTACCAATACGATGACTGAAGTTACGGGGCCACCATCAGAAAGTACTGCGGTGAGAGACCAGGAATCAAGTCCCAGTACGATGAGTTAAGTTGGGGGGCTACTTTCAGAGAACACTGCAGTGAGAGACCAGGAATCGAGTCCCAGTATGATGACTGAAGTTAGGTGGCCGCCTTCAGAGAATACTGCAGTGAGAGACTAGGAACTGAGTCCCTGCATGCTGACTTAAGTTAGAGGACACCATCAGAGAGCACTGCAGTGAGAGACCAGGAATCAAGTCCAAGTGCAATGACTTACGTTAGGGGTCACATTCAGAGAACTGCAGTGAGAGACCAGGAATCCAGTCCCAGTATGATGACTGAAGTTAGGGGGCTACCTTCCAAGAGTACTGTAGTGAGACACCAGGAATTGAGTACCAATACGATGACCGGAGTTACGGGGACACCTTCAGAGAGTACTGCAGTGAGAGACCAGGAATCAAGTCCCAGTACGAGGACTTATGTTTGGGGGCTACCTTTAGAGAGCACTGTTGTGAGAGAATGATCATTAAGTTAGGAGGCTACCTTCAGAGAGTACTGCAGTGAGAGACCAGGAATTGAGTCCCTGTGCAATGACTTTAGTTAGGGGGCCCCCATCAGAGAGTACTGTAGTGAGAGACCAGGAATCGAGTCCCAGTGCAATGACTTAAGTTAGGGGGCTACCTTCAGAGAGTACTGCAGGGAGAGACCAGGAATTGAGTCCCTGTATGCTGACTTAAGTTAGGGGGCCACCATCAGACAGCACTGCAGTGAGAGACCAGGAATTGAGTCCAAGTACAATGACTTACATTAGGGGCCACTTTCAGAAAGAACTGCAGTGAGAGACCAGGAATCGAGTACCTGTATGATGACTGAAGTTAGGGGGCTACCTTCAGAGAGTACTGCAGTGAGAGATCAGGAATTGAGTCCCAATGCAGTGACTTAAGTTAGGGGGACACCTTCAGAGAGTACTGCAGTGAGAAACCAGGAATAGAGCCCCAGTATGATGACATAAATAAGGGGGGCTACCTTCAGAGGGTACTGCAGGGAGACACCAGGAATTGAGTCCCAGTGTGATGATTTATATTAGGGGCCACCTTCAGAGAGTAGCACAGTGAGAGACCAGGAATCAAATCCCAGTGGGATGACTTACATTAGGAAGCCACCTTCAGAGAGTACTGAAATGAGAGACCAGGAACTGAGTCCCGGTGTAATTACTGAAGTTAAGGGGCTACTTTCAAAGAGTACTGTAGTGAGAAACAGGAATCGAGTCCCAGTACGATGACTTAACTTAGGGGCCACCTTCAGAGAGTACTGCAGTGAGAAACCAGGAACTGAGTCCCAGTATGATGACAAATTAGGGGGCTACCTTCAGTGAGTGCTGCAGTGAGACACCAGGAACTGAGACCCAGTACGACGACATAAGTTAGAGGGTTACCTTCGGAGAGTACTGCAGTGAGAGACCAGGAACTGAATCCCAGTACGATGACTGAAGTTAGGAAGCCACAATCAGAGAGTACTGCAGTGAGAGACCAGGAATCGAGTCCCAGTACAATTACTTTTTTCTATTTTTATCAGGACATTATTTACCACCTCCGCAGAACTGACAGGGGCTACAACCTCCGCCCTTCAGAGGGGTACGTCCTCCAGCCCATTGGGGCCATCATGGGTCCTGCCAGGTCCTGATGTTTTCCTCTGTTTATTTCTTCCCTGCGCCCATGCTTGTGCAATGGGTGCAGCAGCTGTCTCCACCTCTGTGGAGGCAGCCAAGCACCTGGGCATTGGCTGAACCCCTCTTGTTGTACTGATGCGTGCAGCACAAACCCCACTCCTTGAGGTGGAAGAGCAGTCCTCCGGATGCTCAATCCTTTCCTCCCATGGCCAGCTCCCGAATGACTTGAGTCCATTCCCGAACCCAGGTCGCTGGCATGGCGTGAGGTGTGGTGTCAAGTGCCTCAACCCTCAGCACCACCAGGCCAGCCACAGTAGGATGACTTCATTTAGGGGGCCACCATCAAAGACTACTGCAGTGAGTGACCAGGAATCGAGTCCCACTGCAATGACTTTAGTTATGGGCTACCTTCAGAGAGAGTACTGCAGTGAGAGACCAGGAATTGTGTCCCATTGTGATGACTGAAGTTGGGGGCCTACCGTCAGAAAGTACTGCAGTGAGACACCAGGAATTGAATCCCGGTGGGATGACTTACAGTACATAAGGGGGGCCACCTTCAGAGAGCACTGCAGTGAGAGACCAGGAATTGAGCCCCAGTGCTATGATATAAGTTAAGGGGCTACGTTCAGAGAGTACTGCAGTGAGAGACTAGGAATCGAGTCCCAGTGGATGACTTACATTGGAGGGCTACCTTCAGAAAGTACTGCAGCGAAAGACCAGGGTTCGAATCCTTGTATAATGACTGAAGTTAGGGGGCTACCTTCATTGGGTACTGCAATGAGTGACCACGAATGGAGTCCCAGTACGATGACTTAAGTTAGGGGGCTACCTTCAGACTGTACTGCAGTGAGAGATTGGGAATCTAGTTCCATTACAATGACCTACTTTATGGCGGCTACCTTCATAGAGTACTGCAGTGAGAGACCAGAAATCGAATCCTAGTATGATGACCTAAGTTATTGGGCTACCTTCAGACAGTAATGCAGTGAGAGACCAGGAATCAAATCTCAGTACGATGACTGAAGTTAGGGGGCTACCTTCAGATAGTACTGCAGTGAGAGACCAGGAAACAAATTCTAGTACAGTTACGTAAATTAGGGGTATACCTTCAGAGAGTACTGCAGTGAGACACCAGGAATCAAGTCCCAGTATGATGACTTAAGTTTGGGGGCTACATTCAGAGAGTACTGTTGTGAAAGAATGATGACTTAAGTTAGGGGGCTACCTTCAGAGAGTACTGCAGTAAGAGACCAGGAACTGAGTCCTTGTATGCTGACTTAAGTTAGGGGGCCACCATCAGAGAGCACTGCAGTGAGAGACCAGGAATCGAGTCCAAGTGCAATTACTTACGTTAGGGGCCACTTTCAGAGAGAACTGCAGTGAGAGACCAGGAATCGAGTCCCAGCATAATGACTGAAGTTAGGGGGCTACCTTCCGAGAGTACTGTAGTGAGACACCAGGAATTGAATACCAATACGATGACCAAAGTTAGGGGGCCACCTTCAGAGAGTACTGCAGTGAAAGACCAGGAATCAAGTCCCAGTACAATGACTTATGTTTGGGGGCTACCTTAAGAGAGTACTGTTGTGAGAGAATGATCACTTAAGTTAGGAGGCTACCTTCAGAGAGTTCTGCAGTGAGAGACCAGGAACTGAGTCCCAGTGTGATGATTTATATTAGGGAGCTACCTTCAGAGAGTAGCACAGTGAGAGACCAGGAATCGAGTCCCAGTGGGATGAATTACATTGGGAAGCCACCTTCAGAGAGTACTGCAATGAGAGACCAGGAACTGAGTCCCGGTGTAATTACTGAAGTTAAGGGGCTACCTTCAAAGAGTACTGTAGTGAGAAAAAAGGAATCAAGTCCCAGTACGATGACTTAACTTAGGGGCCACCTTCAGAGAGTACTGCAGTGAGAGACCAGGAACTGAGTCCCAGTATGATGACAAGTTAGGGGGCTACCTTCAGTGAGTGCTGCAGTGAGACACCAGGAATTGAGACCCAGTATGACGACATAAGTTAGGGGATTACCTTCAGAGAGTACTGCAGTGAGAGACCAGGAACTGAATCCCAGTACGATGACTGAAGTTTGGGAACCACAATCAGAGAGTACTGCAGTGAGAGACCAGGAATCGAGTCCCAGTACGACAACTTTTTTCTATTTTTATCATGACATTATTTACCACCTCGACAGAACTGACAGGGGTTACAATCCCCACCTTTCGGAGGGGTATGTCCTCAGCCCATTGGAGCCATCATGGGTCCTGCTGGGTCCCGATATTTTGCTCAGTTTTTTTTCTCCCCTGCACCGGTGCCTGTGCAATGGGCACAGCAACTGTCTCCACCTCTGCAGAGGCAGACAAGCACCTGGACATGGGCTGAACCCCTCTTTCTGTACTGATGTGTGCAGCACAAATCCCACTCCCTGAAGAAGAGGAGCAGTCCTCCAGACACTTAATCCTTTCCACCCACATCCAACCCCTGAATGACTTGAGTCCATTCCCAAACCCAGATCGCCGGCGTGGCATGAGGTGTGGTGTCCAGCGGCTCAACCCACTGCACCTCTGGGCCAGCCTCAGTACGATGACTTAATTTAGGGGGGCCACCATTGGAGAATACTACAGTGAGTGACCAGGAATCGAGTGCCACTGCAATGACTTTAGTTATGGGCTACCTTCAGAGAGTACTGCAGTGAAAGACCAGGATTTGTGTCCCATTGTGATGACTGAAGTTAGGGGCATACCTTCAGAGAGTAATGCAGAGAGAGACCAGGAATCGAATCCCAGTGGGATGACTTACATTAGGGGGCCACTTTCAGAGAGTACTGCAGTGAGAGACCAGGAATTGAGCCCAGTGCTATGACATAAGTTAGGGGGCTACATTGAGAGAGTACTGCAATGAGAGACTAGGAATCGAGTCCCAGTGGATGACTTACATTAGGGGACTACCTTCAGAGAGTACTGCAGCGAGAGACCAGGAATCAAATCTCAGTATGATGACTGAAGTTAGGGGGCTACCTTCATTGGGTACTGCAGTGAGTGACCAGGAAATGAGTCTCAGTACGATGACTTAAGTTAGGGAGGCTACCTTCAGACCGTACTGCAGTGAGAGACCAGAAATCATGTTCCATTACGATGACCTACTTTATGGCGGCTACCTTCATAGAGTACTGCAGTGAGAGACCAGAAATCGAATCCTAGTATGATGACCTAAGTTAGTGGGCTACCTTCAGACAGTACTGCAGTGAGAGACCAGGAATCGAAAATCAGTACGATGACTGAAGTTAGGGGGCTACCTTCAGACAGTACTGCAGTGAGACACCAAGAATCAAATTCCAGTACAGTTACATAAATTAGGGGTCTACTTTCAGAGAGTACTGCAGTGAGACACCAGGAATCAAGTCCCAGTGGGATGAGTTACATTAGGGGGCTGTCTTCAGAGAGTACTGCAGTGAGACACCAGGAATCGAGTCCCAGTACAATGACGTAAGTTAGGGGGATACCTTCAGAGAGTACTGCAATGAGAGACCAGGAATCCAGTGCCATTGCAATGACTGAAGTTAGGGGGCTAAATTCATAGAGTTCTGCAGTGAGAGACCAGGAATCGAGTCCCAGTGCAATGACATCAGTTAGGGGGCTACCTTCAGAGAGTACTGCAGTAAGAGACCAGGAACTGAGATCCAGTGGGATGACTTACTTTAGGGGACCACCTTCAGAAAGTACTTCAGTGAGAGACCAGGAATTGAGCCACAGTGCAATGACTTAATTTAGGGGTCTACCTTCAGAGAGTACTGCAGTGAGAGACCAGGAATTGAGCCCTGGTGCTATGACATAAGTTAGGGGGCTACCTTCAGAGAGTACTGCAGTGAGATCAGGAATCGAGTCCTGGTGTGATGACTGAAATTAGGAAGCTACCTTTAGAGTACTGCAGTGACAGACTAGAAATCGAGTCCCGGTATGATGACTGAAGTTAGGGGGCAAGCTTCAGAGAGTACAGCAGTGAGAGACCAGGAATCAAATTCCAGTGGGATGAGTTACATTAGGGGGCTGTCTTCAGAGAGTACTGCAGTGAGAGATCAGGAATCGAGTCCCGGTGCAATAACTGAAGTTAGGGGGCTACCTTCAGAGAGTACTGCATCGAGAGACCAGGAATCAAATTCCAGTACAATTATGTAAATTAGGGGTCTACCTTCGGAGAGTACTGCAGTGAAACACCAGGAATCAAGTCCCAGTATGATGACATAAGTTATGGGGCCACTTTCAGAGAGTTCTGCAGTGAGAGACCTGGAAATGAGTCCCAGTATGATGACAAGTTAGGGGGCTACTTTCAGTGAGTACTGCAGTGAGACACCAGGAATCGAGTCCCAGTACAATGACTTAAGTTAGGGGGATACCTTCAGAGAGTACTGCAGTGAGATCAGGAATCGAGTCCTGGTGTGATGACTGAAATTAGGGGGCTCCTGTCAGAGAGTACAGCAGTGAGAGACCAGGAATCAAATTTCAGTGGGATGACTTACATTAGGGGTCTACCTTCGGAGAGTACTGCAGTGAGACACCAAGAATCGAGGTTCAGTAGGATGACTTACTTTAGGGGGCCACCTTCAGACAGTACTGCAGTGAGAGACCAGGAATTGAGCCATAGTGCAATGACT
The DNA here is from genome assembly GCA_016271365.2 of Neoceratodus forsteri. Lineage (NCBI taxonomy): Eukaryota > Metazoa > Chordata > Ceratodontiformes > Ceratodontidae > Neoceratodus > Neoceratodus forsteri. The sequence continues at coordinate 254,804,497 of CM028133.1, forward strand.
TATGTTAAGGAGCTACCTTCAGAGAGTACTGCAGTGAGATCAGGAATCAAGTCCCGGTGTGATGACTGAAATTAGGAGGCTACCTTCAGAGAGTACAGTAGTGACAGACTAGGAATCGAGTCCCGGTGTGATGACTGAAGTTAGGGGGCTAGCTTCAGAGAGTACAGCAGTGAAAGACCAGGAATCGAATTCCAGTGGGATGACTTACATTAGGGGGCCACATTCAGAGAATACTGCGAGAGACCAGGAATCGAATCTCAGTATAATTACTGATGTTTGGGGGCTACCTTCATAGGGTACTGCAGTGAGTGACCAGGAACTGAGTCCCAGTACGATGACTTAAATTAGGGGGCTACCTTCACACAGTACTGCAGTGAGAGACCAGGAATCGAGTCCCACTACGATGACCTACCTTATGGGGACTACCTTTGTAGAGTACTGCAGTGAGAGACCAGGAATCGAATCCTAGTATAGTGACCTAAGTTAGTGGACTACCTTCAGACAGTACTTCAGTGAGAGACCAGGGATCGAATCTCTGTATGATGACAGAAGTTAGGGGGCTACCTTCACATAGTACTGCAGTGAGAGACCAGGAATCAAATTCAGTACAATTACATAAATTAGGGGTCTAACTTTGGAGATCACTGCAGTGAAACACCAGGAATCAAGTCCCACTATGATGACATAAGTTATAGGGCCACTTTCAGAGAGTACTGCAGTGCGAGACCTGGAAATGAGTCCCAGTATGATGACAAGTTAGGGGGCTACTTTCAGTGAGTACTGCAGTGAGACTCCAGGAATCGAGTCCCAGTACAATGACTTAAGTTAGGGGGGATACCTTCAGAGAGTACTGCAGTGAGAGACCAGGAATCGAATCTCAGTACGATGACTGAAGTTAGGGGGCTACCTTCAGATAGTACTGCAGTGAGAGACCAGGAATCAAATTCCAGTACAATTATGTAAATTAGGGGTCTGCCTTCAGAGAGTAATGCAGTGAAACACCAGGAATCAAGTCCCAGTATGATGACATAAGTTATGGGGCCACTTTCAGAGAGTACTGCAGTGCGAGACCTGGAAATGAGTCCCAGTATGATGATAAGTTAGGGGGCTACTTTCAGTGAGTACTGCAGTGAGACACCAAGAATCAAGTCCCAGTACAATGACTTAGGTTAGGGGGATACCTTCAGAGAGTACTGCAGTGAGAGACCAGGAATCCAGTGCCATTGCGATGACTGAAGTTAGGGTGCTAAATTCATAGAGTACTGCAGTGAGAGACCAGAAATCAAGTCCCAGTGAAATGACATCAGTTGGGGGGCTATCTTCAGAGAGTACTGCAGTGAGAGACCAGGAATCAAGTCCCAGTGCAATGACATCAGTTAGGGGGCTACTTTCAGAGAGTACTGCAGTGAGACACTAGGAATCAAGATCCAGTAGGATGACTTACTTTAGGGGGTCACCTTCAGACAGTACTGCAGTGAGAGACCAGGAATTGAGCCACAGTACAATTACTTAAGTTAGGGGGCTACGTTCAGAGAGTACTGCACTGACAGACCAGAAATTGAGCCCCGGTGCTATGACATAAGTTAGCGGGCTACCTTCAGAGAGTACTGCACTGAGAGACCGGGAATCGAGTCCTGGTGTAATGACTTAAGTTAGGGGGCTACCTTCAGAGAGTACTGTAGTGAGAGACCAGGAATCAAGTCCTGGTGGGATGACTGAAGTTTGGGGATACCTTCAGAGAGTACTGCAGCGAGAGACCGGGAATCGAATCCCAGCATGATGACTGATGTTAGGGGGCTACCTTCATAGGGTACTGCAGTGAGTGAACAGGAATCAAATCCCAGTACGATGACTTAAATTAGGGGGCTACCTTCAGAGAGCACTGCAGTGAGAGACCAGGAACTGAGTCCCACTGAGATGACTATCTTATGGTGGCTACCTTCATACAGTACTGCAGTGAGAGACCAGGAATCGAATCCTAGTATGATGACTGAAGTTTTGGGGCTACCTCCAGATAGTACTGCAGTGTGAGACCACGAATCAAATTCCAGTACAATTACATAAATTAGTGGTCTACCTTCGGAGAGTACTGCAGTGAGATACCAGGAATCGAGTCCCAGTACAATGATTTAAACCAGGAGGCTACATTCCGAGAGTACTGCAGTGAGAGACCAGAAATCGGAATCCTAGTATGATGACCTAAGTTAGTGGGCTACCTTCAGACAGTACTTCAGTGAGAGACCAGGGATCGAATCTCTGTATGATGACAGAAGTTAGGGGGCTACCTTCACATAGTACTGCAGTGAGAGACCAGGAATCAAATTCCAGTACAATTACATAAATTAGGGGGTCTAACTTTGGAGATCACTGCAGTGAAACACCAGGAATCAAGTCCCACTATGATGACATAAGTTATAGGGCCACTTTCAGAGAGTACTGCAGTGCGAGACCTGGAAATGAGTCCCAGTATGATGACAAGTTAGGGGGCTACTTTCAGTGAGTACTGCAGTGAGACTCCAGGAATCGAGTCCCAGTACAATGACTTAAGTTAGGGGGGATACCTTCAGAGAGTACTGCAGTGAGACCAGGAATCTAATCTCAGTACAATGACTGAAGTTAGGGGGCTACCTTCAGATAGTACTGCAGTGAGAGACCAGGAATCAAATTCCAGTACAATTATGTAAATTAGGGGTCTGCCTTCGGAGAGTAATGCAGTGAAACACCAGGAATCAAGTCCCAGTATGATGACATAAGTTATGGGGCCACTTTCAGAGAGTACTGCAGTGCGAGACCTGGAAATGAGTCCCAGTATGATGATAAGTTAGGGGGCTACTTTCAGTGAGTACTGCAGTGAGACACCAAGAATCAAGTCCCAGTACAATGACTTAGGTTAGTGGGCTACCTTCAGAGAGTACTGCACTGAGAGACCGGGAATCGAGTCCTGGTGTGATGACTCAAGTTAGGGGGCTACCTTCAGAGAGTACTGTAGTGAGAGACCAGGAATCAAGTCCTGGTGGGATGACTGAAGTTTGGGGATACCTTCAGAGAGTACTGCAGCGAGAGACCGGGAATCGAATCCCAGCATGATGACTGATGTTAGGGGGCTACCTTCATAGGGTACTGCAGTGAGTGAACAGGAATCAAATCCCAGTACGATGACTTAAATTAGGGGCTACCTTCAGAGAGCACTGCAGTGAGAGACCAGGAACTAGAGTCCCACTGAGATGACTATCTTATGGTGGCTACCTTCATACAGTACTGCAGTGAGAGACCAGGAATCGAATCCTAGTATGATGACTGAAGTTTTGGGGCTACCTCCAGATAGTACTGCAGTGTGAGACCAGGAATCAAATTCCAGTACAATTACATAAATTAGTGGTCTACCTTCGGAGAGTACTGCAGTGAGAGACCAGAAATCGAATCCTAGTATGATGACCTAAGTTAGTGGGCTACCTTCACACAGTACTGCAGTGAGAGACCAGGAATAGAATCTCAGTACGATGACTGAAGTTAGGGGGCTACCTTCACACAGTACTGCAGTGAGACACCAGGAATCAAATTCCAGTACAGTTACGTAAATTAGGGGTCTACCTTTGGAGAGTACTGCAGTGAGACACCAAAAATTGAGCCCGAGTGTGATGACAAGTTAGGGGGCTACCTTCAATGAGTACTGCAGTGAGACAACAGGAATCGAGTCCCAGTGCAATGACTTACATTAGGGGGATACCTTCAGAGATTACTGTAGTGAGAGACCAGGAATCCAGTGCCAGTGTGATGAATGAAGTTAGGGGGCTAAATTCATAGAGTACTGCAGTGAGAGACCAGGAATCGAGAGTCCCAGTGCAATGATATCAGTTAGGGGGCTACTTTCCGAGAGTACTACAGTGAGACACCAGGAATCGAGATCCAGTGGGATGACTTACTTTAGGGGGCCACCTTCAGACAGTACTGCAGTGAGAGACCAGAAATTGAGCCACAATACAATTACTTAAGTTAGGGGGCTACGTTCAGAGAGTACTGCAGTGAGAGACCTGGAACTGAGCCCCAGTGCTATGACATAAGTTAGCGGGCTACCTTCAGAGAGTACTGCAGTGAGAGACCAGGAATTGAGTCCTGGTGTGATGACTGAAATTAGAAGCTACCTTCAGAGAGTACTGCAGTGACAGACCAGAAATCATGTCCCAGAGGAATGACATAAGTTAGAGGGCTACCTTCAGAGAATACTGCAGTGAGAGACCAGGAGTTGAATCCTAGTACGATGACAGAACCATGACACGGCGTTGGCAACTTTGTTTCAATGCGACACTGTAGCGGCGGATTTATAGGTTTAACACAAGTTGCGGTCAGCATAAATCCATCGGGAACCTGTCTACTTTATATGGGGGGGGCTTTGCCCCCTGAACCCCCCATGCAAGGGGGCTCTGCCCTCTGCATCCCCTGTAACTAAAGATGATTAACTCCAGGTCAGAGATGATTCGGGGAGTGGGGCAAACCCTGGAGAAAGCAGTGCCGGGGTCCCTCGAGTACATTACAGTGACAACAGTAACTTGCCATTGTAATGTACTTGGGTCTACGTGATAATGGTGATCACAGAAAGGTGATCATCATTAGGGCGAATGTACATCAGTGAAAATCCATTTTGCCGATGTACACTCCTGGCACATGGCAAAAGGGAGCCAGAGGCTTGCTGATTTTTTGTTTATGTACGGGGCTGCACCTCCCACAGCCCCCCGCATAGGATTCTCAACTCCGGGGGGGGGTGCATGTCCGGGGAGGAACAAAAAAAATGTTTAGCAGACCGTTGCAAAAATCCCGACACTCCCAACACCAAACCTGGTACCCTCCGAACCCTAACCTGCCACGAGCACACCATGCCACATGGCCAGCTCGGCAACCCACCATCACACTACACCTCACAAACCCTCCCTCCCCTTCCACCTGTCACATGACATGCTTCCTCCACCCCCACACACGTATACATATAGCCCCTGTCCAGTAGCCCTATGAGCAGGCACCACTACTGAGTCACCCTTTTTGTAAGCGCTCAATAGCAGTCGCCCTTCTCAGGATACCAGTGTACTTCACTATAAAAAACGTTACTGGATGCCACACCTCATGCTACACTGGTGACCAGGGTTCAGGAACAGACTCAGGCCGCCGGGGTTTAGTTGGGGGAAGGAAGATTGAGAGTTCAACGGATGCTCTCCTCCTGGGGTGGGATTCCTGGGGTGCTTAATGGCACCTGATGCACCGATGACGAAAGTCCTGCGTGCCGGCATCCTCAGGGGTTTAGGAACTGGGAGGAAAAAACAAAAAGGAAACAAAATCTCCTGGTCCCTCACAGAATGACACTGGGGCCCACGCTACATTGGGACCCCGGCCGGAAAGATCCGAGGAATAAATTCCTCAAGGCAGGGGCCAGGAGAAAATAAAAAAATTAAAAAATGTTGCTGCGGCAAAGACATACCTACAATGACATAAGTTAGGGGGCTACTTTCAGAGAGTACTGCAGTGAGAGACCAGGAATCGGGTCCCAGTATCATGACTGATGTTAGGAGCTGGCTCCAGAGAGTGTTGCAGTGAGAGACACGGAATCAAGTCCCAATATGATGACATGTTAGGTGGGGCTACCTTCAGGGAGTACTGCAATGAGAGACCAGGAATCGAGTCCCAGTACGATGATTGAAATTAGGGGGCTACCATGATGAGAGAATATTGCAGTGAGGGACCAGGAATCAAGTCCTACTACGATGACATGAGTTAGTGGGCTACCTTCAGGGAGTACTGTAGTGAGAGACCAGGAATCGGGTCCCAGTACGATGACTGAAGTTACGAGCTACCTTTAGAGAGTATTGCAGTGCAAGACCAGGAACTGAGTCCCAGTACAATGACATAAGTTAGGGGTGCTACCTTTAGAGAGTACTGCGGTGAGAAACCAGTAATTGAGTCCCAGTACGATGACTGAAGTTAGGAACTACATTCAGAGAGTATTGCAATGAGAGACCAGAAATCGAGTCCCGGTGTGATGACTGAAGTTAGGGGGTAGCTTCAGAGAGTACAGCAATGAGAGACCAGGAATCAATTTCCTGTACAATGACTGACATTAGGGGCTACCTTCAGAGAGTACTGCAGTGGGACACCAGGAATCGAGTCCTAGTACGATGACATAAGTTATGTGTCACCTTCAGAGTGTACTGCATTGAGAGACCAGGAACTTAGTCCAAGTACAATGAGTTAAGTTAGGAGGCTACCTTCATATAGTACTTCACTGACAGACCAGGAATCCAGTATCAGTACAATGACTGAAGTAAGGGGGCTACCTTCAGAGAATACTGCGGTGAAAGACCAGGAATTGAATCCCAGTACAATGACTGAAGTTAGGGGGCTACCTTCAGAGAGTACTGCAGTGAGAGATCAGGAATACAGTCCCAGTATGATAACTGATGTTAGGGGGCTAACTTCAGAGAGTACTGCAGTGAGGGACCAGTGTCCCAGTATAATGACTGAAGTTAGGGGCTACCTTCAAACAGTACTACAGCGAGGGACAGCTGATGAATTCCCAACACACTAAATAAGCTAGGAGTATCCATCACATTCTGTTGTACAGCAGGAGATATGCCAGATTTGACCTCATATCATACCGAAATGGAGTCCCTGCTGCCTTCTGGACGGAAGCTCCAGGACAGAGTTACATCATCTGACAGCCACTCCCAGGACCAGAAGTAACATGACAGCTTCACATCAGCACCCCGGACTCCATACACTTTGTGGTGTGTGTATACCTTGATCGCTAGGGATGACGGTAGCACTGCTAAGTAAAAATGGAAGAAAAGAATGTTAAAAAAAGTGTCACTCATTCTGGGCATTACATATAGATACACGCATGTTGTAACATTCAGACAGAACTGTGTTAAACCAATCAGGAGGCTGGTATGAGCTGCCTCAAACATATGCAGATGTATTATGGTCAGGGCCATTGTAGTGTCGGAGAGTCTCCTGATTAGTGTACTAGTGTGGTGAGTCCCTCAAACCCGGGGGTCTCCCTATTACTGCACTAGTGTGGTGAGCAACTGTGCCTGGATTCAAGCTCAGTGCCCTTGTAGTAACAGAGGGTCTCCACACCAGTGCACTAGTGTGAGAAGTCGCTGTGCTGGGTTTCAAACTTGGGGCTCTTGTAGTAACAGGGTGTCTCACCACCAGCGCACTAGTGTGACAAGTCACTGTGCTGGGATTCAAATTCAGTGTTCTTATAATAAAAGAGGATCCTTACACCAGTGCACTAGTGCAGTGAGTCACTATGCTAGGATTTAAACTCAGGGCTGTTGTAATAACAGAGTATCTCCCCACTAGAGCACTAGTGGGGCGAGTCACTGTGCTGGGATTCAAACTCTGGGCACTTGTAGTAACAGAGAATCTTCCCTCTAGTGCACTAGTGTGGTGAGTCACTGTGCTGGGATTAAAACTAGGAGCTTTCTAATAATGGAGAGTCTCCATGCCAGTGCACTAGTCTGGTCAGTCACTGCATCTGGATTCACACTTGGGTCTCTCAAAGTAACAGTGTCTTGCCGGCCCAGTGGCATGGAGGGCTGAGGCATCCGTGCCTCACCTCCTGCCACACCAGTGACCCGTGTTCGCAGTGCACACGGGTCACTGGGGGTCAGCCGGGGAGGGAGAGGATTGAGCATCCATAGGACAGCTCTCCTCTCCCGGGGAAGGGGGAGTACAGGCTCGGCGCTTTCCTGACATCTAGCGGAGGCTGGGTGCAGGTGCACTATGAGCTTGTCACAAGTGAGGGGAAGGAATAGTTGGCTGGCGTGCTGTTGGCAGAAGCACACACAGCACGGCCATTGCCGGCATTGCACACTCTACCCAGGGGGAACTGAACAAGGAAACAGAGGTCCCAGGTCAAGCAGGATGAGAGCAGCCACCCTCTGCAGGCCCCGACTCAGAATGGCCCTTCCCCAGAACGGGATCCAATTTGAGGTGAGTTGAGCTGGAAGGGCTCCTCACCACCCTGTTATGAAGGGTAAACCATGGGGGAAGAAGGGGTTAGCTGCCTGATATCGGGTGCAGGCTAGGTGGGTGGCTGAGAGAAGGTAGCCAACTAGTGGTGACCCAAGGAGAAACAAGTTAACGTAAAAAAAAAGTAACAGTGTCTCTGCACCTTCACACTAGTGTGGCGAGTCACTGTGCTGGGATTTAAACTCTGTACACTTGTAGTAACTGATGATTTCCACACCAGTGCACTAGTGTGGTGGTGAGCCACTACACTGGAATTCACACTTAGGGCTCTTGTAGTAACACTGTCTCTACACCAGCACACTAGTGTGATGAGTCATGGGCTGGTATTCAAACTCAAGACTCTTGTAATGGTAGAGGAACTCTACACAAGTGCACTATAGAGGCAAGTCTCCATGCTTAACCCATGTAGTATGTGTTATGTCACAGTTTAGCTGCCAAGGATAGTCCAGTTGAGCTGTACCATATCATTTTCAGTGCAGTCTTGTGTTTACCCAGTTTTACTGTTGGGAGGATTGGCATTGGTTTGTTAAGTGTCAAGTGTCACAAAACCACTCAGCAGGTCAGCCCTCTACTCTCAAAGTGCCAACCTCCAAGCGCAGTCTTGTGAACAGTTAACAGAAACAGGGTAACCCTCCTGTCTGTTTTGTGGGTTCAAATCAACCTTTGGTCTCAGTTCTGGAGGGATTCAAACTGTGAACCTCTTGCTACCATACCCAACGCACAGGCTCAGATAATTCTGTCTTCGGGGGGCCAGATATCTTTGCCTACAGACACCTAACCAGGTGTACAAAATGAACCCTTAAAAACTTTAAAAAAGACCTCAGATTACTCTTACCTTTTCCAGTTTGGTATCACCATTGAATCTTATGCACATTGTCTGCTTTAACCCTATATACTTCACTTGTCAAAGAAAAGAATTTCAAATACAGACCAAGTAGGCTCTAAAAATAGAGTTTTACTAAAATAGATAAAAAAATGTAAAACATAATACAGAACTATATATCACAAGAACCATACAATCTTTTAAAAGAACAAGGTTTTAACGGTGCAATTTCTACTACAGTACTTAGATGTTGTCTCTCTCTACCTGTATACTTGCTTAAAGTGCTCAAAGATGTTTCTTTGTCAGAGTGTAGATAAAAGAGTCTCTGAAGAAAAACAGAATACTGTTTAAAAAACTATCTTGGCCAATCCCCTTTGTGTGAGGTCACCTAGCTCCTCCTCTGTTTATTAAAAATCATACACCCAGGATATTTTATCATTTTAGAAGGAAAGTTAATTAAGGTTACATCAGCAGAAACTCCTTTCCCCATGTGACTTCCCCAATCAAGTCTGTAAATTTCCTTTCATCTATGAGCAGTATCCCCTCTCACAGACATCAAAGCATTTATGATTTCGCACCAGTGTGCCAAACCTGGTTTTCCTCCTCGAAACGTCATAACAGGGATACTGATTTCCCTCTTAGCAGTTAAAGCTATATTTAACTTAGAAAAACAGAATATTCTTGATTAAGGCCTATTCTAGTCTGTAATTAGCTTCTGGACTTCCAGATAACACCTTGTATCTAAAACCTGGGTGTGTGTATGTGATCTCACATGCTGTCTCAGCATCTCTCATGAGAGACAGTCCATAACACATTTTTATATTACAAAAAAATCATAGTGTACTCAGAACTAGCAGTCCTTGTGTCACATTAAGTATGCATTTGGAAATTCTGAATTGGTTTCTGTTAGCATTGAGGTATATCTGATTATGTTATGTAATAATTTGCATGGATGTTATGCAGACATTATCTGTGTTATTGTTTGATGTTGTTCTCCCTGTTCCCTTACCTCAGGTTGGGCTGAAAATTGGTAATTGACCCAGCCCTTATCCAATTTATATAAATACATAAAAGAAAAGTAACTTGCTCTTGGTCTCACAGTGAGAAAGTTTCTCTGGTGGGATTCAAACCTCAGTCTTTTAGTTCTCTGGCCTGTGCTTTAACTAGTACACCATATTGACTCCCTACAATATAGCAGATCCTGTATAATATACATTGATTTTATATATATATATATATTATATAGGGGGTATTAGTGCCTCTATAGTTAGGGTTGAATAGGGTGTTTAATAGTACCTATTTTGCACCTTAATAGCTTTGTCTCTGTTCAATGGAATTGCACAAAAGTTTGCATGTGCAGTCTGGAGGGCAAGGTCTCTTGATATGGCAAGCTTTGTGATGGATAGATGTCCAGATTCCAGGACCCAGATAGTGCAAATAGTGGAAAAAGCTGGGTTGTTTGCGGTTTTTTGCTTTCACCTACAGCACAGATGATTTGCATTTTTATTCTGAAAATTTCAGGGTAAAGGGGACTTGCCCTAGAAAAGGGCCTTTTTTTTTGGTTTGTTGAAAAAATATTAATCCATTCTCATTCTCAAGGTATAAGGATTTGAAATTTCAGTTCTGAGCACGCTTGGTAGGATCTCTCATTTATATGTTTGATATGAAAGAAGAATTTGGACTTAGCTTTTTTCTCATGAAAGAAGATTGCTCTAGTTTTTTTCTCAGAAAGAAGATTGCTTTTTCATGAACCAAAATTCTTCTTTTGTGATGAAAAAAATCTTCTTTCGTATGGCAGCCACCTTGTTTTTCATTAAAAAAAACCCTGCTAAACCATAAATATCATGCCCTGGAGAAAAACAAACACATGAATCTAGTTAAACAGGGCCTGTTTAGCTTCAATATGGTACTTGATTAAAAAAAAAAAAAAGAGATATTGTTTTGGGACATCCTTGAAATCCTAGGTGGAAGGCTTAATGAGGGGTGCCGACTCTTCTTATGTGAGTCTCACGAAAGAAGAATCTCGGCTCATGAAAAAAGAGGGTGGGACTTAGGTTTTTTTCATAGTTCCTTCGTGAGCCAAATTTATTCTTTTGTGAGTCACAAAACAACTCACAAAAGAAGACGGTCAGCCCAAGAAACAAGAGGGTGAGACTTAATTTTTTTCATAGTTCCTTTGTGAGCTGAACTTCTTTTGTGAGTCATGAAAGAGGAATTTTGACTCACGAAAGAAGAGGGTGGGACTTAGTTTATTTTTCATAGTTCTTTCATGAGGTCATACGAAAGAACTATTGTTCTTTCGTGAAATCTCAAGAAAGAACTCCCTGAGCGGGATTTCTTGAATTGTAAAGTCACGGTTGGAGTAATGCTGATGGTTTCAGTTAGAGCAGTGAGACACCGATTCTCTGATCTGTCTGTCTGTCTCTCTCTCTCTCTCTTGCTCTACCTGTATCTATCTATCTATCTATCTATCTATCTATCTATCTATCTATCGATCTATCTAATCTTTTTTATATTTCCTCAGAGGACCCAGGTGCCCACCTCCGGTTCTGCTTCTTTCTCCCCCCTCCCCTCTAGATCACTTACCTCCCTCCCAATTTCTTTTTTGTATTGTACTAAGTGACTGGAGTGCCCACCCCTAGTACCACTTCTCTTGCCCCCTCCTGTCCAGATCACATTCTCCCTTCTCTTAATATATGTGGTGGTATCAGGGTGCCAACCCCTGGTGCTGCTGAACATCATCCTGACATTGGGGTGCCCAGTCCCCAGTGTCAGCTTCTGTCCCCAAAATAAAGAAAACTGTCCCTCAATTTTTTTTTCTAGTGTAACCTGAAAAGTAGAAAATGGTCCTCCAGTGATCTGACCCTAGGCCATCCCCCACCCGACCCTCCCACTCAGCACCCCACACTCCCTCACATCTCATTTACCTGAACATCCCCAACATAGATACATTCTCCGACTGAAGGCACATCTTGTTGCCGGAACCGGTGACTCCATTATGAGAAAATAAGGTAAGTCTAGTTTAAAAGAAATTTCCAAGATTCCTATATGAGCTTTATAGCCTTTTACCTTATGTCTGCACTGGGCTCCTGGTGTCAAAATTATGATTTTATTTCACATCCTGTGCTGGAGGGAAGGGATCATACCTCCAGCCAAATCTACAGCCAACAAATCTTTCCCACTTCATAGTCCACCAGCCCCACCCCTGCACTCAGATATTTTGTGACATCCAAGCAGGGAGAAAATGGGGGTGTGCCCCGTAGACATCTCTGGGGAAGAATTTCAGTACTTTTTTTCCAAATGTGTAAGCAACCTTGGAGAAAAATGAAAGCCAATGCTCAACTAACAGGGGCCCTATTAGTTGAATGGTGACTTTCATTTTTGTCCAAGGTTGCTTACATAAAAAAATATGGAAATATTTCTCCAGAGACTTCTAGGGGGTGCGCCCATATGCTCTCCCTGCTTGGATGTTACAAAATGTCTGAGTGCAGGGGCATGGTCAGTGGACCAAGAAGTGGAAGGCATCAGCTGGCTGTGGGTTTGGTTGCAGGTATGATCCTTTCCTTCCTACACTGAACGTGAAACAAAATCATAATTTTGCCACTAGTAGCCTAGCACTGAAATAAGGTAATGGGTTATAAGGCCCCAAAAAAAAAAAAAAAAAAATAGAAATTTACTTTAATGTATCTCTGTGGGCTTTGAACTTTTATGCTCAATGTTGTCATTTTTTTCATATTTTGTATCAAATTTTCAACATGGCCTTTTGGGACCCCACTTCATGAACAAGGGTGGTTAAACAGTAGCGGAGGAAGAGAAAGATGGGCCACAGTGCAGGTTGTAATTTTGTTACTAGCGCTTTTACCACCCGGACCAGCCAGGGGCCCTGAATTCTTTTTTATTTGTTTACGTTACGTACTTTCACCCACCTCCCTTGCATAACAAAGAATATAACATACTTATTAATACACATCACATTAAATATGGCATTGCCAATTCAAATGTTCAATACTTCATAACAGTTATTTATCAAAATGGTAGCATGTGGCTTGTGGCACTATGAAACAGTGTACGGCAACACAAAACAGTGTAATATTTTCTACTCATCTATTTGAATCACCTTTTGCACGCCTTTCGTTCTGCAAAGTCATCAATGATCTGCTGTAGGTTAATTTTTCTGGCTCATTCGTTTTAATAGATAAAATTCCCAACACACAAAGTCTCTCTTGCCCTATACTACTCCTTAAGTAGTTCTTTATAAGTTTAAGTTTTGAAAATGAGTGTTCAGTACTGGGTACTGTTACTGGGATGGTGAGAAACAGCATAAGTACAGTACAGACTTCTGGAAAACTAGATACTAATGCACTATTTTCAACAATGAACAGTTTTGCCAAATCTGTCAAGGATGAATGTTTTGAGATTTCAGATTTCAAACAAGATATGAATGAAAGCAACTGTCCAGCAAAAACAGATGAAATGTCTTTGTTGAAATGATGGGCCAGTTTTTCAGCTCCTTTATACAGATCATCATCACTTGCAGAAATAAGCATACTTGACTGGATTATGCAGAATCTATCAGCGATTGCCTGCAAGCTTTGAAATCGATTTGAAAGCTGTGCATTTATTATATCAAGGCACCTGTAAAACACATTCACTTTGAAAAATTGTTCTGAGTCGGCAAGTCTTTCATCTTCACATAGCTCATCAAAATGGCATTTGACCTTTCTCATGTGCTTTTCTTCAAACTTTGCTTGTACACCCCATTTTTCTGATAATGTAATTGCTGACTTTTTGGCTTCACCAAACTCATTTCGAAATGTAAGTAGGTCTTCATTTGGCTTTGTGAAGTAAGTGTGCTGCTATGCAAAGGTCTGTGCCTTTAGATTGTAAAAGTTTTGACACAGCATTGACCGTTTCCAGAGTCTTTGTTTGGAGCACGACAAGAAAAACAAAACTAAAATTTTCCAATAATTTCTGTAACGTCAAAGCCTCATTGTGCTCATCTGCATTTTTGCTCTGAAGAACTATTTTTGTGAGTGCCTTCATAATATCTAAATACCGAAACCTAAGAGCAAGGAGTGATTCATACTGGGACGACCATCGGGTAGGGCAAAGCCTTTTCAAAGTAACATTGCTGGAAAGCTCTGAAGTGGAAGTGAATGAAGATAACATGGCCCAGCGTTTTATGCTGTGGCCAAAAAAAGTGTATAGCCTTTCGATCACATCATAAAAATTCTTCAGTTCTGGTATTCCTCTAACAGAATCATTCAGTGTGAGATTTAAGTTGTGTGCAGCACAGTGAACGTATGCAGCATTTGGTTCCTTCTGGGATATTCTTGCTTGCACACCAGAGTACACACCACTCATATTAGAGGCCCCATCATACCCCTGACCACGACATTTCAACAAATCTAAACATTTCTGTTCAATGCAACTGATTATTATTTTTTCAAGTCCACTAGCAGATTGATCACTATTTTCCTGAAAACCAAGGAAAGATTCATTGATTTTCACCTCTGTTGCCATGTCCCTTTCATACCTTTCTGTTGTGACATACCGAAAAATTTGACTCAATTGGTCAGTCTTTGCGATATCTTGGGTGGTATCCATTATTGCAGAGAAAAAAGGCGCAGCTTTTATTTCACCAATAATATCTTGCTCAATACACTTTCACAAAACTTCAAGGAGTTTGTCCTGTATAGTATGACTAAGATAGCAAATCGATCCACTGGGCATGGAAATAAGTTGCTTTAACACAGGATCATACTTGGCCAACAGTTCCATGACTGAAAGAAAATTCCCACTATTTAGTTGTCCTAAAACCTCTCTGTGCCCCCTGAAAGGTAAATTGCATATAGCTAATGTAAGAGTCACATTGATCAGACGCTCCAAAACTTGTCTCCAGAAGTTTTCCTTCTTTTGTATTTGAGTTTCAAAATCTTCATCAATTGTGCCATGTAATCACCACTGTTCATACACTAAGCAAGATTCTAGATGAATTGCTGATGATTCATGATATTCAATTTTGCTGCTTAGGTGACGCCAGTCTCAAACTCCTTTAACCCATGCAACATTATATGGAGGCGCGATACGATCAGCAAACAGCCAACATGGCTCGAAATATGCACAGTCTAATTTAGGGGAGTAACAAAGCCAAGTATGTGGTAATGTAACTCCTGACTTTGTTGTAATATTGTAATGGTTTCTGGAGAAACAGCTCCCATCTTAATTTTTGTCTCGTGGAAATAGTCCATTGAGTTTATACGAACCTAGTGATATGATGTATCTCTTTATTTGACTGTCCTTAATAGGGGGAGTAGAGGAGGCAGTGGGAACCATGGAGGTGATTTGGGTCACCTTGATAACGAGGGGGGCAAGAGAGTAAAAATAGGAGTGGTGTATAGACCCCCTGCACTGGCGGAGGAGCTGGAGGAGAGTCTGATGGCAGATATTGGTAGACACTGTAGATTGGGCAAGGGAAGGGTGGTGGTGTTGGGGGACTTAAACATGCCAGGAACAGACTGGAAGACTATGACATCCTCGGTGGCCAGGGAACAGAGGTTGTTGGATGTCTTTCAAGACGTGTTCCTAACTCAGCAGGTGGGGGAACCGACCAGGGAGGCACAGGTACTGGATGTGGTCCTGGCAGACAGTGACCATATTGGGGTCCTGGAGGTAAGGGACCCATTGGCAGGGAGCGACCATGTCACGGTCTGGTTCTGCCTGGACCTAGGAGGGGTAGAAGGCTACACAAAGACGGAGGTAACTGACTTCAGGGGGACGGATTTTAAGGAAATGGGAAGGATCCTTAAGGAGCATTTGGATGTGATTGGGTCAGACATGGACGCTGACAGTAGGTGGGAAATCATCAGGAGAGGGGTGCAGGATGCTACCAGCACGTGTGCAAGAGTAAGACGAAAATGCTGTAGGGCCTGAAAACCCTGCTGGTGGACCAGGGAGGTCCAGGAGATGGTGTGGGGAAAGAAGGCAGCCTATAGACAATTCAAGTGCTCAAGGAGTGAAAGGATTCAAGGGGAGTATGAGCTAATGGCTAGAAGTGCCACTAGGGTGGTGAGGGCGGCTAAGGCAAGGAAGGAGCAGAACCTGGCCAGGGAAATTAGGAGAGGGAACAAGGGGTTCTTTAGATACATTGGGGAAAAACGAAGGGTGAAGGGGCAGATTAGCAGGATTAAAACAGGGGCGGGATGGGCACAAGACCCGGAGGAGCAGGCTGAGGTACTAAATGAGTACTTCACCTCAGTTTTCACCAGGATAAATGGGGGTGCTGCATCATACATGCGAGGAGACAGTGATACTGAGGAGGAGGGGATCCTTACCGATTGGCGGGTCTAGGGAGAGGGGGAGGCATCACTGGCAGGAGGGGGGAAGGCTAAGCAGGGGGAAGAGGTAGCGGAGGTGGAAATCACAGCAGAGAGAGTGAAGAAGCCCTCAGGTCCCTTAAGATGGAAAAAGCACTGGGGCCAGATAAATTAAATCCCAGAGTGCTGAAGGAACTTGCGGATGTCCTGGTATAACCCCTGGTGGAGCTTTTCACCATCTCTCTGAGGACAGGGTGGGTGCCCCAGGACTAGAAGGTGGCGCATATAGTGCCTATCCACAAGGGTGGGATCAAGGGAGGTGGCAGGGAACTACAGGCCTGTCAGCCTGACATCAACGGTGGGCAAGGTGATGGAGGGCATTGTCAAGGAGAGGTTGGGGGGACCTGGAAAAATCAGGGTGCCTGGACGATAGACAGCATGGATTCATCCCGGGGAAATCGTGTCAGACAAACCTTATGGAGTTCTATGACTTGGTGACGAGTGCCTTGGACCTGGGTAGATCAGTGGACGTCCTCCTTCTAGACTTCAACAAGGCATTTGACTCTGTTCCTCATGAGGGTCTGTTGGATAAGCAGGGAGAAATGGGGGTGGGGAACCAGATGATCAGATGGATAGGCAATTGGCTCCAGGATTGGACCCAGAGGGTTGTAGTTGGTGAGATAGTCTCATCCCCAAGGAGGGACATTAGTGGGGTCCCAAAGGGATAAGTCCTTAGGCCCCTCCTGTTCAATGTCTATGTCTCTGACATAAGGACAGGTATCAGGAGTGAGATAAGTTTCTTTGTGGATGACTCAAAACTGGGGGCTGTGGTGGATGGGGAGGAGGGGAGGGTGGCCCTACAGTGGGACCTGGAGGCTCTGGAAAGATGGTCTAGAAAGTGGAAGCTGAGGTTCAATGCAGGGAAATGCAAGGTACTGCACCTGGGGGCCAGAAACCCGGGCCAAGTGTACACCGGGGGATGCTACAAGTCTCGATGGCTGTGAGGGACCTGGGGGTGGTCATGGATGTCAAGATGAACAACTCAGAGACTTGTAGGAGGGCAGCAGCCAAGGTCAACAGGATGCTGGGATGCATCACTAGGGGGATCACCTCCAGAAGGAGGGAAGTGATACTCCCTCTGTATAACTGCTTGGTGAGGCTGCACCTCAAGTACTACATGCAGTTTTGGAGGCCACACTTAAAGAGGGACATTAAATTCCTGGAGAGGATCCAGAGGAAGGAAACCAAAATGATTTGGGGCTTGGGGGACAGGACCTATGGGGAGAGGCTCGAAGAGCTAAATATGTACACATTGGAAGAGAGAAGGGATCGGGGGGACATGATAGAGGTCTTCAGGTACATGAAGGGGGTAAATAGGGGAGGAGCAGTCAGGGTGCTTCCGAAGGAAGGAGGAGGGGGCAACTAGAGGACATGGTGGAAGCCGGAGGGACTTCAGGGAGAGAGGAGGAGGTGCTACTTCACTGAGAGGGTGGTGGAGCTATGGAATGCGCTGCCCAGGGGGCTGGTGGAGGCAGAGACGGTGAAGGGGTTCAAGAGGGGGTGGGACAGGTACAGGGGAAGGGTTCTGGAAGCAAAATCCAGTGCAGCGAGAATATCCAGAACTGGGAAGGGAGAAGCCAGAGAAGGCGAGGGGGGCAGCAAGGTCAGCTCCCAGGGTGAGGACTGACCAAATGAGCAGACACAAAAGACCATTAGGCCTATTCTGCTGGCATTTTAGTATGTTAGTATGTTAATATCTACAGTAAAATTACCTATGTGGGGTTTTTGTCATCAACAGGAGGAATACTTTGAAAAGCAGGTTTTTCTAATTCTTCACTGTTTAGAGCAGCACCTGTTTCATCAAGTTCTTTCTCCAGTACACTTTCAATGTTCGGTTCTTGTTCAGATTGTTTAGCAAAGTTAGTTTCAGGATCAACATGATCAGCACAGGCCAGCTCAGCCAAAGTACTAGGTCCGCTGTCTTTCTCTCTGTCTGTGTCATTTTTACAAGCTTCAGTCTTACCAGGTGTGTCACAGTCAGACTTAGTTGCAGTTTGGAAAAAAACGTTGATTTTTGGAAGCTTTGCAGCCAACAGCAATTCTTCCTTCTTCTTTATGCTTTTGTGCACCACTTTTGTATTTTGGAGGCATGGTTTACATTCAACAATAAACTGTATTTATAATCTACAGTATTGTATTTACAGTATACAGTGGTGCTGCAGCTGTAAATTACAAGATAATATTATTTATCTTCCACTAAACCGCCTTGCGTCGTCTATCTGAATGTCTGCAGTGCCTCAGCTCAGACTTTGTTTTCAACTGCACAAGTTAACCAAACTGAGGTACAGTCCCACGGCCAACACACAACAAAATCCGCAGTGCCCCACCAGTTACCTTCTCTACAAGTTGTTGCTTTGAACTCACACAGCACTACTACCTTTGCAAGACTTTCTGTATTAAATGTAATAGTTATTTTTTTTGTTTGATTCATATAGTAATGGCAACTGGAAAACAGGTTGAGGACTGCTTTACTACTGGTAACCCCCCAGCACAGTACTCAGACCCCCCCCCCGGCCCAGTGCACTGCCCACTAGTCCCTACCTACCACCACTGCTTTTGCAAAGGACTGTTTATGCAGGTCGTTTACTTTTTGACAAACAGGGTGGGAGAGGTGTAGGTCACGGATTTCAGGACAGAAGAGGAGCTCCTTTATTGTAGTTATGATATTTACTTTAGAATCCCTTGGCTTATTAATCTGCCAAATTTATTTTTGCCCCCCAGAACACTTTTATGGTATTTATGTTACAGAGTGGGGAGTAAGTGCTCAGTGGTGCACTGCAGTGCCACAATAGTGTGTTTTATTTTTTTGGGTGGGGAGGGTTCACTTGGTTGGTAGGGTTTTTTTTTCTTTACTTATTTACCACAGTTGCATCCGAGCATCTGGCAGCTGCCAGTACTCCATTTTTCTCACTGAATCAGATCAGTCACTATGGCAGTCTGTGTCTTTCTCTCTAGTAAGTAACTCTGACTGGTGTGACTAATAACAAGAGAGATGTCAGTCAAAAACTACAGATCAGAGGGATAATGAGGACGGAGGACGAGGACTCAGAATGAGATTCTGAGTCAGTTTAGCCAGGAAGTCACTAAATGAAGGAGGGATGGACGTTTGTTGTACAAGATGGGTCTATCACGGAGGCAGGGACCAAACAGTCTGTGAGAGAGAGAGAGAGAGAGAGAGAGAGAGAGAGAGAGAGAGAGAGAGAGAGAGAGAGAGATTAGTCACAGATTCACAGAAATGAGGACGAACTGGTGTTCAGTTCTGCAGCTGCAGCTCAGCTAGCTGGCCAGCTATACTGACAAGAGAGAGGCTCAGGCAGACTGCGCTGGAGACACAAAGTCACTCACACAATCAGGGTCAGGCGGCACGGCAGCACTCTGTGGCAGGCACAGGCAGGCCTCCAGAATCCCACTCACACAGTCACACACCATTTACTGCTGCTGCAAGGCCGAGGCAAACACACTACAGACTCAGTGGCTACTCTTACTGTAGAGAGTAGCTAGACAGAGAGAGTCTGACAGGCAGTGACTGCTAACTTTACTGGGCTGGCTATGTCTGAGCCGACCCCTGGCCAGGGAGCAACAAACTACACACAGTATTTTTTTTTCTATTACTTTTTTAGTTTTTGTATTTTGTACACTGTCTTCTGCTGCTTACTTGCTCGGACAGCCTCACACTGAGACTTCAGTGATTCCCCAGGGACAAGGGACTCCTGACCTCCACGGCTCCCTGGCTCCCACCCACAGGCACACAGTCACAAAAAATAAAAGAAAACTTCCAGCTAAGGTGGCTATACCCTGCTGCTGTGCTGCAGTGCCTTGGCCTGTGCCCTTATAAGTTGTGGAACTTATGGCTGTGCCCCTGCCCCCAAATTCCAAAAATAGCCAGGCCCAGGAGGCGCCCAACACCAGAACAGATTCAGTTGTTTGACAGAAAGAAGGCAAAAGCAGCACAGAAAAAAAATTGGAGAAACACAGGAGCAGCTGAGCAGCAGCTTAGGCACCTGCCACCTGGCCTACAGGCCTAGCCAACAGCCTGCTATGCTCTAGATGTCCCCTTCCAGTACTAACACTAATAAGTCCATCTCATCAGTGATCACACAAAAAAAAAACAGTCATCAAGTAGTCAGTCACAATTGGGAAGGAAATTAACAATTAAAACTTATCAACGGTGAAGAAGAGATGTGTCTGTCCACACAGACAGAGCACAGTCAGTCCAAGCCACGCACTATTGCTGCGCGATCAGACAAACATGTGACCAGCTCCTGAGCTGCAAGGTTCTTTTAGTTCTCAGCCCTGCCTACCACAGAATAACTGATAGTGTCCATATCCAATCAACACTTCAGAAGGACATGTCAGTCATGTGGTGCAGGCATATCGAGCTTGAAATTAGGACCCCCGTCCCCCCCAATCGCATCCTCGATTGCCACCCATCATGCTGTGGCTGCCCTTTGTATGCCTGTGCCACCCTGCCCTGCACAGCTGCTCTTGGTGGACTCTACTGGTCTTCTTGTTGTTGCCTGAGCAAGCTGAGCTAAGGGGCGAGTGGCGAGGGCGGGCAAAGGTGTGATCAGTGCTGCTGGCTGAATCCCTGAATCAGATTCTGATTTAAATTATTTTTAATCCCTGAGCCCCTGACCCCCTGGCCCCAGGGCAGCAACCTTCCCCCCCTGTACCATAGTAGTACACTGTAACAACAAACTACAGACAAGTGTTGCATGCAAAAAAAAGTGGTCTGACCGTGGCAGCGATCCTGTTGTTGATGACGCTCTGTGTGTCTGTTGGGAGGATGGGAGGTGAGCTGGAACTGAGCCAGAGCATGCAGAGGATCGATCAGGTCAGAGGAAGGAAGGAATGGATCGGAATGGATCATCGAATTTCGGATGCATTGCTAACTTGCATTTGCAGCCACCGTGCCACAAGTTCAGTAAGTTGCTTGACTTGTTGTTTCTTTAATCTTGCCCATGCCCTGCCCTTTCCTTCCCTTAGCAGTCCCTTAGTGCTTGTGGCACACTCTGCAGCAGTACTGCTGTCTCCCAGGCCCGGGAGGGACCCGACCCGTCCCCGGACCCATCTGGCCGAGACAATGAGTTCTTCTCCAGTTCTGACCTCATAACCCAGTCAGTCTGTCTAAACTCTAGTCTAACTTGTTCTTCAGTCTCTGGTGCATCCTGGTAGGGTTAACCCAGTTACTACTTGTAGTCAGTGCTGCCATCTGCAGGCGGGTGGTGGTGGCAGCAAGCACGATAGCACGGCAGGATTGTACTGTCAGCTGAGTGAGAGTAGTCAGTGTCAAACGACAGACTGACAAATTAGTCAACAACACAATCGCGATCGATCCAATCTGATTGCTGCTGAAATCCTTGATTTTTACAATGGGCCCCTTCATGTCTCGGGCCCCTGTACCACTGCACCAGCTGCACTGGCTATTCCTCCGCCACTGTGGTGAAATAATTCAAATCCGTCCTGAAATGTGATTTCATGGTTGCTGCATGAAATTACCTTTTGGGTAGGATTTGAAAGTGTTCTCCACCCTTATTCATGAGGTGAGGTCATAAGAAGGCTATGTTGAAAATGTTGGGTAAAAATATTTAAAAAGAACAAAGTTATGAGCATATGTTGAAAATTTCTGTGCATGCTTATAACTTTGGTCATTTTCAATATTTTGACCCCAGATTCCTTTTTTTTGCCATATAGGTGTTTATCCACCATCACCCCCAGCTGCCCTCATCTGACCGACCCCCCCAGCCCCGTCACCCCAGTATCACTGGAACTTACCTTCCACCCAGTTGCTGGGTGCAGATCCTGCAGAGGGTTAGTTGTCACTAGCAGCTGGGGATTTTTCTTCCATTTTTTTGTCCTGTCACTGTTACTGGAGTGCACATGCCAGATGTGTGCATGGAGGCATGTGCACATCTGCGGATGTCCCTCAACACTCTCCCTTCCCTGACATCCATCAGACCCGCACTACCCTTGAGCCTGCACCCACTGACAGTTGCTCGGTGGGAGTGCCAGTCCTCCCTCCCAGGGATAGGAGAGGAGAGCAGTCCTTTGGATGCTTGATACTCGCCTTCCCCAGTCGACCCCTGTTGGCCCGCTCGCACCACAAACATGGGTCGCCAGCATGGCAGGAGATAAGGCATGGATGCCTCAGCCCTCCACGCCAATGGGCCGGCTATTGACCCCAGATTTTCAACATATTCATTTCTGCACACTACCTCATGATAGTGACAGCTGTAATTTTTCAAATCCTGGCCGAAATATGTGGTGCAAAATGATATTTTGGTCTGGATTTGAGAATTTTTACCTACTGGGTTCATGGGGTGGGGCCATAAGAAGGCTATGTTGAAAATTTAGGGTCAAAACATTAAAAAAAGGCTGGCCCGGTGGCACTGAGGGTTGAGGCAATGGATGCCACACCTTACGCCATGTCAGCAACTTGGGTTCGGGAGTGAGCTCGGGTTGTTGTGGGTTGGCTGGGGGGGGAGGGTGATGAGTTGGATTGAGCTGCCATCAAGCAGCTTTCCTTTCAAGGGGAGGGACCTGGAGTCTCCCAGGCTTTTGGCTGCCACTGAGTGGAAGCTTGGTGATAGTGCCATGCCCAGTGGGAGACTTGGCATTAGGCTGGGTGGAGGAAGGGGCCATCACCAGAGCACGGAGCGTGTGCTCGCCTCTGCGGGCCCGCATGACAGTGTTCTGGGGTCCTGGGAATAGGAGGGAGAAAACCAAAAAAATGCTGATGTCTTCCCCATTGCTGAACCAGGTAGGAGGTGGCACTGGGGAGCAAAAAGCTCTATAAGAAAAATTAAAAAAACAATGACGTTATGAGCATACGTTGAAATTTTCTATGCTTATTCATAAATTTAGTCATTGTCAATATTTTGATCCCAAATTTTCAACATAGCCATTTTTTTACACCACCTCATGAATGTGATGGCTGTAATTTTTCAAATCCTGGCCAAAATGTGTTATTGCACCTCTGGTGTGAAATGATGTTTCAGAGGAATTTGAAAAATTTCCCCTACCAAGTTCATGAGGTGGGATCATAAGAAGGCAGTGTTGAAAATTTGGTGTGAAAATATGGTAAAATGAGCAAGTTATGAGAGAACACTGAAATATTTTTTGTGTTTCCACGACCTAAGAACCCTGTGCGTCTGCATCCACAGTCATACAGATGTGCAGGGCCCTGTGCTTCTGCAGCCAGATGGATCTGTTCATGCAGGTCCCAAGCAGACCTGCACGAATGAGGATATGATACCTCTATCTCAAAAAGAAAGGAAATTCATTGCAAAAAACTGTGTTAATGCACCAGTTAGGTTTCAATTTAAAGCAACAAAAATAGGAAAATATGGTGTTAGAGTTTCCAAGCCTAACTCCCCTCCACAAAGCAGCAAAAGGACAAGCCTGCACAAGCAACCACAGGCAGCCATCATCAGGTAAGACAACATACAACTGTTTCCAGATGATGAAAATTCAGTAGCACTGATGTGCTACCTTTGTGGATTTGCATCTGCAGCTGCATAAGCACAGACCCCACAGGGACATGTGCTCATGCAGTCACACCTGTATGTGTATGTTGTACAGTGTTTTCTGCAGCCAGAGGTGCTCATTCATGCTCTGTGAGGTACCTCGCTAGACAGCATGATCCACTAGTGCATGATTTTATTATATGCAGCTGCATACTATTACCCCTCTTGAACAGTTGCCAGATCTGTTGCTGAAACTGTGATAGCCATATTACAGCAGTAGTTCCATCTGTATAACTGCAGGTCCCACAGGGGCTTGCCCTTCTTGAGCCAGAAGTCATGTGTATGTCTTACACCCATGGGTGAAGAGGTGCAGGCCCCCTGAGGGGCCTACACTTCTGCAGACAGAGGTACTGTTGCAATTTTGGTATCATGGATGCTGTGGCTCCCAGCCACAATACAGATGAGTATGAATAGACAGGCCATTGACAGAGTACAAACCTATTGCACATTCCTAAGGTAGAAAAATTGGGCAGACTGGATGGGCCTTGCAGTCCTTATCTGCTGTCAACTTGTATGTTTCTGTGTTTCCCATGCTTCTCCAGTCAGAGGATATGTCAGACATCTGTGACTGCAGAAGTGCAGGCTCATAAAATGTGTGTATGTCTTACAGTGTGCATAAGTGCCTGAGGCTGTGGAAGCACTGGCCCCTTAAGGGCCTGCACTTCTGCAGACAAAAGATCTCTTGTAACTTGGGTATGGAGGTTCTCCCATCTGTGCCGGTATGTTTTGTAGGCTTGTCTGGTGCTCGCAATCATGCGTTCCATCCTGAGTGCATCTAGTATTGCCATATGCTGTTCCTTATATGATGGGACTGTGTCATCAAGCCATTGCTTTAAAAGAAGCTTTTTAGCTATATCTGCTATGAGCATTATTTGATATTTCCTTTTTCCAGGAATATTTTCCAACCCCAGGCTTTCTGGGCTTAAAAAGCCATTTATACCTACCAGTGAAGGACCCCCCCCCCCCGACCTCAATATATGCCTTGCCCAACTTATGGAGGCTCCCTTTGAGACCATGAAAACTGCTGACCTGAAGTATGTCACATGGAAAACCATATTGCTGGTTGCAGTGATCTCTACTAGGAGGGTAAGTGAATTGCAAGCCCGCTGCACAGAGCAAAATTGCATTACCCTCCACAGTGATAAAGTAGTTCTTAGAATCAATAGAAAATTCCTGCCTAAGGTGGTATGTAAGTTCCAACAGAACCAGTTAATAACCCTTTCTATACTTTATCCAGAGCATTCCAGTCCAAAAGTTGCATAGCCTGGACTTAAAATGAGTCCTGACCATCTACATGGACTAGACAAAAGATGTCGGGTCCCAGAGTACCCAGCTTTTTATTACCTATGGTGAGACTGCTAAAGGTAAACTAGCTACGGAAAGATCTTGCTCTTGCTGGATAGTCTCTTTAATTCAGGTCTGCTATGAAAAAGCTTATAAAATGCCACCAAAAGGCTTGACAGCATACTCCACAAGGGGTACCTCTGCCTCTGTGGCTTCCTCAACGGGCATCCCATTGTTAGATATTTGTTAAGCAGCTACCTAGAAATCAGTACACACCCTCACAAAGCACTACTGTTTTGACATACAGTCCAGAAGGGATGCCAGCTTTGAAACTGATGTCTTGCAGAACTTTTTTCCTAACTAGGTTCTGGACCCAGGCTCCCAAGGTACTGCTAGTGAGTCTGCATAAAGTGTAAATATTAAGTGAGTAACTCCTGGGGTTAGAAGGGAAAAAATACTCATCATAGTGATGTTGTTTCTTCTTAAGGGATCACTCACTATGTTTCCACTCCCTTACCCTGCCTCCCCTTCCATTACCTGACATAGGTTGACCCAAGAATTGGTTCCCTTTTCATTGAAGTTGCTTGAGCATTACTATTGCAGTTCCTACAGTTGCAAGCTTGCTGTTATGGTTTATATGATACATTTTACAAGTCTACTTCAATTTGTTTGGTGTTTTGTAAAGTTCTATGTAAACATTTTCTACATTTTTAGTAGCCTTTTTAGCTAGTTTAACTAGCCTTTGCTCCACTCTGGCTTGGAAACAGACCTGAACAATGCAAAACAGTGGAGTGCAGATGCTGAGCTTGAGTCTACATTCCAAATTCTAAAATTTGCATAGTTTCTATCTCCGGGGCATCCCTCTCAGCTGAGATGACTGCATAAAGTGTAAACGTAGTGAGTGATCCCTTAAGAAGAAACAACATTACTACGGTGAGTAATTTTTTTCTGACCTGTGTCAATCAGGTGATTGTTACATGTGCTATTAAGATAGTTGTTACATGCGTTACTAAGGTGATTGTAAGACTCAACCCCTACTACCGCATTGCTCTTTATGTGGACAATGTTCTGTTGTACCTGTGGGACCCAGAGAGGACACTACCAAAGGTTCAGCGGATATTGGAGGACTTTGGACGGGTCTCGGGATACAGGATGAGTATACCCAAAACAGAAATACTCGTCTTCCAGTATACTCCCTCTCCAGATATACAAACCATCTTCCCCTGCAACTGGGGCCTCACAAAATTAAAATACCTGGGGGTTCACTTGCCCCAATCCCCTGCCACAGCTTATAAAAACAACTAGGCTCCCTTTACTGCACAGCTAAAATCTGATCTTGCCTCCTGGAACACACTACCCCTGAGTCTCACCAGAAGAGTAGACCTCATCGGAATGGTCATGCTTCCCAGGGCACTCTATCTTTTTCAGAATGTACCAACCCTCATTACCCAGAAGACATTCCAGGAATGGAATCGGGCCATTTCAAAGTTTATTTGGGCAAGTCAGAGACCCAGAGTACGCTTAAAAGTACTGTTCCTTCTAAGATCAATGGGGGGGCCTGTCACTGCCGGACCTACAAACATACCACAGGGCGGTCCTCCTTAAGCACCTAATGGTCAGACAAATATTAATCACCTCCCCACATTGGTTTGAAATAGAAAGAACCCTCTTAGACAGTAATGAATATCTTCGGACGCTATATCAGCAGGTGTTAGAACCTCCCCCGGTGTGACTTATTAATCCATGGCTTAAACATTTCCTAACTATCTGGAATGCCATAAGGAAATCCCATCACCTTACCCCCTGCTTAGCCCTCCTGTGCCCAGTCTCCAACCTCAGCCACTTTCCACCAGACTAGATCATGGCTTCCAAGTTTGGGGAAGATATGGCCTAAAATACCTAACACAGATAATGACCCAGGATGGAATGTGGACATTTGAGGACATACAAGCAAAGTTTGGGCTACCACATAGGAATTTTTACCACTATTTACAGCTCCAGTACTACTATGAAAGTCTACCAACAGGAGCCAGAGTGCCTGAGCTGCGCCCACCCCTGATCTCTAAACAGCTAAACACCAGTTGAAACCAGCACCATCTGATCTCCACATTTTATCAAACACTCATCATGCAATAACAAAACCCCACAGAAGGTACTTGGCTACAATGGCAAGAGGAGCTAGGCCAGACAATCTCCCCAGAGGAGTGGCATTTAGCCTGCCAGAATGTGTCAAGGGTCACCTGCTGTCACCAATGGCGAGAGTACGCCTGGAAAAACATAATCAGGTATTTCAAAACCCCAACCATTACCAAGCATTACTCGCCCACAGGTACAGCCGATTGCTGGTGCCAGTGCGGGGAGAATAAGACAAATCACACACACAGATCATGTGATCCTGCCCCAAGCTCAGCCCCTTTGTACTAGAAATTCAGACTCAACTGCAGGAGTTATTTGGGACACAACTCCAGCTTACAGAAAAAATGTACCTCTTCCTGCTTCTTCCAAGACGATTGAGAGACCTTAACACTAAATACCTCCTTAGTCTTCTAACCACAGCTGCTAAGAAAGCTATAACCAAAGCTTGGCTTACCCAAGAATCCCTAAGATCTAGGACTGGTGGCAGATCACCAAACAAATATATCATATGGAAAAAAATCACCCATAAACTCAATGGCAGAGAAAAGCAATGTAACTCAAGATGGAGGCGTTGGGCAATATATAATATGTTGCAGGAGGAAACTTTCATCCTCTAGAACTCCCTAAACCACCTTATTCAGATCCCTTACCTTGGCTTAGACCCTGCTCCCTCAGGCTTCTACCCCCCCACCCCTCAATATTATACCTCCTCCCTAAGGGGCCGACTAAAACAACTGGGGCAGGCAGTGGCACCGGTGAGGTCCTGGATCAGTCTCTCACCCCTAGGGCTATACCCAGAGCTTTATACATCGCTCAATATGTTGGGCCACAAAAAAACAGAGTTATGGCACAAGAGGCATGAAATACCCAGCCATAGACCTGTGAGGGCAGGAGCTTAGGGAAATTTGACTGCAGGTCATGCCCTTATTACTACACCTAGTGGGTCCCCAGAAGCTATGATTACCCTGGTACCCCATGGGAGCTAGAGGGATCTACAGTTCTAAATGTATAGTGTTCCTACACCGATAGCCACCTGAGATTAACCTAAAATGTTAATGGGGTGTGCCTCAATGATGCATTACAAAACTGATGTAAAGTACTTACTATTACCTGTCAACTGCGTATGTTCTGTAAAATCGTTAAAGATGATATTTATAAAAAATAAGGTGATTGTGACATGTGTTATTAAGGTAGTTGTTACATACATTAATAAGTTGATTGTTATATGTGTTATTAAGGTGATTGTTACATGCGTTAATGAATTGATTGTTATATGTGTTATTAAAGTGATTGTTACATGCGTTAATAAATTGGTTGTTATATGTACTATTAAGGTGGTTTTTAAATGCGTTAGTAAGCAGGTTGTTATATCTGTTATTAAGGTGGTTGTTACATGCGTTAATAAGGTGATTGTTACATGTGTCATTAAGATGGTTGTTACATGTGCTAAAAAGGTGGGGCTGCTTTTTCTGCCCATCGGGCACGCAGTCCCAACCTGCAGTCACCTCTGTGGGATGAAATCTCCACACTTGCAGAGATTCATATTTTCAGCCAGTGCAGCTGCGGTAGATACTATACCTGATCCCACTGGGTGTAACATTTTCCAGCAGATATGCTGAAAAAACAGTCGCAAGCTGTTGTAAATTGTGGAGCTGCTTGTAAACTGGCTCCACCTTTTAGAATACCATGGCTGGTGAAAAAACTATGGCTCCACAAGGGGACACCCATTTGTGCCATTTTTTTCCTGCAGCTGTGGGACTGACAGGGGCTTCGAAAGCCAGCCTGTGGTTGCTATATGTGTTAATGAAGGTACTGATTGCATGTGTTAATAAGGCTGTAATATTGCCGGCCAAGTGGCACAGAGGGTGGAGGCACCCATGCCTCACCTACCGTCATGCCAGTGACCCGGGTTTGAGGATGGACTCAGTTCCCCAAGGGCTGGCCAAAGAGAGGAGGATTGAGCATCTGGAGGACAGCTCTCCTCCTCTAGGGAGGGAGGGAGGGTTTGCAGGTCCCAGCACTTGGCTGGCCCCTAGCGGAGGCTCGGGGACAGGCAGCCAGTGATAGCACATTGGGGCATAGATGGATGGCAGCCATTGATTTCCTATGTGTGATAGCATGTGGGGTACCTCTGGATGGCATTGCATGTCCATTCCTCCACAACAGAACAGGGAAAATAGCCAGGTGCAGCGTGGGATGACACAGACCCTTTGCAGGCTTCGCACCGGCTGTAGAGCCCTTTCCTGGAACCAGATCCATTCCATCGGCTGCAGGCTGCCAACTGTCAATCCCTGCCATGGGTGGTAAGCTGTGGGGGAAGCACTGGGAAGAGGTAAATCCCTGGGATGCCAGGTGACAGGGTTGGGGGGGGGACAGTGAAGGGCTATGCCTGCACCACAGTGGGAAAAACAGATGAATGGGGGAAAAGATTGTAATGAGGAAGCTTGTAGTATGTTAATTGTTAATAATTAGGTATTAATGTGCCATTAAAGCAGCATTGCAATGAAACTGGCAAAAAAATAATAATTTTGACCCTACCTGTATTTTTCACTGTAGGAGAGTCCAGGCATCTTCCAGTTTTATTTGGTGGTAAAATGTTCTAGTTTGACCAATATCTGAGTATTTTATAAATGTTCTAATTAAATTTTTTCTCTGAAAAAAAAAAAGGATGACCACCACATTTGACTTAGAAATAGTCTTGAAGACTTAGCAAGAGTTAGGACTGAGAAAATAAAAAGAACTCATGGTGCATAGTGTAGGAGGTATCTAGACAACTAGATTTGACAGGAACGTTAATATTATTATAAAGTATGGCAGAACGTTGTTATAGGTAGAAATCTACCTTTTTATAACAATGTTTTACCATCGATGTGACGTCACGATGTTGTTAACCCATCGATGGTACGTCACATCGTTGGGTTAACAACCAGGAACATTCTGGGCATGCGTGCAAATGGATCGGACGGCCTTGAAATGGCTGCAGCAGTGAGGGCAGAGCAGTGGCAACATAAAAAAAACTGCAGTAAGGAACTGCTTTCTTTTGTAAAAAAAACTAAATTGTACCATACACTATAAAATATAATGTATGGTACATCGATGGGTGACCGTTTTTTTAACTCACCTCGAGGTTGCCATGGTGACCTAAGCCTATCGAGCTTCACTCTTGAGGTTTACATGGTTGCCCTGGCAACCTCTCAATGGTTAACAAACCGGTTAACCATCAATGACCATACATTATCCTCTATATTAATTGTAGCTGAAACTAGCTTTTAGGGAGTCCTTTTTTGTTTCATTGCTACTTTAAAGTATTATTGAAACATTATTACAATGGTAGTGGTTAATAGATTGCATATATGCTACATAGCTGCCATGATATATGGTGAAATATACAATGGCTTCTTCTGTGGAGTAGAGGGCCCAACCGTGAGAGATATTTGATATATTATAGTGGCACAGTAGTGCCACCATAGTTAGGGTTGAGTACCCCATTTAGGGTTAAAGTGTACAATTTTGCAGCTTAATAATTTTGCCAGCATAAGATGGATTTGCCTGCAATTTGGCAGACACAGAGCAGTACCACAGATCTCTGGATCTGCCAAGTTTCGCAACGGTCGGCTATATGGTTGCGGAGCTATAAAGCACAATAGAAAGTTGCTTTTATGCTTTTTTACGCATTCTTTGATCATGCCTACAGGTCGCACAGGTTGTGTGACTGGTCCAAAACCTTCAGGGAACATGTGACCAGAGTCTCCGATGTGCCTTTTGAAGATTTCATGAAAAAATATTAAATGGTTCAAAAGTTATTCAAAAAACAAGTTTCTCATTATAGTCAATGGAAACATTTAACAAAAGGTTCGACAGTGTCGCAAATGCAGTGTTTAGTGTCACAAATGACCCTGGTAGTGTCATGAGTCGGCCATTTGTTTTTCAGTTATTGGTCACAGAAACGCTTGTCATTTAAATTTGGGACCGTCTAGGGACACAGTGCTTTTTGTGTTCACCTAGTCGAGCCCTGGGGATGCTAGCCATGTCTTTTTTGGGGGGTTAAACACCCCAGAAATATGTTTTTAAAATTTTTGTAAACTGTAGTGTCGCACTTACGACACTTTCGTGATTTTTTTGCAAAAGTGTTGTGATTTGTGACACTACTTTGCGACACTATGCCCAAAAGAATAGGAAATCTTTGCCACCCTGCTGCAAAAGAACTGTTTGGTCTTTTGGGCTGAAATTTGGAGGGAAGAAAGCCAAGATCCCACAGATGTGTCTTATGGTGCTATGGTGACAAAATATTACAGGACTGCAAAGTTACAGTACTCTGAAGTTGACTATTTTCCCCATAGACTATCATTACGGTGTCTGCCGCGCCTTTCGAGGCCCATTTCTCGCAAACGCTTCGAGATATGGACTTTTTGTCAAAAAAAATGTTTCGCCAAATGTAACACTAGCCAAGAAAGTCATCAATTATATGAAATTTTTATTTTTTTTCCTACGTCATACGGTTCCCAAGATATAAGCAATTTAGTATTCCAAGTGCTCATTTTCTGCTCCGAGGCCCATTATTATGCATGCATTCTTTGTTTTCACTGTGTTTCTCTATGCAGCTTTTGGGGAAAAAAAGGGTGTGCACTTCCGTTACTGTTACAGTTAGTGTTTCCACTTGGTTTCCATAACCGTTTGCGTTAGCGTTCCCGTCTACGCCACCGTGTGTGTTACCTTTTGCGTTTTTATTTGTGCTTGCATTTGTGTTACTGTTACCATTTGCGTTTCCATTACTGTTTCTGTTCGCATTTCATTTTGCGTCACCATGTGCATTACCATTTACGTTTGCGTACGCACTTCCATTTGCGTTTGTGTTTTCTTTGGCATCATCATTGCTGTTACCATTAGCATTTGCATTTCCAAATGTGGTACCATGACCGTGCGCATTACTGGCAGTGGGCAGACTGGGTGGGCCATAGGCCCTTATCTGCTGACACTGTCTATGTATCTATGTATCTATGTATTACCATTTGCGTTTCCGTACGCGCTTGCGTTTGCATTTCCATTTGTGTTACGTTGACTTTGGCATCATCATTGCTGTTACTGTTTGCATTTCCAATTATGTTACCATTACTGTTTGCATCTTTGTCACCGTTTGCATTTCTGTTGCCCTTAATGTTTGCATTTTCGGTTGCGTTTCCATTAGCGATTGCATTACTGTTTCCTTCTGCGGTGCCGTTGCCTTAACCATTTGCATTTCTGCTTGCGTTTGTGTTACCGTTTGCATTTTTCTTACTGTTTGCGTTTTCGCTGGCATTACCGTTTACGTTACTGTTTTCATTTCTGTTGCCGTTAGCATTTGCGTTACCGTTTGCATTACCATTTCTGTTTTCATTAACGTTGCACGTGCATTTCTCTTACCGTTTGCATTACCATTTATGTTTGCGTCACCATGTGCGTTACCATTTGTGCTTGTGTTTGCGTAACCGTTAGCATTACTATGTGACAAAAAATCACATTCCATTCACTATTTATAGTGCTCATTCTCAAAAAGAAGGGAAATTCATGCAAAAAAACCCTGTTCAATGCATTAGTTAGGGTTGTTTCACAGTGACAAAAGTGAGGAAACTCAGTTTTAGGGTTGCTACCCCTTGCATCCCAAGCCCACTTCGTCCCCACCAACAGGCATTGAGGTGTGCGTTGGGGTCGCTGGTCCTAGCTCTCACCCCATTCTCCTATACTGCATCACCTCAGCTTGTTTACACATGGGATAGGGTGAAAGTTAGGACCAATGACCCCAATGCACACCCCAATGCCTGTTGGTGGGGACAGGGTGGGCTTGGGGTGCAAGGGGTGGCAACCCTAACACCGAATTTCCTCGCTTTTTTCACCATGGAACAACCCTAACTGATGCATTAAACTGAGTTTTTTTGCCATTATATATATAAATATAATATACAGTATATATAATATACATTCATATATATCTAGAGTAGGGAAATGTGATGTTAGGAATCCCAACCCTAACACCCCACTCCTATCTTGAAGGCAGCAAAAGGAAAAACCATTATGGTTTCACCTTTCCTGAGTCTTTGCAAATCAGGCCTGGCGTGTTCCTTAGGGTTGACAGCCTGAATGCTTACCCCATTCCATCACTATATAAGCTGAGATGTGCAGACTATATGAGAATGGGACGAGTGTTATGGTTGACAACCCCAAGTAACGCCCCAGGACTGATTTGAACCACCTCTATTCTGTCAATGTCCTTCCGGAGATGCGGTCTCCAGAACTGAACACAGTATTCCAGATGTGGCCTAACCAATTGTCTGTACAATGGCATCACCACCTCCTGTTTTCAACTGGTGATGCTCCTCCCTGTGCACCCCAGCATGCCTCTGGCCCTCCCCACTGCATTTTCACATCGCTTGGCCACCTTCGGGTTGTCTGTTATGTTTAATCCCAGATCCCTTTCCAGTGCTGTTAGTACCCCCTTCCCCCCCACACATTTTGTATTCCTCTTCAGGACTCCTGTGGCACAAGTGCATGACTTTGCACTTTTTTTGCATTGAATTTAAGCTGTCACTCTCTTGACCACTCCTCCAATTTGCCTAGGGCTCTTCTCATTTTTTTCACCCCGTCTGGAGTGTCTACCCTATTGCAGAGGCAAAGAGGCACACTTTCCCTTCCAGCCCCTCTGCAAAGTCACTAATGAAGATATTGAAGAGGATCGGCCCCAGAACTGAATCTTGTGGCACCCCACTGGTCACCTTCCTCTCCTGGAATTGAACTCCGTTCACCACCACCCTCTGTGTCCTGTTGCTCAGCCAATTTCTGGTCCATTGTTCTACCTTGGGACCTACTCCTAGACTGTGCAGCTTGTTTACTAGCCTCCTGTGTGGGACGGTGTCAGATGCCTTGCTAAAATCTAGGTAGACCATGTCCACCACCCCTCCCTGATCCACCACCTTGGTTACCCAGTCAAAGAAATCTATCAGATTTGTTTGACAAGATCTCCCTGCTGTGAATCCGTATTGCCTTGGATCTTGTGTCCCACTAGCCTCCAGATATGCCACAATCCTTTCCTTTAACATGGATTCTATGATTTTCAACACCACAGAAGTCAAGCTGGCTGGCCTGTAATTTCCAGCCTCTACCTTGCTTCCACTTTTGTGTAGTGGTGCCACATTCACCCTCTTCCAGTCCTATGGCACCACTCCCACCTCCAGTGATTTGTTAAATAGGGCTGTCATTGGTGCCCCTAGTACCTCCCTGAGTTCTTTCAGTATTCTGGGATACATCCCATCTTGTCCCATTGCCTTGTCCACTTTTAGTTTTGAGAGTTCCTTTAGGATTCTCTCCTCCGTGAACGGACTGGTATCCACCTCCCTCTCTTTGTGTTTCTACCCCCTAATTTTGGTCCCTCTCCTTCCCCTTCCTTTGTAAACACTGAGCAGAAGTATTCATTTAGAATTTCTGCTTTATCTAGGTCCCTCTGTGCACACTCCCTCCCCCCCATTCAACCTCACAATTCCCCCATTGGTCTGCTTCCTTTCCCTGATATACCTGAAGAAGGTGTTGTCTCCTTCTTTTATTGGTTTTGCTATCCTTTCTTCAGTTTGTGCCTTTGCACACCCGACTGCTTTCCCCACCTCCTTCTGTTTTGCCTGGTACACTTCCCTGTCTCCCTCCCTCTGTGTTTCCTTGTACTTTCTGAATACCTGTTTTTTCCCCTAACCTTCCCTGCTACCTCTTTTAAAAACCATAGTGTTTTTTTCTTTCTTTTTGCCTTGTTTATTAGCTTTACACAGAGGCCTGTTGTCTCTGCTATGGCTTCTTTAAGTTCCTCCACTCCTCCTCCTCCTCCTCCATTCCCCTTTGCCAGGATTTTCCGGAGCTGTTCCCCCATTTTTGCAAAGTCTGCTCTCTTGAAGGCCAGGATCTTTACTTTTGAGTGGCTCAACTCTATTGTCTTTGCCCTAAATCACACTGTATGGTGATTGCTGGTCCCTAGATGGCTGCCCACTGATAGATCTGTTATTCTGTTACCATTTGTGAGAACCAGGTCTAGTCAATCAATCAATCAATCAAAATCTTTATTTAACCAGGTGGAGACATTGTTGAGCAGAAGCTCATTTTCAAGATGGACCTGGACAAAAGTCATATTCAGTACACAGGGTAAAATACACAACAACAAATATAGACAGTGCACAAGGACAGTTATATACACAATTTACATGTTCCTTAAACAAAGTAAGATATATATACCAGTATACATGTTCGATATGCAGAATAAATTATACAGACAGTATGTATTTTCAATCACAGAGTAGATTATGCAAACTGTATACATGTTCAGCACACGGAGTAAGTTGTACATACAGTAATATTTTCATATACCAGGGTAGAATATGCATGAGACAATTTACACCGAAGCAAAGTCCAAGGGGATAACCATGGAGAATGTACAAAATACAGGTGGAATGAAGAGGCAGATACCTGGTAAATAATATGTAAAGAGTACACAAAGGATTGAATGATAGACATAGATGATGAGAACTAAGGTGAGAATGGGAAGGGATAATGTGTAAAGCAGGGCTGAAACGGTACCGAGTGGGAAGGGGTGGGAAGGAGTGAAGAGCTTGAAGAGGAAGAGGACCAGTATGGTGAGACTAGGAATGCGAGGGACAAGTGGCAACAATCAGTGGGATATAGTCACGGGGCTCCATGACTGAACACCCTTGTAACTTTATGGGGACCAGTGGAGGGGGAGACAGTAGAGGGTCTGAAAGGTAGCAGGTATCAGGATGATTCTGTTACTTTGTGTTAGAAGACAAGTCACTACTTGGAGTCTGACAGGTAGCTGGTGTCAGGATGCTGCTGCTGCTTTGTGTTCGGAAACAAGTCGCTACTTGGGGAAACAACTACAAGATTCCTTGATGGAACAAGCATAAAGCATTTTGAAAGCTGAGAAATTGATAGGGAGGACTAATTTCAAGATATTTTGCAAGTCTTTCCACAGTTTAGGTAGCATATAACTTATGGAGGACCAACCAAAGTGCGATTTGACCCTGGGAACAGTAAGGGAGATGTAGAAGGCACTTCTCAGGGCATATTTACCTACCACACTTAACATAGAAACATAGAAACATAGAATTTGACGGCAGATAAGGACCACTTGGCCCACCCAGTCTGCCCATTTCCCTACCTGATGGATAAGCTGCAGATCCTAGTTAACCAGCAGCCTACTTCTTCCTACCCCAACCCCCTAGAATTGCCTTATGACTGTCCCATGCATGCTTGAATTCCACCACTGTTTTTGACTCCACAACCTCCTCTGGAAGGCTGTTCCATGCATC
This sequence comes from Neoceratodus forsteri, assembly GCA_016271365.2. Lineage (NCBI taxonomy): Eukaryota > Metazoa > Chordata > Ceratodontiformes > Ceratodontidae > Neoceratodus > Neoceratodus forsteri. The sequence continues at coordinate 254,840,999 of CM028133.1, forward strand.
CACAACCCTCTCTGTGAAAAAATACTTCCTCAAATTACCTCTGAGCCGCCCCCTTCTATCTTCAAATTGTGCCCCCTTGTTCTTGCACACCTTTTTTTGAAAGATGCTACCCTCTTGGACTTTGTTGATTCCCTTGAGGTACTTGAAAGTTTCTATCATGTCCCCCTCCTCCCTTTCCTCGAGGCTATACATATTAAGCTCCTTAAGTCTCACTTATATGTCTTCTGGTGCAGACCCTGCACCATTTTAGTTGCTCCCTTCTGGACAGCTTCCATCCTGTCTATGTCTTTACGGAGATTGGGTCTCCAGAACTGCACGCAGTACTCCAGATGTGGTCTCACCAGCTGTCTGTACAGAGGGATAATAACTTCTTGTTTTCTGCTGGTGTTGCCTCTCCCTATGCATCCCAGTATCCCCCAGCCCTCCTTACTGCCCTCTCACATTGCTTGCCCACCTTTAGGTCATCTGATATGACTACCCCCGGTCCCTTTCCATTTTTGTTGTTGTTAGTATCTCAGCCCCCCATTGTGTACTCTTCCCCTGGGTTTTTGTTTCCCAGGTGCATTACCTTGCACTTATTAGCATTGAATCTAAGCTGCCATACATTTGACCATTCCTCTAACCTTGCCAAGTCCCTTCTCATCCTTTCCACCCCACCTTGTGCATCAACTCTGTTGCAGATCTCTGTGTCATCTGCAAAGAGACATACTTTTCCTTCCAGTCCCTCTGCAATGTCGCTTATAAAGACATTGAAGAGGACCAGTCCTAATACTGAACCCTGTGGTACCCCACTGCTAACCTCCCTTTTTTCAGAGTGGACTCCATTTACTATTACTCTCTGTGTCCTATTCTCCAGCCAATTCTTTACCCAGGCTGTCATCTTGGGACCCACTCCCAGGCTGGCTAACTTGTATATTAATCTTTTGTGACTGTGTCAAATGCCTTGCTAAAGTCTAGGTAGGCCATGTCCACAGCCCCTCCCTGATCTACTACTTGGTCACCAGTCAAAGAAATCTATCAGATTTGTCTGGGGACCTTCCCGGTCAGAATCCATGCTGCCTTGGGTCCTGTGCCCCTCTGGCCTCTAGATACGCAACAATTCTTTCCTTCAGAAGTGATTCCATCATTTTCCCTACCACTGAGGTTAAACTTACAGGTCTGTAGTTTCCTGCTTCTGCCTTGCTCCCACTTTGTGAAGGGAATCACATCTGCCCTCCTCCAGTCCTCAGGTACCACCCCATCCTCCCATGATTTGTTAAAGAGGTAGTCAGTGGTGTCACTAGTTCTATCCTTAGTTCTTTTAGAATTCTGGGATGAATTCCATCAGGCCCCATTGCTTTGTCCACCTTCAGTTTTAAGAGTTCTTTCAGAACTCTTTCTTCTGTAAATGGGCTGGTATCAACTTCTGTATCCAGAGTGTTTCTACTGTTTGTTTTAGGTACCTTCTTCCTTTGTAAATACTGAGCAAAATATTTGTTTAGTATCTCTGCCTTTTCACAGTCACCTCTGCCCACCCTCCCTCCCTTTATTAAGCCTCACTATCCCTCCTTGGTCTTCCTTTGCTCCCGATGTACCTATAAAGGTTTTATCCCTTCTTAACTGAGTTGGCTATCTTTTCCTCGGTTTGGGCCTTTGCTATTCTGACTGCCTTCCAGCTCCTTTTGCTTTAACTGATACAGTTCTCTGTCCTGTTCCTTCTGTGATTCCTTGTACTTCCTGAATGCTTTCTTTTCTCTTGAACCTTCACTGCCACTTTTGAGAACCATAGTGGTTTCTTACCTCGTTTTGTTTTGTTTATTTGCTTTACACAAAGGCTTGTTACCTCTGTGATGGCAGTTTTATTATTCCCATTGTTCTTCCACCCCTCCTTCCTGCCTATTTGCTAGTGCATTCCTTAGGCACTCACCCATTTTGGCAAAGTCAGCCCTCCTAAAATCCAGTACCTTTGTCTTTGTATGGCTTGACTCTATTGTTGTGTTTATTGTGAACCATACTGTTCGATGGTCGCTAGTTCCGAGATGGCTACCCACTTCTACATCTGTGATCCTCTCTTCATCTCCGTTTGAGAGAACCAGGTCTAAGATTGCTCCCTCTCGAGTGGGCTCCAATGCTAGTTGTCTAGGGCATCCAGAATAACCCCACTCTTAGAAGTGGCTGCTGCAACTGCACTCCAGTTAACATCTGGCATATTCAGATCACCCATCAGCAATATCTCCCCTTTATCTGCCATTCTAAGTATACTTTCTATCATTTCCTAGTCCATTTCCTCCCCTTGAGAGGGGGGTCTGTATACAACCCCTGTGCGGATTGTGGTGCCATTGCCTGCCTCCAAATTGACCCACAGTGCTTCTTCACCTCTCTGTTTACCCTTTTGTTCTGTTGCTTTGATTTCTTCTCTTATGTAGAGAGCTACTCCTCCTCCTCTTTTACCCTCCCTGTCCCTCCTGTAGATAGTGTATCCTGGTATGTTTACATCCCAGTCATGGTTCTGTGTGTACCATGTTTCTGTGACTGCCACAATATCCAGATCTTCCTCCTCCATCAAGGCCACTAATTCAGGAAGCTTGTTACCCAGACTATGGGCATTGGTACTCATTGCTCTCCATTTTTTGATGGCTTTACCTTCTGTAGCGGCAACCCCCACTGACCTTTCTACTTTGGTCTTTTTCTCATTTAGTACCCTGTTTTGTAGGGGGAGGCTGGCATTTTCCTTCTACTTATCAGTGCCTCCCCCCCTTGACTAGTTTAAAGGCTTGCCAATGAAGCATTTAAACCGATTGCCCAAAAGACTTGTTCCCTTCCTGGACAGATGCAGACCATCCTGCCAGTATAGGCTGGTGTCCCTCCAGGTGGAACCCCAGTCCCCAATGAAGCCAAACCCCTGTGCTCAGTGGAAAACAGCCTGAAATGTGTTGGGGTAATTTTTCAGAGATAGCTCTGCAAGTCCAGAACACGGCGTTTCTCTGCCTTCTGTACTTGAGGGAAGGCCACCCTACTACAGAACATAAGGAGCAGTGATGAGTGAAGTATGGTGCCCCAGTGATGAACCTTGTGGCTCTGTGGTAGAGTGTGTCAAGTCTGGCTAGTGCAGAAGCAGGACCTTGGCAGTACAAGAAGTCAGCATAATCCAGCAAGGATAGGAATGTGGTTTGCACCAACCTTTTTTGGCCTCCTGAGTGAGTAGATGTTTGATTCTGTAAAAGAGGCCAAGCCTCTGCATGAGTTTTTTCATCAGCTTTTCAATTTGATCAAGGAAGGAAAGTTTCTGTTCAATCCACACCCCCAGGTATTTGAATTTGGGTATTAATTCTAATGGTTCAGCTAAAAGTGTGATAATCTGGGGTATGGTCCCTAGTGTTGCAAGGTTGTTAACATTAATAAAGGGCAAAAAAGCATAGCCTTTGGTTTTCTTTTGCATTCAATAGGAGTTTCTGATTCAGTAATTGTAATTGCAATTGATTAAAGTCCTTTTGTAGATCCGTACATGCTGCTTCAGGAGTAGGTCTGCTGAAGTATGTTACCGTATCATCAGCAAAGAGATGAATGTTGGCAGACTTGATTCCTAAGTCAATATCATTTATATAAATTCCAAAGAGCAACAGAGCCAGAATGGAGCCTTGTGGTACACCCCTCAGCAGGGGTTTCAGCGGTGAGAGCTCCCCTTCGGGTTTTACCTGCTGTTGGCAACCTGAGAGATAGTTTGAGAACCATCTCATGGATGTAGAGTCCACGCCTATGTTGAGGAGGGATATCAATAGCAAGTCATGGTCGGCAGTGTCGAACACCTTGCATAGGTCCAAAAAAACTGCACACATGAAGTTCTTTGAGTCCAGGGCCCCCTGCCAGTCACTAGTGACCTTTGCAAGGGCTGAGATTGTGCTATGGCATTGCCTAAATCCTGATTGTAGAGAGTTTCACAGATTTGCGGATTCTAAATAGTTCCTGAGCTGTGCATTCACTATCTTCTCTAACATTTTGGATAGAATAGGAAGTAATGAAATTGGTCTATAGTTGTTGAGATCACAAGGGTCTGTGGCTTTGAATAAGGGGATCACATAGGCAGTTTTCCAAATGAGTGGAATGTCGCCATGCAAGAGAGATAGATTGAAGAGATGCGTGATTGGGATAGCCAGGACGTGGATGCAAATTTTTAGGAAATAGGGAGTCTATGAGGTCAGCTCCAGCACTCTTCCTGGCATCCAGGTGTAGAAGTAACTCTTCAACTTCCTTCAGGGATGCAGGCTGCAAGGAAAACGCTGCATTACTGATCAAGGCCGCTAAGTCCTGTATACCTAATTGCAAATGGAGGTTATTGGCTGGGGAAGTGTCGAAGGCCAGTCCAGCAGTAGTGAAATGATTATTAAGATAGTCAAGGATTGACTGTTTATCTGTGACTGTGCTACCACCCTTGGTCACTTTTGTGGGTAAAGAGTTAGAAGATGCATGACCCTCAATATCCTTGAGGGTTTTCCAGAAAGTAGCTGAACACTTGGAATAAGTGTCAATTTGTGCCCTAAAGTAGCTTGTCTTGGATTGTCTGACCATCATAGTACAATGGTTTCTGGCCCTTCTAAACAAGGTCCAGTCCACTGGCAGCCTGGTTCTCTGAGCTTTTTCCCAAAGCAGATCTCTGTTGAGTAGGGCTGCCTTTAGTTCTGCCATAAACCACGGGCATGACTTTTTCTTGGTATGGTTTTTCACCAGGGGTGTATGCTTGTCTAGTGCGCCAAGCATAATTTCTTGAAAAATATCATAAGCCGTGGTTACAGTTTTTGCAAGACAGAAATTCTGCCAACGCAAGTAGTCCCACAGATCAGAGAGAAATGCACAGGGGTCGAAGTTACAGAGATTCCTCTTGACAGTAAATCTAGATGTAGAGGCTACTTTAGTGGCAGACCTCACACAGGCCATGAACAGTGGTCGCTGATGTCAGAAAAGAACACATTAGCATGAGAAAATAGGTGTGGTTTACTTACTAGAATAAGCTCCAGCAGTGTGCTATTATTTGGGCTCTTCTTATTAGGGCACATTACTTTGGTTATAAGTTGGGATAGTCTGAAAGAGTCGCAAAGGTTTTTGAGGGGTATGGAGATGCTAGAACTCCAGTCCAGGTTAAGGTCACCCAATATAATTACTTCTGAGGACATAGACCCTAGAATGCTATTTAGATGGTGTACGAGTAGCATTCCAGCCAATGGGGGCCTGTAGCATCCTATGACACAGAAGGAGACAGATGGGGAGAGGTCGACTTTAAGGGACAGGCTTTCATATTCTTTGGGAATAGAAGTTGAGTTAGTGACATAGGCTGACAACTTGTCATGGACATAGATGGCAACCCCTCTACCTCTTGATTGTCTGTCTGTTCTGAATATGGTGTAGGATGGTACGTTCACCTCAGATTTTTAGGTACTAGGTCTAATCCAGGATTCAGAGACCACGATAATATCAGGCTTAGTATGAAAAATCTAGGCCTGTATAGAAGCAAATTTCTTTAGTGGGCTGCATGTATTGTTGTGCATGAAGCTCACTCCTGTAATATTGGTGAAGTCCGCAGGGAATGCGATAGCCGCTGGGGGACCAGGGTTTAGCTCCACGTTGCCAGGACACAATAATAGAAGTAACAAGAGTTTCTTAATGGCTCCTATGACTAGTCTATGTGCTCTAATTCATTGTCACTTGCATGGGTATTCACGTAGGTTGGGAGGGTCACTGGGCGGAAAACAAGAGCGCATAACGTCGAATAGGCAAGAACCCTAGCCGAGAGGGGCAAGGAGAGCTGGGGAACTGACAAAGACAGAGGAGGCATGCATTCAAGAGGTTTCCCTGGTAAGGTTCCAATCCACCATGGTACCTGCACTAAAGGTTCCAATTTGGGTAACTGAAGTACCCAAGCACAGAATCTTAGGGTTCCCATTGGGATGCTGCAGTTGGACATTAAATACTTCAAGGAAGCATGGTAGAAGAAGAAAAGGCAGCAAGCATCTGGCCTTCATAATTAAGCTGGTCCTCAGCATTGGTTGTGGGGGAAAATACAGGCTATTGTCAGGAGGCAGGAACTGTCCATGTTCCTTCAGTGTGTAAAAGAATATCCTTTGAGTAATATAAGTTCCTCATCTTGAGCTGAAGAGGTATACTTTTAGGTGAGATAAGCAACATATGTCTTGGAGGTTGCACAGTCACGTTGCTGAAGTAAGTGGAGGTTTTACAGGCACGCAGTTGAAAGGTGAAAAGTAATATGATGAGTTGCAAAAGCAAGAGAAGGCTTAGCAGAGCATGCAATTTGAGGGAGCAGGTAAGGTTGTACATGAAGGAGCAACATGTAGCTTGAGAAAGGAGGTGTACCTCTTTAAGTAAAATAGAGCACATGAGTGTGCCAGCTATCTGTCCAACTGGCAGGATCTTCCTCAAAGGTGGGAGGAGCTAACTTGTATTTAAAGGAGGCCTGGGGGGTGAAAACCCAAGGACAGCAGCTCAGAGCTCTGGAGTGCAGCAATAGTGAGAACTTCTAGGAGTAGCTCAGGCTTGAATTAGGTGTCAATTTCAAACTGTTGTGCCACCTCCTCCTCTGTACCTGAAGTCATGGGGGTACCAGAGGGTGGCAGTGCCACTTCTGGATGCTTCAGCCCTGGAGGGGATTCAAACCACGTTGGCGGTTCGATGGAGCAAGGTCAGTCCATTTGGCTTGGTATCCCCTGGGGACAAAGCGGAGACAGAGAACAGTTAAGTAGGAGGCAAAGGGTGGGGCATTCAGTGAATACAAGGAGACAAAAGATGGGGAGAGAGGCTGAATGGGATTCAGTACGTAGCCAAGGGATTAGTCTGGCTTGGGCAAAGCAGAGACTGCTACGGGGCAAAATTTGAATGCTACAGATTAGCAAGGGTGAAGACCAAGCCACTGAAGGAGCATTCAGTCAAGGATTTAAAAGTAAAGCCAAAACGAATTATTCGTGCAGTGGGAACATGTTTAAATTTAGAAGGCTAGGGAGCAAATGTACAAGTAGAGAGAAAGAAAGTAAGATTAGAGTACTGTGGAGGGAATATAGTCGGGCGGGGAAAGAAATTAAATTTTGAAGGCTGTGCAGATATACAGGGATGGTAAAAATCTTTAACAAACCGGGCACTTTAACTTTAAAAGTTACACTAATTTTTCAGAATTGCAGTCTAACTTTAGAGGGCTGAGGAGGAAATAGTCTTGTTCCCTCCCATGTGGGCTCGTTCACCAACTTTCTGAGGCATGCCCTTCCAGGGAATCCAAGTTGTCTCTGCTCCTGGTAGTGGCTACTGTATATGCGTTCCAGTTAACATCTGGCATGTTTAGGTCCCCACAAGGAACACCTCCCCTTTCTCTGCCATTTTGTGTATTGTTTCCATTAACACCCTGTCCATTTCTTCCCTTTGTGCTGGAGGTCAGTAGACAACTCCAGTGCAGATGGTGGCACCATTTCCCGTCTCTAATGTGACCCATAGAGCCTCTTCCCCTTCCTGTCTTCCCTCTCTCTCCATTGCCTTGATCCCCTCTCTAACGTACATAGCCACTCCTCCCCCCTTTTTGCCCTCCCTGTCTGTCCTGAAGATTGTGTACCCTGATATGGTAACATCCCAGTCATGGTTTCTTTTGTATCATGTTTCAGTGACCACGACAATGTCTAGGTATTCCTCCACCATCAAGGCCGCTAAGTCTGGGATCTTGTTAGCTATGCTCTGGGCATTTGTACACATGGCTTTCCATGTTTTGGTTCCCCCTGCCTGTACCAGCCCCCCCCCATCCTGATCCCTATGTCCTCCATCCATGCCTCCCCTGCTATTTCCTTTCTTTGTGTTTCCTTTTGTTGCTTCCATGGCCCTGGTATCAGCCTGTTTGTCTACCTCACCCTGTGGGGGATGGAGGTGGGGAGTTGTTTTTTCCATGCTTAAATTCACCATCCTTCTTGGCTTGTTTAAATGTTCCTTTCTTGGCTCTAGTATCTGTCTGTTTGTGTACCTTAACCTGCTTAACCTGGAAGGGGGGCAGTTGGTATTCCCTTGCTTAATTCAGCCACCCTCCTTGGCTATTTTAAATGTTTGCCAATTAAACATTTAAACCTCTCACTAAGGATCTTGGTTCCCCCCCATATGGATGCAGTCTGTCCCTCCCATACAAGCCTGCATCTCTCCAGGTGATCCCCAGTCCCCAGTGAAGCCAAATCCTTCAGCTCCTGCACCAGCTCTTCAACCTTTCATTGAATTCCCTGGTGTGAGTACCCTGGCCTCCCCCATGCCATAGACAGGTAGTACTTCTGAGAAAGTTACCATGCATGCCACTTGTCTAGTTCCTAGGTGGAAGGCTTAGCGAGGGCTAACAATTCTTTTTTAGTGAGCCAAAAGTCTTCTTTCATGAGTCTCATGAAAGAAAAATCTTGACTCATGAAAGAAGAATTGAATGAAAGAAGAATTGAATCTCACAAAAGAAAAAATGTCTTCTTTCATGATCTTTTTTTGTGGTCTTCTTTCATATCAAAAGACGCTCACAAAAGAATAATTTCTAAGAATTTCTTCTTTCATGAGGCTACAGTCTTCTTTTATGATCTTTCTTTTTTTTTACTTTATTTTTTGTTAGTACTAGGCAATCCAGTAGGACAGCCAATCCAGGTCAACAAGGTGAATCTTGAGTAGTTCTTATAATGGGTAATTCTATACATATTGTAATATAATGATAAATTCAGAGAACAAACTTCTATAGCTTTCAGTAACTAAGGGTCAAGACATCGGTATACATCTAGCTCTTAAAGCTTGTCTAACTGTAAACTGATATTTCTTTCTGGGTACCCACATAAAGTGTTCATCACAGCACAAGATCTCCATGTTTAGTCATCATGTGTAGAACCCAATCGTTCTATCTACTATTGAACAATTCAAGTTGATTTCGCAACTTGTGGTAAGTTTTTCTAAATGGTATACTGTGATCATCATGAACTCTCTCCATTGGTCTGTATCTGGAGGTAGCTGTGACTGCCAGTGTTTTGTGATAGCTTTTTTTGCAGTAGTAAAAACGATGTTCAGAAACTTTTGAGGACAGTCCAATAATAAAACTATATTAGCTGTCAGGGGTGGGAGGTTTGGGCTCACCGCAGCATCTCCAGCATTCGATCCTCAAAGCTCAATTGAATTTTGTTATTATTGAGGGTGTTTGAAAGTATCTGACAACCCTCTTCCAAGTGGACTTCTTCCAACTGTTGGAGGAGGCCACTTTGTGCTGCTGTTGATATATTTTGGGCCAATTTTTCAGCTGGACTCAGATATTTAATTCTTGCTCCCATTTGTTTTCAAGGGCTCTGAACATCTGTTCTGATGGGGTGATAACAGCTTTTAGGTTAACGAGATAAAATGAGGGGGCAGCCCTTGATTTTGCATTTCTCAAAGTAATATTATAAGTGGATGGAGTTCTTGGTATTCAAAGTTGCCCTTGTGACCTTCTTTTGTAAGATTTCTTCTTTCATGAGATTTCTTGTTTCGTGATCTTCTTTTGTATCAAAAGAAGTTCATAAAAAAAGAATTCCTCCTTTCGTGAAGTGAGATTTTTCTTTTGTGATCTTCTTTCATGAGATTTCTTCTTTTGTGATCCTCTTGATCCTCTTTCATGAGACTATACAAAAGAAGAAAATCTGCTCATGAAATAACTTTGTACAGAAAAGCAACTTTTGTTTATAACAAGGCTGTTTTAAAATATGTTTAACCCACATTTTTAAAATTGCTTTTTTAACCACACCTCACAAACCAGGAAGGTAAAATGTTTTAAATCCATCCTAGAAGGTGATTTCATGGTTTGGATTTGAAAAATTTCACCTGACTGGTTCATGAGGTGGTAACATAAAAAGACTATGTCGAAAATGTTGGGTCAAAATATTTCAAATCAACAGAGCTATGAAGGAAGGCCCTGTGCATCTGTATCTATAGCTACATGGAAGCGTCCTGCACGTCTGCAGCTATATGGAGTCCTCAGCTGGTGCCACGCCCAGAGGGCCTAGCATGTTTGCAGTTGCAGCCAGATAGAGGGCCCTGCGCTTCTGCAGCCAGATGAACTTCTCATTTGGTGCAGAGCCCACAGGGTCCTGTGCATCTACATCTGCAGACACATGGAAGCTCAGGGCCCTGCAGCTAGATGGCTGCCAGTCAACATTTTTCACTGGGACTCCACAATAAAGTTTGCATTTAGCAACATTAGCCTTTCTCACTTCGAGTGCTCGTTTTTTAAATTTTTCTGTATATGCTTTTGACTTACTGCTCACGAGGCACCGATGGCCCAGATTTCAAAGAGCACTTGCTTTCTCTTTTGTTTAGCCTACAGCTAGATGGACTCCTTACTTGGCAGGGAAGCACAGTGTTCACAAGGCCCTGTGCCGCTGCGTCCAGACAAACTTCTCACTTGGTACAGGGCCCTGTGCATCTGCATCTGTAACTGCACAGAAGTACAGGGCCTGGAAAGCTCTCAGTCTGATGGACTCCATATGTGCCACATGGCCTAAAGGGCTCTGCCCATCTGCATCTGTAGCTGCATGAAAGTGGAGGGCCCAGAGGACCCTGTTCATCTGCTTCCAGACAGACTCCTCACTTGGTGCAGGGCCCAGAGGACCCTGCATGTCTGCATCTGTAGCCACACAGAGGGCCCTGTGCTTATACAGCCAGGTGGAACTATTCACATAGGTTCTGAAGGGACCTGCATGAACAATTATTTGATTCCAATATCTCAGAAAAAAAGGGAATTCCCTGCAAAAAACTGTGTTAATTCAACAGTTAGGGTTCAGCTTAAAGCAACAAAAGTAGGGAAATGTGTTTTTTGGTTTTTCAACCCTAACTCCCCATCCCCAAGCAGCAAAAGGACAAGAATGCACACACAACCACAGACAACCATCATTAGAGAAGACAAACAACATACAACTGTTTCCACATTAAATAAATGCAGTACCATTTATTTAGTACCTTCAAACATATGCACACAACATACTGCAGTTAAAAAAGAAAAATACTGTATCAGTGACGTTAAGAAACCTTACACTGTGACTACAGAAGTGGGTGTGTATGTTTTACAGTGTGCATATGTATCTGGGGCTGCTGAAGTTCAGGTTCTGCAGGGGCCTATGCTTTTTCAGCCACAATTGGCTGTGTATGTCTTACACTCTTCATGTTGATCTGTGGCTGCAGAAGCAGAGGCCTCACAGGGGCCTTGAGGCCTGTGTGTCTGCAGACAGAAAAGGTGTTGTAATTTGGGTACCACTGGTTGTGTATGTCTTACACTGTGTATTTGTGTGTGTTGATCAGTGGCTGCAGAAATGCTTCTGCAGACAAAAACAGTATTGTAAGTTGTGTGTCATGGATTTATATTTGTAGCTGCCGAAGCACAGGTCTTGCAGGGGCCTGTGCTTCTGTAGCCACAGGTGGGTACCTGGCACAGGGCCCAGAGGGCCTGCATTTCTGCATTTGTAGCCACATGGAAACACTGGGCCAGGAAGGTTCTGCACTTCTGCAGCCAGATGGACTCCTCACTTGCTGGATTTCTATCTGCAGCCAGAAGTGGGTGTGTATGTTTTGTAATTTCCATGTGCACCCAGGGATGTGTTTTGTGTCATCTGGAAACAGTTGTCTGTTGTTTGCCTTATCTCATAATGGCTGTCTGTGGTTGCTTGTGCGTTCATGTCCAGTTGCTGCATGCGGGGCTGGGGGTTTGGGGTTGGAAACCCTAATATCACATTTCTCTGCTTTTGTTGCTTTAAGCTGAACCCTAACTTGTGCATTAATGTACTTTTTTGCAATATATATATATATACATATATATATATATATATATATATATATATATATAACATACAGTAGCAGTGAATGTACTGTGCATCACTCACATACACAGGGTCAAAGAATAATAAAACAGAGCCACATTCTATTGGATGTGGGCTTTTGTCCTCCACCCTTGATCATGTCACATGAGAACCTTTTATTATCAATGCTGGACAAAGGCTCTTCCTTGTCATCACATTCAAAGACTCCAGCTGTGTCTGAATCCGTCTCCCTTCCTCCCTCACTTGGGTTTAAATTGGATCCTTTGTGCTAAAACAATGGTGTGCCTTGTCTGGGTGCTACAGAGGACAGCACCATTGTTCTCTGTCTCTCCTCCATCCTCCTCAACCCAGGCCACTGGATATTCTGCAACTAGTGCATCAGACATTGCCCCAGGATTATCACTGATGGCTTTTCTGAAAATTTTATCTTATTTATTCATCTTCCGAAATTTTGCCCACAGGGATCGTTCAGTTACAAGCCGCATCTCGTTTACATGGAGAGTTCAGGAGTGCGGTTATCACACTGTAATGCACACCCCATTGTTTCTTATTGCTTACATCTGTCTGGGGAGATTGTTAGTAAACTGGGAGAAAAGAAGAGGGCCCAGTATTGTTCATTGTGGGACACCTAACGTAACATCTCTCATATCAGAGCTGTGGCTGGCAAACATTTGGGGTGTGATCACCCCACCCACCGATACCACTCAAGCAGGAAAATGATCAAACATCATCCTGCAAAACTTATCCTGGAGAAGCTGGTGGTTGATGGGGCAGCCCTTGTAAAGTGGACATGGATTTGGTCCATTGCAGTACGGATATCGTCCATCACTTTCAGTAGAGCTGTGCAGGTGCTGTGACCTGACCTGATGCCAGATTTTACAGGGAGAAAATAATTTGTGAGTCATGGAACAGTAAAATACAAAGACAGAGAGATTTCTGGAGTAAGCTTTCAAGGAATATTGGCAACACTGAGAGAACTGGAATTGGTCTATAATCATATTGCCCCTTTTGTGCAATGAAAAAACTCTAATACAATTAGTTTTTTCTTGATCACTTGGAAATAATTCACTCAACGACAAATAAAAGACAAAACTACTTTCATTTCAAATCTCACATTTAAAAATAAAGCAGGATTCTGTAAAGAATAGAGTAGATCAGTTTTGTCCCAGTCCTGATGGTGTGACCATATCAGGGTTTAAGTATATTCTGTAAAGGGTGGATAAGGTCATAGTTTTGTTCCCAATCTTGATGGTGTGGCCTTATTAGTGGTGGTAGAATTTTATTTTTAAAGCAATTCCAGAACAAAGAACAATAGGTTTCGGGTGCCGAAACAATTCTTGGTTCTGGACAGTTAAGTCATTCTCTGGGCACTGAAGTAAGCAATGAGACACAGTAGTGTTATATTTGGGAGGGAGGCATCATCCTATATTGATAAAAGCACAGACTACAGAATCAGGAGATAGAGGTTCAAATCCTGATGGAGCAAACACTTACTGTGTGACTCACTGAACGATTTACTTTATCTACCTGTATGTGAGACTTCCCAGTTGGAACACCCTACAGCAAGTCTCACTTTAGACTTAGGCAGACATCCTACTGCCTCAGGAGTACATGTTCATGAAGAGTAGTTGAGAGCGGAGTCGGAGGCAGCCCTGGAAAGCGGGCTTCCTTTGAAGGACTTCACCCTTTGTGAAACCTGTCATTTTTCCCCATTTTAGCTCTGCACCCACCTCCTGAGTCTGGGAAGACCTTACCACTAGAATCAGGGGAGCAGTACTGTCAGTATGAGCTGTTTGCAACTCAGAGCTGTCCTACCCCGGGAGTCTAATAGAGCACTCACACAGCTACAACAACCTGTGAGGAAAGCAGCAGACATTGTTTGGTCACTGGCTTTCCCCCTATGAATAGTGGGTAGGTGAGTGGAGCTGTAACAGATCTCAGTGCTGGACACTGGTAGATGAGTGGAGTTGTGACAAGTCTCAGTGCTGGACACTGACAGGTGAGTGAAGCTGTAACAGGTCTCAGCGCTGGACACTGGTAGGTGAGTGGAGTTGTGACAAGTCTCAGTGCTGGACACTGACAGGTGAGTGGAGCCTTGACAATTCTCAGTGCTGGACACTGACAGGTCAGTGGAGTTGTGTCAAATCTCAGTGCTGGACAGTGACATATGAGTGAAGCTGTAACAGGTCTCAGCTCTGTACACTGGTAGGTGAGTGGAGCTGTAACAGGTCTCAGCTCTGTACACTGATAGGTGAGTGGAGTTGTGACATGTCTCAGTGCTGGACACTGACAGGTGAATGGAGTTGTGACAAGTTTTAGTGCTGGACACTGATAGGCAAGTGAAGTTGTAACAGGTCTCACTGCTGGACACTGGTAGGTGAGTGGAGTTGTGACAAGTCTCAGCACTGGACATTGGTAGGCAAGTGGAGCTGTAACAGGTCTCAGCGCTGGACACTGGTAGGTGAGTTGAGTTGTGACAAGTCTCAGTGCTGGACACTGGCAGGTGAGTGAAGCTATAACAGGTCTTAGTACTAGACATTGATAGATGAGTGGAGCTGCGACAAGTCTCAGTGCTGGACACTGACAGATGAGTGGAGTTGTGACAAGTCTCAGTGCTGGACACTGACAGGTGAGTGAAGCTATAACAGATCTTAGCACTGGAAACTGGTAGGTGAGTGGAGCTGTAACAGGTCTGAGCACTGGACACTGGAAGGTGAGTGGAGGTGAGTGAAGCTCTAACAAGTCTCTGTGCTGGACACTGACGGTGAGTGAAGCTGTAACAAGTCTCAGTGCTGGTCACTGATAGGTGAGTGGAGTTGTGACAAGTCTCAGTGCTGGACACTGACAGGTGAGTGAAGCTGTAACAGGTCTCAGTGCTGGACACTGATAGCTGAGTGAAGCTGTGACAGGTCTCAGTGCGGGACACTGATAGGTGAGTGGAGTTGTAACAGGTCTCAGCGCTGGACACTGATATGTGAGTGGAGCTGTAACAGGTCTCAGTGCTGGACACTGATAGGTGAGTGGAGCTGTTACAGGTATCAGCACTGGACAGTGATAGGTGAGTAGAGCTGTAACAGGTATCAGTGCTAGACAGTGATAGGTGAGTAGAGCTGTAACAGGTCTCAGCACTGGACACTGCTCAGTGTATGAGCTCTAACAGGTCTCAGCACTGGACACTGAGAGGTGAGTGGAGCAGTAACCAGTCTCAGCACTGGACACTGATAGGTGAGTGGAGCTGTAACAGGTCTCAGCACTGGACACTGGTAGCTGAGTGGAGCTGTTACATGTCTCAGTGCTAGACACCTGTAGATGAGTAGAAGTGTAACAGGTCTCAGAACTGGACACTGATAGGTGAGTGGAGCTGTAACAGGTCTCAGAACTGGACACTGATAGGTGAGTGGAGCTGTAACAGGACTACGTGCTGGACACCTGTACTTGAGTGGAGGTGTAACAGGTCTCAGAATTTGACACTGATAGGTGAGTGGAGCTGTAATACGTCTCAGTGCTGGACACCTATAGGTGAGTGGAGCTGTATTTGATCTTAGTGCTGGACTCTGGTAGGTTAGAGGAGCTGTAACGGGTCTCAGGGCTGCTGTAATCCCTTCTCTGATGACCTTCTTTGCTGTTGTTATGCACCATATGATAATCTCAGCTGGAGGAGGCAGATTCTTAAAAAAAAAGAAAACAACAGCACAGCAGAAATAGGAGGGAAATTCCACATTTTTAGCTCCAAGACAAGAACTAGTGTTATGGCCTCGCCCCGCGCTACAGGAATTCTTTACCGCCTCGCTGCTTGCCAATGGAATTCTGTAGGATGGGAATGCTGCCTTGAAATTCTGCAGATTGCTATACAACCACACATTTGAACCATAAACTGCTAGGTCACAATTTATTTTGGGACAGATCTGATGCCTAATTTTTCTGGCCTGGACTGAAATGTGTAAACCATGAACAATAAAACATCAGAGGTAGCAAATGTTATCATTAGTCTAGTGAAACTACACTGTTCCTGGGCTGTGAATAAACAGTGGGCTTCAGTCTCCAGTTATATTAGTTCCTCACCTTTCACCAGCACCAAATATATGACAGTGTGAGGGGAAACCTGCACTGTACCTCTCCCACACTGTGCCTGTCCATGTGGATAAACAGGGAGGCTTCAGTCTCCAGTGCTGTCAGTCCCTCACCTTTCACCAGTACTAAATACATCACAGTGTGTGGGGAAGCCTGTACTGTACCTGTCCCTGTAGATAAACAGAGGGCTGCAGTCTCCAGTGCTGTCAGTCCCTCACCTTTCACCAGCACTAAATACATCACCGTGTATGGAAAAGCCTGCACTGCACTATACCTGACCCACACTGTACCTGCCCCTGTGGATAAACAGAGGGCTTCAGTCTCCAGTGCTGTCAGTTCCTCACCTTTCACCAGCACTACATACATCACAGTGTAGGGAAGCCTGCAGTGTTTCTGCCCCCACACTGTACCTGTCCCTGTGGATAAACAGTGGGCTTCAGTCTCCAGTGCTGTCATTCCCTCTTCTTTCACCAGCACTAAATACATCACAGAGTGTGAGGAAGCCTGCACTGTGCCTGTCCCTGTGGATAAACAGAGGGCTGCAGTCTCCAGTACTGTCAGTCCCTCGCCTTTCATCAGCACTAAATACGTCACAGTGTGGGGAAGCCTGCACTGTACCTGCCCTGTGCTGTACCTGTCCCTGTGGATACACAGAGGGCTTCAGTCTGCAGTGCTGCCAATCCCTCACCTTTCATCAGAACTAAATGCATCACAGTGTGAAGAAGCCTGCACCGTGTCTGCCAGGCACTGTACCTGCCATGCCCTTTATCTACCTCTATCTGTATATAAGAGTTTCAGCCTCCAGTACTATGTCTCTCACCTTTCACAGCACTAAATATATCACAGTGTAAGGGAAGACCTGCACTGTACCTGCCCCACACTGTACCTGTCCCTGATGCTGTGGAGACACAGACGGCTTCAGTCTGCAGTGCTGTCAATCACTTTTCACCAGCACACAATACATCACAGTATGAGTGGGGAAGCCTGCACTGTCCCTGCTCCACACCATTTCTGTCTCTACTGATAAAAAGAGGATTTCCTTCTCCCATGCTGTCAGTCACCCCCTTTTAGCAGCGCTAAATATAGCACTGTATGTGGGGAACCCTGCACTGTGCCTGCCACTCAATGTATCTTTCCCTGTTGATAAATTAAGGGCTTTTGTCTCCAGTGCTGTCAAAACCTCACATTTCACCAACACTAAATACATCACTGTGTGTGGGAAAGTCCGCACTGTACTTGCTCCACACAGTATCTGTCCCTGTGTATAAACAGAGGGCTTCAGTCTCCAGTGCTGTCAGTCCCTCACCTTTCACCAGCACTAAATCCATCACAGTGTGGGAAAGCCTACACTGTACCAGCGCCACTTTGTGCCTGTCACTGTGGATTTACAGAGGGCTTCAGTCCCCGGTGCTGTCAGTCCCTCACCTTTAACCAGCACTAAATACATCACCGTGTGTGGGAAAGTCCGCATTGTACTTGCCCCACACAGTACCTGTCCCTGTGGATAAACAGAGGGCTTCAGTCCCCAGTGCTGTCAGTCCCTCACCTTTCACCTGCAACAAATACATCGCAGTGTGGAGAAGCCTACACTGTACCTGTCCCACACTGTACCTATCTCTGTGGATTTATTTATTTTTGTTGACCAGGTAAGTGCACTAGATACAGAGATGCATATTTTCAGGCACGACCCGGGAAAGTATAAAGCAAAAAACAGTACAAATACATAGTGCAGAGAAGCTCACAGTTACAAATAGAAGTAAGGACAGTAAACCCGGAAAACAAATGAGACTGGAGATACATTTACACAACAGTAAGAGTATCATAAACAACATTAGGAAATACACTAGGGCTTCAGTTTCCAGTGCTGTCAGTCCCTCACCTGTTACCAGCACTAAATACATCATGATGTGTGGGGAAGCTAGCACTCTAACTGCCCCACATTGTACATGCCCCATACTATACGTGTTTCGGCAGATAAACAGTAGTTTTGAGCCTGAAGCACTATCAATACCTCACCTTTCAGCAACACTAAATCCCACAAAAGTACTAAAATTATTAAAACTGAAATACACTTACCCAATACAGAAAAAAGTACTAGGGAACCAATGGAGTTTCTCAGGGCAGGGATACTCTTTGCAGCCATTGTTATTTTCACCAAATTCTGATCAAATAACGAGACTTGAAACACAGCCCCCAGGAGTCACAGAGGCTGGGGAACTGAAAAGCAAAGGCACCGCCTTGGGGTGGATATATAACAGGTCTTCACAACGCCCACTTCTCACACCATTCTGAGCACGGAGCCAATCAGTATGTAGAAATCTGCCTCATAAAGCAAGCAATAATCGAAGGCACGCTACCGTACATATTAATCAGGAAAAGTCTGCACATTGTAGGGGATGTTTTTGATGGGTGGCCAGGAAAAAATTCCATTGTTCTCTGGAGTGCTGGAGAGTGACATCCCAGCCGCACCATGAGGGGATGATAATAATGATTGCAAACTGACCAAGAAAACAAAGATGTGGTCTGTTGGAGCTTGTGAAGGACCTAGTATGCATGTCGTCTTCGTGGGAGCAAGATGAAGGTTTAGGCAAAATGAAAAGGTTCAACTAGAGATTATTTAAAGGGAACAGCCTAAAAGTGTTTGCTAGAGATTATTGAAAGGGAACAACCTGAGTGTTCACTAGAGATTATTTATTTATTTATTTAAGAGTTTTACCAGGAAGGCATACTGAATGGAGTACCGCTCAATTTCATATGCGTCCTGGGGACAAATACAATGTGAGGCAAACAAAATAGCATAGGACATTAAGAGATGATAGGTGCAGGCAATATAGTAGCAAGGTTACAACACAATTCAGGGAATAATATGGTACAGGGTGAAAATGCATTTATAATAAGAGTTATGACATCTGAAGGCAGATCTTGTTAAAGTAATGATATTGGGTGCAGCTGAGCAACCAATACAGCCCTGACTGTGGGACCAACAGGGAAAGGAGGCAAGGGGGTAACTGAGTATGGGAGGTTCTGCAGTGGAACTGAGTAAGCCAAAGGGAGGAGCTGTCATAAGGCTGTGAATGTGTTAGGCACATGAGCAGATGGTGGAGAAATGTGCAGCAGACAGTAAGCCATTTAGGTTCTGTGAAGGTGCAGGTGTCGAATGTTCGGAGGAAGGGAGGGAGTTCCAAAGCTTAAGCATGCAGTAGCTGAATACCGCCTGATCCAATGAGGAGGACCTATGTGGTATATAAAGGAGTCTAGAGTCATTTGTCCTGAGCTCATAAACTAGGGATGGTTGAGCTGACAGGGCAGAGGAGAGGTAGGGAGGCAAAGCGTGGGTCCAGTACTTGGCAGTGAAGCATGTGCAGTGTGAAGATCTATGGTCCTGAAGGGAGGGTAGACCTAGACAATGGTAGAGGGAGTAGTGATGGATGGAGTAGGGACAGTCAAGAGTAAAATGACAAAAGGAGTGGAATGGGGGTCCAGGCTGGTCAGGGAGGACTTGGGGCAGCACTGTAGACTACATCACTATAATCAAAAATTGGCAGTTATCATTTTCTGTACTAAGGCACGGTGAGCTGGCAACGGGATGTAGCTATGATTGCGATAGAGGGCACCCAGTTTTGGATGGAGTTTTTTATGAATGGTATTGATGTGTACAGAAAAATCAAGGTGCTGGTCTATCAAGACCCCCAGGTATCTGAAGGAAGGGCAGGTCTCCAGTAAAGCCCCATCCAGGGTGTGCAACATCGGGGGTGAGGGGAGCCGAGAGAGTCTCTGCCTTGAGTTGAAGGTCATGGAGACTGTCTTCTTGGCACCGAGGTGAAGCTGGTTGGAGCGAAACCAGAGCTGGACAATGTTGAAGTCCTGCTGAAGTCTAGTTGCCACATCCCTAGAAAATGGGCCTGATGTGTATAGCACAGTGTTGTCTGCATACATGTGAATGGAAGTTTGGGGGCACATGGAAGGTAGGTCATTTAGAAAGATAGAGAACAGGAGAGCCCTACAACAGAACCCTGCGGAACTCCTGAGGTGACGGGGAGGGGGTCAGAGGTGGAGTTACCTGCATCCGGCCAACCAGGTAGGAGTGGAACCAGGTAGTGGCCAATTGTGAGAGACCTGTGCTGGCAAGCTTGACCAGGAGGAGGGAGTGGGATACTGTGTCGAACACCTTCACTAGATCAACAAAGATAGCTGAGGTGATGTTCCTTTTATCCATAGCGAGGGGATGGAATCTGTGAGCCTCAGAAGGAAGGTGGTGGAGGAGTGTGATTTTCTGAAACCAGACAGGGAAGGGGTGTAGATGGAGGAGGAGTCAAGGAAGGTAGAGAGTTGGGAACAGCCTCAAAGTGTTCACTAGAGATTATTTAAAGGGAAAAGCCTCAAAGTGATCACTGGAGATTATTTAAAGGGAACAGCTGCAAAGAATTTACCAGAGACTGGAAAACCAAAAAAATAAAATACTTTTCTCCTTCTTTTTAATATTATTTTAATATTTATTCCCAATTCCCTGGCTAAAGGTTCCCCCTCCCACTCGCTCTGCCATCATTTATATGTTGGCTCTATCTCCCCGGGCTGAATCCTGATGCCCGCCTAATGGAGTAGTTACAAATGTCCACTTGTTCTCCTAGTCCATTTAATTTTTCCTTCCATACCCCCAGTGTCGTCTTTGCCCATGGGTTCTGTATTTGTTTAAACTCATTTGGGTTAATGAGTTAAATGCTTACGCCCCTAACAGGTAATTGTCCTCCTACTGCTCCCAGGTTGGTGTACCCTTACCTCCAAAACAGGCCAGTAGGTGTTGTATCTGACACACTTGAAAGTACACCTGCAGTCTGGGAACTCCCAAGCTAACCTTACCACTGTCCAATATCAGAGCAGTAACATTTTTCATACTCCCCAGTTATTTCCCTATGCTGGTAGTATATTATCCCTGAGGCTACTCTGGAGTGTAATTTGGGTATATGCCTATCCACCTCCCCTTTTATTTAATCTGAACACGAGCAAACAACTTGCTCTATTTCGAGATTAAAAGTATTTCTGATTAAGGAAGCACAAGTGCAACTCTACTTTACTTTGTAGCAAGGAGTTGCATTTGGTTCTGACTGCCTGTAGTTATGCCAGTGCCTCCTGGTTACCTGAAGATATGAGTTCCCCTTCTAACTGCTCCACCTTTTTGATGAGGTTATTCTGTATCTTTTTTTTGTTTTGTGTAACCTCCCCTACAAATGGGGGTTCCCAAAATGTCTTCCTTGAGCTTGCCTAAATGCTCAGTGCCAGGCTGGTGTCCTGCGTTTTAGCAGTTTAAATGTGATTGCCAGAGAGTGCCTGTATAGCCTCTGTGTACTGTCTCTTTAAGAGCTGCCTGACTTGCAGTCATAAGTAATCTGAGAGAGAGCTCTGGTGAAAGATGTGACTATTTGCTGAAAATCATTTAGAGTGATAATGATAATGTAGTTTGCCTAACCTGCCTTCTTTGCAGCAAGGACTGTTTTGTTTATCTCCGCTATCTTTGTCCTGGACTGCCGAATTGGACCAATCAGTACTGGTGGGACCTAAAATGGAGCCAGACTACAGGAGCTGTCTGGAGTCAAAATCTGTAGGAACTGTAATTTTGGGCTTTTGGTGCCTTTTTGCACCTGAAGGGGTAGCCTTTGTTATGACTGACAGACAGATCAGCCAACTGAACCTTTTGGATTCTGGGGAAAGTCCCAGGCTTGCTGGCAGTTGAGTCAGATCTAAGTTGGGAGCTGAAGAAGCAACAGCTTGAGACAGTCAAGCAGCCATCTGAGTAGTTTTACGCAGGAGAACTGTGGAAAGGCCTGAGTTGTGGCCTGCATGTCTGCCTGCTGCCCCAGAGAGGGAGAGAAGAGAATTATTTCGGACTGAATCCAAGTTTGTGAGAACGAAGTAAGCCACTGATTTTTTACCAGGCTCATACCTGAAGAAGACCAAAGATTTTCTTGAATGCGATCGGCCTGTCAGGATTTCCAGCTGGTTTTCAATCCCCAGTTTGTGCAGAGACTTTGCGATCGTGACCGGAGAGCGGTTTGCCTGGTACAGTAGAATTTTCTTACATGTAAATGTGCTGTGAGTTGTTAGTGGGTTGTGATTTGGTTCCCCACTGTATGAACTGTGTTCTGCTTGCTGGAAGCTGTATCCAGACCAAAACGGACTGTATCTGAATTTGTCTCCATTTGGCCGGGGACTTGCCACACTGGCCCAGCCAGACTACCCGCTGCACAGAGAAAGCCATCAATGAGTGACCTGCCTGGGGATTGGCCCCCTGCTCCACGCTTGAACAGGAACGACGCCTCGGTGATTCGTGTAGGCCCTGCTTCTCCTGGCACTCCAGATTAACCACCTGCTGTCTCAATTTTCATCCAGCCTGTGTCCATTCTTGGGTATTGTGAGTAATCATCAGGGTAGCTCCCTGCAACAACAGCCTAATCTAAAAGTGTGTCATCTGATTGTCTTGTTGTTTTCTTTTCACGAACTGAGCCCTCCGGCTCCGGATTACAAATAGTGTGTGTTGTGCATGTTGTTTTCTTCTATCACAGGGCCCCAACCAGCCGCAACGTTCCTGGCTAGCTCTCCGTTCTCCATCTGGGTACCCAGAGTATGTGACTGTTTATGAACCCTGAAGTGCATGCATAACTGTTTGATTGATATAGCCTTTAAGCAAATTAACCTGATTACGCCCTTCCCTTGTTCGAGTCCCTTAAATAAATGAGCTCTAACTCTTTTTTGCATTTACCCTGACTGTGGTTCCAGTTTGTGCAAGAGTACTGTACTGCTGTTATTTGCTGTGTATAACCTTGTTTTACAGGGAGTCTCCAGGGCCGGGCCAGAGGAAAGCCCTGGTGGTAAGTGCAAACAGTGTGGGTACTTGTGTGGTGTATCAGGGGTATTGTGAAAGTGATTATTGTGTATTGTTCTGGCCACTAGTAAGGAAAGTGGGGGGTTACAGTGTCCCAGAGGGCTCTGCCCAGGTTAGCTTGACCACTACCAACCCCCCAACCTCCGGGTGGAGGCACCCATTTCAGAACTCAGGCCACTTAACCTGCTACTAGACAAGTAGGCAGGGGTAGTAGCCCTTGGGATAGTGCCACCTAGGGGTTACATTTGTGAATGGCATGAGATTGTGCGGCTTCTTAATACAGCTTTAAGGCCATCCTAGATATATTTTGGGGAATAACCACATTCCTTGTGTCACGCTAAGTATGCTTGAATTTCAGCCTTGCTCTGAAATTCTCATAATTTAAAAGGTTGGTATTAAACCTCCAGGAGGAATCCCTGCCAAGATCGGGGCATGATCTGATAGTGTGGTGGGCAAGATGTCACAGTCGTACATTAGTGACAGATGTGCCCTAGATAAGTAGAATCTGTCTATTCTTGAGTAAAATTTGTTTGTAGGGGAGTAAAAAGTGTACTTCTTGGTTCATGGGTTCAGCTTCCTCCACAAATCCATTAAATCAAACTCCCCTCTTAGATCCTTCAGGACCTTCTCTGTTGTTTCTTTACAAGATTTTGTTCTTGAGGAGCAATCTACCTTGGGCCCTCCACTACATTCCAGTCACCCCCAAGTAGAAGCAGGCCTGGGGCGAGTGCATTTCTTGAAACACTTTTCCACAAAAGGTTGAGGTTGCAGGCATGGAGCTATAAATGCTGATAATATGTAGCATCTGGGTAGCCAATTGTAAAGTGACATAGGCTAGCCTATCTTCCCTGTCTGAAAACTGGGTAGCAGTTTTCCAGGGGAGTCCCTTCTAATCAAGATGGCTACCCCAGCTATGTTGCTTGAGTTATTAGAGGCAGTGCTCTCCGAGTCTGCCCAACTTCTCCTGACTTTTAGGTGTTCATTCAAACTGAACCAGGTCTCTTGAAGAAGAGCTACATCACAGTGTGCTCCCTTCAAGTCTTGCAGTACCCTGGCCTGCTTTACTACTGACCCAATTCCCTTAACATTATAGGAAAAAATATTAAATTAGTCCCCATTTATTCTAAATAATGGAATTCCTCATTGAGTCATTGTAACCATCTGTCCCCTTAATTCACTAGTGTTCTCTTCCTAAGGAGAAGCTATTGGATTTTTTTCATCTGATGGTACCACCCTTCTTGATGGGTAGTTCTGTGTTTGTGCCCAAATCTGAGGAGGAAGACGGTTTAAAGGTAAATCGCCTTTAGTCCACTCTCTGGCTAACTCTAAATAGTGAAACATTCTAGCTGTACAATACACGTGACAACACAATGGATATTTAAGAACACATTCAAAAACTTTAAATAGTAACAGTGCACCATAACGTGAACTCAACTACAGCCAATGTGAGCTGTGCAAGATGCCCCCGCGGCCTCCATTCCCCTTACTCTGGAATGAGGGGAGCCCTTAAGGTGCACAGATGAGCCTAGAAGCTTGTGGAGTGAAATCCCTCCCTTTTAAAGGTCAGCCCCAAGCAAGGGCTCCTAGCCTATGTAAGAGATGTTGCATGGTGCTAGCCCTTCGAGATGTATGTACACTCTGTTTGCTGTAATGGGTAGCAAAAGAAAGACCGTACAACAAAGGAACTGCTAGTGCTGGCTGCTGCCCGTTCCTCTTCTTAAACTGCTAATTTACCTTGTGTTCACATTTAACATTCTGTGAGACAGTGGTGGTTCCCCTTTTTGAGAGTGTGTTACCACAGTGTGGTAGTCAAGGAGAGTATCTCTGAGGGTCCTTCAAGAGTTGCCCAGCACAAGTCTGTCTCACTGGTTGCACATTTGATAGAACAGTGCATTATCCAACCCATCTCCTACCCATCCTCAAATTAGATTTCAGTCCTGAACTCATATAGTAAATATATCCAGTATGCCAGCCACATCTGATTACCCATATCCCTCCCCCACCCCCAGGCCCAGGTCCCCAACTGAACATGCACCACAAAGTGATAAGGTTGTCCCCCCCCCCAAGCTCAACAGATTCGCACCATTAGGTAAAGTTTAGTATTTAATGAGACCCCTTATAAAACTGATCATTCTTTTGGAACCCCTCAAAATGAATGGTATACCAAAAGGTATTCACCCTGTCCTTCCTGCCTCCTTCCTGTAGTGGAACCCTCACTTTGTAATGCCTGTAGTTCTCTGTGATAATACAGTAATTCTTCTGGAGTTCTTTCAGTGAGATTATGCATCTGGGTCACGGCTTTTACCAGACCTTTAACTCCCAGCTCATCTTTTGCAGAGCGCTTACCCAAAGTCAACTGCTGGTCAAAATTATTCGCCACCTGCCAAGATGTGAAGAAGGAAGAAAGCATCTAAAGAGGGTAACAGACCCCACTGTCTTACCCCACTCTTCCTGCCAGAATGTTCCCAAATCTGGTACAGTCAACAAAGTTAGCTTGTGATGCCAGTTGCAGGAAAAGTCTTTCTGCTGAAGCAGCAGCTCATGCTCTCTAATTGGACGGGTGTGAAATAGTTGGAGCAAGTCATTCAAGCCTCAGGGTGCTACCTGCTAAAGTCTGTCACTCAGGAAATATGAGTAGGGCAGTCAGGGAGCCTTAAATAAAATACATGGCATTTTACCTCTTGGTGCTATGCCGGGTCCTCTGGGCAATCGCTGGTCATATCAGGTCTGTGGCTCTCATCAATTTAGCAAGGCAGCATCTCCAGATCAGTATCCTCCTCAGGTGGTGCTCCACTTCCGCCCTTTGCACAACTTTTTCAAATCCTTGTGCAGCTCCACAGGAGGCCCTTGAGGGCCCTTCCCTGCTCTGTTTGGTTGTTCCTTAGCCTCTACCCTTGCTCATCAACACCCAGACCATTTGTTGCCCATCCTGCCTTGTAGGCTCCAGTAGATCTGGCATGGGGTTCTGCAGTAACGCCAGCAGTTTGATGGCCTGCAGCAGGGACCCCTACATTTTCACCCCGGTTCCTCATTGACAACAAGCTTGGTGGGATATCTAATCTGTGCCTTCATTTGTTTTTCTTTCAATTCTTTTATGATATCAAAAGCATGGTTTTGTTTCCTTATCATTTCTGGTGGGAAGTCTTGGTCTACAAAGACCTGCTTCTGGCTAATATGTAAATCTTTTTAGCCCAAGCCTTGCTCATCACTTCTGCTTTCACCAGATATTTAAGGCACTTCACCACTATGGACCTTGCTGGGGCCTCTGGTTTGGGTTTCTGCCCCAAGAGAATGGTGGACTTGTTCTATTTCAGTTGAAAAGTCTGTCGCCTAATTTATTTTTTGTTGGAACCATGTAGTGATGAATGAATTTACATTAGGGTGTTCAACATCCTCTAGGAAGCCAAACAGGTGCAGGTTCTTTCACTGAGCTCTGGCCGTTGCATTATTGGCTCTGTCAGTGAGTTCTAGTTCCTGCTTGCAGAGGTACAGAACTGCACTGCTCACACTGTCAGTCTCCTCATGCAGCTCTGTTATGGCATCTGCCACCGACAATGTTCGCTGCTCCAGTTTATGGAAATCTCTCTATATCTCTGCCACTTTTGCATTGATTCTTTGCCAGGTCTTCAAAATCAGGGCAGTACTAGATCTTTCAAATGGCAGACCAACGTTTGAGCCAATATCATCGTCATCCTTGGCCCCCAAGTCTAGCATGTAGTTGGAGGCACTCGAGGATGACTTGAGAGACCTCCCACAAGTCCAGCGCTATGCTGAATGGATCTCCTACTTTGTGTAGGGCCCAAACCAGCTACAGATCTGGCACTGTAGCACACAAGTTTTCTACTTTGAATCCCTGATAGGTTTGCTATTTCATCTAGAACCATAAGGCCTTAATCAAAGCAGATTACAGATCCTGCGCTGTACTTGATTGGTCTGCTGTTCATGTAGATCCTACAGGGTCCTGCACAATATATGCCGATGATGCAGTCCTAGTCGCCTCACACCCCGACCCACTCACCCTCCAGAGCTCCCTGCAACTCTCCTTCAGCCAAGCTGAAAAATGGTTCCTCGACCATCGTCTGGTTCTGAACCTCAAGAAGACAAAATCTATGATCTTTGCACACTGACAAAGTAACTCCAAAAATGCTCCCCTTTGCATCATTCCCAGCACCCTCCACCCCCTTGAGCAGGTATCAACATACAAATACCTGGGCATCACCTTTGACTCGGCTTTCTCCTTCCATGCCCATGTCAGTGCTTTGTCCTCTGCCATGAATGCCCAGATTGGACTCCTTTACCGTCACAAAGACTGCCTCCCCGAGTTCCCCCTATGGCTGGCTATCACTTCCTCCATCCTGTCTTTGATTGACTATGGACTCCCCACCTATGCAGCCGCTTACCCCACTGCCCTCACCAAAGTCCAGACCTCTATCAACAAAGCCTGCAGGCTCCTGACCAGTGTCCCCAGCAGAACTCACACATGCCAGCTCTACTCCACCTCAAACATACTCAATCTTGAAGAACGCCTGCAATATCACACCTGTATACTGGCTAAAAAGGCTCTACTTGGGCTATGCCCACCAGGAGTCTCCACACAGCTTCTACGGGCCTCCCACTCGGTCGCCCACCCGTAATACTACCAAAGCCACCTTCCAGGTGCCTAGAGCCAGGACCTCACTCGCCCAAAGGTCCTTTCACCACAGAGCACCATCCTGGTATAACTTCCCCCCCACGCACATCACAAACATCTCCAAAATTGGCCCCTTCAAAAGCGCCCTACGCAAACACCTCACTAGCACTTGGAGCTGTATATGCCTATCATAGGGCTTTCCGAGAGCGTCTTTCAAAACCAACCTGTCCCTATAGTATTACGTATGCACTAGTTTTCTCGATTAGCCTGTTTTCAGTCTGTACACCACACACTGTATCTTGTGTGACCCACTGGGACCCCAAATGACTTATTTTTTGTGTGCTGTTCTGCAGCTTGCCTATTTTTACTTGCTCTTTGAAATGCCTGCTATGTATGCTGTTTGTATGTCACCTGTACTGTTCCCCACTGTCTTGCTTCACAAATATATTGTCTCCCCTCCCTGCGACGAGGTGCCTTTGTAAATTAGTCTTTGACTCAAAGGTTTGTAAATCTGATATATGAATTAAATAAATAAAATAAAATAAACAATGCAAACCACAGATCCAGTGCTGTGCTTGATGGGTCTCTTTCTTCATGCAGGACCTACGGGGCCCTGCATGAGGCAAGCTACAGATCCAGTACTGCACTTGATGGGTCTGCTGTTTCATGCAAGCCCTACAGGGCCCTGCATAAGGCAAACTGCAGATCTGGCACTGTGCTTGATGGGTCTGCTGTTTCATGCAGGTCCTACGGGGCCCTGCATAAGGCAAACTACAGATCCGGCACTGCACTTGATGGGTCTGCTGTTTTGTGCAGGAACTACAGGGCCCTGTGTAATGCAAGGTACAGCTCCTATGCTGTACCTGATTGGTCTGCTGTTTTATGCAGGATCTGCAGGGACTTGCACAAGACAAACTACTGATCTGGTGCTGCATTTGATGGGTCTTCTTTTTAAGGCTGGACCTATGGGGCCCTGCACAAGGCAAGCCACAGATCCAGCACTGCGCTTGATGGCTCTGCTTTTTCATGCAGAACCTACAGGGCCCTGCATAAGGCAAACTGCAGATCTGGTGCTGTGCTTGATGGGTCTGCTGTTTCATGCAGGACCTACAGAGCCTTACAATAGGCAAATGACAGATCCAGCACTGCACTTTATGGGTCTGCTGTTTCATGTAGAACCTGCAGGGTCCTGCACAAGGCAAACTACAGATCTGGCTCTGTGCTTGATGGGTCTGTTGCTTTGCGCAGGACCTACTGAGCCCTGTGTGAAGCATGTTACAGGTCCTACACTGTACCTGATTGGTCTGCTGTGCCATGCAAGACCTACAGGGCACTGCACAATACAAGCTACATATCCAGCACTGCACTTTATGGGTCTGCTGCATTGTGCTGGACCTACAGGATGGGCCCTGCATGAGGCAAGCTTTATATCCAGCACTGTGCTTGATAGGTCTGCTGCTGTGCGCTGGACCTACAGAGCCCTGATCAAAGCAGTTTACAGGTCCTGCACTGTATCTGACTGGTCTGCTGTTTTATGCAGGACCTACATGGCCCTGCATGAGGTGAGCTACAGATCCACCACTGCGCTTGCTGGATCTTCAGTACCATGCAGGACCTACAGGGTCCTGCATAATGCAAACTACAGATCTGGTGTTGTGCTTGATGGGTCTGCTGTTTCATGCAGGATCTATAGGACCCTGCATAAGGCAAACTACAGATCCGGCACTGCACGTCATAGGTCTGCTGTTTCATGCAGGACCTACAGAGTCTTGCACAAAGCAAACTACAGATATGGCACTGTGCTTGATGGGTCTGCTGCTTTGTGCAGGTCCTACAGGGCCCTGCATGAAGCATGTTACAGGTCTTACACTGTACCTGACTGATCTGCTGTTTCACGCAGGTCCTACAGGACCCTGCACGAGGCCAGCTACATATCCAGCACTGGGCTTGATGGGCCTGCTGCTTTGTGCTTGATCTGCTATACAGGGAGGGCCCTGCATGATGCAAGCTACAAGTCTGGCACTGTGCTTGATGAGTCTGCTGCTTTGTGCTAGACCTAAAGGGCTCTGTATGAAGCATGTTACAGGTCCTACTCTGTACCTGATTAGTCTGCTGTTTCATGCAGGATCTACAGGGTCCTGCGTGAAACAAGCTACATATCCGGCACTGTGCTTGATGGGTCAGCTACTTTGTGCTGGACCTAGAGGGCTCTGTGCAAGGCATGTGACAGGTCCTATGTTGTACCTGACTGGTCTGCTGTTTCATGCATGATCTACAGGGTCCTGCACAAAACAAGCTACAGGTCCAGCGCTGTGATCAATGGTTACAGCTCAACTGTTATTTGAAAAAAATTATGCCTCATCTGCTGTTTTGTACAAAGTAAATTACAACTCATCTACTACTCTGTGCAGGGCACATGGGGCTTTGTGTGAAGCAAGTTATTTATTTATTGTACTTTTTCCCTTGCAGTCCTGACCTGTCCCCATCACTTCTACCCACTCAGTCAGCCCAATCACCTGCCTTCCTCGAGACTTACCTCTTTTGTGTTCCTCCCTGGCTTAGTACTGAGGGAGAGGCCATACTACCCCAGCAGATTTAGAATCTGGTGTTGGTAGAGCACTGCGGTTGGTGGCGGGGGGGAGCCTGCAGTGAGTGTGGGTGCCATCTCTGCTGTGGTTAGGGTTGCTTTCATTTCCCTAACCCAGTGTCCCTTGATGCTAGTGGAGCACTTTTCCATGCATGTGCACACTGATGTATCCCACATGCGTCCAAAGCGCATCAGTGTTCACCTTCCCTGATCCTTGACTCCTCCCTGCACCACCATCTGCGGTCACCTGTGTGGCAGTACAGCAGAAGAGACCAGAGCCTTCCCTCAGTCAGATGGAGAGTATGCTGTGGGATGCTCAGCCAGCTTCTCCTGTCTGGCCGTCTAATGATCCAGGCTAGTTCCCGAACCCAGGTTGTTAGTGTCGCAAGTGGTAGCACTATGGCCCTTCCAGCAGGCTAGCTCTGCACAAAGTAAGTTATACATCTGGCACTGTAATTTCTCAAAAAGTAAGAATGTCCATTGGAGAAACTTTGTTAATGCATACCATAGGGTTACAAACCCAGCAAAGTCAGGAAATGTGAGACTAGGACACGTAACTCAAATACCCCCTCCCCTTCTCCCTCCTCTTCCTCATGGCCTTCGTTACCTACAGAGTACAAATACCCTAGGTAGTGTGATAATTAGTTCCTGTAATATTACAGGGGAGGTAACATTTTATCTATAGAGTCAGAGTACAAATACCCAGAGCTATGTTGTAACTAGTTCCTGAAATATTACAGGGATGGTAACATTTTATCTACAGTATCAGAGTACAAATACCCAGAGCAGTGTTGTAACTAGTTCCTGAAACACTACAGGGATGGTAACATTTTATCTATAGAGTCAGAATACAAATACCCCAGAGCAGTGTTGTAACTAGTTTAGATGGTAAAATGTTACCTATAGTGTCAGAAAACAAATACTCAGAGCAGTGTTGTAACTAGTTCCTGTAATATTACAGGGATGGTAGCATTTTACCCACAGTGTCAGAGTACACATACCCAGAGCTGTGTTGTAACTAGTACCTGTAATATTACAGGGGAGGTAACATTTTACCTACAGTGTCAGAGTACACATACCCAGAGCTATGTTGTAACTAGTTCCTGTAATATTACATGGATGGTAACATTTTATCTATGGAGTCAGAGTACAAATACCCAGAGCAGTGTTGTAATTAGTTCCTGAAATATTACAGGGATGGTAACATTTTATCTATAGTTACAGAGTATAAATAAATAGAGTAATGTGGTAACTAGTTCCTGTAATATTAAAGGAATGGTAATATTTTATCTATAGTGTTAACAAACAAATACCCAGAGCATTGTTGTAACTAGTTCCTATAATATTATGGGGATGGTACCATTTTATATACAGTGTCAGAGTACATATACCCAGAGCAGTGTGGTAATTAGTTCCTGTAATATTACAGGGGTGGTTGTCACAGTGTGTGGGAATAAGCATCAGACAAGGCAAATTTACAGGTTTAAAACACACTGTGGTGTGATATTTATTTTCAAAAGTTTGAAAAATAATAAATGAAAACACATAAATTGCAAAGAAAATCACTACTTAACATCAGTAGTTTCTCACATAATACAGTCCTGGATCTTAGAGTTCCTAAGACCCTTTTCATCTGCATTCAACAGCTTGTGTACAGTAGCAGTAGAACTTCTCTCCTCTCTCTCAGGGCTGAGCCCCACTGGACTGAACTGAAGTGAACTCAGTGAAGAAGTTTTATATCTTTTTGGTGGGGTCACCTGACTAAGGCCTTTCTATTTTCATGTCTGAACATGCTGTTACATGTCTGGACATGCTGTATTAAAACCAGGGAGTTTGTTTGTTCCAGGAGGGTTCCTGGTTCAATTAAAGGTACAGTGTACATCTCCACAGATACTGACTCACTATCTCTGATCCACAGTGACTAAGCACTTTTATAATCTTATACAGTAACAGGTTTATAGTGTTAATTTATGAATATACTTTAAGGATTTCTTATAACTGTATTAATCATGAAATTATTATTATTTTATATGGCTTCTGAATCCTTTTATTTAAAAAGACTTTATTAACTGTATGTGTTCCTATTTAAAATAGCTTTCATGTTTTTTTGTACACAAAACGCACTTATGCACTTTACAAAACACCTCTCTGGGTGTTTGGCATCATTTCAGGGACTGAATGGATGGAAACAGAAAAGAATGAAAAGAGAAAACTAGTATAAAGTTTAGTAGGGACAGTAAAGAGCTACGCTAGGTGGCCAACCTAGGGTGGTGAGGGAGAAGAAACACAAAGAGAAAAGCATTGACTGTCGCACAACATAAGTTTTGGTAGCTTGGAAATCAGCAGATAGGAAAGTGGTCCATCAGTCACAGCCAAAGTTGTAGCCTAACTGCCACACACCTGCCTCCTTAAGAAAAAAACAGTTCTCAAAGCTTTACAGTTTTTTCAAGAACCCCCTCTCAGTCACAAATATTCTACCAAAACAGTAGAATAGCGGTTGGTTGAAACTTTCTCTCAACCACTATGACAGCTTCACCCCAGGGTCCCTTAATTCAGCTATTTTTAGTATTGTCCACCATACTAAGTTACTGCAATATGACAATATTTTCACAACATCACCCTGGGGCTGTCATACAGTTCAGCACAGTACCCACCTGTGCTTTCAGAGGACTTCAGTCGGTAGTGACTGTCTACTCCCTAACTATTGCACTCTGATTACTACAACTCAGACATTTCATATGTAATATCAGGCACCAATCACTTGGCATCGTTTCAGCACCCATCACTTAGCATCGTTTCAGAACCCACCACTTCAGCCCTGTGCACCCACTATTGTACCTTCATCATTACATTAAAAAAGGAGAAGCAATACACAGCAGTTTTATACTGATTTCGCGATTCCTCCATACCCATCACTTGGAATCATTTCAGCCCTGTGCACCCCCTATCGTACCTTCATCATTACATTAAAAAGGAGAAAGTAATACACAGCAGTTTTATGCTCACTTTGAGCTTCTTCCATACCCATCACTTGGCATTGTTTCTACTCAAGGCCCAATCATAGGTTCCACCCCATACCTAGATCTTCCATGACCCTAGGTTCCTCATTTTGTATCAAACAGTACAGACATTTCTTTTATGTTATACATTTCTTGTAATCATTTCATACATATCATTTATCCTTTTCCCATATCACAGAGGGTTCAAAACATGGGAAAGTCCCTTCAGCTACCATGGAGGCTTCCCTGTTGCTTGCAGTCTTCACCCCAGCATGCATATGTCCTGAAACAGTCTTACCTGGGGCCTTCATCTTGTCATCCTCCAAGTAGTAGCAGCAGCCCGGATAAATGGGCAATAACAGGATCTCAAAAGTGGCTGGCAACAAAGGTTCCATCAGGTGGTCCTCCTCCTCTAGAACCTATGGATCCTGGTCCTCTGATTCCACCACAAAATCCTCTGGTTGGGAACCCTACATCAGCACCTGGCAGTGGTGCTCTGCCTCTCTTTGTCATTGGTCTGCCTCCGCGTTCCATCAAACTCCAATCCAGGCAATAGCTCCTCTCCAGTTCTCCTCACCTGGGCTCTGGTATGCACACTGGTAAGCCCCTCCTTCTTCAATAGATTCTTGGCATCCACAAGATCCTGGAGGTACACCATCCTGCTCTTTGCCCCCATGTCTGGATACTACAGCTGGTATCAAGGTACTGATCTCTCCCTCGTTTCTCTGGACAACCAGTATGATCCCACTGCTGACACCAAGTTTGTCACAGTACATGGGAATAAACATCAGACAAGGTAAATTTACAGGTTTAAAACACATCGTGGTGTGATATTTATTTTTCAAAAGTTCAAAAAATAATAAATGAAAACAGAAAATTGCAAAGAAAATCACTACTTAACATCAGTAGTTTCTCACATAACACAGTCCTGGATCCTACAGCTCCTAAGACCCTTTTAATGTGCATTCAACAGCTTGTCTACAGTAGCAGTAGAAACTCTCTCCTCTCTTAGGGCTGAGCCCCACTGGACTGGACTGAAGTGAACTCAGTGAAGAGGTTTTACATCTTTTTGGTGGGGTCACCTGACTAAGCCCTTTCTATTTTAATGTCTGAATGTGCTGTTATATGTCTGGACATGCAGTATTAAAACCAAGGGAGTTAGTCTGTTCCAGGGGACTTCCTGGTTCAATTAAAGGTACAGTGTATATCTTTGCAGATATTGATTCTCTATATCTCTGATCCACAGTGACTAAGAACTTTATAATCTTATACAGTAACAGGTTTATAGTATGAATTTATGAAAATACCTTAAGGATTTCTTATAACGGTATTAATAATGAAATTATTATTGTTTTATATGGCTTCTGAATCCTTTTATTTAAAAAGGCTTTATTAACTCTATGTATTCCTATTTAAAATAGCCTTCATGTTTTTATGTAACATACTGCACTTATGCACTTTACACAACACCTCTCCAGGTGATTGGCATCTTTCCAGGGACTGAATGGATGGAAATGGAAAAAGAATGAAAAGAGAGAACTAGTAGGAAGTTTAGTAGGGACAGTAAAGAGTTACACTAGGTGGCCAACCTAGGGTGGGGGGGGAGCAAAGAGAAAAGCATTGACTGTCGTGCAGCAAGGAAAGTGGTCCATCAGTCACAGCCGAGGGTATAGCCTAACTCCACCACAGTGGTAATATTTTACCTACAGTGTCAGAGTACACATAGCCAGAGCAGTGTGGTACAAATTCCCGGTTACGGGAATGCTCCTCCGTGGAGATTTTCAAGAAGGAATTGAAAACACATCTGTGGAGAATGGCCTTCTTGGAAGGTTAAATGTATTGTAAAGTGTGTGAAATTTTATTGTAATTTATTGTTTTTATGATATATTTTATAATGTTTTATGGTTTTGATGTTTGTATGTATGTTGAAGTTTTTATTAACTTGTTCAGTGCCTTGAAATAGTGAAAGGCACTATATAAATACAATTATTATTATTATTTATTATTATTAGTAACTAGTTCCTGTAATATTACAGGGGAGGTAACATTTTATCTATAGAGTCAGAGTACAGATACCCAGAGCTATGTTGTAACTAGTTCCTGAAATATTACAGGGATGGTAACATTTTATCTACAGTATCAGAGTACAAATACACGGAGCAGTGTTATAACTAGTTCCTGTAATATGACAGGGATGGTAACATTTTACTGTATCTACAGTATCAGACTACAAATACCCCACAGCAGTGTTGTAACTAATGCCTGTAATATTACAGGGGTGATAGCATTTTACCTGCTGTGTCAGAGTACAAATAACCAGAGCAGTGTTGTAACCAGTTCCTGAAATATTACAGGGATTATAATATTTTATCTACATTGTCAGAGTACAAATACACAGAGCAGTGTGGAAACTAGTTCCTGTAATATTACAGGGATGGTAACATTTTACATATAGTGTTAATGAACAAATACGCAGAGCCGTGTTGTAACTAGTTCCTGTAATATTACAGGGATGGTAACATTTTACCTATAATGTCAGAGTACAAATACGCAGAGCCGTGTTGTAACTAGTTCCTGTAATATTACAGGGATGGTAACATTTTACCTATAATGTCAGAGTACAAATAACCAGAGCAGTGTTGTAACTGGTTCCTACAATATTTCAGAGGTGGTAACATTTAACATATAATGAGCCCTACACACTATGCCTATGTGCCATGGAAACCAGATGCATAGGCATAGATGCATGTCAGTGCCAAACAGTGGGGTCCTGTGGACCAGCAGCAGCATTCATGAAAGGTGTACAAGAAACTTACATGCCGGATCCCCCAGCCGTGCAGACAGGAATGCATCGGGGTGGGCAGGGGGTGTGCCAGGGGCATGACAACACTACGCACCATTCACTAAGGTGCATAATGCTGCACACCGGGGAGAGCGTAGGAGGGTGCCGATTATGCCGGGGGGCACCCTCCAGTAACCATTGCATGCACACAGCCCTGAGCACATGGCTGCCCCATCCCTGTTACTGTAAACACCCCATGTCCCAAAAAAAAGCAGCCCCCGGACCCCGTGTGCACAAATTATACCCCCAGATCCCCAATACATGGCAGCCCCGGTCCCTTTGTGCACATGTCATACCACCCCAACCCCCCACACACGACAGCCTCGTTCCCCATGTGCACGAGTCATACTCCCCACCCCGACACATGGCAGCTCTGGGTCCCCATGTGCACACGTCATAACCCCCTGCCCCGAACAGATGACTCAACCGGTACCCGGCGTTGCACATGAACCCCCCCCAATACACACAGGTGCCTCAGTGCCCAGTATTGTACAAGACTCACTCACAAAAGTTCCCTGGGCAGCTATATCCCAACCTCCAACCCGGGACCCCGGCAGAATCATTTGTGACCAGTGCCACCTCCCCCACCCCTACAGCACCAAAGACACATCACCCTGGTCTCAGTACAATCCTGACAGTGCCACAGCTTGGGACGGCCAATGGCACAACCCTCCACAGCTGCTGCCTGTCTGAATGATGCTCTTAGTGTGCCTATATATATATATTTATTGAATACAATCAGAATTAATACCTTTGAGTCAGAGACTCCTTTACAAAGGCTCCACATCATAGAAAACAATACAGAGCATACAGTGTACAGACATCACAGTATAAATAGCAGTGTGGGAAATATCACACCTTATGACTGATACATGGTAAATTACAACAGGTGGATGTGTTACAGGATAATTTCAACAATCAAAGACAATGCAGTACAGTGGCAAAAATACAATAAATACAGTAACTACAGGGGCAAATCATACAGTACAGTAGTTGTTGTAGAGAAGTATTTATGAATGGAATGTGCAAGCAGCGCAGTCCAGTGAGTGTCAGCTAGTCTAAGTCTTGGGTAAGACCAAAACCAGGGACAGGCACTCTAGAAGCAGGACCAAATGGGTCCATTATCATGGCAGTTATAGGTCGTGGGTAGGTCAGGTACAGTCACAGGTGGAGTCATGTAAGATATTGCTATGGAGAAGGGATTTGAACAGTCCTAGGGTAGGAGCCAGGAGAACTGGTATGGGCAGTGAGTTCAGCCAATTGGGGGCATGATATCTGAAAATTTTTGCCCCAAGGAGATTTTACAGCTGGGAACCTGGTAAGGCAATTTCCCAGTGTGGCGTTTGTGTCTGGTGCTGTTAGAGGGGTGGAGCAGCATCACAAGAGCAGGGGGTGTGAGGCCACTTATGATTTTCTTGGCAAGGAGACAGGTCTGGTACTTTAGGCAATCATCAAAATTAAGCCAGTTTGTACTGGTATACAGCGTATAGGTGTGTGTAAGCCGGTCACATTCTGTGGCCAGTCTACAGGCTCTATTCAGGGAAACCTAATTTTGTTTAAGGGAGGTATTGTCGGCAGCGCCATAGAAGATAATCCTGTAATCAATGAGTGACAGGATGGAGGAGGAGATGGCTAGTTGTAGGGCTTCAGGGGGAAACAGTGCTTGTAGCGGTGTAGCAGACCAATGCACACATTTACAGCCATATTAAGTCAGCGGATATGTTCTTGGTAGGTTAGCCCTGAGTCTAGAGTAACCCCTAAGTATTTAAAGGTAGAAACTTGTTCCAGGGTCTCATTATGGGAATTATGAATGAGCAGGGGGTGGTTACTGAACTTGTTTTGGGCATGGGCAAACAGCATGGATTTTGTTTTTTTATAGTTTAGAACAAGCCTTTGGTCAGTAAACCAGGATTCAGCCTCATATAGGGGGTGGGGTGTCATCGGTGCTGTGGGGGGCCACTGGCCACCAATAGTTCTACAGTGGTACCGAGTTGCAGGTCAGGACATAGCTGCCCGGGGAATGTCTGTGTGAGTAGGAGGGGGTGTCATTGTCAACACCAGGCACTGGGGCATCTGTGTGTGTTAGGGGGTTCATGTGCAATGATGGGGACTGCGGCTGCCATGTGCCAGGGGCGGGATTATGACTTCTGCACATGGGGACTGGAGCTGCCATGTGTTGGGGGGTGCTGATGCCATACAGGGATGGAGCACAGATGTGTCGGGGAGAGTTATGGCACCCTGACAGGGCCAGGCCATTACTGTGTGGTGGTGGGGTCTTTGTATTGGACCTCTGGACATGGGGAGGGCATAGCCGCGCAGGTCCAGGTGCCTGCAGGACCTATTCACACACCCAGACCCATGCCTACACATGCAAGGGATCCACTCCTGGACCCAGGATGGTCATCCAGTTGGATATGTGCCTGGGTCCACTACTCCACCCCCGGTCACCCTGTGGAGTCAAGTGTGCTGGGGGGGACACTGTAAGGTGCTACACAGGTGCATGCGGTAGTGAATATCGCACACCCTGTGCCTGTCCAGGGCCACAAAGCTACGTAGGTGGGATACAAACCTCTGATGTGTCATTCCCACCAATTCATGCATAGGCACCATTGTCTGACTAGAAATATCCAGAACAATGCTGTAATTGGTTCCTGTAAATATTACAGGGCTGGTAACATTTTACCTATAGTGTCAGAGTACACATACCCAGAGCTGTGTTGTAGCTTGTTCCTGTAATATTGCAGGGGTTATAACATTATACCAACAGTGTCAAAGTACAAATACCCAGAGCTGTGTTGTAACTAGTGCCTGTAATATTATAGGGGTGGTAACATTTTATCTAAAGTGTCAGACTACAAATACCCAGAGCTGTGTTGTAACTAGTTCCTACAATATTTCAGGGGTGGTAACATTTTATATATAATAGGCTCTGTGCACTATGCCCACATGCCACGGAAACTGGATACATAGGCATAGATATGCGTGAATGCCACACAGTGGGGTCCTGTGAACCTCCAGCAGCATTCACAAAAGGTGCACAAGTAAGTTACATGCCAGATCCCCCAGCCGTGCACACAGCAATGTATTGGGGTGGGTGGGGGGTGGGGTGTCAGGAGCATGCCAACACTATGTACCATTCACTAAGGTGTGTAGTGCTGCACACCGGGGGGGCATAGGAGGATGCCAGTTACACCAGGGAGGATCCTGCCATAACCACTGTATGCATCCAGCCCCATACACACGGTCGCCTGATCCCCATTACTGTAAAACACCCCCCGCTCCAACACAAGGCAGCCCCAGACCCTGTGTGCACAACTTATACCCCCGGCCCCCCCAACACACGGCAGTCCTGGTCCCCGTGTGCACAAGTCATACTCCCCACCCCGACATATGGCAGCTCCGGTCCCCATGTGCACAAGTCATAACCCCCACTGCCCCGAATGGATGACTCCCCAGTCCCCCAGTATTGCACATGAACCCCCCCAAAACACACAGATGCCCCAGTGCCCCGTATTGTACATGACACCCCACCTCCCACATCCCACTCACACAGAACTTCCCTGGGCAGCTATAGCCCAACGTCCAACCCGGTACCCCTGCAGAACCATTTGTAGCTAGTGCCCCCCCCATGGCACTGAGAACACCCCACCCCAGTCCCCATACCATCCTGACAGTGCTGCAGCGTGGGACAGCCAGCAGCACAGCACTCTGCACACCTCCACGGATGCCGTCTGTCCGAGTGATGCTCTTAGCGTGTTCAATATATAGGGGGTGGGATGTCATCGGTGCTGCAGGGGTGTGGGGTCATTGGCCACCAATGGTTCTGCAGGAGGGGTAATGGGTTGCAGGTCGGGACATAGCTGCCGGTAAATGTCTGTATGGAGTGAGTGTGTGTGTGTGTGTGTGTGTGTGTGTGTGTGTGTGTGTGGGGTGTCATGTTCAATATCATGCACTGGGGCATGTGTGTGTTTTGGGGAGTTAATGTGCAACATGGGGTCCAGGGCTGCCATATGTCAGGGCGGGGGCATAACTTGTGCACAGAGGGACCAGGGCTGCCATGTGTCAGGGGGGCGGGGGGTTATGCACTGAGCACATGGGGACCGGGGCAGTCATGTGTTGGGGGCTGATACCATACAGGTTTGGAGCACAGATGTGTCG
Organism: Neoceratodus forsteri; assembly: GCA_016271365.2. Classification (NCBI taxonomy): domain Eukaryota; kingdom Metazoa; phylum Chordata; order Ceratodontiformes; family Ceratodontidae; genus Neoceratodus; species Neoceratodus forsteri. Next base: position 254,880,973 of record CM028133.1, read on the forward strand.
GGGGAACTTACAGCACCTTCACAGTGCCAGGCTATTACTGTGTGGCAGGAGGGGGTCTTTGTATTTGACCACTGGACATGAGGGCATGGCTGCGCGGGTCCAGGAGCCTGCAGGAGCTATTCATACACCCATACCCATGCAAGAGATCCACTCCTGGACCCAGCATGGACATCCAGTTGGATGCGTGCCTGGGTCCACTACTCCGCCCCTGGTCGCCATGTAGAGTCCTGTGTGCTGGGGGGAGGGGAGCTGTCAGGTGCCACATGGGTGCATGCAGTAGTGAATACCGCACACCCTGCACCTGTCCTGGGCCACAGAGCTACGCGGGTGGGATACGCACCTCTGATGCATAATTCCCACCCATTCATGCACAGGCACCAATATCAGAGTATAAATATCCAGAGCGATGCTGTAACTAGTTCCTGTAATATTGCATGGGTAGTAACATTTTACCTACAATGTCAGAGTACAAATACACAGAACAGTGTTTTAACTAATTCCTGAATATTACAGGGATGGTAATATTTTACCTACAGTGTCAGAGTACAAATACCAGAGCAGTGTTGTAACTAGTTCCAGTAATATTACAGGGGAGATAACATTTTACCTACAGTGTCAGAGTACAAATACCCAGAGCTATCTTGTAACTAGTTCCTACAATATTTCAGGGTGGTAACAGTGTACCTAAAGTGTCAGACTACAAATACCCAGAGCTGTGTTGTTTCTTCTTCCTACAATATTTCAGGGGTGGAAACATTTTATATATAATGGGCTCTATGCACTATGCCTACATACTGCGGAAACCGGACGCATAGGCATAGATACTCATGAATGCCACACAGCGGCGTCCCATGGACCTCCTGAAGCATTCACGAAAGGTGTGCAACTAAGTTACGTGCTGGATCCCCTAGCCATGCAAACAGCAATGCACCGGGGTGGGTGGGGGTGTGTGCCAGGGACATGCCAACACTATGTGCCATTCACTAAGGTGCATAGTGCTGCGCACCAGGGAAGCATAGGAGGGCACCAGATATGCCAGGGAGGACTCTACCATAGCCACTGTATGCACCCAGCCCTGTACACACGGCTGCCACATCCCCATTACTGTGAAGCACCCCTTGCCCAAACACAAGTCAGCCCCGGACCCCGTGTGCACCTCTTATGCCCCCCTCCACATGGCAGCCTCGGTCCCCATGTGTACAAGTCATACTCACCACCCTGATACATGGTAGGTCTGGTCCCCATGTGCAAAAGTCATAACCCCACCCTGCCTCAAACGGATGACTCCCCTGCTCCCTGGTATTGCACATGAGCCCCTTCAGCACACACAGATGCCGCAGTGCCCAGTATTGTAATACTTCCCCACTCATTAGTGTGTTCCCACATATATCCCAACCTCCAATCCGTACCCTGCAGAACCATTTGTGGCTAGTGCCCCCCCCCCTGGGGCATCAAAGACACTCCATCCCAGTCCTTGTACTGTCCAGACAGTGCCACAGCTTGGGACAGCCAGTGGCACAGCCCTCTGGACACCTCCATGGCCGCTGTCTGTCCGAGTGATGCTCTTAGTGTGCCTCTGTATATAGGGGTGGGGTGTCATCGGTGCCGCGGGGGTGGAGGTCCACATGCCACCAATGGTTCTGCAGGGGTAATGGGTTGCAGGTCAGGACATAGCTGCTCGGTGAATGTCTGTGTGAGTGGGAGGGCGTGTCATGTTCAACACCAGGCACTGGGGCACCTGTGTGTTTTGGGGAGTTTATGTGCAATGCTGGGACCAGGACTGCCATGTCAGGGGTGGGGTATGTATTATGCACATGGTGACTGGGGCAGTCATGTGTTGGGGTTGGGGGGTGCTGATGCCATACAAAGTTGGAGCACAGATTTGGCAGGTGGAGTTACAACACCCTGACAGGGCCAAGCTATTACTGTGTGGTAGGAGGGTGTCTTTGTGTTGGATCGCTGGACATGAAAGCATGGCCGTGTGGGTCCAGGTGCCTGCAGGAGCTATGTGCACCCAGACCCATGTCTACACCTGCAAGGGATCCACTCCTGGACCCAGGATAGGCATCCAGTTGGATGTGCGCCTTGGCCCACAACTCCGCCACCGTCGCCCTTTGGAGTCCTATACACAGGTGGTGTGGGGCCACTGTCAGGTACCACATGGGTGCATGCAGTAGTGAATACCACACATCCTGTGCCTGTTCAGGGCTACAGAGCTACGCAGGTAGGATACACACATCCGATGCGTAATTCCCACCCATTCGTGCATAGGGATCAGTGTCAGAGTATACATATCCTGTGCAATGCTGTTGCTAGTTCCTGTAATATTATAGAGGTGGTAACATTTTATCTATAGTGTCAGAGTACAGATACCCAGAGCTGTGTTGTAACTAGTTCCTGTAACATTACAGGGGTGGTAACATTATACCTATAGCGTCAGAGTACAAATACCTAGAGCAGTGTTGTAACTACTTAATGTAATATTGCAGGGGTACTAACATTTTACCTACAGTGTCAGAGTACAAATACCAGGAGCAGTGTTGTAACTAGTTCCTGCAATATTACAGAGATGGTAACATTTTACCTACAGTGTCAGAGTACAAATACCCAGAGCAATGTGGTAACTAGTTCCTGTAATATTACAGTGGCGGTAACAGTTTATCTATAGTGTCAGAATACAAATACCCAGAGCAGTGTCATAACTAGTTCCTGAAATATTACAGGGATGGTAACATTTTATCTATAGTGTCAGAGTACAAATAAGCAGAGTAATGTGGTAACTAGTCCCTGTAATATTACAGGCATGGTAACATTTTACCTATAGTGTTAATGAACAAATACCCCAGAGCAGTGTTCTAACTAGGTCCTGCAATATTGCAGGGGTAATAATATTTTACCTACAGTGTCAGAGTACAAATACCCAGGGCAGTGTTGTAACTAATGCCTGTAATATTACAGGGGTGGTAACATTTTACCTATAGAGTTAGAGTACAAATACTCAGAGCAACAAAGACAGATGGGCTCAGCGTGACACAGGCACAATGTGACTCACAATGTCCTTGCTTTCCTCTTTTTGTTGCCCCTGCCCCGGCCTGATTTGTTGCCCCTGCCTGATTTATTTTATTGTACTCTGCTGAGTACAGTGTGTATGCCTGCCGACACCCCTGCCTGTAATATTGCAGGGGTGGTAACATTATACCTACAGTGCCAGAGTACAAATACCCAGAGCTGTGTCATAACTTGTTTCTGTAATATTTCAGGGGTGGTAACATTTTACGTATAATAGGCCCTATGCACTATCCCTACCTGTCACACAAAATGGGTGCATAGGCATAGATACGTGTGAATTTCACACAGTGAGGTCCGGTGGACCCCCGGCAGGATTCTCGAAAGGTGCGCAAGTAAGTTCCATGCTGGATCCTGCAGCCATTCAGACAGCAATGCCCTGTGGTGGGCGGGGGGTGCCAGGGGCATGCCAACCCTACGTGCCATTCACTAAGGTGTGTAATGCTGCGCACCGGGGGGGGGGTGTAGGAGGGCACTGGCTATGCCGGAGGGACTCTGCCATAACCGCTGTATGCACCCAGCCCCGTGCCCATTGCTGCCCCATCCCTGTTACCGTAAAGCACCCCCTGCCCCAACACAAGGCAGCCACAGACCTCATGTGCACAACTTATACAAACAGCCCCCCAACACATGGCAGCCTTGGTCCCCCTGTGCATGAGTCATACTCCCCACCCCAACACATGGCAGCTCTGGTCCCCATGTGCACTCATAACCCCCGCTCGAACAGATGACTCCCCTGGTCCACGGCATTGCAGATGAAACCCCCCCAGCACATAAAGATGCCCCAGTGCCGAGTATTGTACCAGACACCCCAACCTCAGTCACACAAAATTTCCCCAGACACCTATATGCAAACCTCCAACCCGGTACCCCTGCAGAACCATTTGTGGCCAGTTGTCCCCAACCCCTGTGGCACCGACAATAACCCAACCCCAGTCCCCGTACTGTCCTGACAGTGCTGTGGCTTGGGATGGTCTGTGACACAGCCCTCTGCACAGCTCCATGACCGCCGTCCATCCAAGTGATACTCCTAGCGCACCTCTATATATAGGAGTGGGGTGTCATTGGTGCATGGGTTAGCCAATGGCCACCAATGGTTCTGCAGGGGGTACCAGGCTGAAGGTCAGACATAGCTTCCGGTGAATGTCTGTGTAAGTTGGGGGGGTGTCATGTTCAACACCAGGCATTGGGGCATCTGTGTGAGTTGGGGGGTTCATGTGCAACACTGGGGACCGGGGCTGCCTTGTGTCGGGGGCGGGGGGTATGACTTCCGCACACAGGGACAGGGGCTGCCATGTGTGAGGGGAGCAGGAGGTTATGCATTCTGCACACAGGGACCAGGGCAATCATGTGCTGTGGGCAGCGGGTGCTGATGCCATACAGAGTCAAACTACAGATGTGTCAGGGGGACTTACAGCACCCTGACAGGGCCAGGCAATTACTGCGTGGCAGGAGGGGTTCTTTGTATTTGATCGCTGGACACGGGGGTATGGCTGTGCTGGTCCAGGAGCCTGCAGGAGCTATTCGCCCACACAGACCCATGCCTATGTGTGCAAGGAATCCACTCCTGGACCCAGGTTGGGCATCCAGTTGGATGCACGCCTGGGTCCACTAATCTGCCCTTGGTCGCCCTGTGGAGTCCTGTGCACTGGGGGGGCCACTGTCATGTGCCACATGGGTGCATGTGGTAGTGAATACTGCACACCCTGCGCCTGTCCAGGGCCACAGAACAATGCAGGCGGGATACACGGCTCTGATGCGTAATTCCCACCCATTCGCGCGTAGGCACCAATGTCAGAGTACAAATACCCACAGCAGTGTTGTAACTGGTTCCTGAAATATTACAGGGGAGCTAACATTTTATCTTTAGACTCAGAGTACAAGTACACAGAGCAGTTTGGTAACTAGTTCCTGTAATATTACAGGGTTGGTAACATTTTACCTACAGAGTCAGAGTACAAATACCCCAGAGCCGTGATGTAACTAGTTGCTGTAATATTAAAGGAGTGGTAACATTTTACCTACAGTGTCAGAGAACAAGTACCCCAGAGCAGTATCGTAACTAGTTCCTGTAATATTACAGGGGTGATATTTACCTACAGTGTCAGAGCAGAAGTACCCACAGCAGTGTTGTAACTAGGTTTTGCAATATTGCAAGGGGTCATAACATTTTACCTACAATGTCAGAATATAAATACCTAGTACAGTGTTGTAACTAATTCCTGTAATATTACAGGGATGGTAACATGTTACCTACAGTGTCAGAGTACAAATACCCAGAGCAGTGTGGTAACTAGTGCCTGTAATATTACAGGGATGGTAACATTTTACCCATAGTGTTAATGAACAAATACCCAGAGCCGTATTGTAACTAGTTCCTGTAATATTATAGGGGTGGTAACATTTTACCTACAGAGTCAGAGTACAAATACCCTAGAGCAGTGTCGTAACTAGTTCCTGTAACATTACAGGGGTGATAACATTTACCTACAGTGTCAGGGTAGAAGTACCCAGAGCAGTGTTGTAACTAGTTCCTGTAATATTGGAGGGATTGTAACATTTTACCTATAGTGTCAGAGAACAAATACCCAGAGCAGTGTTGTAACTAGTTCCTGTACTATTAGAGGGATGGTAACATTTTATGTATAGAATCAGTGTAAACATGCCCAGAGCAGTATTGTAACGAGTTCCTATAATATTACAGGGGTTATAGTATTTTACCTACAGTGTCAAAGTAGAAATACCCCAGAGCAGTGTTATAACTAGTTCCTCTAATATTGCACGGTGTTGTAACCAGGTCCTGCAATATTGCAGGGGTAGTAACATTTTACCTACAGTGTTAGAGTACAAATACCCAGAGCTGTGATGTAACTAGTTCCTACAATATTTCAGGGGTGGTAACATTTTACGTATATGGGCCCTATGCACTATGCCTACATGCCGTGGAAACCGGGCACATAGGCATAGGTACGCATGAATGCCACACAGCGGGGTCCCGTGGACCCTCAACAACATTCACGAAAGGTGCACAAGTAAGTTACGTGCCAGATCCACCAGGTGTGCAGACAGCAATGCACCAGGGTGGGTGGGGTGTGTGTCAGGGGCATGCCAACACTACGCGCCGTTCACTAAGGTGCATAATACTATGCACCTAGGGGGTGTAGGAGAGTGCTGCTTACTCCAGGGGGGACCCTGACATAACTGCTATACACACCCAGCCCTGTGCACAGAGCCGCTCCATCCTCGTTACTGTAAACCCCCCTCGCCCCAACATAAGGCAGCCTCGGACTCCGTGAGCACAAGTTATACCCCCGCCACCCAACACATGGCAGCCCCTGTCCCCTTGTGCACATGTTATACTCCCCCACCCCCTGAAACATGGCAGTCTCGGTCCCCGTGTGCACAAGTTCTACTCCCTACCTAGACACATGGCAGTTCCGTTCCCCATGGGCACAAGTCATAACCCCTTGTTCCAAATGAATGACTCCCCCAGTCCCCAGCACTACACACAAACCCCCCAACACACACAGATGCCCCAGTGCCCAGCATTGTACATGTCACCCCACCCCCCCAGTCACACAGAACTTCCCTGGACAGCCATATCCCAACTTACAACCCGGTACACCTGCAGAGGCATTTATGGCCAGTGGCCCCTCCCACCCTCAGTGCACTGATGACACCCCACCCCATCTCCGTACCATCCTGACAGTGCAGTGGCTTGGGATGGCCAGTGGAAGAGCCCTCCACACACCTCCATGGCTGCTGTCCATCCAAGTGATTCTATAGGGGTGGGGTGTCATCAGTGCCATGGGGTTGGGGGGCCACTAGCCATCAATGGTTCTATAGGGGTACCGGGTAGTAGGTTGGGACATAGCTGCTGGGAATGTCTGTGTGAGTGGGGGGTGTCGTGTTCAACACGGGCGCACTGGGCCAGCTGTGTGTGCTTGGGGATTCATGTGCAATGCTGGGGACTGGGCTGCCATATGTCTGGAGGCATGGGGGGTATGACTTTTGGACATGGGGACTGGAGCTGTCATATGTCGGGGTGAGGGGTTTGACTTGGGCACACAGGGACTGGGGCTGCCATGTATTGGGGGGGTGGGAAGTTGTTTATTGTGCACATGGGGACCGGGGCAGCCATATGTTGGAGGCGGGGGGTACTGAAGCCATACAGGGTCGGAGCACAGATGTGTCGAGGGAGTTATGGCACCCTGACAGGGCCAGGCCATTACTGTGTGGCAGGAGGGGGTGTTTGTATTGCACCGCTGGACATGGGGGCAGGGGCGCGCAGGTCCGGGTACCTGATGGAGCTATTTGCAGACCCAGACACATGCCAACACATGCAAGGGATCTACTCCTGGACCCAGTATGGTCATTCAGTTAGATGCATGCCTGTGTCCACTACTCCGCCCCTGGTCGCCCTGTGGAGTCCTTTGTGGTGGGGGGGCCGCTGTCAGGTGCCACACTGGTGCATGCAGTAGTGAATACCGCACACCCTGCACCTGTCCAGGGCCACAGAGCTACACGGGCAAGATACGTGCCTCCAATGCGTAATTCCCACCCATTCGTGCATAGGCACCAATGTCAGAGTATAAATATCCAGAGCAATGCTGTATCTAGTTCCTGTAATATTACAGGGGTGGTAGTAATTTATCTACAGTTTGAGAGTGCAAATACACAGAGCAGAGTTGTAACTAGTTCCTGTAATATTAGGGGTGGTAACATTATACCTATAGCGTCAGAGTACAAATAGCCAGAGCAGTGTTGTAACTAGTTCCTGTAATATTACAGGGATGGTAACATTTTACCTGCCATGTCAGAGTACAAATACCCAGAGATGTGTTGTAACTAGTGCCTGTAATATTACAGGGGTGGTAACATTTTACCTAGTGTCAGAGTACAAATACCCAGATCAGTGTTGTAACTGGTTCCCGTAATATTACAGGGATGGTAACATTTTACCTATAGTCTAGGTAAGTCTAGGACTAAGGTTACCACCTACTCGGTTTTTGACCGAATGATTCGGTTTTCTAGGTCCAGATTCGGTTCTCCTGTTTTCACCATTGCAAATTCGGTTTTTATGGTGGGTCAAGCAGCACCTGTGAGATTCCCCACTAATTGTTTCATTTTCTTCTCATCTCACTGTAAGCAAGTGTCTGACATTTTAGTGTACTTGCTTGCTTGCAGTTCTTGCTAATCAGGAAGTGCCTTCAAGAGCAGGGCACTTAAAAAGCCAAATGTGTCCCTGTCTGTCCAGTTGTCACCTCTAACTTCGCACCAGCAAATTGGAAGATTATTCATGGGAAGAGTAAACAATACCATCTTAATTAACACCTTCATTTTTCTGAAACCAGAGAAGCACCACATTAGTGCAGCTTCCTGTCCCAGTATAGACTGTACAATGTGTTTCAGAAACTTTACCTGCTAATCCAGTTTTATTCATAGGTAGTACTTTTTCAGTCATTTTGAATGCTCACATACTTGTAAAACAGATTCTGTTAAATCCTTCACCATTTTACTTGCATATTCAGATTACAAAATTCTGACGTCATGCAGACCTTTGTTTGTGTACCAGTCAGTCTGAGAGGTGTAAAGTAGGGCTATTAAGACCATTGGCAGTAAATCAAAGTAAATCAACCTAATCCTTTCCAAGCTGCATTGTGAGTATGGCCTTTGACTGCTGTGATAAGGAATACTTGTATACCTCTAAATGCTCACTATTTTTCTTTTAGGGGCTGTCCTATATTTTAATATTTGTTACCCCTTTTGTTGTTATATTAATAATCCAATATTTTATTTCATTTCTAGCAATACTACCCTTCTCTCTCCTCAGTAGTTATTGCTGTCAATTTTCATACTACCTGGATATTCCAGGAAGACCATTCCAGGCCTCACAGATGAATAGCACAGAATAATGTGGCTAATGTCATGCTAAGCCACAGAAATGAGAAGAAGAGAGAGAGAGAGAGCAGTAGCTCACGAGGTGACAGGAACACAGTCTAGATTTGATGGCACTGCAGATGTAGGCAATTTATCAAAAATTTCTCAAAACATAATTTTTTTTTTTTTACCAAAAGAGACATACTAAGCTAAAGCTTGTTTACAGGTGCAACCTGGGAGCTAAGTGATTTGTGGAGGGTCATACAGTATGCAAGTGTGGGCTGTAGAATTCAAACCCTGGTCTCCAGAATTGCAGCTCAGAGCTTTAAACCACTACGCTACACTGCCTGCATGCTATATATCACACATCATGCTAGCTGCTATGTATGACTGACATGGAAAACAAATAGGGCGTTTAACAGCATAGAATAGTTCCTACCACTTTTCAAAACTTCTCTGACATTACAAACAACTTTAGAGTAGGAGTAATGGGAGGGACAGTAGCACATCTTAAAACGGCAGATGATATTTGTAATTACATCTCATCTACCATTACTGGTGTAGTTTATTTATTTATTGAAAGAGTTTTACCAGAAAAGGCCACCTGATCCAAAATAGCCAGTTGTCAGAGGTGTCCTTGTAGTCACTCGATTTGTCAGCTAAGCTGTGTACACAGGATGGAAAATCCCTTGAACCTCTAACCCCACCAAATGTTAACAAATTTAAAATATTTAAACCTAAATCAAACCAAAAATAATAATCATAATGTAATTTAAAGAAGTTGTACACAATGTTACATCAGCAGCAATTCTGAATAAATCAAGCGAATCAGAGTCCAAGTGATGCCCTAGTTAGTCATAAAAGGGGTGGGGTTAGGGGTGGAGTTTGGGGGTGTGGTTTAGTATTCGGTTTTCATCTCTTCCAAAGGTGGCAACCCTATCTAGGACTAGTCTACAGGCTTTATTTAAGGATGACCTGACTCTTAAGGGTTGTGTCAGTGGCTGCGCCCCTTACTTAGGAGTTACCTAAACCAAACAAGAGAAACACTCTGAAGACAGGGGTCGATACCAGTCCATTTACAGAAGAAAGGGTTCTGAAAGAACTAATAAAATTGAAGGTGGACAAAGCAATGGGGCCTGATGGGATTCACCGAAGAATTCTAAAAGAACTAAGGGTAGAACTAGTGACACCACTGACTACTCTCTTTAACAAATCATGGGAGGATGGGGTGGTACCCGAGGACTGGAGGAGGGCAGATGTGATTCCTCTTCATAAAAGTGGGAGCAGGACAGAGGCAGGAAACTACAGACCAGTTAGTTTGACCTCAGTGGTAGGGAAAATGATGGAATCACTTCTGAAGGAAAGAATTGTTGAGTACCTAGAGGCCAGTGGGGCTGGGACCCAAGGCAGCATGGATTCACGATGGGAAGGTGCGTGTCAGGCAGATCTAATAGATTTCTTTGACTGGGTGACCAAAGTAGTAGACCAGGGAGGGCTGTGGACATGGCCTACCTAGATTTTAGCAAGGCATTTGATACAGTCCCACACAAAAGATTAATTCACAAGATAGCCAGCCTTGGGTGGGTCCCCAGGTGATAGCCTGGATAAAAAAGTGGCTAGACAACAGGACGCAAAGGGTAGTAGTAAATGGAGTACACAGTGAAGAAAGGAGGGTTACTAGCAGGGTACCGCAGGGTTCAGTACTGGGACCGGTCTTTTTTAATGCCTTTATAAGTGACATTGCAGAGGTTCTGGAAGGAAAAGTATGTCTCTTTGCAGATGACACAAAGATCTGCAACAGGGTTGATACACAAGATGGAGTGGAAAGGATGAGAAGGGACTTGGCAAGGTTGGAGGAATGGTCAAATGTATGGCAGCTCAGATTCAATGCAAAGAAGTGCAAGGTAATGCACATGGGAAACAAAAACCCAGGGGAAGCATACACAATGGGGGTGAGATACTGACAACAGTAAAATAGAAAGGGACCTGGGGTAATTATATCAGATGACCTAAAGGTGGGCAAGCAATGTGAGAAGGCAGTAAGGAAGGCTGGGGGATACTGGGATGCATAGGAAGAGGCATCAATAGTAGAAAACAGGAAGTTGTTATCCTCTGTACAGACAGTTGGTGAGACCCCATCTGGTACTGTGTGCAGTTCTGGAGACCCCATCTCCACAAAGACATAGACAGAGTGGAGGCTGTCCAGGAGGGCAACCAAAATGGTGCAGGGTCTGCACCAGAAGACATCTGAAGAAAGACTAAAGGAGCTAATATGTATACCCTTGAGGAAAGAAGGAGGCGAGGGACATGATAGAAACTTTCAAGTACCTCAAGGAATTAACAAAGTCCAAGAGGGTAGCATCTACCAGAAAAAGAGATGTGCAAGAACAAGGGGGCACAATTTGAAGATAGAAGGGGGGACGGCTCAGAGGTAATGTGAGGAAGTATTTTTTCACCTAGAGGGTTGTGGATGCATGGAACAGCCTCCCTGAGGAGGTTGTGGAGTCAAGAACAGTGGGGGACTTCAAGAATGCATGGGACAGGCATAAGGCAGTCCTAGTGGGGGGTAGGAGGAAGTAAGCTGTTGGTTAACTAGGATCTGCAGCATATCTGTTAGGTAGGAAAATGGGCAGACTAGGTGGGCCAAGCGGTCCTTATCTGCCGTCAAATTCTATGTTTCTGTGTTTCTATGCGCCATACACTACAAGTCCATAATCGATGCTGGCGATAGGTTTTACAGCTATCAATAGCACAACAGAGGTCATATTATGTCAGTGTTTATACAAAAGGCTAATTTTGGTATTGACAACCATAACAAATTGGTCCACATGGAGGCTGAAGGAGAGTGAGGTATCAAAGGTGACGCTCAGATATATTAAGGTGGTAACTTGCTCTAGCGGTGCCTGTTTTTTGCTGTGGATAGTCAGTTGATTTGTTTTATGTTTACTTTGGGGGTTCACGAACATCATGGTCTTAGTTTTCTTTTTTTTTGTGTGTGTGTATTTATTTGTGCACCTATCCCCGGGAGCCCCCATTGGCCGACCAGCCCCCAGCTCTGACTCCCAGTGCGGGGACTTTGCTAGCTACTGGCCCAAGAGCGGTGCCTGCGGGAGGTCAGGCTTCATCCAGCTGCCGGGGAATTTTTCTCCTCCATTTTTCCCCCTTGTTAACCTGGGGCCCCAGCAGTAGAGATGCATGCGCGTGGAGGCGCGCATGTGTACTACAGCCCCGGTGACAGCCCCATCCACCCACCCTATGGCCTAATGCCTGTGTGCTTCCTCAGCTGTTCTACTCCCAGCCTCCACCAGGAGGCAGACCTGCACCGAGGGATGCACCAGATCCTCCCCGGACAGGAGAGCTGCCTTTCAGCTGCTCTAGCCAGCTCCGTACCCTCCCCCCACCGCCGGCCTCCGATGGCCCGAGGTCATTCCCGAACTCGGGTCGCTAGAGTGGTGTGAGGTAAGGTGTCCAGCGCCTCAGCCATCTGTGCCACTGGGCCAGCATGGTCTTAGTTTTCTTATAATTCATGAGGAGTTTGTTTTCTAAAAACCAGGTCTCAGTGGTGGTAAAGTTAGCTTGGAAGTATGTTTCCAGCACATGTGGATCTGGATTTTTGGTGAAAATTACAGCATCGTCTGTATAGAGAAATTACAATTACATAAGAATTTACCGTGACAGTAGATCTTCGAGAGAGGTTCCTGCAATAGGTCTTCACATATAGGAGTGCACCCCCTGGTGCCAGGACCACATGGCAAACTTCTAGCTAGCAATACATAGTGGGGGGCTGCCCCCAGCATCACGTGATGGAACATCGGCGTGACAGTGTATAGGGGGTGGTCCCCACGCCCATCCTCCAGTTCTCCCACTGGAAGACCCTGAAAGGGGAAAAATGGGAGGAAGGAGAAAAAATGCCTTGAGCCCAGAGCCACTGATAATAAAGCCCTGGGAAAGGAAAGGAGAAAAGAACAGGAGCTGGGGGAAGGTGAGAGAGAAAAGGTGACCTACTGCAGGAACCTCTCTCGAAAATCTACTGTGACAGTAAAGTTCTTACATAACTGTAATATCTTACTTCGAGAGGGTCCCTGCAGTAGGTCTTCACATATAGGACTGAATACCAAGCAGTCAAGAAAAAGGAGTCAGAGACTTAAATCTGGGAGGAGGAACTGTCTGCCAACTAGTAAGCCGCTTAGGACAAGAGGCCTTGCAGGACTGCAAGACTGAAACCAGCCCTACGCCTAGAGGCGATGTCCAGACTGTAAAGCTTGGTGAAAGTATGGACTGACAATCAAGTGGCCGTAGCACAAATATTTAAAGTGGACACATTCCGCAAGAAGGCCATCGAAGCAGCCATGCCACAGTTCAAGTGGCCTTCCACTTCCCCTTGAAGGAGCTCTTCGTACTACTTTTGATAAATGTACGAGAAGCAATTAGCCAACCATTTAGACAAACTCTGTTTAGAAATGGCCGTACCTTTACGTATGGGTGTGAAAGCCACAAACAACTGGTCAGATTTACGCACCTCTTTGGTCCTAGAGATATAGTATCTCAATATTCTATGTATGTCTAACGTGTGCAAAAGGTATTCTCCCCTGTTGGAATACTCTGGATAATAAACCGGCAGTTGAACATCTTGGTTCAATGTAAATTCCAAGACTACTTTCGGAAGAAAGAAAGGGTTAGTCTGCAGAGCCACCCAGTCTCTGTGGAAAATCAAATAAGGCTCCTTGCAAACGAGGGCCTGAAGCTCTGAAATCCTTCGAGCTGAGGTAAAAGCAATCAAAAAGAGCACCTTCCAAGACAAACAGTGCACATCGCAACTTGCTGCTGGTTCAACAGGGGGAAAAGTAAGTTTCTCTAAAATAAAATTTAAGTCCCAAGGGGGAACCGGATTATGAACCAGAGGTTTAAGGTGAAGGATCCCCTTAAGAAAAGTTCTGGAGACCTCCAACTGCGTGAGGGTTTTTCCCTCCACCGGAAGGTGGTAGGCAGAAACCACACAAAGGTGGACCTTCAGAGAAGAGTAGCTGAGGCCCGAATCAGACAGGTGCAAGAGATACTCAAGGACCTGGGGCGTCAAGCAAGAGAATGGGTCCAGGCCCTTGGCTGTGGCCCAGATAGAGAATCTCTTCCACTTCATAACGTACATAGACCTGGTGGAGGATTTCCTGGCCTCCACTATGACTTGGGTGACTTGAGAGAAGACTCCAAAATGGGACACTGCTATGTCCAAAGGTGCCATGCATGCAGTTGGAGAGATCTGAGGCTCAGATGCATCAGGCTACTCTGCTCTTGAGACAGAAGGTCATGGGAGAGAGGAAGCAGTACCAGGGGTTCTAATGCTAGCTGCTGCAGCAGAGTGAACCAAATCTGCCATGGCCAGAGAGTCGTTATAAGAATCATGCAAGCTCCCTCTGCTTGAAGCTTCAGCAGAACCTTCTGAAGAATTGGAAAGGTAGGGAAAGCGTACAGAAATCTCCCTGTCTAAGATAGAGACAGTGCGTCTCACCCAAAAACACCACAGCCAGGAACGAGAGAGCAAAAGCTGTTTGTTTTTTTTGCATTGGATGGGGAGGTGAAGAGGTCTATCTCTGACCATCCCCACTAACTGAAAAGATATTCCGCTATTTCCTACTTTAGCGCCCACTCATGAGCCCGTGCGACAGTGCAGCTGAGACTGTCTGCCAGGACGTTGTTAACTCCGGGAACATGGACTGCTGTCAGAGGCAGGCCATGCTGGACTGCCCAGTACCACACCCACACTGCCTCCCTGCAGAGGGGGTACAATCAGGTGCCTACCTGTTTGTTGATGTACCAGACCACGGTCATGTTGTCAGTCTGGATTAGGAGTGTTCCCAGTAATAAGAGGGACTGAAATGCTGAGAGAGTGTAGAGCACAGCTCTCATCTCCAGAATGTTTATATGAAGGTGCTCCTCTTGCGGGGACCATCTCCCTTGAGTCCAATGGTCTTGCAGGTGGGCTTCCCAACCTTAACCCAAGGCATCCGTCGTGAGGGTCCGGGAAGGGGATGGGGGATGAAAGGGAATCCCCAAGGAGAGGTTGGATAGCTCCTGCCACCAGAGGAGATCTCTCTTCATGTTGCCAGAGACTAGGACCCTGTGGTACATGTTGTCCGAACGCTGGTCCCATTTGACTCAGAGGGTCCACTGGGTCACCCTCATATGCAGTCTGGCCAACGGAACTGTGGGGATGGCAGCCACCATGAGACCCAACAGGCAAAGGACAGAGCACACTGTGGTCCAACAGGAGCTAGACACAAACACAGCTTGCTGAATTACAGTTTCTGCCCTGTCCAAAGGTAAAAAGGCCCTGCCCATGACTGTATCCAGCACCGTCCCAATGAACTGGAGGCATTGAGTGGGTGAGAGTTGAGACTTGGGATAATTCACAGTGATGTCAAGTCTGGAAAAGAGGTCCAGGGTGGGGGAAAGGAAATCCATCAGACAGTCCTGAGACAGTGCTGACAACAGCCAGTTGTCCAGGTAAGGGAACACATAAATCCCCCTGTGGCACAAGGCTGCAGCTACCACCACCAGGCACGTGATGAACACCCGAGGTGCTGAAGAAAGGCCAAAAGGGAGGGCCTTGAACCGATAGTGGTTCTCCTGAAAAGTGAATCTCAGGAAATGGTGGTGGGCCTGGAGGATGGGTATGTGCAGGTAAGCATCCTGCATGTGTAGTGAGCACAGCCATTGGTTCTGTTGGAGCAGGGGTAAGAGTCCCTGGACAGTTACTATGCAGAACCTCTTGTATTCCACAAAGTGGTTGAGCAAGCTAAGGTCTAGGATGGGGTTTTTGTGTGTTCTGTTTATCTCCTCGCAATGAAATAAATCTAACACCGAATACAGTGGAACTTGACTTCTGGAGTGCTGGCATTATTAATTCTTGAGGTCTAGGACGGGCCTCAGATCTCCCATCTTTTTAAGCACTAGGAAGAAGTGGGAGTAATATCCCCTTCCTATCTGCCCAAGAGGAACCCGCTCTGTAGCTGACTTTTCCAACAGAACTTAAATTTCCTGCTGAATCAAATCAAATCAAATCAGTTTTATTTATAAAAGGCGCCTTTCTGAAACCTAGGCGTCTGTACAATAAAATGCATAAAATAAAATAAATTATTATAAAACAAGCATATAATTCCACAAAAAGCAATATAATATAATAGCAGCATAGTAAAGTAAAATAACCCCATCAATCAGCAAAAGCCAGGTTAAATAAATAGATTTTTAAAGCAATTTTAAAACTCTGGATGGTTGGGCAATCTCGTACCCGATATGGTAGAGAGTTCCATAGGGACAGAGCAACAAAACTAAATGCTCTTGCTCCCAATGTCTGCAAACGTACCCAGGGAACCTCTAGCAATCCCTCATCGGTGGATCGGAGAGGACTGAGAGGACAGTAGGGACAAAGGAGATCTTTCAGGTAACCCGGTCCCTGGTCGTGTAGGGCCTTATAGGTTAACAAAGCAACCTTAAAGGTGATCCGCCATCATATCAGCAGCCAGTGCAGACCACGGAGCACAGGCATTATATGACTGGCTCTCGAAGCACCAGTCAACAACCTGGCTGCCGCATTCTTCACTAGCTGCATTGCAGTAGGCAAGGCGAGAGGTATCGAAGGCGCCAACCAACATTGGAAGATCATCAGGAGGAACCAGATGTTTCACCCGGGCAATATTTCTCAGATGGTAAAAAGAAGTTTTAACAACTGCTGACACTTGTGATTTTAAAGTCAGACAGTCATCAGTCGTTCTTCCCCCCATCTAAAGCTCTAGAACGCATAGTCACCAACCAACTCACTGACCACCTTAATAAATATAACCTTCTATCCAACCAACAACACAGCTTCTGAAAGGGTCATAGTATCACCACCGCCCTCATTGAATTTACCTCCCATGGCCACCCAGCCTTGGACCATGGCCACAGTAGCGGCTCTAGCCACAAATGGTTACCAGGGCACAGCTGGGGCACAACCAATGGCAGCCAGGGCACTGATATATTGTTACTATGGGGGAAGCTTTGCACGATATGGGGCACCAACTGGGGCACAGCATTTTTTTACCAGGGCATGTGCCCTTGCGGGCCCTGGTGTAGAGCCGCCACTGCATGGCCACCTCACAGGCACCATCTTCGTGGACCTATCTAAGGCATTCGATACCGTCAACCATGCCCTCTTACTGAACACTCTGGCCTACACTGGCTTCTTCAATGATGCCATGAACTGGTTCACAAGCTATCTCTCTGATAGAACACAGATGGTCAAGGTTGGCACAGTCCTGTCCCCTCGCCTCCCTATCCGCTCCAGTGTCCCGCAGGGCTCCATACTTGGCCCCTTGCTTTTCAGTCTGTACCTTAACTTCCTCCCATCAGCCTGCCCTGGCAGTCTGCTCCTATATGTGGATGATGCTGTCCTGTTCGTCTCTCACCCGGCACCCCTCATACTCCACCGAACTCTCCAACACTTTTTCCATGAAATCGAACAATGGCTCACCATCCAACGTCTAATAATTAACTATAATAAGACAAAAGTCATGATCTTCTCCCATCCCCAGAACCCACTCAAGAACATCTGCTCCCAATTTCTCACAGCTAATCAGACCCCCCTAGAACAAGTAAGCAGCTTTAAATACCTTGGGATCACACTAGACCCTGCCCTCAACTTTAATCAACATATCCTGCACCTATCAACTGCCCTTAGCTCCAGACTAGGCGTACTTTACCGGTACAAACACTGCCTCACCCCCGAAACATTACAACTAACCATAAACTCCTCAATCCTATCTCTGCTAGACTATGGAATTCTTATCTGCAGTGCCGCGCCTTCCACAGCCCTCAATAGACTCCGGCTTGTACTTAACAAAGCCTGCCGTCTCATCCTTGGATGTGATCGCCTCACACACACTTGCTCCCTCTACAGTACCACAAACTGGCTAAACTTAGACAACAGAATCAGGTATCACTCCTGCCTAATGACCAAAAAGATAATCCTAGGCCTCACCCCCCCCCTGCCCTTGACAAAATTATCCTCCAAACTTCTCCTGGCAGAATCACCCATAGCTCGCACAAACTGTTACTATGGATACCATATTGCTGGACTTCCCAATTCCAGTGAACTTTCAGTTACAAAGCTCCTTCCTGGACTAACCCGCTCCCTAGTCTAATAACTGATGAAACTAGGCTTGGCCCTTTCAAAGTCAGACTAAGGAATCACCTACAGGCCTCTAACCAATGTTACTGCAACTGACCCCCCCCCCCCCGATGACCCAGAACTTCTTTGAGTCCTCCTTTGCCAGTGGCTTCTACGAGCTAACTTATTTTTGACAAACAGCCTCCTTCAGAACCTCGCTGCTACCTTATGGCTGTGTGTATAACTGTAAATCATGTTATCCTAGAAGGGTAGTCACTCACTGAACAAATGTGTAACCATGTTAAATAATTGTAATATAATGTAATGTACAGCAACATGTAAAAATATTGTTCTCCTCTATGTATGACGTGGAACCTTTGTAAATGAGTCTTTGACTCAAGGTCTTTCTGAATATCTCAATAAATAAAAAAATAAAATAAATATAATGCCCAGGTTCTGCACTCGGTCTGAGGTAGCTAGCTGGACACCTGCAAGCCACAGACCCGAAGGTGAACCTGCCAGCATACCCGCCTCACAATGACTCAGGTTCACAACCAACACCTCAGTCTCAGAATGAGACTTTGATGGTCTGACGGGTAGTCAAATCTGCCCGGAGGATTGGCCAGGGGTCTGTCCAGGAACTCGATTGAGTGCCCTCTTGCAATGAGCTGACATACCCCAAGAGTCTGCAGTTATTGCCTTCCATCCTTCTAGGTGAAGGGCGAACCTTCCCCCCACCGGTTCCTCGCAAAACATGGGAGGAGGTGGAGGGGATCCCCTCGAGTTAGGATGCGGAGGGGAAGGCCACTTTACCAACTCCAGCGGTCTTTTGGGCTTTTGCCTGTGGAGTCTGGGCACCAGAATCAGTGCCATGACGTTTGCCCTGGCATCTGCCCTGGTTCTGCTTATTCCACCTCTTCTGGGGTGGTGGAAAGGCTGCTTGGGTTTTTGGCCTGAGCGATATATGGAGCGGACATCCCTGAGAGATCTGCCGCTCTCTTGTAGCTCCATTATGATATCTTTTGTGTTGTCACCAAATAGGACGGAACCCCTGAAGGGGGGCATCCAGAAGAGTGGTTTGGACATCTTGCACCAATCCTGCAAGCCAGAGCCAAGCCAGACGTCTCAAGCAAATGCCTGAAGTTGTGCATCAGGCCACCAAATCAACAGAATCATAGGTGGCGCGCAATACATGGCGACAGGAAGACTTGTTGAGTCTTACCTTTTCCAAGAGCTTATTTCTGAGATCCTCATCCAGAAAAGCTTGGAGCTCCTTCTCCAAGTTGGATAAAGCCAACTTCTGGCAGGACACCATGTGGGCCACATAATTAAGAGACCGAATGGTACAGGTGGAAGAAGCATAGACCTTACGGCATATCGGTCCATCTGTTTTGGACTCTTTGTCCAGAGGGGAGGTGCTCAGATGCTTCAGTTGAGCTGACCTGTCATGGGCTGCAGTGATAACAATGGAGTTGGCCTTAGGTTGACTTGTTAGGTGGCATGCCCCTTCTGGGGGGGGTGATAAGTCCTGTCGGCCTTTTCTGAGACCACAGGTATAGAGGATGGCTGTTGCCATATTGTAGATGTTAAGTCCTCATGCAACCCCATCCATGGTTTGATGGGGAGGGCATTCACATTAGTTAGGTCTAGGTGCTCCGCAGATCTCTTCCTTTTTGGGTTCATCTCCAGAGATGCCCAGCCGCAAGCCTGCTGAATGGATCTGAGGAGTTCTGCAAAAGATGGGTCCTCCAGCAGAGACTTGGGAGATTCCGTTGGCTGCAGTTCTATAGGGGACTGAGGCTCCAATTGACCAGCAGAGTCGGAAGACTCTGGTCTACTAGGTAAAGAAGTCACATCAGGTAACACCTCTGTGACCTTGACTCCAGAAAAAAACTCATTGGGCGCCTGCCAGAGTCCCTGTCCAACAACTAGTAGTCGACTGGGGATGTGCTCCTAATAACTGCCCTATGGGTTGGGGTGGAAACCACAACCAGATAGGGCTGTCCTAGCTCCTGCAGGAGTTGTGATTTGGCATCTTTCCACCAGGCTGGAAATGTCCCTTGTGGTTCCGGCTGAGGGGGAGAAGGTGGAGGAGGTGGTGGAGGCTGGTAGCCTGTATACCCCATGGGAGAGTATGGGAGGGTAGCCAGGAGTCTGGTACAAGTAGGGGTAAGGCTGATGGTGCCCCTGATACATATGGCCTGGCATTGGATACCTTGGTGTTGGCACCTGCTATGGGTAACCCAGCGATGGCCCTCCAGGTGTCTGGTAAAATGGGAACTGTTTTGGCGGGAAGCTGGGGTAGTTGCCAGTGGGGCCCAATGATGGAGGGGCTGAAGACCCAGAGGGGGGCAGGGCTGAGGGATGACTGGGAGCATGAGGGTCCGTCGGCAGGCCTGCGGTCTCAGGCATGATCACTGAAGGGCTAGGAGAGGGGTCCGGCATCAGAGTGTAAAATCCCAAGGCCATCCCCGAGTCAGTAGGAATGTGAACGGAAGATTGGCCTGGCATCGGGGGCCGAATGAGACCCGATGTCTGGTCCAAGCAAGGCAAGGGGAGGGGTAAGGGAATTGAGACCCCCATCGACAGGTCCACTGGGGAAGCAGAAATCTCAGTTGGAAGGCCTGACACCGGAGAAGTCTCCTGGACAGCAGTACTCAAGTTCTGGAGGTCCAGGGAAAAATGATAGGTCAGAGAGGCCCGGGAGGGAGAACCCTCACAGGACACAGGGGAGCCTGGATGTTGGCTCTGCACAATGTCGGAAACAGTAGTAGGATCCAACAGGAGAGCTTTAGCTGAGCAGTCGTCGGGCAGGCTGGCAACCAACTGATTGGCCTCAACCGAGCAAACATCGGAGGAACCAGCATCCAACTTGCGGATAACAGAGGAGCTGAAGTCCAGTTTATCGACCGAGACCGTGCACCCAGCGGAGGAGCAGGAGGGAGACTTATTGGCCCAGCTGTCTAGAGGCCCTGAAAGCAGATCCTCCTGAGAGGAACACCCTTGCTGCCCACTGACAAAGGTGGGGGGGGGGAGGTGACCAATCCACTGGGGCAGACAGCGACCTAGGAGGAAGAGTACTCACCGAGGTGGAGGCCCCACCCAAAGTGGAGTTGCCTGTCTGGCAATGCTGAGTAGAGGGAGAACAGTCCAGTTCCTGGCGCTTCTCCTTCTTCTTTTTCTTGTACTCAGAGGTGGGTGAAGATGAATGTTCCCACAGCTCCTGAAGCTCCTTTTCCATCAGTGCAAGGTGTTGTTTTAGAAGATGGGCATCGAGGGCCTTCTGGCACCGGGTGCACGTGGTATCACAATCTGCCACCCGGTGTTTTGGGCCAAGGCAGAGGATGCAGCGGGAGTGTTCATCCCCGTGCGGGATCTGAGCACTGCACTGTGAGCACTTCTTAATTTTGCGCAAAGACATGTGACAAAAGTACACAAAAAAGACAAAAAAACTGAAAATACTTATTGAAAATGGTGGTCGACTGAAGCCTAGTTCACCGTAAGGTCCAATGAATGCAAGTCAATGGCAGGAAGGAACTGGAGGGCGGGTGTGGGGATCGCCCCTATATACTGTCATGCTGACAACCCATCATGTGACGCCGGGGGCTGTCCCCTGCTATGTATTGCTAGCTAGAAGTTTGCCGTGCAGTCCTGATGCCAGAGGGTGCAGCCCAATATGTGAAGACCTACTGCAGGAATCCTCTCGAAGTAAGATGTACTTTTTCAGTACAAACTTGGGGAAGCTGGTTCAGGAAAAGGCTGAACAGGAGGAGACCTGGGATTGACCCTTGTGTTACACCCATGCACACTTGCCTACTGTCTAAAGGGATACCATTTATTTTTACCTGCTGAGTTCTGTTGCCTCAGGTTGCTTTTGAACCATCCAACAGTTTCTGGTGAAAGACCTGTGGTGTGGAGTTTGCTGAGCAGTAAGTTGTGGTTAACAGTATTGAAGGCTTTAGTAAGGTCGATGTATATTGCTCCCACAAGCTGGCTACTGCCTATTGCCTCATGAAGACAGGTGGAATATTCAATTAGTGCTGTTGTGGTACTATGCACCTTCCAAAACCCATGTTGTTGCTGGCACTGGATACTGTACTTATCCAGGTAGTCTACCAGCTGGTCCGAGACTATGAGCTCTAGAGCCTTGGGGGAGGTGGTAGGATTGAGATGGGATGGTAATTGGTATGAAGGGGTCGATCTCCGCTTTTGTGAACTGGGGTGCCCACCACGGTTTTCCATCTCTTTGGGAATTTTCCTAGCCTGAGGGATAAATTAATTATACTTATAAGTGAAGATAAAACTTCGTCCAGGGTGAGGGATATAAGTTTTAGGTCTAGTGAGTCATTGCTGTCTGGATTTCCCTAATGACCATTGCAGGTATTTTTATGGCCTTGGCACAAGAAATTACCTTAAAATAGAAACAGAGAAACATAGAATGTGTCGGCAGATGGGGACCTCAAGATCCATCTAGTCTGTCCTTTTCCTTCTACCCCACCCCCTTAGTTTGTTTTGCTTTTGAGGACACTCCTATGCCTGTTCCATGCTAGTTTAAAATCCCTTACCATCTTTGCTCCCATGACCTCCTGGGGTAGGCCATTCCATGTGTGCACCACTCTTTCTGTGATGAAGTACTTTCTTCCATTGCTCCTGAATCTACCTCCCTTGAGATGCATATCTTATCCTCTAGTCCTGGTACAGGCACTCACCTGAAAAAGGTTCTGTGCCTGAACCTTGTTGATACCCTTCAGATATCTGAATGTCTCTATCATGTCTCCCCGATCCCTACACTCCTCCAGGGAGTACATGCTGAGACTATGTAGCTTTGCCTCATATGGTTCTTGATGCATATCCTGCACCATTTTTGTTGCCCTTCTCTGCACCATCTCTAATCGATCTTTATCCCTCCTGAGGTATGGCCTCCAGAACTGGATGCAGAACTCCAGATGTGCCCTCATGAGTGATCTATACAATGGCATGATGACCTCCCTTCTCCTACTAGTGATTCCCCTCCCTATGCAACCCAGGATTCCGCTAGCCTTTAGTGATGCCTTTTTGCATTGTTTGCTTACCTTCATGTTGTCTGAAATGATGACCCCTAAATCTCGTTCACTTTTTGTCAACATTAGCTTCTCCCCTCCTGTTAAGTACACCCTCCCTGGGTTATGTTTTCCCAGGTGCATGACTTTGCATTTTTTCGGATTTAAGTTCATTTCAACTGCCAGTTTCTCGACTAGTCTTCTACTTTCCTAAGATCGGACTCCATCCTCTGTACCCCATCCAGTGTATCTACTCTGTTGCAGATCTTCATGCCATCTGCAGATGGGTACACCTTGCCCTCCAGACTCTCTGCAAGGTCACTGATGAATACATTGAAGAGGATCAGTCCCAGCACCAATCCCTGTGGCACTCTGCTGGTGACCATGCCCTCCTTTGACAGGGTGCCATTCACCAGATCCCTCTGAGTCCTCCCCCTTAGCCAATTTTGCACCCAGCAAGCTACCTTATGCCCCACTCCAATGTGCTCCAGTTAACTGACCAACCTCCTGTGTGGCACGGAGTCAAAGGTCTTGCTGAATCCAGGTAGAACACATCAACCGCACCCCCCTGGTCCATCACCCTAGTGACCGAGTCCAAAAAATCAACCAGGTATGTTTGGCAGGACCTTCCTGCTGTGAAGCTATGTTGCTTTGAGTCTAATTGATTGCTTGCTTCTAAAAATGATAATATCCTCTTCTCTCCTTTAATTGAGATTCCATTAGCTTACCCACCACTGAGGTGAGGCTAATTGGATGGTAGTTTCACGGTTCTTCCTTGCTCCCTCTCTTGTGCAATGGCACCCCCACAGCCCTTTTCCAGTCCTCTGGAATCTCTCCAATGACATGGTAAAGAGTTTTGCTATCAGTGCTGCCAGTTCTCTCCCCAGCCCTCTCAGGATTCTTGGGTGTATCTCATCTGGCCCCATTGCTTTTTCCATCTTTAACTTGTTTAACCCTTCCAGAACCCTTTCCTCTGTGAAGGGACTCGTGTCCACCCTATCTGTAAGGCTAGGTTTTTTGCCTAGTGAAGGACTGTTTCCCTTTTCTTCCTTTGTGAAGACTGAGCAGAAGTATTTGTTTAATACCTCTGCTTTTTCTCCATCTTTCTCTATTATCTGCCCATCCCTTTTTTGCAATTCTGACAAAATCATCCCTGTTTTTTCTTTTCTCCCTTATGTATCTGTAAAAGTTTTTGTTTCCCTTGTTCATTTCCTGTTCTCTCTTCTTCTGTTTGAGCCTTTGCAATCCTTACTGTCCTCCCTGCTTCTTTCAGTTTTTCCTTGTACTGTATTCTGTCACTGTCCTTTTTTGAATCCTTATACTTTTTGAAGGCTCTTCTCTTTTCTCTCACTTTGGCTGCCACTTCCATAGATAACCAAAGTGGGTTTCATCTCTTCTTTGACTCACTAACCTGTCTTGTGCACTGTGATGTGACATGCCCTCTTTAGCCCAGCCCAGTATTCTGCCACATCCCCTTCACCTAGTCCGGCTATGTCTTCTCTTTGACAGGCCCTCATCTTATTGAAATCTGCTTTCCTGAAACTGAGGATTTTCAGTTTTGAGTGCCTGGTGTCCTCAAATTTGTTTACCCTACACCATACAGTGTGATGGTCGCTTGTTCCTAGATGATTCCCAACTTCGACATCTATCACTCTGTTCTTATTTGTAAATACTAGGTCCAAAATTGCTTCCTCCCTTGTGGGAGATTTCACTAGCTGATGAAGTTCTGCCCCCTGGAGTGCAGCTAGAAACTCCCTGCTTCTTACAGATGCAGCTGAGAGGGAGCTCCAGTTTATGTCCAGTAGATTAAAATCCCCTACTAGCACTATGTCCCCCTTATCTGATAGCCTTTGAATGGACTCTAGGATATCCTTATCCTTTGCCTCTTCCTGGGAAGGAGGTCTGTAGACTACTCCTACCAGGATGGTTGCCTTGTTACCAGCCCCAATTGTGAGCCACGTGGTCTCTGCTTCCCCTCGTGCCGCCATTATCTCTGTAGCATTCATATTCTTTCCTTACGTAAATACCTCCTCCTCCCCCCCTTTTTCCCTTTATGGTCATTTCTAAATCGGTTATATCCTGGGATAGTTGTTCCCCAGGTATGGTGATCATTGAACCAAGTTTCAGTTATAGCAACTAAGTCTAGTCCTGCCTCAGCTACTGTGGCGGTAAGGTCTGGGATTTTGTTGGCCAGACTGCATGCGCTTGTGCATATTGCTTTCCACACCTTTATATTTCCATTGCTTGCCCAGTTGCCCCCACCCTGCTTGTTATTTCTTGTACCATTTTTGCAGTCATCTATGGACCCATTTTGAGTTTTATTTCTTCCGTCCTCAGTGGTACTCCCGTGATTTTGTCTTGTAGGTGTATTGCTAGCTGATGGGGGAGGAGAGAAGACTTGTTCTCCGAGATCGGATATGGGTTTCATCACTGTCACCCCATTGGTTAGTTGAAATGTTCTACATGGACATCAAATTTTTGGCCCAGTGCACTAACCGCCTCCTTTGTCAGGTGGAGGCTGTTGAACTTAAAGAATTCCCTCTCCCAGAAGTTCTGCCAGTATCTGACAAAGTAGTGCTCTTTTGTGTGGCACCAGTCCTTTAGCCAGATGTTAAGTTCAGATATTTCCTTTTCTCTGATTTTCTGCCTGTCTCTCCCTTTTTTTCCATACAGGCAGAACCTCCGAGAAGGCAAGGTTGGATGTAAGAGAAGCTAACTTGTCCCCTAATATGGCTAAGTGCTGCCTGACCTGTTCCACTGAATTGCTAGCGAGGCCATTGGTCCCTAGGTGGACCAGGATGTTTGTGTCCCCTTTTTCGCTGTGCATTATATTGACATTGTGGTTTGTGTCCCTCCATGCTGATGCTCCTAGGAGCCATCTGACCACCATGTTTGTCTGCCCATTCTGCATCAGGTGGGGATTCACGCCACGAATCATGGAGTCATCTATGATAACAAGCTTTTTGTTGGTGTTTGTGTTTTTTAATATGCCATGGCTGTGCAGTGCCGTAATGCACTCAGATTGTTGCTGATCTTTTACCTCCTCTGCCTTGTTGCCAGAGTTAGATTCTAGTGGTAGTTACATGTTTGCTGTTTGTACCAGCTTAGGATTGTTTTGGTAAACTGTTTGGGTTCTGCCTCCACTCCTGTGGACCACATGCCACCCCCCAGCCCAGATGTCCTCTGAGGGAGAGGTGCAATTGCGTGGCATTGATGGTATGGAGAAGGAGTACCATACCATTTGGTACCTTGCAATTGGAGTTGGAGGCAGGTGATTTCATTCCATGCAGCCCAAAGTTGAGCTTTTAGGTCACCTATTTTCCTGCATGTTGGGCAGTGACTGAGACCCTGGAAGACTGCTCTGTTGAAGACGGTCCCACAGCCCTGGCAGTTGGCAGTGTCCATTGTTGGCTGCTCTGTGGTATGAGGATGAAAGAAAGAAAGGGAGGGCAAAAGAAAGCTAGAAAGGAAATGTTATTTTATTTTTATTATGGGTATTCCCCCACTGTCTATAAGCTCTATCCTTCCTGTTCAGGCAGGCAATCAGATGCTGGTGGAGGAGGATAAACTGCGATGAGCATGGGGTGGGTAGGAATGAGGGAGGGAGGGTGGGTCCTTCTGTGCCTCCCTGTTCCAAAAAAAACAATTAGTAAGATAGTAAGGCAAATAATCAATAAATGCAGATTAACAACCCTACAATATGAGCCCCTGACCGTCCAGACCTGCTTCCCCACTTGGAGAGAGAAGGTATGTAGAGATGAGTGGTTGCATGCTTAGTCAGCCAGCACCTGTAGTGAGAGACTAAAAAGGTTACTATTTACAGTCCATGATCCCCTCACCAAGTGCAGCCCCTCCGTAGCTGTATGTGTGATGCAGTAGTTAGCACTGACAGCCGGCAACTGAGCCCTGTACGTTTGCCCATATGAGCAAGTCGGCATATATCCTGAGAAGCAGTGGTGTTCTCTGGCCAGCTCCTACTGCCTCCATCTGAAAGTGATTGAGTCAGCAGTGTGGTAGAGATGTGGTGGATATTTCTAGCCAGCAGACCAACAGATGAAATAGAAGTGGGGGCTTCTGGTGGTGGCACCAGCATTATCTTGCTTCCCATCTACTGGGATGTCCTTTGTTGCATCAAGGAACTCAGGGGAAAGTACATTGCTTAGTTCAGAGAATGCAACATTAAACATATCCACTATTGTCTTTGGGTAATTTCCCCATTTACTAGAAGCATGGAGGAAGAGGCATTGGTAACTCTGCCTGTCAGGTCTTTCGGGTTGTCCCAGAATGTTTTACCATTCCTCCATGTATTTGTGAGGCAGCCTTTGTAGTAGGACGTTTTGACTTGTTGGACCTCATGGGTACAGGTATTTCTGGCAGCATTGTACTTACAGTGTCATTGTACAACTACCAGAGCTGTGTTGTAACTATTTCCTGTAATATTACAGGAGTGGTAACATTCTACCTACAGTATCAAAGTACAACTACCCACAACAGTGCTGTAACTAATTCCTGTAATATTACAGGGGTGGTAACATGTTACCTGTAGTGTCAGAGTATAACTATCCAGGGCAGTGTTGTAACTATTTCTTGTAATATTACAAGGATAGTAACATTTTATCTATTGAGTCAGAGTACAAATATGCAGAACAGTGTTGTAACTAGGTCCTGCAAGATTACAGGGGTGGTAACATGTTACCTGTAGTGTCAGAGTACAAATAACCAGAGCAGTGTTGTAACTAGTTCCTGTAATATTACAGGGGTGGTAACATGTTACCTATAGTGTGAAAGAACAAATAACGCAGGGCAATGTTATAACTACAGTAGTTCCGGTAATATTACAGGGATTGTAACATTTTACCTACAGTGCCAGTGTACAAATACCCAGAGCTGTGTTATAACTAGTTCCTGTAATATTACAGGGATGGTAATACGTTACCTATAGTGTCAGAGTATAACTATTCAGAGTTGTGTTGTAACTAGTTCCTGTAATATTACAGGGGTGGTAACATGTTACCTGTAGTGTCAGAGTATAACTATCCAGGGCAGTGTTTTAACTATTTCCTGTAATATTACAAGGATAGTAACATTTATCTATTGAGTCAGAGTACAAATACACAGAGCAGTGCTGTAACTAGGTCCTGCAAGATTACAGGGGTGGTAACGTGCTACCTGTAGTGTCAGAGTACAAATAACCAGAGCAGTGTTGTAACTAGTTCCTGTAATATTACAGGGGTGGTAACATGTTACCTATAGTGTCAAAGAACAAATACGCAGGGCAGTATTATAACTAGTTCCCGTAATATTACAGGGATTGTAACATTTTACCTACAGTGCCAGTGTACAAATACCCAGAGCTGTGTTATAACTAGTTCCTGTAATATTACAGGGATGGTAACATGTTACCTATAGTGTCAGAGTATAACTATTCAGAGTTGTGTTGTAATTAATTCCTGTAATATTACAGGGGTGGTAACATGTTACCTGTAGTGTCAGAGTATAACTATCCAGGGCAGTGTTGTAACTATTTCCTGTAATATTACAAGGATAGTAACATTTATCTATTGAGTCAGAGTACAAATATGCAGAGCAGTGTTGTAACTAGTTCCTGTAATATTACAAGGATAGTAACATTTATCTATTGAGTCAGAGTACAAATACGCAGAGCAGTGTTGTAACTAGGTCCTGCAAGATTACAGGGGTGGTAACATGTTACCTGTAGTGTCAGAGTACAAATAACCAGAGCAGTGCTGTAACTAGTTCCTGTAATATTACAGGGATGGTAACATGTTACCTGTAGTGTCAAAGTACAAATACCCCAAAGCAGTATTTTAACTAGTTCCTGTAATATTACAAGGATAGTAACATTTTATATTGAGTCAGAGTACAAATACGCAGAGCAGTGTTGTAACTAGGTCCTGCAAGATTACAGGGGTTGTAACATGTTACCTATACTGTGAAAGAACAAATACCCAGGGCAGAGTTGTAACTAGTTCCTGTAATACTGCAGGGGTGGTAACCTTTTACCTGCAGTGTCAGAGTACAAATACCCAGGGCAGAGTTGTAACTAGTTCCTGTATTATTACAGAGATGGTAACATTTTACCTACAGTGTTAGAGTACAAATACCCAGAGCACTGAGGAAGATGCTTTTGTGCATCAGAAACATCAGCAAGCTTTTCTGTGGTTCACCCACGCGTTGTGAAGCCTAGCATGCTGCAAAATGGAGCTGTTGTGACAGACTAGGAAAAGCAGCACATCCGAGGTTGGAAACATGGTGAGATGTAATTAAAAGTCCACCAAAGCTGTAAAGTATCTGGAGTAAGGAACAGGGATTAGGCAATCAAGCCAAAAGAATACATGTTTTCGGCACTAAAATAAAACGGACAGTAGGGAATGAGAGAACCAGCAAAAAGAAAACCATAAAATTGTTCCATGCTGTATGTGGTAGCCTATGTTTTGTAATCATCATTGCACTGCAATTTCTTGACTTTATTGAAGTAAACAGTCACAGAATACAAATTTACAGAGTGAGTGTGTCTTTTGAACGAGAGTGCGGCCAAAGTTTGTTTTTTCACCTTAGAGGGAAAGAAACACAAAATTTGCCAGTGTCATAACTAGTTCCTGTAATATGACAGGAGTGGTAACATGTTACCTATAGTGTCAGAGTACAAATACCCAGGGCAGTGTTGTAATTAGTGCCTGTAATATTACAGGGGTGGTAACATGTTACCTATAGTGTCAAGAGTAGTGTCAATAGCATGCACCAAGCAGGAAAGGGATCTTGGGGTTGTCATCTCTGATGACCTCAAGGTAGGGAAACAGTGTGACAAGGCAGCAGGTAAAGCAAATAGGATGCTGGGATGTATAGGCAGGGGCATCACCAGCAGGAAAAGGGAGGTCATAATTCCGCTATACAAGACACTAGTGAGGCCCCACCTGGAGTACAGTGTACAGTTCTGGAGACCATACCTACGTAAGGACATAGACAGGGTACAGAAGGTTCAGAGGAGGGCAACAAAGATGGTGCATGGATTGCATCACAAGTCCTACGAAGACAGGTTGAAGGAACTGAACATGTACTCCCTGGAGGAGAGGAGGGAGAGAAGGGATATGATAGAGACATACAAGTATCTTACAGGGAGGAACAGGGTGCAGGAAAACACTATTTTTAAGTGAAAAAGATGTTCCAGGACTAGAGGGCATGGGATGAAGTTGGAGGGAGGACGATTCAGAGGAAACATGAGGAAGAATTTCTTCACAGAACAGGTGGTGGACAAGTGGAACATCCTGCCAGAGGAAGTGGTGGGGGCTGAAACAATCACGGGATTTAAGAATGCATGGGATAGACATAAAGGAATTCTGGAGGTCAGGGGTAAGGGGCAACAGACTTCTAGGAAAACAAACTGAACTTACAAGCTCAAATGGGCAGACTGGGTGGGCCATAGGCCCTTATCTGCCGACATTGTCTATGTTTCTATGTATCTATGAGTACAAATACCCAGGGCAGTGTTGTAATTAGTGCCTGTAATATTACAGGGGTGGTAACATGTTACCTATAGTGTCAGAGTACAAATACCCAGGGCAGTGTTGCAATTAGTGCCTGTAATATTACAGGGGTGGTAACATGTTACCTTTAGTATCAAGAGTACAAATACCCAGGCCCCCATATTCAAATGTCCCCTGGAAAATCGTGCAAGTGCCTGCGCCACACATCTGCGATTAACCGGCCCAAGATAAAGAGATATTCAGAAGATGTGCCATGAGATGCACTCACGCATGTCCAGCTAAATGTCTCAAAGATGAAAGATCGCACATTGGGAGATGTGCAGTGCAGCAGACCTGAGCCCTATGTGGCGCATGGTGAAATGCGCGACGCAAAACCACTTGCACAGTGTGCAAACTTGCAATATTCAGCTGGGATACGCAAATGACCTATTGCACATTCCAAGCCCATCTCCCACATGCGCAGCTCATTACTGGAATGTATGCAGGCCATTTGCATACCCCGGGCATGCTCAGTTCCAGCTTTCCAGGGCTGCCCCACCACTCCACAATGGTGAACAAGAGGTACTGCAGCTTATCAGCCAGGTGTAATAGACTGTTTGTGTGTGGATGGGTGGACTGCATTGGCCTGGGTACAGTGCTATTACCCATAGCCATGTACAGGATCAGACTGGGGTACGGGGGCCCACCTGGACAGTGGCCACAGGATCCCACCAGGACATGCAACAGGGATGGGCACAAGCTGACTCAGTCTGATCAGGATACCACATGCATGTGATACACCAGTGCCATATGCAGCGTACAGTCTTCTGCAGTACCACGCACACACCCCTGTATGAGAGGAACATGGTGATGACTGCAGGAATGGCAGAGTGCAGAGTGTGACCAGGTACCTGAGTGAGTAGGTCCCACTTGTGTGTACCTATGGTGTACCAACATGGGTGTGTGCCACAGGTCAGTCCCTGGCTGTGCCAGGCTGCCACCCAGCCACTAGACTACCCGGGCATCATTGCCCCAGACGGCACCCTGGGTGCAGGCCACTGCTGGGTGGCAACCCGCAGGCTGCATGGGTGCAGGTTGCATAGGTGCAGGCCATGGCCCACAGTACAGTTGCTGCATTGTGCCTGTCAGCTCCACTAGTGTGTCCAGGGGGCACCTGACAGCACTGGCATGTGGCCGCTGGGTGTCTGCATCCAGGGTGCATGTGGGTGGTTGCACCCTGGATGGTGTCAGTGGTGTCATGGCACCTGTGGCTCTGCATACATCCATCCTGGCATGACAGCTGTGTATGGGTGCCTGGAGCATGATCTGGTGCACCTCTGAGAACTGTCTCTGGATACCTGCCTGCAGTTCTGCAGTCTGCCTGTGGGTGGCTGACCAATTTAGGCATGCTTTTTCCATGCCTAACTTTGGGCGGCTCATGTCCAAGATGTGCGGGAGATGTGCTGCACATTTTTGCTGAATATAGGGATGCACGGCATATTCATGGGAATGCCCCCTGTCCATGCGCTGCATACATTAACTTTGCATTGTGGTGCATCCGGATATACACAATACATCTCTTCCTTTTGAATATTGCGGTTCTGCGCATCTTTTGAGATGGGAGGCACATCTCCACTTTGCGCCGCACATCTCCTTTGGAAATATGAACCCCAGAGCAGTGTTGTAACTAGTTCCTGCAATATAACAGGTATGGTAACATTTTACCTACAGTGCCAGCGTACAAATACCCAGAGCTGTGTTATAACTAGCTCCTGTAACATTACAGGGATGGTAACATTTTACCTGCAGTGTCAGAGTATAAATACCAAGAGCAGTGCTGTAACTAGTTCCTGTAATATTATAGGGGTGGTAACATGTTACCTATAGTGTCAAAGTATAAATACCCAGAGCAGTGTTGTAACTAGTTCCTGCAATATTACAAGGGTGGTAAAATTTTACCTGCATTGTCAGAGTACATATGCCCAGAGCTGTGTTGTATTTAGTTCCTGTAATATTACAGGGGTATCTGGCCCTGTGGGGCTGAGAGTTGAGGCACTGGATGGCACACCTCGCACCACACCGGCGACCCGGATTTAGGAACGGATTTGGGTGTTGGGGGTCAACAGGGGAGGGAGATGATTGAGCATCCAGAGGACTGCTCTCCTCTCCTCTCCCAGGGAGGGTTTCGGGGCTTGTTTGGTGCCTTAGTGACCTCCGCTGGAGACTGGGGGCACTACAGGTGCTGACACTGTTCAGGGGTAGAGTGGTGGCAGACGTCAGCAGCGTGCTTGTGCAGACATCATTGCACATCTGTGTTCCAAGGGGAACTTAAGCCATAAAAACCCTGGCCCTGGGGTAGGTGATGGCTACCTCCAGTGCCCCACTACAACACACCCAATATCGGGCTTGTCCCTCCTCTCTTCCGATCAGCCATCCTGCCTGGGCTGACACACTAGATTCCAGATAGAGCACTGGGAGTGGAAGCCGGCCCTGCCTCAAGGGGGGCTCAGAGCCAGGGGGTCCGTTAGTCTAAGGCAGGAGGGGTGTCTGTCCCTGGTTCTCAGAGGGCAGGCTTCAGGTGGGTGGTAGAGTGGTGGAGGTGTGTGGGGTCAGCCTGAGAGAGTTCCCAGGAGCCAGAGAGCAAAAACAGTTGCCAAAAAATATATATATATATATATATATATATATATACAGTGTGTATATATATATATATATATATATATATAAATTACAGGGGTGGTAACATTTTACCTATAGTGTTAGAGTACAAATACCCAGAGCAGTGTTGTAACTATTTCATGTAATATTACAGGGGTGGTGGGGTACGTGGCCAAGCCAAGCTAGAAGATGGACGCGTGAGACACGAGCTCTGCCAAATCCGATCCAAGCGCTGGCCATCCTAGATTAAATTAAACGTATTTAGCTGAAATACAGTTGATTGGCATCTATACATGGCATCTAGAACAAAATTCTCTAAAAAAGCAAACTCAGTTAAATGTTAAAATGCTTGCAGAAATGGCCAAGCCACCGGGCCCGGACCGGCCAATCACCTGAGCAGCTTCTGAATCAGAGAACAGGGAGCAGCATAATACCAACCTCTGTCAAATTGTTGTGTAGGGCATCTTGCTGACAGGAAGGCACTCATCGCAGCGGTGGGTCAGAGCTCTTAGCTGTTTGTTTTGTGAGGGCAAAGTTTAGGCCCAACCTTTCCACCCTCACCCCACCCACCCCTGGAAATAGTTCCTTTATACCTGGGGTTCTGACATCATTTCCTCAAGAGTGCAAGGTACATATCACTGTCATATCCTCTCTAGCACACTGCACTGACAATATAAGCATACACATTGTATAATATATATATTTCTATATAACAAACCAATCACACACACAAAAAAAAAAGTACATAAACATGTGGGGAGAAGTGCAATGTAATGGCTGTGGGGCAGCAGTCTTCCGGGAGTCTTTCTAGAGGCTGAGATACTGTCCTATTTGCAGACAACTCTCTGCCCTGAGGGAGGAAGTTGCCCATCTTCAGGCCACACTGGAAAGTAGTAAGGGAACCTTTCCCCAGGCCACACTGGATGGTAGGAAGGGAACCTCCCCCATCCAGGGAGCACCAGAGCCACGACCACTACCTCAGAGGTTGTGAAGAAAGCACAGCAGTTGGACCACAGTGGGCTCAGGGAGGGTGAGTATGGTGGAACAGAGGCACACCCAGTCAGTTGTTCCACTCCACAATCCATACACCATTCTGGGGGAGCATAGCTCCCCTATGGATGCACCCGCAGAGGAGACTAAGGAGGCTGAGGACAACTGTCACAAGGGAGGCCCACAGGAAGGAGGCAGAGGACACCACAAGGAAAGGAAGCAGCTCCTGGTGGGGGACTCACTTATTAGGGGGATAGAACTGGGGGGAGCAGGGAAAACTGAAGTAAGGTGCCTGCCTGGTGCCATGGCTTGGAGGAACAGGAAGCGCATCCTCAGGATCACGAGAACAGCTGCATGGGAGTCTGAGCTGGATGTCATTGCCCACCTAGGGACAAATGACTTGGCTCAACATGAGATTAGAGCAGTGCAGAAGGACTTTGTAGACTTGGGGAGGGGCCTAAGACAAGTAGCACACACAGCATCCTTCTCAGAGGTGCTGCCTGTCAATAGCATGAGTGAGGCGAGGGTACTTTGCACCATGCAGTTTAATGAAGGGTTAAAAAAATGGTGTGGCGCACAGGGGTTTGGCTTCATTGGGGACTGGGGTTCCACCTGGAGGGACACCAGCCTATACTGGCAAGATGGTCTGCATCTGTCCAGGAAGGGAACAAGTCTTTTGAGCAATCGGTTTAAATGCTTCATTGGCAAGCTTTTAAACTAGTCAAGGGGGGAGGCACTGATAAGCAGCAGGGAAATCCCAGCCTCTCCTTACAAAACAGGGTACTAAATGAGAAAAAGACTGAGGTAGAAAGGTCAGTGGGGGACGCTGCAACAGAAAGTAAAGCCATCAAAAAATGGAGAGCAATGAGTACCAATGCCCATAGTCTGAGTAACAAGCTTTCTGAATTAGTGGCCTTGATGGAGGAGGAACATCTGGATATCATGGTAGTCACAGAAACATGGTACACACAAAACCATGACTGGGATGTAAACATACCAGTATACACTATCCACAGGAGGGACAGGGAGGGTAAAAGAGGAGGAGGAGTAGCTCTTTACATAAGGGAAGGAATCAAAGCAACAGAACAAAAGGGTAAACAGGGAGGAGAAGAAGCACTGTGGGTAAATTTGGAGACCGGCAATGGCACCACAATCTGCACAGGGGTTGTATACAGACCCCCTTCTCAGGGGGAGGAAATGGACAAGGAAATGATAGAAAGTATACTTAGAATGGCAGAAGAGGGAGATATTGCTGATGGGTGATCTGAATATGCCAGATGTTAACTGGAGTGCAGTTGCAGCAGCCACTTCGAAGAGTGGGGTTATTCTAGATGCCCTACAGGGGCATGCCTTAGACAACTAGTATTGGAGCCCACTTGAGAGGGAGCAATCTTAGACCTGATTCTCTCAAATGGAGATGAAGAGAGGATCACAGATGTAGAAATGGGTAGCCATCTGGGAACTAGCGACCATCGAACAGTATGGTTCACAATAAACACAGCAATAGAGTCAAGCCATACAAAGGCAAAAGTACTGGACTTTAAGAGGGCTGACTTTGCCAAAATGGGTGAGTGCCTAAGGAATGCACTAGCAAATGGGCAGGAAGGAGGGGTGGAAGAACAATGGGGAATAATAAAAACTGCCATCATAGAGGTTACAAGCGTTTGTGTGAAGCAAATAAACAAACAAACAATGTAAGAAACCACTATGGTTCTCAAAGGAAGTGGCAGTGAAGGTTCAAGAGAAAAAGAAAGCATTCAGGAAGTACAAGGAATCACAGAAGGAGCAGGACAGAGAACTGTATCAGTTAAAGCAAAAGGATGCTGGGAAGGCAGTCAGAACAGCAAAGGCCCAAACCGAGAAAAGATAGCCAACTCAGTTAAGAAGGGGGATAAAACCTTTTATAGGTACATCAGGGAGCAAAGGAAGACCAAGGGAGGGATAGTGAGGCATAATAAGGGGGAGAGGGTGGGCAGAGGGTGACTGTGAAAAGGCAGAGATACTAAACAAATATTTTTGCTCAGTATTTACAAAGGAAGAGGGGGAGGTACCTAAAACAAACAGTAGAAACACTCTGGATACAGAAGTTGATACCAGCCCATTTACAGAAGAAAGGGTTCTGAAAGAACTCTTAAAACTGAAGGTGGACAAAGCAATGGAGCCTGATGGGATTCATCCCAGAATTCTAAAAGAACTAAGGGTAGAACTAGTGACACTATTGACTACGCTCTTTAACAAATCATGGGAGGATGGGGTGGTACCCGAGGACTGGAGGAGGACAGATGTGATTCCCCTTCACAAAAGTGGGAGCAAGGCAGAAGCAGGAAACTACAGACCTGTTAGTTTAACCTCAGTGGTAGGGAAAATGATGGAATCACTTCTGAAAGAAAGAATCATCGAGTATCTAGAGGCCAGAGGGGCACAGGACCCAAGGCAGCATGGATTCACAGTGATAGATTTCTTTGACTGGGTGACCAAAGTAGTAGATCAGGGAGGGGCTGTGGACATGGCCTACCTAGACTTTAGCAAGGCATTTGACACAGTCCCACACAAAAGATTAATATACAAGTTAGCCAGCCTGGGAGTGGGTCCCAAGATGACAGCCTGGGTAAAGAATTGTCTGGAGAATAGGACACAGAGAGTAATAGTAAATGGAGTCCATTCTGAAGAAAGGGGGGGGTTACTAGTGGGGCCGCAGGGTTCAGTATTAGGACCAGTCCTCTTCAATGTCTTTATAAGCAACATTGCAGAGGACTGGAAGGAAAAAGTATGTCTCTTTGCAGATGACACAAAGATCTGCAACAGAGTTGATGCACAAGGTGGGGTGGAAAGGATGAGAAGGACTCGGCAAGGTTAGAGGAATGGTCAAATGTATGGCAGCTTAGATTCAATGCTAAGAAGTGCAAGGTAATGCACCTGGGAAACAAAAACCCAGGGGAAGAGTACACAATGGGGGGTGAGATACTAACAACAACAAAAATGGAAAGGGACCTGGGGGTAGTCATATCAGATGACCTAAAGGTGGGCAAGCAATGTGAGAGGGCAGCAAGGAGGGCTGGGGGGATACTGGGTTGCATAGGGAGAGGCATCACCAGTAGAAAACAGGAAGTTATTATCCCTCTGTACAGACAGCTGGTGAGACCCCATCTGGAGTACTGTGTGCAGTTCTGGAGACCTAATCTCCGTAAAGACATAGACAAGATGGAAGCTGTCCAGAGGAGGGCAACCAAAATGGTGCAGGGTCTGCACCGGAAAACATATGAAGAGAGACTTAAAGAGCTTAAAATGTATAGCCTTGAGGAAAGGAGGGAGAGAGGGGACATGATAGAAACTTTCAAGTACCTCAAGGGAATCAACAAAGTCCAAGAGGGTAGCATCTTTCAAAAAAAGAGGTGTGCAAGAACAAGGGGCACAATTTGAAGATAGAGGGGGCAGCTCAGAGGTAATTTAAGAGTATTTTTTCACATAGAGGGTTGTGGATGCATGGAACGGCCTTCCGGAGGAGGTTGTGGAGTCAAAAACAGTGGTGGAATTCAAGCATGCATGTGACAGTCATAAGGCAATTCTAGGGGTTGGGGGTAGGAAGAAGTAGGCTGCTGGTTAACTAGGATCTGCAGCTTATCCAGCAGGTAGGGAAATGGGCAGACTGGGTGGGCCCAGCAGTCCTTATCTGCCGTCAGATTCTATGTTTCTGTGTTTCTGCAGATGAATCTCCAACCCTCAACTTCTCAAACTTCCCTGGAGGGCTGATTAAAAACTTGCGGTACAATCTCACAATGCAAATGATAGCTGGCTTCGAAAATCTTAATGCTCAGCTTTTGCATATTCAGCAAACCATCAATGCTGTGACTGACACTTTAGAAAAGCATGGTGGTAGGCTGGATGAACTGGAGGCTCGCATTAGTGCACAAGATGACACCCAAAACCAAATTAACCCATCGCTCCAGCAAGCCCTTAGGGAGACTGAAACACTAAAAAATGTTTTGGATGATCATGAAAATCGAGAGCGCAGATGTAAAAATCTGGACGATGGTACACTACTTGATCTTATCCTAGTAAATAGACTTCACTTCTTCTCCAATGCTGGAGCTCTTACTAATGACCTCAGTGATCATTGTACAATTGTCTGTGTGAGGTTGGTACCCAAAGCCATTACCACCTCCAGACATATCTTCAAGAGGAGCTTCCAGTGCTTTGATCCTAATGCTTACCTGTTAGATCTTCAAAGCGCAAACTGGCAGGATTTTTATCT
Source organism: Neoceratodus forsteri (assembly GCA_016271365.2). Classification (NCBI taxonomy): domain Eukaryota; kingdom Metazoa; phylum Chordata; order Ceratodontiformes; family Ceratodontidae; genus Neoceratodus; species Neoceratodus forsteri. The sequence goes on from CM028133.1 coordinate 254,919,484, forward strand.
GGCTCCCACGGTAGATAAGGCGTATGTGCTATTCCAAACGATTGTCCTCGATGCTAGACACGCCCCTTAGTTAAAATCTGCACTAATAAAAAAAACCTGCCCTTGGTTCACTGCTAGTCTCAAAGCTGCCCTAAATAATAGGAATGCCCTTTGGAAAAAGGCTAGGAAAAATAGACAAACAGATGATTGGGCCGCCTTTAGATCTGCCAGAAATCACTGCACCAAACTGATTAGGACTGAGAAAGCTAGATACTTCCGCACAGAGCTTGAATCTTCTGCCCATTGCTCAGCAAAATTTTGGAAAACACTCAAAGACATAGAAGGATATAGCCCAGCCAGCTCGTTTCCCCTGAAAATTACCGCTGGTGGTGACACCACTACGAATAAATGTGAGATCCTGGAACTCATTAACAGCCACTTTGCAGTGGCAGGCTTAGCGTTTGATACCTCACCAGCTAATACCCTTTGGACCAAACTGAATCACATAAACTTGGCACATCTAAATTCATCAGCCCCTGCACAACAAAATATTTTCTTCTTCTGTCCTGTCTCCCTGAAACAAGTGGAGGACTTGCTCTTGGCTTTAGATACAAGTAAAGCTGCTGGCACAGATCACATTGAGCCATATTATCTCAAAATAGGTTACCACGTATTATCCCTACCAATCACACATCTCTTTAACCTGTCCCTTGCTCAGGGTGTGCTCCCCTCTATCTGGAAAACAGCTCACGTCATTCCCCTATTCAAATCTGGTGGCTCCAGCGACCTAAGTAACTACCGACCAATATCCCTCCTCCTCACCTTGTCAAAACTGCTTGAGAAGGTTGTCAACACCCAACTCAGGCACCATATGGAGTCCTTCAACCTGCTCAGTGTAGCGGAGTCAGGTTTCAGACCTGACCACAGTGCCATAACCGCACTTGCCAAGGTCTCAAATGACTGGCAATTAGCACTGGATGAAAAGAACTACGTTTGTGCTTTGTTCCTTGACTTGAGCAAAGCCTTTGATACCATGGATCATAGCCTGCTCCTGGTTGAGCTGGAAAACATTGGGGTGGGCAACTCAGCTCTAAAGTGGTTTACTAACTACCTGACTGATTGCAAACAACTGGTCAAGGCTAATGGGGTCTTCTCCTTTCCAAAATACTTACTAAGGGGTGTACCCCAAGGGTCTATTTTAGGCCCACTATTATTTGCCATCTATATCAATAACATTAACAGGGGGCTCAAGTCTGCGAACATCCATCTATTTGCAGACGATACTGTTCTGTACATTAACAGACTCACTCCAGAACTAGCCTGTAGGGACCTGCAACATAACTTTGACCAACTACAAGTGAACTTGCTGCAGATAAAGCTTCTGCTGAATGCAAAAAAACTAAAGCTATGCTGCTTCCCACTTCTGCCAGCACCTCTAAATCCTGCACCTCTGGCACTTCTCCTCAAGTAACCACACTCTTGGGAGAAACTCTGGAGTTTGTAACTAAATTTAAGTACCTCAGTTTCTGGATAGATAACAAACTGTCCTTCGTCGATCATATCGATGAGCTATCCAAAAAGTTAAAACAGAGACTTGGTCTCTTCTTTCAAATTAGGAACCTTCTTACTCAGGAAGCGAAAACCAGACTAGTCCTGACTACCTTTTTGCACCTATTGGATTACGCTGACTTTATCTATGGCCAAGGACCGACCACTGCCTTGGCTAAATTGCAGACTCTTTATCACCGTGCTCTTAGATTTACTACCGGATTACCGAATGTTACTCATCATTGAACTCTCTGTGCCAAGGTAGGCTGGAGCTCACTATGCACCAGAAGACAAAGAAATGCAGTCTGTTGGACTTATAGATCCATCATTAACTTGCTCCTCCAGTACAATGTGGACTGCTTGCCTGTCTGCACTGCCGGCATCTATCCTTTAAGAAGCCTTTCTTACATCTCTCTGCTGGTCCCAAAGGTCAAAACACGTTTTGGTAAATCAGCTATAAGCCACGCACTCGCAGCCCTATGGAACTCTATACAGAAAGCCCTGAAGCTTATATTCCCTGTGAAGCTGTCCTTCTTCAAAACCCTGTACTTACGTACCTCAAGGATACATGTGATTGTTTCCATTGATGGCGCTCAAATTCCTATGACTGCTCGCATTGTCAGAGTCCCCTCTGCTTCTCATCGGTTCTGAATTCTTCCACCCTTCTCTACTTCCCCTCTCAGTGTTGCATGACCTTTTGCTATATTCTCCTCAAGAGGAAAGGCTATTCTTGGATAGCGTGATACTTACATCAATCACTTAGCCCTGAGAACTATATTTGTACTAGGATGAATTTGTTGATTAGTTCTGATAGCTGTAGTATTGTTATTACATTATATGATATTCTACCTTGTGATCATGTTTGCAATGTTACCGCTGTATACATTTCTGTACATATATTATCACTGTATTTTCCTCTGTATTGATGTAACTCTTTCATGTGTGTCTTCTACTATGTGATCATGTTTGCAATGTTTAGCTCTACATACATTTCTGTATATATATATTATCACTGTATTTTCTAGTGTATTGATGTAATTCTCTTCTGTGTCTGCCCAGGTACACCTTACAAATGAGTTTTTCTGAATGGTGTATCGCCTGGTAAAATAAAGAAATAGATAGATTGATTGACTGATTCATTGATTCATTGATTGATAATGTGCACATTGTGGGCCTACCTTAAGTTCTGGAAGGGAAAAACTGTGGAAGCTTCATGGGCCATTGGTTAGCAAAAGCCCTCTGCAGCTTCCTGACTCTACAGCGCTGGAGATCCAGTGGGTGCATCGGCCCCCTGGAAGGCACCCGGCTCTGGGGAAGAGACTGAGACACATTATTATTAAATTTCTCTGGTATCAGAACCGGCAAACAGTCCTGGAGGTGGCCAGAAAGATGGGCCCCATCATGATAAAGAGGAGCCGTGTGAGTATATTTCCCCGACCATACTAGAAAATTGCAGCTGAAATGACAGGCCTTCAACAAGGTAAAAAGCAACTCCATTCTTTGAAATGCCCATTTGTGATGATTTATCCTGCACGTCTTGTTATACGGCCATAAGACATGAGCCCTAAGGCATTTACAGATCCCAAAGTGGCCATGGCCTATATTCACAAAGAGCTGAACAGGGGAGATGCTGCTACAGTCTCGGACCACTCAGAGACCTGATGGACTGGTTGCAATTAAGGTACTTTGCTCTTTATTGAGCTGGTGAGCAGTGGCTGTGTGTGTGTGTGGGGGGGTCCTAGCGGGATGAGGGGCAATAATATCCCGACTTGTAATGGAATTTATCCAGCCTATCATGGCTCAGTCGAGAATGCCTCCCTCCTGTGGAATAAGGGCCTTTCTTTATAGCCAACCACCATTTTGGTCTCCTGGGCAGTCCGGGGGACTTGAGACTCTCAAGGGTGCTTGCAATAACACTACAGACTTTTTCTGATGCAGGACTGCATGTTTCTCTACCATGCACTTCCATTACAAGACTCTGGTCTAGTTTCCATTCAGTTTTACCTGGAGCTTTGCAATGTGAACTCCTTTCGGTACTCCTCTACTTTTCAACCTTTTAATTTGAGTTACAACCGGTCAGTGCTGGGACAACTGAGGTGCCCAAGTTGGTCTAATTAACAGATGGGACCTGCACAATCTTTAGGTTTGGTTAGGAACATGAAGTATTTCTCTATGGCTTTGGGCTAATGTCTTGTTGATATAAATGGGTGACCTCTATTTTAGTTTGAACACTGGTGGGCTGCAAAGAGTATGGTGGTCCGTTTTGAACTGATTATTCACAATCCCAGGAGTTACTTTATGGTTTTTGCTACACAGTATTGGCTCAGAGCCCGGTGTAATTGCCGATGATAGGTATTTGCAGGCGTATTACTAAAAGTGTTCCATTTATGGACAAATGAGATGCAACGTAATGGACTGAATAACGTGCATGTTTTCTTTCCTTGTTCAGATTCTCTAAATAATGCCATATCCATCATTTGAGTTCATTTCAGTAATTCATCTTTTCAGGTTAAAATATTTTACTATTAAATAGGGGGTGGGAGTGCCCGTGGGGAGGGCGGCGGGACCTTCAGAGAGGGAGGCCTCTTTGATGGCTATTACTGATATGTGCTAGGGTGTCTAGTTATATAGGGCCTATATATGGCTCTGACTTTTCCTTTTTTATTCCTTAATAGAGGAGTTTTGATATGGCACACTGGGATGTGTGAGCACTGATAGTTATTTATTTATTTATTGTTTATTTAATTTTGTTGACCCGGTAGGCCTACTGAGACTAGAAGTCCCTATTTCAGGGGTGACCAGGGGGAGGGGGATACAAATGATAACCAACTGAAATTGAACCAGATTAAGCGGTTGGTTGTTTTTTTTTTTTAGCGAATGGGAAATTTGGCCAGGACACTGGGAAATTCCCCTCTCTAACAGAACCCCTGCTGGATCATCACTTGAGCTGGAGAACTTGAGCAGGATGGAGGTGCTTGAAGGCGGGTCTTGCCCATGGTTGTAGCTGCAACAGAACTTGAAGTTTTCTTTGATGCTAAAATTACTGATATGATTACAGAAGTCCTGAACAGAGACACCAGCAGTTCAGTGAATGTGCAAGAGATTCGAGCGACTCAGAATCTGGTTCTATGGAATTGACTAAGTCATCGGGCGGGAGATTGTGTTGGAGGATTCCACTCTGAGCTGCAATTACTGCTGCAGAAAGAAGAAGAACTTGTTATATGGCAAGCGATTAACTTTACAAATGGCTCTTGCAGTAGCACAGCAACAGGATTCGGCTAAGGAGGCCAGTGAACCAGATGGTACTGCAGCAAGATGCTGACGTGGCAGACCCTAGCGCTTCTACGATGCTAGCATCTCTGCTAGCTGTTGCAGTGGACAATACAGGTGCGCAGCAGAAGGTACTGCAATCCTTTTCACTGAAGCCAGGTACGCATAGATCTACTCTTTTTGTGTTTGCAGACAATTTAAATAATGATTGCAGCAGTGTTTTGCCAGGAATAGTAAATGGCGGTACTACAAAGGCCTGTGCAATGACAGCCTCCATGGCATCTGCTTCGCAAACTTGTCAAAATACAGCTACAGTGGCTTGGTCTGTTGATAAAGCACTAGCAGAGGCGGGTTGGAAAAAAAATGCTGCTCAAGGTACGTGGACTTTAGGTCCATCTGGCTATTCCATCCTGAACACTATCGTGACTGTACCAAAGGAAACTCTTGTATTGGAACAAGCTAAACCTGATTGGGGCTTGGAAATGGATGTTGCTTCCCCACTGCATATTCCAGATGGCCTGGATTTAACCCAGAACCCCATTTTGACATTACCTCAACCCATTAATGCTATGGATATGATGACACAACAATGGACTGTTGGCCCAAATAGGCCTACTGCCCAGGGGACTGCACCAAGAACTCTCAGGACCCAGAGGGATCTCGATCTTATGCTCCGTTATTCAGGACTGATTTTTCCAGCTAAAAACGTAATGCCATCAGACTCATTTATGAAGGTGGACTCGATAGATTTCCAGACTGTAAACATGTGGCACGCATCTTAAAAAAAGGTTCCATGCATTTTACCCCTGTGGAACTTTATGCCATTATTCATGTTTCAGGGGAGCCAGTGTTCGATATCAGCTTCAAACAAGGCAGTGGCCTGCAGACATTCTGGGCCTTATATTGTACTTTAAAAACTTCACCATTATGGTCCCCATTTGAAGTGGTTCCCCTGACCAAGCCAGCCCATCGAATGATTACTGCCTTGTTTCGCAGTGAGGGGGTTAGTGTTATGGACTTGACCTTTTGGTTGAAACAAAGATGTACTGTCCAGGGTAACCCAGAGCTCATATTCGATGAGGATCATATTTGGACCGGGGCACGGAGAGTGCAAGTGATACTCAAAGCTACTGATACAGGACTTATACATCTGCCTAATTGTTTCGTTTTGGGGAAATACAGGGGTGTGTTGTTCTATGCTGGTCATCCCAAGGCCTGTTATTTATGTATACATTTATTGAAAAGTGTCACCAGGAGAATTACACTGAGCAACAAGATGCTCGTCTCACGGTACATCCTGGGGGAAGGGGATAGGGAGCAATTACATAGTACAACAGTATACATCACACAGGAAAAAAAATAGCTTCACTTGTACATGGCCAAATAAATGAGATAACAAGCTGTAGAATATTTACATAACAGCAAAGGGGTGGAGCAGGAGGGTTAAAACGTTAAGATGCCGGAGAGTTTAGGAAAGTGGAGACAGTTAATTGGTCCTACAGGAAGGTGTGGGAGAAATAGACCCTTAGCAGAGACCAGCCCAGAGGGACTAGGTGTAATTGCAGTTTGTCACTAGATAGTTTGCTAAGGATGTGGAGAGAGAATTGACTGAGGAGGAGTGTCGGATTTGAGATGGTAGTTGATTCCAAAGTTTAGGTAGTTGGTGGGAGAAAGCCGTTTGGCCCAACGTAGTGCTTCTGTTGGGTATATTCAGGGAACATGAGTAGTCAGATCAGAGGGAGTATTTGGAGGGCAGCGGTGCAGCTAAGGAGGTAGAGAGGTAGGCAGGGAGAGTATCCAGCCAGAATTCTGAGGTGAATTTAGCCGCATGCATGGTTCTCCTGTCTGCAAGGGTGGGAAAGTTCAGAGAGCGGTAGAGTGTGCAGTGGTGGGTCAGGGCAGGAGCATCTAAGGCAAAGTGACAGAAAGAGAGGGTCCAACCTTGATAAGGAAGATTGGGGGGCAGCTCCACATACTAAGTCACAGTAGTCAAAAATTGGCATAATCATTTTATGTACCAATTCAAGCCATGATGGAAGAGAGATACATTTACTGTTTCGATATAAGGCCCATAGCTTAGGCCGGAGTTTCTTCTGAATGGCATCGACGTGTACTGAGAAATTTAGGTTCCTGCCCAGCCAAACTCCAAGGTATCGGAAGGAGGAGGTGTCTTCTAGTACAGTCCAATCTAAGGTGTGGAAGGTGGGTAAGGAGGAGAGACTGACTAGCCCCTGCCTAGTTCTGAAAGTCATAGAGACTGTTTTCTTTGAATTTAGGATGAGGTGGTGCTTTCTAAACCAGTATTGTACATTGCTGAAATCCATTTGGAGCTTGGAGGTGACATCAGGGACTGATTTGCCTGTTGTATACAGTACCATGTCATCTGCATACATGTGTATGTTTGTCGATGTGCAAGCCAGAGGGAGATCATTAAGGAAGATTGAAAAAAGGAGGGTCCCGAGTACAAAGCCCTGAGGGACTCCCGTAGTAATGGTAAGTGGTGGGGAGCTGGCATCAGCCATATGGACAGATTGGAATCTGGCTGACAGATAAGACTTAAACCAATCTGTGGCTTTTGGGGAAAGACCAGCCAATCTGAGACATGACAGGAGTAAAGGGTGTGAGACCGTATCATAGGCCTTAGCTAGGTCTATAAGAATAGCAAAGTTATAAACCATTGTCCATGGCCGTGAGATTGCATCAGTCAGCCATAGCAAGGATGTGGTGGTGGAGTGGTGCTTTCTAAAACTGGATTGGAATGGAGAGAGAAAGGTGGAGTCAGTAAGATAGGAGGAGAGTTATTCAAGTACTATGTGTTCCTGGAGTTTAGCCAGGGTAGGAAGGAGAGAGATAGGGTGGTAATTGCTAGGGGAGGAGGGATCATCTCCCTTGTGGAGAGGTAGAACTGTAGCATGTTTCCAAGCTACCAGGACAGAGGATGAGTCAAAAGAGAGGTTTACTAAGAGGGAGAGCGGATAGGCAGTAGCAGGAGCAGACAGAGAGAGGAGCTTGGGGTCCAGGCCATCCGACAAGGAGCCTTTGGCAGGGTCAATGGATAAGAGGGCTTTTAAGACAGCAGCAGGAGGGATGTGTGTGAAGAAGAAGGGGGCAGATGAAGAGTGGGCAGGAGGAGAGGAGGAGGAAGTAGAGTAGAAGGAAGTAAGTGTGGAGGCAGAGGCGGGTAAAGAGGGAGTGAGGGTGAGCGTTGCATTGGTGGAAGGAAGGGTGTATTCAGGTATGTTTGAAGGGTGGGCGGGGGTTTCGGGGAAGGGATTTGGTGATAAGGAAGGGGCTGTAAGGAGAGAGGGGGAGGGAGCAAGTGGGCAGGTGGCCACCGAGGGGGGGGGCAGCCAGAAATCTGTAGGGGCAATAGGGGGGCAGCTTGGAGCACTGAGGCACAAGATGCAAAATGGGTATTAAAGCGTTCAGCGACTGCCAAGCGTTCCAAGATGACTGAGAGATTTAGCCTAAGGGCAGGAGTGAGGGGTTTGGTGGAAGGGGAAAAGAGGGACTGAACAACTTTCCAAAATTTAGAAGGATTGTTTGTGTTTGTTTGGAAGGTAGCCTGGTAGTGTTCAGCTTTGGCCAGCTGGATAGCTTTGGTACACTTATTTCATAGTTCCCTGTATCGCTGGAGATCCCTGGGACAGTTGGTTGCCTTGTGTTTACGTCAAGCAGTGTCACGGGCTGTTTGACAGGATAGGAGTTCAGGTGATACCCAGGGTAGGTGGTTTCCACGGACTCTGGCTTTATGCAGGGGGCATGCAGATTCCAAACCTGAAGGAACTTGTCACTGAACAGCTGCAGAGCAGCGTCAATTGAGGAGCAAGATGTGAGTGGGGACCAGTCAGTTTTGACAAGGTCACTATGAAGAGGTCGAGTGTCAAGAGATGGGTAGGCACGGGTTAGGAGGATTTTGTGTGGTATTTTTTGCCTCTGTATTTTGCCCACCGTGTAAACAGGATGGTGGTCACTTAGCGCATCATGCTTTGACTCTGTGGGGATGCGTCGTGAGGACTAGGTCTAGAAGGGAGTGGTTTTTAGTTTTGTTATTCAGTCGAGTAGGTTCCTGTATTAGCTGTGTTAGATTTAGTGATTCGATGTAGGAGCAAGTTGTGGTTAGTTTGTTTGAGAACCAGTTGATGTTAGGATCACCTAGTATGTACAGCTCACCTAAGTGGGCAAGGGCTGTCAGTTATTTTATCGCTGCAGCTGTATTGGTCATCTCAGTAGTATGTGTGATAGTTTAAAATGTATGAATTGTAATAAGCTAGGCCACACTTCTGGGTTATGTAAAAGTGATCAGGTGTGCAATTTATGTGAATTGAAGGGACACACCTATCACTCTTGCCCTTCAGCTGCCCATAATCAACTGGGCTAGGCAGACTGGGATGAGCAAAGGGTCATTATTGCATTAGCTCAACGCAATAGTGCACAACACTTCAGAGATGCTAGACCCAGTGCACACTCCTCTGAAATCCCATAAGTAGGGGTGTCTGACCTAGAAACACCAGCCCCAGGCATTCCACCACAAGTGGTACACCCTCTGTCTGAACCACTCCAGGTGTCAGATCCTATAGTAGAGGTAGATTCGCACTGTGCAGTTCAGGACTTGGTAGCAGCATTGCTGACAAATGAAGTCATGCCCTCACCCCCACTTCACCCCCCTCCATCTAAAGAGCAGGTGTTCAGAAGTACCAGACGTTGACAAGCTTGGTATCAGCCCATCCCAAAAACCCTCAAAACCTCAGAGGTTACCACAAAGAACAGGTTTGCTGCTTTACCAGTAGAGGTCTTAGGTTCAGGGGATGAGTCGGATGGCTCATCAGTGGTTTCTTCCCTCCCAGACCCAGGTTCAGCCTTAGAGGATCCCCCTGCAGAGGTAACTGAAGCCCCAACTACTTCACGCAAAGCAGTGACTAAACTTAAAAATGTAAGATCCACTAGAGCCTCGAGTAAGAAGCACCCTTGATTTACTGCTTGATTAGATGCGGCCTTTCCCTTTTTTTCCGTGGTGGTATTGCTTTCCCTTTATTCCAGCAATGTTACTAGCATTAAGAATGTAAAAAAAACAACAGGCTGTATACTCATATTTTCAGACGCTCCCCCTTGGCATTTTTTTCTTGCAAGATACACCGTTACACACTTTATTAGAACTGAAACAGGCCACGAGGTTGTGGTTTTCTGGGCCTTCATACTGGTCACTGGGCATGGAGTTCTGCTCAGGGATGGCCACACTATTTCATAATGTTGATTTTCATTTCATTAAATTGGTTGACCTGGTACCAGGGTGGGCTTTAGTCCTGGATATCAAAATTTGGGACTGACCTATTCCGCCTGATTAATGTATATGCAGGTCAGACTAAAGTTGACTGAATAGAATTATTTCAGTTAATTCAGCCTTATTTATATTCAGCAGAAAATGTTGTTTTGAGGGGAGACTACAATTGTGGGTTACAACTAAGGGATGGGGTCGTCAAGCCACCACTAGCAAAGTATTGTGTGATATGACCTTTTTGTCTAACATGATTAAAACCTCGAATATGAGAGATTTTTACATAGAGAAAACTGGCAGGGCTGATCCCACTTTTCATAAGGGCCCCTTAGCCTCCCAAATTGATTATTTCTTTATTTCACCCCATTTGGAGATTAACTATACTAAGAGTAGCTGAATTTTCAGACCATAAAATTCTATTTCTCCAACTTGGTAATGTTAATAAGCCTCCACATGGGCCAGGGTATTGGAAATTTAATGCATTACTTCTGCAACAGACAGCAATACAACAAAACCTGCAATATTTCCTCCAAGCTAGGAAATCGGTGTTGATATTTTATGAGGACCCAGGGCAGTGGTGGAAAGATACTTTAACAGACTTGATATCATTTTTACGGGTTGCAAGGTAACGTCATAAGGGATGCAGCTTATGGGGCATATATTTTGCACAGACAACAATTGCAAAAGCTAACGTCCTTGTCTGCATCGCTTAGACAAGATTTTTCTCCCCAGATACAGCATATTAAATGGCATATGGTTGAATACCATATGACAGGCTCAGAGTCTGTAGTTTAAGCAGACTTTTAACACACAGGGGAATAAAGGTCAGATTTGTCCATATGAAAGAGATTCTGCAAGAATCAGAACTAAAATCATGGATGAGCTTTTTGATAGCAACAATCACTTATGTGCGGATCCTTCAGAGGTATTACATATAGTTACACAACATACTAGGCACTTACTGGGACCTGCTTCCATAGCAGAAGACTCCCTAAATGCTTTTCTAGACACAGTACCCACACTAGACTTCCCTAGAGATCAGATTCAACCTTTAATTTCGGATATTATGCCTCTGGAAGTGGAAATGGCCATCAGGTGTTGAGGCCTGGTAAGGCTCGGGTAGTGATGAGTTAACAGGGAACTGTATAAATGTATAAGCGCCATGGTTATATACAGAATTGGCCATGGTGTTTACAGCTATTTAAAATGTCAAACCCCTTCCTCCCGGATGACAGAGTTGTAATTCATATCTTTAAAAGGTGATAAACAATTATTAGATAACAGAGACCAACTGCGTTGTTAAATACGGATTTCAAAATTTTGGCAAAAAATTTTGAATTCCAGATTGTTGACTAGCGTAAAAGATATCATCTCCAAGGCTCAAACCTGTGCTAGCCCTGGTAAAAGTATAACTGGACACTTGATTTTTCTTAGGGAATTGATTGAGTACAGTAACAGGAATAAGACAGAGGGCTTTTGTTCTTCTTCTTTTTTGGACCAAAGGAAAGTTTTGATACCATTAGTCACACCTTTTTGTGACAACATTAAATATGTCATTCCTACTATATTCATTAATTGGATAAATGTTTATACAGAACTGCAACAGTTACACCACTAGTGAAGGATGGAAAGGTCCAATGTTGCTGGTATTAAGAGGTGTGCGGCAGGGATGCCATCTAAGCCCCCTGCTTTATGCTTTTTGTATAGACCCACTTCTGTGGTTACTCAATACATCTGATCTTCTTAAGTCTATTGTTGTTAATGACACGCTTATTCCACATACAGTTTTGATGTATAAGGATGATCTTTGCATCCTAGTTGCAGATAGTGCTTCAGCACAAACAGCATTGCAAATCTGTGAAACATATGGTGTCCATTCAGGGGCATCACTGAACCTAGACAAATCTGTAGGTACACAGCTTGGGGTTCCTAGGCAGCCTCTTTTGGAAACTGGGGGGATACGTTTGACGTCAGATCCTGTTAAAATTTTGGGGGTTTATATGGTCCTGGGGATCTGGGTATGCTCATTTGGGAACCATGGGTTCAAATAGGTAGGGCCTTGATTTCACAATGGAATAAATGGAAATTGGGAAAATTAAAAAGGATACATTTAATTAAAACACTCCTAATTCCAGTATTTTTATTTATTAGTTATGTTTTTCCTCCACCCCGACAATTAGAAACCACAATTTATAGTTTATATTTTCAGGCAGTGTGGGAAAGTAGGCTAAACCCCATTAAAAGAAATATAGTATATCTTCAGATAGAGCATGGAGGTCTAGGGATGGTTAATCCTATATTGTTTTACTACAGCATTTTTATGTATGTTAATCTGAGACCCATGCTAGTTTTCTCTGATTTAAGTTGAGTATCTTTATTTTTTAATAATTGCAGACTTTGGTTTCAGTTATGGGATAGAGGATGTCTGGGCCCCTTAAAAGATCACTAAATGTTCCCCTTATGTATGAGAGACATTTGTTTAGTTAAAAAATGGCAGGTAACTAGTAATTTATTAATTATAAAACCCAGGAAAGTGTTATCAGAGGTTTTAGATACTCAGTTTACAGAAGTGGATACTTTTTGAGGTGCCTCCCAGTAAAGAGGACACACTGTTGCAATTATTACGAGATGCCTATGATACCAGAGAAAGAGGACTTCCGCAGGCTGAGCTGCCATGATAGAATTAATGTCAAGGCCACTCAAAAACACAAGCAGGTAGAAGAGCACATTTGTATTAGACTGGGCTGTATCCAACAATTAGAGAAAACAGAACATTTGTTTTTTACTTGTACGTATATTAGATCTTTTTGGATTGCTCTGGCTACTACTTGGGCAGCTCCGTGGTTTCAGACAGTCACAATGGATGGACTTACGGTGGCTAAATACATAGGAGTCGGGACCCTTTGGCACACTGAGACCTTAGATAAAGTTTTGCTAGTTATTAAATGGTTCCTTTGGAACAGTAGATGCCTCTTTGCATTGCAACAAAAGCACTTGCAGCAGGAGGAACTTATACAAAAAATTACAAAGGAACTGCAGTATTTATATAGAAGATGTGAAGATTTTGCAATACAGAGATCTGATTAGAACTTGGAAATATGCCTTGGATTATGGATTCGAGGTACCAGTTGCTTAAAAATTTCATAATTATCTGGGTTCTGGGCTACAGGAGGTTTCAGTGGGGTGTAAAGGAATTGGAATTGGTGCTGTTTTTCAAGTAAATGACGAAATGTTTTCATTCCTTGTTTTCATTATATTTAGTGGAGCTACGTGTTGGGTTTTCTGTACTATTCTAAATGAGTATGTTATGTGTATATACTGAGTGGTTATTATGGACATGTATAAGATTATTTCCCTGTAATATTTTTTTCTCCCAGTTTACATTTTTGTATGTTATGTTCAAATAGATTTTGTGATGATTGTATTGTATGATTTATTTTCCTCAATAGAATTCCTACTGTTGCTGTGGGCGATCTGCTGTCATTCTGCTTGCAGGAGCATGACAACACCAGGTCGTTGGAGAAACAGGGTGTATTACAGTGTGAGCAGCCAGAGGTTCTATCCCCAGCCTCAGCTGCGAAATATGAAAGAATGGAAAATTTACGGGCTCAGAATAAGAGGCTAGAAGTGAACGCATGGGAATGTCCATGCATTGGGAACTGGATATGGAAACAAACATCTAGATATTCTTGACTGCAACATCTCATCCGATTAGCAAATTCAAGCGGGCCTGTGCAGAAGAATTTCTAAACAGACCGCTTACATCAGCCACGAAATGACAAAAACAGCTTCTTGTCAAACGTAGGAGGAGGTAAGGCCAAAGAGAGTGAGTCAGACTAATGACGCAAGCTGGGAAACGAATGCAGAAATTAACCAGCGATGACATGGCTTTCCCGAAAAGACTGGTCAAAAGAAAAAGCTTTGAAAAGGGCAGACTAGGTGTTCAGCGAAAACAGATGGATCCTAGACTCTACATGAATTACTTTTCTCCAACTAACCAGAAAATCAGATATTTAAAGACATGGAATAGACAGCACAAACAGGTCAGCAGAGGTCTTTAAAATGAGGGCATAGGGACAGGCAAAACACAGGAGATGAGGAAGGTCTGACCAAGAGGGCCCATCTGAATCACCAAACAACTCCCTCCTCCTTCCCACATAGAAATTTCAGAGCTGGACCACGATGTTCAGACTTATTTAAAACAGTAAACTTGAGCAGGCCCCAAGAAGAATGCTGTATGCACTTAGATATAGAGCGGCTTACAGGAACATCCTGACAGATTTTATAAAGCACATAAGCTGCTAAAAGAATTGATGCAATTTCAAGCTGCACGATATTTATCCTAATTAATGTGAGGTGGAGGACACTTTTGACATCAGCTTTAAGGCACGTTTGCCCAGTTTGGATAAATTCTGGCATAAATATAAACCTGCAAGACTCTGCCATTATGGACACCTTTTGGCCAACCCATTACTAAACCTTTGTTCAAGACTGTTTATGTGATGTTTTGAACAAAAGGAGTAAATGAGGGACATTCAATTTTGGTGAGAGGAACAAGCATTTGTCAATGCGAATTTTACTGGCATTGGCAGTGGTAGAAATGAAAGTTACAGAACTGCGTAATAGGAATAGCAGTGAAGTATTGAACTGAAACCAACCCCACCACCACCCTGCAGAAAGTGACAGGCATTGGGGATGTGCCTTTGGGTCATCAAGGCACTAATGGCCCGCCATTCCACCCCCCACCCTGCAGACACTGACAAGTGTCACGGTGTTCATGAGGTCTTTGGCCTTAGGCACCCCATTCCATCAGGAAATACGGTGAGATGAGTGCGATGCGGAGAATGGGGTGAACTCTGAGGCTGAAGGTCAAGGCAGCACCTCGATGCCTCTCACTGGCTGCAGGGTGTGGAATAGTATGAGCATTACAGGCAAGAATCCCAATTCACACCCCTGATGCCTGTCATTCTCTACAGGTGGGGGCGTTATGGTTGAAAACCCTAATACCTCAGGCATTGATTGGATTTTCCTCCAAATTTTCAACATGTTTTTGTGACCCCACCTCATGAACAGTGGCAATATCAGTTTGTTGAGTGACTGCTTATACACGAGCACGGCATTCTAACACCACAGGTGCAAAACATTCGAACAGGATGTAAAAAAAGACAGCTGTACTGTTCATGGGAAAGTAAAAAAAATGGCAATGCTGCAAATCTGCAGTAAAAATAAAAAACTGATGAAGTCTGGCGTACATTGAAACTGTGCACACCGTAATATAATTAGGTTGAGGAAGATTTTTACGAAGATTGTCAGCTGAGGCATTTGGTGCCTCAATCATGAACAGTGTCACTGTGATTTTCTTTATCTGTCCCGAACAATGATTTCCACAGCGACCATGCATCTCTGCGCAAAATGTGAAAACACATTTCGGCCATGTTTTGAAAAATAGCAGCTATTGCTGTTCATGAGAGGTAATGGAAAAATGCCACTAAGTGAAAATCTGGACTGAAAATATTACAAGGCATGAACTTACAGTGCGTGAAACTGCGCAATGCTCCTCATAACTCAGTCATTTTATGGACTTTTGTCACCAAATTTTCAACATAGCCATTTTAGAACCTCTGCTCATGAACATTGTAACTGTGAGTTAATAATCTGTCCCAAACATTGCTTCGCACAACAGCACCATTACGCTTCATCTCTGAAAAAACATAACTGACGACATATGAAAATAGCAGCTGTACTGTTGAGAAGGAAGTGTAATAAAAATGGCAGTGTTGAAAATCTGCAATGAAAATATTAAATCATCGAAACTTACGAGCATGGGAACTGCACAGCATATGCTAAATAGAACAGTCATTTTGAAATTTTTCTCGAAATTTTCCCAACAAGCCATTTAAACCTCTGCTCATGAACAGTGTCACTGCAATTTTCTTAATGTATCGCATGGCATTATTGCGTTAGATGCGCCATAATAGCGCTACATGAAGCGGAAACACATTTGGGCAAGATGTGAAAATGACAGCAGTACTGCTCATAAGGAGGTGTGATAAAATGGAATGTCAAAAATCTGGAGTGAATATTGAAAATTCATGAACTTACTAGCTGTGTGAAACAACTAAGCAACGCCTGATAAAACAGTCATTTTAGGAATTTTCACCAAATTTTCAACATAGCTATTTAAGACTCTGCTCATGAACACTGTCACTGTGATTTTCTTAATTTGTCCTGTACATTGATTTCGCTTTCACAACTGTGCCATTATGACGCTACATGAAGTAGGAAACACGTTTTGGGTGAGATGTGAAAAATGACGGCTGTCCTCATCAAGCAGTGTGGTAAAATGGCAAATGTTGAAATCTGGGTGAAAATATTGAAATTCGCGAACTTCTGTCGGAGGGAACCGCACAACACATGATCGTAAAACAGCCATTTTTGGAATTTTTCCACCAAATTTCTCAAAATAGGCTTCTTGAGAGCCCATCTTATGAACACTGGCAGTGTTGTTTGGTTAATCAGTCACAGAAAGATGATTTAGCCAGTGGCTGCAGAAATCACCCTTGGACCTTAATAACATCATGACAGTGACAGCATTCATGAAAGGGTCCCAAAACCCCATGTTGAAATTTGGTGCAAAGAATTCCAAAAATACCTGAATAGCAACAAAGTTGAAAAATCCTATCTATCATTATGCAACACCAGCATTTCCCTCAGTTTGCGGTCGGCTTGAAGAAAATAGAGACGTCTTTCACAATCCACAGGATGATCGTCAGCCAAGCTCCGGAGGTAAGTATGGGGTGAGGGGGTGTTGGGAGGCACGCGCCCAGTGGGTGGGTCCGGGTTGTGGGGGGAAGGAGACTGCATGGGACCATTTTTTCTTTACAGGTTTTTATTAGTCTGATGGCCTTGGGGCGTTGCCACACTGGGTGGGCTCCCAACATGGCACAAGGATGGCTGGGAGGGCATGGAGCTGACGAAGTTGGGCACCCCTGTCGGCCATAGTATCTATTGCCATGCTGGGGTGGGCTCCCAAGCGTAGCACCCCCTACTCCTGGGGGTGAGGACAGTGGAGACCAGCAGGAATTAGGCACCTGACGGCTATACCATGAGTTGCCACTCTGGGGTGGGCACCCAGCGTGGCATGTGGAAGCTTTGGGAGCACAGCACAGCCTATGAGGACTGGGCACCCCATCAGCTATACAGTGTGCGTGGGGGTGGCATGCAGTGCGCGTGCATGTGTGTGTGTGTGTGTGGGGGGCTGCACACGCGGCAGGCAATATCTGATCGCTGCTCGCAGCCACATAGCTCCCCACTTTCAGCTATCACGCCACTGCATTTTGGAGCTATCATGAGACAGACTCCAGCATCACCTGGAGAACTGGGGCGCACCTGCCAACACATGACTGAATTGGAAGGGGGTGGCCACACCTCCGAGAAACTCGGATGGCACTATGTTTCTTGTACATGAGTGCAAGCAAACATAAAATGCACTATGCTAGGGCCCCCAGAAGCTATAAATGATGGTGAGGGAATCTGGACAGGGGTTGGAGATTCAAGGTTAAGCTCCATATGTTGGGTAATAAAGTCAACATATACCTATACTTTCTAGGAAAGGACAGAGTGTCTGTTTTGCCCGCCAACAAGGCCTGTTATAAATGTATGGCAGTAAAAGGCACTTTAGTAGTGCATGCGATAAGATCAAGTGTGCATTATGTGGAGACCTAGACCATGATAGCGGGACTTGCAGGAATATTTTTAAATGTAACCTATGCAAAGAACAGGGACATGCATGTCATCAATGTCCCTGGGCTAGACAAAACAGGCAAGGGGGGTCAGATAAAGAAACAGTAATAAACCAGGCCTATTTGCAGACAACTCTCTGCCCTGAGGGAGGAAGTTGCCCATCTTCAGGCCACACTGGACAGTAGTAAGGGAACCTTTCCCCAGGCCACACTGGATGATAGGAAGGGAACCTCCCCCATCCAGGGAGCACCAGAGCCACCACCACTACCTCAGAGGTTGTGAAGAAAGCACAGCAGTTGGACCACAGTGGGCTCAGGAAGGGTGAGTATGGTGGAACAGAGGCACACAGTCAGTTGTTCACTCCACGAATCACCACACCATTCTGGGAGGCATGGCTCCTATGGATGCACCACATGAGGACTAAGAGGCTGAGGACAGCTGTCACAAGGAGGCCCACAGGAAGGAGGCAGGGACACCACAAGAAAGGCAGCTCCTGGTGGGGACTCCTTGATAGGGGATAGAAACTGGGGAGCAGGGAAACTGATAAGGAGCCTGCCTGGGCCATGGCTTGGAGGAACAGGGAAGCGCATCCTCAGGATCACGAGAACAGCTGCATGGAGTCTGAGCTGGATGTCATTGTCCACCTAGGGACCGTGACTTGGCTCAACATGAGATTAGAGCAGTGCAGAAGGAACTCTTGTAGACTTGGGGAGGGGCCTAAGACAAGTAGCACACACAGCATCCTTCAGAGGTGCTGCCTGTCAATAGCATGAGAAAGAGGCGACGTGCACCATGCAGTTTAATGAAGGAGTAAAAAATGGTGTGGCGCACTGGGGTTTGGCTTCATTGGGGACTGGGTTCCACCTGGAGAGAACCAGCCTATACCAACAAGATGGTCTGCATCTGTCCAGGAAGGGAACAAGTCTTTGAGCAATCGGTTTAAAATGCTACTCATTGTAGCTTTTAAACTAGTCAAGGGAGGCACTGATAAGCAGCAGGAAATACCAGCCTCTCCTTACAAAACAGAAGATACTAAATGAGAAAAGACTGAGTAGAAAGGTCAATGGGGCCACACAACAGAAAGTAAAGCCATCAAAATGGAAACAATGAGTACAATGCCCATAGTCTGAGTAACAAGCTTTCTGAATTAGTGGCCATGATGGAGGAGGAACATCTGGATATCATGGTAGTCACAGAAACATGGTACACCAAAGCACGACTGGGATGTAAACATGCCAGTATACACTATCCACAGGAGGGACAGGGAGGTAAAGAGGAGGGGAGTAGCTCTTTACATAAGGAAGAATCAAACAACAGAACAAAAGGGTAAACAGGAGAAGAGAAGCACTGTAGGGTAAATTTGGAGACCGAAATGGCACCACAATCTACTACAGGGTTGTATACAGACCCCCTTCTCAGGGAGAAATGGACAAAAATGATAGAAAGTATACTTAGAATGGCAGAAGAGAGATAGCTGATGGGTGATCTGAATATGCAGATGTTACAATGGAGTGCAGTTGCAGCAGCCACTTCAGAAAGAGTGGGGTTATTCTAGATGCCCTACAGGAGCATGCCTTGAACAACTAGTATTGGAGCCCCACTTGAGAGGAGCAATCTTAGACCTGATTCTCTCAAATGGAGATGAAGAGGATCTGCAATGTAGAAATAGGTAGCCATCTGGGAACTAAGCGACCACCGAACAGTATAGTTCACAATAAACACAGCAATAGAGTCAAGCCATACAAGGCAAAGTACTGGACTTTAGAGGGCTGACTTTTGCCAAAATGGGTGAGTGCCTAAGGAATGCACTAGCAAATGGGCAGGAAGGAGGGTGAAGAACAATGGGGAATAATAAAAACTGCCATCACAGAGGTTACAAGCGTTTGTGTGAACAAAACAAAGTAAACAAAGCGAAACAATATGAAACCACCTGGTTCTCAAAGGAGTGGCAGTGAAGGTTCAAGAGAAAAGAAAGCATTCAGGAAGTACAAGGAATCTGGAAGAACAGGACAGAGAACTGTATCAGTTAAAGCAAAAGGATGCTGGGAGGCAGTCAAGACAGCAAAGGCCCAAACCAACAAGAAAAGATAGCCAGCACTCAGTTAAGAGGATAAAACCTTTTATAGGTACATCAAGGGAGCAAAAGGAAGACCAGGGAGGATAGTGAAGGCATAATAAAGGGGAGAGGGTGGGGAAAGGTGACTGTGAAAGAGCAGAGATACTAAACAAATATTTTGCTCAAGTATTTACAAGGAAGAGGGTACCTAAAACAAACGTAGAAACACCCTCTGGATACAGAAGTTGATACCAACCCATTTACAGAAGAAAGGTTCTGAAAGACTCTTAAAACTGAAAGGTGGACAGAAGCAATGAGCCTGATGGGATTCATCCCAGAATTCTAAAAAAGAACTAAGGGTAGAACAGAAGTGACACTATTGACTACGCTCTTTAACAAATCATGGGAGGATGGAGTGGTACCGAGGACTGGAGGAGGACAGATGTGATTCCCTTCACAAAAGTGGGAGCAAGGCAGAGCAGGAAACTACAGACCTGTTAGTTTAACTCAGTGGTAGGGAAAATGATGGAATCACTTCTGAAAGAAAGAATCGTCCAGTATCTAGGCCAGAGGGCGAAGGGACCCCAAGGCAGCATGGATTCACAGTGATAGATTTCTTTGACTGGGTGACCAAGTAGTAGATCAGGGGCTGTGGACATGGCCTACCTAGACTTCCAGCAAGGCATTTGACACTGATCCCACAAAGAAATATACAAGTTAGCCAGCCTGGGAGTGGGTCCCAAGATGACAGCCTGGGTAAAAATTGTCTGGAGAATAGGACACAGAGGTAATAGTAAATGGGTCCATTCTGAAGAGGGTTACTAGTAACAGGGTACCATGAGAGTTCAGTATTAGGACCAGTCCTCTTCAATGTCTTTACAAGCTTAACATTGCAGAGGACTGGAAGAAAAATATCTCTTTGCAGATGACACAAGATCTGCAACAGAAGTTGATACACAAGGTGAGTGGAAAGGATGAGAAGGACTCGGCAAAGGTTAGAGAATGGTCAAATGTATAGCAGCTTAGATTCAATGCTAAGAAGTGCAAGGTAATGCACCTGGAAACAAAAACCAGGAAGAGTACACAATGGGGGTGAGATACTAACAACAACAAAATGAAGGGACACAGGGGTAGTCATATCAGATGACCTAAAGGTGGGCAAACAATGTGAGAGGGGCAGCAAGGAGAGGCTGGGGATACTGGGTTGCATAGGAGAGGCATCACCAGTAGAAAACAGGAAGTTATTATCCCTCTGTACAGACAGCTGGTGAGACCCCATCTGGAGTACAATAGTACAGTTCTGGAGACCTAATCTCCGTAAGGACACAGACAAGATGGAAGCTGTCAGAGAGGCAGCAAAATGGTGCAGGGTCTGCACGGAAAACATGAAGACAGAAAAGAGCTTAAAATGTATAGCCTTGAGAAAGGAGGAGAGAGGACATGATAGAAACCAGAAGTACTCAAGGGAATCAACAAAGTCAAGAGGAGTAGCATCTTTCAAAAAGAGGTGTGCAAGAACAAGGGCACAATTTGAAGAGAGGAGGGGGCAGCTCAGAGGTAATTTAAAGTATTTTTCACAGAGGTTGTGGATGCATGGAGCGGCCTTCCGGAGGAAGGTTGTGGAGTCAAAAACAGTGGTGGAATTCAAGCATGATAACGGCAGTACATAAGGCAATTCTAGGGGTGGGGTGGGAAGAAGTAGGCTGCTGGTTAACTAGGATCTGCAGCTTATCCAACAAATGAGGGAAATGGAGCGGACTAAGGTGGGCAACCAGTCCTTATCTGCCGTCAGATTCTATGTTTCTGTGTTTCTGCAGATGAATCTCAACCCT
This sequence comes from Neoceratodus forsteri, assembly GCA_016271365.2. Taxonomy (NCBI): domain Eukaryota; kingdom Metazoa; phylum Chordata; order Ceratodontiformes; family Ceratodontidae; genus Neoceratodus; species Neoceratodus forsteri. Next base: position 254,941,187 of record CM028133.1, read on the forward strand.
CAACCTCGAAAACTTCCCTGGAGGCTGATTAAAAACTTAAGGTACAATCTCACAATGCAAATGATAGCTGGCTTGAAAATCTTAATGCTCAGCTTTGCATATTCAGCAAACCATCAATGCTGTGACTGACACTTTAGAAAAGCATGGTGGTAAGCTGGATGAACTGGAGCTCCATTAGTGCACAGTAACACCAAAACCAAATTAACCCATAACTCAGCCAAGCCATGAGGAGACTGAAACACCAAAAAATGTTTTGGATGATCATTGAAAATAGGAAGCGTAGATGTAAAAATCTGGACGATGGTACACTACTTGATCTTATCCTAGTAAATAGACTACTTCTTCTCCAATGCTGGAGCAAACACTAATGACCTCAGTGATCATTGTACAATTGTCTGTGAGGAGGTTGGTACCCAAAGCCATTACCACCTCAGACATATCTCAAGAGGAGCTTCAGTGCTTTGATCCTAATGCTTACCTGTTAGATCTTAAAGCGCAAACTGGCAATGTTTATCAATCCCACAGTAGATAAGCGTATGTGCTATTCCAAGCAGTTGTCCTCGATGCTAGACAAGCCCCTTAGTTAAAATCTGCACTAATAAAAAAAACCTGCCTTGGTTCACTGCTATCTAAAGCTGCCTAAATAATAGAATGCCCTTTGAAAAAAGGCTGGGAAAATAGACAAACAGATGATTGGGCGCCTTTAGATCTGCAGAAATCCTGCATAACTGATTAGGACTGAGAAAGCTAGATACTTCCCACAGAGCTTGAATCTTCACCCATTGCTCAGCAAAATTTTGGAAAAACACTCAAAGACATAGGAAGATATGGCCAATATTTCGTTTCCCACAAAGTACACGCTGGTGGTAACCATACGAATAAATCTGAGATCCTGGAACTCATTAACAGCCACTTTGCAGTAGCAGGCTTAGCGTTGATACCTCACCAGCTAACCCTTTGGACCAAACTGAATCACATAAACTTGGCATCTAAATTCATCAACCCTGCACAACAAAATATTTTCTTCTTCTGTCCTGTCTACAAACAAGTGGAGGACTTGCTCGCCATCTAGAATACAAGTAAGCTGCTGGCACAGATCACATAAGTATATTATCTCAAAATAGGTTACCACGTATTATCCCTACCAATCACACATCTCTTTAACCTGTCACTTGCTAAGTTGTGCTCCCTCTATCTGGAAACAGCTCCGTCATTCCCTATTCAAATCTGGTGGCTCCAGCGACCTAGTAACTACCGACCAATACCCTCCTCCTCACCTTGTCAAAACTGCTTGAGAAGGTTGTCAACACCAACTCAGGCACCATATGGGTCCTTCAGCCTGCTCAGTGTAGCGCAGTCAGGTTTCAGACCTGAAACCACAGTGCCATAACCGCCTTGCAAGGTCTCAAAATGACTGGCAATTAGCACTGGATGAGAAAGAACTACGTTTGTGCTTTGTTCCTTGACGAGCAAACTGGCGATACCATGGATCATAGCCTGCTCCTGGTTGAGCTGGAAAACATTGGGGTGGGCAGCTCAGCTCTAGAATGGTTTACTAACTACCTGACTGATTGCAAACAACTGGTCAAGGCTAATGGGGTCTTCTCCTTTCCAAAATACTTACTAAGAGTGTACCCCAAAGGGTCTATTTAGGCCACTGTTTACCATCTATATCAATAACATTAACAGGGAGCTCAAGTCTGCAACATCCATCTATTTGCAGGCGATACTAGTCTATTACATTAACAGACTCACTCCAGAACTAGCCATAGGGACCTGCAACATAACTTTGACCAACTACAAGTGAACACTTGCAGATAAACCACTACTGAATGCAAAAAAAAAAAAAGCTATACTACTTCCCACTTCTGCAGCACCTCTAAATCACCTCTGGCACTTCTCTCAAGTAACCACACTCTTGGGAGAAACTCTGGAGGTTGTAACTAATTTAAGTACCTCAGTTTCTGGATAGATAACAAACTGTCCTTACGTCGTGCATAGAAGTGAGCTATCAAAAAGTTAAAACAGAGACTTGGTCTCTTCTTTCAAATTGGAACCTTCTTACTCCAGGCGAAAACCAGACTAGTCCTGACTACACTTTACACCTAGTTAGATTCACTGACTTTATCTATGGCCAAGACCAGAGCCACTGCCTTGGCTAAAGTACGAACTCTTTATCACCGTGCTCTTAGATTTACTACGGATTACAAGATATGCCTCATCATTGAACTCTCTGTGCAAGACAAGGCTGGGCTCACTATACAGCAGAAGACAAAGAAATGCAGCCTGTTGGACTTATGGATCCATCATTAACACTCCTCAGTACAATATGGACTGCTTGCCTGTCTGCACTGCGGCATCTATCTTTGAAAGCCTTTCTACATCTCTCTGCTGGTCCCAAAGGTCAAACACGTTTTGGTAAATCAGCTATAAACCACCCATTTCGCAGCCCTATGGAACTCTATACAGAAAGCCTGAAGCTTATATTCCTGGAAGCTGTCCTTCTTCAAAACCCTGTGCCATTACCTCAAGGATACATGTGATTGTTTCCATTGATGGCTCTCAAATTCCTAGACTGCTAAGCATTGTCAAGTCCCTCTGCTTCTCACCGGTTCTGAATTCTTCCACCTTCTCTACTCCCCTCTCAGTGTTGCATGACCTTTTGCTATATTCTCCCCCAAGAGGAAGGCTATTCTTGGATAGCGTGATACTTACATCAATCAACAGCCCTGAGAACTATATTTGTACTAGGATGAATTTGTTGATTAGTTCTGATAGCTGTAGTATTACTATTACATTATAAATATTCTACCTTGATCATGTTTGCAATGTTACACGCTGTATACATTTCTGTATATATAATATACTGTATTTTCCTCTGTATTGATGTACTCTTTCATGTCTTCTACTATGTGATCATGTTTGCAATGTTTAGCTCATACATATTCTGTATATATATTATCACTGTATTTTCTAGTGTATTGATGTAATTCTCTTCTGTGTCTAAGGTACACCTTACAAATGAGTTTTTCTGAATGGTGTATCGCCTGGTAAAATAAAAAGTAGATAGATTGATTGACTGATTCATTGATTCATTGATTGATAATGTGCACATTGTGGAAGCCTACCTTAAATTCTGGAAGGAAAAACTGTGGAAGCTTCATGGGCCATTGGTTAGCAAAAGCCCTCTGCAGCTTCCTGACTCTACAGCGCTGGAGATCCAGTGGGTCACATCGGCCCCCTGGAAGGCACCCGGCTCTGGGGAAAGACTGAGACACATTATTATTAAATTTCTCTGGTATAGGAACAGCAAAAAGTCCTGGAGGTGGCCAGAAGATGGGCCACATCATGATAAGAGCAAGTAGTGAGTATATTTCCCGACAAGGCTAGAAAATTGCAGCTGAAAAGACAGGCCTTCAACAGGTAAAAGCAACTCCATTCTTTGAAATGCCCATTTGTGATGATTTATCCTGCCGTCTTGTTATACGGCCCATAAGACACCAGCCCTAAAGGCATTTACAGATCCCAAAGTGGCCCATGGCCTATACAAAGAGACTGAACACAGGAGATGCTGCTGGTCTCGGGACCACTCAGGACCTGATGGACTGGTTGCGAATTAGGTGCCTGCTCTTTATTGAGCTGGTGAGCAGTGGCAATGTGTGTGTGTGGGGGGTCCTAAGCGGGATGAGGGGCAATAATATCGACTTGTAATAGATTTATCCAGCCTATCATGGCTCAGTGAAATGCCTCCCTCCTGTGGAATAGGGCCTTTCTTTAGCCAGCAACCATTTTGGTCTCTGGGCAGTCGGGGGACTTGAGACTCTCAAGAGTGCCTCAATAACACTACAGACTTTTTCTGATGCAGGACTGCATGTTTCCACCATGCACTTCCATTACAAGACTCTGGTCTAGTTTCCATTCAGTTTTACCTGGAGCTTTGTAATGTGAACTCCTTTGGTACTCCTCTACTTTTCAACCATTTGATGAGTTACAACGGTCAGTGCTGGACAACTAGGTGCCCAAGTTGGTCTAATTAACAGATGGACCTGCACAATCTTTAGGTTGATTAGGAACATGATATTTCTCTATGGCTTTGGGCTAATGTCTTGTTGATATAAACAGGTGACCTCTATTTTAGTTTGACACTGGTAGGCTGCAAAGAGTATGGTGGTCGTTTTGAACGATTATTCACAATCCCAGGAGTTACTATAGTTTTGCTACAGTATTGGCTCAGAGCCGGTGTAATTGCGATGATAAGTATTTGCAGTATTACTAAAGTGTTCCATTTATGGACAAATGAGATGCAACGTAATGGACTGAATAACGATATGTTTTCTTTCCTTGTTCAGATTCTCTAAATAATGCCATATCCATCATTTGAGTTCATTTCCAGTAACCATCTTTTCAGGTTAAAATATTTTACTATTAAATAGGCGAGGGGAATTGCCCGGCCCGTGGGGGGCAACGGGGACCCTTCCAGAGAGGAGGCCTCTTTGATGGCTAATACTGATATGTGCTAGAGTGTCTAGTTATATAGGACCTATATATGGCTCTGACTTTTCTTTTTTATTCCTTAATAGAGAGTTTTGAATGGCACACTGGGATAGCATGAGCACTGATAGTTATTTATTTATTTATTGTTCATTTAATTTTAGTGACAGCGTAGGCCTACTGAGACTAGAGTCCCTATTTCAGGGGTGACCAGGGAGGATACAAATGATAACAACTGAGAATTGAACCAGATTAAGCGGTTGGTGAGTATTTTTTTTTTTTAGCGAATGGAAATTTGGCCCAGGACATAGGGAAATTCCCCTACTCTCCTGTAGAGAACCCCTGCTGGATCATCACTTGAGCTGGAGAACTTGAGCAGGATGGAGGTACTTGAGGGCGGATCTTACCCATGGTTGTAGCTGCAACAGAACTTGAGATTTTCTTTGATGCTAAAATTACTGATGTGATTACAGAAGTCCCTGAACAGGAAGCTTACCAGCAGGTTCAGTGAATGTGCAAGAGATTCATGACGAGTCTCAAATCTGGTTCTATGGAATTGACTAAGTCATCGAGGCGGGAGATTGTGTTGGAGGATTCCACTCCTGAGCTACAATGCTGCAGAAAGAAGAAGAAAGCTTGTTATATGGCAAGGAGATTAACTTTACAAATGGCTCTTGCAGTAGCACAGCAACAGGATTGACTAAGGACAGTGAACCAGATGGTACTGCAGCAAAGATGCTGACGTAGCAGACCCTAGCCTTCTACGATGCTAGCATCTCTGCTAGCTGTTGCAGTGGACAATACAGGTGCGCAGCAGAAGGTACTGCAATCCTTTTCACTGAAGCCAGGTAAGCATAGATCTACTCTTTTGTGTTTGCAGACAATTTAAATAATGATGCAGCAGTGTTTTACCAGGAATAGTAAATGGCGGTACTACAAGGCCTGTGCAATGACAGCCTCCATGGCATCTGATCACCAAACTTGTCAAAAATACAGCTACAGTGGCTTGGTCTGTTGATAAAGCACACTAGAAGCGGGTTGGAAAAAATGCTGCTCAAAGATACCGTGGACTTTAGGTCCATCTGGCTGTTCCATCCTGAACACTATCGTGACTGTACAGGAAACTCTTGTATTGGAACAAGCTAAACCTGATTGGGGCTTGGAAATGGATGTTGCTTACCTGCATATTCCAGATGACCTGAGTTAAACCCACATTTGACATTACCTCCACCCATTAATGCTATGGATGTGATGACTATTAATGGACTGTTGGCCCAAATAGGCCTACTACAGGGACTGCACAAAGAACTCTCAGGACCAGAGGATCTCGATCTTATGCTTAATTATTCAGGGCCCCAGTTTTTCCAGCTAAAGGCGTAATGCCATCAGACTCATTTATGAAGGTGGATCGATGATTTCAGACTGTAAACATGTAACGCATCTTAAAAAGGTTCCATGCATTTTACCTATGGAACTTTATACCATTATTCATGTTCAGGGGCCAGTGTTAGATATCAGCTTCAAACAAGGCGATGTACTGCAGACATTCTGGGCCTTGTAGCTTCTACAAAAACTTCACCATTGTCAACCCATTTGAAGTGGTTCCCCTGACAACAAGCCAGCCCATCGAATGATTACTGCCTTGTTTAGCAGTGAGAGTTAGTGTTATGGACTTGACCTTTTGGTTGAAACAAAGATGTACTGTCAGGGTAACTTAAGGCTCATATTCGATGAGGATCATATTTGGACGGGCCAGGAGAGTGCAAGTGATACTCAAAGCTACGATACAGGACTTATACATCTGCCTAATTGTTTTCGTTTGGGAAATATAAGGGGTGTGTTGTTCTATGCTGGTCATCCCAAGGCTATTATTTATGTATACATTTATTGAAAAGTGTCACCAGGAGAATTACACTGAGCAACAAGATGCTAGAGTCTCACGGTACATCCTAGGGGAAGGGATGAGAGCAATTACATGGTACAACAGTATACATCACACAGGAAAAAAAATAGCTTCACTTGTACATGGCCAAATAAATGAGATAACAAGCTGTAGAATATTTACGTAACAGCAAAGGGGTGGAGCAGGAGGGTAAAAGCGTTAAGATGCCGGAGAGTTTGGAAAGTGGAACAGTTAATTGGTCCTACAGGAAGGTGTGAGAGAAATAGACCCTTAGCAGAGACCAGCCCAGAGGGACTAGGTGTAATTGCAGTTTGTCACTAGATAGTTACTAAGGATGTGGAGAGAAATTGACTGAGGAGGGTGTCGGATTGAGATGTAGTTGATTCAAAGTTTACCAGTTGGTGGGAGAAAGCCGTTTGGCCAGCAGTGCTTCTGAACTATATTCGAGAACATGGTAGTCAGATCAGAGGGTATTTGGAGGCCGGTGCAGCTAAGGAGGTAGAGGGAGGCAGAGTATCAGCCAGGTCAGGGTGGTTAACGCATACATGGTTCTCCTGTCTGCAGGGTGGGAAAGTTCAGAGGAGGCAGAGGGTGTGCAGTGGTGGGTCAGGGCAGGGCATCTAGGCAAAGTGACAGAAGAGGTCCACCAGTAAGGAGATTGGGGGCAGCTCACATACTAAGTCACAGTAGTCAAAATTAACAATCATTTTATGTATAATTAAACATGATGGAAGAGAATCTGTTTGATATAAGGCATAACCCAGGCGGAGTTTCTTCTGAATAGCATCAGTGTACTGAGAATTTGGTTCCTACAGCAAAACTCAAGGTATCGGAAGAGGTGTCTTCTAATAATCCAATCTAAGGTGTGGAAGGTGGTGGAGAGAGACAAACTAGCCCTGCCTATTCTGAAAGTCATAGAGACTGTTTTTCTTTGAATTTAGGATGAGGTGCTTTCTAAGCAAGTATTGTACATTGCAGAAATCCATTTAGACTTAGGTGACAGCCAGGACTGATTTGCCTGTTGTATAATACCATGTCATCTGCATACATGTATGTTTGTCGATGTGCAAGCCAGGGGAGATCATTAAGGAAGATTGAAAAGGAGGGTCCAGTACAAAGCCCTGAGGACTCCATAGAAATAATAAGTAGTGGTGAGGCTAGCCATATATGGACAATTGATCTGGCTGACAGATAAGACCCAAACCAATCTGGCTTTGGAAAAGACCGCAATCTGAGACATGACAGGAGTAAGGGTGTGAGACGTATACGCCTTAGCTAGGTCTAGAATAAGAATTATGAAGCCATTGTCCATGGCGTAGAGATTACATCAGTCAGCCATGAAGTGTGGTTGGAGTGGTGCTTTCTAAAACTGGATTGGATGGAGAAGGTGGAGTCAGTAGATGGAGAGTTATTCAAATACTATGTGTTCCTGGAGTTTAGCCAGGGTAGGAAGGAGAGAGAGAGAAGTGGTAATTGCTGGGGAGGAGGATATCCCCTTGTGGAAGAGAGAACTGCATGTTTCCAAGCTACAGGACAGGATAGTCAAAGAGGTTTACTAAGAGGGAGGCGGATAGGCAGTAGCAGGCAGACAGAGGGAGGAGCTTGGGGTCCAGGCCATCCAACAGGCCTTTGAGGTCAATGGATAGAGGGCTTTAAGACAGCAACAGGAGGGATGTGCATGAAGAAGGGGGCAGATGAAAGTGGGCAGGAGGAGGAGAGTAGAGTAGAGGAAGTAGTGTAGGCAAGCCGAGGTAAGAGGAGTGGTGCGTGCATTAGTGGAAGGAAGAAGTAGTATTCAGGTATTTGAAGGGTAGGCGGGGGTTTCAAGGAGGTTGGTGAAAGGAAGGGGCTGTGGAGGAGGGAGAGAGCAAGTGGGCGGTGGCCACGAGAGACAGCAGAAATCTATAAGAGACAATAGAGGCCAGGGGCACTGGCACGACACAAATAGATTAGCGTTCAGCGACTACCAAGCATTCAAGATGACTGAGATTTAGCCCAAGAGCAGGGAGGGGTTTGGTGGAAGGGAAAGAGGACTGAACAACTTTCCAAAATTTAGAAAGATTGTTGTGTTTGTTTGGAGGTAGCCTGGTAGTCTCAATTTGGCCAGCTGGTAGCTGGTGCACTTATTCATAGTTCCCTTATCGCTGGAGATCCTGGACAGTTAGTTGCCTTGTGTTTCGCCAAGCAGTGTCACGAACTGTTGAAAGGATAGGAGTTAGGTGATACCAAGGTGGGTGGTTTCCACAGGACTCTGGCTTTATGCAGGCATGATTCACCTGAAGGAACTTGTCACTGAACAGCTAGGCCGTCAATTGAGCAAGATGTGAGTAGGACCAGTCGGTTTCAAGTCACTATAAAGGTCCAGTGTCAAGAGATGGGTAAGAGCACAGGTTAGGAGGATTTGTGTATTTTTTGACTCTCCATTTTGCCCGATATAAACAGGATGGTGGTCATAAGCGCATCATGCTTTGACTCATAGGATCGTCGTGAGGACTAGGTCTAGAAGGAGTGGTTTTAGTTTGTTATTCAATAGGTAGGTTCCTGTATGGCTGTGTTAGATTTAGTGATTAGTTAGGAACAGATTGTGGTTGGTTGTTTGAGAACCAGTTGATGTTAGGATACTAGCATATCGACTCACCTAAGTGAGCAAGGCTGTCAGTTATTTTATCGCTGCATGTATTGATATCTAAATAGTATATGATAGTTTAGAACCTTGAATTGCAATAAGCTAGGCCACTTCTGGGTTATACAAGTGATCAGGTTAAGAAATTTATGTGAATTGAAGGACACCTATCCTCTTCTTACCAACTGCCGCAATCATGAGCAGGCAGACTGGGATGACAAGGGTCATTATGCATAGCTCAACAATAGTGCACAACACTTCAGAATGCTAAAACCATGCCTCCTCTGAGAAATCCCATAAGTAGGGGTGTCAGCCTGAAACACCAGCCCAGGCATTCCACAAGTAATACACTCTGTCTGAACCACTCCAGGTGTCAGATCCTATATGAGGTAGCACTGTGCAGTTCGGCTTGGTAGCAGCATTGCTGACAAATGATCATGCCCTCACCCCACTTCACCCCCCCCATCTAAAACCAGGTGTCCAAGTACCAGGCGTTGACAGCTTGGTAACAGCCATCCCAAAAACCTCAAAACCTCAGGGTTACCACAAGAACAGGTTTACTGCTTTGCAGTGAGGTCTTGGGACAGAGGATGAGTCGGATAACCATCAGTAGTTTCTTCCTCCAGACCAGGTTCAGCCAGAGGATCCTACAGAGGTAACAAGCCCCAACTACTTCCATAAGCAGTGACTAAACTTAAAAATGTAAGATCCACTAGAGCCTCGGTAAGCACCTTGATTTACTGCCGGTTAGATCGGCCTTTCACTTTTTTTCAGGTAGTGGTAGCACCACTATTCAGCAATGTTACTAGCATTAAGAATGTAAAAAAACAACAGGCTGTCTCATATTTTCAGAGCTCCCCCTTGGCATTTTTCTTCAAAGATACACGTTACACCTTCAAAAGACAGAAACAGGCCACGAGTTGTGGTTCTGAGCCTTCATACTGGTCACTGGGCATGAGTTCTGCTCAGGGATGGACACACTATTTCATAATGTTGATTTCATTTCATTAAATTGGTTGACTAGTACCGGGTGGGCTTCAGTCCTGGATATCAAGTGGGACTGACTATTCCGACAATTAGTATGTACAGGTCAGACTAAAGTTGACTGAATAAAGTATTCAGTTAATTCAGACTTATTTATATTCACCAGAAAATGTTGTTTGAAAGACTACAATTGTAGTTACAACTAGGGATGGGGTAGTCAAGCCACACTAACAAGTATTGTGTGATATGACCTTTTTGTCTAGATTAAAACCCTCGAATATGAAGTTTTACACAGAAAACTGGCAGAACTGATCACTTTTCATAGACACCAGCCTCCCAAATTGATTATTTCTTTATTTCACCCCATTTGAGATTAACTATACTAGGTGCTGATTTTCAGACCATAAATTCCTTCTAACGGTAATGTTAATAAGCCTCCACATAGGCCAGGGTATGGAAATTTAATACATACTTCTGCAACAGACAACATACAACAAAACCTGCAATGTTCATCAAGCTAGAAATCGGTGTTGATATTTAACAGGACGAGGCAGTGGTAGAAAGAATGTAACAGACTTGATATCATTTCTGGGTTGAAGTAACGTCATAGGGATGCAACATGGGGCATATATTTTGCACGACAATTGCAAGCAACGTCCTTGTCTGCGCCAGAACAAAATTTCTCCCAGATACAACATATTAAATGGCATATGGTTGAATACCACAGTACAGACTCAAGTCTATAGTTTGAACTTTTAACACACAGACAAAATCAATTTGTCATATAGAAGTTCAAAGAATCAGAACTAAATCATGGATGAGCTTTTGTGCAACAATCACATGTGCGGATCCTTCAAAGTATTACATATAGTTACACAACATACTAGGCACTTATGGGACCTGCTTCCATAGCAGAACTCCTAATACTTTTCTAGACACAGTACCCACAGACCCCCTAGAATCGATTCAACCTTTAATTTGGATATTGCCTCTGGAAGTGGAAATAGCCATCAGGTGTTAGGCTCTGGTAAGGCTCGGGTAGTGATGAGTTAACAGAACTGTATATGGCGCCATGGTTATATACAGAATTGGCCATGGTGTTTACAGCTATTTAAAGTCGAAACCCCTACCTCCAGATGACGAAGTTAATTCATATCTTTAAAGGTGATAAACAATTATTGGATAACAGGGACAACTGCGTTTAAACACGGGTTCAAAATTTTGGCAAAAAATTTTGAATTCCAGATTGCTGACTAGCGTAAAGATATCATCTCCAAGGCTCAAACCTGTGCTAGCCCTGGTAAAAGTAAACTGGACACTTGATTTTTCTTAGGATTGATTGAGTACAGTAACAGGAATAAGACAGAGACTTGTGCTACTGGACAAGAAAGTTTTGATGCCATTAGTCACACCTTTTATACACAACATTAAATATGTCATTCTACTATATTCATTAATTGGATTAAATGTTTTGAACTGCAACATTTACCACTAGTGAAGGATGAAGGTCCAATATTGCTGGTAGTAAGAGGTGAACGGATTGGGATGCCATCTAAGCCCCTGCTTTATGCTTTGTATAGACCACTTCTGTAGTTCTCACCCATCTGATCTTCTTAAGTCTATTGTTGACATGCATATTCCATACAGTTTGATGTATAAGGATGATCTTTGCATCCTAGTGCAGATAATATTCCACAACAGCATTACAAATCTCGCAGAACATATAGTGTCCATTCAGGGCATCATGAACCCAGACAAATCTGTAGGTACACAACTTGGGTTCTAGAGCCTTTTGGAAACTGGGGATCGTTTGGCGTCAATCCTGTTAAAATTACAGGGGTTTATATGGTCCTGGGATGGGTATGCTCATTTAGAACCATGGGTTCAAATGGTGAGCCTTGTTCACAACGGAATAAATAGAAGTGGGAAAATAAAAAGATACAATTAAAACACTCCTAATTCCAGTATTTTATTTATTAGTTATGTTTATCACCCCGACAATTAGAAACACAATTTATAGTTTAACAGGCAGTGGGAAAGTAGGCAAACCAAGTAAAAGAAAAATATATATCTTAGATAGAGCATGGAGGTCAAAGGATGGTTAATCCTATTGTTTCTACAGCATTTTTATGTAATCTGAGACCCATGCTAGTTTCTCAATTTAAGTTGGTATCTTTATTTTAATAATTGCAAACTTTGGTTTCAGTTATAGGATGAAGATATCTGGGCCATAAAAGATCTTTACCACCACATATGTATAGAGACATTGTTTATTTAAAAAATAACAGATAATAGAGTTATTAATTATAAAACCAGGAAAATGGGTTTATCAGAGGGTTTAGATACTCAGTTTAAAAAGTGGATACTTTTAAGTTATCTGATGAAAGGACACACTATTGCAATTACGATCCTATGATACCAGAAGAAGGACCCACTGGCTGAGCTGCACAATAGAATATGTCGAACCATAAAAACACAACAGGTAGAAGCACATTTAGAAATGGACCTGTATCAATTAGAAAACAGACATTTGTTTTACATGCGTATATTAGATCTTTTGGATTGATCAAAAGCACTACTTGGGCAACTCCGTGATTTCAGACAGTCACAATGGATGGACTTCGGTGGCTAAATACATAGGAGTAGGGACCCTTTGGCACAGGACCTTAATAATTTTGCTAGTTATTAAATGGTTCGCTGGAACAGTAGATACCTCTTTGCATTACAAAAAGCCTTACAGCAGGAGGAACTTATACAAAAAGTAGGAACTGCAGTATTATATAGAAGATGTGAAAATTTTGCAATCAGAATCTGATTAGAACTTGGAAAAATGCCATGGTTATAGTTCTGAAGTACCAGTTGTAGATTTCATAATTATCTGGGTTCTGGGCTACAGGAGGTTTCAGTGGGGGTAAGGGAATTAGATTGGTGCTATTTTTCAAGTAAATGGCGAAATGTTTTCATTCCTTGTTTCATTGTATTTAGTGGAGCTAGTGTTGGGTTTTCTGTACTATTCTAACTGCTATATTATGTGTATATCTGAGTGGTTGTATGGACATGTAAAGATTATTTCCTTGCTTGTTTTTTCAGTTTACATTTTTATGTTTCAAACTGATTTTGTGATGATTATGACCATGATTTACTTTCCTCAATAATTCCACTACTGTTACTGTGGCGATCTGCTGTCATTCTGCTTGCAGATAGCAGACAACACAAGTCGTTGGAGAAACGGGTGTATTACAGTGTAGCAGCCAGAGTTCTATCCCAACTCAGCTACTTGAAATATAGGCCGAGGTACCGGGCTCAAGAATCGAGAGGCTAGAAGTGAACCGTAGGAATGTCCATGCATTGGGGGAACTGGATAGAACAAACATCTAGATATCTTGACTGCAACAACATCTCATCAGATCATGGAAATTCAAGCAGACCTGCAGAAGAATTTAAAACAGACAACCACCCATCAAACGAAATAGCAGAAACAGCTTCTTGTCAAGCGCAGGAGGAGGTAAGGCCAAAGAGTGAGTCAGACTAATAGCCGAAACTGGAAGCAGATAAAGAAAGTCAATGATGACATGGCTTTCCCGAAAAGACTGGTCAAAAGAAAAGCTTGAAAGGAAGCCCGACTAGGTGTTCAAGAACAGATGGATCTGATCTACATGAAATACTTTCTCCCACTCGCAGAAAATCAGATAGCCCCAAGACATGAATAGACAACACAAACAGGTCAACGAAGTCTTTAAAATGAGGGCACAAGGACAGAAAAAAACACAGGAATGAGGAAGGTCTGACCAAGAGGCCCATCTGAATCACCAAACAACTCCTTCCTCCCTCCCCACAGAGAATTTAGGCTGGACCGATGTTCAGACTTATTTAAAACAGTAAACAGGCAGGCCCCAGAAGATGCTGTATGCTTAGATATAAGGCGACACGGAGCATCCTGAAATTTATAAGCACATAAGCTGCTAAGAATTGATGCAATTTCAGCGCGTATTTATGCTCTAATTAATGTGGTGGAGGCACTTTTGACATCAACTTTAAGGCGTTTGCCGATTTGGATAAGTCTAGCATAATATGAAACCTACAAGACTCTGCCATTATAGACACCTTTTGGCAAACCTACTAAACCTTTGTTCAAGACTGTTTATGCGATGTTTTGAACTCAAGGGTAAATGAGGGACATTCAATTTTAGTAAGGGAACAAGCATTTGTCAATGCCGAAATCTTGCTGGCATAACAGTAGTAGTGTAGAAGTTACAGAACTGCGTAATAGGAATGGTAGTAATGAACACAAACCAACCCACCACCACCTAAGTGACAGGCATTGGGGTGTGCCTTTGGGTCATCAGGCATTGACCCCATTTCACCACACCCACCCTGCAGACACTGACAAGTGTCACGGTGTTCATAGGGTCTTTGGCCTTATACACCCATTCCACATCAGAAATCTGGTGAGATGGGTCAAATGAGAGAATGGGGTAACTCTGGGCTGAAGAGTCCAGGCATACCTGATGCCTCTCACTGGCTACAGAATTGGAAGGCTGCATTACAGGCAAGAACCTAATTCACCTGATGCCTGTCATTCTCTACAGGGTGGGGCTATGGTTAAAACCTAATACCTCAGGCATCGCTGGATTTCTCCCAAATTTTCAACATGTTTTTTGTGACCCACCTCATGAACAGTGCAATATCAGTTTGTTATCAGCTGTATACTGGCGACTACGACATTCCTGGATTTTCAAAAACATTCGAACAGGATGTAAAATGACAACTATACTGTTCATGGGAGGGTGTAAAAATGGCAGTGCAAATCTCCAGTAAAAATAAAAAAAACGTGAAGTCTAGCGTAAACTGTACAGCACCAAAATATAATTAGGTTGAGATTTTTACAGCAGATTGTCAACTGAGACATTTGGTGCCTCCAATCATGAACAGTGTCACCGTTTTCTTTATCTGTCCCGAACAATGGTTTCCCAGCGATACGTCTCTGCACTGAAAGTGTGAAAACACATAAACCATATTTTGAAAATGGCAGCTGTACTGTTCATAGGAAGTGGAAATGCCACTGGTGAAAATCTGGACTGAAAATATTACAAAGGCATGAACTTACGAGGTGCGTGGAAACTAAAATGCTCACTCATAACCAGTCATTTGGACTTTTGTCGCAAATTTTCAACATAGCCATTTAAGACCTCACTCATGAACAGTGTAACTGTAGTTTAAGTAATCATCCCAAACATTGCTTCACCAACAGCACCATTATCCTTCATGTCTTAAACACTTCGAAGACATATGAAAAATAGCGGTACTGTTTAGAAGAAGTGTAATAAAATGGCAGTGTTGAAATCTACGAAATATTAAATTCGCAAACTTACGAACATGCAAGACACTGCGCGCTAAATAGAACAGTCATTACGAATTTTTTCACCAAATTTCAACAAAACCATTTAGAACCTCTGCTCATAACAGTGTCATATGATTTTATTAATGTAACCCATACATTATTTCGTTCGAGCGCGCCAATACGCTACATGAACGGAAACACGACTGGGCAAGATGAAAAATGACAGCTACTGCTCATAAGGAGGTGTGATAAAATGGCAATGTCAAAATCTGGGTGAAAATATTGAAAATTCACAACACAAGCGGTGTAGAACTGCGACGCCGCTGTAAAACAGTCATTTTGAGAATTTTTCACCAAATCAACATAGCTATTTAAAGCCTCTGCTCATGAACACTGTCATAATTTCTTAATTTGTCCTGTACATTGATTTAGCACAACTGTGCCATTGTAGCGCTACATAAGAGGCTCGTTTGGGTGAGATGTGAAAAGCAGCTGTACTACTCATAAGACAATTCGGTAAAATGGCAATGTTGAAAACTGGAGGAAAATATTGAAAATTCAGAACTTACCCAGCATGCGAAGACTGCACAACATGATCGAAACAGTCTTTTGGAATTTTCACCAAATTTTCAAAATAGGCTTCTTGAGGCCATCTTATGAACACTGGCGGTGTTGTTTGGTTAATCAGTCCTGAAGATGATTTGGCGTGGCTGCGAAATCACTTGCACAGACATAAAAGCAGCAATGACAGCATTCATGAGAAGGGTCTAAAACCATGTTGAAATTTGGTGCAAAATCAAAATCTAAAATGCAACAAAGTGAAAAAATCTATCTATCCCATATACAACACCAGCATTTCCTCAGTTCAAAGTAAAGCTTTGAAGTGCAGGCATTTCCCATCCGGATACGTGCAAGCTCGGAGGTAAGTATGGGGTGAGGGGTGTTAGGAGTGCGCAGTGGGTAGGTCCCGGGTTGTAGGGGAAGGAGACTGCATGGGACCATTTTTCTTACAGGTTTTTTATTCACGATGGCGCGTTGCCACACTGGTGGGCTCCCAACATGGCACAAGGATGGCTGGGAGGCATGGGCTGAGGTTGGGCACACCAGGCCATAATATCTGTGCCATGCTGGGTGAGCACCGTGGCACCTGTCTCGGAGGTGGCGCAGTGGAACCAGCAGGATTAGGCACCTGGCTATCATGAGTTGCCACTCTGGGGTGGGCACCCAGCGTGGCATGTGGAAACAGGAGGGCCAGCACAGCCTATGGGGCTGGGCACCCCCATCGGCTATACAGTGTGCGTGGGGGGGGCATGCAGTGCATGTGTGTGTGTGTGTGTGGAGGGGGAGCTGCACATGACAGGCAATATCTGATCGCTGCTCACTGAGCAGCTCCCCACTTTCAACTATGCGCCACTGCGTTTGGAGCCGCCATGACAGCTCAGCATCACTAGAACTGGGGCACTGCCAATGACAGATTGGAAGAGGGGTGACACACCTCGAAAACTCGGATGATGGCTATGTTTCTGCACATGAGTGCAAGCAAACATAAAAATACATATACTAAGACCAAATATAAATGATGGTGAGGAATCTGGACAGGTTGGAGATTCAGGTTAAGCTCCATATGTTGGGTAATGAGTCAACATACACCCTAACTTTCCTAGGAAGGACAGAGGTGTCTGTTTTGCCCAGCCAACCCAAAACCTCTTATAAAATGTGGCAGTAAAGGCACTGTAGAGTGCATGCGATAAGATCAAGTGTACGTATGTGAGACCTAGACCATGATAGCGGGACTTGCGGAATATTTTAAATATAACCTATACAAGAACAGGGACGCCCATAAATAATGTCCCTGGACTAACAAAACAGGCAAGGGGTCCAATAAAAACAGTAATAAACCAGGCTATTGCAGACAACTCTCTGCCTGAGGAGGAGTTGCCCATCTTCCGCACACTGGACAGTAGTAGAGAACCTTTCCCAGGCCACACTGGATGATAGGAAGACCTCCCCATCAGGACACCGGAAACCACCACCCACCAAGGGTTGTGAAAAGCACAGCAGTTGGACCACATGGAAACAGGAGGGTGAGTATGGGGACAGAGGGCACACAGTCAGTTCATCCACTCCACATCCATACACCATTCTGGGAAGCAGAGCTCCCCTATGGATCACACCATGGAGACTAAGGAGAGGACAACTGTCCAAAGGCCCACAGGAAGGGCATAGGACACCACAGGAAGGAAGCAGCTCTGGTGGGGACTCACTTAATGAGGACAGAGAACTGGGGAGCAGGAAAAAATCAAATGGTGCCTGCCTGGTGCCATGGCTTGGAGGAAACGAAAGCGCATCCTCAGGATCGAGAACAGCTGGGAGTCTGAGCTGGATGTCATTACCCAAAGGACAATGACGCAAACATGAGATTAGAGCAGTGCAGAAGGACTTTGTAGACTTAGGGAGGGCCTAAGACAAAGCACACACAGCATCCTTCTCAGAGCTGCCTGTCAATGCATAGTGGCGGTACTGCACCATACAGTTAAATGAGGTTAAAAAAAAAATGTAGCGCTGGGGTTTAGCTTCATTGGGACTGGGGTTCCACCTGGAGGACACCAGCCTATACTGACAAAATGGTCCATCTGTCAGGAAAGACAAAATCTTTGAGCAATCGGTTCAAAGCCATGTGAAGCTTTCAAACTAGTCAGAGAGGCACTGATAGCAGCAGAAATCACCTCCCTTACAAAACAGATAAATGAGAAAAGACAGAGTAGAAAGGTCAGTGGGGGCGCTGCAACAGAAAATAAAGCCATCAAAAAAGGAAACAATATACCAATCCCCACAGTCTGATAACAACTTTCTGAATTATGGCCTTGATGGAGGAGGAACATCTGGATATCATAAGTCACAGAAACATGACCACACAAAACCATGACTGGGATGTAAACATACAGTATACTATCCACAGGAGGGACGGGAGGTAAAGAGGAGGAGTAGCTCTTTACACAAGGGAAGGAATCAAACAGAACAAAAGGGTAAACAGGAGGAGAAGAGCACTGTGGGTAAAGTTGGAGACGACAATGGCACCACAATCTGCAAGGGTTGTATACAGACCCCTTCTCAGGGAGAATGGACAAATGATAGAAAGTATATAGAATGGCAGAGGGAGATATTGCTGATGGGTGATCTGAATATGCCAGATGTTAACTGGATAAGTTACAGCAGCCACTTGAAAAGTGAGGTTATTCTAGATACACTCAGGGGCATACCGTAGACAACTAGTATTGTTGAAGAGGAGCAATCTTAACCTGATTCTCTCAAATGGGTGAAGAGGATCCAGATCAAAAATAAGCCATCTGGGAATAGCGACCAACGAACAGTATAGTTCAAATAAACACAACAATAAGTCAAA
This sequence comes from Neoceratodus forsteri, assembly GCA_016271365.2. NCBI lineage: Eukaryota > Metazoa > Chordata > Ceratodontiformes > Ceratodontidae > Neoceratodus > Neoceratodus forsteri. Next base: position 254,959,932 of record CM028133.1, read on the forward strand.
CATACAAAGCAAAGTACTGGACTTTAAGAACTGACTTTGCCAAAATGGTGAGTCCTAAGGAATACACTAGCAAATGGGCAGGAAGGAGAGTGGAAGAACAATGAGATAATAAAACTGCCATCACAGAGGTTACAAGCGTTTGTGTGAAGCAAATAAACAAAACGAAACAATGTAAAAACCACTATAGTTCTCAAAGGAAGTAGTGAAGGTTCAGAGAAAAAGCATTCAGGAAGTACAAGGAATCACAGAAGAACCAGGACAAGAACGCATAGTTAAAAAAAAAGGATGCTGGGAAGCAGTCAGAACAACAAAGCCCAAACCGAGAAAAATAGCCAATCAGTTAGAGGATAAAACCTTTTATAAGTACATCAGGGAGAAAGAGACCAAGGGAGGATAGTGAGGCATAATAAAGAGAGGGTGGGCAGGGTGACTGTGAAAGAGATACTAAACAAATATTTTATCAGTATTTACAAAGGAAGAGGTACCTAAAACAAACGGTGAAACACTCTGGTCACAAGTTGACCAGCCATTTACAGAAGAAGGGTTCTGAAAGACTCTTAAAACTAAAGTGGACAAAGCAATGAGCACGATGAGTTCATCCCAAATTCTAAAAGAACTAAGGGTAGAACTAGTGACTATTGACTACGCTCTTTAACAAATCATGGGAGGATAAAGTGGTACCGAGGACTGGAGGAGGACAGATGTGATTCCCTTCACAAAGTGGGAGCAAAGGCAAACGAAACTACAGACTATTAGTTTAACCTCAGTGGTAAGGAAAATGATGGAATCATACAGAAAGAATCGTCCGTATCTAGAGCCAGGGGCACAGGACCCAAGGCAGCATGGATTCACATGATAGATTTCTTTGACTGGGTGACCGTAGTAGATCGGGAGGGCTGTGGACATAGCTACCGAACTGCAAGGCATTGCACAGTCCCACACAAAGATTAATATAATTAGCCAGCCTGGGAGTGGATCCCAAGATGAACAAGTCTTTTGAGCAAGGTTTAAATGCTTCATTGGCAAGCTTTAAACTAGTCAAGGGAGGCACTGATAAGCAGGAACCAGCCTCTCCTACAAACAGGTACTAAATGAGAAAAGACTAGTAGAAAGGTTGTGGGGAGCTGTAACAGAAAGTAAAGTCACCAAAATGGAGAGCAAGAGTACCAATGCCCATATCTGAAGCAAGCTTTCTGAATTAGTGGCCTTGATGGAGGAGAACATCTGGATATCATGTTGTCACAGAAACATGGTACACACAAAAATGACTGGGATGTAAACATGCCAGTATACACTATCCATGGAGGACAGGAGGTAAAGAGGAGGAGGAGTAGCTCTTTACATATGGAGAATCAAAGCAACAGAACAAAAGGGTAAACAGGGAGAGAAGTACACTGTGGGTAAATTTGGAGACCGCAATGGCACCAATCTGCACAGGGTTTGGGGAGGCCGCTTCTCAGGGGAGGAAATGGACAAGGAAAGATGAAAGTATACTTAGAATGGCAGAAGAGGAGATATTCTGATGGGTGATCTGAATATGCTGATTTTAACTGGAGTGCAGCAGCCACTTGAAGGTGGGGTTATTCTAGATGCCCTACAGGGGCATGCCTTGAACAACTAGTATTGGAGCCTGAGTTGGGGGCAATCTTGGTCTGATTCTCTCAAATGGGTGAAGAGGATCACAGATGTAGAAATGGTAGCCATCTGGAACTATGACTAGCTGACAGTATGGTTCACAATAAACACAGTAGTAGAGGCCACAGTCAAAGTACTGACTTTAAGAGGGCTGACTTTGCCAAAATGGGTGATGCTCATGAATGCACTAGCAAATGGGCAGGAAGGAGTTGGAAGAACAATGGGGTAATAAAAACTGCCATCACAGAGTTACAAGCGTGTGAAGCAATAAACAAACGAAACAATGTCAGAAACCACTATGGTTCTCAAAGGTGGCAGTGAGGTTCCAAGAAAAAGAAAGTTTCAGGAAGTACAAGGAATCACAGAAGGGCAGGACAGAGAACTGTATTGCTTAGAAAAGGATGCTGGGAAGGCAGTCAGAACAAGGCCCAAACCGAGGAAAGATAGTCAACTCAGTTAAGAGGATAAAACCATGGTACATCAGGACAAAAGGAAAGAGGAGTATAGTGAGGCACAGTGGAGAGGGGAGGGGTGACTGTGAAAAGGCAGAGATACTAAACAAATATTTTGCTCAGTATTTAGGAAGAGGGGGAGTTTTCTGAAACAAACAGTAGATCTGGATAAGAAGTTGTCTATTATTCTGAAGAAGGGTTCTGAAAAACTCAAAACTGAGTGGATGTGCCATTGGCGTGATTCATCCCAGAATTCTAAAAAGAACTATAGAACTAGTGACACTATTGACTACGCCTTAACAATCATGGGAGGATGGGGTGGTACCCGGGACTGGAGGATCAGTTCCTTCACAAAGTGGGAGCCAAGGCAGAAGCGGAGCACAGACTGTTGGTTTAGCCTCAGTGGTAGGAAAATGATGGAATCATACAGAAAGAATCGTCGGTATCTAGGGCCAGAGGGCTGGGACCCAAGGCAGCATGGATTCTGTGATAGATTTCTTTGACTGGGTGACCAAAGTAGTAGACTAGGAGGGCTGTGACATGTTCACCGGACTTTGTAAGGCATTGACACAGTCCCACAAGATTATTATATAAGTTAGCCAGCCTGGGAGTGGGTCCCAGATGACAGCCTGGGTAAGGAGTTGTCTGGAATAGACACAGAGGTAATAGTAAATGGGTCCATTCTAAGAAGGGGGTTACTAGTGGGGTGCCGCAGGGTTCATATGGACCAGTCTCTCGTTTTTATAAGCAACATGCAGAGGGACTGAAGGAAAATATCCTCTTTGCGATGACACAGATCTGCAACAAGTTGATGCTGGTGGGTTGGGAAGGATGAGAGGACTCGCAAGGTTAGAGGAATGGTCAATGTGGCAGCTTAGATCAATGCTAAGGGTGCATGGTAATGCACCTGGGAAACAAACCAGGGAAGAGGCACAATGGGTTGTGATACTAACAATAACAAAATGAAGGGACCTGGGGGTGGTCATCAGATGACCTAAAGGTGGGGTGCTAGTGAGAGGCAGCAAGGAGGCTGGGGGATACTGGGTTGTATAGGAGAGGCATCTTATTAGAAAATTTTATCCTCTGTTAGACGCTGGTGAGACCCCATCTGGAGTGTGTGCAGTTCTGGAGACCTAATCTCCAGAACCTGGGGCAAGATGGGCTGTCAGAGGAGGGTAATCAAATGGTGCAGGGTCTCACGGAAAACATATGAAGAGAGACTTGAGCTTAAAATGTATAGCCTTGAGGAAAGGAGGGAGAGAGGACATGATAGAAACCAGGTACCTCAGGGAATCAACAAAGTCCAAGAGGTAGCATCTTCAAAAAGAGGTGTGTAAGAACAAGGCACAATTTGAAGATAGAGGGGGCAGCTCAGAGGTAATTTGAAGTATTTTTTCACAGAGAGGGTTGTGGATGTGGAGCGGCCTTCGGAGGAGGTTGTGGAGTCAAAAGAGTGGTGGAATCTGCTGCGTGTGACAGTCATAAGGCAATTTAGGTGGGGGTAGGGGCATGGGCTGCTGGTTAACTAGGATCTGCAGCTATCCAGCAGGTGAAATGGGCAGACTGGGTGGGCCCAGCGGTCACTTATCTGCCGTCCAGATTCTATGTTTCTGTGTTTCTGCAGATGAATCTCAACCCTCAACTTCTCAAACTTCCCTGGAGGGCTGATTAAAACTTGCGGTACAATCTCAATGCAAATGTGGCTGGTTGAAAATCTTGTAATGCTCAGCTTTTTGTATATTCCAAACCATCACGTGACTGACACTTTAGAAAGCATGGTGGTAGGCTGGATGAACTGGAGGCTCGCATTAGTGCACAAGATGACACCCAAAACCGTGTACGTTTGTCATCGCTCCAGCAAGCCTTAGGAGACTGAAACACTAAAAAATGTTTTGGATGATCATGAAATCGAGGCGCAGATGTAAAATCTGGACGATGGTACACTACTTGATCTTATCCTAGTAAATAGACTCGCTTCTTCTCCACTGGAGTTTCTACTAATGACCTTAGTGATCATTGTACAATTGTCTGTGTGAGGTTGGTACCCAAAGCCATTACCACCTCAGACATATCTTCAAGAGGAGCTTCAGTGCTTTGATCCTAATGCTTACCTGTTAGATCTTCAAAGCGCAAACTGGTGCGGATTTTTATCTGGTTCCCCACGGTAGATAAGGCGTGTACTATTCCAAGCGATTGTCCTCGATGCTAGACCGCCTCTTAGTTGAAATCTGCACTAATAAAAAACCTGCCCTTGGTTCATGCTAGTCTCAAAGCTGCCCTAAATAATAGGAATGCCCTTTGGAAAAGGCTAGGAAAATAGACAAACAGATGATTGGGCCGCCTTTAGATCTGCCAGAAATCACTGCACCAAACTGATTAGGACTGAGAAAGCTAGAATACTTGCACAGAGCTTGAATCTTCTGCCCATTGCTCAGCAAAATTTTGAAAACACTCAAAGACATAGAAGGATATAGCCCAGCCAGCTCGTTTCCCTGAATTACACGGGCTGGTGGTGACACCACTACGAATAAATGTGAGATCCTGGAACTCATTAACAGCCACTTTGCAGTGGCAGGCTTAGCGTTTGATACCTCACCAGCTAATACCCTTTGGACCAAACTGAATCACATAAACTTGGCACATCTAAATTCATCAGCCCCTGCACAACAAAATATTTTCTTCTTCTGTCCTGTCTCCCTGAAACAAGTGGAGGACTTGCTCTTGGCTTTAGATACAAGTAAAGCTGCTGGCACAGATCACATTGAGCCATATTATCTCAAAATAGGTTACCACGTATTATCCCTACCAATCACACATCTCTTTAACCTGTCCCTTGCTCAGGGTGTGCTCCCTCTATCTGAAGATCAGCTCACGTCCTTCCCCTATTCAAATCTGGTGGCTCCAGCGACCTAAGTAACTACCTCACAATATCCTCCTCCTCACCTTGTCAAAACTGCTTGAGAAGGTTGTCAACACCAACTCAGGCACCATGTAGGTCCTTCAACCTGCTCCAGTGTTGGCAGTCAGGTTTCAGACCTGACCACAGTGCCATACATCCGCACTTGCCATGGTCTCAAATGACTGGCAATTAGCACTGGATGAAAAGAACTACGTTTATGCTTTGTTCCTTGACTTGAGCAGGTGCTTTGATACTGGTATCGTAGCCTGCTCCTGGTTGAGCTGGGAAAACATTGGGGTGGGCAACTCAGCTCTAAAGTGGTTTACTAACTACCTGACTGATTGCAAACAACTGGTCAAGGCCATACGGGTCTTCTCCTTTCCAAAATACTTACTAGGGTGTACCCCAAGGGTTCTATTTTAGGCCTACTATTGTTGCCATCTATATCAATAACATTAACAGGGGCTCAAGTCTGCGAACATCCATCTATTTGCAGACTTATACTGTTCTATACATTAACAGACTCACTCCAGAACTAGTCTGTAGGGTCCTCAACTTCTTTGACCAACTACAAGTTTAAGCATGATATAAAGCTTCTGCTGAATGCAAAAAACTAAAACTATGCTGCTTCCCACTTCTGCCAGCACCTCTAAATCCTGCCTCTGCACTTCTCCTCAAGTAACCATCTCTTTGGAGAAACTCTGGAGTTGTAACTAAATTTAATTACCTCAGTTTCTGGATAGATAACCAACTGTCCTACTCGTCATCATTATGATGAGCTATCCAAAAGTTAAAACAGAGACTTGGTCTCTTCTTTTTCAAATTAGGAACCTTCTTACTCAGGAAGCGAAAACCAGACTAGTCCTGACTACCTTTTTGCCCTATTGTGATTCCGCTGCTATTTATCTGTGGCCAAGGATCGACCTCGCCTTGGCTAAATTGTGAACTCTTTATCACCGTGCTCTTAGATTTACTACGGATTACCGAATGTTACTCATCATTGAACTCTCTGTGCCAAGGTAGGCTGGAGCTCACTATGCACCAGAAGACAAAGAAATGCAGTCTGTTGGACTTATAGATCCATCATTAACTTGCTCCTCCAGTACAATGTGGACTGCTTGCCTGTCTGCACTGCGGCATCTATCCTTTAGAAGCTTTCTTACATCTCTCTGCTGGTCCTAAAGGTCAAAACACGTTTTGGTAAATCAGCTATAAACCACGCACTCGCAGCCTATGGAACTCTATACAGAAAGCCCTGAAGCTTATATTCCCTGTGAAGCTGTCCTTCTTCAAAACCTCTGTACTTACGTATTTCAAGATACATGTGATTGTTTCCATTGATGGCATCAAATTCTATGACTGCTCTTAGTTGTCAGAGTCCTCTGCTTCTCATCGGTTCTGAATTCTTCCACCCTTCTCTACTTCCCTCTCAGTGTTGCATGACCTTTGCTATATTCTCCTCAAGGGGAAGGCTATTCTTGGATAGCGTGATACTTACATCAATCACTTAGCCCTGAGAACTATATTTGTACTAGGATGAATTTGTTGATTAGTTCTGATAGCTGTAGTATTGTTATTACATTATATGATATTCTACCTTGTGATCATGTTTGCAAATGTTCGCTTGTATACATTTCTGTACATATTATCTCTGTATTTTCCTCTGTATTGATGTAACTCTTCATGTGTCTTCTACTATGTGATCATGTTTGCGTATTTGTAGCTCTCATACATTTCTGTATATATATATTATCCTGTATTTTCTAGTGTATTGATGTAATCTCTTCATGTCTGCCCATGTACACTTTACAAATGAGTTTTTCTGAATGGTGTATCGTTTGGTAAAATAAAGAAATAGATAGATTGATTGACTGATTCATTGATTCATTGATTGATAATGTGCACATTGTGCAGGCCTACCTTAACGTTCTGGAAGGAAAAACTGTGGAAGCTTCATGGGCCATTGTGTTAAAGCCTCTGCAGCTTCCTGACTCTACAGGCTGGAGATCCAGTGGGTGCATCGGCCCCTGGAAGGCACCTGGCTCTGGGAAGAGACTGAGACATTATTATATTTCTCTGGTATCAGAACTGGCAAACAGTCTGGAGGTGGCTAGAAGATGGGCCCCATCATGATAAAGAGGAGCCGTGTGAGTATATTTCCGACCATACTAGAAAATTGCAGCTGAAATGACAGGCCTTCCAACAAGGTAAAAAGCAACTCCATTCTTTGAAATGCCAATTTGTGATGATTTATCACCACGCTCTGTTATAACGGCCATAAGACATGAGCCCTAAGGCATTTACAGATCCCAAAGTGGCTATATCTATATTCATAAAGAGCTGAATAGGGAGATGCTGCTACAGTCTCGGACCACTCAGAGACCTGATGGACTGGTTGCTATTAAGGTACTTTGCTCTTTATTGAGCTGGTGAGCAGGTGGCTGTGTGTGTGTGGGGGGTCCTAGGATGAGGGGCAATAATATCCCGACTTGTAATGGAATTATTCTAGCCTATCATGCTCAGTCAGAATGCCTCCCTCCTGTGGAATAAGGCCTTTCTTTTATAGCCAACCACCATTTTGGTCTCCTGGGCAGTCCGGGGACTTGAGACTCTCAAGGGTGCTTGCAATAACACTACAGACTTTTCTGATGCAGGACTGCATGTTTCTCTACCATGCACTTCCATTACAAGACTCTGGTCTAGTTTCCATTCAGTTTTACCTGGAGCTTTGCAATGTGAACTCCTTTGGTCCTCCTCTACTTTTCAACCTTTTAATTTGAGTTTTAACGGTCAGTGCTGGAGACAACTGAGGTGCCCAAGTTGGTCTAATTAACAGATGGGACCTGCACAATCTTTAGGTTTGGTTAGGAACATGAAGTATTTCTCTATGGCTTTGGGCTAATGTCTTGTTGATATAAATGGGTGACCTCTATTTTAGTTTGAACACTGGTGGGCTGCAAAGAGTATGGTGGTCCGTTTGAACTGATTATTCACAATCCCAGGAGTTACTTATGGTTTTTGCTACACAGTATTGGCTCAGAGCCGGTGTAATTTCTTGATGATAGGTATTTGCAGGCGTATTACTAAAAGTGTTCCATTTATGGACAAATGAGATGCAACGTAATGGACTGAATAACGTGCATGTTTTCTTTCCTTGTTCAGATTCTCTAAATAATGCCATATCCATCATTTGAGTTCATTTCAGTAATTCATCTTTTCAGGTTAAAATATTTTACTATTAAATAGGGGGTGGGAGTGCCCGGCCCGTGGGGAGGGCGTCGGGACCTTCCAGAGAGGGGGGAGGCCTCTTTGATGGCTATTACTGATATGTGCTAGGGTGTCTAGTTATATAGGGCCTATATATGGCTCTGACTTTTTCTTTTTTATTCCTTAATAGAGGAGTTTTGATATGGCACACTGGGATGTGTGAGCACTGATAGTTATTTATTTATTTATTGTTTATTTAATTTTGTTGACCCGGTAGGCCTACTGAGACTAGAAGTCCCTATTTCAGGGGTGACCAGGGGAAGGGGGATACAAATGATAACCAACTGAAATTGAACCAGATTAAGCGGTTGGTGGTATTTTTTTTTTTTTTTTAGCGAATGGGGGAAATTTGGCCAGGACACTGGGGAAATTCCCCTACTCTCCTGTAGGGGAACCCCTGCTGGATCATCACTTGAGCTGGAGAACTTGAGCAGGATGGAGGTACTTGAGGAGCGGATCTTACCCATGGTTGTAGCTGCAACAGAACTTGAAGTTTTCTTTGATGCTAAAATTACTGATATGATTACAGAAGTCCCTGAACAGAGGCTTACCAGCAGTTCAGTGAATGTGCAAGAGATTCCGCGGCGAGTCTCAGAATCTGGTTCTATGGAATTGACTAAGTCATCGGAGCGGGAGATTGTGTTGGAGGATTCCACTCCTGAGCTGCAATTACTGCTGCAGAAAGAAGAAGAAGCTTGTTATATGGCAAGACGATTAACTTTACAAATGGCTCTTGCAGTAGCACAGCAACAGGATTCGGCTAAGGAGGCCAGTGAACCAGATGGTACTGCAGCAAGATGCTGACGTGGCAGACCCTAGCGCTTCTACGATGCTAGCATCTCTGCTAGCTGTTGCAGTGGACAATACAGGTGCGCAGCAGAAGGTACTGCAATCCTTTTCACTGAAGCCAGGTACGCATAGATCTACTCTTTTTGTGTTTGCAGACAATTTAAATAATGATTGCAGCAGTGTTTTGCCAGGAATAGTAAATGGCAGTACTACAAAGGCCTGTGCAATGACAGCCTCCATGGCATCTGCTTCGCAAACTTGTCAAAATACAGCTACAGTGGCTTGGTCTGTTGATAAAGCACTAGCAGAGGCGGGTTGGAAAAAAAATGCTGCTCAAGGTACGTGGACTTTAGGTCCATCTGGCTATTCCATCCTGAACACTATCGTGACTGTACCAAAGGAAACTCTTGTATTGGAACAAGCTAAACCTGATTGGGGCTTGGAAATGGATGTTGCTTCCCCACTGCATATTCCAGATGGCCTGGATTTAACCCAGAACCCCATTTTGACATTACCTCCACCCATTAATGCTATGGATATGATGACACAACAATGGACTGTTGGCCCAAATAGGCCTACTGCCCAGGGGACTGCACCAAGGAACTCTCAGGACCCAGAGGGATCTCGATCTTATGCTTCGTTATTCAGGGCCCCAGTTTTTCTAGCTAAAAGACGTAATGCCATCAGACTCATTTATGAAGGTGGACTCGATAGATTTCCAGACTGTAAACATGTGGCACGCATCTTAAAAAAAGGTTCCATGCATTTTACCCCTGTGGAACTTTATGCCATTATTCATGTTTCAGGGGAGCCAGTGTTCGATATCAGCTTCAAACAAGGCAGTGGCCTGCAGACATTCTGGGCCTTATATTGTACTTTAAAAACTTCACCATTATGGTCCCCATTTGAAGTGGTTCCCCTGACCAAGCCAGCCCATCGAATGATTACTGCCTTGTTTCGCAGTGAGGGGGTTAGTGTTATGGACTTGACCTTTTGGTTGAAACAAAGATGTACTGTCCAGGGTAACCCAGAGCTCATATTCGATGAGGATCATATTTGGACCGGGGCACGGAGAGTGCAAGTGATACTCAAAGCTACTGATACAGGACTTATACATCTGCCTAATTGTTTCGTTTTGGGGAAATACAGGGGTGTGTTGTTCTATGCTGGTCAGCCCAAGGCCTGTTATTTATGTATACATTTATTGAAAAGTGTCACCAGGAGAATTACACTGAGCAACAAGATGCTCGTCTACTGTACATCCTGGGGAAGGGATAGGAGCAATTACATAGTACAACAGTATACATCACACAGGAAAAATAGCTTCACTTGTACATGGCCAAATAAATGAGATAACAAGCTGTAGAATATTTACATAACAGCAAAGGGGTGGAGCAGGAGGGTGAAACGTTAAGATGCGGAGAGTTTAGGAAAGTGGAGACAGTTAATTGGTCCTACAGGAAGGTGTGGGAGAATAGACCCCTTAGCAGAGACCAGCCCGAGGGACTAGGTGTAATTGCAGTTTGTCACAGATAGTTGCTAAGGATGTGAGAGAGAATTGACTGAGGAGGTAGGTCGATTTGAGATGGTAGTTGATTCCAAAGTTTAGTAGTTGGTGGGAGAAAGCCGTTTGACCCAACGTAGTGCTTCTGTTGGGTATATTCAGGGAACATGAGTAGTCAGATCAGAGGGAGTATTTGGAGGGGAGCGGTGCAGCTAAGGAGGTAGAGAGGTAGGCAGGGAGAGTATCCAGCCAGAATTCTGAGGTGAATTTAGCCGCATGCATGGTTCTCCTGTCTGCAAGGGTGGGAAAGTCTGAGAGAGCGGTAGAGGGTGCAGTGGTGGGTCAGGCAGGAGCATCTAGGCAAAGGGACAGAAAGAGAGGGTCCAACCTTGATAAGAAGATTGGGGGCAGCCCACATACTAACGTCACAGTAGTCAAAAATTGGCATAATCATTTTATGTACCAATTCAAGCCATGATGGAAGAGAGATACATTTTACTGTTTCTGTATAAGGCCCATAGTTTAGGCCGGAGTTTCTTCTGAATGGCATCACGCAGTACTGAGAAATTTAGGTTCCTGCCCAGCCAAACTCCAAGGCATCGGAAGGAGGAGGTGTCTCTAGTACAGTCCAATCTAAGGTGTGGAAGGGAAAAGGAGAGACTGACTAGCCCCTGCCTAGTTCTGGAAAGTCATAGACTGTTTTCTTTGAATTTTAGGATGAGGTGGTGCTTTCTAAACCAGTATTGTACATTGCTGAAATCCATTTGGAGCTTGGAGGTGACATCAGGGACTGATTTGCCTGTTGTATACAGTACCATGTCATCTGCATACATGTGTATGTTTGTCGATGTGCAAGCCAGAGGGAGATCATTAAGGAAGATTGAAAAAAGGAGGGTCCCGAGTACAAAGCCCTGAGGGACTCCCGTAGTAATGGTAAGTGGTGGGGAGCTGGCATCAGCCATATGGACAGATTGGAATCTGGCTGACAGATAAGACTTAAACCAATCTGTGGCTTTTGGGGAAAGACCAGCCAATCTGAGACATGACAGGAGTAAAGGGTGTGAGACCGTATCATAGGCCTTGGCTAGGTCTATAAGAATAGCAGAGGTTATGAAGCCATTGTCCATGGCCGTAGAGATTGCATCAGTCAGCCATAGCAAGGATGTGGTGGTGGAGTGGTGCTTTCTAAAACTGGATTGGAATGGAGAGAGAAAGGTGGAGTCAGTAAGATAGGAGGAGAGTTATTCAAGTACTATGTGTTCCTGGAGTTTAGCCAGGGTAGGAAGGAGAGAGATAGGGTGGTAATTGCTAGGGGAGGAGGGATCATCTCCCTTGTGGAGAGGTAGAACTGTAGCATGTTTCCAAGCTACCAGGACAGAGGATGAGTCAAAAGAGAGGTTTACTAAGAGGGAGAGCGGATAGGCAGTAGCAGGAGCAGACAGAGAGAGGAGCTTGGGGTCCAGGCCATCCGACAAGGAGCCTTTGGCAGGGTCAATGGATAAGAGGGCTTTTAAGACAGCAGCAGGAGGGATGTGTGTGAAGAAGAAGGGGGCAGATGAAGAGTGGGCAGGAGGAGAGGAGGAGGAAGTAGAGTAGAAGGAAGTAAGTGTGGAGGCAGAGCGAGGTAAAGAGGGAGTGAGGGTAGACGTTGCATTGGTGGAAGGAAGGGGGGTAGTATTCAGGTATGTTTGAAGGGTGGGCGGGGTTTGGGGAGGGATTTGGTGATAAGGAAGGGGCTGTAAGGAGAGAGGGGAGGGAGCAAGGGGCAGGTGCCACCGAGGGGGGCAGCAGAAATCGTAGGGGCAATAGGGGGCAGCTTGGAGCACTGAGGCACAAGATGCAAAATGGGTATTAAAGCGTTCAGCTACTGCCACTGCCTGCCCAAGATGACTGAGAGATTTAGCCTAAGGGCAGGAGTGAGGGGTTTGGTGGAAGGGGAAAAGAGGGACTGAACAACTTTCCAAAATTTAGAAGGATTGTTTGTGTTTGTTTGGAAGGTAGCCTGGTAGTGTTCAGCTTTGGCCAGCTGGATAGCTTTGGTACACTTATTTCATAGTTCCCTGTATCGCTGGAGATCCCTGGGACAGTTGGTTGCCTTGTGTTTACGCCAAGCAGTGTCACGGGCTGTTTGACAGGATAGGAGTTCAGGTGATACCCAGGGTAGGTGGCTCACCTGACTCAGGCTTTATGCAGGGGGCATGCAGATTCCAAACCTGAAGGAACTTGTCACTGAACAGCTGCAGAGCAGCGTCAATTGAGGAGCAAGATGAGTGGGGACCAGTCATTTTTGACAAGGTCACTATGAAGAGGTCGAGTGTCAAGAGATGGGTAGGCACGGGTTAGGAGGATTTTGTGTGGTATTTTTGCCTCTGTATTTTGCCCACCGTAAACAGGATGGTGGGTCACTTAGCGCATCATGCTTTGACTCTGGGGGCTGCGCCGTGAGGACTAGGTCTAGAAGGAGTGGTTTTGGTTTTGTTATTCAGTCGAGAGGTTCCTGTATTAGCTGTGTGTAGATTTAGTGATTCGGTAGGAGCAAGTTGTGGTTAGTTTGTTTGAGAACCAGTTGATGTTAGGATCACCTAGTATGTACAGCTCACCCAAGTGGGCAAGGCTGTCAGTTATTTTATCGCTGCAGCTGTATTGGTCATCTCAGTAGTATGTGTGATAGTTTAAATGTATGAATTGTACAAGTTAGGCCACACTTCTGTTATGTAAAAGGATCAGGTGTGCACTTATGTGAATTGAAGGACACACCTATCACTCTTGCCCTTCAGCTGCCCATAATCAACTGGGCTAGTGACTGGGATGAGCAAAGGGTCATTATTGCATTAGCTCAACGCAATAGTGCACAACACTTCTGGAGATGCTAGACCCAGTGCACACTCCTCTGAAATCCCATAAGTAGGGGTGTCTGACCTAGAAACACTAGCCCCAGGCATTCCACCACAAGTGGTACACCCTCTGTCTGAACCACTCCAGGTGTCAGATCCTATAGTAGAGGTAGATTCGCACTGTGCAGTTCAGGACTTGGTAGCAGCATTGCTGACAAATGAAGTCATGCCCTCACCCCCACTTCACCCCCCTCCATCTAAAGAGCAGGTGTTCAGAAGTACCAGACGTTGACAAGCTTGGTAACAGCCCATCCCAAAAACCCTCAAAACCTCAGAGGTTACCACAAAGAACAGGTTTGCTGCTTTACCAGTAGAGGTCTTAGGTTCAGGGGATGAGTCGGATGGCTCATCAGTGGTTTCTTCCCTCCCAGACCCAGGTTCAGCCCTAGAGGATCCCCCTGCAGAGGTAACTGAAGTTCTAACTACTTCATGCCAGCAGTGACTAAACTTAAAAATGTAAGATCCATAGAGCTCTCGAGTAAGAAGCACCCTTGATTTACTGCTTGATTAGATGCGGCCTTTCCTTTTTTCCGTGGTGGTATTGCTTTCCTTTATTCCGCAATGTTACTAGTATTAAGAATGTAAAAACAACAGGTCTGTATACCATATTTTCAGACGCCCCTGGTATTTTTTTCTTGTAAGATATACACCGTTACATACTTTATTAGAATCTGAAACAGGCCACGAGGGTTGGTTTTCTGGGCCTTCATACTGGTCACTGAGCATGGAGTTTCTTTTGGGGATGGCCACACTATTTATAATGTTGATTTTCATTTCATTAAATTGTTGACCTGGTACCAGGGTGGGCTTAGTCCCGGATATCAAAATGGGACTGACCTATTCCGCCTGATTAACGTATGTGCAGGTCAGACCAAAGTTGACTGAATAGAATTATTTCAGTTAATTCAGCCTTATTTATATTCAACAGAAAATGTTGTTTTGAGGGAGACTACAATTGTGGTTACAACTAAGGGATGGGGTCGCAAGCCACCACTAGCAAAGTATTGTGTGATATGACCTTTTGTCTAACATGATTAAAACCTCGGTATGAGAGATTTTTTACAGAGAAACTGGCAGGGCTGATCCTACTTTTTCATAAGGCCCCTTAGCTCCCAAATTGATTATTTCTTTATTTCACCCCATTGGAGATTAACTATACTAAGAGTAGCTGAATTTTCAGACCATAAAATTCTATTTTCAACTTGGTAATGTTAATAAGCTCACATGGGCCAGGGTATTGGAAATTAATGCATTATTTCTGCAATAGACAGCAATACAACAAAACTGCAATATTTCCTCCAAGCTAGGAAATCGGTGTTGATATTTTATGAGGACCCAGGGCAGTGGTGGAAAGATACTTTAACAGACTTGATATCATTTTTACGGGTTGCAAGGTAACGTCATAAGGGATGCAGCTTATGGGGCATATATTTTGCACAGACAACAATTGCAAAAGCTAACGTCCTTGTCTGCATCGCTTAGACAAGATTTTTCTCCCCAGATACAGCATATTAAATGGCATATGGTTGAATACCATATGATACAGGCTCAGAGTCTGTAGTTTAAGCAGACTTTTAACACACAGGGGAATAAAGGTCAGATTTGTCCATATGAAAGAGATTCTGCAAGAATCAGAACTAAAATCATGGATGAGCTTTTTGATAGCAACAATCACTTATGTGCGGATCCTTCAGAGGTATTACATATAGTTACACAACATACTAGGCACTTACTGGGACCTGCTTCCATAGCAGAAGACTCCCTAAATGCTTTTCTAGACACAGTACCCACACTAGACTTCCCTAGAGATCAGATTCAACCTTTAATTTCGGATATTATGCCTCTGGAAGTGGAAATGGCCATCGGGGTGTTAGGCTCTGGTAAGGCTCCGGGTAGTGATGAGTTAACAGGGGAACTGTATAAATGTATGGCGCCATGGTTATATACAGAATTGGCCATGGTGTTTACAGCTATTTTAAAGTCTGAAACCCCTTCCCTCCGGATGACAGGGGGATTGTTAATTCATATCTTTAAAAAGGTGATAAACAATTATTGGATAACCAGAGACCAACTGTGTTGTTAACTACGGATTTCAAAATTTTGGCAAAAAATTTTGAATTCCAGATTGTTGACTAGCGTAAAAGATATCATCTCCAAGGCTCAAACCTGTGCTAGCCCTGGTAAAAGTATAACTGGACACTTGATTTTTCTTAGGGAATTGATTGAGTACAGTAACAGGAATAAGACAGAGGGCTTTGTTCTTTCTTTGGACCAAAGGAAAGTTTTTGATGCCATTAGTCACACCTTTTTATTGACAACATTAAATATGTCATTCCTGCTATATTCATTAATTGGATTAAATGTTTATACAGAACTGCAACAGTTACACCACTAGTGAAGGGATGGAAAGGTCCAATGTTGCTGGTATTAAGAGGTGTGCGGCAGGGATGCCATCTAAGCCCCCTGCTTTATGCTTTTTGTATAGACCCACTTCTGTGGTTACTCAATACATCTGATCTTCTTAAGTCTATTGTTGTTAATGACACGCTTATTCCACATACAGTTTTGATGTATAAGGATGATCTTTGCATCCTAGTTGCAGATAGTGCTTCCGCACAAACAGCATTGCAAATCTGTGAAACATATGGTGTCCATTCAGGGGCATCACTGAACCTAGACAAATCTGTAGGTACACAGCTTGGGGTTCCTAGGCAGCCCCTTTTGGAAACTGGGGGGATACGTTTGACGTCAGATCCTGTTAAAATTTTGGGGGGTTTATATGGTCCTGGGGATCTGGGTATGCTCATTTGGGAACCATGGGTTCAAATAGGTAGGGCCTTGATTTCACAATGGAATAAATGGAAATTGGGAAAATTAAAAAGGATACATTTAATTAAAACACTCCTAATTCCAGTATTTTTATTTATTAGTTATGTTTTTCCTCCACCCCGACAATTAGAAACCACAATTTATAGTTTATATTTTCAGGCAGTGTGGGAAAGTAGGCTAAACCCCATTAAAAGAAATATAGTATATCTTCAGATAGAGCATGGAGGTCTAGGGATGGTTAATCCTATATTGTTTTACTACAGCATTTTTATGTATGTTAATCTGAGACCCATGCTAGTTTTCTCTGATTTAAGTTGAGTATCTTTATTTTTTAATAATTGCAGACTTTGGTTTCAGTTATGGGATAGAGGATGTCTGGGCCCCTTAAAAAGATCATTAAATGTTCCCCCTTATGTATGAGAGACATTTGTTTATTTAAAAAAATGGCAGGTAACTAGTAATTTATTAATTATAAAACCCAGGAAAGTGGTTTATCAGAGGGTTTTAGATACTCAGTTTACAGAAGTGGATACTTTTTTAAGGTGCCCTCCCGAGTAAAAGGACACACTGTTGCAATTATTACGAATGCCTATGATACCAGAGAAGAAGAGGGACTTCCACTGGCTGAGCTGCCATGATAGAATTAATGTCAAGGCCACTCAAAAACACAAGCAGGTAGAAGAGCACATTTGTATTAGACTGGGCTGTATCCAACAATTAGAGAAAACAGAACATTTGTTTTTTACTTGTACGTATATTAGATCTTTTTGGATTGCTCTGGCTACTACTTGGGCAGCTCCGTGGTTTCAGACAGTCACAATGGATGGACTTACGGTGGCTAAATACATAGGAGTCGGGACCCTTTGGCACACTGAGACCTTAGATAAAGTTTTGCTAGTTATTAAATGGTTCCTTTGGAACAGTAGATGCCTCTTTGCATTGCAACAAAAGCACTTGCAGCAGGAGGAACTTATACAAAAAATTACAAAGGAACTGCAGTATTTATATAGAGAAGATGTGAAGATTTTGCAATACAGAGATCTGATTAGAACTTGGAGAAATATGCCTTGGATTATGGATTCTGAGGTACCAGTTGCTTAAAGATTTCATAATTATCTGGGTTCTGGGCTACAGGAGGTTTTCAGTGGGGGTGTAAGGGAATTGGAATTGGTGCTGTTTTTTTCAAGTAAATGAGCGAGGAAATGTTTTCATTCCTTGTTTTCATTGTATTTGGTGGAGCTCGTGTTGGGTTTTTTTCTGTACTGTTCTAAATGAGTATGTTATGTGTATATCTGAGTGGTTATTATGGACATGTATAAGATTATTTCCTTGTAATATTTTTTTTTCTCCCAGTTTACATTTTTTGTATGTTATGTTCAAACTGATTTTGTGATGATTGTATTGTATGATTTATTTTCCTCAATAAATTCCACTACTGTTGCTGTAGGGCGATCTGCTGTCATTCTGCTTGCAGAATAGCAGACAGCACCAGGTCGTTGGAGAAACAGGGTGTATTACAGTGTAGGCAGCCAGAGGTTCTATCCCCAGCCTCAGCTGCGGAAATGCTAGGGAATGGAAAATTTACCCGGGCTCAGAATCGAGAGGCTAGAAGTGAACCGCATGGGAATGTCCATGCATTGGGGGAACTGGATATAGAGCAAACATCTAAGATATTCTTGACTGCAACAGCATCTCATCCGATTATGGAAATTCAAACAGAGCCTGTGCAGAAGAATTTTAAACAGACCGCTTCTACATCAGCCACGGAAATGACAGAAACAGCTTCTTGTCAAACGCAGGAGGAGGTAAGGCCAAAGAGAGTGAGTCAGACTAATGACGAAGCTGGGAAACGAATGCAGAAATTAACCAGCGATGACATGGCTTTCCCGGAAAAAGACTGGTCAAAAGAAAAAGCTTTGAAAGACGCCGGCTAGGTGTTCAGCGAAGGCAGATGGATCCTAGACTCTACATGAATTACTTTTTCTCCCAACTCACCAGAAAATCAGATGGCCCCCAAAGACATGGAATAGACAGCACAAACAGGTCAGCAGAGGTCTTTAAAATGAGGGGCATAGGGACAGGCAAAACACAGGAGATGAGGGAAGGTCTGACCAAGAGGGCCCATCTGAATCACCAAACAACTCCTTCCCTCCCTTCCCACATAGAGGAAATTTCAGAGCTGGACCACGATGTTCAGACTTATTTAAAAACAGTAAACTTGAGCAGGCCCCAAGAAGAATGCTGTATGCCTTAGATATAAGGGCGGCTTACAGGAGCATCCTGACAGATTTTATAAAGCACATAAGCTGCTAAAAGAATTGATGCAATTTCAAGCTGCTGATATTTATGCTCTAATTAATGTGAGGGTGGAGGACACTTTTGACATCAGCTTTAAGACGTTTGCCAGTTTGGATAAATTCTGGCATAAATATGAAACCTGCAAGACTCTGCCATTATGGACACCTTTTTGGCCAATACCCATTACTAAACCTTTGTTCAAGACTGTTTATGTGATGTTTTGAACTCAAGGAGTAAATGAGGGGGACATTCAATTTTGGTGAGAGGAACAAGCATTTGTCAATGCCGAATGTTTACTTGCTGGCATTGGCAGTGGTAGTGTAGAAGTTACAGAACTGCGTAATAGGAATGGCAGTGAAGTATTGAACTGAAGCCAACCCCACCACCACCCTGCAGAGAGTGACAGGCATTGGGGTGTGCCTTTGGGTCATCAGGCATAACGGCCACGCCATTTCACCACACCCCACCCTGCAGACACTGACAAGTGTCACGGTGTTCCTTGGGGTCTTTGGCCCTTATGCACACCCCATTCCATCAGGAACTACGGTGAGATGGGTGCGATATAGGAGAATGGGGTGAACTCTGAGGCTGAAGAGTCCAAGGCATACCTCGATGCCTCTCACTGGCTGCAGGGTGTGGAATGGTATGAGCATTACAGGCAAGAATCCCAATTCACACCCCTGATGCCTGTCATTCTCTACAGGGTGGGGCGTTATGGTTGGAAACCCTAATACCTCAGGCATTCGTTGGATTGTCACTCCAAATTTTCAACATGTTTTTTTTGTGACCCCACCTCATGAACAGTGGCAATATCAGTTTGTTAGTCGAAAGCTGCTTATGCACAGCGACTACGGCATTTAGCACCACAGGTGCAAAAACATTCCGAACAGGATGTAAAAAAAATGACAGCTGTACTGTTCATGGGGAGGTGTAAAAAATGGCAATGCTGCAAATCTGCAGTAAAAATATAAAAAAAACTGATGAAGTCACAAGCGTACATTGAAACTGTGCAACGCACACCCGTAATATAATTAGGTTGGGGATTTTTTACAGCAGATTGTCAACTGAGGCATTTTGGTGCCTCCAATCATGAACAGTGTCACTGTGATTTTCTTTATCTGTCCCGAACAATGATTTCCCACAGCGACCATGCATCTCTGCGCTGAAAGTGTGAAAACACATTTCGGCCATGTTTTGAAAAATGGCAGCTGTACTGTTCATAAGGAAGTGTGGAAAAATGCCACTGGTGAAAATCTGGACTGAAAATATTACAAAGGCATGAACTTACGAGGGTGCGTGGAAACTGCGCAATGCTCACTCATAACACAGTCATTTTATGGACTTTTGTCACCAAATTTTCAACATAGCCATTTTAAGACCTCTGCTCATGAACAGTGTAACTGTGAGTTTCGTAATCTGTCCCAAACATTGCTTTCGCACACCAACAGCACCATTGTGCGCTACATGTGCGAAAACACATTTTGAGCGACATATGAAAAATGGCAGCTGTACTGTTTAGAAGGAAGTGTAATAAAATGGCAGTGTTGAAAATCTGCAGTGAAAATATTAAATTCGCAAACTTACGAGCATGCATAGGAACTGCACAACGCACGCTCGTAGAACAGTCATTTTTAGGAATTTTTTCACCAAATTTTCAACAAAGCCATTTTAAGACCTCTGCTCATGAACAGTGTCACTGTGATTTTCTTAATGTGTCCCATACATTGATTTCGCACATCGACTGCGCCATTGTGCGCTACATGGGCGGAAACACATTTTGGGCAAGATGTGAAAAATGACAGCAGTACTGCTCATAAGGAGGTGTGATAAAATGGCAATGTCAAAAATCTGGAGTGAAAATATTGAAAATTCATGAACTTACAAGCGTGTGTAGGAACTGCGCAACGCACGCTTGTAAAACAGTCATTTTTAGGAATTTTTTCACCAAATTTTCAACATAGCTATTTTAAGACCTCTGCTCATGAACACTGTCACTGTGATTTTCTTAATTTGTCCTGTACATTGATTTCGCACACCAACTGTGCCATTGTGCGCTACATGGGCGGAAACACGTTTTGGGTGAGATGTGAAAAATGACAGCTGTACTACTCATAAGACAGTGTGGTAAAATGGCAATGTTGAAAATCTGGAGTGAAAATATTGAAAATTCGCGAACTTACGCGCGTGCGTAGGAACTGCACAACGCATGATCGTAAAACAGTCATTTTTTGGAATTTTTCCACCAAATTTTCAAAATAGGCTTCTTGAGAGCCCATCTTATGAACACTGGCAGTGTTGTTTGGTTAATCAGTCCTGAAAGATGATTTCGCACAGTGGCTGCGAAATCACCCTTTGGACCTTAATAACGCCATGACAGTGACAGCATTCATGAGAAGGGGTCCCAAAACCCCCATGTTGAAAATTTGGTGCAAAAATTCCAAAAAATGCCTGAGATATGCAACAAAGTTGAAAAAATCCTATCTATCCCATTATACAGCTTACCAGCATTTCCTCAGTTTGCGGTCGGCTTTGAAGAGTGCAGACGTGTTCCCGGTCCACGGATGATCGTCGCGCCAAGCTCCGGAGGTAAGTATGGGGTGAGGGGGGGTGTTGGGAGGCAGGGTGCGAAGTGGGTGGGTGCGGGTTGTGGGGGGGAAGGGAGACTGCATGGGACCATTTTTTCTTTACAGGTTTTTTTTTTTTATTACGATGACGCAGGACGTTTGCCACACTGGGGTGGGCTCCCAACATGGCACAAGGATGGCTGGGAGGGCATGGAGCTGACGGGGGATTGGGCACCCCTGTCGGCCATAGTATCTATTGCCATGCTGGGGTGGGCTCCCAGCGTGGCACCCTGTACTCTGGGGGGGTGAGGACAGTGGAGCCAACGGGGGATTGGGCACCCCTGTCGGCTATACCATGAGTTGCCACTCTGGGGTGGGCACCCAGCGTGGCATGTGGAAGGCTTTGGGGGGAGCACAGCACAGCCTATGGGGGACTGGGCACCCCCATCGGCTATACAGTGTGTGCGTGGGGGGGTAGCATGCAGTATGCGTGCATGTGTGTGTGTGTGTGTGTAGGGGGAGCTGCACATGAGCAGGCAATATCTGATCGCTGCTCACTGAAGCATAGCTCCCCCTTTCAACTGTACGCCACTGCATTTTGGAGCTGTCATAGACAGCTCCAGCATGCACTGGAGAACTGGGGCCGCACCTGCCAACACACTGACTGAATTGGAAGAGGGGGTGACACACCTCCGAAAACTCGGATGATGGCACTATGTTTCTTGTACATGAGTGCAAGCAAACATAAAAATGCACTGTGCTAGGGCCCCCAGAAGCTATAAATGATGGTGAGGGAATCTGGACAGGGAGTTGGAGATTCAAGGTTAAGCTCCATATGTTGGGTAATGAAGTCCAACATATACCTAATAACTTTTTCCTAGGAAAGGACAGAGGTGTCTGTTTTTGCCCCGGCCAACCCAAGGCCTGTTATAAATGTGGCAGTAAAAGGCACTTTAGTAGTGCATGCGATAAGATCAAGTGTGCATTATGTGGAGACCTAGACCATGATAGCGGGACTTGCAGGAATATTTTTAAATGTAACCTATGCAAAGAACAGGGACATGCATATCATCAATGTCCCTGGGCTAGACAAAACAGGCAAGGGGGGTCAGATAAAGAAACAGTAATAAACCAGGCCCAGGATAGGTACAGGCCAAACACAAGCAGTGGGGGACACACCTGATGCAGGCCCTACTACAAACGAGCAATCACAAGCTTCAAGGGAAGGCACAAACAGAACAGAACAGGCAGACGATAGTAGTAACACCCAGGATAGGCAAACAGAAACAAAGAAGGAACAAACAAAAACAACATTAGGGAAGACAGGGACAGATATCATGCCCTCCCCCAATCACACCAGACTTCCAAACACCACACCCCAGAAGAGTAACCAGAGCAAATAGTAAACAGATAAACTTGCTTACAGGACTTTATACTCAGAATTCCTATCAGGTCCTGCAGGATCAAGAGGGGGGATTTGAATCAGATGTCTCTTCTAGGTCGGGAACCATTTCAGAAATGGATTATGAAGAGGATGGGGGGACAGAGGTGTTAGAGACAAAGAAAAAGAAAGGAAGGAAAAGAAAGAAAAACAGTAACTTTTTTTAAAAAATGGCAACTTTAAATCTAGTTTCAATAAATACCTGTAGCATTAAGCATTATAAAAAAAGATTGGCTTTTTTCAATTACTGCAGAAATTTAAAAGCAGATATTATTATGCTACAAGAGACTAGATTTAATTCCTTGCAAGATATAGATCAAACAAAAAAAATTTGGTCAGGAGAACCATCCTTTTGGTCATTTGGAGCAGACACTGTAGACGGAGTAGGAATCCTATTTAGCCACACACAGGTACAGGTAACAAGGCTGGTTGATATTCTTCCGGGAAGGACACTCATGATAGATTGCACATACAGGGTTTTTTTCTTTAAGAATAATAAACACCCATGCACCACAAGTAAAATCGGCTAGAATAGATTTATTTAACACCATCAAACCATATTTGTTTATATAAAAACACATAGTATGGTGGGGGAGACCTGAGCTGTAGCCTGGATATGAAGGTTAGAAATCAGATACAAAAGAAGGTTTACTGTGATACGCATGCCTTACAAGATGTTTTAAATAACACAAATCTAAAAGATGCATATAGGGAATTATATAAGGACACTGGATCCACTTATAGGAGGAGTGCATATTCTTCTAGGACTGATTATTTTTTTTTATATGAAAGGCCTTAGTTACAGTAAATTTTACACTACATTTATGTGAATTTTCTGACCATCTGGTTTTAAAATGTACAGTAAGTCTATCAAAGATACCCCCTAGGTTCCCCTTATTTTGCTACCAGATGGAAGCTAAATTCTTCCCTTTTGGAACAGATGGAGATACAAAATGAACTGACAAATGAGGTTAACAACAGGAAATCAGTGGCAGGTATGTACAACACCTGGGTTGATTGGTGGGAAGAAACAAAAGCTGAATTTAATTATTTTCATATCATTAGGAAAAGATAAAAGTAATAAAGATTATATAACATATCTAGATCATATGAATCAATATTATAGATTGATGTCACTACCAAATGCTTCTGATATAAGGATAAAGGAATAAGTGGAACAAATCAAAACTAAAATGAAGCAATACCAATATGACAGAGCTAGTTCACTACAGGTTGAAATGAAGTATGGTCGGAAGAAAACACCCTTTTCGGGCCCTTACTCTGCATGTAAGCAAACTTTGGAAAAAAAACTAATGGAAGGCCTGATAGACGAGACTGGAAATTTAAAGAACACAGATGTTGAAATGCTAGAATAGTGCAGCATGCGTTAGGGGAACAATATGGTAGCGCCTTTAAACCCACAATACAGTGGGATGATTTTATAACATTTGCACCACCTAAAATAATGACAGAACAAGGGGCTGAATTAGAAGAACCCATAACCAAAGAAGAAGTCAAGGCTGAAATAACCCATTTAATATTAAAGGTATCACCTGGGGAAGATGGCCTCACTAATGAGCTCTATAAATACTTGCAAGAGGATATGAGTGAAATATTACATAATGCTTACAATGAGATCTTGGAAACTGGGTTATGCCTAAACATTTCTCGGCGGCAATAATTATATTTCTATATAAAAAAGGAGGAAAACAACACTTAAACAATTGGAGACCTATTAGTCTCCTTAATACTGATTATAAAATATTGTCAGCAATACTATGTCACAGACTACAAAGAATAGCCTCTACAGTGATCCATCCATTACAAACTTGCTCAATCCCTGATAGGAACATACAGCAAAACTTAACCTTTTTAAGAAATGTATGTGAGTATGGGAAACTAAATAAACTAGCCGGATATATAATAGCTTTGGACCAGTCCAAGGCTTTTGATAAAGTTTCTCATGGCTTTCTATATCAGGTGTTTGAGAAATATGGGTTCTGTCCAACCTTTAGACGTTGGATCCAAACATTATATAAAGAAGCTGCAATATATCCAACAGTGAATGGTTTAATAGGAAAAAAGTTTAAAACTAAGAAGGGGAGTAAGACAAGGGTGCCCAATTAGTCCATTACTGTACACTTTTGCCCTGGACCCAGTAATTAGAGAAATTTTGAATAAAACTGAAATTCAAGGATTGACACCATCCATAACATTAGAACCTTAAAAATTAGCAGTTTATGCAGATGACATGTGTCTTTTGGTTAAGAACAAGGACTTTGGAATTAGAGCACTCCAGATCCTGGGAAAATATACTGCTTTGGCAGGTACAGAAGTAAACCAAAAAAAGTATGGGAGTATTTCTGGGGGAGGGCCCTTATGAATCAAACATTGGACAGATCAAAATAATGAACAAAACAATAAATATTTTAGGGTGCCATTTCAGAAATGGAAATGTGGCTGAGCTGAATTGGGAGGATAAACTTGTAATAGGAGAGCAAAAGGTACAAATATGGAAGGCATGGTCCTTTTCTAAACAAAACAGGGTCATGGTTATAAAAAATGTGTTCATATTTTTCTTTATTTTAGTGCTGTATTTCTGATACCTGCAAATTTAGAAACAGGATTACTATGTGTTTTCTTCCAGATGTTGTGGGGAAGCAGCCTAAATCCCATAAAAAGGGATTTTACATACCTATAACAGAAGCAGGGGAGGTTAGGGATGATGCATCCACTTGTCTTTTATTTTTCATTCTTTTTTAAAGCAGCCTTTAGGGAAGAGGAGGGAACAAATAAACACCTGTGTGACACATGGACAATAGGCCTTTTTCAACTTTTCTTACAGGAATGGGAAGACGAAATTCCAAAAATAAGGGCCCCATTAGAAGTCCCTGAATTTGCATATCCAGCAATAAAGAAATTGAAAACATAGGGTATCACTAAGACTGAAGTGCAAGGGTTGCAAAGAAAGGCATTATACACAGAAAGAATTTTTTTAGCACAGGTAGATTTCCCAGTGTGCCTACCTTCAAAACTAAATATTGCCTTAAAAATCTTGAATGATAAGAGAATTTCCTCAACGATGTGGGACATACTTTGGTTCAGTTGTCATGGAAAACTGGGGTTAAAGAGAAACCTAAAGCACAAACCTACAACAGAAAGGCAATGTATTAGGCCAGAGTGTGTTGGTTTGGAAGAATCCATCGAACATTTTTATCCAAACTGTAGCTATGCTAAACAGTTCTGGTTAGATTTGGTCACTAGATGGCAATGGGCCCTATGCAACACATTAAGTATGAAAGTTTGGTTTTAGAGGATTATTCAGGATTTTTATCAAGGTATCACCCTAGTACTTTAAATGTACTTTTTGCTTGTATAAAATACTATGGGCCTGATTCTCAAACGGGGCTGCGTTCGGCACAAGCTGCGGCAAACGGCAGCCTGTGCCAGAACCCCATATGCTAGGGACCCTGCGCCCAGATTCTGGTACAGGAGGGTCCTGCATTTAAGTCCCTTGTGGCAACCCCTCTCATGCGCCTTACGCCTGGTGCATGGGAAGGGGCTGCCACAGGCAGCTCGACCAGCACACCAAACATCACTGTGCCCCTATCCGTAGGAGTGCCATGAACCTTCAGGGTGCAGTTTGTGAATTCTGTTACCGGGCTGTGGCAGCTTGCATCTGCCACAGTGCCTCTTGCACCTTGTCACAGCCCATCTCTGGGTGCAAGGGTGGTGCAAGCCCCGTTTGGGGCAGGCGGCCTGCGGTTGATGCAGGCCACCTTTGCAATTGTGTGGAGGCAGTCCTGGCTGCAAGGCACACCTTGCACCATATCTGTTTGGTACAAGCACCTTGCGTCAGATGCAGGGCTTTGAGAATCGGGCCCTATATGTGGCAAGCACTATGCCAATTTTCACTGCAACACACACATACACCAACATTAGTTTTGATAAAACAAATTGAATCTCTAATTAACAAACAAAAAGAGAAAGAAAGAAGGATATATGAAGTTCAGAAGTATAACAGGTATTGGAGACATGTATACTGGATATCATGACAAGTAATAAATGTATGTATTTAATATGTAACACTAAGAAGATATAGAGGGTTTGGGGGATGTTTGAAAACAGAATATCAGGTGTATAATTTTTAAAAACCTGAAATGTTTTTCTTGGTTAAATTGCCTTTTTCTGTTTTTCTCTCATTGGGTTTTTGTTATGTGTAAGGGGTAGGAAACGTGTTATATCTGTAAAAAGTAATATGGTTTTCTCATGAATGTTTTTTTCTTTATGGTTTGTGTGTGTTATAAAACTGATGTTATGTTTTTTGCAATACAAAATTTCCCTACTCTTTTCGAAAAGTGCCATGGGATCTTTAAAGTCCACCTGAACAACCGCAAGAACAGGCAGATGGGACCTCGGTTTAACGTCTCATGCAAAAGACGGCACCTCAGAAATGCAGCATCCCCCTCATGCTACACTGCGGTGTCAGTATTGGGATATTAACCCAAGTGCCTGGGTGGGGACAGAACCCACAGCCATCTGATCTCCTGGCCTCAGAGGTGAGTGTGCAACCTGCTGAGCTACTGACACTGACAAAGTTTGACAAGTTAATCTGTGAATTGCATATTTGGTCGGGGACGGGGTGTGGGGGCGCTGTTCATGGCATCCGGAGGTTGTGTCTCCTTTCCCGCCCATGGCTAACCACCCCCTCTTAACCTATGAACAAGTAGGATGGTCTTAAAACTTTCTCTCTAACATGGTTCCTTTGCTTTACGAAGGGTCAGATTGGGCATCCATAGGCTCTTCCATGATAAGTAGTGGGGGATTGGATGGTACTTTCCATGGGAAGGGAGGTACAGGGAGAAGGAGGGAGGGAAAGTTTCATCGGAATTTAGGTTACTAGTGGTAACGGGTATTGGGGGGTTAATTTGTGGGTAGGGGTATATATTACTTTAGAGGAAGTTGAACTGTTGTATGTTTTTTTCAATTGAGCTAGGAAAGGGTGGGGTGAGCAGAAGAGGAGGGATACAAGTTACGACTTTTGATGTTTGGCTGTTTGGCTGTTATGTTTTCAACTTTACTCTAAAAAAATCAGCAGGCAACAACCGTTTATTCAGAGTGACAGTAAGAACTTTGGTGTGCAGGGTTTCCATGCAGTCTTACTGTTTCCATTACGACAATGGGTTGTTTAAAATTGTTATCCTGGAATGTCAATGGACTAAAGACGGTGGTCAAGAGAAAGAGGGTTTTGAACTACATTAAAAGAGTAAAAGGAGACATTGCTTTTCTTCAAGAAATTCCCTTGACAAGGGAGGAGTTGAACTGGCTGTCAAACTCTTGGAGAGGTTTGCTACTAGTGTCACCCTTTACATCTCCAGCCAGGGGAGTGGCAATTTGGTTTTGCCTGAACTTAAGAGTGGAAGTTCATTCTATCCTCTCGGACCCACAGGGTCGTTATCTAGTGGTAGACGTCATAGTGGGGGAGGATAGGTACATCTTTGTTTCCCTTTATGGGCCAAATTTTGACTGCCCTGAGTTTTTCCACCACCTGGCCTTGGTGTTAGCACCATTCCTGGACAATATAATCATAGATAGGAATTTCAGTACTTTTTGGAACCCCATTATGGGCCACTCTGTTACTCAAGCAAGACCACCACCAAAAACAACATTGGCCTTAAAGAGTGTGGCGAAGAAGAGGGCCCTGTTGGAAGTCTGGTGACATCTTAACCCCCCAAAACATGAATATTCTTTTTACTCCCATGCTCATGATCTGTACACTAGAATAGATTATGTATTAATGTCCCCTGACCTACTTTGACGAGAGGTGGAAGTTTCTTACAGCCCTATGTGCATTTCTGACCATGCCCCCTTGCAGGTTTCCCTTACTCTAACTGGAGATCCCCCCTCCACAAAGCAATGGCATCTGGACCCTGAATGATTAAATGATAAATTATTTCATGATCAGATGTCATGCACCATACAGGAGTTCCTTCGGAATACCAAGTAGAGGATACCTCAGCCTCCACAACATGGGAGCCTTTGAAGGCCTATATAAGACGGGGGTGGGGGTGTTACTATTTCATATGTCTGTTATAAAATTAAATCAATGCTCCAGGAGGAACGGGTTATGGAAAAACAAATTTTAACTTTGGAAAAAAAAATGGCCGGGGACCAAGATGTAGATCTGGTGCAAGTGAAGAGGCTTAAGGGGAAATTGAATCAACTTGCCTCTCACAGACTTGAATGGAATTTGTTACTGCCTAAAGGCGGGCAGTAATTTTGAGAGAGATAAGGCAGGAAAATGGCTAGCATGGCAGGTTAGGATTAAAAGGGCGGACAGTTATTATAAATTTAGAAACCACAAATGGCACATTGTCCTCAGATCAAACTTTTAGGACTTTTATGAATCCCATACTACAGAAGTCCCCCTAACACTGCTCCATGGGCCTTCCTGGGGAGTGTCCCCTTGACCCCTCTGGAACCCGCTTTAAGTGAGAAACTTGACCAACCGGTGACCCATCAGGAAGTAAAACAGGCTGCTTGGTCATCCAGTTCTGGTAAGGTTCCTGGTCCGGATGGGATTCCTATAGAATTCTATAAATACTTTTGGACTGACATCCAGCAATTAATGTTTCTGATGATTCAGGAGGCTTTGGAACAGGGTGTCATACTTCGGACCCAGACCATGGCCACCATCACTGTACTTCCAAAACCCGGCAAGGACCCAACGGAGTGCGTTTCATATCACCCAATTTCTCTGCTTAATGCAGACTATAAAATCATAGCAAAAGTTATAGCTTTCCACTTGGAAAAAATTCTCCCGGTATTGCTACACCCTGACCAAAGTGGATTTGTTAAGGGCAGACAGGCTAAACATAATATCCGTCAGACCATCAACATCATGGATTGTTGGTCCAGGAAGGGGAGTGGTTGTGGCCTCTTGGCTTTAGACGGAGTAGATATTCATCCACGTTGAATGGTCCTTCACGTTTGCAAGCCTTGAAAAATGTAATTTCGGTCCCCAGATTCGATCATGGATTGCTACTTTAATAAATCTCCACAAGCCCAGATTCTGATGAATGATACTCTTTCACTCCCCTCCCGGTTAACTGGTGGCACGTGACAGGGATGCCCCCGTTCCCCCTTATTGTATGTTCTGATTATTGACGTTCTTGCTACTGTCTTCCAAAACTATCCCGATATTCAGGGTTACACTACTCTGGAACAAAATCATGTCAGCTCCCTATTTGCATATGATGTGCTACTATTCGTTAATAATCACAGTAAAGTCCTACCAATGTTGACTGCTCTATTTGAGGTATACGGCCCAATATCAGGCCATAAAATCAATTGGGCCAAATGTGAATGGTTACCACTGGGGCGTGGTGACAATCATATTCAAATAAATGGGTTTCAAATACGCCCCTTGATGAATATTAAGTACTTAGATATCTGCCTCCACAAAAAGCTCTCCTCCTTGGGGGACCTATACTAAAAACTCCTTCTTAAGAAACTTAGGGAAGACTGCAAGAGAAGGAGTGCACTCCCACTGACACTCATTGGCAGAGTGAATTTGGTTAAGATGTGCCTTCTGCCACAGTGTTTATACCTTTTCCAAACCCTGCTAGTTCATGTTCCGAACAAGTACTTCAAGACCCTTAGAGGATGCATTACAACACTGTTATGGAAGGGACGAAGACCGAGGATTATTTTATTTTATTTGTTTATTTTTCAATTATTGGAATTACAATCCTTTGAGTCATATACTCATTTCCAAAGGCTCCATGTCATGTAACACAATACATAACAGATAGCACTGTAATACATAACATATAACACAGTAGGATTAGCAGTTACAGTTACTTATAATATGATACCACAGTTCCAGAGGTGCGTCAAACTCACTACCACTGACTGCACAGCATATAACAAGTACAGAGGAGGTGGTGTGCCTATGTAGGGCCTATACAGGATGTTAGCTAAGCCAATAATTGATTGCAAAAGCATGTGACTAAGCACAATAAAATCTTAGCAGTCTAGCAGTTAGACTTTGTCACCAAACCTGCCAGTTTATACATTACAGTGGCTGCATTACTGGGGAGGTAGCCTAATGGATAGGTTTAACAGTAGGCCTAGTCTGTTTCTGCATGGGTATTTATCTGGCCCCTGGGAGCCAGGGTGCTGCTGTTTCATTGCCGTGGACACGTACATGAGCAGGTAGTGAGGAGGTGGCTTCTGAGGGCTGCTTTGAAAGCGCCAAGTTTTGGCAGACTGGTAATAGACACAGGTAGGGAGTTGAACCAGGTTGGGGCCCTGATGGGGAAGGATCTCTGGGCTAGGGACATCCTTACCCTAGGGATGGTTAGGGTGGATTTATCAGCACTGTGAGTGGAGACAGTGGGGGTGGCAGGGTGGAGAGAGGATGTAACTCCAGGTGGTGTTTGGCTGAGGAGGGTCTTTTTGGCAACGAGGCAGGACTGGTACAGGAGCCTTTCCTCAAAGTTGAGTATCTGTGTGAGGGAGTAGAGGGTGCAGGTGTGAGTTGATCAGTCAGCTCCAGACAGGAGTCTGCATGCTTTATTGATAACCACTTTTATTTTGCTGATGGCTGTGGCATCCGCAGTGGCGTAGACTAACAGGCCATAGTCGATTAGGGATATGATAGATTAGGTGATGGCTAGCCATAGTGCTTCAGGTGGTAGGCAGTCTTTGTGGCAGTACAGGAGGCTGATATGTACATTATTCGCAGATGTGAGTGTGTTCATGTGTGCATGGAAGGCGAGAGCTGGGTCAAAGGTTATACCCAGGTATTTATATGATGTGACCTGTTCAAGGGAGCGAAGGGAACTGGAGAGGATCTGCAAGTGGGTGTTTTTGAATTTGCTTTGCTGGTGTGCAAATATTATGGTCTTGGTTTTTTTTTAGGTTCAGAACCAGCCTATGTTCTGTGAACCAGTGCTCAGTCTGACTGAACGAGTGTTGAAGTGAGGTCTGAAGACTGGTGGGGTTGACATGGGAGGCACAGAGGATGGCAACGTCTGCATAGAGTAGGATCTTTCCTGGGCATGAGGTGGGAAGTGCGCTGAGGAACAGACTGAAAAGTAGTGGTCCCACTATGGAGCCCTGTGGGACTCCAGAATGGATGGGGGGGGTACTGGAGAGTATCGTATTTATTTTCACGCACTGGGTCCTAGAGGACAGGTAGCTTGTGAACCAGTCCAAGGGTCCTTGGGAGAAACCCACTTGCAGGAGAGAGTCAAGCAGGAGAGGGTGAATGACCATGTCAAAGGCCTTGGAGAGGTCAATAAACATGGCTCTTGCCAGCTGTCCCTTGTCCAGTGCAGAGCTGATGAAATTGGAGAATTCTAGGAGGGCTGTGGTGGTGCTATGGCCTGAGTGGAAACCATGCTGTTCTTTGCAGAGCAGGTCATGAGTTTCTAGATAGTTTGTCAGCTGGTCTGCCACTACCTTTTCTATAGCTAAACTAAACAAGAGACCTCGTGGCGACCAGTGGGCAAGGGGGCAGAGGGCTACCAAACTTTTGTCTTTAGTATTTGGCCACCCAACTGGCTTTTCTAACAGATATCATCCTGGGGAGGTTACAAAAGGGGGCTTGGGTGGAGTTGGAAGAATCAGCCTACGGTGCCCCCCTATATATCTCCCTTTTCACCGCTGCCTTATCAAACAGACTGGTCAAATATATCCAGAACCCTTTCCCCAGAACCCCAGCTAGGGCATGGTTAGCAGCACATGCTATCCTTGGCTACCCTCTAACACTTTCCCCCGAGGCTTCCATACGCTGTGCCCTGTGGTGGTGTGGGGGGGGGCAGATTGCAGGGCTAATTCTCAGAGTGTTGCATAGTTGGGAGAAAAGTGGTTTGATTTTTATATCTCAGTTATATAAGAAGGAAGCCCTGCTTTCCTATCAACAGTTAGCTGGGCAATATAACCTGCACCCTCATAATGTTTTTGCTTATTTGCAGGTGAGACCATGACTTCTGGCAGTGGGAGGTAGCCGAGATCTCCCTCCGACGCCTGGATACTCCCCCTTGGAGAGGGTTCTGTTATATGAAGGACAACAGTTGAATTCAAAACCACTCATGGGATGCTATAATGTACTTCTGGGGGCTCTACTTGACCCACTGGCTACTCTACAGCTCAATTGAGAAAGAGATTTAGGATCCTCCACCCTTTCAGAGGGTGATTGGAGGGCTGCTCTTAAAGGTGGGATGTCCTGTTCTGTTAGTAATAGGTTGAGAGCAATCCATTATATTGCCTTACATAGGACATATTTCACCCAGAGTGCATCCTCTAAAATAAACCCTTTAAGTCCAGGGGTATGCCCTAAATGTAAAATACATGAAGGTACTTTTTATCGCATGATCTGGAATTGCCCTATGGTATCTATGTTTTGGCAAGCAGTTATATCTATGTTACTTCGAGTATTACACAGTGCATATCCAGTGGAGATGAAGAATGTCCTATTGGGAGTCCCGGGAGGGCTGGGAGGGGGGACCTTGGCTCACCTCCTCTGGTCCCTGGGGGTTGTAGTGGGGAAGCAAGTCTTGGCCCAACATTGGTGGCTGGAATCTACCCCCACAGTTGCACAGTGGATAAAACTGCTAACCCAATGTATGAAGCTAGAGCATATGCAATAAAATGCCCATTGTCAGGGGGAGACTTATGCTCAGATCTGGGGCCCCTTGAGGTGGCCTTTGCATCCTCCTGGTTCATAGCAAAGTAGTGATGTGCAAGTAAGGATCACTGAAGCAAAGATGTGAATTAAAAGTTTACTTTCCAAAAGCTTCAAGTTTACAGCAAAAATGCAAGCAGGTAATCAACTTCCTGGTCAAAGCTCTATCCCCTAGCGCCTCGACTCTCGTGAGTCCTCAGTGGACGTAAGATGTCTCCGTTCATGATGCAGCACGGCCTGAATTTGCCTGGTTCGCAGTATATCTCTTTTTGGACTTTCTCATCCTCCTAGTTCCCAGTCTTTTGAGTGAGGTTGGTCTATAGGTCAGGTCCGTTAGCACTCCACTGATAACAAATATTTGTCTCACGTATTTTGATTTGGAAGCAGATATTACTTGCTCTTTAATGATACCCAACCTATTTATGTTAGTTCATGGCAGGCTATAACACTGGTTGGATCTTGTTTTCCTCGTTAACATTTACATGTTTTCAAATGTATTCCTGCCTTTTTAAGCAAAGGGCCTCTGAGAAATTAAATATTAATAATTAGAAACACAACATTATATTTGGTTTAGGCCCTGCAGTGGGGTATCCTCACTTCCGTATGGGAAATCGAGTTTCTTTAGAATATCCTGTATTGATGCAAATATACTGTTTGTCCCCGCTACATATAATAAGCATATATCATGATAAATTTTCTCTCTCATGAGTTGATGGTAACTGGAAAGTCTTTTTTTTTTTTTATTTATGTAATCTGTTGTCTTGCTGGAAAACGTAAATAAAGTTTACAAAAAAAAAATGACAGGGGTTTTAACATACGAACATATAAAGAAGCCAGCAGAAGAATGGATGTAACATTTCCTTTTCGGAAATACTGCTGGTACCAAAAACCTCTGTGAAGAACAAAATGAAGATCATGGAGGTGAATGACTGGCTCAGGAAGTGGGGTGTAGAAAGGGGGTCAAGGGTGTTAGGGGAATGGGGGGAATTGGGGAGGATAAGGGACTATATGCCAGGGATAGGCTTCATCTTAACCTGATAGGAAAGGAAGTCCTTAAACAGGGGTTGGCGGATTTTATCCATGATAGGTGAGGTTTAAACTTGTAAGGGTGAAGGAGGCTGACCAGAAGCCCTCACCTCTCGATGACGGTACTAGCCTTCAAGCCCACAAGGGGGAGGCGGGCAATAGATTGGGGGAGGATGATAAAGGAGGGGCAGAGGGAGGATGGAAGCATACGGTAACTGGGGGAGGTATGGGAAAGGTGAACAGGGACAAGGGTTGGGAGTGGTGTTAGTTAATGCTAGGAGCTTGGGAAATAAGTTGCCTGAGTTCCAGACCATGCTGTTCGGGGGGGGGGGTGGATGTGGCTGTGGTCATGGAAACATGGGCCAACACAAACCAAGATTGGGACCTTAATGTGAGGGGGTACACTATGCTTAGGAAGGATAGAGGGCAGAGGGGGAGGAGTGGCTATGTACAATAGAGAAGGCATAGAAACTGCTAGGGTAGAAAAGAGAGGGAAACATGGAGGCCTTATGGGTCACCTTGCGGACCCCTGCAGGAGGAAAGGTAAAGTTGGGAGTAGCATACAGGCTCCCTGTGTTGGGGGATATTCTGGGAGGATGGTTTGCTGGATAACATTATTGCCCAGTGCGGTCCAAAAGGGGAGGGAGTGGTGCTGATGGGGGACTTTAATTTGCCAAGCACAAATTGGGAAACCATGTCCTCTAAGATAGCCAAGGAGCAAAGGTTGCTGGACAGCTTCCAGGATGTGTTGTTCACTCAGCATATGCTGGAGCCTACAAGGGAAGGGCATGTCCTGGATGTGGTTCTGGCAGATGGGGATCAGGTAAGGGACCTGGTAGTAGAGGATCCCCTTGCTGGGAGTGACCACGACACTGTCTGGTTTCAGATAAACATGGGGGGAGGGACAGTTCTAAGATATTGGCTATGGATTTCAGGGGGACAGACTTTATGGGCATGAGAAACATACTCAAGGATCATTTGAAGGGGATTACATTAAAGACAGATGATGAAGAGAGATGGGATGTCATAAAACGGGGACTTCACGAGGCAGTTAGGACCTGTACTATGGTGAAGCGTAAGGGAGCAAGGTCACGTAAACCATGCTGGTGGCCCAGTGAGGTTCAGGAGGTGGTCAGGGAAAAGAAGGCTGCCTACAAAAAAATACAAAACAACATGAGGGAAACAGGAAAAGGATACGTACCACCTTGCATCCAGAAAAGTCACCCAGATGGTGAGGGGGGCAAAGTCCAGTAAAGAGCAGTGGCTGGCACAGGGGATATGAGGAGGGGAAAAGGGGTTCTTCAGGTATATTGGGGAGTAGAGAAAAACCAAGGGCCAGCTCGGCAGATTGAGAATAGGAGGTCGGTGGGTGGGTGGAAAAGGTGAGGGACCAGGCAGAGGTATTAAATGAGTACTTTGCCTAAAGGTTTGCTAGGGAGGAGGATGGAATATTTATAAAGCAGGTTAGGATGGAGATAGAAGGGACAATGGGTGGGAACGGGGGAGAAACAGAATTGGAACGGGTGGGAGAGAGAGGTACCCCATGGGTGTCACATCAGGATAAACCGGCCAGTAAAGTGGGGGGAGGGGCGGATGATGCTATCCCCACGGAACAGGTGTGGAAAGCCATTAAAGCCCTAAAAAAGGAAAATTCTCCAGGTCTGGATGGCATGGTTGAGGGAAATGCCAGTTACTATAGGCCTGTCAGTTTGACATCCATGGTGGGTAAAACAATGGAAAGTATACTGAAGGAACATTTAGGGGAGTTTCTGGAGGAGGTGGGAGGCCTGGATATTCGGAAACATGGGTTTGTGTCAGGCAGATCAAGTCAAACTAACCTTGTGGAGTTCTATGAAAGGGTAACATCAGAACTGGATAGGGGAAAGCCAGTGGATGTATTATTCTTAGACTTCAGCAAGGCATTTGACTTAGTCCCCCACAACCGCCTGGTGGAGAAATGGATGGGGTTGGGTGTGGGCCCATTGATGGTTGGATGGATAGGAAACTGGCTGGCTGGATACACTCAGAGAGTAGTGGTCAGTTGGGAGCTCTCGGACCCTAGAGGGATCAGCAGTGGGGTACCACAGAGCTTGGTCCTGGGGGCCGATCCTGTTTATTGCATACATATCTGATATCAGGAAGGGCATAGGGTGTGAAATTAGTCTATTCTCTGATGACTCCAAGTTGGGGGCAGCAGTTGAGGGGGGGGGAGGAGAGGTTGGCCCTTCAAGGGGACCTGAAGACCCTGGTTAGGCGGGCTTGCACATGGAAATTAAATTTCAATTCCTCCAAGTGCAAGGTGTTACATCTTGGGTGGGGGAACCCCAAACATGAGTACACCATGGGAAGGGAGGTGTTGCAAGCCACGGCAGGGAAAAAGACCTAGGGGTCCTGGTGGATGGAAGTATGAATGACTCCAAGCTGTGCAGAAGGGCGGCAGCCAAAGCTAACAGGATGTTGGGATGCATCGCAAAGGGGGATCACCTCAAGGTGCAGGGAAGTGATTCTGCTGCTGTACAATGGACTGGTTAGACCACACCTGGAGTACTGTGTGCAGTACTGGAGACCGCACTTGAAGAGGTACACACAGCTCTTGGAGAGGGTCCAGAAGAGGGCAACCAGGATGATATGAGGACTGGGGGATTTGATGTATGAGGAGAGATGAGGAGCTTGGCCTGTTTTTATTGGGGGAGAGGAGGGACAGAGGGAACATGATCAAGCTCTTCATGTACCTCAAGGGAATAAATAGGGTAAATGTGGAGCGGATCTTTAGACTAAAGGAGGGAGGTATCACCAGAGGGCATGGTTTGAAGTTGGAAGGTGGAAGGATGAGGGGGAGAAGAGCAGGAGTTTTTTCACTGAGAGGGTGGTGGAACCTTGGCACGTCCTGCCTGGTGAGCTGGTTCAGACTTCTATGGTGGAGGGTTTCAAGAGGGGGTGGGACAGGTACAGAAAGGGGAAGAAACAAGGGATGACCTGGCCCAGGGGGCTGGGAAGGAAGATACGGGTTACAGAAAGATGATGGGGGGAGGCCTCGGTACCCAACTAAGGATCTGAGGCACAAGCAGACTCGATAGACCATAAGGCCTAATCTGCTGGCAATTAGTATGTTAAGATGGCCATTTGGTCTATCAAGTCTACTTGTACTGTAGGGTCCACAGCTTGAGTTGCCCTTCCTACCCACTCCACCCATCCTCCCTACCCATGATCCTTACTTTCCTCCTATGCCTATCCCAGCCTCTCTTAAAGCTGCCCACTGTCTTCAACAAGATGACCTCTTCTGGCAGCGCATTCCAAGTGCTCACCACCTTCTCTGTGAAGAAGTGCTTCCTGATATCCCTCCTAAACCTCCCACCCTCCAACTTAAGATTGTGCCCCCTCATGTTATGGTTGCCACTCAGCTTAAAGAGGTTCTCCTTATAAACCTTATTTATCCTATTCAAGTACTTGAAAGTCCCAGTCATGTCCCCTCTCTCTCTCTGTCTTCTTCTTGTCTTGTTACTATAGTGTCAGAGTACAAAAACCCAGAGCAGTGTTGTAACTAGTTCCTGTAATATCACAGGGGTGGTAACATGTTACCTATAGTGTCAGAGTACAAATACCCAGAGCTGTGTTGTAACTAGTTCCTATAATATTACAGGGATGGTAACATTTTACCTACAGTGTCAGAGAAGAGATACCCAGAGCTGTGTTGTAACTAGTTCCTATAATATTACAGCGATGGTAACATTTTGCACATAGTGTCAGAGTACAAATATCCAAATCAGTGCTGTAACTAGTCCCTAAAATATTACAGGGGTGGTTGTATTTTACCTATAGTATCAGAGTACAAATACCCAGAGTGGTTTTGTAATCAGTTCCTGTAATATTACAGGGCTGGTAAAATGTTACCTATAGTGTCAGAGTACAAATACCCAGGGCAGTGTTGTAACAAATTCCTTTAATACTACAGGGATGGTAACATTTTACCTATACAGTCAGCGTACAAATACTCAGAGCTCTGTTGTAACTGGTTCCTGTAATATTACAGGGGTGGAAACCTTTTATCTATAGAGTCGGAGTACAAATACGTAGTGCTGTAATGTAATCGGTTCCTGTAATATTAGAGGGATGGTAACGTTACCTATAGTGTCAGAGTACAAACTCCCAAAGCAGTGTTCTAACTAGTTGCTGTAATATTACAGGGATGGTAACACTTTACCTGTAGCGTTAAGAGTGTAAATACCCAGAGCCATGTTTAACGAATTCTTCTAGTATTACAGGGCTGGTAAAATTGTACCTATAGCGCCAGAGTACAAATACCCAGAGCTGTGTTGTAACTAGTTCCTGTAAATATTACAGGGGTGGTAACATTCTATCTACAGAGTCACCGTACAAATCCCCAAAGCTGTGTTGTAATCTGTTGTTGTAATATTACAGGGATAGTAATATTTTACCTATGGTGTCAG
Source organism: Neoceratodus forsteri (assembly GCA_016271365.2). Lineage (NCBI taxonomy): Eukaryota > Metazoa > Chordata > Ceratodontiformes > Ceratodontidae > Neoceratodus > Neoceratodus forsteri. The sequence continues at coordinate 254,998,671 of CM028133.1, forward strand.
AGTACAAATACCCCAGAGCGGCATTGTAACTAGTTGCTGTAATATTACAGGGATGGTAACATTTTACCTATAGTGTCAGAGTAAAAATATCCCAGAGCTGTGTTGTAATCAGTTTGTGTAATAATGCAGGGATGGTATCATTTTACCCGCAGTGTCAGAGTATAAATACCCCAGAGCAGCATTGTAACCAGTTCCTGTAATATTACAGGGGTGGTATTATTTTACCTAAAGTGTCAGAGTAAAAATACCCCAGAGCAGTGTTGTAACTAGTTTCTGTAATATTACAGGGAGGATAACATTTTATCTATAGAGTCAGACTACAAATACCCAGAGCTGTATTATATGTACAGTAGTTTCTGTAATATTACAGGGGTGGTAACATTTTACCTGAAGTGTCAAGAGTACAAATACCCCCAGAGCAGTGTTGTAACTAGTTCCTGCAGTATTACAGGGGTGGTAAAATTTTACCTACAGTGTCAGAGTACAAACACCCCAGAGCAGTGTTGTAACTAATTCCTGTAATATTACAGGAGTGGTAACATTTTACCTGTAGTGTCAGAGTACAAATACCCAGAGCAGTGTTGCATCTAGCTCCTGTATTATTACATGAGTGGTAACATTTTACCTGTAGTGTCAGAGTATAAATACCTAGAGCTGTGTTGTAACTAGTGCCTGTAATGTAGGGTTTGATTTTAACATTGTTTTACTAGCCCAAAATCCAGTGCAAATTGGCCAGGGCTAGTGCAGCTAACCCTCCACTTGTCCGTATTGACTAGCGCAGGTTTTCCATGGCTCCAAATGAAGTTAAAAATGTCCCTACTTTAGCAGGCTCCAGTCCTTGTGCTAATCTCTCTCAGGCCCTGTCCACACTACGCCTCTGTAATGTTACAGAGTGCCCAAACCGTTACCGCAATGGTTTGCATTTACACCTGTAACATTACAGAAGGAGTTTTCATAACCGCTGTTGAAACCACATATGAGGTGGTTTCAACAACAGTTATGAAACAGGTCCCGACTCAGTAACATTACCAGCGGTAGTGTGGATGGGCGATAATGGTGTCCTGCAGGGCCTGTAGCGCAGCGTGAGCTGCATTGCGGGATTTGACGCCACGGTAAAGGTCACCCGGTTCCCAAGGTGTGGACTGGCAGTATTGGTCTCGTACCGGTCACTGCAGCAGTGTCGACACACTGTACCGCTCCCTGGCTATAATGGTTTCTGTCCGTTACGGGGTCTGAGCAGTGTAGTGTGGACGGGGCCAAAGTGTTGCAGATGGCCTGGTGTTATTAACACCTCATTAAGAGTTGCAGTTATCTGGCAGTTCAAGAAGGGGATCTCACAAAAGGCTCAATGTGTAATTATCACTCCAGTGTTAGAACTTTCAGCTAGTGTTCACGGTGTGATCAAGGGTAGAAGCTGTTAAGTCACTAGCTTCCAGTCTTCTGAATGAGCCTCTGTCTGACCATTTGTCCCACATTATTAAGACCAGTGCCCTTTATGTGCCTACATTTTGAGTGTCTGCATCCAACATTTCAGTGAAAAAATGCCAAGGGGCACACAGGGTCTGCTCTGCAGGTGGGGTTTTTATCCCAGGCTAACTATAGCCGCTCCCTCTACCCTTCAAATCTCTCAACTCTGTACTTTTCTGGGATACCACTACAGATCATACTCTGAAATGACTATCCATACACCCATAGCTGCCATTACTGGCAAGTGTAGCCGGTCCCCAACTCTTCTAAATGGACCATGCCAGCCAACACCATTCATACAGTCTCATCCTTATCCTACTCAGCATATATTTTCATCCTTAAAACAAAGGTTTGGAGCATGTATGGTACAAAATACCTTAAAAAAACACATAATTGGAAAGGTTAAAATAAGCATTCCTAGGCTGCACATATTGTCCTATATAGAAACAAGGGTAGTATGGTATAATGTATGTGTACTGTTTACTCTGGCCTGATGAACACAGAATGTTAGAAAAAATCTGTCACTGTTGGGGAAGAGCATGTTAAAAATCAATACTTTTAAAAATAAAAAGGTCATAAAGTTTTTTGTTTCCCAAGCCTCTTACTTCTGTATAGCCCCTCCCCCAAAGAAATCCTAGATGTGCTGCTGGCTCACTTGACACTGTATGAACACTTCCAGCAATGCCAGGCTCCAGCTGATCACAGGCTGAGGGCTGACAGTATCTTTCTCTGCCTGATTCTGTTCATTGCCCTGTGGGTGGTGGTGAGAGTGTAGTGAGGTGCATGATGATCCCAGCTATTGTGTGTGCAGAGCTAGGTCTGCTTGATTGAACATTTGCTGTTGTGTTATCCTCTGGTTTGGGGGGGGGGGTGCAGAAAGAGGAAGAGAAGAGGCCATGGCACAAAACAATGGGGGGGCACATTGTGTGATGACATTATAGTCTTTTTTCTGATGGGGTCAGAAGCAATGTGGGAGCAGGATAAATGTGCAGTAATCTGAATATTTTCTTAGCTTGCATTTCTTTCCTGTATAAGTGATCAAAATTTACTGTTACAGTTGCAGGTTAGTGCAACCATCTGCGGGCTAGTACAAATTTGAAACAACTTGTCCCACTGGCTAGTGCAAAGAAAAGTTAAGGTTAACTCCCTCTGTAATGCTACAGGGATGGTAAAATGTAACATACAGTGTCAGAATACAAATATCCAGAGCTATGATGTAACTCGTTCCTGCAATATTACATGAGTGGTAACATTATACCTATAGTATCAGAGTACAAATACCCAGGGCATTGATTTAACTTGTTCCTGTAGTATTACAGGGATGGAAATATTCTACCTACTGTGTTAGGGAACAGATACCCAGAGCAGTGCTGTAACTAGTTCCTCTAATATTGCACGGATGGTAACGTTTTACCTGCAGTGTCATAGAAACATAGAATTTGACGGCAGATAAGGACCGCTTGGCCCAGCTAGTCTGCCTATTTCCCTACCTAATGGATAAGCTGCAGATCCTAGTTAACCAACAGCCTACTTCCTCCTACAAATACCCAGAGTTGTGTTGTGACTAGTTCTTGTAATATTACAGGGATAGTAACATTTTACCTACAGTGTCAAAGTACAAATACTCAGAACTGTGCTGTAACTAGTGCCTGTAATATTATAGGGATGGTAATATTTTACCTCCAGTGTCAGAGTACAGATACCCCAAAGCAGCGCTGTAACTAGTTCCTGTAATGTTACAGGGGTGGTAACATTTTATATATAGAGTCAGAGTGCAAATACCCAGAGCAGTGTTGCGACTAGTTCCTGTAATATTACCGGGATGGTAACATTTTACCTACAGTGTCAGAGTACACATATCCAGAGGTGTGTTTTAACTAATTCTTGAAATATTACAGGGATGGTAACATTTTACCTACAGTGTCAGAGTACAAATACCCAGAGGTGTTGTAAATATTTTTCCATCGCAGTATGCTTTCTAGTTAAAGATATGTTTTCTTGAGGAAACTACAAGAAGACTTGTTTGCTTATTTATATTTAACCTACGAGGTTCTAGTGAAAGTTGTATACGAAATATTCCTAATAAAATTGTAAAGATGTTAGTTTATATTCCTAATCAAAAATTCATTATCAAATGGTGTTTCATAAGAAATTTTCTATGGTGTATTCCACTTTTGGAGATCCCTAGAAATAAATAAATTAACACTGTTTGTCATATGAACAACAGTTTGAATGTTCTATCATCTTTCCTATGATTACTTTATGGTTTGCTTTTTTGAGCCTTTTTTCTGTTACTGCAGTATGGACTGTCTGGTTTTATCAAAGTGAACAGAATGTTACACTTAAAGCATGATAATTTAATATCATAATGTGAAAATATATTAATTCACTAGATTTAAATGCAGAAGGAGTGTTTAATATGAAGTTGTATGACGGGTTAAAACATTTTCTATATATATTCTTGTAAGTTAAATTCTGCTCTCTTATTGGATTGTCATTGTAATGACATTTTTTTGTATATTTAAGTGAGACATGAACTTGTATAGCTCACACCCCCTTTGAAGGCTTGTTGCCGAGGCACTAGGGGCTCTCACCATGGTGTGAATAAATCAACAATTTAGTTGAATTATTTGGCTTTTTTGTATTCATTCTGGAGTGCTGCTGTGTGGAAATGGTGTTGTAACTAGTTCCTGTAATATTACAAGGATGGGAACATTTTACCTACAGTGTCAGAGTACAAATACCCAGAGGCATTGTAAATAGTTCCTGTAATACTGCAGGGATGGTAATATTTTTACCTACAGTGTCAGAGTACAAATACCCAGAGGCATTGTAAATAGTCCCTGTAATACTGCAGGGATGGTAATATTTTACCTACAGTGTCAGAGTACAAATACCCAGAGCTGTGTTTTAACTAGTTCCTGTAATATTACAGGGGTGGTAACATTTTACCTACAGTATCAGAGTACAAGTATCCAGAGCAGTGTTGTAACTAGTACCTGTAATATTACAGTAATAGTTACATTTTACCTACAGTGTCACAGTACAAATACCCAGAGCAGTGTCCTAACTAGTTCCTGCAGTATTACAGGGGTGGTAACATTTTATCTATAGAGTCCTAGTACAAATACCCTGAGCCATGTTTTAACTAATTCTTGTAAAATTACAGGGATGGTAACATTTTACCTATACTGTCAGAGTACAAATACCCCATCCAAAATCTAAGAGGAAAAAAAGGCGTTTACACAATTCAAGCAAACAAAACACAAAGCAGGCATGGAAGAATACAATAACAAATTAAAGGAGGTTGGGGAAGTTGTTAAAAGGGCAAAAGCACAGACGAAAAAGAAAATAGCACAGGGTGTTAAAGAGGGAGACAAAACTTTCTATGAGTACATAAGAGAAAAAGGAAAAACTAAGGGCGGAATAGTCCGACTAGCAACCAGGAAGGTAAGATGGCAGACAGTGACGAGGATAAGGCAGAAGTGCTGAACAAGTTCTTTTGCTCTGTCTTCACCATAGAAAACACTGACAAAGGTCCTACACTGAGTAGGACAAAAGAAGATACACAGGGAGCAGATATTATCCCCTTCACAAGAAAGAGGGTCCTAAAAGAGCTTGATAAACTGAAAGTGGAAAAAAGCCATGGGACCGGATGGCATACACCCTAGGATATTAAAGGATCTCTGAGAGGAACTGGCTGCACTGCTGGCTGAGCTTTTCAACAAGTCTCTAGACAGTGGGAAAATACCTCAGGACTGGAAACAGGCAACCGTTGTGCCCTTACACAAGAGCAGAAACCAGGAAGAAGCAGGAATTTACCACCCTGTCAGTTTGACCTCAGTTGTGAGGAAAATGATGGAGTCACTACTAAAAGACAGGACAGTGGCATACCCAACAGATACTGCAAAAATGGACCCAGAGCAACGTGGCTTCACAGCAGGATGCTCTTGTCAAACCAACTTGATTGTTTTCTTCAACTGGGTCACCAGAAGGATCAAGGAGGGGCGGTGGACGTTGTGTACCTAGATTTCAGCAAGGCCTTTGACACCATCCCTCATCACAGAAGGCTAACCAACAAGCTGGAACATACAGGAGTTGGCCAGAAGATAGCCAGCTGGATCAGTAACTGGCTGAATGATAGGACCCAGATAGTGCAAGCCAATAGATCCTTGTCATGGGAGGGTAGGGTGACCAGTGGCATCTCACAGGGATCAGTACTGGGACCAATCCTATTTAACATATTTATAGCAGACATAGTGAATGGACTAACAGGGAAGGTTTGCCTGAATGCAGATGATACAAAACTCTGCAACAGAGTGGACACAAGGGAAGGAGCAGACAACATGGAAGCTGACCTTAGAAGGCTAGAGGATTGATCAGGGACTGGCAGTTAAAATTTGACACCAAAAAGTGTAAGGTAATGCACTTGGGAAAGAGGAACCCTGGAAAAAAGTACACACTGGGAGGACATCAACTTAAAGAGACACAAACGGAATGAGATCTCTGCATAATCATCACGGACAAATTAAAAGTAGGTAAACAACGTGTGAAAGCAGCACAGAAAGTGGGTGGCATCCTCGGATGTATAAGTAGAGGCATTTCTAGTAGAAAGAGGGAGGTTATCATGCCCCTCTACAGGTCATTGGTGTGGCCACACTTGGAGTACTGCATTCAGTTGTGGAGACCTCACCTCAAGAAGGACAATGACCATTTGGAAACAGTGCAGAGAAGAGCTACTAAGATGGTGCAAGGACTGCATCACAGGTCATATGAAGCAAGACTCGGGGAGCTGAACTTATACTCTCCTGAGCAGAGAAGAAACAGAGGGGACATGATTGAAACACTTAAGTATGTGAGGGGATTTAACGCAGCTCAGACAGGCAATCTATTTCAACACAACACGGCAGCATGCATGAGTGGGCATGATATGAGACTGGTAGGAGGAAGATTCAAAAGCCACCGCAGGAAGTTCTTCACACAGAGAGTGACAGACCCATGGAACAGCCTCCCCCAGGTAGTAGAAACATCAAAGACAATCAGGGAGTTTAAACTCACATGGGACAGACATAAAGGACAAGTTAGGACAAAGGCTGCATAGGGAAGGGGGTAGCTTCTAGGGCAGACTAGATGGATCAAATGGTCCAAATCTGTAGACGCTTTTCTTATGTTCTTACCCCAGAGCAGTGTTGTAACTGGTTCCTGCAATACTACAGGGGCGGTAACATTTTACCTGTAGTGTCAGAGTACAAATACCCAGAGCAGTGTTGTAACTAGTTCCTGCAATACTACAGGGGTGGTAACATTTTACCTGTAGTGTCAGAGTACAAATACCCAGAGCAGTGTTGCATCTAATTCCTGTAATATTACAGGGGTGGTAACATTTTACCTACAGTGTCAGAGTACAAATACAGAGAGCTGTGTTATAATCTGTTGCTGTAATATTACAGGGACAGTAAAATGTTACCTATGGTCTCAGACTACAAATACACCAGACCTGCATGATAACTAGTTGCTGTAATATTGCAGGAATGGTAAAATTTTCCCTATAGTGTCAGAGTACAAATACCCAGAGCAGTGTTGTAACTAGTTCCTGTAATATTACAGGGATGGTAACATTTTACCTACAGTATCATAGAACAAATACCCAGAGCAGTGTCATAACTAGTTCCTGCAATATTACAGGGGTGGTAACATTTTATCTATAGCGTCAGAGTACAAATACGCAGAGCTGTGTTGTAATCAGTTCCTGTAATAATGCAGGTATGGGATCATTTTAACTGCAGTGTCAGAGTATAAACAACACCCAGAGCAGCACTGTAACTAGTTCCTGTAATATCACAGGGGTGGTAAAATTTTACCTACAGTGTCAGAGTACAAATACCCAGGGCATTGTTTTAACTTGTTACTGTAATATTACAGGGATGGTAACATTTTACGTGCAGTGTCAGAATACAAATATCCCGAGCCATGTTTTAACTAATTCTAGTAATACTACAGGGGTAGTAACATTTTATGTGCAGCGTCAGAGTGCAAATACTCAGAGCTGTGTTGAAACTAGTGCCTGTAACATTATAGGGATGGTAACATTTTATCTACAGTGTCAGTGTGCAAATACCCAGAGAAGTGCTGTAACTAGTTCCTGTAATACTACAGGGGTGGTAACATTTACCTACAGTGTCAGAGTACAAATACCCAGAGCAGTGTCATAACTACTTTCTGCAGCATTGCAGGTATGGTAAAATTGTATCTATAGTGTCAGAGCAAAAATACCCAGAGCTGTGTTGTAACTAGTATCTGTAATATTTCAGGGATAAAGTTTTATCCATAGAGTCAAGAGCACAAATACCCAGAGCTGTGTTGTAAGTAATTCCTGTAATATTACAAGAGTGGTACCATTTTACCTACAGTGTCAGAGTACTAATACCCAGAGCTGTGTTGTAACTAGTGCTTGCAATATTACAGGGATAGTAACATTTTACATACAGTGTTAGAGTACAAATACACAGAGCACTGTTATAACTAGTTCCTGCAAAATTAAAGGGCTGGTAACATTTTATCTATGCAGTCAGAGTACACATACCTAGAGCTGGGTTGTAATCTGTCTCTGTAATATTACAGGGCTAGTAATATTTTACTTTTGGTGTCAGAGTAAGTAGTGCGTGCAGTATTACAGGGATGGTAACATCTTACCTAAAGTGCCAGAGTACAAGTAACCATAGCAGTGTTGTAACTAGTTCCTGCAATATTACAGGGTTGGTAACATTTTACCTATAGAGTCAGAGTACAAATACCCAGAGCTGTGTTGTAATCAGTTCCTGCAATAATGCAGGGATGGTATAATGTTACCTGCAGTGTCAGAGTATAAATACCCCAGAGCAGCATTGTAACTAGTTCATGTAATTATACAGGGGTGGTAACATTTTACCTCTAGTGTCAGAGTACAAATACCCAGAGCAGTGTTGTAACTAGTTCCTGTAATATTACAAGGGTGGTAACATTTTACCTCTAGTGTCAGAGTACAAAATACCCAGCCAAGTGTAACTAGTTGCTGTAATATTACAGGGATGGTAACATTTTACCTACATTGTCACAGTACAAAGGCCCAGAACAGTGTCATATCTAGTTCCTCCGGAATTACAGGGGTAGTGACATTGTATCTACAGTCAGAGTACAAATACCCAGAGCTGTGTTGTAATATGTTGCTGTAATATTACAAAGATAGTAATATTTTACCTATGGTGTCAGAGTAAAAGCAGCATTGTAACTAGTTGCTGAGTTGCTGTAATATTACAGGGATGGTAACATTTTACCTATAGTGTCAGAGTACAAATACCCAGAGCTGTGTTGTAATCAGTTCCTGTAATAATGCAGGGATGGTATCATTTTCCCTGCAGTGTCGGAGTACGAATATCCTGAGCAGTGTTGTAACTAGTTCCTCTAATATTTCAGGGATGGTAACATTTTACCTAGTGTCAGAGTACAGATACCCAGAGCAGTGTTGTATGTACAGTAGTTCCTGTAATATTACAGGGGTGGTAACATTTTACCTAAAGTGTCAGAGTACAAATACCCAGAGCAGTGTTGTAACTAGTTAATGTAATGCTGTATTACAGGGGTGGTAACATGTTACCTATAGTGTCAGAATACAAATACCCAGAGCAGTGTTGCATCTTATTTCTGTCTTATTACAGGGGTGGTAACATTTCACTTATAGTGCCATTGTACAAATACCCAGAGCTGTGTTACAACAAGTGCCTGTAATATTGCAGGGATGGTAACATTTTACTTACAATGTCAGAGTACAAATACCCAGAGCAGTGTTGCATCTAATTCCTGTCATATTACAGGGGTGGTAACATTTCACTTATAGTGCCACTGTACAAATACCCAGAGCTGTGCTATAACAAGTGCCTGTAATATTGCAGGGATGGTAACATTTTACTTACAGTGTCAGAATAGAAACACCAACAGCTGTGTTGTAATTAGTTGCTAGAATATTACAGGAGTGGTAACATTTCACTTGTAGTGCCATTGTACAAATACCCAGAGCTGTGTTACAACAAGTGCCTGTAATATTGCAGGGATGGTAACATTTTACTTACAGTGTCAGAGTACAACTACCCCAGAGCAGTGTTGTAACTAGTTCCTGTAATATTATAGGGGTGGTTACATTTCACTTACAATGCCAGAGTTCAAATACCCAGAGCTGTGCTATAACAAGTGCCTGTAATATTGCAGGGATGGTAACATTTTACTTACAGTGTCAGAATAGAAACACCAACAGCTACGTTGTAATTAGTTGCTAGAATATTACAGGGGTGGTAACATTATACCTACAGTGTCAGAGTACATATACCCAGATCTGTGCTGTAACTAGTTCCTTCAATATTACAGGGGTGGTAACATTATACCTATAGTGTTAAGAGTACAAATTCCCAGAGCCATGTTTAAACTAATTCCTGTAATATTACAGGGGTGGTAACAAGTTACCTATAGTGTCAAAGAACAAATATCCTGGGGCAGTGTTGTAACTAGTTCCTGTAATATTACAGGGTAACATTTCACCTACAGTGTCAGAGTACACATACCCAGCGCTGTGTTGTAACTAGTGCCCAAAACATTATAGGGATGGTAACATTTTACTTACACAGTGTTACAATACCAATACCCAGAGCAGTGTCATAACTAGTTCCTGCAGTATTACAGTGGTTGTAATATTTTATCTATAGAGTCAGAGTACAAATACACAGAGCTATGTTTTAACTAATTCTTGTAATATTACAGGTAAAGTATTGAAATTTACTTGAAAGTTACAACAGGGCTTTGAACCTAATAAGACTGTATGCTGTAAAGACTAAAACAAAAGACATTAAATACAGGGGCCCGGATATTCAAAAGGGTTGTGCTATGCGCACTAGGGTTGCGCCAGCGCAAGTCCGAAAATGTGCCATTCAGCGATATTCAGCGGGAGGCAGTTGCACTACTGAAAACATGCTGAGCAACAGCACAATGCAGATGAAGGCATGCATAACTGAAAGGGGTGGATCCATGCATAAAGAGAACAATGAGATAATCAAAGGCTTGTGCAATGCGCAACAGTGGATCAGCCGGAAGTTGCAGCACGGCGGAAATGAGCCAAAATAAAAAGGCTCAAGGAAGAGGTGCAAGAACCTGACAGGGAATGCTCATGAGGCAGCAACAGAGAGCAGGCCACAGCAGCAACCAGTGCAGGCCAGGGAGTAGGCAGGACAGAATAGTGGCAGCTGAAGGCGTGTGAGGCCACAGAGTTCGGAGGCCAGTCGGTGTACCCGGTGCAGTGGAGGTAGCAGTCAGGACAGCGGGGGGAACAGAACAACAACAGCTGGGGGACACAAGCCAGGGAGATGGACAGTGCCACCTTCCACATGGAAGCTGTAGTGAGGGGGGTGAGAAGGCATGCTGCAGGGGGATGTGGCCATGGAAGGGCCCGTCGGTGGTACGCCCCCAACAAGCAGTACCGTGCCCGCATCAGCTTTGAGCTGTATTCGGATGTCAAGATTGTGGGCTGGTACCACCTGAACAGGGCAATACTGAGGCGGCTCTGTGAGCTGTGCAGTGATGTGATGCAGGCACCCTCACGACGGAGTCACGCTCTGTCAGTGGAGACAAAAGTAACAGCCTGCATGTGCTTGCTCACCATGGGTACCTTCCAGAGGCCAACAGAGGACACCACAGGCATAACACAGTCGGCCATGTCACGCATCCTCACCCAATTCCTCAGCGCACTGCTGCCACATGCTGCGGAGTACATCCATTTCCCCAGCACCGCGGCAGAGTGTACAGCAAACAGACAGGAGTTCCACAGGGTAGCACGTATGCCTGGCATGCTAGGGGTGATAGACTGCACCCATGTGGCTATTCGCATGCCACCTGGCCCCGCTGGGGCCGCATATCGCAACCGGAAGGGGTTCTCCAGTGTCAACTGCCAGGTGATGTGTGATGCCAGTGGGCGCAACATCAATGTCTGTGCCACGCACCCTGGCGGAGCACATGATTCATTCATATGGTACCAGTCTGCACTGTGCCATCGATTCAAGAGTGGGGACATCCCCACAGGACATCTAGTGGGTGAGTATGCATGTAGGAGTGGCAAAGTTGGGGCAAGGGTGGGCAAGCCACAGGTGCCATGGTAGTGGCACACAGGGCTAGGGGCAATATGGTCCTGAACATGACACTAATCTCCACTATCTCCACACAGGTGACAGTGGATACCCACTCCGTCCCTGGCTGCTTACACCCTACTGGCGCCCCACGACCCCATCGCAGCAACGCTTCAATGAGGCACATGCTGCCACACTCAACATCATCAAGCGGGTGTTTGGGATGCTGAAGGCACGCTTCCAATGCCTAGACACCTCCAGCAGTGCCCTACAGTACAGCCCCTCAAAGGCCTGTGGGATATTCCTGACCTGTTGTATCCTGCACAACATGGCCAAAGACTGTGGGATAGCCGTACAGGTCGAGGAGGGGGACAGCAATGGGGATGCTGGTGACACCGGTGATGATGGGGATGAGCAGCCCCCCCCTTGGACGGCGTGACCCCGACTGATCCAGCTGGCCCAGCTGCACCGGGACACCATCACAGAGGAGCACTTCGCACAACACAGGTAAGTCATGGGGCCATGTGCAACCAACATTGTCCAGGGCGCAACACACAGGGTAACACACCAGGGGTGCATGACGGCGAGGCGAGTGGAAGGGTACAGGCGCACAAACACACAACCAGGGAGGGGTGAATAGTTACACACTACATGGACAGACACACACACACACACCAGGCACAAAGTGTACAGGGGCAGGTGCACAGCAGAGCAGGAACAGACATGTCAAACACACAGATCCACAGACCACCCCCACCACCTGTACTGTCCAAGTACGTGTGTCAGATGCTGGGCACCCTTGCATCTTGGTGTACAGTACAATGCAGGCATCATCATGCACATGCACCTGTGGACAGCAGTCGGGTGGGTGTGCAGGTGGTCCATGTGTCAGCGTGTTGGGCAGGGCACCCACCGGTGCACTGCCCACCATGACTCACATTGCACACAGGGCAGCACCAGACAGGTCCCACACTGGGAGACAGGTCAGTCATGTGGCACTGTGTCTCGGTCACCTCGGATGCGTGGGTGGCCCCGCCGTGACCCAGCAGCACTGGCAGGCTGAGCATGAGCCACATGGGATGGCACCGATGGACCACCAGGGGTCCCACTGCACGAGTGTGACCTTGTCCGCACAGGAGTCTGCAGCATGCCGAACATACCTGCACCAGGGGTGCTCGGGATGCCCACAGCAGAACCTGGCATTGACAGGCTGGGTGTTGCACGATGCCAGGAACAGGGAGTGGAGAGCATACTGCGTGGGGTGCGCAGTACAGGGTCACCTGACTGTGTGCCCAATGCGGCCACGACTGCGACCAATGCCTGGGTCAGCCTGTCAATGGCGGCGGTCACATCCATCCGCATTTGGACCATCTCTGCAACGATGATTGCATTGTCCCTGCTGTGCCACTCCACAGCCACACACAGTGCCTCCACGGACATTGCAACCCGCATCTGCTGCTGTACTGATGCCCGCAGCAGGTGGGTGTGCTCATCAAATGGGTCATCTGCAACATTGGCAACCTGTCCCCCAGGGTATGGAAGGGCCTGATGCTCAACACCCCTTGAGGGTGGGTGCTGTTCACCAGGACCAGGTATGGACAAGTCAACAGGTGGTGTGCATATGCCACCGCTGAACCCTGTACCCCCAGACCCGGTGGGTGACTGCTGCTGCTGCCCCTCCACCTGCTGTGCCCAAGGGACCAGTCGTTCCACTGCTGTGTCCGCAACAGTGCCAGAGACCTGCACAGCCACCGCTGACAGGCACAGCCTGGGACTGTGCTGACGTGCTGGCACACACGTTGGAACCAGCTAGGTCCATGGCGCGAGCTGTCCTGCTGTGTGTCCATTATGTGACACACACGTGTCACTGCCCATAGCGGTCGTTGCATCATCAATGGTGCAGGTTCATGCCACAGCCACAGCCACAACCACAGCATGCTGGCATGCTTGCATGCCAGACTGCTGAGATACAGGAAGGGCACCCCCCACACCTGACTCACCGACATCGGAGATGGCAGCCAGGCGTGCACACTGGTGCAATGCACGCCGGCTACCAGCAGAGGTGGATGGACCCTCCTCCAACTCTGGCTGGATGTCCACAGTGCATGGGCCCACCACCACTGTCCCCTGCAGACGCACAGGATCTGTAACAGAAAGTGAGAACATGTTAGTGCATGGGATCAACCTTCCCCCCCCCGACCATGTCATACCGTGCAGTGATGGGCTACCACCTGTCTGGAAGCCACCCCCTGGAATGCCCTCGATGGCACTGCACTGCATGGATGCAGCAAGATGGTCCTCCGCCGGGGTCAGCTGCACCACCTCTGGCTGGCCCCCGCCTGTGGCAGCGCGTGCTGCCCTGAGGGCTGCCACCTTCTCCTTCACCCGTCTCCTGTCAGTCCCCATCTTCTTCTTACATTCCTGCATGGAGCGCTGGTGGCTTCCGTGCAGGTTTATGGCATGAGCTACACCCTCCCATGCAGCAGCACGGGCCTGAGGGGTGCCCCGCCGTCCACTGAGTAGTGGCTCTTCATCCAGGTAGGCCTCGAAGAGTGCCTCTGTTTCAGCCTTTGTGAAGTTGGGCCTCCTCTTCCACCCACCATCATCCTCCTCACCCGGTCTTTGCTCGGCCATGTCATGGTCTGTATGGGTGGAAGTGGACACATGTGACTGTGCAGTTTACAGCATTATCCCATGACCATAGTCCATAACATCACACAGCATGTAACCCACCTATCACCTGCAGTAACCGAATATGGCCACTGCAGATCACTGTCGCACATTTATAGCGCAATGCATGCAAATTAGGAGTGGAGCAACTTTAATGAGATGCAAATCATGCCGCTGCGCCATTGAATGGCTGATCAGCTGATTTGCATATGACGGCTGAATATCGCGCTGTTGCGCTTTGCTCAATACGGTTGAGGCGGCTGAGCCTATGGTGCAGTTCTGTGACTGCATAGTACACCGCACTGCGCATGCCCAGGTAGCTTACGTAGGCGTCTGCCATGCTGATGACGTGCTGTGCACGATCAGCTATTCAGGACATGGCCACCATTGTGCCAGTGGTGCTACAGCGCTGGTCACCACATGGCGCTGTGGCACAACTGTGCAATAGTCCACTGTGGCACTGGCACGCAGGTGACCAATCGCGCTGGATGTGTAGACGTCCGATGGCATTGTGCGTGGCCTTGCACCAGAGACATGACCTTGTACCCGACCTTTGCCCCCTTGGCGCTATACGTCTGGCATGTGTACACCTCTATCGCGATGTTCGGTAACAGCGTGATAGGGACCGACGGCGCTGCATGAACAGCGCGATAGGGACAGACGGAGATGTATTGTGCAACATTTCCACATGGGGTTGCCCGCTGTGGAGCGCCATATTGCCTACTATCAACCTGTAGACATGGCACACAGGAGAGCTCCCCAGTGGAGTGGCTTGGAGGTGGCCAACCTAGTGGCCGTGGCGGAGCCTCACTATGGGCCACTGTTTGGGGGGGAACCCCAGACATGGCACGCAGCCAAGTGTGGCAGCAGGTGGCCACCGAACTGGAGCAGGTCACAGGGTGGCGCCAAACAGTGGAGCAGTGCAGGCACTGCTACAGTGACTTGCGCAGGAGGGAGCAGGCACCGCTGGCATGCCTCAGGTCCCATGCCAGGAGGGGCATTGTGCCTAGGCCAGGTGGGTGAGCCGTCTATGCACCTGTATTGTCCACAGGGGTAAAACTGTGTATTGTGGCCAGGGCATGGGGGAGGGTTGGTCCATGGTTGGCTGTGACAGTGTTTGCAGGTGTGTGATGTATGGGTCTGGCTGTGTGGGCAGGCACACTCATTGGGGCAGGGGGCTGTCTGCTTTTGGATCTCACTAATGTGTTTCTCAATGTTTGTTTCCCACAGGCGTGGAGGAGTGGAGGAGGGCCCAAGCTGAGGCGCAGAGGGGTGCTGCGAAGGTGGCCGGCAGAGGTGGCAGCGGTGTGGGCCCACAACAGTAGCAGCAGCAGCGGCTGGATGAGGGTGTGTCATTACATCATGGATGCTATTGCGTGCTATGGGGGGGGAAGGGCATGGCCACCATCCATGGACAACACTACCATGCACACGACGTGTGACAGCCAGCACTGTCCAGTGGCACTGCATGTCTGTGAGTGCATCACTGGTGGTCCATGCATGCACTGGGCACATGGCTGTGGCACTACCTTCCCACCACGTAGCCATGTCACTGTACTGCCTTGGTTGTGCTGTGCTGGGCATGGGTGGGGTGTGTGTGCAGTGGCACACTTGGCTGTTGCTGCCTGGTTGGGCTTGGCCTGTGCAAGGTCACTGTGAGTGTGTGCAGTCCATCACAGGGGCGGGGCACTTGGCTGTATGCCATGCATATTGGGTGGGCTTCAGGGTTGTGTACAGTCATAGCCATTGATTCTGTTCCCTTGCCCTAGGTGTCTGGGTCCTGCACAGAATAGAGCAGGCCATCCACCGCCTGCTGGGGCTGTCTGATGAATCCCTACGCATCCTCAGGGAGATGAACCAGAGGGGTGTGCGACACCGGAGGAGGACACGGGGTCTGAGCCAGCCTGCCGATCTGCAGCCTGAGGGGCAGTAGCTGCCCCACAACTACCCCCTTTACCCTTCCCTCACACCCTGCCTTCCCTCACCAAGTTCTTCACCCCTACCTCACACCCACCCCTACCTTGTACCCATACCCCCACCCCTGTATTGTATATATTTGTAAATAGTTATGGTTGTTCCTGTTGTTGTTCTTGTCCTGTTATTCATTGAATATATATATATATTTTGTTATGAATACTGTGGTGGTCTCTGATTTGCAGCTGGCTATAGGTGCTCAGTTGCAGTGGTGTGCATGGCATCTGGTGTGGTGTTGTCCTGGGATTGTGTGTGTGTGTGCATGGGGGGGTGTCCCTGGTGTGGTGGTGGCTTTCAGCCAGTCTGGCCGTGTGCTGCCACACACCACTGTGGGCTCCTGGTGGGTCTGGCTTGTATGGTTCTGTGGTACACACGGTTGCATTGTGCCGGGGGGGCATGGTGTTTCTGGCAGTGCCAGTCACAGTCACAGTCACTGCTCATGGGTGGTGTCTTGGGGATCCAGTGCAGGGTGTGCTGTGCACAGGGGGTGGCTGTGGTACACTTGGGTTGTCCAGCCCCTTTGTGTGGCAGTCTTTGCTTGCCAGTGGGTATGCTGGGGTGCCATGGCCCAGCTGTGCTTTGTAGGCTTGTCCCCATGGGCCAGTGGATATTCCGTCCCTCCACCACTGATGCTGTGCTTCGGGTGTGGAGGTGTGTTGTTAGTTCTGCAGTGTGTTCCTATGCCCGTCTGTGGCATGGGTGGTGGGCCCCTGCCTACCTCCCTGGTTGTGCAGTTCCATTGCTCTGCTGCTTGGGGGGCTCCCTGCTTGCGCTATGGCGCATCTCGACTGCTCTGCTGGGCTGGCCTTGTTGCGCTATGGTGCAACATATGTGCTCAGCTTCCCTACCTGATTGCGCTATGGCGCAGGTTGTGCGATATTCAGACGTTGGCTGGTTGCGCAATTTAACTTGCTCCACGTTTGAATATTGCGTCTGTTGCACATGTGCGCAATTGACTTGTGCTTGCTCCTGCTATTGCGCACATTTTGGGCGCAGTTTGAATATCTGGCCCAGTGTGTTTAAAAAGTGGCTGGTATGGGGCCGGAAGAGGGCTTTGAACCTAACTAGTATGAACTATTTTTTAGAACAGAAAGAAAAAAACACAGGTGATTTAAAAGCGAATTTCAAGATGCCGTAAGGGTGTTGAGAACCTTATTAGTAGCAACTGCAACCATCTAAGGCAAATGTTATAAGAGTGTTTCTGCACAGATGAAAGAATGGGACTAGAATATGCCAGTTTATTTAAAAAAAGAAGCAAATTGAGAGTGACCAATACACTGTGGTTTTAACTAAAGTCATGAGTGCAATAAGCAATACAAAGGAAGTATAAATCAAAGAGTGCGGAGGGTGTTGTTTTTTGGGACAGTTGATTTTACCTACAGTGTCAGAGTACAACTACCCAGAGCTGTGTTGTAACTAGTGCCTGTAATATTACAGGGCTGGTAACATTTTACCTACAGTGTCAGAGTACAAATATCCAGAGCAGTGTTGTAACTAGTTCCTGTAATATCACAGTGATGGTAACATTTTATCTACCATGCTCGAGTACAAATACCCAGAGCCAAATTGTAACTACAGCCTGTAATACAGGGGTGGTAACAAGTTACCTACAGTGTCGGAGTACAAATACCCAGAGAAGTGTTGTAACTAGTTCCTGTAATATTACAGGGATGGTGACATTTTATCTACAGTATCACAGTACAAGTACCCAGAGCAGTGCAGCAATATTACAAGGGTGGTAACATTTTATCTATAGAGTCACAGTACAAATACCCAGAGCAGTATTGTAATCATTTCCTGTAATATTACAGGGCTGGTAAAATTTTACCTATTGTATCAAGAGTACAAATACTTAGGGCAGTGTCGTAACTTTTTCCTGCAGTGTTACAGGGGTAGTAGTAAAAGTACAAATACCAAGAGCTGTGTTGTAACTAGTTACTGTAATATTACAGGGATGGTAATATTTTACCTCCAGTGTCAGAGTACAAATACCTAGGGCTGTATTGTAACTAGTGCCTATAATATTACAGGGGAGGTAACAGTTTACTTATAGTGTCAGAGTACAAATACCCCAGAGCAGTGTTGTAATCTGTTGCTGTAATATTACAGGGATAGTAATATTTTGCCTATGGTGTCAGTGTACAAATACCCAGAGCTGTGTTGTAATCAGTTCCTGTAATATTTCAGTGATGGTATCATTTTACCTGCAGTTTTGGAGTACAAATACCCAGAGCAGTGTTTAACTAGTTCCTGTAATATTTTTGGGGTGGTAAAATGTTATCTATAGAGTGGGAGTGAAAAGAAGGGCATTCAGGGCATATAAAGCCTCCCAGAAAGAGATGGACAGGGATGTATAGAAGTAAAAACAGAGGGAAACAGGAAAAATAATCAGAAGGGTGACGGTGGATAGGAGAATATAGTGAGGGAGGTGAAAAGGGGGGGATAATAAGTTGTTTAGATATGTATGTGACAGAAGAAAGGGAAAGATGGTGATTATTAGACTTACAGGGGAAGTGAGGGTAATGGCAGAAGGGGACATGGAAAAGGCTAATGTTCTGAATGATTACTTTACATCAGTCTTCACAGTGGAGGAGAGGATTGGGTCAGAGTTTGGAAGCCAGAGGAAGGGAAGGCAGGGAAGTGGACTTGGGTCCATTCATGGAGGATAGGATATTGGAAGAACTGGGGAAACTGTGGGAGGATAAGGTGACGGGCCCGGACAGGATTCACCCGAGAGTACTGGAGAGGGTCCAGAGAAGGGCTACCAGAATAGTAACTGAGCTGCAAGAGAAGACATACAAGGAAAGACTGAGTGAGCTGGGCCTGTACACACTGGAGGAGAGGAGGGAGAGGGGGGACATAGTTGAAACATTCAAGTACAGTACTTGAAAAGCATAAATAGGGTGAGGGTTGAAAATATCTTCAGATTGAGTGAGAACAAATCCACTAGGGAGCATGCATTAAAGCTCGAGGGCGGCAGATTTAAAGATGACATCAGGGGGAAATTCATTACTGAGAGGGTGGTGGGGTCATGAAACAGACTGCCAGAATGGCTGGTGGGGGTTGATACAGTGGGCAAATTTAAAAAAGTCTGGGATACTTACATGGGCCTAACCAAGAGAGGCAGACAGAAAATGGAGGGCAGAGGCCTTCTTGGGGGACTTGGGGCAGACTGGCTGGACCATGGGGTCTTTTTCTGCCGAAAAATCTGTTTCTATGTACAGTACAAATACAGTGAGCTGCATTGTAACTAGTGCCTGTAATATTACAGGTATGGTAACATTTTACCTATAGTGTCAGAGTACAAATACCCAGAATTGTGTTTAAATTAGTTCTTAGAATATTACAGGGGTAGTAACATTATACCTATAGTGTCAGTGTAGAAATACCCAGATCTGTGTTGTAACTAGTTCCTGCAATATTACAGGGGTGGTAACATTATACATACAGTGCCATAGTACAAATTCCCAGAGCCAGGTTTTAACTAATTCCTATAATATTACAGGGGAGGTAACATGTTACCTATAGTGTCAAAGAACAAATACCCAGGGGCAGTGTTGTAACTAGTTCCTGTAATATTACTAAGATGGTAACAGTTTACCTACAGTGTCCAAGTACAAATACCCAGAGCAGTGTGGCAACTAGTTCCTGTAATAGTATAGTGATGACATTTTACCTACAGTGTCAGAATACAGTTGCCAGAGGCAGCATTGTAACTAGTTCCTATGATACAAACAAACAGAAGAGAGAAAGAAAGAAAGAAGTGCCTTGATTAGGATATGAATCCAGACCATTTCAGTTGCTCTGCCAGCTGCAGTACCACGGCAACTGGAAACCTGGGACTCCTAGATGCACCTTACTCTTTCTGTAATACACAACCTACTGCTGTACAAATAATTATATTTTCAATCACAAGGGTTTTTCTTTGTCTGGTTTCCCTTGAGGTCGAGCAGCGAGTCACGATGCTTGTGTGTGTGTTGACCCACATACATGTTACAGGCATCCATGTCCTGCCATCCAAACAAGGCTTTAGCTTACTGTACCACGCAGCATCTGCGACGTGGTAACCATGCAAGCCGTTGCGCTCCTCCTCCATGAAGGAGGAGTGCTGTCCATGGGACACACAATCTTCCTTCTCTGGCCGGCACCCTAGCGACAGGGTCTGTTTCTGAACCCGGGTCATCGCATAGCACTGCTATTATTCTACTGGGATGGAAATCAGTGCTTTGAGATTTTGTCAGGTCATTTTTAGTTAAATGTATTTGTCTCTTTAATTTATTTGTGAACCTTTATGCCACAATGTCTTGTTAGCAACACTCTGTATCCATCCTGCTGAGTTTCTTCAGGGAAGTGTTATAACGGCTGCACACCTGCTGCAAGGACATGTTTCCAGCTATAGTAATATCAATCTATAAATTAATAAAATAAACAATCCTTCCACCAACGGAATGAAGTAATGCTTCACTCCTTTTGTTCCAGCCCTCCTCTTATAATAAACACAATGAAATGTTTTGTTCAATGAGCTGAGACTCTATCTGCCTCGTCTGCCATTCCTTGAAACGGAGGCGTCATGGCATCAGGCCAGTCTGTTCTAATCAGTTTCTGTTCTTTCTTTCTTTTTTTTAACTTTGGATTTCTTTAGTTTGAAAACATTTAATCTAATAAAGAATTAAATCAAAATATATGCATTTGATTACACACTAACGATGACGATATGCTCTTCCTTAGTGAGTTAAGCAGATTCTACCTTACCAAGTCCATTGCATAGGCGTCCACTGCAGTACCTACTTAAAGGGACAGTGTCAACCCCCTTAGACCTGAAAGTGTCCCTAGTTTAAAAAACACATTATGATTGTTCATATTCTGCAGAGACTGCTGATGTAGCTAGAAGTTTGATTCAGATTCCTTTTTTCTTTTAAAGAATTAAAAACAGACTGCACACCATACTGGTATTACATCACAAAACATGTTTGTTTACATTCCTTAATCAACTCTCACTGCAGCTTTCCTGCATATGGGAACACCCACAACTCAGTGAAGATATTCATAATGCAGTGGGAGGAAAGGAGACTATTAATCATGGGTGTCTGCACTGCTTGCCTGCATTCCTCATATATACAGTAATACATACAGTAAGAGTAGCTCAAGGATTCAGAACAGAACAAGGCTGGGTACAACTATATTATTAGCATGCATTTCAGTTATAAAAAGAAAAACAGAAACCTGATAAAACAACAAATGACATCAATGAATTATAGAGAAGGCAAGTAATCACAAAATGTGGTTTTTAACTAGAACTAATATGATGCAAAAAAGGCTGGCAGTGCCCCTTTAAGCAATCAGCTGCAGTAGCTTCTCCACACTTAGCTGCTCAGTCAAAGAGTGGATTGCAAAGCTATGCCTGAGGTTCAGTAGGGCAACATCAACACTCGGCATACCTCCCAGTGAACGCTACATAACCCAGCCCTCCTACGAATTCTGTTTTTTGTACTCCCACATACTGCCCTCCACCTTCAGCAGCTCACCTCTCACCTTCAAGGCTTTTTCCATATGGTACCTTTAGTCAAGGGATCCACAGTTTGGCTGCACATCTAGGGGTGGGATACTCTTAAAGAGAGATTCTGTGCCACTGCTATCGCAAAAAGGATAGTAATTCCCTTGGAAACAGAGCGTGAAAGGCCACATGTATACAGCACATCCTATCGACTATCAGGCCTCCTTACAAAGTGTGACAGGGTTGGAGAAAACCCTGTCCCATTTGTCATGCAGAGAGAGTTAAAAAGCAAGGATCTATGCTTCTTTTTCTATTCTGTCACTTCTGTCTGTTGTCTGTCTGATTGTGCTATCAGATTTTCCTTGTGGCATCTTAGAATTGGCCACTCCGATGGTCCCACAATTTCCCGGTTATCTCCCTTCATTTACTTGCTGTTTCTATTCTTTCTCCCCTTGCTTCTCGGTGGTTAAAATCTGAATCTTTTTGTGAAACTGGGATCCCTTCATTTGCCAGTGTATATGATTATACTGGTGAAATGACTGCAGAAAAGCCCTTTGGTTTTGGTTTTTTTAGAAAAGATATCAGTCTGAAACACAGGGGTTATTCTGTTTTGACCTCCACACGCTTGTTAGCAGAATTGTCATCTTATTTGGTTGCACCTGTTAAGAAGGCCAATGTACTCTTCAGGCTGGTCACAGGAAGGTCAATGAAAAAAGGACTTGTTGCATGTTGTGAAAAATAGGAGATAAAACTTACAAGAACAGGATGCAGTGGTTAAACTGCCAGGCAAACACATCTCATATAAAAGAGCAATGTTTTGTCTAGATAAAGATTGAGATTTTAGAGACAGACTCAGAGAAAGGGTTTTTGTTTGTACTACCTTTGTTAAGAGCTATCCTGTATATACTTATTTTCTTATTTTATTGTTAGTGATGATAATAATAAAATACTACTTGAGCATTTTAGAACTTTTGGTTTGCCTCTGCATCCTGACTATGGCTCTATGACACCAAACCAGTTGCAAAAATACTATGCTTTGTTGCACCAGCATCCACTTCAGTACCTAATCAGGACATTAGCCATAGCAGATACTTCATACTTAGCTGCTTCATGAACCAATAAACTTTGTCACTAAGATTAAAGTGGGATTTGGGTCAGTAGCGCAGCAGTAGTGCTGCCGCTTGCCACACTGGTGACCTAGGTTCGTGAGCGAGTCTAAGTCATTGGGTGCCAGTCAGAACAGCAGTAATGCTACTGCTCATGACACCGGCAGTGACCCACGTTCGTAAGCAAGTCTGAGTTATCAGGTGCTGGTCAGCGGAGCAGTAGTGGTACTGCTCGTGACATTGGTGACCCAGGCTTGTAAGCGACTCTGAGTCATCAGGTGCCAGTCAGTGCAGCAGTAGTGCTACAACTTGTGACACTGGTGACACAGGTTTGTAAGCAAATCTGAGTCATCGGGTTCCAGTCAGTGCAGTAGTGCTACTGCTCATGACACCAGTGACACAGGTTCGTGAGTGAGTCTGAGTCATTGGGTGCCATCAGCAAAGCAGTAGTGCTGCCACTCGTGACACCGGTGACACAGGTTCGTAAGCGAATCTGAGTCATCGGGTGCCTGTCAGTGCAGCAATAATGCTACCAATTGTGACATCATTGATCCAGGTTTGTAAATGAGTCTGAGACATTAGGTGCAAGTCAGCACAGCAGTAGTGCTGCAACTCGTGATACTGGTGATCCAGGTTTATAAGTGAGTCTGAGTCATCGGGTACCGATTAATGCAGCAATAATGCTACCGCTCATGACACCAGTGACCCAGGTTTCGTAAGCTAGTCTGAGTCATCGGCTGCCTGTCAGTGCAGCAGTAATGCTACCACTTGTGACACCACTGACCCAGGTTTGTGAGCGAGTCTGAGTCATCGGGTGCTGGTCAGTGCAGCAGTAGGGCTACTGCTCCTAACACCGTTGACCCAGGTTCGTAAGCGAGTCTGAGTCATCAGGTGCCAGTCAGCGCAGCAGTAATGCTACTGCTCATGACACTGATGACCCAGGTTTGTAAGCGAGTCTGAGTTATTGAGTGCCGGTCAGCACAGCAGTAGTACTACCGCTCGTTACAGCAGTGACCCAGGTTCACAAATGAGTCTGAGTCATTGGGTGCTGGTCAGCACAGCAGTAATGCTACCGCTTATGACACCGGTGACCCAGGGTCATAAGCGAGTCTGAGTCATTGGCTGGCAGTCAGTGCAGCAGGTAGTGCTACCACTTGTGACACCGGTAACCCAGGTTCATAAGTGAATCTTAGTCATCAGGTGCCACTCTGCACAGTAGTAGTGCTACCACTCGTGACACTGGTGACCCAAGTTCATAAGCGAGTCTTAGTTATCTGGTGCCGGTCAGTGCAGCAGTAATGCTACCACTCGTGACACCAGAGACCCAGCTTCATAAGCGAGTCTGAGTTATCATGTGCCCCCCAATGCAGCAGTAGTGCTGCCACTTGTGACACCTGTGACCTAGGTTCATAAGTGAATCTGAGTCATCGGGTGCTGGTCAGCATAGCATTAATGTTACCACTCGTGACACCGGTGACCCAGGTTTGTAACTGAGTCTGAGTTATTGGGTGCCAGTCAGCGCAGCAGTAGTGCTACGGCTTGTGACATCGGCTACCCAGGTTCAGAAGCAAGTCTGAGACATCGGTTGCAGGTCAGCGCAGCAGTAATGTTGCAGCGCATGATATCGGTTACCCAGGTTCCTAAGCAAGTCTGAGTTATCTGGTTCTAGTTAGCACAGTAGTGCTACTGCTCATGACACCAGTGACACAGGTTCGCAAGTGAGTCTGAGTCATTGGGTGCCATCAGCACAGTAGTAGTGCTGCCACTCGTGACACCAGTGACCTAGGTTCGTAAGCGAATCTGAGTCATCGGATGCCTGTCAGAGCAGCAATAATGCTATCAATTGTGACATCATTGATCCAGGTTTGTAAGTGAGTCTGAGTCATTAGGTGCAGGTCAGCACAGCAGTAGTGCTGCCACTTGTGATACCGGTGATCCAGGTTTATAAGCAAGTCTGAGTCATCGGGTACCGGTTAATGCAGCAGTAATGCTACCACTCATGACACCAGTGACCCAGGTCCGTAAGCGAGTCTGAGACATCGGGTGCAGGTCAGCGCAGTAGTAATGTTACAGCGCATGACATCGGCTACCCAGGTTTAAAAGCAAGTCTGAGTCATTTGGTGCTGGTCCACGCAGCAGTAGTGCTACAGATCATGACATCAGTGACCCAGGTTCGTGAGCGAGTCTGAGTCATCTGGTGCCGGTCAGCGCAGCAGTAATGCTACTGCTCATGACACTGATGACCCAGGTTTGTAAGTGAGTCTGAGTTATTGAGTGCCGGTCAGCGCAGCAGTAGTACTACTGCTCGTGACAGCAGTGGCCCAGGTTCACAAATGAGTCTGAGTCATTGTGTGCCGGTCAGCACAGCAGTAATGCTACCGCTTGTGACACCGGTGACCCAGGGTCATAAGCGAGTCTGAGTCATCGGGTGACAGTTGCGTAGCAGTAGTGCTACCGCCTGTGACACCGGTAACCCAGGTTCATAAGCATGTCTTAGTCATCAGGTGCCACTCTGCGCAGCAGTAATGCTACCACTCGTGACACCAATGACCCAGGTTCATAAGCAAGTCTGAGTTATCGGGTGCCCATCAGTGCAGCAGTAGTGCTGCCACTCGGGACACCGGTGGTCTAGGTTCGTAAGAGAATCTGAGTCATTGGGTGCCAGTCGGCGCAGTAGTAATGCTACCACTCGTGACACCGGTGGCCCAGGTTTGTAAGTGAGTCGGAGTTATCAGGTCCCAGTCAGCGCAGCAGTAGTGCTACGGCTTGTGACACCGGCTACCCAGGTTCAGAAGCGAGTCTGAGACATCGGATGCAGGTCAGCACAGCAGTAATGTTACAGCGCATGACACCGGTGACCCAGGTTCCTAAGCAAGTCCGAGTTATCTAGTTCCAGTTAGCACAGTAGTGCTACCGCTCATGACACCAGTGACTCAGGTTTGTAAGTGAGTCTGAGCCACTGAGTGCAGGTCAGTGCATCAATAATGCTACCGCTCTTGACGCCAGTGACCAATGTTTGTAAGCGGGTCTGAGTCATCTGGTGCCAGTCAGCGTAGTAGTAGTGCTGCCGCTCGTGACACCGGTGACCTAGGTTCATAAGCGTATCTAAGTCATCGGGTGCCTGTCAGTGCAGCAGTAATGCTACCACTTGTGACAACACTGACCCAGGTTCGTAAGCGAATCTGAGTCATTGGGTGCTGGTCAGTGCAGCAGTAGTGCTACAGATCATGACATCAGTGACCCAGGTTCGTAAGCCAGTCTGAGTCATCGGGTGCCAGTCAGTGCAGCAGTAATGCTACTGCTCGTGACACCGGTTACCCAGGTTTGTAAGTGAGTCTGAGTTACTGAGTGCCGGTCAGCGCAGCAGTAGTACTACCGCTCGTGACAGTAATGACCCAGGGTCACAAATGAATCTGAGTCATTGGGTGCCGGTCAGCACAGCAGTAATGCTGCCACTTGTGATACCGGTGACCCAGGGTCATGAGCGAGCCTTAGTCATCGGGTGGCAGTCAGCGCAGCAGTAGTGCTACCGCTTGTGACACCGGTAACCCAGGTTCATAAGCGAGTCTTAGTCATCAGGTGCCACTCTGCGCAGTAGTAGTGCTACCACTCGTGACACCGGTGACCCAGGTTCATAAGCGAGTCTCAGTTATCTGGTGCCGGTCAGCGCAGCAGTAATGCTACCACTCGTGACACCAGTGACCCAGGTTCATAAGCGAGTCTGAGTTATCGGGTGCCCATCAGTGCAGCAGCAGTGCTGCCACTTGTGACACCGGTGACCTAGGTTCATAAGAGAATCTGAGTCATCGGGTGCCGATTAGGGCAGCAGTAATACTACCACTCGAGACACTGGTGGCCCAGGTTTGTAAATGAGTCTGAGTTATCAGGTGCCAGTCAGCGCAGCAGTAGTGCTACGGCTTGTGACACTGGCTACCCAGGTTCAGAGGCGAGTCTGAGACATCGGGTGCAGGTCAGCGTAGCAGTAATGTTACAGCGCATGACACCGGTGACCCAGGTTCCTAAGCAAGTCTGAGTTATCTGGTTCCAGTTAGCACAGTAGGGCTACCCGCTCATGACACCGGTGACCTAGGTTTGTAAGCTGGTCTGAGTCATCTGGTGCCAGTCAGTGTAGCAGTAGTGCTGCCGCTCGTGACACCGGCGACCTAGGTTCATAAGCGTATCTAAGTCATCGGCTGCCCGTCAGCGCAGCAGTAGTGCTACCGCTTGTGACACCGGTGACCCAGGTTCGTAAGCGAGTCATCGGGTGCTGGTCATTGCAGCAGTAGGGCTACTGCTTCTTATGCCGGTGACCCTGGTTCATAAGCTAATCTGAGTCATCATGTGTCGGTCAAAGCAGCAGTAATGCTACCGTTCATCACACTGGTGAGCCAGGGTTGTAAGCTAGTCTGAGTTATTGGGTGCCCATCAGTGCAGCAGTAGTGCTACCGCTTGTGACACCGGTGACCCAGGTACACAAACGAGTCTGAGTTATTGCATGCAGGTCAGCGCAGCAGTAAGAAAAAATTACTTACCATAGCAATCTTGTTTCTTTCCAGTGATGCTCAGGTATTCATAACTTTCTGCAGTAAGCCTTCTAGGTAGGACTGTCTGGAGAGAATAGAACACATGCAAATGATGGAATTCTTTGCACATGAGAACTTTTCAAACACTGCCTCTATTAACTGCCAGTGTTCTTAACCTCCTCAGATTTTGTGGGATCCTGGAAAGGCAGGCCCAATATGTTATAATATTATAATGTTATTATTAATAAAATCAGGATTTGCCAGAAATCCCCCAAACTAGAAACATACAAACCTCCAACTAGAGGAACAATAAAAAATAATAAAAACAGGAAAATATGCCAGAAACACCCAACGAGAAATACAAGTGAACTTTGTTCATGAAACTAGTATTATATGTGGAGAAAAACACTCCAAGGGTACATAGTGATTCAGTGGCTCCAGCACGCGGAGTGCAGAGACTGAAGTTCTGGAAGGGGAGGTAGGGTGGGAAGTTATGAACACCTGAGCATCACTGGGAAGAAACAAGATTACTATGGTAAGTATTTTTTTCTTCTAACCCCAGTAATGCTCAGGTATTCATAACTTTCTGCAGACTACAAAGCAGTACCACTGGAGGTGGTCACAGAACTTACTTTGGAAACAGACTTTGCAGGACTGCTGTGCTGAACCTAGCATCACTCCTAGACAAGATATCCAGGTTGTAGTGCTTTGTAAAGGTGTGTACTATCTTCCAGGTAGCTGCTTTACAGATGTCCACTAGTGGGACCTCCCTGGCAGCTGCTAAGGTAGCATCTGTCCCTCTTGTAGAGTGAGCCCTCAACCCTGTTGGGGGTTCCCTACCAGCTTTAGTGTAACATAATTGGATACACTGGACTATCCATCGTGAAATGGACATTTTTTTACACTGGATTTCCTTTTCCCACATCCCCATAAGTCAGGAACAGTTGCTTTCTGTCCAGTCTATGGTTCTTAGTGGGTGTCATGTAATAGCTGAGAGCCCTTTTCACATCCAGGCTGTGAAGCCTTCTTTCACCAGAACTGGAATGGTCGGTAAAGAAGACAGGAATAGTAATGGATTGGTTCACTTGACCAGAATCCCAGCACAGCTTCCACAAGGACAAGGACCATCCACACAGAGTTCTACACTACAGCTCTTTCACTCGCAGTGTGTGATGGACCCACCAAACAACCGGCAGCCAGCAACCAGCAGCATATTATTTGGAGTCTCCCTTGCCTCGGCGTCTTACTGACTAGACTGTCCATGACTGCTGCTGCACACTGAAGTCCTGACTCTGACTTCAGGTTCTCCAACAGCTCCAAGCGTCCTCGATTCCACAGTTCCACACCTGTCACCTCCACTTCAGTTCCAACTTCCAGAAGAGGAACAATGAACAGACCAGGCTGCTTTTCCTTGGGCATTTAAAGAGCCCACATGACCCACCCCCTTACTAGCCATGCCTCCTTTCTTAGCAAGCAGACCTGATTGAGATGGCAAAATATATCTCAATCAGGTCCGCTGGGGTGGTGTCACAGATTTAGACCACATCCCCCACCCCACCACCCTTAAAACAATGAAAAGGCTTTAAGAGTGGCTGCAAAAGCTCACAAAAAAAAACAAAGAAATGCGGAGATGCCAGCCGGCTCCCACTGCCTCCCCCCCCCCGCTGATCGTTAGCATGCCATGGCGTGTCTGGCATATCGGTGGCTACGCCCTTGTGGTTCAGATAAAAAATCCAAAACCACCTTAGGAAGAAATTTTCTGTTTGTTCTGAGGACTTATCTCTATGGAATGAGATATAGTCCTGGTCGATACAGAGAGCTTGGAACTCACCGATTCTTCTTGCAGAAGTCATTGCCACCAGGAAAATTGTTTTCCATGTAACATATTTCAGGTGAGCTGTAGCGATGGGTTCAAAGGGAGGGCCCATGAGCTTAGCTATACATACATTGAGATCCCATGCTGGCACTGGTGCCCTGTGAGGGGGATGCAAATGGTTCAAAACTTTAAAGAATCTTTTAAAAATGGGTTCTGAAGCCAGAGTTACCTTTGCTCCAGCAGAGAGATAAGCAGACACTGCTGCAAGATGAACCTTCAAGGAACTGGGTTGTAAACCCAGAGAATGTAAATGAGAAAGATTATCCAGGACAGCTGGCACCCCAGCCTGTGCTTGTACCAGATCCCCAGCTGAACACCAGATAGAAAACCTCTGCCATTTGGAAGAGCAGGCTTTCTTAGTAGAAGGTTTCCTGTAACCTTTCAATATGTTTAATACAGCTTCAGAGAGATTTACATTGGCATATTCTAGTTCCTCAAGAACCAAGCCTTGAGATGGAGGGACCTGAGTTTCAGATACAACAGGGTTCCCTGATTGGAGGTCAGTAGATTGTGCCTCCGAGGGAGGGTATTGGTTTGGCTACAGACATGGAGAGCAGTAGGGAGTACCATGGCTGCCTGGGCCAATCTGGAGCTATCAAGATCAGAGATGCTGAGTGGGATCTGAGCTTGAGTAACACCCTGAATACCAGAAGAAAAGGAGGGTAAGCATACAGGTACCTTCCTGACCAATCCAAAGCCAGAGCATCCAGAAAGAGTAGGCCCTGATCTGGTGGGCTGCAACAGCATTGTGGTAGATGGTGGTTCTGGTGGGATGCGAACAAGTCTATCTCCAGAGTACCCTGCCTTCTGAAAATTACTTGCACCACCTGTCAAGGTCCATTCATGACAGGCCTGACTGATTCGACTCAAGGTATCTGCCAGGGTATTGTCTTTTCCTGGCAAGGGGACTGCCTGCAGGGATACCCCCAATGAGTAATCCAGAGTCCAGATTTTCATGGCTTCTGTATAGAGGAGGCCTGACCTGGTGCCTCCCTGCTTGTTTATGTAGTACACTGTGGTGGTGTTGTCTATTCTGACCTGTACCACCTGTCCCTGCACTAGTGAACAGAAAGCTTTTACAGCCAATAACATAGCTCTGAGTTCTAGCAAATTTATGTGCTGAAGGGACTCTCCAGCTGAGCAGGTGCCCTGGGTTGTATGATCCCCTAGGTGAGCGCCCTAGCCCAGGAGGGATGCATCCGTTGTAAGGACAACAGAGGGAGACTTTCTGAAAGGGGATCCCCTGTCTTAGGTTGGATTCCTCTTTCCACCACTGGAGGGCCTGTAACAAGGTCCTTGTTACTGGAATGAACATTGAGAGAGAGAATCCTTTCTTTGACTCCAGTGAGCCCTGAGGTGGAACTGAATGTCTGTCATTTGGAACCTGGAACCCAGCACTGTGCCTGTGGAGGCAGCCATATGGCCCAGTAGCTGCAGAAACTGTCTTGCAGTTTTTGGTTTGTGCAAGCTGAACGAGTTTGCAATCAATTTGAGATTTTTTACCTTGTCCAGAGGCAGAAAGGCCCTGCCTTGCAGGGTATTTAGCTCTGCTCCTATGAACTGCAGAATTTGTGCAGGAATGAGGACTGACATTGTGTGATTAAGAACCCCAGAGACTCCAAGAGATCTTGGGTGATTTGCAGATACTGCTTGATCTGGTCTGGTGACTTCCCTACCACCAGCCAGTTGTCTAGGTACAGAAAGACTGTAACTCCATGCCTTCGAAGGTGTGCCACCACTGCTGCTAGGCACTTTGTGAACGCCTTTGGGGTTGAAGAAAGGCCAAAAGGCAGGGTTGAAAACTGGTAATGGCCTGAAGGGAGTCTGAACCTGAGATATTTTCTGTAGGACTCCCTTATGGGAATGTGGAAATAGACGTCTTTTAAGTCCAGTGATGCCAACCAGTCTCCTTTTTGGAGCGTAGGCAGAATCAAAGCCAAGGTTACCATTTTGAACTTTGGTTTCTTCAGGTGCTTGTTTAAAGCTCTGAGATCCAACATTGGCCACCACTCCTCACTTTTCTTTGTGGTGAGGAAGTATCTGGAATAGAAACCCTTTCCTCTCAGAGGGGTTGGAACAGGTTCTACTGCTTTTGACAGTAACAGGTTTCGAACCTCTGCCTCTAGCAGTGTCTTTTCTGCTAGAGAGGGTGAGCTGAAAACCCTGATCTTTTGAGGAGGAAAGATTTGAAATCCAGAGACAGACCCTGACCCACTACCTCCAGGACTCACTTGTCTGTGGTGATGTTTAACCAAGCCTGGAGGAAGTGGGACAGCCTGCTTCCGACATGGAGGGAGGAGGCGGTCTGTGCCTCAGGGGGTCTGCTTAGCTTGGGGTTGAGGCTGAGTTTGAGAGCCCCACCTGGAACCCCTTCTACCCCTGCCCCTGAAGTATCCCTGCTGTGGATATTGTTGGCACTGGGGTAGGGCCACTGGCTGGAAAAAGTGCCTGGTGTTAAAGGACCTGCCCCGGCCTCCCCTTCCGTAAGGCCTGGTGGATGGAGAAGCTCTCTCTTTATCAAAGTTGCTTCTGTAAGTGGCCTTATATTCATCCACCTTGTTCATGTAAGCCCCAGTGGATTCCCCAAAAAGAAAGTTATTCTCGAAGGGGAACTCCAGTGCCTTAGACTGTGTGTCCTGAATGAGATTTGTGGACTGAAGCTAAGCAAATCTCCTCTGTGCCACCGTGTTTGCCATCCATCTGGCTGTAGTATCATTTGTATCAGCAGCTATCTGGAACTGATACTTAGCCGCCTCTAGCCCAAATCTGGCAGTTTCAGCCAGGTCATCTGACAGGGGTGAGGAGGCTTTTTGAGCCATGGCCAGAACTGACTGCCACAGTGATTTTTGGTACTGTGCCGCATAGGCTTGGAAATTGGCCTGGCAAATGGCCAAGGAGGCTGACAAGTACACCTTCTTGACCATACTGTCAGTTTTCCTAGAGCCCTTGTCCGGAGGGTGAGAGGACAGAGGGACCCTAACCTTCAATCAATCAATCAAAATCTTTATTTATTCAGGCGAACATCATTGAGCATAGCTCATTTACAAGATGGACCTGAGTGGTCATAACAAAAAAGGTTACAGAGTGTATACAAAAAACATGATATTGAAATAGCACAAATACAAACATTTATGAGTGAGATAGATATACAATTATTTACATATATACAAGGCAAAGGACAGTAAACCAAAAACCTTTTAAAGGTGAGAAACAAACAGTCTGGTGGGGATAAGGCTTGGATAATGGTACATGGGTGGGCATATATGTTTGTGGTTTGATGTGGAAAGGACCAGAGCAACGATAGAAGAATAGGGATGAGATTTAGAGGGGGGGGTGGGGGAGAGAGAGGGTGTGGGGGGGGGTGTGGGAGGACTAGGCCTTGTGGAAGCAATTGCATGAATCTGGGATTAGGCTGGTGTACAGCTTTTTGAAGGATGTAAGGGGGATCAGTGTTTCCATTTTCAATGTCTTTTGGATAGAATTCCAGATAAGTGCCAGGGAATAACTGATTGCAGCTCTTCCATAACCTTGTCGCGTGCAGCTTGCTGCACTACCTCCTGGTGGTCAGGATGGGAAAAAAGAAAATCTGTTCCCTCCCTATCCATCTGGTACTTTTTATCCATCCTCTTGTCAAGAGGAGGAATAGAGTGGAAGTCTGAACAAGCTTTAAAGCATCCTTCTTAAAGAATTTATTCACTGGAAGAAGGAGAGTTTTTGTGGGTGTCAGCCCCATCATCTCCATGTATTCTTCCTCATCCTCTATCTGTTCAGTAGTGGTGATGTTCAGAGCATCAGCCATCTTTCTGACAAATGTGAAATAAGAGGAATAGGCCTCAGAAGCCCTTGGGGGAGAGCCAAAGTCCTGTACAGATGACACCTCAGGCTCTACAGGCTCCCCATCATCATCATCCTCAAACTCCTCATAAACTTCTTCTTCAGGAGAAGAAGATTTAACAGTGTTGCCAGCCTGGGGACCCAGAGAAGGGACAGGAGGCTGCTGAGGAGGAACAACTGTTTGTAATACCTGTATTATTTGAAAAGCCTGTGCAATTTCTTGTGCCGAAGGCATAGTCAGGCTAGGCAGAGAAGTCCCCAGTTTAGAGGGCTAGGGTTATGTGTTTTTAATTTCTTAGTTTTCTTTGCAGGAACCAGAGAATCAGCCAGTTCATTAGATCTTTCAGTGCCTTTTTCACCCATCTCAGGGGCAGAGACAATAGTTGTTGTGGGTTCAGCCATGTTAAGAGGGGTGGTAGGCTGGTCAGAGCAACCCCTAGAAAAACGCTGTTCAAGGCGTTTTTCAACTGTTTCTTCTGGGAATGTCTTATGGATGTCACATTCCTCATTTAAATTTTCAAAACCCAGACAAGCCACACATAAGTTGTGCTTGTCTGCTCTTGCAAATACTTTCCCACACTGTACACAGTTCTTGAAACCGGGCTCACCGGTTTTCTTTTTAGGTTTCTCCGACATAATGTCCCAATAGGAAAAAAAACAACAACTGCTAACAAAAATACTTTTTTTTTTAATATAAGCAGTTGCGGTCGGTTCTGGAACCGAAGAGGAACTGGAGGAACCGAACCGATAAAAGAGAACCAAACCGGGATTAGCGGTTCAATAACCAAAGTTATCAGTTGTAAAATAAAAGTTTTTAAATAAAAATAAATCAAACTAAGGTTTTTTTTTAGTCAGAAAACCCGACTACGCTCTAAACTAACCAGGTTCCCCAAGGTTATTCCAAGCCGAGAGGAATCAGGAAAAACAAAAAATTTAAATTAAAATTAACGATTTATCAACAGAAAACAACTAACAGAGGCAGCAAATGAAACCAAAATTATACTTGAGCATACAAGTTGTAGATTTCTTCATGCAAGAGAAAGTTAGACGAACGGAATACTGAGCGACCAGACTTTTCAGACAGAGAGAAAAATCTGAGGAGGTTTAGAACACTGGCAGTTAATAGAGGCAGCATTTGAAAAGTTCTCACGTGCAAAGAATTCCATCATTTGCATGTGCTCTATTCTCTCCAGGCAGTCCTACCTAGAAGGCTTACTGCAGAAAGTTATGAATACCTGAGAATTACTGTGGTTAGAATGCTACCACTCGTGACACCGGTGACCCAGGCTCGTAAGCCAGTCTGAGTCATTGGGTTCTGGTCAGCACAGCAGTAGTGCTACCGCTCGTGACACCACTGACCCAGGTTCGTAAGCGACTCTGAGTCATTGGGTCATGGTCAGCGCAGCAATAGTGCTGCCACTCGTTACAGCAGTGATCCAGGTTCGTAAGTGAGTCTGAGTCATCGGGTGCAGGTCAGCACAGCAGTAATGCTACCACTCGTGACACTGGTGACTCAGGTTTGTAAGTGAGTCTGAGTTATCAGGTGCTGGTCAGAGCAGCAATAGTACTACCGCTCATGACACTGGTGACCCAGGTTCACAAACGACTTGGACTCATTGGGTGCAGGTCAGCTCAGCAGTAATGCTACTGCTCATGACACCGGTGACTCAGGTTCGGAAGCGAGTCCAAGTCATCAGGTGCCGCTCAGTGCAGCAGTAGTGCTACCGCTCGTGACATCGGTGACCCAGGTTCATAAGCGAGTCTCAGTCATTATGTGCCAGTGAGTGCAGCAATAATGTTACCGCTCATGACATCGGTGACCCAGGTTCATAAGTGAGTCTGAGTCATCCAGAGCAGGTCAGCGCAACAGTAATGCTACCACTCGTGACACTGGTGACCCAGGCTCATAATCAAGTCTAAGTCATCAGGTGCCAGTCAGGGAAGCAGTAATGCTCTCACTCGTGACACCGGTGACCCAGGTCCGTAAGTAAGTCTGAGTCATCGGCTGCCGGTCAGCACAACAGTAGTGCTACTGCTCATGACACCAGTGACTCAGGATCATAACTGAGTGTAAGTCATGGGGTGCAAATCAGTGAAGCGTTAATGCTAGGCCTCATGACACTGGTTACCCAAGTTCATAAGCAAGTCTGAGTCATCGGGTGCCCATCAGTGCAACAGTAATGCTACCGCTCGTGAGAGCAGCGACCCAGGTTCGTAAGTGAGTCTGAGTCATCCGATGCCGGTGAGCATAGCAGTAATACTACCACTCGTGACATGGTGTCCCAGGTTTGTAAGTGAGTGTGAGTTATCGGATGCCAGTCAGCGCAGCAGTAGTGCTACCGCTCGTAAAACTGGTGACCCAGATCTGTAAGTGAGTCTGAGTAATTGGGTGCCAGTCAGTGCAGCAGCACTGCTACTGCTCATCGCACCGGTGACCCAGGTTCGTAAGTGAGTCTCAGTCATTGAGTGGTGATCAGCACAGTAATACTGCTGCCACTCGTGACACTGGGGACCCAGGTATGGAATAAGTCTGAGTCATCGGGTGCCAGTCAGCGTAGCAGTAATGCTATCACTTGTCACACCAGTGTCCCAGGTTTGTAAGCGAGTCTGAGTTTTCGGGTTCTGGTCAGCGCAGCACTAGTGCTACCGCTCATGACACCAGTGACCCAGGTTCGCAAGTGAGTCTGAGTCATTGGGTGCCTGTGAGCGCTGCAATAATGCTGAAGATTGTGACACTATTGACCCAGGTTTGTAAGTGACTCTGAGTCAATGGTGCTGGTCACCACAGCAGTAGTGCTGCTGCTCATCATGACATTGGTGATCCAGGTTCATAAGTGACTCTGAGTCATTGGGTGCCTGTTGGTGCAGCAGTAATGCTACCACTCATGACACCACTGATCCAGGTTTGCACGTGAGTCTGAGTTATCGGGTACCAGTCAATGCAGCAGTAGTACTGCCGCTCATGACACCGGTGACCCAGGTTCACAAACAAGTCTGTGTCATTAGTTATTTATTTTATTTAGTTTTTTGTTTACCTGGTAAGGTGTCGTAGCCACAAAATACGACTATTTTCAGACACGGCCCCGGAGATAAAAATACAAAATTAGCAGACATAACAAATAACAGGTATAGTTCAGAGGTAATCAACCATACAAGGAAAAATCTACATTATGTTCTGTGACGTAAACAGTATTGCTAATATCATAGAAACAATGCCAGAAAAATACACAGTAGTACAAAACTTAATAAGCATACAATCATAGTGCAGTAGAGTTTTAACACATAATCCATGGTAAGTGCTACATATATGAGTAACAAGGGGTCAGAGCAAAACTGAAACATTTTGAGAGCTAAGGAAGGGGACATCAAGCACCCTATGGGGGTTTAAAACAGGAACATAGGGCATGTTTGATGAGGAGAGTGTGATGCATCTTTTTAAAAGCAATATGACTAGGTGTAGAGTGAACATCAAGAGGTAGGGAATTCCAATATTTTGGGGCCAGGCAGGAGAAAGCTGAGGTTCCTTTTAGGGTGCCGGTAAGCACATCAGTAATGCTACCGCTCACGACACCGGTGACTCAGGTTCATAAGCGAGTCTGAGTCATTGGGTGCCCATCAGTACAGCAGTAGTGCTGCCACTTGTGATACCGGTGACCTAGGGTCATAAGCGAATTAGACTCATCGGGTGCCAGTCAGCGCAGCAGTAATACTACCACTTGTGACACAGGTGGCCCAAGTTTGTAAGCGATTCTTGAGTTACTGGGTGCTGGTCAGTGCAGTAGTAGTGCTATAGCTTGTGACAGCAGCGACACAGGTTCAGAAGTGAGTCTGAGTCGAGTGTCGGTCAGCGCAGCAGTAATGCTTCCAGGCATGACACCAGTGACCCAGGTTTCTAAGCAAGCCTGAGTCATCAGGTACTGGTCAGTACAGCAGTAGGGGCTACCGCTCCTGACACCAGTGACCCAGGTTCGTAAGCGAGTCTGAGTCATCGGGTGCAGGTCTGTGCAGCAGTAATGCTACCGCTCATCACACTGGTGACCTAGGTTTGTAAGTGCGTCTGAGTTATCGGGTGCCGGTCTGCGCAGCAGTAGTACTACCGCTTGTGACACCGGTGACCCAAGTTCGTAAGCGAGTCTGAGTCATTGAGTGTCAGTCAATGCAGCAGTAGTGCTACCACTTGTGACAGTGGTGACCCAGGTTTGTAAGTGAGTCCAAGTCATCAGGTGCCACTCAGTGCAGTACTAGTGCTACAGCTCGTGACATTGGTGACCCAGGTTCATAAGCGAGGCTCAGCCATGTGGTGCTGGTGAGCGCAGCAATAATGCTACCACTCGTGACATCAGTGACCCAGGTTCATAAGAAAGTCTGAGTCATCCGGTGCCAGTCAGCACAACAGTAATGCTACCGCTTGTGACACTGGTAACCAAGGTTAATAATCGATTCCAAGTCATCATGTGCCAGTCTGCAAAGCAGTAATCCTACAGCTTGTCACACCAGTGACCCAGGATCATAATCGAGTGTAAGTCATCGAGTGCGAGTCAGCGAAACAGTAAGGCTAGGGCTTGTGACACCAGTGACCCAGGTTCATAAGCAAGTCTGAATCATCAGGAGCCGGTGTGCGTAGCAGTAATGCTACTGCTCGTGACATTGGTTACCAAGGTTTGTAAGCGAGTGTGAGTTATCGGATGTCGGTCAGCGCAGCAGTAGTGCTACTGTTCATGAAACCGGTGACCCAGGTCTGTAAGTGAGTCTGAGTAATCAAGTCCCAGTCAGCGCAGCAGTAGTGCTACTGCTCGTCACACCTGTGACCCATTATCGTAAGAGAGTCTGAGTCATTGGGTGCTGGTTGGTGCAGCAGTAGTGCTACCGTTCGTGACACTGGTGACCCAGGTTCATAAGTGAGTCTCAGTCATTAGGTGGTGGTCAGTGCAGTAATACTGCTGCCACTCCTGACACCAGTGATCCAGGTTTGGAAACAAATCTGAGTCATCAGGTGCCAGTCAGCGCAGCAGTAATGCTGCCAGTCATCACACTGGTGACCCAGGTTTGTAGGCGAGTCTGAGTCATCGAGTGCCTGTGATTGCTGCAATAATGCTGCCAATTGTGACACTATTGACCCACGTTCATAAGTGAGTCTGAGTGACCCGGTCCCAGTCAGTGCAACAGTAATGCTACCGCTTATCACACTGGTAACCCGGCTCATAATCGAGTCTGAGTCATCGGGTGCCAGTCAGTGAAGCAGTAATGTTATCACTCGTGACAGCGGTGACTCAGGTTCATAAGCAAGCCTGAGTCATCGGGTACCAGTCAGCGCAGTGGTAATGCTACTGCTTTTGACACCAGTGACCCAGGTCCGAAAGTGAGTCTGAGTCATCGGGTGTCAGTACACCAGTAGTGCTGCCACTCGTCATATGGGTGACCCAGGTTGTAAGCCAGTCTGAGTCATTGGGTGCCTGTCAGGGCAGCAATAATCGTACTGATTGTGACACCATTGACCCAGGTTTGTAAGCGAGTCTGAGTCATTGGGTGCTGGTCACCGCATAAGTAGTGCTGCCGCTCATGACACAGGTGATTCAGGTTCATAGGCAAGTCTGAGTCATCTGGTAGCAGTCAGTGCACCAGAAATGCTACCACTTGTGACACCAGGGACCCAGGTTCGTAAGCGAGTCTTAGTTACCAGGTGTCCTTCAGTGTAGCAGTAATGCTACTGCTCGTGACACCATTTACCCAGGTCGTAAGTGAGTCTGAGTCACTGGGTGCCAATCAGCACAGCAGTAGTGCTACAGCTCGTGACACCAGTAACCCAGGTTCTTGAGTGAGTCTGAGTCATCGGGTGCCCGTCAGTGCAGTAGTACTGCTGCCTGTCATGACAACAGTGACCTAGGTTTGTAAGCGAATCTGACTCATCGGGTGCCGGTCAGCGCAGCAGTAATGCTACCACTCGTGACACCGGTGGCCCAGATTTGTAAGTGAGTCTGAGATATCGGGTGCTGGTCAGCGCACCAATAGTGCTATGGCCTGTGACAGCAGCAACCAAGGTTTGGAAGTGAGTCTGAGTCATCGGATGCCGGTCAGCGCAGAAGTCATGCTACCGCTCGTGACACTGGTTACCCAGGTTTGTAATCGAGTCTGTGTCATCGAGTGCTGGTCAGAGCAGCAGTAGGGCTACCGCTCCTGACACCGGTGACCCAGGTTCATAAGCGAGTCTGATTCATCTGGTGCCAGTCAGCGCAGTAGTAATGCAACTGCTCTTGACAACGGTGACCCTAGTTAGTAAGTGAATCTCAGTCATTGGGTACCAGTCAGCACTACAGTAGTATAATTGCTCATGACACCAGTGATCCAGGTTCATAAGTGAGTCTCAGTCATCGGGAGCCAGTCAACACAGCAGTAATCCTACCACTCGTGGCACTGGTGACCCAGGTTTGTAAGCGAGTCTGAGTCATCTTGTAGCAGTCAGTGCACCAGAAATGCTACCTCTCGTGACATCAGGGACCCAGGTTCGTAAGCGAGTCTGAGTCAACGGGTGCCAGTCAGTGCACCAGAAATGCTACCGCGTGTGACACTGGTGACCCAAGTTCATCAGCAAGTCTGAGTCATCGGGTGCCAGTCAGCACACTAGTAATGCTAACGCTCGTCACACTGATGACCCAGGTTCGTAAGTGAATCTGAGTCATCAGGTGCTGGTCAGCACAGCTGTAATGCTACCGCTTGTGGTACTGGTGACCCAGGTTCATAAGCGAGTCTGAGTCATACAGTGCCCGTCAGTGCAGCAGTAATGCTACCACTCGTGACACCATTGACCCAGGTTCGTAAGTGAGTGAGTCTGAGTCACTGGGTGCCAGTCAGCGTAGCAGTAGTGCTACAACTCATGACACCAGTGACCCCGGTTCGTATGAGAGACTGAGTCTGGGTGCTGGTCAGGGCAGCAGTAATGCTGCCGCTCGTGACACTGGTGACCCCGGTTCAGAAAGAAGTCCGAGTCATCGGGTGCCAGTCAGCGCAGCAGTAATGCTACCACTCGTCAAACCAATGACCCAGGTTGGTAAGCGAGTCTGAGTCATTGGTTTCTGGTCAGCATAGCAGTAGTGTTACCGCTCATGACACTGGTGACCCAGGTTCGTAAGTGACTCTGAGTCATCTGGTGCCTGTCAGTGCAGCACTAATGCTACAGATTGTGACACCACTGACCCAGGTTCGTAAGCGAGTTGGAGTCATTGGGTGCTGGTCAGCACAGTAATAGTGTGGCCATTCGAAACACTGATGATCCAGGTTCATAAGTGAGTATAAGTCTTCGGATACCAGTCAGTGCACCAGTAATGCTACCAAACGTGACACCAGTGACCCAGATTCGTAAGCGACTCTGAGTCATTGGGTGCCGGTTAGCGCAGCAGTAGTGCTACAGCTCATGAAACCAGTGACCCAGGTTTGTAAGAGAGTCTGAGTGATCGGATGCCGGTCAGTGCAACAGTAATGCTGTAGCTCATGACACCAGGGATTCTGGTTCATAAGTGAGTCTGAGTCAACAGGTGCCCATCAGTGCAGCAGCAGTGCTGCCGCTCATGACACCGGTGACCTAGGATCGTAAGCGAGTCAGAGTCATTAGGTGCCGGAAGGCACAGCAGTAATGCTACTGCTTGTGACACCGGTGGCCCAGATTTGTAAGTGAATCTGAGTTATCAGTCACCAGTCAGCACAGCAATAGTGCTATGGCTTGTGATACCGGTGACCCAGGTTTGGAAGCGAGTCTGAGTCATCGGGTAACGGTCCGCACCACAGTAATGCTACCGTGCATGACACCGGTGACCCAGGTTCCAAAGCAAGTCTGAGCAGTCAGCGCAGCAGTAGTGCTACCACTCATGACACTGGTGACCTAGCTTTGTAAGTGAGTCTGAGTCACTGGGTGTCAGTCAGTGCAGAAATAATGCTACCACTCTTGACACCGGTGACCCAGGTTTGTAAGCGGGTCCGAATCATCGCGTGATGGTCAGTGCAGCAGTAAGGCTACCGCTCGTGCCACCAGTGACTTTGGTTCGTAAGCATATCTGAGTCATCGGGTTCCAGTCAGCGCAGCTGTAGTGCTACCACCTGCGACACTGGTGATCCTAGTCAGTAAGTGAATCTGAAACATCGGATGCCAGTCAGCGCTGCAGTAGTGCTATTACTCCTGATACCGGTGACCCAGGTTTGTAAGCAAGTCTGAGTCATCGGGTGCTGGTCAGTGCAGCAGTAGGGCTACCGCTCATGACACCGGTGACCCAGATTTGTAAACAAGTGTGAGTCTTCGGGTGACAGTCAGCACAGCAGTAATGCTACCAGTCATGGCACCTGTGACCCAGGTTCGTAAGCGAGTCTGAGTCAACGGGTGCCGGTCACTGCAGTAGTAATGCTACCACCTGTGACATTGGTGACCCAGGTTCATTAGGGAGTCTGAGTCATCAGGTGCCAGTCAGCACAGCAGTAATCCTACCACTCATGACACGGGTGACTCAGGTTCATAAGCGAGTCTGAGTCATCGGGTGCCGGTCAACATAGCAGTAATGCTACTGCTCGTGACACCGGTGACCCAGGTTCATAAGTGAATCTGAGTCATTGGGTGCCTGTCATCGCCGCAGTAGTGCTACCGCTCGGGACACCGGTGACCCAGGTTCAGAAGTGAGTCTAAGTCATCAGATGCTGGTCAGCACAGCAGTAATGCTTCCGCTTGTGACACCGGTGACCCAGGTTCATAAGTAAGTCTGTGTCATCGGGTGCCGGTCAGCAAAGCAGTACTACTACTGCTCGTGTCACCAGTGACTCAGGTTCTAAAATGAGTCTGAGTCATTGGGTGCTGGTCAGCACAGCAGTAGTGCCACCGCTCATCACACTATGAGTCTGAGTCATAGGGTGCAGGTCAGTGCAGCAGTAGTGCTACCACTCGTGACACCAGTGACCCAGGTTTGTAAGGGAGTCTGATTCTTCGGGTGCCAATCAGCTCAATAGTAATGCTACCGCTCGTGACTCCGGTGACCCAAGTTAGTAAGTGAATCTGAGTCATCGTGTGCCAGTCAGTGCAGCAGTAGTGCTACTACTCATGACACCGGTGACCCAGGTTCTTATGTGAGTCTGAGTCACTGGGTGCTGATTGGTGCAGCAGTAGTGCTACGGCTTGTGACACCAGTGACTCAGGTTCGCAAGAGAGTCAGAGTCATAGGATTCTGGTCAGCGCAGCAGTAGTGCTACCGCTCGTGACACCAGTGACCCAGGTTCGTAAGCGAGTCTGAGTCATTGGATACCGGTCAGCACAGCAGTAATGCTATCGCTCATGACACCGGTGATCCAGGTTCCTAAGCAAGTTTGAGTCATCAGGTGCCAGTCAGCAGAGCAGTAATGCTACCGCTCGTGACACCAGTAACCCAGGTTCGTAAGCGAGTCTGAGTCATCGGGTGCCAGTCAGCACTGCAGTAGTGCTACCGCTCGTGACACTGGTGACCCAGGCTCATAAGCGAGTCTTAGTAATCGAGTGCTAGTCAGTTCAGCTGTAATGGTATCGATCGTGACACCAGTGACCCAGGTTTGTAAGTGAATCTGAGTCATCGGGTGCTGGTCAGCACAGCAGTAGTGCTACCACTCGTGAAACCAGTCACTGAGGACGATAAGCAAGTCTGAGTTATTGGGTGCCAGTCAGCGCAGCCGTAGTGCTACTGCTCCTGACATCGGTCTCCCAGGTTCGTAAGCAAGGCTGAGTCATTGGGTGCTGGTTAGCACAGTAGTAGTGCTGCTGTTCGTGATACCAGTGACCCAAGTTCGGAATCGAGTCTGAGTCATCAGCTGCCAGTTGAAGCATCAGTAATGCTACCACTCGTGACACCAGTGACCCAGGTTTGTAAGTGAGTCTGATTCACCAAGTGCCAGTCAGCACAACAGTAATGCTACCGCTCGTGACACGGTGATCCTAGTCAGTAAATGAATCCGAGTCATTGGATGCCAGTCAGCTCTGCAGTAGTGCTACTATTCCTGACACTGGTGAGCCAGGTTCGTAAGCGGATCTGAGTCATCGGATACCGGTCAGCACAGCAGTAATGCTACCGCTCGTGACACCAGTAACCCAGGTTCGTAAGCGAGTCTGAGTCATCGGGTGCTGATCAGCGCAGCAGTAATGGTACCGATCGTGACACCAGTGACCCAGGCTCATAAGTGAATTTGAGTCATCGGGTGCTGGTCAGCACAGCAGTAGTGCTACCGCTCGTGAAACCAGTGACCCAGGTTTGGATGCAAGTCTGCATCATCAGGTGCCTGTCAGTGCAGCAGTAATGCTACTGCTCATGACACCGGTGACCCAGGCTTGTAAGCAAGTTGGAGTCATGCGGTGCAAGCCAGTGCAGTAGTAAGCCTACCACTTGTGACACCTGTGACCCAGGTTCGTAAACGAGTACGAGTCAACGGGTGCCAGTCACTGCAGTAGTAATGCTACCACCTGTGACATCAGTGACCCAGGTTCATTAGGGAGTCTGAGTCATCAGGTGCCAGTCAGCGCAGCAGTAATCCTACCACTCATGACACCGGTGACTCAGGTTCATAAGCGAATCTGAGTCATCGGGTGCCAGTCAGTATAGCAGTAATGCTACCGC
The DNA here is from genome assembly GCA_016271365.2 of Neoceratodus forsteri. Lineage (NCBI taxonomy): Eukaryota > Metazoa > Chordata > Ceratodontiformes > Ceratodontidae > Neoceratodus > Neoceratodus forsteri. Next base: position 255,042,367 of record CM028133.1, read on the forward strand.
TCGTGACACCTGTGACCCAGGTTCATAAGTGAATCTGAGTCATCGGGTGCCTGTCATCACCGCAGTAGTGCTACCGCTCGTGACACCAGTGACCCAGGTTCAGAAGTGAGTCTGAGTCATCAGATGCTGGTCAGCACAGCAGTAATGTTTCCTCTTGTGATACCATTGACCCATGTTCATAACTGAATCTGAGTCATCGGATGCCAGTCAGCACAGCAGTAGTACTACCGCTAATGTCACTGGTGACTCAGGTTCGTAAACGAGTCTGAGTCATTTGGTGCTGGTCAGCACAGCAGTAGTGCCACCGCTCATCACACCATGAGTATGAGTCATCAGGTGCCAGTCAGTTCGGCAGTAGTGCTACCAGTCGTGACACCAGTGACCCAGGTTCGTAAGAGAGTCTGATTCTTCGGGTGCCAGTCAGCTCAATAGTAATGCTACCGTTTGTGACTCCGGTGACCCAAGTTAGTAAGTTAATCTGAGTCATCATGTGCCAGTCAGTGCAGCAGTAGTGCTACTACTCATGACACCGGTGACCCAGGTTCTTATGTGAGTCTGAGTCATTGGATGCTGATCGGTGTAGCAGTAGTGCTACCACTCGTTATACTGGTGACCCAGATTTATAAGCGAGTCTGAGTGATCGGGTGCCAGTCAGTGCACTAGTAATACTACTGTTCGTGACATCGGTGACCCAGGCTCGTAAGTGAGTCTAAGTCATCAGGTGCCGGTCAGCGTAGCAGTAATGCTACCATTCATAAGTGAGTCTGAGTCACCGGGTGCTGGTCAGCGCACTAGTAATGCTACTGCTCGTGACACTGCTGACCCAGGTTCATAAGTGACTCTGAGTCATAAGGTGTTGGTCAGCGCAGCAGTAATGCTAGTCCTTGTGACACTGGTGACCCAGGTTCGTAATCGAGTATGAGTCATCGGGTGCTGGTCAGTGCAGCAGTAATGCCTCTGCTTGTGACACCGGTCCCAGGTTTGAAAGCGAGTCTTGAGTTATCGAGTGCCGCTCAGCGCACCTGTAGTGTTACCACTCGCGACACCAGTGGCCCAGGTTCGTAAGCAAGTCACAGTCAATGGGTGTCAGTCAGTGCAGTAGTAATCCTACCAACAGTGACACTGGTGACCCAGGTTCATTAGCGAGTATGAGTCATCGGGTGCCAGTCAGCGCAGCAGCAATGCAACCACTCGTGACACCGGTGACTCCGGTTCATAAGTAAGTCTGAGTCATCGGCTTCCGATCAGCGCAGCAGTAGTACTACCGCTCATGATACCGATGATCCGGGTTTGTAAGTGAGTCCGAGTCATTGGTTGCCGGTCAGTGCAGTAGTAATGCTACCACTCGTGACACCGGTGACCCAGGTTCGTAAGTGAGTCTGAGTTATCGGGTGCTGGTCAGTGCAGCAGTACTGCTACTGCTTGTGACACTGGTAACCAAGGTTCACAATCGAGTTTGAGTCAACGGGTGCCGGTCAATGCAGCAGTAATGCTACCGTGCATGACGCCAATGACCCAGGTTCCTAAGCAAGTCTAAGTCATCGGGTTTCAGTCTGTGCAGCAGTAGTGCTACCGCTCATGACAACAGTGATCAAGGTTCGTAAGTGAGTCTGAGTCATCGGGTGGTGGTCAGTGCAGTAGTAATGCTACCACTCGTGACACCTGTGACCCAGGTTTCTAAGCGAGTCTGAGTCAAGTGCTGGTCAGTGCAGTACTAGGACTACCGCTGCTGACACCAGTGACCAAGGTTCATAAATGAGTCATCGGGTTATGGTCAGCGCAGCAGTAGTGCTACCGCTTGTGACACCAGTGACCCAGGTTCGCAAGAGAGTCTGAGTCATCGGATGCCGGTCAGTGCAGCAGTAGTGCTACGGCTCATGACACTGGTGACTCAGGTTCGCAAGAGAGTCTGAGTCATTGGATTATGGTCAGCGCAGCAGTAGTGCTACCACTCATGACAACAGTGACTCAGATTCGTGAGCGAGTCTGAGTCATCGGATACCGGTCAGCACAGCAGTAAAGCTATCGCTCATGACACTGGTGATCCAGGTTCCAAAGCAAGTTTGAGTCATCAGGTGCCAGTCAGCAGAGCAGTAATGCTACCACTCATGACACCGGTGACCCAGGTTCGTAAGCGAGTCTGGGTCATCGGGTGCCAGTCAGCACTGCAGTAGTGCTACCGCTCGTGACACCGGTGACCCAGGCTCATAAGCGAGTCTTAGTAATCGGGTGCTAGTCAGTGCAGCAGTAATGGTACCGATCGTGACACCAGTAACCCAGGTTCGTGAGTGAACCTGAGTCATCGGGTGCCGGTCAGCACAGCAGTAGTGCTACCACTCATGAAACCAGTGACCCAGGTTTGGATGCAAGTCTGCATCATCAGGTGCCTGTCAGCGCAGCAGTAATGCTACTGCTCGTGACACCAGTGACCCATGTTCGTAAGCAAGTTGGAGTCATCTGCTGCAAGCCAGCACAGTAGTAAGCCTACCACTTGTAACACCCGCGACCCAGGTTTGTAAGTGAGTCTGAGTCAATGGGTGCCAGTCACTGCAGTAGTAATGCTACCACCTGTGACATCAGTGACCCAGGTTCATTAGGGAGTCTGAGTCATCAGGTGCCAGTCAGCACAGCAGTCAGCATAGCAGTAATGCTACCGCTCGTGACACTGGTGACCCAGGTTCCTAAGTGAATCTGAGTCATTGGGTGCCTGTCATCGTCACAGTAGTGCTACCGCTCGTGACACTGGTGACCCAGGTTCAGAAGTGAGTCTGAGTCATCAGATGCTGGTCAGCGCAGCAGTAATGCTTCTGCTTGTGACACCAGTGACCCAGGTTCATAAGTGAGTCTGAGTCATTGGGTGCCAGTCAGTGCAGCAGTAGTACTACCGCTCGTGTCACCGGTGACTCAGGTTCGTAAATGAGTCTGAGTCATTGGGTGCTGGTCAGCACACCAGTAGTGCCACCACTCATTACACCAGTGACCCAGGTTCGTAAGGGAGTCTGATTCTTCGGGTGCCAGTCTGCTCAATAGTAATGCTACCGCTTGTGACTCTGGTGACCCATGTTAGTAAGGGAATGGTTCGTGACACCGATGACCCAGGCTCGTAATCAAGTCTAAGTCATCAGGTGCCGGTCAGCGCAGCAGTAATGCTACAGCTCGTGACACTGGTGACCCAGGTTCGTAAGCGGGTCTGAGTCATTCGGTGCCAGGCAGCGCAGCAGTAGTGCTACCATTCATGACACCGGTGATCCAGGTTCATAACTGAGTCTGAGACATTGGGTGCCGGTTAGCGCAGCAGTAGTGCTGCTGCTCATGACACCAGTGACCCACATTCGGAAGCGAGTCTGAGTTGTCGTGTGCCAGTTAGCACAGCTGTAATACTATTACTCGTGACACCGGTGACCTAGGTTCGTAAGCAGGTCTGATACATCGGGTGCTATTCAGCACAGTAGTAATGCTACCTCTTGTGACACTGGTGATCCAGGTTCGTAAGCAATTCTAAGTCATTGGGTGCCGGTCAGTGCAGCAATAATTCTTCCGCTCCTGACACCGGTGACCTAGGTTCGTAAGCGACTCTGAGTCATTGGGTGCTGGTCAGCACTGCAATAGTGCTACAGCTCGTGGCACTGGTGACCCAGGCTCATAAGCGAGCCTTAGTCATTGGGTGCTGGTTAGTGCTGCAGTAATGGTACCACTCATGCCACCGTTGACCCAGGTTTGTAAGTCAGTCTGAGTCATTGGGTGCCAGTCAGCACAGCAGCAGTGCTACCACTCGTGAAACCAGTGACCCAGGTTTTTTTTTTTTTTTGGGAAAATCAGCTTTACTAAAGCATTCATATAGTAACTTACATAGTGTCAGGCACCACTTCCTTTACAACATTAAAAATGTATAGAACAGGGTATCAACAGATGTTCCACCTAGTGCAGATATATTCATAGTTCACTCCTCGCAATACAGGAGTGATGCCAGCAAAAAAAAAGACTGTATGATAAATAAGGGTTGTGACCCCCTCCATCTTTAAAATTAAGGTTAACAAATGCTAAACATTAGGCTGACATCGGGCCTTACCAACCCAGCCCCCGGTTGAGCTGCACCAAAACCCCGGCCATCCCCTGACCCCCATCCCAATGATAAACAAAAGAGGAATATTAACAAGGGTGGGCTGGGCAGGCCCCACAACTTGGGCTTCCTTCCCCAGCCCTAATCACACCCACCTACCCAAAGTTCTGAGACCAAAGTTCCCCACTTTGCCACCTTATAATATGCTTGTCAGAGCTTAAATGCAACTTAGGCGTAAAAGACTCCATTAAAACCACCTCTCTCATCCTCCTAACCCACTCCACCATAGTGGGGGCTTTTTCTGAGAGCCAGTTATTTGTGATACATTTTAATGCCACTGAAATCATAATTAAAATTACTCTTCTGGCTTCCCCCTTAAGGTGTGATGTTGTAGGTATGCCCAGTACCCATTCCTCCCCATGAAGGGGGCTATCTACCCCAGTTATGATTTGTACTGTTTGTTTGATAGATATCCAAAACTGGGTCAGGAATGGGCACTCCCAAAAAATATGCCAGTGAGTACGTCTCTGTCTACATTTCCTCCAACAGAGGTCCGAAGCACCTTCTACGAAATGCCTAGTTACCACAGGGACTCTAAAGAACCGGGTTAGTATCTTCCAGAAAAATTCATGCCAATTTGGGGATGAGGACACCTTCCACCCCCACTTCAATTTATGGTACCAATTCAGCGCAGGGATCGAGAGATTCGCCTCTGTTTCCCAAGCAGTACGATATGCCTCCAGTGGATCATGAATCTGCTGGGACAGGAGCCTGAACAAGGGTGAGATAAAGCTCCCCATACCTGAAATTGTCACTGCCCCATACAGGAAATTCTCCCAATCTGAGTAAGGGTGCAGTAGACGTTGACGGTGGTCTCCTGAATTTATGAAATATCTAATATGTAAATAGCGAAAAAATTCTGTATTAGACAAATTAAACTTTTCCTTCACCCTCTGAAATGAAATACAACTCCGGCCCTCTAAAAACTGTGTGAATCTGGTAATCCCTTTGGATGCCCATACAGTGTATCCCGAGTTTAATAAAGGAGGCATGAAAGTAAGGTCAAACCTTATAAGAGAAAGGGGACCTAATCCCTTTACTGAGCCCAAGAGCCTACGAATCCTCTGAAGGATATGTAAGCCATGTCATACCATCTGTTCTGTATTAAGCATTGAAGCTCTCTTGGGTAATCTGTCAGAACTACCAAGAACAGCGGTCTGTTCCTGACCGCTGCATCCTCCAAATAGTACCATTGAGAAGTAGTTCTCTGCTTAGCCCGAGTCATTAAACCGGCCCCTGTGCCACTAAATAGTAGAAGGACAAATTTGGCAAAGAGAAACCCCCCCCCAGCTTCCTTTGGGGATTGGAAGATCTTCCTTGAGTCTCTAGGTTTTTTATGATTCCAAATAAAAAGGGAAATATCCCTTTCCGTCTTGGACCAGAACACCCTCGGAATTTGGATGGGGAGGCACCGAAAAAGAAAGAGAATGCAGGGCAGGATATTCATTTTTATTACCTCTATACGACCCACCAACGATAGTGGCAGGAGGCGCCATCATGCCAAATCCTGGGCAATTGAGTTCGACAACCACTCATAATTAACTGAGAAGAGTCGGGTCATATCCACCGACACCTGGACACCCAGATATCTAGTCCGATTATGTGGGGCCCATTTGAATGGAAAGTTGCATAGGAAGGATCTTGGTGGAGAGCCACTCACCTTTAGAGTTTCTGATTTGGAAAAATTAATTTTGTACCCAGAGATCGTACTAAACTCCCGTAACAGGGCCATTAGAGGGGGAAGGGAGGTCTCTGGAGAGGATAAAAAAAATATTGAATCATCTGCGTACGAAGACAATTTTTGTTCAATTCTCCCCACCATGATGCCTTTAATCTCCAAATTCTGGCGCACTCTAGCCGCCAGTGGTTCCAGACCAACTGCGAACAGTAGCGGCGAGAGGGGGCATCCCTGTCTGGATCCTCTGGAGACAGCAAATGCTGCAGAGCTAATCTCATTTACCCTGACTTGGGCTTTAGGATGTGAATATAATTGCGAGACAATATGTAAAAATGTAGGGTCGAAATTTAACTTTTCCATGGACATTGTTAAAAACAGCCAATTTACCCTATCAGAAGCTTTTTCTGTGTCCATGGAAATGGCTAGTTGAAATTCTAGATTAGCCACCTGGGAAGAGATAATGTTCAAGAGTCTCCGGATATTATCCGTTAGATATCTTTGGGAAATAAAACCCGTTTGGTCTTCATGTATAACAAGGGAGATTTCCTTCTGCAAACGGCAGACCAGAAGGCCCATAAAGAGTTTGAAATCAACATTAAGTAGGGAGATGGGTCTGTACAACTTGCATTTTAGAGGATCCTTTCCTTCCTTAAGCAATACTGATATCAGTGCCGTATCCCATGACCCTGGAGGAACCCCCCCGTCTGCCACCTCTCAAAAATACTCCAAAAGCAGGGGGAGCAGTAGCTCCTCGGACTCTTTGTAAAATTCTGGGGAATAACCGTCCAGACCAGGGGATTTGCCATTCTTCAATGATTTAATTTGTTCACTAACCTCTGCAGAGGTAACGTTGCCTCCAGGTTTGCCCTAGAGAGGGCAAGTAGTGATTGCAAATTTGTTTGATCAAGATAGTCCCCCATAAGGCCCTCAACACCCAGAACAGAGTCCTGGGTATACAGCTCTCGACAGTAATCTGCAAAATCTAAGACAATCTGTTCAGGCCCATGGAGAACTCTATTATTGTCCTGAGGGTTCTCAATTCCAAGAATAACTCTACTGGCTAACTGAGTACGCAGGTTTGTAGCCAGCAATTTTCCAGCTCGATTACCTCCTTCATAGTACTGCTGCCTAACTCTCCTGTATGCCCCTTCTAGTTTGAGTGTTAGAATTTTATCAAGCTGCTGCGTACGAGACTCCAACTGTTTTTTAGTTTCCAGGTGTAGGGAAATGTTGTGCTGAAATTCCAACTCTGCTATGTCACTCCGAAGTTGTTCCAGTTCCTGTGAAAATTTCTTCCTCTCCCATGATGCAAAGCGTATGATACTGCCTCTTAGAACTGCCTTAAGGTCATCCCCTTGGACCGCATGAGTGGTTTATCCAACTGGGTTGTTCTCTAGATACTCCCCAGTGGCATTCGTAATATATGTTTTGAATTCTGTATTGTTAAGCAGGCCTGGATTAAACCTCCAGCGCGAGTTACGCAGAGTCGGAATCAAAGTTAAACCCAGCCTCGTAGGTGCATGGTCAGACAGAGTTCATGGAAAAATCTGGTATTTCTCTATTAGATAAGCCCATTCACCTGGGACGTATATCATATCTATACGTGAATAACAGTCATGTCTGTCCGAGTAATACCAGAAGTCTTTCTGCTGACCATTCACCCAGCGTCAGGCATTCACCAAGCCCTAGATCTGAGTTACCCTATTAAGAGTTTTACTCACCTGCCCCAGCTTCATCCTTCTGGCCCTCCCCCCCCTCGTCTATCCAGGTTGGGTGAGACCACTGTATTAAAATCTTCCCCCAGAATCAAAAGGTCCCCATCCACCTGTACCAACCTTGAAAGGGTAGTTTTAAAGAAAGCAGCCGCCTCCCGATCCTCATTAGGTGCATAGGGAGCATGTGAGGAGGAGGACCCTGTAAAGGCATCTATCCTAAATAGATACTTTTGCTCAGTATTTACTGAAGAGAAGGTAGGGCAGGGCCCACAGCTCCAGCATCATGGACACGGGGGAGGTGAGCACTACTCCTTCACAAAAAAGGGTCCTACAAGAGCTTGCTAAGCTCCAGGGTGGATAAGGCAATGGGACCTGATGGCATACATCCCAGGGTACTAAGGAGCTAAAGGAGGAACTAGCAGAGCCATTAGCAGAATTGTTTAGTGAGTCTCTGAGCACAGGAGAGGTCCCAGAAGACTGGAGAAGGGTCTCATGTGATCCCGCCCACAAGAGTGGTAGCAGGGAGGAGGCGGGAACTACAGACTGGTCAGTCTTACCTCAGTAGTGGGCAAGATTATGGAGGCACTCCTTAAGAAAGGATAGTGCAACACCTGGAATCCATAGGGGCACAGGATCCAAGACAGCATGGGTTTACAAAGGAAGGTCCTGTCAAACTAATCTCATAGATTTCTTTGACTGGGTAACCAGAGTGGTGGACCAAGGGGGAGCAGTTGATGTCGCCTACCTTGACTTCAGCAAAGCTTTTGACACTGTTCCACATAGAAGATTGATAAATAAGCTGGCTAGGCTCGAGGTGGGTCAGAAGTTGGTCAACTGGGTGGCAAACTGGTTGACGGGCAGAAAACAGAGAGTGATAGTAAATGGTATACAGTCAGAAGAGATGCAAGTCACAAGTGGGGTACCTCAGGGATCAGTCCTGGGGCCAGTCCTCTTCAACATCTTCATTAGTGACTTTGCAGATGGACTAGAGGGTAAGGCTTGTCTGTTTGCAGATGACACCAAGATCTGCAACAGAGTAGATGATCCAGATGGGGTGGGCAGAATGAGAAGAGATCTGGATAAACTAGCAGAATGGTCAGAAGAGTGGCAACTGGGATTTAATGCAAAGAAGTGCAAAATCATGCACATAGGGAAGAGAAACCCTAAAGCCACCTATAGGCTGGGAGGGGAGTTGCTAGCAGTCACAAAGGAAGAAAGAGACTTGGGCATCATCATCACTGATGACCTAAAATCATCCAAGCAGACCTCTAAAGCAGTAGGTAAGGCTAGGGGGGTGTTAGGGTGTATTAGTAGGGGTATCACAAGTCGTAAGAGGGAGGTAATAATCCCTCTGTACAAGACACTGGTTAGGCCCCATCTGGAGTACTGCGTGCAGTATTGGAGGCCACACCTTCACAAGGACATTAACCAAATTGAGGCAGTCCAGAGAAGGGCAACCAAAATGGTGCAGGGACTGCATCAGAAGACATATGAGGACAGATTAACGGAGCTCAATATGTATACCCTTGAGCAAAGGAGGAGAGAGGTGATATGATCGAGGCATTCAAACACCTTAAGGGCATAAACAAGGTGAAAGAGTCTAACATGTTTAAATATAAGAAAAAAGCAGGACAAGAGGACACAGCATGAGATTAGAGGAGGCCGATTAAGGGGAATGTGGAAATTCTTTTCACAGAAAGGGTGGTGGATGCATGGAATAGCTTACCACAAGAAAGGGTGGCTATGAATACAGTGCAGGGCTTCAAACAGGCATGGGATAGGCATAAGGGAGCAATACAAATGACTATGAATAGATAGGCCACTGACAGAGCAAAGGCCGATGGCACATTTATAAGGTAGAAAAAGAAATGGGCAGACTGGATGGGCCTTGCGGTCCTTATCTGCCGTCAACTTCTATGTTTCTATGTTTCTATGTAGATGTTAATGAAACAACATTTCACTTCTCCCAGAGTTGCAGATACCTTTACAAATCTGCCCCCCCCCCCGGGTCTGTCTGTACCCCCTCGTACCACCAAGGGGCAAGTTTTGTGTACTAAAATTGCAACCCCCCCTTCTCTGCGGATGCTCAAAGTATGGCATATACGGTACCCACCCATCTCCTCACCAACTTTTCATGTTCGGCTGCAGTGAGATGGGTTTCCTGCAGGAATGCAATCTGAGTATCCAGTCTTGCTAGGTCTTGTAATATCTTAGACCTCTTAGCTGGATGGTTCATGCCCCGCACATTATAGGTTACTACATTAAGTCCACTCATAATAAAAGGGCCCAGACAGAATCCGCAGGACAGTGAGGATCGGGATAGGCAGCGGCCAGCCCAGGAGGAAAGATGCAGCTCTAAACATATGAACCAACAAAAAAGTAGAAATAACTGAGTCAGCCCCAATAGAAAAAGGGAAGAGGCAGAGTATGAATAAATTCCCAACCGGGGAAAACAAACTGTAATCCTGTCCCCTCAAACGTCGCTTTCAAGGTGCCAGAGATGTACCATCACTAGTCAAGGTCTCCGTGGTGATGGAATATGTTGGATAAAATCCAACACCTGGCTGCCCTGCCCACAAACTTTGGGGCCACAGTGGGGTCATCTAACCCAATACAGACCATCCCTTTCCTGCCTCCCCCCCCAATTTGCATAAGATGAAAAATGATCTCCCCACATAAATCGTGAGAGTGTGTGGGAATCTCCCCCACCTCACTCCATCCTTAAATTCAATGCACCCCGTTATATGCAACATTTCAAAGCTCAATACCCCCCATTACTGTACTCCCAATAGAGCAACCATACTGTCGTTAGACAGGTCCTCCATGCCTCCACTCCAAATAAACCATGAGGAAAGAGGAGGAAAGAACATGAAGGGGTCAGGGACAGCAACAGTCCCAATCAAACCCAAGACAGTCCCTCGGTCCAGGCAAAGAGTTTGCAAGTAGTCTCCAGTTCACTCAGATCGCGGTGTGATGACCAGGGTATTCTTCTCCTGATACCCTTCTGGACTTCGCTCGATCCTGTAATTTATGCCAGTAGCTCAAACTCTCTTGAGTAGCCGCATTCATCTTATTCCCTGGTCTGCCCATTACTGACCACTGCCGCTTCTCAATCTCCCTCATAAGGCCAGGCTTAATCAGAGAATCCAGCTGGATTACCAAAGAAGACAGAAACTTCTTGGCCCCCAAGGGTGATTCAAAAATACTTGTGCCCGAGTCCGAGGTAACCCTCAGGGATGCCGTGAAGTCGACCCTCGCCTTCAGGCCCTTACCACGAAGGGTCTTGACTACTGGAAACCATGCCTTACATCGTTGCATCATAGCAGGAGCATAATCCGGTTCAAAATAAAACTTTGTATCACCGAACAAGATCTTGTTTCTTTCCCACACCTTTCTTAGAATCCTCTCCCAGGTTCTAAAATCTAGAAAAGCAACATTCACAGATCAAGGTCTCGCTTTCAGGTCTTTCGGAGGAGCAGAGAGTGCCCTGTGAGCCCGGATTATGTTAAGGGGATTGTCTTTCTTCAAATCCAGCAGTTCTTTGATAAGGCCCTCTATATACTCTGGTACATTACTTGATTCTGATCTTTCTGGAAGGCCATGGATTCTCAAGTTCACCCTGCGGGAGCGATTTTCAAGATCCTCTATTTTTTGCAGCAGTAGCTAGGAGCAATTATGAAGCTGCAAGATGGCTCCATTATGCAGGTCTGTAGTTTCATCATATTTAGACAGATGATCTTCTATGGACTGATTTTTTTTTTTTTTTAATTCATTCTTTTTTCCGGGCAGGACCCCATCCTAACTCGGCCCTAGTCACGGCCCCCGGAGACCTCCACCACTGCCTATGGCTGCCGAGGATCCCTCGGTCACCCCGACTTGCCCGGGGCTGAGGCCGTGGCCCTTCACCGTGACCCACGGAGCTTATGGCTGGTCGGGATCTGCAGCGATGGTGGTGTCTCGAGGTCCTCTGGGGAGGGCTTCATGTGTACGGTTGCCCTTGCCTCAGTTTTTCCTCCTTACGGAGGCGGGGACGTGCAATGACACAAGCGTCCACCCCGCTTCCCAGAACTGTATGCGCCGGTCGCCTGAAGTTCCCCAGCCTCCGCTAGGAGCCCTCAGTGCACCAATCGCTTTCCCCACCTTCCCCCCGGAGAAGGAGAGCAGTCCTAGGGATACTCTATCCTTCTCCCCCCAGCTGGCCCTCCGACGATCCGGGTCCGTTCCTGAACCCGGGTCGCCAGTGTCGCAAGCAGAAATCCCACTGCTGTGTAATATTCTCTCTGTTCTCCTTTATGTCGGCTTTAATGGTATCCAGTGTGTTGTTCATGCGTTTTAATTCACGACAGAGATGCTGGGAGGTAATAGTATAGTCCTCCCCTTCCTCCTCCGAGTCACTCTCCCATCCCGGATCAACTTCTTTGGCTGGTTTTGCGGTCTCCTGATGCGCGATTTGGGCTCTCGAGGGAAGCTGGAGTTTCTGCTGCTTTAAACCGCCGCTTAGAGTCGGTCGTGGTCTATGTCTAGTCTCCATTCCATTTCAGAGCTTTGTATTGAGGTGAAAAGTAAGTTCCCGAGTGAGAAACTTGATTTAAAATGGAATTATATGGAAGGGTTAGCGGAGCCTGTTATCAGAGCGTCTGCATGGGTTGATGACATCACCGGAAGTCCCAGTGACCCAGGTTTGAAAGCAAGTCTGCGTCATCAGGTGCCAGTCAGTGTAGCAGTAATGCTACCGCTCGTGACACCTGTGACCCAGGTTTGTAAGTGAGTCTGACTCAGCGGGTGCTAGTCTCTGCAGTAGTAATGCTACCACCCGTGACACCAGTGACCCAGGTTCATTAGTGAGTCTGAGTCATCAGGTGCCAGACAGCTCAGCAGTAATGCTACCACTCATGACACCTGTGACTCAGGTTCGTATACGAGTCTGAGTCATTGGGTGCCAATCAGCGTGAAAGTATTGCTACTGCTCGTGACTCAGTGACTCATGTTAAGTAATGATCTGGGTCATCGGATGCCTTATCATTGCCGCAGTAGTGCTACTGCTCGAACACCGGTGACCCAGGTTCAGAAGTGAGTCTGAGCCATCAGACGCTGGTCAGCGCAACAGTAATGCTTCCGCTCATGACACTAGTGACCCAGGTTCGTAAATGATTCTGAGTTATCGGGAGCTGATCAGCACAGCAGCGATGCTACTGCTCCTGACACCGGTGACCCAGGTTCATAAACGTGTCTGAGTCATCAGGTGCCAGTCAGCGCAGCAGTAGTGCTACCATTTAAGACACTGGCGACCCAGGTTCATAAGTAAGTCTGAGTCATTGGGTGCCAGTCAGCACAGCAGCAGTGCTACCGCTCGTGACACAAGTGACCCAGGTTCATAACCAAGTCTGAGTCATCGAGTGCCAGTCAACGTAGCTATAATGCTATTACTCGTAACACTGGTGACCCAGGTTCGTAAGCACGTCTGGTACATTGGGTGCTATTCAGCACAGTAGTAATGCTACCGCTCGTGACATTGGTGGCTCAGGTTCGTAAGCAAGTCTGGTCATCGGGTCAGTGCAGCAGTAATTCTTCCACTCCTGACACCGGTGACCTAGGTTTGTAAGTGAGTCTGAGTCATCGGGTGCCAGTCAGCGCTGCAGTAGTGCTACCGCTTGTGACACAGGTGACCCGGGCTCATAAGCAAGCCTTAGTCATCGGGTGCTGGTTAGTGCAGCAGTAATGGTACCGCTTATGACACCGGTGACCCAGGTTTGTAAATCAGTCTGAGTCATTGGATGCCTGTCAGCGTAGCAGTAGTGCTACCACTCGTGACACTGGTGACCCAGGTTCATAAGTGAGTCTGAGTCATCTGGTGCCAGTCATCACAGCAGCAGTGCTACCGCTTGTGAAACCAGTGCCAGGTTTGAAAGCAAGTCTGCATCATCAGGTGCCAGCCAGTGCAGCAGTAATGCTACCACTAGTAACACTGGTGACCCAGGTTTGTAAGCAAGTTGGAGTCATCGGGTGCAAGCCAGCACAGTAGTAATCCTACCACTCGTGGCACCTGTGACCCAGGTTTGTAAGCGAGTCTGACTCAACAGGTGCTAGTCACTGCAGTAGTAATGCTACCCCCATGCCACCAGTGACCCAGGTTCAGAAGTGAGTCTGAGTCATCAGATGCTGGTCAACGCCGCAGTAACGCTTCCGCTCATGACACTGGTGACCCAGGTTCGTAAGTGACTCTGCGTCATCAGGAGCTGATCAGCGCAGCAGCAATGCTACTGCTCGTGACACTGGTGACCCAGGTTCATAAGTGAGTCTGAGTCATCGGGTGCTGGACAGCACAGCAGTAGTGCTACCGTTTGTGACACCAGTGACCCAGGTATATAAGTGAGTCTGAGTCATCGGGTGCTGGTCAGCACATCAGTGATGCTACTGCTCGTGACACCGGTGACCCAGGTTCGTAAGTGAGTCTGAGTCATTGGGTGCCAATTAGCGTAGCAGTATTGCTACTGCTCGTGACTCCAGTGACTCATGTTCGTAATCGAGTCTGAGTCATCGGATGCCTATCATTGCCGCAGTAGTGCTACTGCTCGTGACACCGGTGACCCAGGTTCAGAAGTGAGTCTGAGTCATCAGATGCTGGTGAGCACAGCAGTAATGCTTCCGCTCATGACACCGGTGACCCAGGTTCGTAAATGACTCTGAGTCATTGGGAGCCAATCAGCACAGCAACGATGCTACTGCTCCTGACACCGGTGACCCAGGTTCATAAACATGTCTGAGTCATCGGGTGCCAGTCAGCGCAGCAGCACTGCTACTGCTCATGACACCGGTGACCCAGGTTCATAACTAGGTCTGAGTCATTGGATGCCGTTAGAGCAGCAGTAGTGCTGCCGCTCATGACACAGTTGACCCACGTTCGGAAGCAAGTCTGAGTCATCGAGTGCCAGTCAACATAGCTGTAATGTTGTTACTCGTAACACTGGTGACCCAGGTTCATAAGCAGGTCTGGTACATCGGGTGCTATTCAGCACAGTAGTTATGCTACCGCTCGTGACACTGGTGGCTAGGGTTCATAAGCAAGTCTGGTCATCGGGTGCCAGTCAGTGCAGCAGTAATTCTTCTGCTCCTGACACCGGTGACCTAGGTTTGTAAGCGAGTCTGAGTCATCGGGTGCCAGTCAGCGCTGCAGTAGTACTACCGCTTGTGACACAGGTGACCCAGGCTTATACGCAAGCCTTAGTCATCGGGTGCTGGTTACTGCAGCAGTAATGGTACCGCTCATGACACCGGTGACCCAGGTTTGTAAATCAGTCTGAGTCATTGGATGCCTGTCAGCGTAGCAGTAGTGCTACCACTTGTGACACTGGTGACCCAGGTTCATAAGTGAGTCTGAGTCATCGGGTGCCAGTCATCACAGCAGCCGTGCTACCGCTCATGAAACCAGTGCCAGGTTTGAAAGCAAGTCTGCATCATCAGGTGCCAGTCAGTGCAGCAGTAATGTTACTACTCGTAACAATGGTGACCCAGGTTTGTAAGCAAGTTGGAGTCATCGGGTGCAAGCCAGCACAGTAGTAATCCTACCACTCGTGACACCTGTGACCCAGGTTCGTAAGCGAGTCTGACTCAACAGGTGCTAGTCACTGCAGTAGTAATGCTACCACCCATGCCACCAGTGACCCAGGTTCAGAAGTGAGTCTGAGTCATCAGATGCTGGTCAGCGCAGCAGTAAAGCTTCCGCTCATGACACTGGTGACCCAGGTTCATAAGTGGCTCTGAGTCATCAGGAGCTGACCAGCGCAGCAGCAATGCTACTGCTCGCGACACTGGTGACCCAGGTTCATAAGTGAGTCTGAGTCATCGGGTGCCGGTCAGCGCAGCAGTAGTGCTACCGTTTGTGACATTGGTGACCAAGGTTCGGAAGTAAGTCTAAATCATCGGGTGCTGGTCAGCGCAGCAGTAGTGCTACCGCTCATGACACCGGTGACCCAGGTTCATAAGTGAGCCTGGGTCATCGGGTGCTGATCAGCGCATCAGTGATGCTACCGCTCGTGACACCGGTGACCCAGATTCATAAGCTAGTCTGTGTCATCAGGTGCCAGTGAGCACAGCATTAATGGTACTGCTCATAACATCGGTGACCCAGGTTCGTAAGCAAGTCTGAGTCATCGGGTACCAGTTAGTGCAGTAGTAATGCTACCGCTCGGTTTCCCAGGTTCATAGGTGAGTCTGAGACATTGGGTGCCGGTCAGTGCTGCAATAGTACTACCGCTCACGTCACCAGTGACTCAGGTTCATAAGCTATTCTGAGTCACTGGGTGTTGGCCAGCGCAGCAGTAGCGCTACCGCTCGTCGCATCATGAGTTTGAAACATTGGGTGCCAGTCAGCGCAGCAGAAATGCTACCACTTGTGACACCAGTGACCCAGGTTCATAAGCGAGTCTGAGTCATTGGGTGCCAATCAGTTCAGCAGTAGTGCTACTGCTCATGACACCAGTGACCCAGGTTGATAAGCGAGTCTGACTCATTGGGTGCCAGTCAGCGCAGCCATAGTGCTACCGCTCGTGACACCGGTGACCCAAGTTAGTATGTGAATCTGAGTCATCGGGTGCTGGTTAACGCAGCAGTAGTGCTGCCACTCATGACATCGGTGACCCAGGTTCAGAAGCGAGTCTGAGTAATCGAGTGTCAGCACAGCTGTAATACTACTACTCATGACACCGGTGACCCAGGTTCGTAAGCAGGTCTGATACATCGGGTGCTATTCAGCATAGTAGTAAAGCTACTGCTCGTGACACCGGTGACCCAAGTTAGTAAGTGAATCTGAGTCATTGGGTGCCATTCAGCGCAGCAGTAGTACTACTACTTCTGACACCAGTGGCCCAGGTTTGTAAGTGAGTCTGAGTCATTGGGTGCTGGTCAGTGCAGCAATACTGCTACCGCTCGTGACACCGGTAACCCAGGTTCATAAGTGAGTCTGAGTGATCGGGTGCCAGTCAGCGCACTAGTAATGCTACCGC
Source organism: Neoceratodus forsteri (assembly GCA_016271365.2). NCBI lineage: Eukaryota > Metazoa > Chordata > Ceratodontiformes > Ceratodontidae > Neoceratodus > Neoceratodus forsteri. The sequence continues at coordinate 255,058,882 of CM028133.1, forward strand.
TCATGACACCAGTGACCCAGGTTCTTAAGCAAGTCTCCGTCATCAGGTGCCGGTCAGTGCAACAGTAATGCTAACACTCATAACACCGGTGACCCAGGTTTGTAAGCAAGTCTGAGTCATCGGGTGCCGGTCAGTGCAGCAGTAATGCTACCGCTTGTGACTCCGGTGACCCAGGTTTGTAAATGAGTCTGAGTCATCGGTTGCCGGTCAACACAGTAGTAATGCTACCACTCCTGACACCAGTGACCCAGGTTTGTAAGCGAGTCTGAGTTATTACGTGCCAGTCAGTGCAGCTGTAGTGTTACCACTCGTGATATCTGCGACCCAGGTTTGTAAGCGAGTCTGAGTCATTGGGTGCCAGTCAGAGCAGCAGTAGTGCTACCACTCGTGGCATCATTGACCCAGGTTCATAAGTGAGTCTGAGTCATTGGGTGCTGGTTAGCGCAACAGTAGTGCTGCCACTCATGACATCGGTGACCCAGGTTCAGAAGCGAGTCTGAGTCATCGAGCATCAGTCAGCACAGCTGTAATGCTACTACTCGTGACACTGGTGACCCAGGTTCATAAACCGGTCTGATACATCGGGTGCTATTCAGCACAGTAGTAATGCTACCACTTGCGACACTGGTGACTCAGGTTCATAAGCAAGTCTAAGGTCTGGTGCCAGTCAAGCGCCTTGATAGTACTAGCAGCTGACACCATGACCAGGTTAAGTAAGCAAATCTGAGTCATTGGGTTGTGTTCCACGCAGCAATAATGCTACCACTCATGACACCAGTTACCCAGGTGCATAAGTGAGTCTGAGTCATTGGGTGCCAGTCAGTGCAGCAGTAATGCTACCGCTCATGACACCAGTGACGCAGGTTTGTAAGCGAGTCTGAGTCATCTAGTGCTGGTCAGCACAGCAGTTGTCCTACCACTCATGACACTGGTGACCCAGGTTTGGAAGCGAGTCTGGGTCATTGGGTGCCAGCCAGGGGGAGCAGGATTGAGCATACCAGAGGTCGCTCTCCTTCTCCTATGAGGGAGGCCCATGTGCTCCGCTGTACTACCACTGCCTGGGTGACCACAGGGGGTGGTGCAGGCTGAAGCTGTGATGGGAGAGCAGGCATCTCTTGCCTGGGACGTGAGCACACTCTGTGGGCTCGCAGCTGCCCAGTCATGTGCCCATGGAGCCCCTGTAGGGGCAGAAAAAGAGGAAAAACCCTGCTCGACCACAGCAGAAAGAAAGCTATGTTCCCTTGAACATTCTGCCCACTGGCCTGCCTGCCACAAGCATTTAGGCGAAACTCCTCTTGGGCCTGGGGAACCAGGGGGCTCCAACACAGGGGGTAAATTGTGATGCAATGTAGTGTTTGGTGGGAAACTACAGGGATGGCAGATGATATGGCTTGGGGGGAGACAACTGATAGGAATTGGCAAGAGAAGTGGGAGCACAAAAAACAGAAAAACAAGCAGTTGTCAATGCCAAATGTTTGCTTGCTGGCATTGGCATTGGTAGTGTAGGAGTTAGAAAGCTGCATAATAGGAATGGCAGTGAAGTATTGAACTGAAGCCAACCCCACCCCTACCCTGCAGAGACTGACAGGCATTGGGGTGTGTCTTTGGGTCGTCAAACATAACGGCCATGGCATTTCACCACACCCTACCCTGCAGACACCGACAAGTGTCACGGTGTGCCTTGGGGTCTTTGGCCCTTATGCTCACCCCATTCCATCAGGAAATACGGGGAGATGGGTGCTGTATAGGAGACTGGGGTGAACTTTGGGGCCGAAGAGTTCAAGCCACACCTCGATGCCTCTCACTGGCTGCAGGGTGTGGAATGGTATGACCATTACAGGCGAGAATCCCAAGTCACACCCCTGATGCCTGTCAATCTCTACAGGGTGGGGCGTTATGGTCGTAAATCCTAACGCCTCAGGCGTTCATTGGCATTTTCAGTCCAAATTTTCAACATGTTTTTTTCGTGACCCCCACCTTATGAACAGTGGCAATATCCGTTTGTTAGCCAAAAACTGATTTTGCACAGCGACTACGCCATTTGGCACCACATGATGCGAAAACACAGTTCGAACAGGATGTGAAAAATGACAGCTGTACTGTTCATGAGGAGGTGCAAAAAATGGCAATATTGAAAATCTGCAGTGAAAATATTTAAAAAATTGGTGAAGTCACGAGCAGGCGTAGAAACTGTGCAACGCACACCCGTAAGGCAATTAGTTTGATGATTTTTTTACAGCAGATTGTCAACACATGAACAGTGTCACTGTGGTTTTCTTAATCTGTCCTGAACAGTGATTTCCCACAGCGACCATGCTATTTCTGCGCTGCAAGTGCGAAAACACATTTTGGCCATGGTTTGAAAAATGACAGCTGTACTGTTCTTAAGGTAGTGTGGAAAAATGCCAGTGGTGAAAATCTGGACTGAAAATATTAGAAATCCATGAACCTACGAGGGTGTGTGGAAACTGCGCAATGGTCGCTCGTGACACAGTCATTTTTGGGAATTTTTTCACCAAATTTTTAACTAGCCATTTTAACACCTCTGCTCATGAACAGTGTCACTGTGCTTTTCTTAATCTGTCCCAAACATTGATTTCGCACACCGACTACGCCATTGTGCGCTACATGCGCGGAAACACATTTTGGGTGAGATGTGAAAAATGACAGCTGTACTGCTCATAAGGAGGTGTGGTAAAATGTCAATGTAAAAAATGTGGAGTGAAAATATTGAAAATTTGTGAACTTACGAGCGTGCGTAGGATCAGCGCAACGCATGCTCGTAAAACAGTCATTTTTTGGATTTTTTTCACTAAATTTTCAACATAGAGTTTTTGGGGGCCTACCTCATGAAGTGTGACACTGTCGTTTCATAAATCAGTCCCGAAAGGTGGTTCTGCGCAGTGACCGCGAAATCACCTTTCGGGGCTGATTAACAAAATGACAGTGACAGAATTCATGAGGTGGGGTCCCAAAAACCCCATGTTGAAAATTTGGTGAAAAAATTCCCAAAAATGCCTGAGATATGCATCAAAGTTGGAAAAACCCTATTTATTCCATTATACAGCTTACCGGCCTTTCCTCAGTTCGTGGTCGGCTTTGAAGACTGCAGATGTGTTCCCGGTCCACCGAAGATCATTGCGCCGAGCTCCAGAGGTAAGTATGGGGTGAGGGGGGTGTGTGGGGAGGCAGGATGCACAGAGGGTGGGCGCAGGTAAGGGAGGTCAAGACAGCGAGGACAGATTTTGTTTCTAGGTTTTTATTTTCACGAAGACAACATGGGACTTGTGCCACGCTGGGGTGGGCTCCCAGTGTGGCAGCTGGAAGGCTGTTTGGGGGGGCCAGTGGAGCCGACGGGGGATTGGGCACCCCCATCGGCCATACCAGCTGTTGCCATGCTGGGGTGTGCTCCCAGCATGGCACCTGGTAGTCTCTTGGGGGGGCAGTGGAGCCAACGGAGGATTGGGCACCCCTGTTGGCCATGTGGACTGTTGCCACACTGGGGTGGGCTGCCAGCGTGGCACCTGGAACTCTGTTGGGGGGGGAGCACAGCAGAGCCGACGGGGGATTGGGCACCCCTGTCGGCCATACAGTGTGTGCGTGGGTGTTACATAGGGTTGTGAAGGATGATCAGTTACAATAATATGTGGGTAGAACAATCAATACAACATTGTAAGATTGTGCAACAGTTGGAACACAAGGTATTGTACAATAAACAGTAGTGGAATATTGGGTAAATTACAATACATGTCCAGAATCATACAAAAGAACATATAAACATACAAAACAGTAATAAGATGATAGAACCATTTATAGTGCATGGTGTACCAGAGCAGGCTCGAGGTAGTACAAGTGCTGTTGTAGTAAAAAGGATGGGGTTAGGTTGTGCACACTGTTGACCCAGAAGGGCAAGTGGAGAAGAGAGGGGGAGAGGCAAGAACTGAATATGAGGAGAAGGGGTAGCTATTTCCTGATTTCCCCCTTCAGGATGTTTAGAACCCTGCCAGGGGGGTCATGGTAGGAAGGCAGAAACTGGGGATCGGTATTAAGGTGGGTTAAAGCAGGAACAGCTGAGAGGAAGGTAATTGTGTAGGGAAGAGGTAAGGGAGTAGTTGGAGGAGGTCTTATTTCAAGGGGGAGGGAATTCCAGATTTTAGGTAAATGATGGGCGAAACCAGTCTGACCGATGAGGGTAGAGCGGCGAGGGACCATCAAGGTGCGGCCGTCATTTGATCCAAGACAGTGGGGGGGGGAGGTGGAGTGGAGAGAGAGAGGATGAGAGATAGGAGGGGAGCCCCCTGAACCAGAATTTGGAGGTTAGTTTGGCACAGTGAGAGATGCATCTGTGAGATAGTGGAAGGAAGGTTAGAGAGCGATAGAGTTCACAGTGGTGGTAGCGGGAAGGGGAGTCGATAGCAAAGCAGCAGACGGAGTTAAAGAGAGTGTCCAACTTGGTCAGAGAAGATTTGGGAGCAGCACCACAGACCATGTCACAGTAGTCAAAGATGGAACTGCACTGAGGGAAAATAACAGTGATATTTTCATTAGGGACATGGCATATCCATATATATATATATATATATATATATATATATATATATACACAGTGTGTATATATATGTATATATATACACACACACACACACATAATGTATACAACTTTATATCAATGCATTGTACCTATATTATGCATGAGAGTGATTTTATTCCTTGTATAAATCATAAGCAATGATTTGCTCTCAACATAAGGACAGAGAGAACACACCTGCTGGGATTCAATAAAGTGATATTTTTACATTCATTTTTTTGTTATGAATCCTATTTTTTAAAACTATAATTAGAAAAATTTAAAGATTAGTAATATAGTTTTATAAGTGGTGAGATGTCTCTTTTTATTATAACAGCACCACTTCTTAGCCATCTCCAGTCGCATAATAGCAGGGCTGCCACTGTCTATCCCAGTGATCCACGTTCACCTTCCAAGCCCAAGATATCATGAGCCAAATGACTGTGGCAGACTTGGCTCCTGTCTTGGATGCATTTTGTCTAGGGGTGGGTGCAGGGAGAAAAATCATAGCTCTCTTTGGGCTGAGTTCAGTCAGCACCGCTCTTTCAACTGATGCATCACCACAACAAGACCAGCTAGGGGCATGGATTAAGGGACAAGATTATTCATCTTCCCAACAGCCCTACTGACTTGTTCCGTTCACCTCCTCATGTTGTGATCCAGAGGTGGAGAGAGACAGAGAGGCAGTCAGATAAATCAGGGATGGAAAAAATAATCCAGTAGCCCCCTGGCAAATGAATCCACCTGCTCACCACACCAATGCAGGGCCCTACTGGTGTTGCTCACTCCTTGCTAATTCCTCCTCTGGATCTTCCACATTCAGTGAGAATGCTCTGTCCTCCATTTGGGGAACCAGAGTCCCATAAGGGAAAAGTCATGGGTTATGAGTGACGGATCTGGCAAGGATGCGAAGCATAGGCTGGTAGCGGAAGATCAGCTGGATGTCTTTTACGATGGGATGAGGGCTTGGATAGGTGGATGTAGGACCTAGAGACTGAATGAGAAGTGAAAAACAAAACTGTACTGTACAAAAATGTGTCGTCTTCTGCACTTTTAGGGTACTATTTGCACCCTTGAACATATGACTAGGCTGTCTTGTAACAAAGTGAAATATTTGCATATTATCAATACATGACTACTGGTAGCATGCATTAGCCTTCAACTTGCGCAAGTACTGCTAGCATTTCTATAGCATAGTACAGTAGACTCGACCCCATTGGAAGGCCTAAGGGTAACACACTGCACTATGCAGTGGCTGAGGTGGAAGTGCTTTCCATCCCTGGGGAAAGGGCAGATGTCATCCTCAATTAACAGTCATCCCTACAGCAGGGAGAGGAGGTAGTGAAGGATACAGTACATATTGGTGCCACAAGCTGCAGAGAGCACCAGTTTGAGTAGTGACACATCTGATTGGGGGGGGAGCACACAGTTTATGCATGTGTTTTGGTGCATAAAGAGTGGTCAGAAAATCAGGGACCTTGGTCATCCCCCTCAGCTCCAGTGCATCCTTTCAAAGAACCTCGGGCAGAACACCTGGCACATCTCCATTTAATATATCCCAGCTTAATAAGTTGAGCCCACTGTGGAGGTAAGCGACACAGTGCCAGACCTAGTTGAAGTTGGGGCAGTCAGAAGGAACAGGCCAGCACAGAGGGCTGGGGTGAGCCAAACCAGGAATCAAAAACAAGAGAAAAAGAGAAAGTGAAACAGAAACAGTTTATCTCAGAAAGAGATTTAATTTATATAAACGGAATGCAGCTTGTGGATTTGTACATTAAGCAGGAGATAACATCACAAATATTGGACCAGTCAGCAATAAATAATACCACCTCTGGGCAGGAACGGGTTATAAATACGGCACTCATAAAATACATTCCTTTGTACGTTTTAATCAGGTTCGGCTAAAGCCCATTGGATGCATTCAGCAAGTGTATAATAATACACCTGTTTTGTCACAAAACTTCATAATACCCGGGAAGAACTCCTCCAAACACATTTGAAAAACAATAGTTTTCGAAAATGCACCTGGGAATTCATTGTAACAACCTTTGTCTATAGGGGAACACGAACATTCACACTTATTTCACTGTAAATATATGTAGCCTAATATGTGCATTTTTCAGCAGTATAGGGCCAACCGTCACCAACAAAATCCAGTAACAATTATCACAGTAAAAACCTGCAAGTAACATTTTTAAAATTGAATTACTCCTGGGTCAAGCAGCCAGAGGGACGACCCGAAATAACACAGTGCAACGGCATGTCAAAGTGTCTTTTATGGAGCTGAGCGTGGGTACAATAAAAGAAATCTGAGCAAACTAATTTGTGGCTCACTACATTTATTTTTTGCTGCCAAAGACTCGATGCACATAAATGGAAGTTAGTCGACTACTGTACTCGCACAAAACTAAAGCTGTAGGTCTCTGGGCTCTTGGGCGTCCTATGATACGCAGCGTTATGACAGCAGTTGTTGGCGAAACTTTTATGTATTTATATCACTGTGCTCGCCACTTACATTTCAGGTGTAGTCAAGATGGATGTGTGGGTCAGATTCTTCACAACCCACAGGATCCACGAAGCATAGACTTTTATAGGGATAGTCAGAATGTCTCTTGCGGCTGAAAGTGTATCTCCACACAAACTCAGCTTATTGCCACTGTGGTAGGTTTATTGCTCATGACGCCGGCAACATAGGTTTGGGAATGCGTGCATGTCTGTGTGTGTGTGGGGGGGGGTGCATGTGCACACACTGTTATCGCTGCTCACTGAAGCGTAGCTGTGCCTTTCAACTGCATGGCACTGCATTTTCAACTGCTGTCATAGACAGCTGCAGCATTCATTGGCGAACTGTGGCCGTGCCTGAAAACACACTGAGGGAATTGGAAGACGGGGTGCCACACCCACAGAAACTCGAATGATGGCACTATGTTTCTTGCACATGCGTGCAAGCAAACATAAAAATGGTCCTAAAGCTACTGTCACTTTTCCTGCAGGTTAAAAGTACAAGAATGAGTTACAGGTTTCAATTCACTGAGCAGAAATTCAGGTTTTCTATAGCTTTAGTGAGAGGAGTCACTTAGCTGACTACCCGCAAAGGTAAACTTTTTTTTTTAATATGAGTTTCCCTGATCATTGGTAAGTATGCATTTTAAATGAATCGTGGTATTTTCTAAGTGTGCTTGCAATCCCCAACCAAACACCCTTTGCCAAGCACACCGCCCAAAACACTGTCACATTCCTTATCAACTAGGTGCAAACAAAACTGAGCTATAATCAAAACATGTAAGACTAGCAATCAGGAAAACTCATCTAAAAAAAGTTTAACTTTTCAGGCAGTCAGATGTGAGACTCGTCTCACTGAACTTACATAACACCCAATTTTTGCACACAATGAACTAAAAGTAAACAAGGTACTGCTTAAAAAATTACAAATTAGTACAAATTATGAAAGTAGAAAGTGACAAAATGCAGGTATTTCACAGCATGACCGAACACTTTTTTTTAAATTACAAATGTGCCAATACATTTGTAATCTCTGATTCACTAGAGACAATCAGCAAGTCTGTGATTATGGAAGCACCAGCAGTATAAGTACAGAGTCTGCAGCATATCCATGAGGCCGTCTCAGGTTTACAAGAATTACTGAACAGCACTGCCATGGAAAAACAAAACAAAACTGAGCTGCAATTTTTATTAGCTGCACGGACATTATACATATGCTCTCCCATTACATAGAGAATAATGGATGGGTAGGTGGTTATAATGAGGATTGTATGCACTCCCGAGGGGTGGGATGACACATAAACCCAGAGAGCGAAGCTCGAGAGGTTTATTAAGGCATCCCACTTCAAGGGAATGTGTAAAATCGGAGTTTTATACACCTACTCATCCTTTATTTTGTAATTGCTGGGGAACTTTTTTTGCCACAGCAATTATACAAAATAAGTGTATCTATGATTGGAGCTGAGCTGCGGACTGTTGGAATTTGAACATGGTCTGTGGCAGCTGGGCTCCTGATGTAAAGCATTGCTTACACTCTTTTTTTAACATTTCCCACTGAAAATACAGCTTTGTGCCCAGTGATATTTTTTTTGTTGAAAAAAGAACTTACTGTCAGTCCTACAGAGTGTTGAGGAGCGAGACAGCAGCAAACAGCAAAGAAGTTGAAGTTCTCAGGTAGCACGCCATACTTAGTAAAAGTAATGTTTACTTTCTTGTTTTTACGTTCGCTTGCGCGCATGCACAAGGAACGTCTTGGGAGAATGGGACACTTTGGAGGTGTGCCTGTCCTGTGCAATCCCCTGCTCCGTTGAGCAGGCGTGGCAGTCCTGCACCAATCACTGCGGTGTTGTGTATGACAGCGGTGGTCTTCTCTTCAAAGAAAACCATCGCTGTGTGCTGGCAGTGCGTCATGCCCCCCCAAAATCTTTGGTGCTACGCTGGGAGCCCACCCCAGCGTGGCAAACGTCCTGCGTTCGCTTGCCGATGGGGGTGCCCAATCCCCCATCGGCTCCACCCCCCCACAAACAGCTTTTCCTGCTGCCACGCTGGGAGCCCACCCCAGTGTGGCAAATGTCCCAGCGTCGTCAATTTAGAAAAAAAAAAAACCTGTAAATTAAAAGCGGTTCCCTGTCTCCCCCGCCCTCCCACAACCCGCACCCACCCACTGCGCATACCTCCCCACACCCCCTCACCCCATACTTACCTCGAGCTCGAAGCGTAACGATCATCGCTGGACCGGGAACACGTCTGCACTCTGCAAAGCCAACCGCAAACTGAGGAAGTGCCGGTAAGCTGTATAATGGGCTAGATGGGGTTTTTTCAACTTTGTTGCATATCTTAGGCATTTTTTGGAATTTTTGCACCAAATTTTCAACATGGGGTTTTTGGGACCCCTTCTCATGAATTCTGTCACTGTCATGGCGTTATTCGGGCCCGAAGGGTGATTTCGCAGTCACTGTGCAAAATCACCTTTCGGGCCCGATTAACGAAACGACAGTGCCAGCGTTCATAAGGTGGGCTCTCAAAAAGCCTATTTTGAAAATTTGGTGAAAAAATTCCTAAAAATGACCGTTTTACGAGTGTGCATTGCGCAGTTCCTACGCAGGCTCGTAAGTTCGCGAATTTTCAATATTTTCACTCCAGATTTTCAACATTGCCATTTTACCACACCTCCTTATGAGCAGTACAGCTGTCATTTTTCACATCCTGCCCAAAATGTGTTTTCGCCCATGTAGCGCACAATGGCGCAGTCGGTGTGCGAACTCAATGTATGGGACACATTAAGAAAATCACAGTGACACTGTTCATGAGCAGAGGTCTTAAAATGGCTGTGTTGAAAATTTGGTGAAAAAATTTCTAAAAATGACTGTTTTAAGAGCGTGCGTTGCGCAGTTCCTACGCACGCTCATAAGTTCACGAATTTTCAATATTTGCATTCCAATGACTTCCAAATACCTAAACAGCACATAGAAGCAAGCAACATTCGGCATTGACAAATGCTTGTACTTCTTTGTCACTGATTTTTTTAAGTCATGTCCAAGTGCCAAATACCACTGCAAGCGAACGTTCGGCATTGACAAATGCTTGTTTTAAGCAGCATTGTTTAAAACTGTGGAAATTACTTTTTATTGAGGGCACATGCCCATATCAAGTTGTGGGTGGTGAATATTCCAGCTTGAGAAGAGGCATGATTGTCGTTATAACCGTCTGGTTATAATGACAGAATTATAACCTGGTTTCCCTATGGGAAAAAAATGTAACCAGTTATTATAATATTCTTTTCATCCTTGTCACATCATTAATTTATCCTATTTTTAAAGACTCAATCATACATTTCATAGCAGACAGACACAGAGAGATGAGAGAGAGAGACTAAAATAAATAGAATATGCTATCTGAATCAGGTTCACGTTTGTACTGCAGCAGGAAGGTCACTGTGGGTCATCACTTGGAACAGGACTGAGGCAGCAGCGCACATAGGGCCAGTAGTATATCTTATCACTGCTCTTTTGTTAACACATAACAAAAGAGAATTGAATTAGATATTTTAACATCTAGGGAAGAAGGAGTAAGTGGCACAGTTCAAAGCGCACTTCTGAATTACCAGCCGCAGAAGGTGTGAAATGCCCTAGCAAGTACTAAATAGGTGGGAAAGGGATTGTTTTTTGGTGCAAAAGAGGTATATTAAAGTGAATCATTATGCTGGAGACAATCAGATCACTGGTAGTTTCTACTGTGCGCAGATGAAAGGTGTGTCTGCAGCATAAATACTCACTTCAGTGTGTGAATGTGTAAGCAACTGAGTGGCGGCTTCAAAGGACCCGACCACCCCCGACTTCCTCAGCCTGCGGTTGACCAACAGTGGCAAGAAGGCACACATTATAAAAAAAAAAAAAGAAAAAAAAAGCAAAGGGAGAAAAACAGCAACTCTTAGGGGCCACCTCTCAGACATTATGTCCCATTCTCCAACATATTCCATCCACTGACTGTCCCGCCCACCCCCAAAGTGTGAACTCACTCACACACACAGACACACACACACACCAGAAGTAATCTGACTAGAGGCACAATAAAATTAAGTTACAGCTCGTTTAAAATCTGTCAACAGTACAAGATATAAAATGTAGAGCACATCGTCGAAATTGTGCTGAAATGATTATCTTGAGGGTAAAGCAAATTTTGAGTTTATTTACCATATACAGGACAGATGCTTACAGCTTTAAGTTGATTTCACTACCCATCTATCCAGAATATCATCATGTAAACATGTACACCACACCGCTACTCACAGAAGCTAAAGTTCAGTTTCCTTAGAAAAAAGGAACTTAGTGAGCTCTGGCTCACTACATTTTTTTTTTTTTGCTGCCAAAGACTCAATGCACATAAATGGAAGTTAGTCGACTACTGTACTCGCACAAAACGAAAGCTGTAGGTCACTGGGCACTTGGGCATCCTAAGATATGCAGCGTTGTGACAGCAGTTGTCAGCGAAACTTTTATGTATTTACATCACTGTGCCTGCCACTTACATTTCAGCTGTAGTCAAGATGGATATGTGGGTCAGATTCTTCACAACCCACAGGATCCATGAAGCATAGACATTTTTAGGGATAGTCAGAATATCTCTTGCGGCTGAAAGTATATCGCCACACAAACTCAGCTTATTGCCACTGCGGTAGGTTTACTCTCATGACACCGGCAACATAGGTTTGGGAATGCGTGCATGTCTGTGTGTGTGGGGGGGGTGCATGTGCACACACTGTTATCGCTGCTCACTGAAGCGTAGCTGTGCCTTTCAACTGCATGGCACTGCATTTTCAACTGCTGTCATAGACAGCTGCAGAATTCATTGGCGAACTGTGGCCGCGCCTGCAAACACACTGAGGGAATTGGAAGATGGGCTGCCACACCCACAGAAACTCGGATGATGGCACTATGTTTCTTGCACATGCGTGCAAGCAAACATAAAAAAGATTAAAGTGCAATTTCGTGTACTATTACTCCCATCAAAAAATATGCCTAGGAGGCTGATGATCTAAGCAAATTATACTTCTTTTGGTTATTAAAAATGTCTGCCTTTAAAAAAATGACAGATAATATTTCTATCACCAGATCAAAGTTCACAAGACGAAGCAACTCTAATCAGATTTTGTTTCTACCCCAGCAGTCAAGGCAAAACTTGATCTGTGAGGAGCTTGCCAACTGCTAGTCACAATGGTAATGTCACTTGAGTACTGCATGTGAGTGAAAGCTGCAGGTAAACAGGGTTTCCCTAAACCATTTACACACTGAGGGGTTTGAGCCCCATGCTGTTGCAACACCCTGACTGTTTCAAACCGAGCTCTGGTCCTCAGTATTGTTACAGACAAAATATGTGTGGGACCACAAAGAGGAAAAACAATACAGGAGAGACAGACAGAAAATAAATATATGGACAGTAACAGCAAAAGGCCCATCGGCCCATGCAGATTGCCCACCGTACCTAACTACTCTGCACCAGTCCTAGTGAGCATCCTCTCTTTATTTAGCTAGTTAGTTTTTGTTTACCGGGTAAGTGCACTAAACAAAAAACTTTTCCTATTTTCAGGCACGACCCAGGAGAAATACAAATAAAGGAACAGCAAATTTCAGGTGACAATACAGTACATTTCATGCACAGGTTAGCCAAGATTTAGACTCAGTTACAGCAGTGCAAGACAACTAGACATACTGGGCCTAACCAGAGAATTTATCAACATTGGAGTGGGGAGCAATACATAAGACAGTCAATAGTTAAGCGCTAAGACTTGTACGAGAGGCATAATAATCTAATGTGCTACAGATCAGCACATGAACATATGTCAGAGACCATAAGGAAGGTACAAAACATAGAAACATAGATTTGACGGCAGATAAGGACCGCCTGGCCCACCTAGTCTGCCGATTTCCCTACCTACTTAACTCCCAACCCTAAATGATCAGCAGCTTACCCTCTCTTTCCTACCACTAGGGTTGCTTTCTGTCTATTCCATGCATTCTTGAACTCACCAGTCATTTTAGCCTGTATGACCTCCGCTGGGTGGCTTTTCTATGCATCCACCACCCTTTCTGTGAAAAAATACTTCTTCACATTTCCCGAATCTCCACCCCCCCCGGCCTGATATTGTGTGACCCCTTGTTCTTGGACATCTCTTTTATGTTGGCTTGCGCGCATTCATAAGCAACATGTTGCGGTAGTACCACATTTCAGAGGTGTGTCAGTGTTGTGGCCAATGCAGGGGACTCTTTAGTGGGTGCGTCCCACAGCCGCCAATCAGTAAGCATGCTGATGATGACAGAAAACTTCAAAGAGAGCCAAAAACTTGAAAGAAATGTGCCACCGCAATCACGAACAGTTTTGTCATTGCAGCGGCACCTCCCCCCAGCTTGTTGGCTCCTGCAGCTGAGCACTCTGTCCCCAGGCCTTTCTCCTTTAGCAAGCGATCGGCTCCTGCTGCCTAGCACTCGGTGCCAAGCTTTGGTTCAGGAGTAAAGCGTTTGTTTAGTGTGCCTTTCTGGGTGAAACATTTCAATAAATATGGCAGCTCCTGCCATCTGCCACACACTCCCCAGAAAGCCAACATCAGGGTGCCCAATCCCCGTGTCGGCATGTATCCCCCTCCCCCCATTAATGTGGCACACTGGGAGCCCACCCCAGTGTGCTGAAATCATGGTTTAATGTTTCCGACACCAAGATGCCCACTCCCGGTGTCAGATGCTCCCCCCCAGCCCAAACTAGTCTGTGTTATTTGCCGACATTGGGGGTGCCCAATCCTCGTGTCAGCATGCACTCCCCACACACACACAGTGTTGTGGCACACTGGGAGCCCACCCCAATGTGCCTATATGCCGCACCCCCCCAGCCCAAACCTGTCTGTGTTATTTGCCGACATCGGGGTGCCCAATCCTCGTGTTGGCATGCACTCCCCCCACTCCCTGTTGTGGCACACTGGGAGCCCACCCCAGTGTGCCTAAATGCCTTTAATTTTTTTTCCCTGTAAAATAAAGAAAACAGACCCCCAAAGTTTATTTTTATTTTACCTGCAAACAGAAAACGGTCCATCATTGTGTCCCCATTCCCTTCCCCCATCCCAACCCTCCCTCTGAGCACCCACCTCCCCGCACCCCCCCCCACTCCATACTTACCTCCAGAGGTTGGGAGCAGTGATCTTCTCTGGACTGGGATGCATCTGCACTCTTCAAAGCCAAACTGCAAAGTGAGGAATCTGGTAAGCGATGTATAATGGGAGTCAATGGGAGGTTTCAACTTAGGTTGAGATCTCAGCCATTTTTAGGAATTTTGGCCCCAAATTTTCAACATGGGGTTCTTGGGACCCCACCTCGTGAACATGCCACTGTCATTTCTCGGTCCCAAAAAGGACATTTCACCGTCACTGCACAGAATGACTTTTTGGGACCTATTAACAAAACAACAGTACCACTGTTCATGAGCTGGGGTCCCAAAAAGCCCAAGTTGAAAATTTGGTGAAAAAATTCCAAAAACTGACCATGTTACAGGCGTGCATTGTGCAAAAACGCTCCAAACCCCTCCCTACGTAACCAATTACTTAGAGCACATTTCACCTCCAGTTGTTCCTGTTTTAGCTAAGAAAAGTTTTACAAATGTCATGCTCTTATAATTAGAGGCCCAGATATTCAAAAGGGTTGCGCCATGCGCAATAGGGTTGCGCCTGCGCAAGTCCAAAAGTGCGCCATTCTGTGATATTCAGCAGGAGGCAGTTGCGCCACCGAAAACATGCTGAGCAACAGCGCAATGCAAATGACGGCATGCACAACCGAAGGGGGTGGATCCATGCATAAAGAGCGCAATGCGATATCCAAAGACTTGCGCAATGCGCAACAACGGAACAGCCGGAAGTTGCGCACCAGCGGAAATGAGCCAAATTAAAAAGGTTCAAGGAACAGGCGCAAGAACGCCACACGGATGCCAAGTGGGGAAGAGAGAGAGAGAGAAAGACAGTCAGTGACAGGTCAGGGCAGGCAAGGGAAGCAGTGTGGGCCATAGGCTGCAGAGGCCAGCGGGGAGGTGCCCGGTGCAGTGGAAGTAGCAGTCAGGACAGTGGGGGTAACAGAGCAACATCAGCCAGAGGGGGTCACAAGCCAGGGAGATGGACAGTGGCAGCTTCCACATGGAAGCTGTAATGAGGGGGGTGAGAATGCAAGGTGCAGGGGGACGTGGCCGTGGATGGGCCCATCGGTGGTACGCCCCCAACAGGCAGTACCGTGCCCGCATCAGCTTTGAGCTGTACACAGATGTAGAGATCGTGGGCCGGTACCGCCTGAACAGGGTAATACTGAGGTGGCTCTGTGAGCTGTGCAGTGATGTGATGCAGGCACCCTCACGACGGAGTCATGCTCTGTCAGTGGAGACCAAGGTGACAGCCTGCATGTGCTTGCTCGCCACGGGCACCTTCCAGAGGCCAACAGGGGACACCACAGGCATCACACAGTCGGCCACGTCACGCATCCTCACCCAATTCCTCAGCGCACTGCTGCCACATGCTGAGGAGCACATCCATTTCCCCAGCACCGCGGCAGAGCGTACAGCAAACGTGCAGGCATTCCACAGGGTAGCACGTATGCCTGGCGTGCTAGGGGCCATAGACTGCACCCATGTGGCCATTCGCATGCCACCTGGCCCCGTTAGGGCCACATATAGGAATAGAAAGGGCTTCCCCAGTGTCAACTGCCAGGTGGTGTGTGATGCCACTGGGCGTATAATCAATGTCTGTGCCACACACCCTGGCGGAGCACATGATGCCTTCATATGGCATCAGTCCGCATTGTGCCATCGATTCGAGAGTGGGGACATCCCACAGGCCATCTAGTGGGTGAGTACATGTAGGAAATGCAAACCGGGGCAAAGGTGGAATGCCACAGGTGCCATGGTAGTGGCACACAGGGATATGGGCAATATGGACCTGAACATGAGACTGATCTCCACTATCTCCACACAGGTGACAGCGGATACCCACTCCATCCCTGGCTGCTCACACCGTACCGGCGCCCCATCACCCCATTGCAGCAACGCTATAATGAGGCACATGCCGCAACACGCAACATCATCGAGCGGGTGTTTGGGATGCTCAAGGCACGCTTCCGATGCCTAGACACCTCCGATGGTGCCCTACAGTACAGCCCCTCAAAGGCTTGTGGGATATTCCTGGCCTGTTGTATCCTGCACAACATGGCCAATGACTGTGGGCTAGCCGTACAGGTTGAAGAGGGGGACAGCGATGGGGACGCCAGTGGCGCCGGTGTTGATGGTGATGAGCAGCCCCCCCTTGGATGGCGGGACCCCAGAATGATCCGGCAGGCCTAGCTGCACCGGGACACCATCACGGAGGAGCATTTTGCACAACACAGGTAAGTCAAGGGGCCATGTGCAGACAACACTGTCCTGGCACAACCCACAGGCACACAGAGTAACACACCAGGGGTGCCTGACGGCAAGGGGGGTTGAAGGGACCAGGCACACCAACACACCATCAGGGAGGGGCAAACAGTCAAATGGAGACACACACACACACACAAACACACCAGGCACAAAGCGTACATGGGCAGGTGCACAGCAGAGCAGGAACAGACATGGCAAACACACAGATCCACAGACCACACCCACCACCTGTACTGTCCATGTACGTGTGTCAGATGCTGGGCACCCTTGCACCTTGGTGTACAGTACAATGCAGACATCATCATGCACATGCACCTGTGGACAGCAGTCGGGATGGTGTGCAGGTAGTCCGTATGTTGGCGCGATGAGCAGGGCACCCACCAGTGCACTGCCCACCATGACGCACAGTGCACACAGGGCAGCACCAGACAGGGCCCGCACTGGGAGACAGGTCAGTCATGTTGCACCATTCCACAGCCACCGCGGATGTGTGTGGGCGGCCCCGCCATGACCCAAAAGCACTGGCAGGCTGAGCAGGGGCCACATGGGGTGGCTCCGATGGACCACCAGGGGTCCCACTGAGCGATCGCGACCTTGTCCGCAGTGGGGTCTGTAGGATGCCAAACATACCTGCACCAGGGGTGCTTGGGATGCCCACAGCAGAACCCGGCATCGACAGGCTTGGCGTCACACGACGCCGGGAACGGGGAGTGGAGAGCGTACTGTGTGGGGTGCGCGGTACAGGAGCACCTGCATGTGTGCCCAATGCAGCCACGACAGCGACCAATGTCTGGGTCTGCCTGTCAATGGCGGCGGTCACATCCATCCGCATGTGGAACATCTCTGCACAGTCCAGAGCACATTCCCTGCTGTGCCGCTCCACAGCCGCACACAGTGCCTCCACAGACGTTGCAACCCGCCTTTGCTGCTGTACTGATTCCCACAGCAGGCAGGTGTGCTCTTCAAGTGGGTACTCTGCCACAACAGCATCCTGTCCCCCAGGGTGTGGAAGGTCCTGATGCTCAACACCCCTTGAGGGTGGGCGCTGTTCACCAGGACCAGGAATGGGTGTATCAAAGGGTGGCGGGCATGTGCCACCGCTGGACACTGTACCCCCAGACCTGGTGGGTGACTGATGCTGCTGCCCCTCCAACCGCTGTGCCCCAGGGACCACTCGTTCCACTGCTGTGGCCGCAACAGTGCCAGACACCTGCACAGCCACCCCGGTGCTGCCCCACCGGTGGTGACAGGCACAGCCTGGGACTGTGCCGACATGCTGGCACACATGTTGGAACCAGCTAGGCCCAGGGGCACGTGCTGGCCTGCTGTGTGTCCTTCATGGGACACACACATGTCACTGCCCATTGCAGTCCTTGCATCATCAATGGTGCAGGTACATGCTACAGCCACAGTCACAGCGTGCTGGCATGCTTGCATGCCAGACTGCTGAGACACAGGCTGTGCACCCCCCACACCCGACTCACCGACACCAGAGTTGGCAGCCCAGCGTGCATGCTGGTGCAGTGCATGCTGGCTGGCGACAGAGGTGGATGGCCCCTCCTCCATGTCTAGCAGGTCATCCTCACTGCCTGGACCCACCACCACCATCACCTGAAGACGAATAGGATCTGTAACAGAAAGAGAGAACATGTGAGTGCATGTGAACAACCTTCCCCCCCCCCCCAACACCACCACCATGTCATACCGTGCAGTGATGGGCTTCCACCTGTCTGGAATCCACCTCCTGGTATGCCCTCAATAGCACTGCACTGCATTGATGCAGCCAGTCGGTCCTCAGCCGGGGTCAGCTCCACCACCGCTGGCTGGCCCCCGCCAGTGCCAGCATGTGCCGCCCTGAGGGCTGCCACCTTCTCCTTCACCCTCCTGCGGTCTGTCCCAATCTTCTTTTTGCATTCCTGCATGGAGCGCTGGTGGCTTCCGTGCAGGTTCACTGCCTGAGCTACCCCCTCCCATGCAGCCGCCCGGCCCTGAGGGGTGCCCCGCCATCCACTCAGTAGTGACTCCTCCTCCAGGTAGTCCTGGAAGAGGGCCTCTGTCTATGCCGTGGTGAAGTTGGGCCTCCTTCGCCAACCATCCTCACCCTCACCTTGGCTCTGCTCGGTCATGGCAATCTGTATGGGTGGAAGTGGACACCTGTCACTGTGCAGTCTACAGCGCTATCCCATGCCCATTGTCCAGAACATCCCACAGCATGCACCCACCTCTCACCTGCAGTAACCGAATCTGGCCACAGCAGCCCAATGTCACACATTTATAGCGCAATGCATGCAAATTAGGAGTGGAGCAACTGTAATGAGATGCAAATCGCGCCACTGCGCCTTTGAATGGCTGATCAGATGATTTGCATGTGTCGGCTGAATATCGCGCTATTGCGCTTTTCGCAATACGGTTTAGCCGGCTGAGCCAATGGCGCAGATCTGTGACTGTGTGGTACACTGCATTGTGCATGCCCATGTAGCTTACGCAGGCGTCTGCCGCGCTGATGACTTGCTGTGCGCGATCGGCAATTCAGGCCATGGCCACCATTGTGCCAGTGGCGCTACAGCAATGGGCACCATATGGCGCTGTGGCACTACTGCGCAATAGTCCACTGTGGCATTGGCACGCAGGTGGTCAGTCGCGCAGGATGCATAGACGTCATATGGCGCTGTGCGTGGCCTTGCGTCATAGACCCCTGACCTGGTGTCCAACCTTTGCCCCCTAGCGCAGTTCGGCTGCCATGTGTATGGCCCTATTGTGCTGTTTGGTGACAGCGCTATGTGAACCGACGGCGCTGTACGAACAGTGTGATTGGAACCTATGGTGGTCTATTGCGCAACATTTCCACGTGGGGTTGCCGCGCTGCGGGGCGCCATATTGCCTGCTGTAAAGTTATAACAATGGCACGCAGGAGGACGCTCCAATGGAGCCCGGTGGAGGTGGCCAACCTGGTGGCCCTGGTTGAGCCCCACTATGGGGCACTGTATGGGGAGGAGCCCCTCACCATGGCTCGAACCCAGGTCTGGCTGCAGGTGGCCAATGACCTGGTGGGGGGTCACAGGGCGGTGCCGGTCTGCCGAGCAGTGCCGGCACAGGTACAGTGACCTCCGCAGGAGGGGGCCGGATTTGCTTCACCGACTATGGTCACGTACAGGAGGGGCGTTGTGCCTAGGGCCAGGTGGGTGTACCATCTGTGCACCTGTATTCTCCGTAGGGGTGTGAGTGTGTTTTGGTGGCTGTGCATGGGTGATGGCTCTGCCATGGTTGGCTGTGTCAGTGTGTGCAGGTGTGAGATGCATGGGTCTGGCTGTGTGGGCAGGCACACTCACTGGGGCAGGGGGCAGTCTGCTTTGGAGTCACACTGATGTTTTTCTCAACATTTGTCTCCCACAGGCCAGGCAGAGAGGATGCAGGCACGGGATGAGGAGGGCCGTGGCAGGGCCCCGGTGGCGGACGGTGGTGCTGCGAGGGGTGGGCCACAGCAGCAGCAGCAGCAGCCACAGCTGCTTGCGGAGTGTGAGTATCATTACATCATGGATGCTATTGCATGCTGGAGGGGGTGGGCATGACCACCAGCCATGGACAACACAACCATGCACGACACAGGTGACATTCATCACTGTCCAGTGTCACTGCATGTCTGTGTGTGCGTCACTGGTGGTCCATGCATGCACTGGGCACATGGCTGTGGAACTGGCATCCCACCACATTGCCATGTCACTTGATAGCCTTGTTTGTGCTGTGATGGACATGGGCAGTGTGTGTGTGCAGTGGTGCACATAACTGGTGCCACCTGGTTGGGCTTGTCATGTGCATGGTCACTGTGGGTGGGTACATACCATCACAGGTGCGGGACATTGGGCTATATGCCTTGCAGGTTGGGTGGTGTTCAGGGTTGTGGTCAGTCACAGCCATTGACTGTGTTCCCTTTTCCTAGGCCTCATCGTGCTCCGCAGGATTGAGCGGGCACTGCACCAGCTGACCCAGGTGTCCCTGGAGAACCGGAACATCCTCCATGATATCCAGCGCCATGGGCTCCAGAGAAGGCACAGCCAAGCGAGACGGCACCAGGCAGCGGAGGACCAGCCTGCTAGGCCTTAGGCCGGCTTTCCCTTCCCACTTCACCCATCCCTCCCACCCTGCCTTCCCTCTCCAAGTTGTTCATCTCACCCTGCCCTCCCTACCTTGTACCCCTACCCCCTCTTGTAAATAGTTTTGTTGTTGTTGTTCTTGTTGTACTTTCCATTTTTTAAATATATATATATATATATATATATATATATTTTGTTATGAATACTGTGGTGGTCTCTGATTTGCAGCTGGCTATGGTTGCTCAGTTGCAGTGGTGTGCATGCCATCTGGGGTGGTATGGTCCTGGGTATCGATGTGTGTGTGTGTGTGTGTGTGTGTGTGTGTGTGTGTGCACGTGTGTGTGCATGGGGAGGTGTCTCCAGTGTGGTAGTGACTTTCTGTTGGTCTTGCCATCTGCTGCCGCCCACTGCTGGGTGCACAGGGTGGGTCTGGCTTGTATGGTTCTCTGCTACGAGGTTGGCGTGTGCGGGGGATGCATGGTGTTTCCTGCAGTGCCAGTCACTGCACATGGGTGGTGTCTTGGGGTCACGGTGCAGGGTGTGCTGTGCATACGGGGGCTGATGTGCACTGTGGTTGTCAACCCCTGTGTGTGCAGTCTCAGCCTGCCAGTGGTTGTGCTGGGGCGTTATGGCCCTGCTGTGCTTTGTTGGCTTGTCCCCATGGGCCAGTGGATCATCCATCCCACCCCCAGTGATGCTGTGCTTGGGGTGTGCAGGTGTCTTGTTGGTTCTGCAGTGTGTTCCTGTGCCCATGTGGCATGGCTGGTGGTGGGCCCCAGCCTGCCTCCCTGGTTGTGCAGTTCCATTGCTCTGCTGGGGGTGGGGGGCTCTGCTTGCGCTATGGCACCTCTGGACTGCTCAGCTGGGCTAGCCTTGCTGGCGCGGCCTTTCTGCTCAGCTTCCTTCCTGGACTGCGCTATGGCGCAGTTTGTGCGATATTCAGGCGTTGGCTGCTTGCTGAATTTGTTTTGCTCCATGTTTGAATATGCTCGGCCTGTTGCGCATATGCTAATTGGACTTGTGCTTTCTGTTCGCTGTTGCGCACATTTTGGGCACAGTTTGAATATCTGGGCCAAATTGTTTTGTATAGTACTAACTTAATGTTTACACTGTATGTAATTTTTCTCCTAAATTGTAAATGTACAAGCCTATGCTCATTTCTGTACTGTCTTTGCTTGTCAAATTGTATGTGGGCCTTGGCCCCCAGGTCACATCTGGAATTGAGCATGTTTGCTCAGTATGTTTTCCTGGCAAAACTCGTAAATAAATAAATAAATAAATAAATAAATAATGTATACACGCTCATAACTTCGTCAATTTTTAATAATTTCACTTCAGATTTTCAACACTGCCATTTTTTTACACCTCCTTATGAAAAGTACATCTGCCATTTTCCACATCCTACCCAAAATGTGTTTTCGTACCTGTGGCACAGAATGGCGCGGTCACTGTGGGAAATCAACTTTTGGGAAAGATTAACACAATCACAGTGTCACTGTTCATGAAGGGAGGTCCCAAAATGGCCATGTTGAAACTTTGGTGGAAAAATTCCAAAAAAATGATTGCATTACAGGCGTGCATTGCGCAGTTTCTATGCACACTCTTAACTTTGCCCATTTTTTATATTTTCACTCCAGATTTTCAACATTGCCATTTTTTTACACCTCCTCATGAGCAGTACAGCTCTTTTTTCACATCCTGCCAGATATGTGTTTCCGCACATGTGGCGCTGAATGGCGCAGTCGCCGTGCGAATTCACCTTTCAGGATTAACGAAATGATAATGCCACTGTTCATGAGGTGGGATCCCAAAAAGCCCATGCTGAAAATTTGAAGTGAAAATACCAACAAATGCCCAGGGTGTTAGGGTTTCCAACCGTAAGGCCCCACCCTGTAGAGACTGACAGGTGTCGGGGGTGTGACTTGGGTTCTTTGGCCATAATGCTCATGGCATTCCACCCCTTCCCTGCAGCTATTGACAGGCATCGAGGTGTGCCTTGGGGTCTTCGGCCCTAACGTTCATCCCATTCTCCTATACTGCACCCATCTCAGCTTATTTCCTTATGGAATGGGGTGAGTTTAAGGGCCGAAGACCCCAAAGCACACCCCCGACGCCTTACAGTCTCTGCAGGGTGGGGGTGGGGTTGGCGCTACTTCAATACTTCACTGCCATTCCTATTATGCATCTCTCTAACTCCTGCACTATCAATGCCAATGCCAGCAGGCCAACACTCGGCATTGACAAATACTTGTTTTGAAAGATGATGCCCTCCTGGACCTTGTTAATTCCCCTGAGGTACTTGAATGTCTCTATCATATCCCCCTCTCCCTCCTTTCCTCCAGGGCATATATAGTGAGGTCTTTCAGTCTTTCCTCATATGTTTTCTATTGCAATCCTTTCACCATTTTTGTTGCCCTTCTCTAGACCGCCTCTGTTCTGTCAATGTCCTTCCGGAGATGCAGTCTCCAGAACTGAACACAGTATTCCAGATGTGGTCTAACCAATTATCTGTACAGTGGCATCACCACCTCCTGTTTTCAACTGGTGATGCTCCTGTCTGTGTGCACCCCAGCATGCCTGTGGCCCTTCCCAATGCATTTTCACATTGCTTGGCCA
This sequence comes from Neoceratodus forsteri, assembly GCA_016271365.2. Classification (NCBI taxonomy): domain Eukaryota; kingdom Metazoa; phylum Chordata; order Ceratodontiformes; family Ceratodontidae; genus Neoceratodus; species Neoceratodus forsteri. The sequence goes on from CM028133.1 coordinate 255,082,093, forward strand.
CCTTCAGGTTGTCTGTTATGTTTAACCCCAGATCCCTTTCCAGTGCTGCTAGTAACCCCCCCCCCATTTTGTATTCCTCTCCAGGATTCCTGTGGCCCAAGTGCATGACTTTGCACTTTTTTGCATTGAATTTAAGCTGCCACTATCTTGACCACTCCTCCAATTTGCCTAGGTCTCTTCTCATTTTTTCCACCATCTGGATTGTCTACCCTATTGCAGATCTTGATATCATCCACAAAGAGGCACACCTTCCCTTCCAGCCCCTCCACAATGTCACTAATGAAGACACTGAAGAGGACCAGCCCCCAGAACTGAACCCTGTGGCACCCCACTGGTCACCTCCCTTTCCTGGGATTGAACTCCATTCACCACCACCACCCTCTGTGTCCTGTTGCTCAGCCAATTTCTGACCCACTGTACCACCCTGGGACCTACTCCCAGACTGCACAGCATGTTTACTAGCCTCCTGTGTGGGATGGTGTCAAATGCCTTGCTAAAATCTAGGTAGGCCATGTCCACCGCCCCTCACTGATCCACCACCTTGGTTACCCTGTCAAAGAAATTTATCAGATTTGTATGATGAGATCTCCCTGCTGTGAATCCATGTTGCCTCGGGTCTTGTGCCCCACTAGCCCCCAGATATGTCACAATTCTTTCCTTTAATGTGCATTCCATGATTTTCCCCACCACTGAGATCAAGCTGACCAGCCTGTAATTTCCAGCCTCCACCTTGCTCCCACTTTTGTGTAGTAGTACCACATTCTCCCTCCTCCAGTGATTAGTTAAATAGGGCGGTCAGTGGTGCCCCTAGTACCTCCTTGAGTTCTTTCAGTATTCTGAGATGCATCCCATCTGGTCCCATTGCCTTGTCCACTTTTAGTTTCCATGAATGGAGTGGTGTCTACCTTCCCCTGTGAGTGTTTCTACCCCCTAATTTTGATCCCTCCTCTTCCCCATCCTTTGTAAATACTGAGCAGAAGAATTGGTTTAGAATTTCTGCTTTTTCCAGGTCCCCCTCTGCGCTCACACACTCCCTTTATAAGGCCCCTTTTCAAAAGCCAGGAGTGATTGGGAGTGCCTAACAGTTGTTGGAAGGGAGTTCCAAAGCTTGGGGGCAGATGCAGTAAAGGCCTGTTCCCCAATTTTTGTACCACATTTGAGTAAGCCTAACAGAGACCTTTCTGCAGACCTCAGTGGGTAGGGCTGTGTGGCTTGAGTTAACATGCGGGCCAGTGACACCGGAGTACCAGTTCTAATGATGTTGTCTATTGTGCAACCAGCAGTGTATTGACGATGGGAAGCTGGGGAGAGCCAGCCCAGGCTCGAGTAGAGTATGCAGCGATGTGTGAATCTGGGTACCAATAAGGCAAAGCGGCAGATGCTGTTGTAACATGTGTTCCACTTTTGCAGGACCCCTTTGTTGGCATCCAGGAATGTCATAAGCCCATATGTTAGGTTGTGTATAAGAACCACCTGGGCAATGGCCAGTCTAGCTGCAGAGGTAAGAAAACCTGATTTTACAGGCTAAACCCAATTTTGTATTTACTACTTTACACGCAATCAATATGTGTAGATTAAAATCCGGTGAAGGATCTAAGGTTACTCCGAGATATTTAAAAGAGTCAACCAATTTCAGCAAAGAGCCATCTGGGCCAGGTATAGTTAGAGAAGAGGGACTGACCTAGATCCTGGGTGCTGAACCATAAAGCATGGCAACTGTCTTGCTGGTGTTCAATAGGAGTTTGTTATGCCTTAGCCATGATTGCCGATGGTTAAAATCCATCCTGAGGTTAGAATGGATGGAGGCAATGTCCTTGGCACTGGAGTACAGAACCATGTCATCTGCATACAGAATGGTAGAAGAGGAAACAGCTGTGGTTGGCAAAATGTTGATAAACAGTGAGGAAAGCAGTGGACTGAGAATGGATCCTTGGGGGAACCTTACACTGGTGGAAGACAGATTAGATCTGAATTTATCTATTTGCACAAATTGTTTATGTTCAGCAAGGTAGTTGGCAAACCAGGAGGATGAGTCATGAGAGATGCCAAGTGTAGACAGCTTTGTTAGCAGCAAGGGGTGGTCCACTAGGTCAAATGCCTTTGTAAGGTCAACAAAAACTGCACCTGTACACAAGCCCTTGTTCATGGCAATCTTTACATCATTGGTAAACTGGATGAGTGCCATGGTTGTGCTATATGCTTTCCTCAACATGTGTTGTGTAGGGGATAGCAGATTATGGTGTTGTAAGTGCTCCGTTATTTGAGTGGCCATGATTTTTTCAAGTAATTTGTTCAGAACAAACAGAATTGCTATTGGGCAGTAGTTATTCATGTTTTTGGTATCTCCTTTTTATGTTTGCTTGCACGCATGTGCAAGAAACATAGTGCCATCATCCGAGTTTTCGGAGGTGTGACAGCCCTCTTCCAATTCAGTCAGTGTGTTTGCAGGTGCGGCCGCAGTTCTCCAGTGCCTGCTGGAGCTGTCTATGACAGCAGTCCAAAATGCAGCGGAGTACAGTTGAAAGGGGGAGCTACGCTTCAGTGAGCAGCGATAAGATATTGCCTGCTCATGTGCACTCCCCTACACACACACACACACACACACACACACACACGCATGCTGATGCCTTCCCATTCACACAATGTGTAGCCGGTAGGGGTGCCCAATCCCCGTCGGCTGTACTGCGCCCAAAAACAGGTTCCATATGCCGCTGGGTGCCCACCCCAGGCGTGGCGCTACGTATAGCCGATAGGGTGCCCAACCCCTGTCGGCTCCACTGTCCCCCCAGACAGGGTGCCACGCTGGGAGCCCACCTCAGCATGGCAACAGATGCTGTCGCTGACGGGGTGCGAACTCTGCCGCGGCTCCACGCCCCACCAGTCGGTGATTTTCAGCACGCTGGGAGCCCACCCCAGCATGGCAAACGCCCGCTGTCATTTAAAAAAACTGAAACTGAAAACGGTCCCGCGCTGTCACTGCCCCCATCCACACCACCCACTGCGCACCCCACCTCCCCACACCCCCCTCACCCCATACTTACCTCCGGACTCTGGCATGACGATCTTCGGTGGACCGGGAACACGTCTGCACTCTTCAAAGCCGACCGCAAACTGAGGAAATGCCAGTAAGCTGTATAATGGGATAGATAGGGTTTTTTCAACTTTGCTGCATATCTCAGGTATTTTTTTGAATTTTTGCACCAAATTTTCAACATGGGGTTTTTGGGACCCCTTCTCATGAATGCTCTCACTGTCATGGCGTTAATCGGGCCTGAAGGGTGATTTTGCATTCACTGCACGAAATCACCTTTCGGGACCGAGTAATGAAATGACACTGCCACTGTTCATAAGGTGGGCTCTCAAAAAGCCTATGTTGAAAATTTGGTGGAAAAATTCCTAAAATTACTGTTTCTGACGTGCATTGCGCAGTTCCTATGCACGCCGAAGTTCAATTTTCAATATTTTCACTCCAGATTTTCAACATTGCCATTTTACCACACCTCCTTATGAGCAGTACAGCTGTCATTTTTCACATCTTGCCCAAAACGTGTTTCCACCCATGTAGCGCACAATGGCACAGTTGGTGTGCGAAATCAATGTATGGGACACATTAAGAAAATCACAGTGACACTGTTAATGAGCAGAGGTCTTAAAATGGCTATGTTGAAAATTTGGTGAAAAAATTCCTAAAAATGACTGTTTTACGAGCACGCGTTGTGCAGTTCCTAAGCATGCTCACAAGTTTGCGAATTTTCAATATTTTCACTCCAGATTTTCAACATTTCCATTTTATTACACTTCCTTATGAGCAAAACAGCTGTCATTTTTCACATCTTGCCCAAAACGTGTTTCTGCCCATGTAGCGCACAACGGCGCAGTCGGTGTGCGAAAGCAATGTTTGGGACAGATTAAGAAAATTACGGTTACACTGTTCATGAGCAGAGGTCTTAAAATGGTTATGTTGAAAATCTGGTGACAAAGGTCCATAAAATGACTGTGTTACGAGTGAGCATTGCGCAGTTTCCACCCACCCTTGTAAGTTCATGACTTTGTAATATTTTCAGTCCAGATTTTCACCAGTGGCATTTTTCCACACTTCCTTATGAACAGTACAGCTGTCATTTTTCACAACATGGCCGAAATGTGTTTTCACACTTTCAGTGCAGAGATGCGTGGTCGCTGTGGGAAATCATTGTTCAGGACAGATAAAGAAAATCACAGTGACACTGTTCATGATCGGAGGTCCCAAAATGCCTGTGTTGACAATCTGCTGTAAAAAATCCCAAACTAATTACATTACGGGTGTGTGTTGCACAGTTTCTATGCACGCTCGTGACTTCACCAGTTTTTGAATATTTTTACTGCAGATTTGCAACATTGCCATTTTTTACACCTCCCCATGAACAGTACAGCTGTCATTTTTCACATCCTGTTCGGAATGTGTTTTTGCACCTGTGGTGCTAAATGCTGTAGTCACTGTGCATAAGCAGCTTTCGGCTAACAAACTGATATTGCCACTGTTCATGAGGTGGGGGTCACAAAAAAACCATGTTGAAATTTTGGAGTGAAAATACCAATGAATGCCTGAGGTGTTAGGGTTTCCAACCATAACACCCTACCCTGTAGAGAATGACAGGCATCAGGGGTGTGACTTGGGATTCTTACCTGTAATGCTCATACCATTCCACACCCTGCAGCCAGTGAGAGGCATCGAGGTATGCATTGGACTCTTAGGCCCCAAAGTTCACCCCATTCTCCTATACCACACCCATCTCACCGTATTGCCTGATGGAATGGGATGCGCATAAGGGCCAAAGACCCCAAGGCACACCATGACACTTGTCAGTGTGTGCAGGGTAGGGTGTGGTGAAATGGCATGGCCATTATGCCTGATGACCCAAAGGCACACCCCAATGCCTGTCACTCTCTGCAGGGTGGTGGTGGGGTTGGCTTCAGTTCAATACTTCACTGCCATTTCTATTATGCAGCTCTGTAACTTCTACACTACCAATGCCAATGCCAGCAAGCAAACATTCGGCATTGACAAATGCTTGTTTATGGAAGGGTGCAACCAGAGCAATTTTCCAGCGCACTGGCACAGCCATTGTGCAGAGTGAGAGACTGAAGAGCCTAGTGACTGGTGCAGCTAGTGTTGGGGCCACAGTTTTGAGGAATTGGGGTATTAGCCCATCAGACCCGGCTGTTCTGTAGGCTGAGATGGATTTTAGAAGACACAGTACCTCCACGTTGGTGGTAGCCCTAAGGCCAAACGACTGGGAGGCAGGTTGCTTGTCACAGAAAGCTGAAGCTGAGAACTGGGCCACTACCTTTGTGTAGTCTGAGAGGTCAGAGAAAAGAGAGTAAAGGGTTTTTGCTGTTGTGTTAATATTTGTCACAGAGGGTGGGAAATAATTCAGACAAGGCAATATTTCAAGATTAAAAACACACAGGAGTTTAGTAAGGAGGGGAGGCAGATAAGGAGAGGAACTGGAGAAGAAAGGTCGGAGAGCAGGTTGGGCGAAGAGGGGAGTGAAGGGAGCAGTTTGAGGTGGGATGAGACAGACCGGCCTCAATTATAAGCTGGGGATCTTTTTAACTAAAGTGTTAAATGGAGGGGAGTGTGCAGCTTGACCAGGGGCCAAGTTGGTGAGGCCCAAGTTTGGAGAAGGACCCGTCAATTGTGCTATTTTTGCTTGTTTCTCTTTTTCCGTTTGCTCAGCTGAAGTAATGGTGGAGAAGAAAGAGAACTGCCCTTTTGTATAGAAATGATATCTAGTGACTAAAAACAGCACAGTAAGTTGCACTAGTATGAGATACCTACATTTATCTGTTTTCTCGACATATATGTAATAGCCTGATTATTACCGGACTGGAAACCTCCTGTAATATCTAGTACTGTAATTGATTTACAATGTAAACTTCTATTGCTGTATATTTTTTATTTCCTTAGTGTAACAGAATGAACTAGTAAAGTCGAGTTAAAAAAAAACAACACACACAGGAATGATACATTTATTTACAGAAACCATAAAACCAAGAAATCAGAAAACCAAAAATAATCAAAATTAAAAAAAAGTAAGATGCAATGTCAATGACCACTTTTTCCCTCAGTGGTTTCTTGCAGTTTCCAATATATAGTCATAGACCACAGAATAGCTACGGTCTACTTACTTCTGTATTTACTTTACTTAACTCTCACAGTCTACCTCACTGTAGACCTCTCTGTCTCACTTCCAAGGCTCATCTATTTTGTATATTCCACCAGGCACCTCCCTAACGGACATTACTCCAGTGCCTAAGTGCCACTTCATTTCCCAGTAAGGAATTACAGCCAGCATATAAATGTGGCACATTAGCCATATTGCAGCTATTACAAGCACCTATGCTCTTTTTGTAATCATCTGACATTCATAGGCATACATCTCAGCCTTCAGTATACCTTTCTTAACCATGGAGTTGGGGTTAAACAGGAGACAGGGTCACTCTGTAACAACATTGTTGCAGTTTGCTCTATGTCCTCATTTGTTACCAGCACTACGAGTTACATTTTCAGCTTACTACCCTGGATGCGAACACCCATATTTTAGCATCAGAAATATCAGGCACCTTTTTACATGAGTGTACCTACTGATATGCCATTGGAGGTCAATTTCGGTAACCTCCCTATACCAGGATCAAATGAAGGAAAATTATAACAATGAACAGCCAAACAAACACAAAAGAAAAACAAATGGTCCATACTTCTGTGGCAGGAAGTATCCACCTTCTCTTTCCCGGGAAGGGGATGGAGCTATGGCCCGCCCTCTCCATAAGCTCCGTCTCAGGATCCCTTAACTCAAAACATTTTCTGAAGATATGTGTTTTTTCATCACTACTACTTAAACCCTGATACACTTCTACTGATTATACCTCCTGTTATCATTTCCAAAACCCTTTTACAATCCATCTTTACCATGGGGTTTTACCAATCTTATATGTACACCCATCAACACACAAGGGGGGCTGTACTATAACCGTCTGAGTGTAAGTAAAATGCAGTTTAGTGTAAACTACCATCTAGTACAGGGGTTCTCAAATGGTGAGGCCAGCCTCCTTGGGGAGGCCCCAACCTGTTCAAGGGGAGGCTCAAGCAAGTCTTAAAAAATACTGTATTTAAATTGAGTTTTATATATTTTGTGTGAAGAGATGAAGCAAACTGAAAGAGGATAATAGTAGGTGAATTTAATGTATTTATTTACTAATAGGTGACAAGGGAAGGTGAATGAGCCAAGGTTCATCTTAGGTATACCAGGAAGGGTTGGGAGTGAATACATTTCAAAGGTAACTGCAAAACAATCAAGAAATACACAGTGAACACTACAAACAAATACAAACAATAAAATAATTATGAGTGGTGGCAATTGATCAATTTGTAGCCTGATGGCAGAACAGCCCAAATACAAGGTTTGAGCATAGAAGTGCTAAGACAATAGCAGTAAGGAGCAAAGTAATAAGCTGAATAACAATATTTGTTTATTTTATTTGTTATTCAGATAACACCTTGAGCACAGGAGCTCTTTTCAAAGGTTTCACGTCAGTATAAGACAAAGAACTGAATGTGAGCCAAGTACTCGAAGGGGTTTCAATATATTCATGGTGCACTGCGCAAAGAACAATATGTTATTTTTCTTTGGGGAGGCCCAAGATTATTTCAGTTTTTAGGGGAGGCTCAAAATCTTTTCCATGGATTTGGGGAGGCTCACTGTGACAAAGTCTAAGAACTATTGATCTAGTACCATTCGACCTATGTGGGTGTGTCCCCCTTTTCCATGGGTGCCATTTTCAGCGGCCTTCCCACCTTTGGGTTCTCCCTTCTACCCATCTATCAGGTACTCTCTGATTCATTGTACTGGTTCCTACATAGGCAGCCACCTGTCTATACAGTCCTGGCCAGTAATGCCTGGAAGCGATTTCCCTTAATATTTCCCCATGATCTAAGGGCCTAATCTGTTTGGAGCAAACGAAGTCCAACACCTCCCTCCTATGAGACATGGGTACTACCATCTTTGCATCCACTTTTCCAGTATGGGGTTTAGGTCTTATGTGGTAAAGAATGCCCTGTTTTCTTTCATACCACCATAGCCTGTCTCCTATACCACCATTGACTGGTCTACCCTCCTTAACCCTGATGTAGTCCCCTAAACAGGTAACTTCAAGGTCCCTTAATTGTAATGTTCCCCAATCAGGTTCTGAACAACATTCAGATTTTACAGTAGGGGTTTCACAATAAACAAAAGTCCCTTCAGCCTTATCGGCCTCTTCCAAATTGCTTGGCTTCTTCACCCCAGGAGGCACAAGTCCAGAGGCAGTCTTACCTGGGGACTTCTCCTCCTGTGTCTCGCCTTCCACCAAGTAACAGCTGGGAAAAATCGGCAACGAAGATGCAATCAGGGGGTCCTCCTCCTCTAGGCCCCATGTCTCCTGGTCATCTGCAGCCTCCACCAATTCCTCCAATCGGGAACTCTCCAGCAGCACCTGTTACCGGTGCTCAGTCTCTTTCTGATGCTGATTCGCTTCGAGCCATCTTCCGCTGAGCCAATTCACCAGTCACATCAGCTTGGCCACTTGATCTCCGTACTCCTTCCTCAGTGCCTCACCCAGGCCACCAACTCCCTCCACGGTCCTCATCTCTGGTGCCATGCACTTACTGCCATCACCCTCTTTGGTACCAGGTCTTGCACCCCTGGCTGAGCTCTCCCTGGTATCCCTTAGACACTCAGCCAGTATTCCACTTCTAAAACCATATGTCACAGAGGGTGGGAAATAATTCAGAAGAGGCAATATTTCAAGATTAAAAACACACAGTAATGTGACATTTATTTACAGAAACCATAAAACCAAGAAATCAGAAAACCAAAAATAAAAAAAAGTAAAATGTAATGTCAACAACCTCTTTTTCCCTCAGTGGTTTCTTGCAGTTTCCAATATACAGTCAAAGACCGTAGAATAGCTACGATCTATTTTCTTCTGTATTTACTTTACTTAACTCTCACAGTCTACCTCACTGTAGACCTCCCTGTCTCACTTCCAAGGTTCATCTATTTTGTATATTCCACCAGGCACTTCCCTAATAAACATTACTCCAGTGCCCAAGTGCCACTTCATTTCCCAGTAAGGAATTACAGCCAGCATATAAATCTGGCACATTAGCCATATTGCAGATATTACAAGCACCTATGCTCTTTTTGTAATCATCTGACATTCGTAGGGCATACATCTCAGCCTTCAGTATACCTCTCTTAACCATGGAGTTGGGGTTACACAGGAGACAGGGGTCACTCTGTAACAACATTGTTGCAGTTTGCTCTACCCAGCATCTTCTCTGCAATTTATGGATTGCAACCCTACCACATAAATGATTTTATGTGGTTCCAAAAACCTCGAGAGTCACCTACTGATGCTTGGAGCAGTTGTTGGCAGTAGACCTTTTTAGCAGCATAAATTGCTTTTTTACAGGCATTTCTCTGTCTGTACTCTACCCAGTCAGCCTGTATTTCAGATTTCTTTGATGTGGCCCAGGTGTTATCCCTTCACCTCATAGTGGCTAGCAGCTCACTGCACATCCATCTGGTAACTGAGCCTCTAATTCTCCTTTTTTTGAGGGGTACCTGTTTACCCTGTATTGCTTATAGAGCGGACATGAGGAAGTTAAGGGCAAACTCTACATCATTTGTCTGATATAGTGGGGACCAGTCAATATTGTGGAGGTCTGCATGTAGGTCCCCAGCTTTGTTTCCGATACCCCTTCTCTACCTAATCCCAAATGCTTGTCCCATCCTTGCTTGAAGCTGTTCACATATTTGGCCTGTACCATTTTCCCTGGAAGCTGGTTCCACATGTCCACCACTCTTTCTGTTAAAAAGTGCTTACTGGAACATAGGAACTTTCGGAGAAGGCACACTGCCCTTCAAGCTTGTTCACCATTTTTCAATGGGAGTAACCTCTGATGCCCATATCTATTAGGTGTTTAGATGTAACTTAAAACTGTTGACAGTATCTCATTCAGCCTCTGAGGGTAAACCATTCCAGATGCCCATCAGTCTCAGAGAGAACCATGGTCTTTCAGTCCTAAAATGTTTACCCTTCAGTTGAAGTTTATGACCCCTTGTTGTTCTTTTACTATTTATAAATTCAATATTTAGACAATTTCAGATCCTCATTTGTAACATTTTTTAAAATTAATATCTCCCCAAGTCTCCTCATTTCAAGTTTATACAACCTCAGTTCCCTCAATCTCTCCTTATAACTCAGTCCCTCCATCTCCTTAATCTTCATTGATATTTCCTGCACCCTTTTCAGTTTTTTGGTATTTCCTTTGTTTAGTGGGTTCCAGAAGGGCCATAGTAATCCAAATGTGGGCAAATCAATGCCCTGTACAATGGCAACACCACCTATCTCTACATGTTAAATTCCTTCTCATACATTCCAAGATTTTTACATATTTGTATGGACATCACTCTTAAATTGCTCTGTGAGTTTAAGTGATTTAACTCTTGTCCCTGTATTGAATATCAAGGAGAAAAGTACTTTGGCGTCCACCCTTTTTATTCCCGTGCTGGTATTTGTATGTTTTGACCATGTCACCCCTTTCCCTTCTTTACTCAAGGGTATACATATTTAAGACTTGCAGCCTCTCCTTGTAGGTCTTGCCCCCTAGTCCATGGATGACCCTTAGTTGCCCTGTGCTGTACTGCTTCCACCTTGTCGCAGTCTTTCCTCAGGAGAGGAGTCCAGTACCTTGGTCAGTATTACATACGTTGCTGCACCAGTGACCTGTTTAGTGGGAGGGACACCTCCCTACTTCTGCTTCTTATTCCCCTCACTATGAATCCCAGCATCCTGTTTGCTATATCCACACCTATGTTACATGTGCTGTTGTTCTGAGGCTCTCCAATATCATCATAACCATACGAACATATGAACATACGAATGTGCCAGCAGATAAAGGCCTTATGGTCTATCTAGTCTGCTCGAGTGTGCAGTTCCACTGTGTTTACAGAGGGAACTTCACCCATATTCCTCTTGATCCCCCCTCAAATATCACTTTGCCCTTCTCTTCCCCCTCTACCTGCAACTTTCCCCCCACCCTATCCTAACCTCTCTTGAAGCTGTCCACTGTTTTTAGGGATACAACCTCCTCCGGTAACTCATTACACTTAGCTGCCACCCTCCCAGTGAAAAAGTACCTCCTCATCTCCCTCCTGAACTTTCCCTCCACCAGCTTCAGATCATTACATAAAAACATAGACTTTGACGGCAGATAAGGACCACTTGGCCCACCAAGTATGCCCATTTCCATACTTAATGGATAAGCTGCAGATCCTAGTTAACCAACAGCCTATTTCTTCCTACCCCCCCAAAAGAATTGCCTTATGTCTGTCCCATGCATTCTTGAATTCTCCCACAGTTTTAGACCCCACAACCTTCTCATGAAGGCAGTTCCATGCATCCACCACCCTCTCTGTGAAAAAATACTTCCTCACATTTCCCTGAGCTGTTCCCCTCTATCTTCAAATTGTGTCCCCTTGTTCTTGCACATCTCTTTTTCTGAAAGATGCTACCTTCTTGGACTTTGTTGATTCCACTGAGGTACTTACGAGCTTCTATCATGTCCCCCCTCTCCCTCCTTTCCTCAAGGGTATACATATTAAGCTCCTTTAGTATCTCCACATATGGCTTCTCTTGCAGACCCTGCACCATTTTAGTTGCCCTCCTCTGGACTGCCTCCAGCCTATGTCCTTGCAGGGAGGGGGTCTCCAGAACTGGACGCAGTACTCCAGATGGGGTCCCACCAACTGTCTGTACAGAGGGATAATAATGTCCTGTTTTCTGCTGGTGATGCCTCTCCCTATACATCCCAGTATGCCCCCAGCCCTCCCTACTGCCTTCTCACATTGCTTGCCAACCTTAAGGTCATCTGATATGATTACCTCCAGGTCCCTTTCCATTTTTGTTGTTGTTACTAACCCCACCCCTGTGTACTCTTCCCTTGGGTTTTTGATTCCCAGGTGCATTATTTTGCACTTCTTTGCATTGAATCCAAGCTGCCATACTTCTGACCATTCCTCCAACCTTGCCAAGTCCCTTCTCATCTTTTCCATGCCCCCTTGTGTATCAACTCTGTTGCAGATCCTTGTGTCATCTGCAAAGAGGCATACTTTTCCTTCCAGCCCATCTGCAATGTCACTTATAAAGACAATAAAAAGAACTGGACCCAGTACTGAACCCTGCGGTACCCCACTAGTAACCCCCCTTTCTTCAGAATGGACTCTGTTTACTATTACCTTCTGTGTCCTGTTGTCCAGCCAATGTTTTACCCAGGCTACCACCCTGGGACCCACTCCCAGGTTGGCTAATTTGTTTATTAATCTTTTGTGTGGGACTGTGTCAAATGCCTTGCTAAAGTCTAGGTAGGCCATGTCCACAGCCCTTTCCTGGTCTACTACTTTGGTCACCCAGTCAAAGAAATCTATTAGACTCGTCTGACATGACCTTCCCACTGTGAATCTGTGCTGCCTTGGGTCCTGTGCCCCACTGGCCTCTAGGTACTCAACAATTCTTTCCTTCAGGAGTGAGTCCATCATTTTCCCTACCACAGAGGTCAAACTGACAGGTCTGTAGTTTCCTGCCTCTGTCTTGCTCCCACTTTTGTGAAGGGGAATCACATCCACCCTCCTCCAGTCCTCAGGTACCACACCATCCTCCCATGATTTGTTAAAAAGGGTAGTCAGTGATGTCACTAGTTCTCCCCTAATTCTTTTAGAATTCTGGGGTGAATTCCATCAGGCCCCACTACTTTGTCAGCCTTCAGTTTTAGGAGTTCTATCAGAAGCCTTTCTTCTGTGAAAGGACTGGGATCAACCCCCCTATCCAGAGTGCTTCTGTTAACTGGATTAGTTACCTCCCCCTCCTCCTCTTTTTTGTGAATACTGAGCAGTATTTATTCTGTATCCCTGCTTTTTCACTGTCCCTCTCTGCCCACCCACCATCCATTCTATTCAGCCTCACTATCCCTCCCTTTGTCTTTCTACGCTCCCTAATGTACCTATAAAAGGTTTTATCCCCCTTCTTAACTGAATTGGCTATCTTTTCCTCAGTTTGGGCCTTTGCTATTCTGACTGCCTTTCCTGCATCCTTCTACCTTAACTGGTACAGTTCTCTGTCCTGCTCCTTCTGTGTTTCCTTATACTTCCTAAATTCTATCTTCTTCTCCCTAACCTTTCCTGCCAACTCTTTTGAGAACCACAGTGGCTTTTTTTCCGTTTTGATTGGTTTACTTGCTTCACACACAGGCTTGTTGCCTCTGTGATGGCAGTTTTGATATTTCCCCACTGTTGCTCCACCCCTCCTTCTTTCCTGTTTGCTAGTGCTTTTCTAAGGCACTCTCCCTTTTTGCCAATGTCAGCCTTCCTTAAGTCCACTACCCTCACCTTTGTATGGCTTGACTCTGCAGCTGAGTTTATCGTGAACCACATTGCTTGGTGGTCACTTGTTCCCGGATGGCTACCCACTTCTAGATCTGAGATCCTCTCACTGTCCCCTATTGAGAGTACAAGGTCTAAGATTGCTCCCTCCCAAGTGGGTTCCAACACTAGCTGTCTGAGGCATGCCCCCTGTAGGGCGAGAATGGTCCTGCTCTTTGATGTGGCTACAGCAAAGGTGCTCCAGTTAACATCTGACATATTCAGCTCCCCCATCAACAGTATCTCCCTTTTCTCTGCCATCCTAAGGATGCCTTCTATCATATCCTTGTCCATTCTCTCTCCCTCCCTGAGATGGGGGTCTGTATACAACCCCTGTGCAGATTGTGGTGCCATTTCCAGTCTCTAAGGTAACCCGCAGTGCCTTCTCTCCTCCCTGTTTACTCTTTTGTTCCATTGCTTTTATCCCTTCCCTTACATAGAGAGCTACTCCTCCCCCTCTTCTACCCTCCCTGTCCCTCCTGTAGGTTGTGTACCCTGGTATGTTAACATCCCAGTCATGGTTCTCTGTGTACCATGTTTCTGTAACTGCCATGATATCCAGGCATCCCTCTTCCATCCCCTAGTGGTCTTGTTTCCACTAAGGCTGAAGAGGCCCATGGTGCTTACCCTGTTTATACCTTTAAGGTACTACTTCTAGGTATTTTTTCCCTCCAGCACCACCACTTTGTACTGAACTCTTGGGAAGCTTTACCCAATGCATCGCCTTACATTTTTTAAAGTTGAAACCCTGATATCGGCTTTTTGATCAGTTATCAAACCAATCCAGATCCTCATGGAATTCCCTGAAATAACATAAAAATAAAATATGCAGAGAGAAAAAGCATAAAATATAAGAATGTAGAACAAGAAATTCTGAAAATAATCAATGAATGAAGATGCGAAAAGCACCTATGTCTGTGTCGCTTAATAAATGCCATCCTTGTTACGTTTTTCTGGGTAAAGAAACCAAATGTACCCTCACAGCACCCAAAGACAGTTACAAAACCACTGCGGTGGGGGGGGCAAGAGGAACATCTCAGGTCAAATCATTTCTCCTAAGTTTTACTGGAAATCATTTGCTGCTCATTCACCAAAAGAAGCATTTCTGGCCCTCCTGAGAATTGAAACAGTCCAAGACACACAGCTGCCAAGAACTGCAACTGGGAAATTTTCCTTGGAATGTAATAATGCTGATCAAAACAAGTCTTTGACAGCACATTGTTCTGAGACAAGATTTCTCAAGGAGGCCAGACTGGGAGGTTTCAGAGCAGAATGATGACAGGACTCCAAGAAATTCCTGAAAGGGAGGAGATGTGCCCTTTGCATGGCTCAGGGAGTGTCTAAGATTGAAATCTGAGCAGAAGGATCTTAAATAGGATAGTAAGGAGATTGTTCTCAGCTCTTGCAGATGCCTCAAAAGGGAGAGTTTGCACTACTCCACACTGTACCACCCAGCCCCACTCTAAGCTGTACCCCCAACCCCACTCCACGTTGTGCTCCCAGCCCCACTCCTTGCTGTACCCCCAGCCCCACTCCATGCTGTACCCCCAGCCCCAGTCCATGCTGGACCCCCAGCCTCATTCCATGTTGTACCCCCAGCCCACTCCATGCTGTACCCCAGCCTCAATCCATGCTGTACCCCAGCCCCAGTCCATGCTGGACCCCAGCCTCACTCCATGTTGTACCCCCAGCCCCACTCCATGCTGTACCCCAGCCCCACTCCATGCTGTACCCCAGCCTCACTCCATGCTGTACCCCCAGCCCCAATCCATGCTTAGCCCCAGCCCCACTCCATGCTGTACCCACAGCCTCATTCTATGCTGTACCCCCAGCCCTACTCCTGCTGAGTAGTGTGCTGCTTTTTTTGCTCATGTTACCTATTTATGTTGGACTTAACTGCTGTTGTTCCTTAGTTTTATTGCACCTTTGGTGTAGGGGTATGCTTATAAATGAGTCTTTTGAGGCTCAATGAACTCATTCTGTTAGAAACATTTATATATTCTGGTAGCCAGGTGACCCTGGAGAACCTACCGAGTTGGTAATACCCAGTACCTATGGGTGAAGAAGAACAGCAGGTACCACGGAGAAAGACAGCAGGAACAATGTAGGAGATGCATCTCCAAGTAGTAAGGAGGAGCTCACCATCGACTCGCTGTGGAGAAGTCTCCGAAGGGCAGGCTGGAGGGTTCGTCAGCCATGTACAAGAGCAAGGAGTGAATAGGCCCAGAAAGACCATACTCCTCAGCTGCATATATACAGGCTTTATTCACAACAGAATTTTAAAACATACTGCCATAGGATAGTAAGGATGGCTGTTCACTATAAGAACTCTGACCGGTTTCATACACAGTATGTCATCAGGGGGTCACCCCTTGATGACGTACTGTGTACGAAATCATTCGGGGTTCTTGTAGTGAACAGCCATCCTTACCATCCTATGTTGGTATGTTTTAAAATGCTGTTGTGAATAAAGCCTGTATATATGCAGCTGAGGAGTATGGCCTTTCTGGGCCTACCCACTACACACCCTCCTTGGTGCGGTTAGAGCTGTATTGCTGATTTGCTTGCCAGAAAGACCATGCACGCATCTGGCTTCCTAAGGGAGGGTCTATCGAGGGATATGCAAACCCCCTATGGGGTCTCGTTAAAAAGACAGACATTATGTTCGGGAACCCCCATCAACATGATAGAAGCTAAGTGAAGTGACCATAGTTTAAAGCAACACCTAGCTTATTCAAGTACAGCACCTGAAAGAATGAAGCATATAAGGCAATACATAGGGACAGTACAGATTTTAATGTCTTCAGGTACAAACAGCAGCTAAAAATTACAAAGGAAAGGATCAAGAGTCAAGAGTCATAAGAGAGCCGCAGAATTTAGGGCAGCACATGCAAAAGACGGTGGTAAAACCCTGTTCTCTTATGTAATTAACAAATCAGGAAATTGATCTATTGGATCGATCATGTTTAATGGAAGAGAAATAGACAACCCTACAGAAATGGCTAAAGTTTTTAATTCATATTTTTGTTCAGTTTATGACCCCAACCAAGCAATAGCTTATTCTAAGGATTTGCACGGATAGCCACGAGTACTTTACTAAACGAGAGATTTTGGAGAAGCTTAATAAATTGGATTCCTCTGAGTCGGCAGGTCCAGACAGACCAAACCCCAAACTATTAAAAGAGATTAAGGACTGGCTGGTAGATCCATTGTATGTAGTTTTCAACTCATCCCTAAATGGTGAGGAAGTCTCCCAAGATTGGCGGGCAGCCATCATAGTTCCAGTCTACAGGAAGGGATGTAGGTCTGACGTTGGTAACTATAGACCAATCAGTCTTACATCTCTTCAGGGAAAAATTCTGGAATCACTTATTAGAGATAAACTAGAATCTGAAATGCAAATTAGGGTGTTGATGGACAAATCACAGCACAGATTCAGAAAACAAAAGATCATGCTTGACAAATATGTTGGTGTTTTACAACAGAGTTAGCCAGCTCTAGGATCAAATGAAGCCGGTGGATGTGAGCTAGCTGGGTCTCAAAAAGGCTTCTGATAAAGTACCACGTGATATACTTATAAAAAAGATGTTTTCTCTCAACTTAGATCAGAAAATAATAAAATGGTTAAATAACTGGCTGGTAAATCGCAGGCAAAGGGTTAGAATCAGGGGTCATTTATCATCAAATGGTAGGGTCTCTAGTGGTGTGCCGCAGGGACCAGCACTGGGCCAGTACTGGTCTCCTTATTTATAGCAGATGTTGGGGAAGACATCAGATGTGAATGTCTAAAATTTGCTGATGACACCAAAACCTGTACGGAAGTTTCGAGTGGAGAACAAGCTGAACAACTACAAGACAATCTTAATAAACTACAAGAATGGGCAGTAAAAAACAAGATGGAGTCCAGTACCGAAAAGTGTGTAGTGATGCACCTTGGCACAAATAACAGAGAACATGAGTATTTTTTAAATAATACCAGGTTGAATACAGTAGAGAATGAAAAAGACCTAGGCGTTACTATCAGCAAAGATTTCTCCTTTTCAAATCAATGTAGCAAATAGAATCTTGGGGGCTATTAGGAAATCATTTATAACCAGACAAAGCCTGTCTTTTACCCCTAAATACAAATCTGATTAGACCCCAATTAGACTACTGTAGTCAACTGTGGAGCCCCTACCTGGTAAAGGACATTACTGTAATGGAAAGGGTTCAAAGGAAACTTACAAAAATGGTAACAGGGTCGAAACACAAGACCTATGAGGAGAGGCTTGCGATATTGGGGCTATACCCCTTGGAGTTATGCAGAATCAGGGAGGACTTACTTTTCATGTTCCGAACTTCTAGTGACAATGAGACGATGGCAAACCTTGGTCTAATACCTGCAGAGAAAAATTTTAACCTCAGAAGTCACGATAAGCAGTTAAAATTTTCCTACCCAAGGAAAAACCAAAGAAGGCACTTTTTTTACCCAGAGAACAATTACTGGTTGGAACAGGTTGCCCAGAGACATAGTAGAATCAGAAACATTTGAAATCTTAAAGGGAAAACTAGATAGACTTTTGCTTGGTACGAGTATGGAAATAGAGTATGATACAAGGTTCAGCGAGGAAGACAGGAACAGCATAGAGGGTTGGGGAACCCGGGCATCCTTGCTCAAGAAATACTAAGAAGCCTTCTGTTGGCATATTGTCAAGTGAAAGAAAAAGAAGGTGCTGACAGTATCAGAATGCTATAGTGAGATGGATACCTGCTAGGATTGAGATGGGGTTGCCACGCACTGCAGCAGCAAGTTGTCCATGGCTGGCATGCTGGTTGATAATACATTTGGGAGAAGATGGACCCCCAGAAACTGTGAGATATTAGGGGTGGTGATGGCTCACTGTGAAAAGCTATGTACAGAAATGACCTGCTTGTGAACTAATGAGTTGAGGTCCTTGAACCTGAAACTGTCTGTGTACAAATAATCTTTGACATAGCTCCCCTCAAGGGCTGGCAGTCCAGGCATCAATGTATTCTGTTCAGGATATCTAAGAGGTCCAAATCCTGATAATACAGATACCATCCTAGGTCTAACAATCTTAACATTGCAAGAGGTTCCTGGCAAACATACTATCACATATCCCTTAACTCAAGAGTTTCCTGGGCCATGACTGCCACCATCCTGGGCGCAACTGCAGGTCAGTTGCTGTACCGCCTGAAAGGGTTACATGTGGGGGTCCTTCCAGGATTTGGAATAGAGTTTGGAAAGGAATTGCAGTGGACTGAATTGAGGATGTTGGATGGAAGAAGTGGACTTAGCAAAGCATTTGATGCAAAGTTGCTTCAACTTGGATGATGGACCTGGAGGCCGAGAGTGTTGCAGAAGATTGGTAGTGGCTAGAAGTTTATGGCTGTAAGTGAGAAGAGGCGTTGCAAAAGTTTTATGGACTGTGAAAAATGCTTGCAGGATGTCAACAACTGCCAAAGAGTGCCACAAGGAAATGTGTGAAAACAGAGCAGACAGAAGTGACTGACAACCAGTACCCAAGTTATTCACATTTGGATCAATCAACACTGCAGAATGTTAAAAGGGGAGTGACTAATTCTGCAGAGAAGTTCCCACTGGTGTTCATGATGTGGCTGCACATCTGGAACTGAGAAAACTTGCACTTCAAAGGCCTGGTTCCAGAGAGTGTGAGCATTAAGGAGTCGTGGTGGTCACTGCAGCATCGGTGTACAGGAGCTGTGCAAACTATCATTCAGCGTGTGGGGCAAGCGGAGACTGGCCGGTGTTTTCCACATTACCTTGACTGTGGAGAAAAGTGTCTAGCATGGTGACAGGCTCCAGTGCATGAGAGGCTTATCAGCTGCCCAGCTCTATCAAGCAGTACGTCTATTAATACACAATATATACACCCGGCTGCAAACAACACAATCACCATATCGACCCAACCACAAATGGTGCATGCCATAGCAATATGATGCAGACACAGTGCACCCCCTTACAGTAAAACAGGTTCATGGAGCTCCCCCTGGTTGCACCTGGAAACAAGCTATCACAGCTTAGTGTGCCTTTCATAGTTAAAAATGACAAATAATGGGCCTTATGCATGAAAGTGCACAGTGTCTCCGTGCTGCGTATGTGCGGCACAGGACCTCTGCACCATATGTGCCCCCGGCTGGGATGCACAAGAAGCGTGCAGACCCTATGCTCACGAACACCCACCTGCATGGACCGCAATGCGCAGGGGGTGAGTGGGGGCATGCCAGCATTATGTGCACTGCACAATGGTGCATAGTGCTGGCCGTGGGGGTGCAGAGACGGACGCAGGTTATGCCAGGGACACCCCTGCTGTAAGCCGACTATGCGCCCCATGCCTCATCTCTCAACACTGGAATCCCAGCAACCGCAGTGACAGGCTACCCAGGTCCACCAACCCCTGCACCCCCACCTTCCCCATGCATGCCACCCCCCCTACATACATGGGGACACCAGACCATGGACAGCAGACCCCTCTGTACAGCACCACCGGCCCCTCTGTGTCCCCTAGCTTGCATCCCAGCCCCACTGGTGTGGTGGGCAGTATGACCCACACCCCCCCAACATGCATCCTCATTACACTGCTCCCTGTACCTCCCCATCTGTTCAGGGGCGAGGTATGGCCGGCAGCACATCCCACCTCCATGGCTACCAGCTGTGTGGACATCCTTGGAGGAGCACAGCCAACTCGCCCCCACCATGTAAGGGATCCACCGAGGGATCCAGGATGGGCATCCCACTGGATGCCCACCCAAGTGTGCAGCTCTGCCCATGGCTGCCCCATGCAAACCTGCTCATATCTATGCACTGGAGGGGGGTATGCAGACAGGTGTCCGGCAGTCGTGAATGCCACCAGTGCGCACCTGTCTGCAGGTGCTGAGTTCCATGGGTGGGATACGTGCCACTGGCACGTAATTCCTGCCCTATCATGCATAGGAGCCAATATGCCTTGGGCTCCAAGGTGCAAGTGCAGCAATATGCATGAAAGAGGGCTTCAGCGTGTGGGGCTGTGTGCCCCCTGCTGGCAGAAGTGATGGACGGCAGTCAAGTTGACCAGGAGGCACATGCTTAGACTACAGAATAAAGAGTCATGATCAGTGAGGATGTCGACAGTCCCAGTGCCATTGAGGGGCCACCGCTGAGGAGGTGGTGTTGCCACCTGAGGAAGGGGATCATTTGCAAGGTAGGATGACATGGTAGTATTCAATCCTCCGAAGGAGGAACTAGAAGCAAATTCAACTGACTAGGACTCTGAACTGAAGGTAATGGTCAGCAAAAATGTTTCATCGTTGGAGGAGCCGGCAGAGGAAAAATTTGGGTCGAAGGAATGGATAGATGTTGACACAGAGGCCATGCAGTCAACCTCATAAAGGTATAGCTTCTGGCACTTGTACTCGCCCAAGCCCCAACCTGCACAATTGCAGAAGTATGCCGCTTACTGTGGGTGGCAGAAGATCACCATCTGCACGGCATCAGGCATCCCTCTGTCTCCTGAAGACATGGACAGCAAACTTTAGGAAGAACTAAGGGTGGACACTGTGCTTATCATCTTCTGGGGAAACTGTCTCAGTTCACAACCCAACAAAGACAGTGACCTGAACACCGAGTATGATTTTGATTGCTGTCTGGAGCCAGGTAGAGGATCAAGGATCCTTCTTAAGCTATACCAAGTAGATTGTCGGATCACCCGCCAGGTGTATGACTGCTGGGGGTATTGATTCCTGTATGTCCCTGTCTGGCGCTGCCACAGGGTGGAACTCAGATGTGGTGAGTGGCTCTGTGAAGCAGCAGCTGAGTGCCTCTGGTACATTCACTTCGGCTCCAAGTAAGACAACAATTAGAAGACGTCGTACATCATAAACAGGTGGAACACTGAACGCAGTGCGAGGATGTACAGTGCCATCTACAACACCAGGCATGGACAGACATCACAGAAACCAATCGAGAATTGGCAGGATAGTGAGTTTGTCATCAAGCCCCACCCAAGGCTCTACTATGGCCCAGAAAATAAATATCCCAAGAGACACTCAGGACTATTTATTTTAGTTTATATTTATTTATTGATTGATTGATTGATTGTCTAGAATTAGAAACCTTTGAGCTAGGAGCTCTTTTATAAAGGTTTCACATCAGCTTACAGATACAAATAAAAGCAGGAACACAAAAAACAAAGTACTGTATACAGAATAATTACAAGATGGCAAACTATTAAATACAGAATAATTACAGAGCATAAACAATAGTAAGTAGTGTACCAAAATAACATTGTCAAATTTTCATAAAGAGAATTATATTCCTAGTGCAAGGAAGAGAGAAGGAAGAGAAGCAGCCAGGAGTTAGCATTGTCAAGAGGCGATGGGGAGGGGTTTGGTACAGCAAGCAGGGGTGTCGGCAAGCATACGCACTGTACTCAGCAGAGTACAGTGAAAAAAAAAAAAAAGCATTTGTCAATGCCGAATGTTTGCTTGCTGGCACTGGCATTGGTAGTGTAGAAGTTACAGAGCTGCATAATAGGAATGGCAGCGAAGTATTGAGCTGAAGCCAACCCCACCACCACCCTGCAGAGAGTGGCAGGCGTTGGGGTGTGCCTTTGAGTCATCAGGCATAACGACCACGCCATTTCACCACACCCTACCCTGCAGACACTGACAAGTGTCACAGTGTGCCTTGGGGTCTTTGGCCCTTATGCACAACCCATTCCATCAGGAAATACGGTGAGATGGGTGCAGTATAGGAGAATGGGGTGAAGTTTGGGCCCGAAGAGTCCGAGGCACACCTTGATGCCTCTCACTGGCTGCAGGGTGTGGGTGGGGGTGGAATGGTATGAACATGACAGGCAAGAATCCCAAGTCACACCCTTGTCATACTCTACAGGGTGAGGCGTTATGGTCGGAAACCCTAACGCCTCAGGCATTCGTTGGTATTTTCACTCCAAATTTTCAACATATTTTTTTTGTGACCCCCACCTCATGAACAGTGGCAATATCAGTTTGTTAACCGAAAACTGCTTTTGCACAGCGACTGTGGCATTTGGCACCAGAGGTACAAAAACACATTCCGAACAAGATGTGAAAAATGACAGCGGTACTGTTCATGGGGAGGTGTAAAAAATGGCAATGTTGAAAATCTGCTGTGAAAATCTTAAAAAAACTGGTGAAGTCATGAGCGTGCATAGAAACTGTGCAACGCACACCCGTAATGTAACTAGTTTGGGGATTTTTTTACAGTAGATTGTTAACATAGGCATTTTGGGACCTCCGATCATGAACAGTGTCAGTGTGATTTTCTTTATCTGTCCCTAACAATGATTTCCCACAGCGACCACGCATCTCTGCACTGAAAGTGTGAAAACACATTCCGGCCATGTTATGGAAAATGACAGCTGTACTGTTCATAAGGAGGTGTGGAAAAATGCCACTGGTGAAAATCTGGACTGAAAATATTACAAATTCATGAACCTCACGGTGTGTGGAAACTGCGCAATGCTCACTCATAACACAGTCATTTTATGGAGTTTTGTCACCAAATTTTCAACATAGCCATTTTAAGACCTCTGCTCATGACCAGTGTCACTGTGATTTTCTTAATCTGTCCCAAACATTGTTTCATGAAACTGACTGTACCATTATAGCTACATGTGCGGAAACACATTTTGGCGAGATGAAAATGGTAGCTGCACTGCTCATAAGGAAGTGTGGTAAAATGGCACTGTTGAAAATCTGGTGTGCAAATATTACAGATTTGCAAACTTGCCAGCGTGCGTAGGAACTGCGCAACGTGCGCTCCTAAAACAGTCATTTTTGGGAATTTTTTCACCAAATTTTCAACATAGCAATTTTAACACCTCTGCTCATGACCAGTGTCACTGTGATTTTCTGAACGTGTCCCATACATTGATTTCGCACACTGACTGCGCCATTGTGCACTACATGGGCAGAAACACGATGTGGGTGAGATGTGAAAAATGACAACTGTACTGCTCATAAGGAGGTGTGGTAAAATGGCAATGTTGAAAATCTGGAGTGAAAATATTGAAAATTTGCGAACTTACGAGCGTGCATAGGAACTCTGCAATGCACGCTCGTAAAACAGTCATTTTCAGGAATTTTTTCACCAAATTTTCAAAATAGCCATTTTAAGACCTCTGCTCATGAACAGCATCACTGTGATTTTCTTAATGTGTCCCGTACACTGATTTCGCACACCAACTGCGCCATTGTGCACTACATGGGCGGAAACACATTTTGGGTGAGATGTGAAAAATGACAGCTGTACTGCTCATAAGGAGGTGTGGTAAAATGGTAATGTTGAAAATCTGGAGTGAAATATTGAAATTTCGCAAACTTACAGGCGTGCGTAGGAACTGCGCAACGCACGCTCGTAAAACAGTCATTTTTAGGTATTTTTTCACCAAATTTTCAATATAGCCATTTTGAGACCTCTGCTCATGAACAGTGTCACTGTGATTTTCTTAATGTGTCCCGTACATCGATTTCGCACACCGACTGTGCCATTGTGCGCCACATGGGCGGAAACACATTTTGGGTGAGATGTGAAAAATGACAGCTGTACTGCTCATAAGAAGGTGTGGTAAAATGGCAATGCTGAAAATCTGGAGTGAAAATATTGAAAATTTGCGAACTTACGAAAGTGCATAGGGACTGCACAACACATGCTCGTAAAACAGTCATTATTAGGAATTTTTCCACCAAATTTTCAAAATAGGCTTTTTGAGAGCCCCCCTTATGAACACTGGCAGTGTCGTTTCATTAATCATTCCAGAAAGGTGATTTCACACAGTGGCTGCGAAATCACCCTTCAGACCCGAGTAATGCCATGACAGTGCAAGAATTCATGAGGAGGGGTCCCAAAAAACCCCATGTTGAAAATTTGGCGCAAAAATTCCCAAAATGCCTGAGATATGCAACAAAGTTGAAAAACCCCTATCTATCCCATTATACAGCTTACCGGCATTTCCTCAGTTTGCTTTGAAGAGTGCGGACATCTTCCTGGTCGTCCGAAGATCGTCGTGCCGGACTCCGGAGGTACATATGGGGTGAGGGGGTGTGGGGAGGCAGGGTGCGCAGTGGGTGGGCGCGGGTGGGTGCAGACACTGTGTGGGACCGTTTTGCTTTCAGGTTTTAGAAAGAGCGGCGGGGCGTTTGCCACGCTGGGGTGGGCTCCCAGCGTGGCAGAGACGGCAGGGGCGTGGAACCAATGGGGATTGGGCACCCCACTGGCCATGGCATCTGTTGCCATGCTGGGGTGGGCTCCCAGCGTGGCTCCCTGTACTCGGTGGGGGACAGTGAAAACCCGATGGAGTTGGGCACTCCGTCGGCGACAGCATGGGGGTGGGGAGAGACAGTGAAACCCGACGGGGGATTGGGCACCCGTCGGCCATTACATCATTTTGCCACGCTGGGGTGGGCTCCCAGCGTGGCACCTGATCTTTGGGGGCTTGGGCAGCCAGAGGTTGGGCACCCCGTCAGCCGTACAGTGTGGAGGGGGAAGGCGCATGAGCACGCAGTGTGCGTGCGTGCGTGCCTGTGTGTGTCTGGGGGAAGGCTCTGCTCACTCAAGCGGAGCTCTCCCTTTCAACTGTATGCCACTGCATTTTCAGCTGTCATAGACAGCTGGAGCAGTGATTGGCGCTCTGCGACCACGCCTGCAAATACACTGACTGAATTGGAAGAGGCTGACACACTTCTGGAAAACTCGTATGATGGCACTATGTTTCTTGCACATGCATGCAAGCAAACATAAAAATCAGGCAGGGCAACAAAAAGCAGAAAGCAAGGACATTGTGAGTCACATTGTGTCTGTGTTGTGCTGAGCCCATTTATCTTTGTTGTTTGCTATGGGGGCACTGATGCCACCAACCAAATACACAAATAAGAACGTTACTTACCAGGCAGGCAGAAAAACAAAGGCAGGAGGATTATAGGAAGAAACATTACTTGAACTCAGACATGGCAAATGGGGGCTACTGTTGGTGTGGCGTAGCAGCGCATATTTGGGTTTATGTTTACATAATGAGTGGGAGGGCAACAGAACATCAGTTTTGAGTAGAAGTTTAAATTTCCTGGCTACACCCCTGACAGCAAGGATGCATAGTAGAGGTGGGAAGGGGAATGGAAGAAGAAATTGTGGAGTGAGTTAAGGTAGGGTGACAATGGGGAAGTAGACATCAGGTGGGGGAGGGGGGAGAGAGGTAAAGCTAGGGCAGGAGGGAGTGGGGGGGAGCTCTAATGGTGGGCTTCAAGGGGGTGGAGAGGGAGGGGGAAGAGTGAAGGCAGGTTTGGGTTAAGGGGCTTGAGGAATCAGTCTGAGCAGTCACATTTACCTAAGGTAGTCAGATATTGCAAGAGTTCATTCTTGAATGGCCCAAGCATTAGGGTGTTGGATACGGTAGAAGGGAGTTCATTGTGTCATTGTGGGGCTTTATAGGAGAAATATTGCTAGGTAAGTGTTGTGCATCGAAAAGGAACATGTAAGGCCTTTTTAGACTTGCCTCTGGTCGGATGGAGTAGAGACCCTTTTGCCTCAGGGTACCCCCTGACCCACCAGCTGATGGGATTAAGTGTTGGACTTATTCACCCCCACTTGCGTGTGAGTTTGTTCCATTTAAGAGACTCTTGCCGGACACTATTCTCGGGACCCAGATTGCAAAAACACACTGTAGTGTGCAGTCCTGTGCTTGTGGGCATGGAGAAAAAAAAAAGCAGAACAAGGAGAGTTTTGTAGTAAATGCTGTATTGTTGATGTGTGCTTGTTTCTCTTTTCATTCTAGGCCAAGAAAAGACTGAAGGAAAAAAACAGTAAAGAACGTGCTGAAACAATGACTGGCCTATGCTGCTAATGGGCACCCAGGGACGTCCGCCCCTGCAAAGACTTTTAATTGGGGACGGTCCCCTTGACATAAACGAAATGCACAGCACTGTTTCAAAAAGTAGTTTTGCATATCTTGTGGGTAAAAATAAGCGCAATCCTGTGAACAACAGATAGCGTACAGTAAGAGCTATATAATTTCCCAGCACTGGCTCTGTCTTTCTTTATCTAACAATGGGAAGGGGCTTTAAATGTGGAAGTGGGCCCTTGGGCTTCAATCAATCAATCAATCTTTATTTTACCAGGTGGAACACCATTGAGATGAGTTCATTTACAAGATGGATCTGGGTACAACATAACAATAAAATACAGACAGTAAAAATACAGTGAAAGTGGGCTTGGGTTAGTTAAGTTAAGCAGGCAGGTGGTAGCCCACAGAGCAGCAGATGAGAGCAGGACGTCCCCAGGGCAACAGGGAATTTACCTGCTGGGTTGGTCCTCCCCTAGGGTATGCAACTGTTCCCACCTACCAGGAGGGTAGAGAGGCACAGTTCAGTTGGATTACTGGTGGCACCCAGGACGGTTCATCATGGTCAGTAGTGACAGGCTATTGATGGGTAGTGACCCCAGAGTGTAGTGAAGTGGACTGTTTGCTTTCATTTATTTGGTGGTCCTTTGCCCTGGGAAGGGGCAACATCAAACACCCTTCTCACCCTTCTCTGTGGGTGTGGTTGGTTTGGGAGCAGCTATAGTCAGTATAAAGACAGGGTGCCCTCATGGTACCAGGGTCCTCAGGCAGTGGAGACAGTTTGCCCAGGGTGGGAATGTCAATGCTCCAGGTGCCTTCACCTGGCAGGCGTCCTCTGAGGTGCCAGTAAGGGGGAGGCAACCAGGCACCACCAGCAGGCGTCTGGGGTGTCATGAGGTACTCCTGTGTGTGTTTGGCAGAGGTGGACACAGGTGAGTACCTATCGAGAGGCTGGATGCAGGACTCAGGCCAGGGACACAGAAGGCACCCTGAAGGATGCTCCCGTCTGGACGTATGGGTGCCAGATACTCTCAAAGCCCTCTGAGTGCCACTTGGTCCCAGACAACACGCTGAGCTAAGGACTTGGCAATGGTGCCAGGGAGACATCAAGAGGGACTCTGGAGGCACCCAGAGAGTGGCCTGGGACATGCAAGATGGATCCTGTCCACGAGGAAATATGAGAAAGGACTGTGATGTGGTTCAAAGCTTGGGAGTTTAGTGTGACCACCAGGAGGTTGCTGGAACCACAGGGGTATCCCCTCCAGAGATACTCCCTGAAGGCCTTCATGCCTGAGGCTACTTACCTTGGAGATCACTGAGGGACAGCCTGGTGACAGGGTGACCCTGGAGATCTGACTGAGCTATGAACACCCAGCACCCACAGGTGAAGAAGGGCCACAGGTTCCACAGAAACATCAGGAATAAAGTTGCATTACCCCAGCCCCACTCCACACTGTACCTCTAACCCCACTCCACGTTGTACCCCTAGCCCCACAGCAAGCTATACCCCCAGCCCACTGCAAGCCACACCCCCGGCTCCCACAGATGAAAAAGGACCACAGGTTCCACAGAGACAACAGGAATAAAGTTGGAGATGCATTTTTGGGTTGCAATGCAAAGCCCACAGCTGACTCGCCAGTGAGAGGTTCCAGAAGGACGGGCTGGAGGGTTTGATGGCCTTACACCAGAAATAGGTGTGTAGGCCCAGCAATACCATGCTGGCATCTGATTTCCTAGGGGTGGGTCTGACTATGGATGTGACAACCCTCCTGTTCTTGGCTCCTAATTTCCTTGGCCTTCCAAAGCAATTTTCCCCTAGTTATCCACTCCTCTAATATATCTCCTTCCAATCCTCCCTTTATCTTCCCACAGTTTTCATCTCTAAAGTTGTCTGCCACCTGGACTTGTTTCCCCAACTTGTAAATATATTCTCCCCCACTCCTTATGATGAAGCATCTCTGGCTGATTTATTCTCCCTCCCTATGTAAGTCTTCAATCTATTATGTATGTCTTAGCCTGTCTTACCTAACTGTTACCTTTACTACCCCTCACTTTCATGCTTCTAATTGTATTTTTACATACATTGTACAATGCCAGCTTGATGTCTTGTTACCTTACTTGCCTAAATTTAACATTGTATGTATTGTTTACTTGGTATTTAATTCTTGCTGCTTAACAGCAATCATTTATGTTTACACTGTTTGTCTAACTCTGACGTGGACCCTATGTAATGACCTTGTTCTCAAAAGATGATAATCCGAGATCTCAATAAATAAATAAATAAACTCTTCTATGGTGTCTCGTTAAAGGAGCGCACATTACACTCTGACTCCCGGTCATGGTGCCATAAGAGAAGCTAAGTGAAGTATCCATAGTTAAAAGCAGCACCCTGCTTGGTTAAGTACAGCACTGGAAGTGAGGTTGATGGAGGAAGACAAGAACAGCATAGAGGGGGATAGGGAACCCTTGAGCACTCCTGCCCAAGAAGTACGGAGAAGCCCTTCATAAGCACATTGCCAAGCAAAAGGAAAAAAGTGACTGACAATGTCGGAATGCTATAGTGAGATAAACAACTGCTGGAAGCATGACAGGGTTACGATGTGCCGCAGCTGCAGGCTGCATGTGGCTGGCATGCCGGTTGGCTGGTACATCTGGGGTGGAGATGGACCCTTAGAAACTGAAAGGCATTTGGGGTTCAGATGGTTCCCATGAAAGTCTGCGTACAGAAATGACCTGCTTGAGAATTAATGAACTGAGGTCCTCAGGTCCATATCTGTTTTCTGCGAATGAACTTTGGGATAGCCCCATAAGTGAAGAGTCAAGTGCTTTCAGTGCTGTCGTCAGTGTATCATATTCAGAATATCTAATGGTGCCCAAGTCCGGCCAAGCTCAAACACCAGCCTCAGGCCAACAACCGCAATGGGAGTAACCTGGGAAGTTAATTGCAAGGTGTTCCCTGAAGGGCAAACATCGCACACCTCTAGACATGGGAGTGCCCTAACCCATCCCTGCCTGAAGGGGGATTCCACATGTTACACCACATTTTTGAACTGCCCCATCGTCATGCGATCAGTTTCCAGCCAATCATAGTGCCGGATTTCTATGTCACATTTTATAATATCCTTTACAAAATAGATCTTAGATTAGTCAGAGATTTCAGCAATCTGATTGGGCAGTGAGACCCAAGCACCTGTGGTATAATCTATCATACCACACAATTGTTTTTTTTTTTTGTTTGTTTGTTTTTTTGGTGATTTGTTCAGATTTATTTTTTATTTGTGCCAGTTTATAAATGAGATGCAACACTTCAGGTTGTTGGGTCGCACTCCAATACATGCACTTCGCAGACCCACAGTAGCATTCTGGACTTTATTTTTTAACAGTGTGGATACTGTCATTGTGTCAGCAAAAGGTGACTCATGCCCTCCAAGTTCCCCCACATTTTTCAGCAAATAAGTTCCCAAACTGTGGGGAAACGTTGTATGCAATTAAATCTAACTGCTTAAATTTCAGAAACATTTTTCTTTATTATGGTGACTTACGCTTCACTTACACTTTTTTTTTAACTTTATTTATCTCCAACCCTGAAGAACTCCTTCCAGTGACCTCTAGAGCTCCCAGCCTCTACCTCCCTCCATGACCACTCCTCTCCCCTTGCATCACCAAGCACCAGTTCTGGGTCTGAACCCTATGGAGGTAGGGCCACCCTATCCACCCCGGGCGCTCTATCTTATAGGGCAAAGTGCCCAGCACACGAGTCTGGCAGTGAAGAGGAGATGGTCCGGAATTGGGAGTGTAGGCTTTGGAAGATCGAGGCGCCTTCATCTATCCCCAGGATTGTTTTTTTTCTCTCTTTTTCGCCCCCCCCCCGTGAAGCCCGGCCAGCGAGGCAACATAGTGCCGTAGCTCCACCCACCCATGGCATACACCGCACTTACTCAGTCGGCGATCCTCCAGCCGCCGCCAGAGGTCACTCCATGAGCAAGCGCATCCCACACCCTCCCCCAGGAAGAGAGAGCAGTCCTCCAGACGCTCGATCTCTTCCCTCCCTGCAGACCCCCGGTGACCCCTGGCTCATTCCCAAACACAGGTCACCAGCATGGCGTGAGGTGTGACATCCAGCGCCTCAACCCTCAGCACCACCGGGCCTTCATACGCTTCACTTACACTTAACTGCAGAAAAATTGACGCTCTTATTTCAGGACGTATGCTGCTGCACCTAAAATGATTTCTAGCCCTGTAGGAGGGGTGTATGTAGGCAAGCTGATGAAGGTATGAAGTGTGGCCATGGGTGCTAAGAGTTGGCTGGGTGTATGTACAGTAGGTCAGAAAGCAAGGGATAAGGGGGGTAATGGGTGCTGGAATTTGAATGGGTGTACACAGGTCTGAGGGTAATGTATAAGAGGGGGTCCATGGGTGCTGATATTTGAATGGATGTACGTAGGTCAGACGGTAAGGGACGAGAGGGTTCATGGGTGCTGGAATATGAGTGGGTGTAGGTAGGTTTGATGGTAAGGGATAACAATGGGTCCATAGGTGCTGAGATTTGAATGGGTGTACATAGATTTGATGGTAAGGATATGAGGGGGTCCTTGGTTGCTGAGATTTGAATAGGTGTATGTAGATTTGATGGTAAGGGGATATGGGGGGCAATGGTGCCGGGATTTGGATAGGTGTACGAAGGTCTGATGGTAAGGGATAACAGGGGGGTCCATAGCTGCTGGGATTTGGATTGGTGTACGTTATTCTGATGGTAAGTGGTAAGCGTGGGTCCATGGGTGCTGGGATTGCGATGGGTGTACATGGGTCTGATGGTAAGACATGGGGGGGGTCCATGCATGTTGGGATTTGAATGGGTGTAAATAGGTCTAATGTTGAGAGATAAGAGGGGTCCATGGGTTCTGTGATTTGAATGGCTGTGTGTAGGTCTGATGGTAAGGGATGAGGCAGAACCATGGATGCTTGCTTGTATTTGGATGGGTGTATGTAGGTCAGATGGTAAGAAAAAATTACTCACCATAGTAATGTTGTTTTTTTCTAATGGAGTCTTGCTGTATTCTGACTATATGCAGTTTGCCCCAGCACTTGAACTGCTCCGGAGAGTAAAGGGTTAACTCTATGCCAAGGCATAGAACGTTGAGCTCGAGCTTGGTTTTCAAAACTCTGTCTCTGGTACTCCTCAGTGTAACCGTCAGATTCTTACAAACACTATCCTAACTAACTAACCATGTAGAAATTGTTTCTTAAAATTTTTGTGCCAAAGGGCAATAAACATATCTTTAGGGTCAAAAGACTCAAGTCGACAACCCCAAAGAGAATCTAAGTAGGTAGGGAAACAACCAATATATTCATAATAAAAAACAGAAAAACCTCAAACAAGATGAGGTATGCCAAGTACACCTCTGGGGTGCAGCACTGAGCCTGCCAGACCACATCCCAAAATGACTAGGTTCCAGGAGGGGAGGCAGGGAAGGATGTCAGAATACAGATAGACTCCATTAGAAGAAACAACATTACTATGGTGAGCATTTTTTTCTTCAAACAACATAAAGTCTTACTGTATTCTGACTATATGCAGACTATCAAGCTGTACCCCCTTGGAGGAGGGAGTCACAGAACCTATTTTGGGAACAGGCTCTGCAGCACAGCTGTGCCAAACCTAGCATCACTTCTTGACTGAATGTCAAGAGAGCAGTGCTTGCTAAATGTGTGAACAGTTTTCCAGGTGGCTGCTTTACAGATTTTCACTAAGGGTATATCTCTAGCTGCTGCGACTGAAGCATCTGTACCTCTGGTGGAATTAGCCCTCAGGCCTGAGGGAAACTTTTTCCCCAACTATGACTAGCAGAACTGGATACAGGAGACAATCCACCTGGCAATGGTTCTTTTGGTAGCAGGTTTACCTTGTCCCACCTCTCCATAAGTGAGAAACAGCTGTGAACAATCATTTCTATGGGCCGTAGTGTGTTCCATATAGTAACTAAGGGCCCTTTTCACATCAAGACTGTGTAATCCTCTCTCCCCAGAGGAAGAATTGTCAGTGAAGAATACAGGCAATGACACAGACTGGTTCAAATGAAAGTCTGATACCACCTTGGGCAGGAACTTTCTGTTTGTTCGAAGGACCAACTTATCCCTGTGAAATTAAATGAAATCAGGTTCCACTGATAAAGCCTGTAATCCACTGATTCTCCTGGCAGAAATAATGGCTACCAGGAATACAGTTTTCCAAGTCAAGTACTTCAGCTCAGCTGAGCATAGAAGTTCAAAAGGGGGCTGCATAAGCTGTGCAATACAGATATTCAGGTCTCAAGAAGGAGTAGGTTCCCGAAAAGGAGGATTAATATGTACCAGCTTCGAAACATTTCTTGAAATCTGGATGAGATGCTAGGGAAGAGCCCTTCCCAGCAGATAGGAAGGCAGATATAGCTGCCAGATGTACAGTGAGAGTAGTAGGCCTGAGGCCTAAACTATTAAGATGCACTAAATAATCCAAAGCATTTGCCATATCAGCTAACTCTGGCTGGATATGCCTCTGAGAATACCAAAAACCAAATCTCTTCCATTTGGAATTGTAAGTCTTTTGAGTATAAGGTTTTCTACTAACCTTTAAAATGTCCAAGACTGACTGGGAAAGATGCAGGCTTGCATATTCTAGCTCTTCAAGAGCCAGACTTTGAGCCTGAGAGTCTGAAGGTTGGGATAAAGTATCTTCCTGTAACCCCTCTACAAATTGGGGTTCCCAAAAAGTCTTCCTTGAGCTTGCCTAAATGCTCACTGTCAGGCTGGTGTCCTGTGTTTTAGTAGTTAAACTGTGATTGCCAGAGAGTGCCTGTATAGCCTCTGTGTACTGTCTCTTTAAGAGCTGCCTAGATTGCAGTCAAATCAAATCAAATCAAACTTTATTTGTAAAAAGGCACCTTTCCAAAACCAAGGTGCCTGTACATAACATAATAAAATCAATAAATAATTAAAACAATATTAAAATTAATCCAGGCAGCAACATTAAAAATAATTATATGCAAGCTAAAAAAGATTTTTTAATACCCTTTTAAAGCTTTGGACAATCGGGCAATCTCGCACCTGATGAGGTAGAGAATTCCACAAGGTTGGGGCCATAAAAACAAAAGATCTAGCCCCAGAAGTCTTTAAACAAACCCTGGGAATCTCCAGCAATCCCTCATCAGTGGATCGGAGAAAGCGGGAGGGACAGTAGTCATAAGTAATCTGAAAGGGAGCTCTGTTGAAAGATATAACTATTTGCTGAAAATCATTTACAGTGATAATGATAATGTAGTTTGTCTAACCTGCCTTCTTTGCAGCAAGGACTGTTTTGTTTATCTCCACTATCTTGGTCCTGGACTGCCGAATTGGACCAATCAGTACTGGTGGGACCTAAAATGGAGCTGGAGTACAGGAGCTGCCTGGAGTCAAAATCTGTAGGAATTGTAGTTTTGGGCTTTTGGTGCCTTTTTTGCACCTGAAGAGGGAGTCTTTGTGACTGACAGACAGATCAGCCAACCGAACCTTTTGGATCTTGTGGAAATACCCAGGCTTGCTGGCAGTTGAGTCAGATCTAAGTTGGGAGCTGAAGAAGCAATAGTTTGAGACAGTCAAGCAGCCGTCTGAATAGTTTTGCACCGGAGAACTGTGGAAAGGCCTGAGTTGTGGCCTGCATGTCTGCCTGCTGCCCCTGAGAGGGAGAGAAAAGAATTATTTCGGACTAAATCCAAGTTTGTGAGAACGAAGTAAGCCACTGATTGTTTACCAGGCTCATACCTAAAGAAGGCTGAAGATTTTGCTGAATGCAATTGGCCTGTCAGGATTTCCTGCTGCTTTTGAATCCACTGTTTGTGCAGAGACTTTGCAGTCATGACCAGAGAGCAGTTTGCCTGGTACAGTAGAATTTCCTTACATGTAAATGTGCCGTGAGTTGTTAGTGGGTCGTGATTTGGTTCCCCACTGTGTGAACTGTGTTTTGCTTGCTGGAAGCTGTATCCAACCCAGAATGGAATGTATCTGAATTTGTCTCCATTTGGCCTGGGACTTGACACACTAGCCCAGCCAGACTACCCGCTGCACAGAGAAAGCCATCGACGAGAGACCTGCCTGGGGATCAGCCCCCTGCTTCATGCTTGAACAGGAATGACGCCTCTGCAAATCGTGTGGGCCCTGCTTCTCCTGGTACTCCAGATCAACCACCTGCAGTCTCAATTTTCGTCCAGCCTTCTCCAGTCTTGGGTATCATGAGTAATCATCAGGGTAGCTCCCTGCAACAACAGCCTAATGTAAAAGTGTGTCATCTGATTGTCTTGTTGTTTTCTTTTCACGAACAGAGCCCTCCGGCTCCAGATTACAATTAGTGTGTGTGGTGCATGTTTTCTTCCATCACAGGGCCCCAACCAGCTGCAATGTTCCTGGCTAGCTCACCATTCTCCATTTGGGTACCCAGAGTGTGTGTGACTGTTTATGGACCCTGAAGTGCATGCTTAATTGTTTGATTGATACAGCTTTTAAGCAAATGAACGCCACTCCCTTGATTAAGTCCCTTAAATAAATCAGATCTAACTCTTTTTTGCATTTACCCTGACTGTGGTTCCAGTTTGTGCAAAAGTACTGTACTGCTGTTATTTGCTGTGTATAACCTTGTTTTACAGGGGGTCCCCCAGGGTCGAGCCATAGGAAAGCCCTGCTGGTAAGTGCAAACAGTGTGGGTACTTGTGTGGTGTATCAGGGGTATTGTGAAAATGATTATTGTTCCAGCCACTAGTAAGGAAAGAGGGGGGGTTACAGTGTCCCGGAGGGCTGTTCCCAGGTTAGCTTGACCACTACCAACCCTGACCTCCAGGTGGAGGCACCCGTTTCAGAAATCAGGCCCCTTAACCTGCTACTGGCCATGCAGGCAGGGGTTGTAGCCCTTGGGATAGCGCCACCTAGGGGTTACACTCCCCTGTGAGGAGGTGAGGAGATTGAACTGTCTGGGAACACACAGAGGTATTGTCACTGACATTGACAATAATAGAGGGTACCAAGGCTGTCTGGCCCAGTCTGGAGCCACCAGAATCACTTTGCAAGGCTGAGACCTGATCTTGATCAGGACCCTGAATATCAGAGGAAAAGCATACAGAAACCTGCTTTTCCAGTTCAACAAGAGAGCATCCTGAGGGACAGATCCTAGAAGAGGTGGTCTGCAGCAACAAAAGGATGTTGTTGATTGTCTGGGGCTACAAAGAGATCTATCTCTGGAGTGCCACACCTCTTGAAAATGATCTGAAGAATTAGAGGGTTCAGGGTACATTCGTGGTGACCCTGAGAAGTCCTGCTGAGAGCATCTGCTAGAATGTTGTCCTTTCCTAAAAGATGCACAGCCATCAGGGAAGCCTGAAGGGAGAAGCTAGAGACCATATTTTCATGGCCTCTGTGCATAAGGCCGAGGACCGAGTGCCTCCCTGCTTGTTGATGTACCTTATGGTTGTGGTATTATCTGTCCTGATCTGCACCACTTTCCCTTGAATAGTGGTCGAGAATGTCTGAAGTGCTAGAAAGACAGCTCTGAGTTTGAGATTTATGTGTAGAAGAGAGTCCTGATGAGACCAGGTTCCCCGAGCTGTAAGCTGATCCAGGTGGGCCCCCAACCCAGTAGACAGGCATCTGTAGTGAGACTCACAGAAGGAGCCTGACTGAGGAAGGGAACACCTTGTTGAAGATTGTCCTCCTCCAGCCACCACTGGAGGGCCTGAACTAGAGTTTGAGACACTGGGACCAATTTGGAGAGAGGGTCTTTTTTCTGAGACCAGTAAGATCCGAGATGAAACTGAATATCATATCTCTCATCTGAAATCTTGCTCCTTGCACCACTGCAGTGGAGGCTGTCACGTGGCCCAGCAATTGTAGAAAGTGTCTGGCTGGACGAGATACTAGAGGATGAAAAGAGGAAGCCAGAGTGATGAGGGATTGTAACTTTGAAAGAGGGAGAAATGCCCTTGCCTGGATAGTGTCTAGTTCCACCCCTATAAAAGTGAGAAGCTGGGCTGGTTCCAGAACAGACTTTTCTAGGTTCAGAATGAATCCCAATGAGTCTAGAAGCTTTTGAGTGACCTCTAGAGCGGACTTGACTTGGTCTGAGGACTGACCTACAATGAAACAATCTTCCAGGTATGGGAACAGAAGGATATCCTGTCTCCTGAGGAATGCCACCACTACTGCAAGACACTTGGTGAACACCCTTGGAGCAGATGTTAGGCCAAAAGGCATTGCTCTGAACTGGTAATGGCCTGAGGGCAACTCAAACCTGAGGTACTTTCTGTGGGAATGTCTGATAGGTATGTGGAAGTAGGCATCATTGAGATCCAGGGAAGCTGGCCAGTCTCCTGGTCTCAGAGAGGGAAGAATTATTCCCAGAGTCACCATCTTGAATTTTGGTTTTGTTAAATGTTTGGTCAGATATCTTAGATCTAGGATGGGTCATCACTCCCCTGTCTTTTTTGGGGGTAAGGAAGTATCTGGAATACAGTCATTTTCCCCTGTGACAAGTAGATACCTTCTCTACTGCCTGAAGAAGAAGTAGAGAGGAGACTTCTGCCTCTAAGGCCTTTATCTCCAAGGGAGAGGGAAGACTGAAAGACTTCGCTCTCATTTTTGGGAACCTTTCGAAACTGAGAGCAAGTCCCTGGCTCACTACTACCAGGACCCATTTGTCTGAGGTAATAGACTTCCAGGCTTGGAAGTAATGAGCCAGCCTGACCCCTACTGGAACTGAGGAGGTGACCCTGACCGACACCTCAGTGTGTCTGTTTGGCAGGGGGCTTAGACTGAGTGGATGATGTGGTCCTGGTCATCCCACGTCTGCCTCTTCCCCTAAAGAACCCCCTCTGTTGGAAAGAAGAGGAGGCCTGAGCTTGATAAAAAGGCCTGCCCCTTCCAGCCTTAAATTGCTGCCTCTGAGGAGTGGCCTGCTTTTCTTTGGCTGCAGCACTCCTGTAGGTGATCCTGTATTCGTCCATCTTTTTCATGTAAGCCTCTGTTTGCTCCCCAAACAGAGAATTACAAGTTACAGGAAAAATCCATGGCCTTAGTCTGGGTATCCTGTGAAATATTGGTATACCTAAGCCAAGCAAACCTCCTCATGGAAATAGATGTAGCCATGACCCTGTTATGTACATCATTTGAGTCTACAGCAGCATGGAACTGCACTTTGGATGCCTCAATACCATCTATAGCCACCTGCTCCAGTTCCTTGGCCAGCTGGGGAGGGGCATTCTTAGCCAGCTCCAGAACCGTATCCCACATAGATTTCTGGTACCTGGCTGTATATGCCATATAATTTGATTGCCTGAGTCCCAAAGAGGATGCCAAGTACTGTTTCTTTGCCATGGCATCCACTTTACTGGAATCCTTATCTGGGGAATGAGATGCCTGGGGGATGTTAGCCTTGTCACAGGCTGCAGCTTGCACTACCCCAACATGGCTGCAATGAGTTGAAAGGAATTCTGTCCCAGGACCCAGCAAAGCATACCTCCTGTCCATTCTTTTATCCACATAAGGAATGGATGTGGGAAACTGCATAATTTTCTATGTCTGTTTCCTCAGGGATTTATGTAAAGGGATATACACTCTCTTTGACTCTGGGACATCCATCATTTCCACATAATCAGGCTCCTCCTGATCCTGTTCAGCCTTTTCCATAGGAAGCTGAAGAGTTTCAGCCACCTTCTTGTAAAACAAGAAATGGGAAGGGGACTCAGAGAGCCTGGGAGGATAAACATTGGAAGGCATGTCTTGGGAGAAGTCAGGTTCTACTGGCTCATCTAGGCCTTCAAACTCACCTTCATCATAATCTTCTTCCTCCTCCCAATTGCTGTCATAGAATGCTTCAGGATCTATGTCAGAAGCAACTATTTCCGACTGAACCGATTGATCGCCTTTGAACCGATGTCGGTTCGGTCGGAACCAGGCAAAGCGACTGGACAATTGTAATCACTTTCGCTATCTCTTCAACAGTCAGAACATGGGGAGTAGGATCCGAATCGGCTGACTTGCATTTCCATTTTGATGGAACCGACTCCGCAGAGTCGGCTCTCCTTTTGCTCGAAGAGTTATCGCCCAGGTCAGTGGGCATCTCCTCAGGTTCGGTCGCAACCAAAGCAGGCTGGCCATTCGGGTCAGTGGACTTCTCGGTCTCCCTTTCCCTTAGCCTACTTAAACATTTTTCCAAAGTGGCTTTGGGAAAGTTTTTACAAATTTGGCAGTCTTCTTTGAGGTGGTCAAACCCCAGACAATACACACAGACGAGGTGAGGATCAGCCTTAACAAAGTCCTCCCCACACTTGGTACAGTGCTGAAAGTCAGTGGGGCCAGTTTTCTTTTTGGGTTTCTCAGACATGCCGGATTCAAAAAGTAACCCTTCACAGCATTAAGCCAGGCAACACACATACTTATCAGTTCAAACCGTGTCACAGGTCAGTTAAAAAAATCCTAGAAATGCCAGATTTTTTCAGGAACCGATAAGTACTGGGAACCACCAAAATATCACACAATTATACACAAACTAAACAGTTAGGACTTAGTTTTGGTTCCCAACCGGACCGACTAGGAGAGAACTGAAGAAAAAAACTATTTCTACCAAATAACCCACACCACCTACTAAGCTACACTTACTGTACCGTGACAGAGATTAGAACACCAAATAAAATAAGAAAGCAATTGAATAAACTGACCAATTCAAACTTTTACCAAACTGAAGCAGAAAAATCTCCGGAGAGACTTCACAGTTAGGTGAAGTAAAGAATCTGATGGTTACACTGAGGAGTACCAGAGATAGAGGTTTGAAAACTGAGCTCGAGCTCAACGTTCTATGCATTGGCATAGAGTTAACCCTTTACTCTCCGGAGCAGTTCAAGTGCTGGGGCTAACTGCATATAGTCAGAATACAGCAAGACTTCATGTTGTTTGACAGGGTAAGAGGGGGCCATGGGTACTGGGATTTGGAGGAGTGCATGTAAGTCTGATGGCAAGAGATAAGCGGGGAGCCATGTGTTCTGGAATTTGGATGAGTGTGCGTAGGTCAAATGGTAAGGGATAAGAGAGGATCCATGGGTGCTGGGATTTGAATGGGCGTACGTAGGTCAGATGATGAGGGATAAGATGGGGTTCATGGGTGCTGGGATTCAGATGGGTGTACATAGGTCAGATGGTAAGGGGTGAAAGTGGGTCCCAGGGTGCTGGGATTTAGATGGGTGTACATTATTCTGATGGTAAAGAATAAGAGGAGGTTGCCGGCCCAGTGGCACTGAGGGTTGAGGTGCTAGACACCACACCTCACGATACGCTGGCAACCAAGGTTCGGAGATGGACTTGGGTTGTCAGGGGTCAGCAGGGGAGGGAGAAGATTGAGCATCCAGAGGACTGCTCTCCCCTTCCGGTGTGGGTACTGGGGCTTGCATCGCTCACCAGCAGCCCCCGATGGAGATCAGGAGCCCTGCACAAGCATTGGCAATATTAGGGGGTGGAGCAGCGGCAGACATCAGCACGTTGATGCTTAGGACATCATTGCATGTCTGCGCTCTGAGGGGAGTAATGGCAAGAAAAAACCCCGGTGGACCAGAGGAGGTGAAGGAGACCCCGGGGACCAATGCCCACATCCCATCACTGGACCAGCCCTTCACTGGATCTCCCAGTTCCCTACCCGAGCCCAGGACTGTTCCTCTAATTTCAGAAAGGCTGCCAGGTAGGTGAGGCGGGCTCTCCCTTGGGGGGTTGATCCAGGGGGCTGGACGAGTCCATGGGACCATAGGAGAGACCAGTGAGAGGGTGCTTTCAGGCTGGGAGTAGAGTTAGCGGTCGTGTGGGTACTCTGGAGAGATGTCCTGAATTCTCCAGAGCACAAATAGAGTATACAAAAAGAAAAGAAAATAAGAGGTGGTCCATGGGTGCTGGGATTTGGATGGGTGTATGTGAGTGAGCTTGCAAGGAATAAGAGTGGGTTCAGGGGTGCTGGGATTTGGATGGTTATACATAGGTCTGATAGTAAGGGGATGAGGGGGTCCATGGGTGCTGGGATTTGGACTGGTCTATGTGGGTCTGATAGGGATAAGAGGATGTCCCTGGGTGCTAGGATTCGGATGGGTGTATATATAAATGATAGAGATAAGAGGGGTTCCATGGGTGCTGGGATTTGGATGGGTGTATGTGGGTAAGCTTGTGATAGATAAGCATGGGTCCATGGGTGCTGGGATTTGAATGGGTGTACATAGGTCTGACAGTAAGGGATAAGAAGGGGTCCACGGGTGCTAGGATTGGGATGGGTGTATGTCCGTGAGCTTGTAAGGGATAACAGTGGCTTCATGGGTGCTGAGATTTGAATGGGTTTCTGTAGGTCTGATGGTAAGGGATAAGATGGGGTCCATAGGTGCTGTGACTTGAATGGGTGTACACTGGTCTGATGGTAAGGGATAAGCAGGGCCCATGGGTGCTGAGATTTGGATGGGTATATGTATGTGAGCTTGCAAGGGATAAGAGTGGTTTCATGGGTGCTGAGATTTGAATGGGTGTACATAGATCATACGGTAAGGAGTAAGAGAAGGTCCATAGGTGCTGGGATTTGGATTGGTGGACGTGGGTCTAATGGTAAAGGACAAGAGTGGGTCCATGGGTCCTAGGATTTGGATGGGGTCACAGAGGTCAAAATGGTAAAGTGATGCAAGCAGTTGCAGCACTCTGTGGAGCCATTTCCGGTAACTGCGAGTACATGGATTTATCCAAGTCTATGAAAATGTGTATGAGTACAGAGTTTGTTTGTGAACTGGCCATCAAGCAGGATTATAAATATTTCATTTATAGAGGTGAGGAGCTATTTTAGTAATTTCATGGCCTCTGACTGTACCAATGCCGGCCAGTCTGCAGCAGTATCCATGGACCAGCAATGTTCTAACGCTGGATACCCAAGGACTTTTGAGGTGGAGTTCCTAACGTTACTAATGGGCCTGGTACCAGGGGAAGATGGTAGGGACCGCCAGTCCAGGGGAATCCATCTGCATTGGGATTGCCTATT
The DNA here is from genome assembly GCA_016271365.2 of Neoceratodus forsteri. Classification (NCBI taxonomy): domain Eukaryota; kingdom Metazoa; phylum Chordata; order Ceratodontiformes; family Ceratodontidae; genus Neoceratodus; species Neoceratodus forsteri. The sequence goes on from CM028133.1 coordinate 255,123,519, forward strand.
AGTTTGCCACAAAGTAAAGGTGCTGCACCGTGCTGGGCCTTGTCATCTACAGCCTCGGTACTGGTTGTCCCACCACATGCCTGGGAGGGCTTGACTATCAAGTAGCATGGAGCTACAGCAGTCTGAGCATTACCCATGTACACAACCAACTGGGACCTAATACTTTCGAGAGTGTCCGTGCTAGCCCGTTCCTCCTATTGCCAGCGCCAGTGTGTTAATAAGCCTCAATTTTATGCTTAACTGTCTGAGCAGGTCTTGTGTATGCTACTGTGGGGAGGGGTCACTGTGGGGCAACAAAAGGGTTTGGTGAGAGGCACTTGCTGCTGTGGGGAGGTAGATAGTTATGGCATCCCAGGGGGTTGTAACAGATGGTCAGCCAACCCACTACAAAATCTTTCTCAGTGTAGAGGTGGAGGCACCGCTTAAGTTATTTCTTTTGGATATGACCACTCCACCAGTAGTTAAGTCCAAAACCCAGAAGCTACTGTACTATCTTCAGGAGCCTGGTGGCAGTGTAAGGTGGGCCCTGTCCCCAGAATAACCCCTGACACACAAACCTATATAAATGAAATAGTTTCAGGACTGGAAACCTTTCACTTGGTTGTCAGTGCACAGCAGCAGATATGATATGGACCACATGATTTGAAAAGAAAACTGTTGCTCTGATTTCCTGTTTTATTTTAAAATGGCATGCCAGGTGGCAGGTCACAGATAGGGGCTCCCATTGATGTGGACCACCCCCGTAGTGCTGCACAATGCTACTGGTAGTGAAATCAGAAATTACAGCTCAGCAGACCTACTGTATAACTGCATCTGGTGACTGGTAGACCCATCTGGGCACGCACTGATGGAGGGTCCTTTAATGGAATCATGTCAAGCAGCAATATTATGTTCGTGCTCCTGCAGCTGGGGTGCCTCACCAGACCCCCTGATCCCCCAGTGAATGTGAGCCCCATTTGGGCTACCACTGTTTAATATAGCAGTGATTGACATTGACCCTCGGCAGTGTTAGATACTGTAGCTTATTGGCTTTAAAAGTTGGGCACATAATGGGTGCTTATAATCCTCCTCCAAGAGTTGGTGAAACCCTTGGGGTGCAAATACCACTGTCGCCCCATCCAAAGTAATCAGTCAAAACCTTGGGTTGCTTATAAACTCAGGCACACAACAGACTCTGTTGACATTTCTCATCTTTACAGAATGCTGACCAGTGCATACTCCCTGGCAGGCAGCCTTGCCATGCAGCAGCTCCTCCCAGCCTCCCTCTTGCTGCCCAGAGTGGGCACAGAGGCATGGGAGTGTGGGCATTCTGGTCCTAGGTGTGCATTCCTGCACTCAGGGTGGGCATTCTGGCCTCCAGAGTAGTTATTCTGGTGCAATGGTGGGTATTCATGCCCCCAAGGTGGGTATTCCGGGCACTGAGTGTACATTCTGGCAGGAGGGTGGGCATTGAGGCACAGAGGGTAGACATTCTGGTCACCAAGGTGTGCATTCCAGCCCTAGAGTGGGCATTCAGGCCCCAAGATTGGCATTCCAGCCGCCAGGGTGGGCATGGATGCACTGAGGGGTGAACATTCCAGCCCACAGGGTGGGAATTCCCAGACTCCAGGATGGGCACTGACATACAGAGGGTGGTCATTCCAGTCATTAGATATGCATTCTGGCCCTAGGGTGGGTGTCCAGGTACAGGGAGTGGGTATTCTAGCACAAGGGTGGGCATTCTGACACACAGGATGGTCATGCTGCTCCTACGGAAGTCATTCTAGCCCTAGAATGGGCATTCTGGCATACTGGGTGGTCATTCTGGCCCCAGGGTGGGCACTGAGGCAGAGAGGATGGGCATTCCAGGGCAGGTACTGAGGCATACAGGGTCCTGGCTGGTCATTTTGGCCCTAGGTTGGGTATTCCAGCCCCAGAATGGGCACTAAGGCACAGAGCTGGTCATTCTAACCCTCAGGATGGGCATTCAGGTCCTAGAGTGGGTACTGTGATACCAGGTTGGGTATTCTGACCATGGCATGTACGTTTAGGCATAAAAGGTGGGCACTTTGTCCCCCAGAAATAGCATTCTGGCACTTGGGTGGCCACAATGTTATAAGAGTTGGCATTCCACCTCCTGAGTGGTTACTGTGACACAGAGGGTGGGTATTCTGGTCCCCAGAGTAGGCATTCTTGCCCCCAGAGTATGCATTCTAGTACATGATGGGGACACTCTTCCCCATGCAGTAGGCATCTGGCTGTAGGATGGACATTCAGGCTGTAGGGCGGACATTCTGGCATAAAGGGCAGGTATTCTGGCCCTTGTGTGGGCTCTGTGTGCATCAGGATGAGCAGTCTTGGCCCCTACAGTGGACAGTCTTGCCTCCAGAGTAGGTGTTCTGGCCCCCAGAACTGGCACTCTGCCAGTGGTTGAGACACTGTGCCCTCAGGGAGGGGATTCAGATCTTTGTGTGGCCACTGGATTTGGTCTTTGTACTATCGACATCGACTGAAACACATGTGGCTGAATTTGCTCTGTTAATACATACTAAGCTATTTCCACAGCTCTCTGCGGAATTATGAGTCAAACTAGTGGATCTGACCAATTCAGTGCTTTAGATGAATGTTTAGTCTAGAACAACCTAAAACATTCAATAAAAGAAGACAGAGAGCAATAGACCTTTTGGAAGGAAAAACAGGTGAAGCACCTACAGAACAACAACAAGGTAACCTTAGGTTTCTCTTTCTCAAGTTGGAAAGATGCTTATTTGATGAGTTGAATCTAACATGTAATATAATCACCTCAGAAAAGTATGTAACAAAGGGCCAAATCCCACCTGGGTTCAGAGTCACAAAAATGACATCAGGAGGATTAGAGGATTTTGAACTGAGTGAAGAGTGGGAAATAGCAGCAAGGGACTGTTCCCCAACATTTGTTAGCCTAGTCTTTAGGGAGGACATGAGGAAATAAAATGTCTTAAGAGAGGACATTAAAATGCTAAAAGGGGACACGCAGTTTGCAGTGTTAGACAAAAACTTGCAGATCAAGGCTGAGAAATACAAACAGGTATTGACTGAAAGGAAACAATCCAAGTTATCAAGAGATAACCTCTCTGGGCTGAGGGAGGAGGTTGCTCATCTCCAGGCTGAGTTGGCCAGGATTTGTGGGACCTCCTCTTCCATCCAGGGACCACCAGTGCCACTGCCGTTGCCTTAGAGGTTGCCAAGAGAGAGGAGCGGTTGGACCACAGTGGGCTCAGGGAGGGTGAGGGTGGTGAAACAGAGGCACATCCCTCCAGTTGTACCCCTCCACAATTCCTATGCCATTCTGGAAAGTGTGGTTCCTCTATGGAGGCACCTACAGTGGAGACCAAGGAGGATGCTGGGAACCTCCACAAAGGAGACCCACAGGGAGGGTGACAGGGGACCCTGCAGGAGAAACAACTCCTGGTGGGGACTCCATTGTTAGGAAGGTAGAACTGGGCAGAGGAGAGGGAGGTGGTGCCTGCCTGGCACCATGGCTTGGAGGGACAGGAGGCGAATCCTCAGGATTGCGAGCAGCTGCACAGGGAGGAGCTGGATGTCATTGTCCACTTAGGGACAAATGACCTGGCTAAGAAAGGGATTAGAGAAGTGCAGGAAGAGTTTGTGGAACTGGAGAGGGCCTTGAGTCAAGTAGCATACGGTAACCTTCTCAGAGGTGCTACCCATCTATGGCATAGGAGAGGCTAGGTGTTCCGTACCATGGGATTCAATCAGTGGTTGAAAAACTGGTGTGGAGCTCAGGGATTTGGCTTCATTGGGGACTGGGGTCCACCTGGAGTGATGCAAGCCTATACTGGCATGATGGGCTGCATCTGTCGGGAGGGAACCAGGATCCTAGGTGATAGGTTTAAATGCTTCATTTGCAAGCTTTTAAACTCAGCCAAGGGAGGCACTGGAAAGGAGCAGGAATATCCTAGACCCCCAAACAATCACGGTAGTAAGTGTGGCAAACACCAACATGGAGGTGTCGATAGGGAGAAGGGCAGGGGTAAATGGAGAAAGTGACAAGGCAAGAAAGGACAGGGATGGGGCAAGGGGGTAAGGCCATCAGGAAATGGAGGGTAATGAGTACCAATGCCGTAGTCTGGGCAACAAGCTCCCTGAGCTGGTGGCCTTAATGGAAGAGGGATGCCTGGATATCATAGCAGTCACAGAAACATGGTACACAGAGAACCATGACTGGGATGTTAACATACCAGGGTACATAACCTACAGGAGAGACAGGCAGGGGAGAAGAGGAGGAGTAGCTCTCTATGAAAGGAAGGGATAAAAGCAACTGAACAAAAGAGTAAACAGGGAGGAGAGGAGGCACTGTGGGTCACCTTGGAGACTGGAAAGGGCACCACAATCCGCACAGGGGTTGTGTACAGACCCCATGTCAGGGAAGGAATGGACAAGGATATGATGGAAGGCATTCTTAGAATGGCAGAGAAAGGAAGATACTGTTGATGGGAGACCTGAATATGCCAGATGTTAACTGGAGCACATTTGCTGCAGCGACATCCAAGAGCAGGAGCCATTCTTGGCGCCTACAGGTGGCAGGCATTAGACAGCTAGTTGGAACCCACTCGTGAGGAGCAATCTTAGACCTCATACTCTCAAATGGGGGCAGTGAGAGGATCTCAGATCTAGAAGTGGGTTGCCATCTGGGGACAAGTGACCATCAAACAGTGTGGTTCACGTTAAACTCAGCTACAGAGTCAAGCCATACAAAAGTGAGGGTACTGGACTTTAGGAGGGCTGACTTTGGCAAGATGGGAGAGTGCCTCAGAAAAGCACTAGCAAACAGGCTAGAAGGAGGTGTGGAGCAACAATGGGAATTATCAAAACTGCCATCACAGAGGCAACAAAGCCTTTGTGTGAAGCAAATAAACAAATCAAAGCGAAAGAAAAGCCACTATGGTTCTCAAAAGAGGTGGCTGTGAAAGTCAGGAAGAAAAAGATAGCATTCCAGAAGTATAAGGAAACACAGAAGGAGCAGGACAGAGAGCTGTACTTGTTAAGGCATAAAGAAGCAGGGAGGGAAGTCAGAATAGCAAAGGCCCAAACTGAGGAAAAGATAGCCAACTCAGTTAAGAAGGGGGATAAAACCTTTTATAGGTACATCAGCGAGCGTAGAAAGACAAAGGGAGGGATAGTGAGGCTGAATAGAATAAACGGTGGGTGGGCAGAGGGGAACAGTGAAAAAGCAGGAATACTGAACAAATATTTCTGCCAGTATTCACAAAAGAGGAGGAGGAGTGCCTAATCCAATTAACAGAAGCACTCTTGATAGGGGTCGTCCCAGTCCTTTCACAGAAGAAAGGGTTCTGCAAGAACTCCTAAAACTGAAGGTGGACAAAGCAATGGGTCCTGATGGAATTCACCCAGAATTCTAAAAGAATTAAGGAAGGAACTAGTGAAACCACTGGCTACTCTTTTAATAAATCATGGGAGGATGGTGTGGTACCCGAGGACTGGAGAAGGCGGATGTGATTCCCTTCACAAAAGTGGGACCAAGACAGAGGCAGGAAACTACAGACCTGTCAGTCTGACCTCTGTGGTAGGGAAAGTGATGGAGTCACTTCTGAGGAAAGAATAGTTGAGTACCTAGAGGTCAGTGGAGCACAGGATCCAAGGCAGCATGGGTTCACAGCGGGAAGGTCATGTCAGACGAATCTAATAGATTTCTTTGACTGGGTGACCAAAGTAGTAGACCAGGGAGGGGCTGTGGACATGGCCTACCTAGACTTTAGCAAGGCATTTGACACAGTCCCACAAAAGATTATTAGTCAAATTAACCAGCCTGGGAGTGGGTCCCAGGGTGGTACCAAATAAAACATTGGCTGGACAACAGGACACAGAAGGTAATTGTAAATGGAGTCACTCTGAAGAAAGGGCGGTTACTAGTGGGGTACCGCGGGGTTCAGTATTGGGTCCAGTCCTTTTAATGTCTTCATCAGTGGCATTGCAGAGGGACTGGAAGGAAAAGTATGCCTTTGCAAATGACACAAAGATCTGCAACAGGGTTGATACACAAGGCGTGGAAAGGATGAGAAGGGACTTGGCAAGGTTGGAGGAATGGTCTGACGTATGGCAGCTAGGATTCAATGCAAAAAGTGCAAAATAATGCACCTGGGAAACAAGAACCCAGGAAGAATACACAATGGGTGGGAGGTAGTAACAACAACAAAACAGGAAAGGGACCTGGGGTAATCATATCAGATGACCTTAAGGTTAGCAAGCAATGTGAGAAGGCAGTAGGAGTGCGGGGTATACTGGGATGTATAGGGAGAAGCATCAGTAGCAGAAAACAGGAAGTTGTTATCCCTCTGTACAGACAGTTGGTGAGACCCCATCTGGAATACTGTGTCCAGTTCTGGAGACCCCATCTCCGCAAGGACATAGACAGGATAGAGGCAGTCCAGAGGAGGGCAACTAAAATGGTGCAGGGTCTGCAAGAGAAGAACCCCTCCTCCCCCGAGGGGCCGGAGGTCGAGAGGGCCACTTGCTGAAGCCTCCCTGCAATTTGAAAGCCCGAAGCTGCGTTCGTTTACAACCCCGAGGAGCCAGAGGTCGCGAGGGCTACTGATGAAGCCCTCCTGCATTTTGAAAGCCCGAAGCTGCTGCTAGATCGAACCCCTCCTCCCAGGAGCCGGAGGTCGAGAGGCCCTTGCTGAAGCCCTCCTGCAATTTAGCTCAGCTGTGGTTCATTGCAACCCCGAGGAGCCAGAGGTCGCGAGGGCTACTTGTTGAAGCCCTCCTGCATTTTGAAAGCCCAAGCTGCTGCTAGATCGAACCCCTCCTCCCGAGGAGCCGGAGTCGAAGGGCCACTTGCTGAAGCCCTCCTGCAATTTGAAGCCCAGGCTGCGGTTCGTTGCAACCCCGAGGAGCCAGAGGTCGCGAGGGCTACTGGTTGAAGCCCTCCCTGCATTTTGAAAGCCCGAAGCTGCTGCTAGGTAAATACCTGTAAAACGCTGCGCTGCATTTCGCGACCGTTGGTCCCTGTGGAGCGAGCCCTAGCTGGACATTTTGTGGACATTTTGAATCCCTGTATGGCGCCTTTTTTACTACTTGCACACTGCTCGAGGAAGAAAGGAAACTCGAGTAGTAAAAGGAACTACTTGTGTTCTCTCTCTGGGCGCTAGTGAGGTGCCCTGAACGCTACGCAGCTCGCCCACTACCACCCTTGGTCGGCACTCCCTTAAAGCTATAATCACATGGGCTGCCAGAACCAATCAGCCAACTTTTCCGTTTGCAGGTTATATCTCTCTAACACTAGAGGAGCCTGCACTCTAAACCTATTCTCTCTACTGAAAAATCACATTAACCATGATCCTTGCCATGCTGGCTCTCCTCGTACCACAGCACCACTGTCTACTATGGAACCCTTTATATCATCCACTGTCGTGCCAATGCCGGACCCCAGTCCTCACACACACAACACCCTGTCTTCCACTGCTTGTGCCTGTCCACCTATCAGTCCCTCCCCAAATCCATCCCGAACTCTGGACTACCACACTACCCCACCCACCCACCGCCAATACACAACCCACTGTCCCATGAATTCTGTCACAAATGGTCTCTCTCCTCTGTAGTGTCTCCAGCACTAGACACTCTCCCATCCTGTGCACCACCCATATAATGACATGGCAGCTGCAAAGTGCCCCTCCCACAGCAACCGCTCCTCTAGAGGTGCCTTATGCCCTCTTCTCCTGCTCTCAGGAAATGTGCACCCAAACCCTGGGCCTGGCAACTCTGCCATGCCTCGACACACCTCTGCAAGGTCTCAGTTGCTTTTATGAACATATGTAGTCTCACAAGAAAACACGCAGCACTCAATGCTGGGTTGCACAATATTCCCCTGACATTCTTATGCTAGTGGAAACCTGGCTTTCCCAGCTTACACCTGACTCAGCTGTCTCCCTCCCAGGTTTTTCCCTCTTCAGGGCTGATAGGATGGGCAAGCATGGAGGGGGGTGTGCAATCTACTTGCATAACTCAGTCCTAGGTCATGCACTCCCAATCCCTGAGCTCAACTATGGGGCACAAGCCATTACCCTAAAAATCACCCCACACCCTGGTCGTGGCCCCCTATACCTAACCACGGCTTACATACCCCCGAGTACCAAAAATTTAGCAATCAACTCCCTCTTAGACTATCTATCCACCTTACCTCAAAAGGCTGAACAACTGATCTTGGGAGACCTAAACACCAACTGGCTCAGCCCCTCGTCTGACAATTTAAAGGACGAGCTTGCAGCCCTTGACCTGTCTCAAATGGTCACTCAGCCCACCAGACTTAACCAAGCGAAGGGAACTAGCTCCCTCCTGGACATAGTTCTTTCCAACCGGCCACACAAGTTGGAATCTGTAGAAGTCCTTTCGGACTCATAGACCACTCCCTGTCATCTGCTTCTGGTCCTCCCCACACTCAGCCCTGAGCACTGCAGCACCCTCGGCAGATTTCTCCCAGGGGTCTTGACAACCTCAAACATCACCTGCTCAAGTCGATTGGACTCCAATGACCCTAACATCTGACATGAACTCTGCTAACTACCTCACCAGGGCCTTCAACAATGCCTGCGACCTATTTGCCCCCATCACCGCATCTAGCAAAAAACGGGCCGCAGCATGGATATCCCCCACACTGATCCAGCAACTAAAACAGAGAGACAATCTTGGCACATAGCAAATGAGTCTGGTAGGGTGGCAGACAGGCAAGCCTATAGAGCAGCTCGCAACCAATGCACCTGGGCCATCAAGCAAGCGAAAGCTAGACACTATCAGGCTGCTCTGACATCCTCCTGGGGCTCAACCAGAGCCTTCTGGGACAATATTAAAGAACTGAATGGCAAAACCCGCCCTCCCCTCCGTCTCAGATTGTCACAAATGGGGCAGTCTCGACAGACCAATCATATATCGCAGACTGCCTTAATAAAACTTTCACGGACTTAAGTGCAGTTCTCCCTGCCCAATTCTTTGACCCTGTCCCCTTGCCCACCCACACACTCACCTCCCGGCCCCCATTCCACTTCCGGATGATCTCACCCCATGATGCCAAACCTTTCCTACTAAAATCTCTCGCCTCGCAAAACCCAAGTAATGACCCTCTTGACTCCAGGATACTTCGCCTCACGCTAGAGATCATGCTAATCCCCCTCACGATTGTCATTAATAGATCCCTATGCCTTGGCCAATTCCCGGAAGCATGGAAACAGGCCGAAGTCACCCCCATCCATAAGTCTGGGGACGAACATTGCAAATAACTACAGACCCATCTCCATCCTCCCCCTCTCCAAAGCCTTGGAAAAATAGTATCCATCCAGCTAATGGAATACCTGTCTAAATACAACATCCTCGTCCTGAGCAGCATGGGTTTTGGATCCTGGCCACAGCACATCCACTGCCCTTCTGGAATTCTCCACCCATATACACTCTCGCTTGATGAAGGTCAATTTGCAGGGGCAGTTTTCATCGACCTATCCAAGGCCTTGACACTGTGTGCCACCCCTGTTTTAAACTCCCTTAGCCAACTGGATTTTCATCTGGCCCCCTAAATTGGTTCTCAAGCTACCTGCACAACAGATCCCAAAGAGTTAAGCTAAATAGGACCATCTCCACCAGCCTACCGGTACTCTCAGGGGTCCCGCAAGGCTCCATCCTTGGACCCACTCTTTTCAGTCTCTTCCTAAATACCCTCCCAAGCTCCTGCTCCAACAAAATACTGCTTTACGCGGATGATGCGGTGATCCTAGCATCACACTCAGACCCACTCCTACTCAAAGCACGCTGCAAAGCACCTTCCTCCAAGCTGAAAAATGGTTCAGTAACCATCTGTCTAGTCCTGAACCTGAAAAAACAAAGTCAATGCTGTTCGTACATCGCAAAACTGTGCCAAAGACACTCCCTTCTCATCACCTAGCACACTCCTCCCTTGAACAGGTAACAACATATAAGTACTTGGGCATCACTTTGATGCAGGCTTTACTTTCACGCCCATCTAAAAACCCTGTCCTCAGCCATGAACTCCAGGATTGGGCTCCTCTACCGCCACAAGACATGCCTCCCAGAATCTGCCTTAAAATTGGCCATCACCTCATCTGTGCTGTCCCTGGCCGACTACGGCCTTCCAGTATCTCATGGCAGCAGACCTGTCTGCCCTGTCTAAAGTCCAGACCGCTATTAACAAAGCCTGTAGGCTCCTGACCGGCGCCCACAGCAGAACTCACACTTGCCTGCTATACACTGCCACTAACATACTCACTCTCGAAGAGCACCTGAAATACCACACCTGCCTTCTGGCTAAAAATCCCTATCTGGGTTATGCCTCACAGGGGTCTCCGCATCCCTGCAACCAGCCGCCCGGCCGGTGCTAACTCGTAACTCACCAAAGCCACCTTCCTAGTACCCAAGGCAAGGACCTCTCTGCCAAAGATCCTTCCATCATAAAGCCCCGGCCTGGTTTAACTACCTTCCTGAGGGAATAACAAAGATCCCCGGGATTGGACGGTTCAAAATAGCCCTCCGAAAACATATCATCAACAGCCGGTGCTGTAAATGCCTGTAGTGGAACACAACCCTGTCTCGAACAGTCCCCCAAGTCCTCTGGGTTCCATGGACGATTGGGCAACTGTAGCAACTGCAACTGTAATAATTTGTGTGTATATAATGATCGTGTAACTCAACGTATGTATGTATTCTCACCTGTATGTAACCTCTGTCTATAACCGCACTTATTGTTGTCTCCCCCACCCCCATGACAAGGTACCTTTGTAAACGAGTCTCTGACTCAAAGGTTGTAAACTGATTACTTCAATAAATAAAAAAATAAATAAATATGAGGAAAGACTAAAGGAGCTTAATATGTACACCCTTGAGGAAAGAAGGAAGAGGGGGGACATGATAGAAACTTTCAAGTACCTCAAGGGAATCAACAAAGTCCAAGAGGGTAGCATCTTTCAGAAAAAGACTTGCAAGAACAAGGGACACAATTTAAAAGATAGAAGGAGGCGGTTCAGGGGCAATGTGAGAAGTATTATTTCACAGAGAGGGTAGTGGATGCATGGAACAGCCTTCCTGAGGAAGTTGTGGAGTCTAAAACTGTGGGAGAATTCAAGAATGCATGGGACAGACATAAGGCAATTCTTGTGGGGGGGGGCAGGAAGATATAGGCTGTTGGTTAAATAGGATCTGCGGCCTATCCTGTAGGTAGGGAAATGGGCAGACTAGATGGGCCTAGCGGTCTTTATCTGCCGTCAAAGTCTATGTTTCTATGTTTCTATAACATAGGTTATATTATCGGAGACTTATTTTCATGGCCAGTTAAACATCGCGATCGCAGGCAGAACAGTACCCCCAGCAGCCCAATCAGGCATAATGTAAACTCCCCCCCAGTAGCCCGATCGCGGGCATAACGTAATTGTCCCCCACCCCCGACTCAAGCTCCATCACGGGCTTAACGTAGTCGTCCCCCCACCCCCGACTAAGCCTGATCGCGGCCATACAGTAACTCCCCACCCCTGGCTAGCCTGATGGCGGGCATACAGTAACTCCCCACCCCGACTAGCCCGATCGTGGGCATACAATACTCCCCACTGACTAGCCCGATCGCGGGCATACAGTAACTCCCACCCGACTAGCTTGATCTGGCGGCATCCTCAACCCCACGTCCAGAATCCCTGGTGATCTAGTGGCCCCCACCTCCCACCCAAGGCCCCACCACCGCTCCCCGTCAGCGGTGAGCGGCAGCACCCACCGCCTGCTTCCCGCGACGCCAACTGACAGCTCGGTGGGCTGCACCCGATGGTTCAGAGCATGAGCCAATGGGCGTGCTAGCCGGCTATCGGCTCAGTCAGCGGGGTGGGCGGCAGGTGGGTGGTGCTGGCTGATGGGGCGGGGGTGGTGGGCTCCGTGTAGGCAGGTGGGGTGGGGGCCACAGATCACCAGGGATTCTGGACGGGGGTTGAGGATGCCACCGCGATCGGGCTAGTCGGGGGTGGGGGAGATTGTATGCCCGTGAACGGCTATTCGGGGTGGGGAAACATTATATTGCCCACGATCAGGCTGCTGCAGAGGGGACTACTCTGCTGCCCGCACCGGGCCACGGGGGTTACTATTATGCCCATGATCGGGCTGCAGGGGGTACCGGAACAAGTGGAGGCCACCCACAGGTGGCAGCTGCTGTGTTGTGCCCTGCACGGCATCTCACCTGTGGGTGGCCCTCGACTTGATCCTTTTTTTTTGCATAAAGTTGTGCAGGCGCAGGTAGGGGTTGTGCCTGCATATCTCTTGCAGCCAGCTGAATATAAGGGCTGTGCAGTTTATCTGGACACGCCCCCACCTGTGCCTGCATACATTACTGATGCACCCTGGCGCGCCGGAGTTTGTGCAGGAGCACTTTCCAGCACAAATGTCGCACGGGGCGTATCAGTGGGTTGTGCATGGTGCAACACTGTTGCGCCATACGCAACCCTTTTGAATATCTGGGCCAAAGAGTTGCAACTGAAAGTTCAGGCTTGGAATCTGACAGTGAAACAGAAGTACAACCTTCAACTTCTAGTGACATTAATTTTTTTTGCTAGAGAAACAGCAAGTAAAACAAGGAATAAAAAAGGTAAAAGGCATACAAGGCTGGGAAAATGGGGCAAAAGAACAAAGAGGATATTGGAGGAGGTCAGAAAGGAAGTAGTAACAAATAACTTGTTAATTAATATCTCGTCACCCCTCAATTAGTAATTTGAACATTAACATTGATGTAGCCCTAACACCCCCTTTTTTTGTACTCAGACAAGGCAACAACCACAGTTGGCAGTTAAGGTATCACCCCTGGCATTAGGGCAACACCTGGCTCGGGCATCTCAGAGGTCGGGGGGAGGGCACAAAAAAACATTTCTGTTTATACCCAGGTTCAGGGGAGAGGTGCCAGAGTTATGGTGTGTCTCCTATCTGTGGGGGCCCCCCAAAACTCACACAGGTCACTCAGAGACGGAATGTCTGCAACCAGAAATTGGGATTTTACTGTATGGCTTTTTTCCTGACAGAGTGTTAACAGAAATACAGTGGTGCTCCCAGGGCTTGTAGCTATCTGAACAGATGGCACACCTATAGCAGGCAAAAACATGTTACAACTCTTTCGGGCAGTACTGAGACTTCTCACAAGAACACTTTCCACAGACGTCCATCCCTGTGATTAGGGATCTCTGGACTTTACCAGTGTATTTATAGTGGTTGATTCCACAGCACTAAATTCGAGCACCACTAAGTGAAATAAGTTAACACCTTAGACACTTCTTTGTAATCAGTTAGGTCCCTTGAAACCTGGAATGGGTGGTCAGCTCCCCTATGGACAATAGACTCTCTCTGTCATTACACTTTAGGAAAACAGGATTCCCCAGCCACACAGGGGCCACAGGAAAGAACCTTACTGCACAATCTTTGTGCAACGGTTCTGAGTACCTGCATTTTAACCTTGCTGGGCTACTAGCAAGGCACCAGCCAAACCACAGTCAAACAGCAAATGAATCTTGTACTTACAGTAGGATGTGCCCCCCCCAAGTCATTGGTTAAAACACTTGAACTCCACAGTTCTCATCCAAAATCCAAAGCTTGCAAAACACACAGTCTACATTCTGGGCAGTTCTGTTAGTTCTCACAGTCATTTGGAGGTTGCCCCAAACTACTCACTGACCCTTCAGTCCATTTCTCCTTCTGTGAAAAATATTCAGCTCACTCGGGGCTTCACAGGATCTGGTAGCCACCATGTCCCACAAAACCAGCTGCTGGTTACTGTACTAGGGTGGAAAATAAACTGAGGGTCCTACCCTCTGACAAAGCACCACCTGCCTGTAGAACTCTCAACTCCAAACTTCACACCGACTCACAGAAGTCAAAGCAACAGCACAGCACTGTGGCTTATGCTGCTGTGAGGGTTCTAAATTCCATTACTTCATCTCCTGTCTCAGCAGATCTAAGCAGGTGATGATGTAATGTTTTACAGAGAGTTTTAAACCCTCTGGAACTGCCCAGACTCCATGCCTGATCTAAAACTGATGGGTTCCTAGTAACCCCAGGAACTGGCTGGTTACACTGAGCTCTTCAAATTCTTCAGGAAGATACATTTAAGGTACTTTTTTTCAGAAGGAAACAACAGGACTCAGAAGATAATCATCAAATATGCATGAGGAAACAACAGAGGAAAACGGTAGACAGAATATGGCAGCCATGATGGATTTATGAGGTGACTATGCCATAGCAGATATGACAGACATTAGCACTGATGATATGAATGAAGGTGTTGCATCTCTGGTGCCAGACTGCTGCAAAGAGAGGAAATCAAGATTTCAGCCAGAATCAATATTTTGCCCACTGGTAATCAACTACACTATTATGACCTTTGAAAATTGCATTAATCAAGAGGTGAATGTCTTGTTAAACAGCATAAATGATACAAAGTTGCAGCAGAACATAACAAAATGGGAAAGGAGGCACTAACAGAGTTAAATGACATACCAGAAATAATATTTAAGTTGGCAGATAAAGGTGACAATATTGTGATGATGAATGAGGGGAAGTACATAAAAATAGTGCATGGTCTTCTTGACAACAGAACAACGTATCATGTGTTGCCTGCAAATCCCATTAATGCAGCCGGCCCAGTGGCGCTGAGGGTTGAGGCGTTGAATGCCACACCTCGCGCCACGCCAGTGATCTGTGTTCAGGAACGAGATGGGAGTCGCCCGGGTCGGTGGGGAGAGACTGAGCATCCGGAGGACTGCTCTCTCTTCGGGGAGGGTGGGTGCTGCTCGCTACCAAGCTTACCTCTGGTGGTAGCCAGGCGCGCCGATTGAGTACAGCACGGTGAAACGCCAGGGTGGGCAGATCGGCATTACATTGCCTTGCTAGCCATGCCTGAGGGATGGAAGGAAAGAATCAAAATACTCCACCTGGAGATAGATGAAGGCGCCACAGCCTTCACTGCCCACACTCCCAAATCCGAGCCATCTCCCTTCTCCATTCCGGAGACGGCGGGCACTTTGTCCTTCAAGATAGAGCATCCCAGGTGGATGGGGCGGCCCTACCTCCAGACGGTTCAGACCTGGAGGTGGTGCTTGGCGGCACGGGGAGAGGGGAATGGTCAAGGCGGGAGGTAGAGGCGGGTAGCCCGCGGACGCAGGAAAGAGTTCTCCAGAGCTGGAGACCAAAAAAAAAAAATCCCATCAATGCTTTTAAAACAGAGTTGTTTGAACTGCTAGAGAAAGCCATGTATATGTGATTACTGAAAACAAATTTAAATACCTCTGGACCACAGACCCTGTGGTACCATTTTTTATGCGCTACCAAAGGTGCACAAATGCCTAGAACAGCCATCAGGTAGCCTGATTGTCACTGAGGTGGGATCCCTCACCAACATATCATATTTGGTGGATTTATTTATTCAGAAAGAAGTAGTAAAGTAAAGCTGAGGTCTCACCTCAGAGACACAGATGACCTACTTATGAAACTGGACTTCATTTAGCAAAAGAGCTATGCTTGTCTAACAGTAGATGTGGAAGCCCACTATTCATCAGTTGACTATGAACATGCTATTACGGCATGTAGACATTATCTTGAAAGAAGTGTGAATAATGTTCCTGTCACCTTTTTGTTGGAGTAGAAACATAGAAACATAGACATTGACAGCAGATAAGGACCACTTGGCCCACCTAGTCTGACCATTTCCCTACCTACAGGATAAGCTGCAGATCTTATTTAACCAACAGCCTATTTCTTCCTGCCTCCCACGAAAATTGCCTTATGTCTGTCCCATGCATTCTTGAATTCTCCCACAGTTTTAGACCCCACAACCTCCTCAGGAAGGCTGTTCCATAAGTCTACCACCCTCTCTGTGAAAAAAATACTTCCTCACATTGCCCCTGAGCCGCCACCCCACCCCCCCCCATCTTCAATTTGTGTCCCCTTGTTCTTGCACATCTCTTTTTCTGAAAGATGCTACCCTCTTGGACTTTGTTGATTCCTCTGAGGTACTTAAACGTTTCTATCATGTCCCCCTCTCCCTCCTTTCCTCAAGGGTATACATATTAAGCTCCTTTAGTCTCTCCTCGTATGGCTTCTTTTGCAGGCCCTGCACCATTTTAGTTGCCCTCCTCTGGACTGCCTCCATCCTGTCTATGTCCTTGCGGAGATGGGGTCTCCAGAACTGGACGCAGTACTCCAGATGAGGTCTCACCCACTGTCTGTACAGAGAGATAACAACTTCCTGTTTTCTGCTGGTGATGCCTCTCCCTATACATCTTAATATCCCCCCAGCCCTCCCTACTGCCTTCTCACATTGCTTGCCAACCTTAAGATCATCTGATATGATTACTCCCAGGTCCCTTTCCATTTTTGTTGTTGTTACTACCTCTCCCCCCATTGTGTAATCTTCTCCTGGGTTTTTGTTTCCCAGGTGTATTATTTTGCACTTCTTTGCATTGAATCCAAGCTGCCATGCTTCTGACCATTCCTCCAACCTTGCCAAGTCCCTTCTCATCATTTCTACACCTTCTTATGTATCAACCCTGTTGCAGATCTTTGTGTCATCTGCAAAGAGGCATACTTTTCCTTCCAGTCCCTCTGCAATGTCACTTATAAAGACATTAAGAAGGACTGGACCCAGTAATGAACCCTGCGGTACCCCGCTAGTAACCCCTCTTTCCTCAGAGTGGACTCTATTTACAATTACCTTCTGTGTCCTGTTGTCCAGCCAATGTTTTACCCAGGCTACCACCCTGGGACCCACTCCCAGGCTGGTTAATTTGACTATTAATCTTTTGTGTGGGACTGTGTCAAATGTCTTGCTAAAAAATAGGTAGGCCATGTCCACAGCCCCTCCCTGGTCTACTACTTTGGTCACCCAGTCAAAGAAATCTATTAGATTCGTCAGAAATGACCTTCCCACTGTGAACCCATGCTGCCTTGGGTCCTGTGCCCCACTGGCCTCTAGGTACTCAACAATTCTTTCCTTCAGAAGTGATTCCCCTACTTTCCCTACCACAGAGGTCAAACTGACAGGTCTCTAGATTCCTGCCTCTGTCTTGCACCCACTTTTCTGAAGGGGAATCACATCCGCCTTCCTCCAGTCCTCAGTTACCACACCATCCTCCCATGATTTGTTAAAAAGGGTAGTTAGTGGTGTCATTAGTTCTCTCCTTAATTCTTTTAGAATTCTGGGGTGAATTCCATCAGGCCCCATTGCTTTGTCCACCTTCAGTTTTAGGAGTTCTTTCAGAACCCTTTCTTCTGTGAATGGACTGGAATCGACCCCCCCCCATCGAGAGTGCTTCTGTTAATTGGATTAGGCACCTCTCCCTCCTCCTCTTTTGTAAATACTGAGCAGAAATATTCATTCAGTATCTCTACTGTTTCACTGTCCCTCTCTGCCCACCCACCGTCCATTCTATTCACCCTCATTATCCCTCCCTTTCTCCTTCTACGCTCCCTGATATACCTATAAAAGGTTTTATCCCCTTTCTTATCTGAGTAGGCTATCTTTTCCTCAGTTTTGGCCTTTGCTATTCTGACTACCCTCCCTGCTTCCTTCTGCCTTAACTGGTACAGTTCTCTGTCCTCTTCCTTCTGTGTTTCCTTATACATCCTAAATGTTATCTTTTTCTCCCTAACCTTCATCGCCACCTCTTTTGAGAACCATAGTGGCTTTTTTTTTCCGTTTTGATTTGTTTATTTGCTTCACACAAAAGCTTGCTGCCTCTGTGATGGCAGTTTTGATTTTTCCCCATTGTTGCTCCACCTCTCCTTCTAGCCTGTTTGCCAGTGCTTTTCTAAAACACTCTCCCATCTTGACAAAGTCAGCCCTCCTGAAGTCCAGAACCTTCATTTTTGTATGGCTTGACTCTGTAGCAGAATTTATCATGAACCACACTGTTTGGTGGTCACTTGTTCCCAGATGGCTACCCACTTCTAGATCTGAGATCCTCTCACTGTCCCCATTTGACAGTATGAGGTCTAAGATTGCTCCCTCATGAGTGAGTTCCAAAACTAGCTGTCTGAGGCATGCCACCTGAAGGGCATCGAGAATGGCCCTGCTTTTGGATGTGGCTGCAGCAAAGGTGCTCCAGTTAACATCTGGCATATTAAGGTCCCCCATCAACAGTATCTTCCCTTTCTCTGCCATCCTAAGGATGCCTTCTAACATATCCTTGTTCATTCCCTCCCCCTGACATGGGGGTCTGTATACAACCCCTGTGCGGATTGTGGTGCCATTTCCATCCTCTAAGGTGACCCACAGTGCCTCCTCTCCTCCCTGTTTACTCTTTTGTTCAGTTGCTTTTATCCCTTTCCTTACATAGAGAGCTACTCCCTCCTCTTCTCCCTTCCCCTCCCTGTCTCTCCTGTAGGTTGTGTACCCTGGTATGTTAACATCCCAGTCATGGTTCTCTGTGTACCATGTTTCTGTGACTGCTACAATATCCAGGCTTCCCTCTTCCATCAAGGCCACCAGTTCAGGGAGCTTGTTGCCCCCCAGACTATGGGCATTGGTACTCATTACCCTCCATTTCTTGATGGCCTTACTGCTTTTTGCCCTATCCCTGTCCTTATTGCATTTGTCATTTTCTCCATTTACCCCCGCCCTTCTCCCTATCAACATCTCTATCTTGGTGTTTACCTCACTTCGTACCCTGATTTTTTTTGGGGGGGGGGTTGGATTTCCCTGTTCCTCTCCAGTGCCTTCTCCCCTTGGCTAGTTTAAATGTTTGCCAATGAAGCATTTAAACCTATCATCTACGATCCTGGTTCCCCTCCTGGACAGATGCAGACCATCACACCAGTATAGGTCTGCATCCCTCCAAGTGGACCCCCAGTCCCAAATGAAGCCAAATCCCTGAGCTCTGCACCAGTTTTTCAACCACTGATTGAATCCAATGGTGTGGAGCACCCTAGCCTCACCCGTGCCATAGACAGGCAGCACCTCCGAGAAGGTTACCGTGCATGCTACTTGTCTAAGGTCCCTCTCCAACTCCACAAACACTTCCTGCACTGCTCTAATCCCTCTCTTAGCCAGGTCATTTGTCCCTAGGTGGACAATGACATCCAGCTCCCTCCCCTGTGCAGCTGCTGCAGCGATCCTGAAGATTCACTCCCTGTCCCTCCAGGCCATGGCGCCAGGCAGGCACCCTACCTCCCTCTCCCCTTCCTCCCCCAGTTCTACCTTTCTAACAATGGAGTCCCCCACCAGAAGTTGTTTCCTTCCCCTGTGGGGTCCCATGCCACCCTCCTGTGGGTCTCCTTTGTGGAGATTCCCAGCATCCTCCTTGGTCTCCACTGTGGGTGCCTCCAGAGAGGAACCACACTTTGCCAGAACGGCGTATGAATTGGGGAGAGGTACAACTGGAGGGATGTTCCTCTGTTCCTCCACCTTCACCCACCCTGAGCCCACTTTGGTCCAACCTCTCCTCTTTCTTGGCAACCTCTGAGGCAACAGCAGTGGCCCTGGTGGTCCCTGGGTGGGAGAGGAGGTCCCACAAATCCTGGCCAACTCAGCCTGGAGATGAGCAACCTCCTCCCTCAGTCCAGAGAGGTGCCTGCAGATGGGACAACACCGCATCCTCCAGAACGTCTCTCGGAAGACTGCTGCTCCACAGCCACTGCACTGCACCACTCCCATCATGTCTTATTTCTGGCCCCCTAACTATTGTTTGGAATACTTACTCTTTCCTCTGTTTGTTTTTTTTGTTTGTTTTTTTGTTTTTTTTCTTCTCCCTACTTACTTACTGCCTCTGTGCCCTTTAAGCTCCTGATCTTCCTTGTTCTGAGACAAGAAGTTTCTATATTTCTTAGTAGTCTCCTTACTTGCTCAGAGTCAGACCTCCAGCAGCTGGGGGAGAGCTACTCTTATCCTTCTAAGATGGTGAGTCTTTGGTGGCTCTGTGACCACTCACTTCCTGCTCCCAAACAGAAAGTTCCTATTGCCAGTCAAATCCTGTGCCTATAAATGTAGAACTGGTTTAGGGTGGAGGGAAGGAGGGCACTATAGTTCCAGTAGAGAAGTTTAGTTATACCAGCAGTTCCTTCCTCCTGGTGCTCTCTGCCTGTACTTTGGCAGAAGCTATCTAGGGCAGTGTTTAAATCTGGCTTTAACCTGGCTTCCTTCTAGCTAAGCCACTCCCCCTACTTTGCAAATCTTTCTACACTTAGTTAATGGCACAGCTAACAATTCCCTTTAGCCACCCGAGACAAGCACCTAGATAACTGCACAGATAAAAAAATCACTTCAACTAACTCTGACAAACACACTTTTTTTTTTTTACCCTAAATTGAAGGTCCCGGTAGTAGAGTTCTAGTTCTTAGTCCAAGTAGAGAAGTTTAGTTATACCAGCAGCTCCTTCCTCCTGGCGCTCTCTGCCTGTACTCCGGCAGAAGCTAGTGAATTTTATACTACATCACAATACATTAGAATTTTCAGGGACTCACTGTCTTCAAATAAGAGACACAGTGATGGGAACCTGCATGGCCCCATTGTATGCTAACCTCTTTATGGGGTTATGGGAGGCAGAATTGGTTTATGCCGAACAATTCCCATATGCAGACAATGTTTTCATCTGGTATACATAGAAACACAGAAAGTGACGGCAGATGGGGACCAAAGATCCATCTAGTCTGCCCTGAGCCCAATTCCCCTCCTCAGAACTTCTTTGAGACAATCCCCTTGTGTCTATCCCAAGCTGATTTGAATTCCCCTACTGTTTTGGAGTCAATTACTTTGACAGGTAGGCCAGTCCATGGATAAACTACCAGTTCCGTGAAGAAAAACTTCCGCATGTTGCCCCTGAATCTTACTCCTCTTAATTTCATATTACAATGACCTCTTGTCCTCATGGAGCTATTGACCAGAAAGAACTCATTTTACTCTGTTTATACCCTTCAAAAACTTGAATGTCTCAATCATGTCCCCTCTATCTCTACGCTGCTCCGGGGAGTGCATGTTGAGTTCCTCTAACCTGCTTTTGTATGGCAATTCATAGAGACCGTGTACCATTTTTGTTGCCCTCCTCTTCATTGTCTCTAGTCTATCTGTCATTCCTGAGATAAGGCCTCTAGAACTGGATGCAGTACTCAAGGTGGGGCCTTACCAGGGACCTGTACAGTGGCAGGATCACTTCCCTCCTTCTACTTGTGATGCCCCTTCCTATGCATCCTAGTGTTCTGCTGGCCTTTTGTGCAGCTTTTTCACATTGTTTGCCTACTTTCAAATCATCTGAAATAAAAAACCCTAGATCCCATTCTTGCCATGCGACTGCTAGTTTCTCCCCTCCCAGATAATAGTCCATCCCTGGGTTGCTCCTGCCCAGATGCATAACTTTGCACTGTTTTGTGATTAATTTTAACGGCCACATGTTGGACCATTTTTCCGGCTTGAGTAGGCCACTTTCCTTTTGCACCACCCCCTGTGCAGTGCCCACTCTGCTGCAGAGCTTTATGTCATCTGCAAACAGACACACCTTCTCGCTCAGCTCCTCTGTGATTTCTCTGATGAAAACATTGAAGAGTAATGGTCCCAGAATGGACATGTGCTGTATGCAGGAGTGAGTCAAAGGAGCACCCACTGAGGTCTGTTAAACCTGGTATATCTGACCCTCATAGGAGGGCACCTTAAAGGGCAGAGTTTAAATTTGACATTTGCACTACCTTTCTCTTGCAGGTGATCTGTTTTTAATAAAGCTGCATTATTCCATTATACTTGGGCTGGTTATTGACTCTGGGTGGGATATTCAGACTGCGCCAGGCAGGGGCACAAGCCTGAGTGCAGAGCAACTGAGATGAGCCAGGGCATGGATGAGGTGATATTCAACAGTGCTGCACCATGGCTCAGCACCACTGAATATGGCACTGAGGGCGCACACACTGGGCATGGCGCAGTGGCACTGCACCAGCACAAGTGACAGAAGTAGAGCAGGGGGCTGTGCCAGCGCAAGTGCGGTTGCGCTAGGTGCAGCAACTGTGATATTCAGCCGAGACCATGCAAATGAGGACATTATGCATGCAAGGCACAAATGGGGCCATTTGCATGTCATTATGACTCCATTTGCATGTGGTGCTCTGATCCCCGGTGACTTGCGCCTGGTGCCCTGCCAGGCTGCAGCTGTCAGGGACAGATGCCCTGCAGCCCCTCGGCAGGCTCCGCTCCCATTCATGGGCATATGTTCAGATACTCCCTAGTGGTCCAGTGGACCGCTATCCATTGCCCGATCATGGGCATATGTTCATATAATCCCTGGTGGTCCAGTGAACCAATCCCCATTGCCCGATCACAGGCATAAGTCGAATAGCCCTGGTAGTCCAGTGGACCAATCCCCATTGCCCGATCACAGGCATAAGCCAAATAGCCCTGGTGGTCCAGTGGACCAATCCCCATCACCCGATTGCGGGCGTAACATAACTCCCTGGTGGTCCAGTGGACACCCCCCCAGCGCTCAATCATGGGCAGAATGACCATAGGACACCCTGGTGGTCCAGTGGTACCCCCCTCCCCATCCACCCACTGAGTTCCCCGCCACCCTGCACCTCCTCCCCAGTCAGCAGCGGGTGGCAGCTCCCCGCCCACAAGCTGCCCACCAACTGACAGTGTACAGTAGACCTGTATGCCTATTGGTCCACTGCATGGGCCAATGGGCATGCAGACCATACTGTACTACACAGTCCCCGAATTGTGAATGAGCATTCATTCACATTTCGGGACTGTGTAGTACAGTATGGTCTGAACGCCCATTGGCCCACACAGTGGATCAATAGGCATACAGCCCTACTTTACGCTGTTAGTTGGTGGGTGGCCGGGCGTGCTTGCAGGCAGGGAGCTGCCGCCCGCCGCTGACTGGGGGCAGGGTGGTGGGGACCCAGTGGGCGGGTGAAGGGGGTACCACTGGATCAACAGGGTGTCCTCTATTCATTATGCCTGCAATCAGGTGCTGGGAGGGTGTTCACTGGACCACCAGGGAGTTGTAAGTTATGCCTGCAATCGGGCGATGGGGAAGAGTCCACTGCACCACCAGGGCTATTTGACTTATGCCCATGATCGGGCATTGGAGTTCAGTCCACTGGACCACCGTGGATTATATGAACATATGCCCATGATCGGGCAATGGATAGCAGTCTACTGGACCACCAGGGAATGTTCACACAGATGCCCATGATCAGGCACTGGGGTTCGGTCCACTGGACCACCAGGGATTTATTTGACTTATGCCCGGGATCGAGCAAGGGGGGGCATGATGCCCCCTGGGCAGGGGGCATGTGGACTGTGTCCCGGATGGTCGGGTGGCCACCCACAGCAGGCAGCTGCCGTGTTGCACCTTGCAATATGTCAGTTCACCTGTGCGTGGCCAGGACTTGCTCCTGGTTTTGCCAAGCTCAACACTGTGCCCCTTTGAGTGGCGCAAGGCGGGTATGTGCCAGCATATGCGCCGGACATCCCAGGCTGAATATCGAGATGTGCCGCATATGCATGGGCACACCTACTGCACTTGCACTGCATACATTACTGGTGCTCCCCAGTGCATCGGGGGTTGTGCAGCTCAACCTGCCCCTTTGAATACTGTGCTGGGGCACACAGGTGGGCTGCGCATGGCGTAACCCTGTTGTGCCATGCACAAACCCTTTGAATATCCCACCCTCTGTGTTTGTTAGAGAAATTAGTGATTTCCTTACCAAGCCCACCATGAGCCAAAGCCTTTTGTAGCTTGGTGGATTGGAAAGTCTCTAGCACTCGCTCCTGAGCTGCAATTTACAGTACCGCACTGGCTTACCAAACCTGGTGGCGGTGCCATGTGCACAGCCTAGGCCTGCCTTGTTCTGGTGACCCTCACAGTACAAACAGTGGGCATTCCTTCCCCCAAGGTGTACATTTCTACAGGGTGGGAATTCTGACCCCATAGTATGTATTCTGGCACCAAGTATGGGCATCTTAGAATGTTTTAAATTTCTGCTTTAATGGCTGACTTCACACTGTGGACCGCAAATATTTTTATTTACTTAAATATTTTACCAGGAAAGGCAAACTGATCAGAGAATGCTCATTTCCAGATGCATCCTGGGGGAGAGGGGATAACAGTAAGGATATAAGCATTTACAATACAAAATACAGTAATAAAATTAACACATACACAGTATAAAATAACACGTAAAATATAAACTGGATGACGAGACATACAGTAAGCTACAGACAAATTAAACAATCCAGAACAGGCTTTGTGAGCTAAATATACTAATCAAATCAAATTGCATGGGTTAACACTGAACATTGAATAAGTGCTAACCAGGTTATTAAAACCAAGAGGAAAACAATAAAATGAGGTGAGAGTGGAGTTTTAGCACAATTGCAGACAGGGGAGAAAAGGTCCCTTAGGAGGGAGGTGAGGACCTTTGGGGAGGTAGCATGCCGGACAGGCTGGGGGACAGAGTTCCATGCTTTGGGGAAGTGGTAAGTTAAAGCTGACTGGCCTGTTGTAGAGGACCTGGAAAGAAGGGTTAAACGGTTCGGGAGTCAAGGTTTCTAAGGGAGCAAGAGGAAGGTGGTTTGAGGGAAACTGAGGAGGAGAGAGATATATGAGGGGAGAGAGTGAAACAAGAATTTAGCTAGAAAGGAGGCATAGTTGATATGATGCCTGTCTGCTAGGAAGGAGAGGGAGAGAGACTGGTAGAGATTGCAGTGATGGGTGTGGGGAGGACAGTCAAGAGCGAAGCGGCAGAAGGAATGGAAGAGAGAGTTCAGCCTGGTTAGGGAAGATTTGAGAGCAGCACTGTAGACTACTTCGCTGTAGTCAAATAAGGGGAGAATCATTTTCTGGATCAGTTCGCGGGGAGATGGCAATGGGATACATTTTCTGCGTAGAGCACCAAGTTTGGGATGTAGCTTTTTGTGGATGGCATCGATGTGTCCAGAAAAGTTGAAGTTCTGGTCAAGCCAGACCCCAAGATATCTAAAGGAGGAATTGGCCTTGAGCAAGGTCCATCAAGATTGTGGAAGGAGGGGAGGGATGAGAGCTGAGAGAGTCTCTGCCTAGTGCCAAAGGTCATGGAGACTGTCTCCTTGGCATTCAAGAAAAACTGATTTGAGTGAAACCAGTGTTGAGTGTTGTTGAAATCAAGCTGCAGTCTAGGCACTACATCAGTGGGAGAATGACCAGATGTGTACAGGACAGTATTGTCTGCATACATGTGGACAGAGGTGAAAGGACAGGCAGAGGGAAGGTCATTTAGAAAGATAGAGAATAGCAGCAGGCCCAACACAGAGCCCTGGGGAACTCCCGTGTTAATGGGAAGAGGAAGGGATGTTTTGTCAGTGATCCGAACAGATTGTGTTCTTCCCACCATGTAATATCAGAACCAGCTGGTAGCTGCATTTGGGCTGGCAGTATGGCCTAGAGGTTAGAGGAACGAGGTGTGAACGAGCTTGATACATCCAGCAGACCAGACCGGAGTTTGATTCTCACAACCTCCACTTGCATACTCTGTGACTCTGAGCAAGTCACTTAACCGCCCAGTGCTCCCAGGTTGCCCCTGAAAACAGGCACTTGTGCCTAGTGGGCCTAACCCGGTTACCAAAGACTAAAATAAAAAAAAATAAATAAATAAATTTGAGAACCCAGCAGCAGAGAGTTGGCAAGCAGGAGGGGGTGGGAAACAGTGTTGAAAGCCTTGGCTAGGTTGACAAAGATTGCAGAGGTGATAATCCCTGATCCATGCCAGTAAGTATGGAGTCAGTGAGCCTAAAGAGGGAGAGCATGGTGGAGTGGTATATCCAGAAATCAGACTGGTAAGGGGTGAAAAAGGAAAATGAGTCAAGGTAGGAAGAGAGCTTGGATAGTACCAAGCACGCCTGTAACTTGGCTAGAGTGGAGAGTTGGGAGATAGGACAGCAGTTTCCATGGAAGGATGGATCACCACCTTTTGCACCGGAGATAACGGTAGCATGTTTCCAGTGCAATGGGACAGATGCAAGCAAGAAAGAGAGATTTATAAGAAAAGCAAGCGGGATAGCAATAGCTGGAGCTGACAGGTTTAGGATTTTAGAGTCAAGTCCAGAGGAGCACTTTCCTTCAGAAGGGTTAAGGACAGGAAGGGCTTTGCAGGCATCAGTAGGGGAGATAGGAGTGAAGGAAAGGGGGATGAGGGGCAGCTTGAATGAGAGGGCTCAAGGGGAGGGTAGTGATGAGGTAGGTGGTAGAGTAGAGAGCAAGGAGGGCGCAGGAGGTGAAGAAAGTGTTAAAACTCGTTGGCCATAGGGAGGGCATCAGATAGGGTGACATTATCCATTTTGAGGACTGGTGCTGGGGGCTGGGATGGGGAGGGCGAACAGGGATTGAACCACCTTTCAGAATTTGGATAGGTGGTTTATGTTGTTGTTAAAATTAGCTGTGAAGTATTCAGCCTTGGCAAGTCTAATTGCCCTTGTGCAGGCATTTCTTAGAGTACGGTACTTTTGGAAAGCAAGTGGGGAACTGGAGGATTTGTGCATTTTCCAGGCCTGATCTCTGGCATGTAGGCATGTAATCAGTTTGGTAGACCTAGGGGAGGTGGGAGCCATGCACTCAGGTAGGTTTTAGAGGGGCATAATGGTCCCAGATAGAGAGGAGTTTAGAATGGAAGTATTGCAGATCTGAGTCAATTGAGAAAGCAAGGTGTATGGGGGACCAATCACAGTTTGATAGGTCATTTAGTATGGGAGCCAGATCTAAGGGCTTGTACAAGCAGTGTTAGAGTTTTAGGTGGGGCTTTAGGGTGGTGGATTTTACAAACAGTGTAGATCAGGTGGTGGTCACTTATGGAGTCTGGTAAAGCACCAGCTGCAATAATGCAATGAGGATGGGAGGTGAGAGCCCAGTCTATCAGGGAGTGGTTTTGTGATGTGTTTAGTCGGGTAGGTTCACTTATTAGCTGGATTAGATTTAAGGAGGCTATTTTGTTCCAGGTTTTGCTTTGGGTGGGGAAGAGCCAGTTTATGTTAAAATCTCCTAATATAGGAAGTTCACCTGTAGAGGAGTGAGACTGAAGGGTAGTTAATAGTTCTTTGACAGAAGAGGGGGAGGGACTAGGGCAGCAGTACGTACCAGCAATAAAGACAGGCAAAGAGAAAGGGAGGGAGATCTTAACCAGAAGCAGCTCATAAGCTTTTGGGAGGGATGTTTTGAGTATGGGGTGAACTGGATGGAGGAGGTGATATACATGGCAATGCCACCACCTCTGGTAGTGCAGTCATGGCGGATGAGGGAGTAGCCAGGTATTGAGTTACTCTCATCAGAAATGTTAGGATTTAGCCATGTTTCAGATATTAGTAGTTTATTAGTTTATTACTATTTCAGAAGACACCTTTGAGCCAAGGCTCTTTTACAAAGGTTCCACGTCGGGGAAACAATACAGAACATAGTGAGGACAATAACATAGAGGATAATGGCTGGGGATTGGGTGATAACCACACTGTAATCACCTCGAGTGGTTTCTAGGGCAACATGGTAAACCCCGAGAGCGCAGCTCGAGAGGTTTACTGTAGTCCAAGCAACCACGAGAGGTGATTTCAACGTGCTTGTCACCTGATCCCCAGCCATCATCTTTTACAGTATATGGTAAAAAAAAAAACACTGTTTGCATTGCATGTGTGAGAAATATGGAACTCTAGTGCATTCTTTTTTGTTATGCCACTGTTTGAAGTTCCGAAATGTGGTTAACAACTTTTAAAATTCTAAACAGTGCATAACAAAGCTGTGTGACTGCTGATTATGGTGGTTAATAGGCACTTACCACACATTATAGGTACAGTAGTTTCAAGCAGCCATAGGCTTTGTCAGTTACATTAAAGCTTTCATATGGAATTACTGTAATATTTACAATGATTCACAGTATGTATGTTAAGTTACAGTAATTTGTGTATATTATTCAAGAACATATGTACAATAAAAACACAGCTGTAATGTGGTTCACTAGAATAAATCAGAAACTGTTAGGACAGATGGTAGATACAAGTAGAGGAAGCTATGGAGAGAGAGAATGTAGATAATAGTGGGGAAATAAAAAGGAAGGAGATAGGAGATAGTGGGGGGGTAACGGTGGGAGGGACTTAGGGGAAATTAGAGGGAAGGAGAGTAAGTTTAGACAGGAGAAACATTCATAGGAGGCCATTGTGACAAGGTGCTGACGCAGGTTGCACTTGAAAGTGCCCAGGGTAGTGTTGTTGGTAACAGCACGAGGAAGCGAGTTGTACCAGGATGAGGCTCTGTATGTAAAGGAGCGTTGTCCTTGGGTAGTGCGGCAATGTGGAACAGAAAAAGTAAGATATTCTGAGCTCCTGGTTAGGCGGGGGACCGTAGTCAAGGGACAGTAAAACTGAACTCTTGAGGGTAAGAGATTTAAGGCAATCTTTTTTGCTAGCACACAGGTCTGGTACTTGAGTCTGCTGGGGAGTTGGAGCCAGTTTGCTTGCTTGTAGATGTCACAGGTACGTGAGAGGCATGGAGCAGAGGTCAGTAGACGATATGCCTTGTTAAGGGCAATGGCTATTCGTCGAAGTGCGGTGTCAGTGGTAGAGCTGTAGATCACGAGCTCATAGTCGATTACTGATATAACAGACATCTGAATGGCAATGCTCAGTGCTTAGGGCTTCATTGGTGAGGCAGTTCCTATGTCTAAAGAGAAGTCCTATGCGGGTGTTCACGATCTTGACAATGTGTTCAGAGTAAGACAAGGTGCTGTCGAGGGCAACCCCCAGGTATTTAACAGTTGAACATGTTCGAGCAACATCTCTTCACTGTTTGTGATAGATAGACATTTGTTTTTATGTTTGTTATGGATGCCATGAAACATCACTGTTTTAGTTTTTTGTGATTTAGTATGAGTTTTTGAGATTTAAACCATGTCTCCACTTGCGTAAAGCTTGTTTGCAGTTGCAGTTGTAAGAGGGAGGGGTCAGGGTGGGAGGTGAAAATAACTGCAAACATCTGCATATAACAGGATTCTATTAGGGCATGATGCAGGGAGATTTTTCAGAAAAATACTGAAAAGCAAGGGACCCAAGATGGACACTTGGGGAACTCCAGAGCAAATTGGATGGGAGGGTGAGAGGGACTCACCAACTCTGACCTGTTGAGTTCGGTCGTTAAGGTAGCTTTGGAACCAAAGTGCGGTGTCATCTGAGAGGCCAAGGAAAAATAATTGTTTGTGATAATACATATGACTATATGCAGTTAGCCCCAGCACTTACTGCTCCGGAGAGTAAAGGGTTAACTCTATGCCAAGGCATAGAACGTTGAGCTCGAGCTCAGTTTTCAGACCTCTGTCTGTGGTACTCTGAAGTGTAATCGTCAGATTCTTACAAGCACTAAACTAACTCAGTAATCAGAAATCGTCTCTAAAATGTTTATGCCAAAATACAATAAACAGATTTTTAGGGCCAAAAGACTCAAGTCGAGAACCCCAAAAAGAATTCAAGCAGGTAGTGAAACAACCAAAATATTTATTTACAAAAGCCAGAAGAACCCTTAATAAAATAAGGCATGCCAAGTACACCTCTGGGGTGCAGCACTGTGCCTGCCCATCCACATCCCAAAACTACTAGGTTCCAGGAGGGGAGGCAGGGAGGGAGGTCAGAATACAGCAAAACTCCATTAGAAGAAACAACATTACTATGGTGAGTAATTTTTTCTTCAAACAACATGAAGTCTTGCTGTATTCTGACTATATGGAGACTACCAAGCAGTACCCCCTTGGAGGAGGGAGTCACAGCTGTGCCAAACCTAGCATCACTTATTGACTGAATGTCCAGAGAGTAATGCTTGGTAAATGTATGAACAGTTTTCCAGGTGGCTGCTTTACAGATTTCCACTAAAGGTATATCTCTAGCTGCTGCGACTGAAGCAGCTACACCTCTGGTAGAATGAGCCCTCAGGCCTGAGGGAGGCTCTTTCCCAAGCTTTGAATAGCAGAACTGGATACAGGAGACAATACAACTGGCAATTGTTCTCTTGGTGGCAGGTTTGCCCTTTCCCACTTCTCCATAAGTGAGAAACAACTGAGAACAGTCATTCCTATGGGCCTTAGTATGCTCCACACAGTAACTAAGAGTCCTCTTTACATCAAGACTGTGTAATCTTCTCTCCCCAGAGGAAGAACGGTCAGTGAAAAATACAGGCGAAGACATAGACTGATTCAAATGAAAGTCTGATACCACCTTGGGAAGAAACTTTCTGTGGGTTCGAAGGACCACCTTATCCCTGTGAAATTAAATGAAATTAGGTTCCACTGATAAAGCCTGTAATTCACTGATTCTCCTGGCAAAAGTAATGGCTACCAGGAATACAGTTTTCCAAGTCAAGTACTTCATCTCAGCTGAGGTTAAAGGCTCAAAAGGGGTCTGCATAAGCTGTGCGATACAGATATTCAGGTCCCAAGAAGGGGTAGGCTCCCTAAAGGGAGGATTAACATTTACTAATCCCTTGAAAATGTTCTTGAAAACTGGATGAGAAGCTAGGGAAGAGCCCTTAACAGCAGAAAGGAAGGCAGACACAGCTGCCATATGTACCTTGAGAGTAGTAGGCCGGAGGCCTAAATTGTTAAGATACACCAAATAGTCCAATACAGTGGCAGTATCAGCCAGCTCTGGCTGGACATGCTTCTGGGAACACCAAAACCAAAATCTTTTCCATTTGCAGTTATAAGTCTTTCTAGCAGCAGGTTTCCTGCTAACCTTTAAAATGTCAAAGAATGATGTCTAGCTCTTCAAGAGCCAGGCTTTGAGCCTGAGAGTCTGAAGGCTGGGGTAAAGGATCCTCCCCTGTGAGGAGGTAAGAAGATTGAACTGTCTGGGAAGACACAGAGGCATTGTTACTGACAGTGACAAGAGAAAGGGGTACCAAGGCTGTCTGGCCCAGTCTGGAGCCACTAGAATCACTTTGCAAGGCTGAGACCTGATCTTGCTCAGGACCCTGAATATCAGAGGAAAAGGAGGAAATGCATTCAGAAACCTGCTTGTCCAATTCAAAAAGAGAGCAACCTGAGGAACAGGGCCCAGAAGAGGCGGTGGGCAGCAAAAGAGAGGGAGATGGTGATTGTCGGGGCTGCAAAGAGATTTATCTCTGGAGTGCCCCACCTCCAGAAAATGACCTGGAGAATTAGAGGGTTCAGGGTCCATTCATGGTGACCCTAAGAAATCCTGCTGAGAGCATCTGCTAGAATGCTGTCCTTCCCTGAGAGGTGCACAGCTATCAGGGAAGCCTGAAGGGACTAAGCTAGAGACCATATCTTCATGGCCTCTGTGCACAAGGCCGAGGACCAAGTGCCTCTCTGCTGGTTGATGTACCACATGGTTGTGGTATTGTCTGTCCTGATCTGCATCACTTTCCCCTGAACAGCAGCTGAGAATGTCTGAAGTGCTAGAAAGACGGCGCTCAGTTTGAGAAGGTCTCTTAGGCCTCTCGGCCCCTCCCAGCAGATTCCACCGTGGCTCACAGCATCCAAAGGACACAACTTCTGAGAGGCAAGAATAGGTAACTGAAGCACCCTCCAGCCTTGACTGTTTGTGGGGGTGTTGGCCCATCAACACTGTGCGTCGACTGCCCCACCCACCTAGCCACCCTCCCACCCAAGCCTGACCCTTAATTTAAGCACCTCACTGGTCACGTGACTTCCTGTTGCGTTTGTTTCTAAGGCCCCGGTTTTCCATTAGTAGCTTATAGGCTGCAACCACTAGAGGGCTTTCCCTCCATCTGGCCCTGGCTCGCTACACTCTCTCTTCTCTCTCTATCCATTGACGCTTTAGCTCCCCGAGCACTCTACTACACCCCCCCCGGATTATCTCCTCCTCCAGCTTCTGTCCTTCTCTACACTCCCCTCTCTCTCTCTAACCTCATACACTCTATGTACCCACCCTCTCCACTACCCCCCCGTTAGGTACTCCTACTGCCCATATTAATATTCTATCCTCAGCCATTAATGCCCACATAGGCCTTCTCTACCGGCAGTAAGGACAGCCTAACACCTGAAGCATTTAATCTGGCTTTCACCTCTTCTGTCCTCTCTCTCGTTGACTGTGGGTTCCCCATCTATGCAGCTGCTGACCATACCACTCTGAACAAAATTCACCTAACTATTAACAAAGCCTGCCAGCTCCTCCTAAGAGTAGACAAACATTCCCATACTTGCACTCTCTACGCCCTCACCAGCATTCTCATTCTGGAGGAAAGACTACAATATCAAACTTGTCTCCTCACCAAAAAAATCCACCTGGGGTTGTCCTCCTTGGGGGTCTCTGCCTCCCTAATCTCAAGCTCCCCCACAGCAACCACTCATTCTGCCATCAAACACATGTGGACTGTGCCCAGGGTCAGGACCTCCCTAGCACAGCGATCCTTCCCTTATAGAGCCCCAGTTTGGTACAATGAACTCCCCCCAGCCATTACCTCTATCCCCAAACTAGGGCACTTTAAGACTACCCTAAAAAAACACATTCTCTCTTTGCGCCACTGCCAGTGTAACTGCCAATTCTCCTCCCTGACTTAGCCAATCCCAAAACTGCCCCTGGAGGGTTCTGTTTAGGACAGTTTTGTTTTGTTACTGATCACTGTATTTGCTACCTGACAACGCCCATGAGGCCGCACTTGCTCTGTTACTGTTTAAATTGATGGCTACGTTCATTACCTTAGCAACTACATGTATAGGTCAGTCAGTCACTTTAACTATGATATGTAAAATTACTTCTGTATATGATGTGCCTGTTTTACCCTGTCCTGTATCATTGAATGTTTGAGCTATGTTGATGCAGAGCCTTTGTAAATGAGTCTATGACTCAACGGGTTGTAATTCCTATGATATGTTTAAACAAATAAATAAATTAAATTAAACAGATTTATGTGTAGAAGAGACTCCTGGTGAGACCAGGTTCCCTGAGCTGTAAGCTGATCTAGATGAGCCCCACAACCTAGTAGAGAGGCATCTGTGGTGAGAATCACTGAAGGAGCCTGACTGATAAAGGGGACACCTTGTCGAAGATTGTACTCCTCCAGCCACCACTGGAGGGCCTGAACTAGAGTTTGAGACACTGGAACCAATTTGGAGAGAGGGTCTTTTTTCTGAGACCAATAAGATCTGAGATGGAACTGAATATCTCTCATCTGAAACCTTGCTCCCTGGACCACTACTGTGGATGCTGCCATGTGACCCAGCAACTGTAGAAAGTGTCTGGCTGGATGAGAACTAGAGGATGAAAAGAAGCCAGAGTGACAAGGGACTGAACCCTTGAGAGAGGGAGAAATGCTCTTGCCTGAATAGTGTCTGGTTCCACCCCTATAAAAGTGAGAAGCTGGGCTGGTTTCAGAACAGACTTTTCTAGGTTCACAATGAAGCCCAAGGAGTCTAGAAGTTTTTGAGTGACCTCTAAGGCTGACTTGACTTGGTCTGAGGACTGGCCCACTAGGAGCCAGTCGTCCAGGTATGGGAACAGAAGGATACCTTGTCTCCTGAGGAATGCCACCACTACTGCAAGACATTTGGTGAACACCCTTGGAGCAGATGTTAGGCCAAAAGGCAAAGCTCTGAATTGGTAATGGCCTGAGGGCAACTTGAACCTGAGGTACTTTCTGTGGGAATGTCTGATAGGTATGTGGAAGTAGGCATCCTTGAGATCCAGAGAAGCTAGCTAGTCTCCTGGTCTCAGAGAGGGAAGAATAATTCCCAGAGTCACCATCTTGAATTCTGGTTTTGTTAAGTGTTTGTTCAGGTACCTTAAATCTAGGATGGGTCATCACTTCTGTCTTTTTTGGGGTAAGGAAGTATCTGGAATTCAGTTATTTTCCCCTATGACAATGAGGTACCTTCTCTACAGCTTGCAGAAGCAAAAGAGAGGTGACTTCTGCCTCAAAGGCCTTTTTCTCCAAGAGAGAGGGAAGACTGAAGGACCTTGCTCTCATTTTTGCGAACCTTTTGAAACTGAGAGCAAGTCCCTGGCTCACTACTTCCAGGACTCATTTGTCTGAAGTAATAGACTCGCAGGCCTGAAAGTAGTGAGCCAACCTGACCCCTACTGGAACTGGGAAGGCGACCCTGACCGACACCTCAGGGTGTCTGTTTGGCAGGGGGCTTAGACTGCATGGATGATGCGGTCCTGGTCATCTCATGCCTGCCTCTTCCCCTAAAGAACCCCCTCTGCTGGAAAGAAGAGGAGGAGGCCTGAGCTTGGTAGAAAGGTCTTTGAAATTGCCTTCTCCTGTCAGCCCTGAATTGCTCCCTCTGAGGAGTGGCCTGCTTTTCCTTGGCTGCAGCACTCCTATAGGTGGTCCTATATTCATCCATCTTCTTCATGTAGATCTCTGTTTGCTCACCAAACAGAGAATTACCAGTTACAGGAAAATCCATGGCCTTAGTCTGGGTATCCTGTGAAAGACGGGTACATCTAAGCCTAGCAAACCTCCTCATGGAGATAGATGTAGCCATGACTCTAGAATGCACATCACTCGAGTCCACAGCAGCATGAAACTGTACTTTGGATACCTCTGTACCATTTACAGCCACCTGCTCCAGCTCCTTGGCTAGCTGGGGAGGGGCATTCTTAGCCAGCTTCAGAACCATATCCACATAGATTTCTGGTACCTGGCTATATATGCCATGTAATTTGATTGCCTGAGCCCCAAAGAGGATGCCAAGTACTATTTCTTTGCCATGGCATCCACTTTCCTGGAATCCTTATCTGGGGGTGAGATGCCAGGGGAATATTAGCCTTGTCACAGGCTGCAGCATGCACTACCCCAACATGGCTGCAATGTGCTAAAAGGAATTCCATGGCAGGACCTTATAAGGCATATCTCCTGTCCATTCTTTTATCCACAGGAGGAATGGATGTGGGAAATTGCATGATTTTCTGTGTCTGTTTCCCCAGGGATTTGTGCAAAGGGATAGACACTCTCTTTGACTCTGAAACATCCATCATTTCCACATTATCAGGCTCCTCCTGATCCTGATTAGCCTCTTCCACAGGAAGTTGAAGAGTCTCAGCCACCTTCTTGTAAAATAAGAAGTGGGAGGGGGACTCAGAAAGCCCGGCAGGGGAAACATTGAAAGGCCTGTCTGGGAAGATGTCAGGCTCTACTGACTCATCTCGGCCTACAAACTCTCCTTCTTCATCATCTTCTTCCTCCTCCTCCCAATCGCCCTCATAATATGACTCTGGATCAATGTCTGAGGCAACAACTTCCGACCAAACCGATCACATTTGAACCAATGTCAGTTCAGTAGGAACCAGGCAAAGCGATTGCATTGTTGCAATCGCTTTCACTATCTCCTCAGCGGTCGGAACATGGGGTTTCAGATCAGAACCAGATGATTTTCTTTTTCTCTTAGTCGGAACCAACTCTACAGAGTTGGCTCTCCTTTTGCCCAAATAGGTATCGCCCAGGTCAGTGGGCACTTCTTCAGGTTCGGTCACAACCGAATCGGGCTGGCCATCCGGGTCAGCGGACTTCTCGGCCACCCTTTCCTTCAGCCTACTCAGACGGTTTTCAAGAGTAGCTTTGGGAAAGTTCTTACAAATTCTTCCTTGAGGTGGTCAAACCCCAGACAATACACACATACAAGGTGGGGATCAGCCTTAGCAAAGGCCTCCCCACACTCGGAACAGTGCTGAACCCAGTGGGACCAGTTTTCTTTTTGGGGTTCTCAGACATGCCGCCTACAAGAAAAAGTCACCCTTGTCAGCGTTAAGCCAGGCAACTAACACTTATCGGTTCCAACCGTGTCATGGGTCAGTTAAAAAAAATCCCACAAAAATCCAGATTTTTTAAGAACTGATAAGTACCATAAAACCACAATAATGTATACAGAAATACACAAATTACAATAGATTTCGGTTCTGAACTGGACCAACCGGAAAAGAACCGAAGACAAAACAATTTCTAACAAATTCAACAAAATTACCACTACCTACTACTACCACTTATTGTTATCGAGACAGAGGTAAGAATATTGAAAAAATAAGAACTGCGGTTGAAAAAAAACGACCGATTCAAACTATTACCAAACCGAAGCGCAGGAGGGATCTCTGGAGCGACTTCACAGTTAAGCGGAGTAAGAAACCTGACAGTTACACTTCAGAGTACCACAGACAGAGGTTTGAAAACCGAGCTCAAGCTCAACGTTCTATGCCATGGCATAGAGTTAACCCTTTACTCTCCAGAGCAGTTCAAGTGCTGGGGCTAACTGCATATATTCAGAATACAGCAAGACTTCATGTTGTTTGAATAAGAGATAATGTGGGCTCAGAGAGGGGGGTTATTATAGGTGGAGGATAGAAAGGGGGTGTTGGGAGGAGGGATAATATGGAGATGAGGAGGGGGAGGATGTAGAGGGTTTTATAGAACATGAGTTGGAGTGTGGAAGGCTTAGGTAAAGGAGGCTAAATGAATATTTACTTAAAATATTTTACCAGGAAAGGCATACTAAGCAAAAACTAATTTCCAGATGTGTCCGGGGGGGGGGGGATAAAGGGAAGGGAGACAAACAGATTTAAACATCATATGTGGTAAAAACTTACACATGTAGTAATTAAAATTTTACAGTGTATAAAGTTTGATATACAGTGTACATCAAAAGACAAAGAGATGCTAGGTCAGCTACAGGCAAAGTTATAAACAGTGCAAAACTTAGAGAACACAGCAACAAAACAAACATAATCACTCTGACAGATTATAAGGGACAGAGTGATTTAACTTTTAACATTTATAAGTGCTCACAGTTTATGTGCAACCCAGGGGCCAAAAAATAAGGTGAGGGAGTATTTATTTAGTATGGTTAGATTAGGCGCAAGTATAGACAGGGAGGAAAAGGTTCCTTAAGAAGGAGGAGAGGATTTTAGGTGAGGCAGAGTGCCGGGCAGGCTGGGGGAAGGGAGTTCCATATTTTAGGGAACTGGTAGGAGAAAGCTGATTGGCCTGTAGGTGAAGATCTGTGAGTAAGGTTTAGGGTTCAAGAATCTTGGTTTCTAAGGGAGTGGTAGAAAGGAGGTTCAGGAGAGATAGAAGATGAGAGGTAAAAGAGGAGAGAGTGAAACCAGAATTTAGCAAGGACGGAGGCACAGTGGATATGTCGTCTGTCAGCTATGGAGGGGAGGGAGACAGATTGGTAGAGGTTGCAATGATGGGGGCGTGGAGGACTGCCAAGTGTAAAATGGCAGAAGGAGTGAAATAGAGTATCCAGCCTGGCTAAGGAAGATTTGGGAGCGGCACAGTAGACTACATCACCATAGTCAAAATGGGAAGTATCATTTTCTGGATCAGAGCATGGCAAGCCAGCAAGGGGATGCAACCATGATTTCTATATAGGGCACCCAATCTGGAATGCAACGTTTTGTGGATGGCATCGATGTGTCCAGAGAATTGGAGGTTCTGGTCAAGCCAGACCCCTAGACAGTGAAACGAGGAGGTGTCTTCAAGCAAAGTCCCATCAAGGGTGTGGAAGGAGGGTGGGGGGGATGTGAGCAGAGAGAGTCTCTACCTAGTGCCAAAGGTCATGGAGACTGTCTTCTTGGCATTCAGGAATAACTGATTTGAGCAAAACCAGTGCTGAATGTTATCAAAATCAGCCTGAAGTGTAGATGCTACATCAGCTAGGGAGGGTCCAGATGTATAGAGGACTGTATCGTCAGCATGCACATGGATGGAGGTGGTAAGACAGGCAGACAGAAGGTTATTTAAGAAGATAGAAAATTACAGTGGGCCGAGCACTCAGCCTTGGAGGATCCCTATAGTCATGGGAAGCGGGGGGATGTTTTGTCAGAGATCCGAACAGACTGTGTTCTTCCAACTAGGTAAGAATGGAACGAGCTGGTATCAGTATCCGAGAGCCAAGCAGCAGAGAGACAGGTAAGCAGGAGGGAATGGGAGACAGTGTCAAAAGCTTTAGCTAACTCAACAAAGATTGTGGAAGTGATAAATCCCTGATCCATGCCAGTAAGTATGGAGTCAGTAAGCCTAAGGAGGGAGGAGGTGGTGGAGTGACCTTTCCAGAAGCCAGACTGGTAAGGTGTGTAAAAGGAGGATGAGTTAAAGTAGGAGGAGAGTTGGGAAAGAACCAAGCGCTCTTGAAGCTTAGCAAGAATGGGTAGTAAAGAGATGGGCTGGTAGTTGCCAGGGGAGGTGGGATCACCACCTTTAGGCAGAGGGATTACAGTGGTGTGTTTCCAGATGGATGGTACAGATGCAAGTGAGAAGGAGAGATTTAGCAGAGAGGCAAGTGGGGTTTCAATAGCTGGAGCAGATAGAGGATTTTAGTGTAAGCCACCCCGTTTCCTGTCTAGGAGTATTTAAGGTGGTAAAATCTGTGGGGAAGGGGGAGTGCTGTATAGCCAAGAAAGCACAGTCCAGAAATATGACATGGACAAAACAGTACCTGAATGTCCACAAGTGATGATGGTGATGGATGGAGTCCATCAGGGGCCCAGGACCCTCAAGGTGATAAGCTGGAACACAGGGGGGGATGACTCTGACCTTCATCTGCCTGGCCTTGCCCACTTCACCAGAGGCCTTTGTAGACTGCTTACACCAGGCAGGCCTCTCAACGTCTTCCTTGGTGGATTCTCTGGACCCTGACGCTCTGGATACCACCCTGAAATGCATTGAGTACAAGGCTGTGGAGGCAACTTCGTTTAACAGCAGCAAACAATTTCTTTAAAACACAAGAGGCAAATGCAGAATTGCAAAACAGAGGATCCCATTTAATGAACAGTCAATAAAATAAATAGTCACTCCATGGAGCAGTAGAATAGGACCAGGGGGTCACATTGGTAGCTGAATCAAACTGAAGGTATACTGTACTTTTGGACCCAGGGATCCCAATTGCACAAGATGTTTCAGGACAGACAGTCCCAACACAGTCAGTAGCTTGAGGTCAAAACAGACCACACACAGGCAGCGTTAGACTTCTGACTCCCTGCTTCACACCTTCGCACCAGGAGCTCTGACCTGCAAGGGGGTGCACAGAGCACTTACGGCACCCCTCACCTTCTACTCCTCCTGCACAAGCTTTAGAACGAATGCTGCACCATTGATCTTATGGGGTTCCCTTCATTTACTGGAGCAGTTAAAGCCACAAATGACAAGGGCAGGAGTGAGACCCTTCAAACACAGTCCAGCACCCGATCACTGATGCTATGCCATTGCTACAAACAACCCAGGGGTATTTTCCCTGGTGACCCTGCAAGTTTGGGCAAATCCCTCATGCAGTGATCCCAGTCTGGAACAGCCTCATTTGTGGGGCTCAGTCGCTTTGCCACAAGAAAAACTGAACACAGCCTGACACCCTGCCTTCTTCTCTCACGACCAGTCCCACAGGTCTCCTCCGGCCTCCTACGGATTTACACACCCTGGCGCTCCTCAGCATGCAGCAGCACTCAACATTCAGGTAGTCCTGGGACCCACTGTTACCTAGGTCCCAGCACCCGCATCCCTTCAGCCAAACTAGGCCCAGCCACAATTCTCCATCTGCTCCATAGTACAGTCCTCCCTGGATACAGCTTTCTCTGGTAATGCCCCCTCACTTCATGTCTGTTCCAGGGGTTGCAGCATTTTCCCTCTTCAGATTCTCTGGCCAAGAATCCCAGGATTCCCCATAAGCTGCAACTTCTGGCCCTTCCATGTCCCCCACCAGTGGCTATACTTTAAAATAAACAACAGCGCAGTAGCGGCTACCCCGACCTCCTTCTTTCTCTCTTTCCCTCGCGAATCTCTCCCGTCTCTCTCAGCCTTCTCTTTTATGGGCTCATACATTTGGTGCCAAAACCCACTGGTCCAATGCAGGACCAAATTTACTGGCGCCAAAGCTGCTGTCCGGTTTTGTGCCCAGCAGGACTTGTAGTCCTGAATTCAACATTTATTTTGTGCCCCATGGTGCCAGCCTGCACCAAAAACTACTGGGAGCGAAGGAGCCAGTGCTCCTTTAAAGTTTGGCTCTTCAGCAGTACCCACGTATGTGCACTGTATGCGGAACTGCCATTTTCAAAATAAAATATCAATTTACTTTTGCGGTCCCCAAGCCCGGTCTGGTCCTTTACCGGATCCAGGACTACACAACCCCGCACCTGGCTGCGTGGACATTCACTCTAGCGCTTGGCCTGGCCCTGACTGGGCCGAGACACTGGAGAAACTGGCCAGACTGCCACAACAAAGGGTCAGAAGGCACGACTCCCACCAGAGCCACCGGAACCCAACAATGCCATGAGGGCAAAACCAGGGAGAAGAGAGCTCCTCTAAAGGTAAGCCCATTTTGGGGGGCTTACATTAGAATCAAGACCAGAGGGGCATTTACCTTTAGAGGGGTTAAGGGAAAGAAGGGTTTAGAGAGAGAGCTAGCAGGGGTGATAGAAGTGAAGGTGAAAGGGGGGGCTGAATGGGCGATTTGGGAGGGGGATTTAGAGGGTGGCAGAGAAGAGGTGGGAAGTAGGGCAGAAAGCAGGGAGGAGGCGCAGGAGGTAAAGAAAGTGTTAAACTCTGAGACTACTGGGAGAGGGTCAGAGATGGTGACATTTTCCACTACAGGAACTGGTGCAGGAGGCTGGGATGGGGGGGGGAGACAGGGAATTGGCCACCTTCCAGAATTTGGATGGGTGGTTGCTTTTGTTGAAGTTTGCAGTAAAGTACTCTGCCTTTTCAAGTCTAGTTGCTCTAGTGCAGGCATTTCTTAGTGTACGGTAAGTTTGGAAAGCAAGAGGGGAGCAGGATGATCTATATGTTTTCCACACCTGATCCCTGGCATGTAGACAAGCAATTAGTTCGGCAGAGATCCAGGGTAGGTGGGAGCCATGCACACAGGTCCATTTTGGGGGCAGCGGTCCCAGATAGGATTTTAGAATAGGAGTACTGAAGAGCTGAGTCAATTGATGTAGTGTGATATATAGATTTCCAATCACAGGAATAGAGGTCATTTAATACTGGAGATAGGTCCAAGGATTTGTAGAAATGGAGAATTAAGGTTTTTTTTGGGGGGGGGGCTTTGGCAAGGTGGATTTTGCGGACAAAATAGATTAGGTGGTGGTCACTAATGGAGTCAGGAAGTAATTATCCGATAAGGTTGGAAAGTGAGAGCCCAGTCGATTAAGGAGTTATTTTGAGATGAGGGGCTTAGGCGTGTAGGCTCGCCAATTAGTTGTGTCAGATTTAAAGCAGCTATTTCATTTTTGATTTTGCTTTAAGATGGTGCGAGCCAGTTTAAGTTAAAGTCGCCCATAATGTGAAGTTCACCGGTGGAGGAGTGAGATTGAAGGGTAGTTAATAGTTCTTTAATAGAGGAGAGGGAGGGGTTTGGGCAACAATAGGCTGCAGCAATGAAAATAGGCAGGGAGAAAGGAAGTGAGATCTTTATCATTAGTATCTCCTGCGCTCTAAGTCAGGAATAACTAAACAGAAAAACATTTAAGTCAGGAAATGTGAGTAGAGAAATTGTTCTTTACAGGAGAGTGAAGAGGTTTGCACATGATTTTGGAATGGGGTAAAAGTAGGGCTGCAGAATATGTTTTTTTGTAATAGAAACATAGAATTTGACGACAGATAAGGACCGCTTGGCCCACCCAATCTGCCCATTTCCCCACCTAATGGGTAAGCTGCAGATCTAATGGATAAGCTGCAGATCCTAGTTAACCAACAGCCTACTTCTTCCTACCCCCACCCCCTAGAATTGCCTTATGACTGTCCTATGCATTCTTGAATTCCACCAGTTTTTGACTCCACAACCTCCTCCGGAAGGCCGTTCCATGCATCCACAACCCTCTCTGTGAAAAAATACTTCATCACATTACATCTGAGCCACCCCCCCATCTTCAAATTATGCCCCCTTGTTCTTGCACGCCTCTTTTTCTGAAAGATGCTAATCTCTTAGACTTTGTTGATTCCCTTGAGGTACTTGAAAGTTTCTATCATGTCCCCCTCTCCCTCCTTTCCTTCAGGCTATACATGTTAAGCTCCTTAAGTCTCTCTTCATATGTCTTCCAGTGCAGACCCTGCACCATTTTAGTTGCCCTCCTCTGGACAGCTTCCATCCTGTCTATGTCTTTGCGGAGATTGGGTCTCCAGAACTGCACACAGTACTCCAGATGGGGTCTCACCAGCTGTCTGTGCAGAGGGATAACAACTTCCTGTTTTCTACTGGTGATGCCTCTCCCTATGCATCCCAGTATCCCCCAGCCCTCCTTACTGTCCTCTCACATTGCTTGCCCAATTTTAGGTCATCTGCTATGACTACCCCCAGGTCCCTTTCCATTTTTGTTGTTGTTAGTATCTCACCCCCCACTGTGTACTCTTCCCCTGGGTTTTTGTTTCCCAGGTGCATTACCTTGCACTTCTTAGCACTGAATCTAAGCTGCATACATTTGACCATTCCTCCAACCTTGCCAAGTCCCTTCTCATCCTTTCCACCCCACCTTATGTATCAACTCTGTTGCAGATCTTTGTGTCGACTGCAAAGAGACATACTTTTCCTTCCAGTCCCTCTGCAATGTCACATATAAAGACATTGGAATGGTTTGTTAAGTTGGATATTGTTCAGTTCGTGATGCAGCAACTGTAGTTTAGCGTTAATTTGCCGGGCTTATAGGTTTGTAGTGATACTGGGAAAATATTAACAATTTACTACTGTTGATTGTAATTATTGTGATAGTTATGTATGGTTGGCAGGTTGCTGTAAGTCCCATTCTGGTCTTTCTTTTGGTTATGTGCCTAGCTCACAGATTGCAAGAGGATTAAAGATGGCTCGGCCAGGAATGGACAAAGACGGTGGGCCCAAGATGGACATTCAAAGATGATTGTCCGGAGGGAATGAAGCATAGAACTAGAAGAAAAAAAAAAGACTAGAATGGCAATGCCCCCTTCGGAGGCACATAAAGCACACCGCCATATTGTGGATGTCAAAACTCAGACATGGGCTCATTGACATCCATGCATACTGGGAAGTGCGCTTTGTTTAATTTTTCAACCGACTGAAATAACAACATTGTCAGCCTTGGTATTTTTTTCAGGACCGGACTCCTGTTGTCAATCGACAGTGATTTGGGTAGGTGAATATACTTTTTGGAGCTAATGAACACATTTAAAATCAGCCATGGCTTGGGCTCTGCAGGTGAACACATTTAAAATCGACCATGGCTTGGGCTGTGCAGGGATTAGGGTTGCACAGGAGGGCAGTTATTCTGTAAGGGATTTGTGGTGAGGGCTACTGGCCGCAGTGATGCTAACTGGTGCAACTGGGTATGTCTGTGCTGGATGTAGGATTATTTACTGGGCACAGTGGCTGCTGGTATAAGGACTGTTGAGGCACACTGGCAACTTGTGTGTGCAGAATGCCTAAAGTAAACATGCTATATGTTTTCCCCAGTGAACCTCTCACATCTCTTTCCCATGGGCTAACCAAATTTTATTTATTTAAAAGTGTCACCAGGAAAGATATACTGAGCAGACATTCTCGTTTCCACATGTATCCTGGGAGAGAGGGGAAAGGGGCCCTAAAGGAGTCCCCAAGCACCCTATCATGCGCTATCTGAGGTCCCTGGCAAGCCGTTGTTTCAGTAGGGCTCCTATCTTAATAATAATAATAAAACTTTATTTATACAGCGTCTTTCTTAAAACCAAGGAGCCTTTACGACAACTACATAAAACAATAAAATAAACACTCTTATCTTATCCCCACCTCACTGCAGAAACCCATCCTCCATAGACAAGCTATCCACTGCAGCTGCCACCACCCCCATCGGGAGAGACCCAGGACGTGGAAGATCCACAGCAGAGAAATTCTGCTCAGCTATGTGTGCTGGGGGGGGGGTCTGCTTTGGGGGAGTGAAGTCCAGACCCAGAGACTGCTCTGATTGAGGGAGGCTGGTGCATATCTAGCAGTGGTGCAGAGTGGCTTATGCAGACAGATACAGGCACAAGGGATTAGATGCCATTCTCGATTGGCACACATACCTTTGTCTCATCTGCAATCGCTCCTCTTGTGTGTGGTGTGAACAGCCAGTGGGGAACATGGAAAAGGATGGGGTGGGGAGGGGGGTTCCAGCGGGAGAGGGGAAGGTCTTGAGTTTGAAAGCCCAAAGCCAGTCCAAATAACAAAACTTTTTTGTCACTTAAATGAGGGACAAAGACACTCCAAATGAGGGGCAGTGTGGGGTATAGCATCACACTTGGGAGGGGGGCTAGCTGCCATACCTCTTACCACTCCTTGAGTTTTTTCAGGTCTCTGCACATCCCCACCCCCCCCGGAGTGTCCAATCTACTGCAGATTTTGGTGTAATCTGCAAAGAGGAAGACCTTCCCTTCCATCTCCTCTGCAATGTAACTTATTTTTCCCCTTTCCCTCCTCCCAGACATCCCCCCCTTCAGAGGGGCACCCCATTACCACCACCACTCTGACATCTGCCAGGACTTACATTTCCAGCCATCTTCCCTCAGAGTATGACCCCCCCCCCAGCCAAGTTCCCTAAGTCCCTCAGGAGAATGGATCCAGTTCAAGCTGGCAT
Organism: Neoceratodus forsteri; assembly: GCA_016271365.2. NCBI lineage: Eukaryota > Metazoa > Chordata > Ceratodontiformes > Ceratodontidae > Neoceratodus > Neoceratodus forsteri. The sequence continues at coordinate 255,168,043 of CM028133.1, forward strand.
GCCCCAACTGGTTGGGTGTGGGGCCCATGGGTGCTCCTGTTCATCCTGCAGCCAGACATTTTTCCCCCCATTATCTCTTTATCCGCTGGAGCCCTTGCAGTCAGCTTTGGCCCTCATGACGGAGGGACTCCCTCTCTGGTACCACTGCTTCTGTGCTTTGCAGTCCCCACTAGTTCCCCCATGGATTGCCCCCCCTTCGCGGCAGGGCCAGGAGGACATTGAAGACTTCTCCCCCCTCCCGGAGACCCAATCTGGGGATGGCCCCAAGAGTGGCAGACCATCATCGAGCCTGCCAGGCTCATTTTCCTCCATTTTTCACCCATCCTCCCTCCCCTCTGATGTGAGGACATCGGATCAAGCCTCCCGACCCATACTGCCCTCCAGCCACCACCAGGGGGCAGTCAACGAGCGGGATGACTAGTCTCCCTCCCAGAGAGAGTAGAACAGACCTCTGAACACTTAATCCTCTTTCCCCCTGCCTAACCCCGGCGCCCCGTGTTCGTTCCCAAGCCCGAGCTGCCGGTGTGGCACGAGGTGTAGCAACCAGCACCTCAACCTCCAGTGCCACCGGGCCAGCTGCAGCCAGACTTCATCTGGATTTCCTGTCCCTGGTGAGGCGTGGCATGCACTGATATCGGATACACCTCCCAACTTTCTGGTCCAAACTGCCTTTCCCCCAGTTTCTGTCAGGGGTCAGACAAAGCATCAGGCTCTGCCCACCCTCACCCCTAAAGCAGCTCTACTGATACTCAGTCCTCCTCCCCACGGCAGGCCCTCTGACACCCCAGATTCACTTCCAAACTCTGGTTTTCGGCATCACTGCTGATCCAGTGGGCAGCCTACAGTGTCACTTACAAAGACATTAAAGAGGACTGGTGGTCCCAGCACTGATCCCTGAGGTACCCTGATGGTCACCCGCCATTCCTTGGAGTGAATGCCATTTACCACCACCCTCTGACTCCTATCCCTTAACCAAATTCCCTATCCAGCTTAACACCTTTGGACACACTCCTAAGCTATCCAGCTTGCTTACTAGTCTCCTGTGTGGAATAGTGTCAAACACCTTAATGAACTCTAGGTAGGACACGTCCACTGCTCCACCCTGATCTAGTTCCTTGGTGAAGCAATCAAATCTGTCAGGTTTGCTTGACAGTATCTCCACCGCCCCCCCCCCCGAATCCATGTTGCTTTGGGTCTTATAACCCACTGGATACAACATATTCCACAATCTTTTCCTTCAGCAGTGTGTAACCCCTAGATGGCGCTATCCCAGGGGCTACTACCCCTGCCTGATTTGCCACTAACAGGTTGAGGGGCCTGGATCCAATGGCGGGTGCCTCCACCCAGAGGTCAGGGTTTGCAATAGTTAAACTTACTTGGTCACAGCCCTCTGGGACACTGCAACCCCCCTTTCTTCCCACTAGTGGCCCACACAATATATCAGAATTACCTTCACCGTATACACTTACCCCCAGTACTAGTTCCGGCACTGGGACCTCCTGTGAAATAAGATACAGTGCAATAATCACAGTACAGTACTTTAACATAGACAAATACCTCAGGCAGTATAACTTTGCTGAAACAAGCAGCTCTGATTTATTTAGGGGGATATAACAAGGACAGGGGGAAATCAGGTTAATTAGCTTATCACTTTACTATCTACCTATGGCTCTGTGCACAGGCCTATCCCTACCAGTTACTGTCCCTGGGTACCTAAGCCCTAGTGGCTAGTCCAAACCAGTGGCAGTTGTAGGGGCCCTTCACACAGTGAAAAGAAAATTAGTTTAAACAGTCAGCAGTACAGTGATTCCATTTGGATTTAATGTGGCAATTCAACGAGGAAGCGACCCTGAATTAGTACTCACGACCTCCAAACAAGATAGGGTCCTTCAACGTCAGCAGGGCTACTCTTGAGCTCCACGAGACTCTTCACACATTTATATGTTAAAAAGAAAGTACTATACCAGGCAGGCTGCTTCTCTATCCCGATCATAATTACTGCACAATACCGGAGAACACACAGCAGATTCAGTTCCTGACAGACCGAGTGCAATTCAACAATTTCTCCAGTCTTCTACAGGGTGAGCCTGGTTTCTACTCTTCAGAGATCCTTTGATTCTTTTACAGAATGATTCAGTCCTAACAAGCAGTTACACAAGCTGCAGACCGGAACTCTGGGCCTTACACACGTTTTTGACTGAAACTGTGCACTGAAGGAGCACAGGTTTCTTTCCCTTCACTGCCAGAGCTAAACTGAAACTCCAACAGACAAAATCGGGCACTTCCTTTGAGTTCCTCCCAGTTCTTGACTGGATTGGCTGTCCTCACAATAGACGCTGCTGTTGGTCCAAAAAGGCGCGAAGTCTAAACTACATCTCCCAGAGTCACTGCCCATACAATCCTCTTGTGGCTGGCTCAGATTATGAGTCCAAGTTCTGATTCGTCCAAGGCACCATTTAGAGCTAGCTTACCCCACACTGATTGGTCCAGTTCAGCAGTTCAAAACCAGAATGGGAACTAGGCAGACACAGTTCTGACTGCAAAGAAAGCAGGTTAGACAAACTGTAATTTCATTATTACTGTAAATGATTTCTGGCAAACAGTTACATCTTTCAGATAGGTTCCTTTGCACTCCTAGTGACTGCAAAAATGGAGTGAATTGGCAGCAGCTCTAGTGGTACTCAAACAGAGAAGCACACAGTCCCCCCATACAAACTAATTATGTCTGCAAGCAGACAGCTCTTAAAGAGACAGTACCAGAGGCTCTAAAAACACTCACTGATAAATGGCTTAAACGCCAAACACCATTCAGGCTTGGAGCATTCAAGCAAGCTCCTGGAAGTCTTTTGGGAACCCCCATTTGCAGGGGTTACACCCTTCCTAGCCTGGGAAAACTTGGCGTCGCGTCAAGCAAGTACCCATAAGTTTCAACTGCAACCATATACATTTGCATTAGGCTCACACTGTAATCATCAGTCAATACATCATTTTACCAAGAACACATTTCTGAAACATTGCAGTACGTCCTCTTTACACAGTATTACACACATTGTACCATAACTCAAGTTATTACCTCTTGTACATGAAACCTGAGAGAGAGGGCCCTTCCTTATCAGTTACCTTAGGGCTGAACAGGGCAAGGGCAACATATAGAGGGCAACACAAGTAACTTGGAGTTAGCACTGATGCTCAGTTTGGGCAATGAGCTGGGGACACATACACTCCTTTATGGACAACATTGAGAGGCAAGTCCATAGGCCTCCCAAGTGAATCATAACTGAGGTGCACCACAGGCTTTACAGCTCGACCAGTCTTTCTAGGGGAACTGTTACAGTCTCTGCACTCTGAGCCTCATTTCAGCATTGTCCTCACTTGTCAGGAGTCTCCATGGGGGTAGAGGCTAGAACTTAGGGCACTTTCAGCTCCAGGAGTTACAGTTTCTGAGTCCACAACATTTGGCTCGCATGAGAGCTTTCGGACACTGGCAGTGGACTGTCAGGGCACTCAAAATACTCTTCTTGTTCGAGTGTATCACCAGTCTGCCCCAATCTATCATTTCCTCCCTGAAAGCTCAAACAGTTCAACCATGCACAATGATTCCATTTCATCTGATATGATGCTTTGCACTTCACTTTCTGGGAGCATTGGCTCCAGGGATGAAGCTGGGGGCTTAGACAGTCCAGAAGGCCCAGCTTTGTCTCCAGTATTGACTAGGGGATTGCCCTGAAACAATTGACTCAGTTCGTAAGAAGGATAGTATTCAAAGTCACTCTCACTTTCTTCTGATATGGACTGACAGTCATGCTCAACTGGGACTTGTGCAGGGGAACACTTTAACTCTGCTTCTGTAGGTGCAGACTTCCTTGATCTTTTCTTAGCAGCAGCTCTAGTCACTGGTCCAGAGGGGCATCTTCTGGGGGCTCAGACTCAATCAGGATTTGTCCAATGGGCAGTAAATGATTTCTATGCATTGTTTTACATCTTTGAATTGTTCTCAGGCCTTACTTTGTACACTGGCAGATCATCTAGTTTGCCCACTACAATGTGAGGGAGATGGTGCCATCTGTCAGCAATCTTGTGTTTGCCATGCAGTCCCAGATTTCTTAGCAATACCGATCTCCCTCCTGGGTTCCTGTGCTTTCACCTTTTATCATACACGTTCTTTGTTGGCCAGATTTCTTTTTGCAGCCATGGTTTGAGCCAGTTGAGTACGCATGAGTTAGCTGGGCCTTTAACTTTGCACATACTGTAAATAGTTGTCAGCTTGAACCCCATCAGGAGAGACCCCAAAACACACATCTACTGGTAGTCGAGCTTCTCTTCCAAACATCAGCGGTAGGGGAGAACCCAGTGGCATCACTTTTGGTGCAGTTATAAGCATGTACCAGGGTGCTAATTTGTTGGCTCCATCTAGGCTTGTCCTTTGGGTGCAGGTGCCTAGCATATCTAGCAAGTGTGGTTGAAACGTTCAGGCTGTGGGTCCCCTGGGGTGGTAAGGAGTGGTTCTTGACTTTCGCACTCCCACAGAGAAAGCATCTCTTTGATCAGAGCGACTCTCAAAGTCTCTCCCTTGATCAGAATGGATTCTTTGTGGAGCCCCATAGTGAACAAAAAGTTTTCTACAAGTACTTTGGCCACAGTGGATGCTTTCTGGTCTTTGGTGGGAAAGCTTGGGCATATCTCGTGAAATGGTCAGTGACCACCAGCACATTACTGATATTTCTTTGATCTGACTCCAAACTCAGAAAATCAATACAGACCAGCTCCATGGGTGCACTGGTGGTGATGTTAACAAGGGGGGCAGCCCTCTGGGGCAAAGCTTTCCTCTGTAAGCAGCGACTACAAGTTTGAATGTGTTGCTCCACATCAGCCCCCATCTTAGGCCAATAGAATCTGGATCTCACCAAGTCAAGTGTTCTGTCTATACCAAGGTGCCCCATGTTGTTGTGCAAGGACTTCAGTACTGAGTCTCGAAGGCAGTGGGCAGCACTAGTTGTCGTTGTCTACTTGTCCCCTCTGTCTACTGTTTCTCTGTATAACAGTTTATTGATCAGTTTCAACTTAGGACCTTCTTTTGTATAACAGTGCAGTTCTCAAATCAGTGGGCGTAATTTGGACACATCTTTTCCTGCATAGAGGGCTTCTAAAGCTGCTTTGATCATGGGATCGCGGGATTGAGCCGCATGAATACTGTCATTGTCCAGCTGAGGCAGTGCACCAATGTCTATTGCAGAAAAGTGGCAATAAGCAGCAGGTATGCAATTCTCAGAGGGTCCCAAGCAATCCACCATGCAGTCCACTGCGTCCGTGGACATTGTTTCCTCCCTGTCAAACTTCGGCAGAGTGCCCGAATGTCAGGTTCTGCCAATCGGACCCAATCATTCTGGGAACAGGCCTCGGGAGAGACATCAGCATCTATGTGGTTCAGACCTGCTCGGTATTCGAGAGCATAGTCATATGTAGATAATGCAGAAAGCCACCTATGGCCAGTGGCATCCAACTTAGCTGAGGGTCTGCACATAGGTCAAAGGATTATTGTCAGTTTTACTAGTATTTAGCCCATACAAGTACTCATGGAATTGGTCAACAATAGCCCACTTCAAAGCTAGGAACTCTAACTTATGTACAGGATAGTTCTTTTCGGATGGGGTCAGGCTTCTACTGGCAAAAGCCACTGGTCTCAGGCCATTCTCATGCTCTTGGTACAACACAGCCCCCAACCCTTGCAAGCTAGCATCAGTGTGCAGGACGTAAGGTTTTCTTGGATCGGCACAGGCCAGCACTGGAGCATGGGTAAGTTGATATATGATCTCATGAAAAGCAGTCTCACAATCAGAGTCCAGTGGGCCCAAATACTTCACTCGGATGAAAATACACTCTTTCAGTCTTGAGGACGCTGACTTTTGGTATTTTTGTGGGTTGGGAGATACCCTTGAGTAAGGTTAAGTAAAGGCGAATCACTCTTGAATAGTCCTTGATGACGCCGATAATAACCACAGAATCCAGGAATCTTTCAGTTCTTTTAGATTTTTGGCTGTGGCCAGGTGGTCAAGGCCTCAACTTTACTTGGGTCGGTCTCTATTCCTCGGTGGATACTATGTGTCCCACATACTTTACTGATGTTTGAAAGAATTGACACTTATCAATGGACAGTTTAAGGCCAAAGTCCTCCAGTCGGTCCAATACCTTAAATAATCTGCTCTCATGTTCCTCCAGTGAGCTGCCAAACACAATAACATCATCTAGGTATACCAGGCACTCTAGTAAGTTCATGTCCCCACTGCACGCCCATCAATCGCTGAAAAGTGGCTGGGGCACCTGAAACCCTTGAGGCATCCTCATGAATTCATAGCCAAGCGGACAGATAAAGGCTGTCTTCTCACGGTCCTCTGGGGCCATCGGGATCTGGTAGTACCCACTGCGGAGATCCAACACAGAGAACCACTTGCTCCTGCTTAGGCAGTCCAAGCATCCTGAATGCAGGGCATTGTGTACTGATCAGGGATAGTCCGCCGTTTAAGGTGCGATAATCCACACACATCCTTATTGTCCCATTCTTTTTCCTCACTACCACAATGGGGGAAGCATAAGGGCTTCTGGATTCTTGTATTACACCAGCAGCTAACATCTCTTGCAGATGCCGTCTCACATCATCTATGTCAGCAGGTGCCAGGCGTCGAGACCTCTCACGAAATGGTCTTTCATCATGCAGCCGGATATTGTGCTCAGCTCCTTGTACACATCCTACGTCCCATTCCTTTAAAGAAAACACCTGGTCTCTCTGGGCAAGCTTTTCACTGATCCTCACTTTCCATTCAGCTGGCAACGGGAAGTCGCCGAAATCAAACAAGTCAGGCGTTACTCTGTCATTCTTCCTTGAACTCTTGCTGCTGGGTAGCACTGCAGTGTCTGCACAATGCACATTAGCCAGGATGCAACCTCTGTTTACTCGAATGTCTCTTTCAGACACATTATGAACTTGGACCATTACCCTTCTGGCATAAGCATGGGCTCTAGCGGCAAAATACTAGGCTTGACCAGCAGTCCCTCTGGCAATTTTCCATCGCCTGGTGCATCCAACATTAATATTTTATTCTTAACATCCTTTCTGATACGGACCTCTCCTGTAAGGTACACTGGGCATTTGGTGCCAGGATCAGAGACTCAGGATCCTTCTTCCATATAATTCCGACCGGTTCCTCTGGTTCTGTTTTTCAGCATCTCTTGTGCCTCATAGGCCTTCTTAATTAAAGCTGAACTCTTAAAGCTCTACTAGTCTTTGACCCTGTTTTTCATAACACAACTGTGCCAGCCTTCCGAACATATGAGCATTTGTTCCAATCAACAAAGGGACACCATCATACAGTCCAGTGGGGGACACACTAAGGCTAGGTCTCTACTTGTTCGGCCACTCCAGCCACGGAGGTGGGGAAAGACAGCCAAATTCGGATATACCCAGAATAGGGGTAGGCCTTTCACTTAACCCCATACATGCAGTCCTTCTAATGGTTGTAAGGGTACGCCTGACAAATGCTTCTGATACCAATCCTGGAACATAATTGTCACTTGGGAGCCACTGTCTAATACAGCTCTTGTAGACACTCCATTCACCTTTACAGTGGTCTCCATGGAGGACCCACTATTCTGGACCAGTCTGGAGAGGCGATAGTGGGGCCTGGGCAACTGACCTTGCCACAAAAGGACGTGAGTTAGCATTTTTGGTGCCCTCACTGGGATCATGTTCGCGCACCTCTTAACCACTGATTTGTTCTCCAAGCTCTCCTTGTAGCCTATATGCAACTTTGTCAGTGTCTTTGGGGACTGCATTCCTTTTCATGTGCCCATCCTTCCCACAATTATAGCAAAACATACTTTCTGGAGTTTGAGCTGGCCGAGGCACCACACTGGGAGCCAGGGGGGGTATTACTAACTGGAAACCTTGGTGCCATCTCTGTCTGCGGCGTGATAAGCATTTGGAGACATCTCGTCAGTTTCTCCACTTCCATGGTCAAGGAATTGAGTTTGGAGCTGTTATCAGCAGGAGATACATGGGTGGGTACCCCACCCCATAGCAGATGCAGTCGGATATAGGTCAGGCCCGTGCTTGCAGGCGTGGCCTTCATAAAGGGACTGTTTTTGAATTCCCGGATCTCTCTCAACAGTTCGCCCCATTGTGGCATATCTTTTTCCTTGTCAGAGCACTCATTGACTGCCAACCTCTGCCCCTGAACTTCACTTGATGGGCCACCCTCAGTCACTCAGGTCGTGGCGCAGCTATTGGTGCAGGTCCCTCCGAGGTCGCCTTTTTCTCAACTCCTCGACTTCTCTCATTAACTCATCATAGGAGGGTGGGGATTCCAGTCGATTTGCCAGGCGTAACTGAAGCAACAGCAGTTCTGAGAAGGGGGCAGACTTAAGGATCCTGTCCAGCCTGGTTCGGTCCAGTTCAATCGCTGGCAAACTACCCTTTCTGAGGCATTCTTGCAACAATTTTTCCAGCCGAGATACATACACAGACAACAACTCCCCTTGGTACTGTTGTGCATTTCTTACTCCACCATAGATCCTCATCAGAATCTGGGCTCCCATACACATTCTCCAAGGCCTCAAGATAGGCCTGTGCAGTCACTTCAGGGTTACTGGCCCGTTTAGCACGGATGGTAGCCAGGGCAGGACCTCGGAGGCTCTCACTAACCCTCTTTCGCTTTTCGGCTTCCGAGCATTGCCATTCTAGCACTTGGGGGGCAACATAGTCTATCCAGGTCTCCCAGTCATCCTCCCCTTGGGGTGGGAGGGTGCCAGAGAAGATCCTCAACCTTCGGTAAGAGTTGTGACTAATGGCAGGTGCAGAAATAGAGTCTGCATTGGTTCAGCCACCATTACGGGTACTGGAGCGGACAGGGTGTTGGGGAGGAACACCCCCAGGTGGCAAGAATAGTTTCTTCAAGTCCTCCACAGTTTTCCCTTCCCCCAGCAACCATTTAGCAAATTTCTCCTCAAAAGTTTCAGACAGTGGTGGGGGCTCATTCCCCACCGGGTCTTTACTGTACTTAGTTATCACTCTTCAGGCAGCGAGGGCTCCCTCTGGGGTAATGGTCTGTGGCACTTTGGAGCTATCTATGGATCCTTAAACTCTACTAGGGCCAGGAAAGTGTGGGTGAGCAGATTAGCATGCCGACCCACCACCACAGGGTTTTGTAAACCTTCCACCTTGGAAAGTACTCCCTGTACAGTGTCCATATTGATACCCAGGGGGATGTCCAGGATAAGCATAGCATTTTGGGCGTCAATCTCCTCCCCAGTACACCACTCCACCAGCCGGTGCACAGCCACTTCTGTCGGGGTACCCATTTTTTTTTCTTAACAGTGGTTCGTAAATATGGCCACTAGAGGACACACAATCCCAGCGGTGCCTCCAAGATGTAACCCCTAGATGGCTATCCCAGGGGCTACTACCCCTGCCTGATTTGCCACTAACAGGTTGAGGGCCTGGATCCAATGGGGTGCCTCCACCCAGAGGTCAGGGTTTGCAATAGTTAAACTAACTTGGTCACAGCCCTCTGGGACACTGCAACCCCCCTTTCTTCCCACTAGTGGCCCACACAATATATCAGAATTACCTTCACCGTATACACTTACCCCAGGACTAGTTCCGGCACTGGGACCTCCTGTGAAATAAGATACAGTGCAACAATCACAGTACAGTACTTTAACATAGACAAATACCTCAGGCAGTATAACTTTGCTGAAACAAGCAGCTCTGATTTATTTAGGGGGATATAACAAGGACAGGGGGAAATCAGGTTAATTAGCTTATCACTTTACTATCTACCTATGGCTCTGTGCACAGGCCTATCCTTACCAGTTACTGTCCCTGGGTACCCAAGCCCTAGTGGCTAGTCCAAACCGTGGCAGCTGGTAGGGGCCCTTTCACACAGTGAAAAGAAAAATTAGTTTAAACAGTCAGCAGTACAGTGATTCCATTTGAATTTAATGCAGCAATTCAACAGGGAGCGACCCTGAATTAGTACTCACGACCTCCAAACAAGATAGGGTCCTTCAACGTCAGCAGGGCTACTCTTGAGCTCACAGACTCTTCACACATTTATATGTTAAAAAGAAAGTACTATACCAGGCAGGCTGCTTCTCTATCGATCAAATTACTGCACAATACCGGGAGAACACACAGCAGATTCAGTTCCTGACAGACCGAGTGCAATTCAACAATTTCTGTCTTCACAGGGTGAGCCTGGTTTCTACTCTTCAGAGATCCTTTGATTCTTTTCACAGGACGGATTCAGTCCTAACAAGCAGTTACACAAGCTGCAGACCGAACTCTGGGCCTTACACATGTTTTTGACTGAAACTGTGCACTGAAGGAGCACAGGGTTTCTTTCCCTTCACTGCCAGAGCTAAACTGAAACTCCAACAGACAAAACCGGGCACTTCCTTTGAGTTCCTCCCAGTTCTTGACTGGATTGGCTGTCACCACAATAGACTGCTGCTGTTGGTCCAAAAGGCGCCAAGTCTAAACTACATCTCCCAGAGTCACTGCCCATACAATCCTCTTGTGGCTGGCTCAGATTATGAGTCCAAGTTCTGATTCGTCCAAGGCACCATTTTAGAGCTAGCTTACCCCACACTGATTGGTCCAGTTCAGCAGTTCAAAACCAGAATGGGAACTAGGCAGACACAGTTCTAACTGCAAAGAAAGCAGGTTAGACAAACTGTAATTTCATTATTACTGTAAATGATTTCTGGCAAACAGTTACATCTTTCAGATAGGTTCCCTTTGCACTCCTAGTGACTGCAAAAATGGAGTGAATTGGCAGCAGCTCGAGTGGTACTCAAACAGAGAAGCACACAGTCCCCCCATACAAACTAATTATGTCTGCAAGCAGACAGCTCTTAAAGAGACAGTACCAGAGGCTCTAAAAACACTCACTGATAAATGGCCTAAACGCCAAACACCATTCAGGCTTGGAGCATTCAAGCAAGCTCCTGGAAGTCTTTTGGGAACCCCCATTTGCAGGGGGGTTACAAGTGACTCCATTATCTTTCCCCATCACCGATGTCAGCCTGACTGGTATATAACTGCCAGTCCCTATCCCTGCTACCACTTTTGTGAAGTGGGACTACATCTGCCCTCTTCCAGTCCTCTGGAATCACTCTTGTTTCCAACACTTTAAAGTGTGCTTAAGGAATGTAGTGTTCGGAATAAAAACTAAGAATCCAGTACCATAAAATTCAGGCACACACAACCCATTAAGAGGGACACCAGAACTGCATTTATGTGGAAAAAAATTAAATAAATGCCTGATGTGTTTCAGACAGTGCTTATCCTTTCTCAAAGTTGCCTTTGAGAAAGTATAAGCACTGTCCGAAACGTGCCAGGAGTTTATTTTATTTATTTCCGAATAAATGTTATTATAAATGCAGTTCTGGCATCCCTTTTAATGGGCTGTGTGTGCCTACATTTTATGGTAATGAACCACTCCTGTTTCCAATGAGCTGTTCAATACAACTGTAAATAGGAACAGGTGATTAGAACCAAATTTGGATGCATACAAATAAAATACAGTGAGCATGGAGTACCAATAAAAATAGTACTAAAAAATTAATTTGTGTCATCTGTTTTCATTTATTATTTTGTTTTTGCCACCTCTTGAAGGGTTAGATTAATGAATAGCACAGCCGAGTACTTCAGAGTTGAACTTTGACTGCGCACAAGCACAGTGGTAGACCTTCCACATACAACCCCTATGTCCCGGGTTTGGAAGCGAGCCGATGATGTCAGAGGGCCGCTGGGGGGAGGAACACTGATGACTGCTCTCTCCAGGGGGCTCTGGGGAAGCTTCTGGCATTTAACCAACTCCTGGTGGAGACCAGGGGTCTGACAGCTGGTGATCAAGATCTTCGGGAGGCATGCCAGATGTCCAGCACTCTGCACACCACTACATCATTGCATGCCACGCCTCCTTAGGGGACAGAAACAAAATCATCTGCCTATGCAGGAGGACCTCCGCCCTCCACCACACCCTATGCAGCCAACCGAGGCACTCCCCCCAGATCGCAAACCAGTCTCCGTTTGTGGAGGGGCCCTTCCCCGACCACTTGTCCGGTGGGGGTAAGGGTGAGTAAATCCTGGGTGATGGGTGACAGGGACGAACAGATGGTGGACAGCCGACAGCCAAAAAAGAAATAAAAATTGCACTTTTTTATTTTGAAATTACAGTTTCTGCCTCCTTTCCCCAGCCTGCCACCCTCAACCCATCAGGGGAGACACCTGACATCCCACTGCCTTCCACCCTACCCTGACAGACCCCAGATCCCCATGGAGCTGTGGTTGTACCCACCGGGCGGGGACAAGGTGGGGACCGAACGCCCCATAACTTACGTTTTGTCAGTCCTGGGTCTGTTGGGCTGGCGGAGGCACATCATGGGCACGTCACAGTTCCCCAACTTCCTGACAGTGGCAGGCTCTTTTTCCCATTTTCACCCTCCCCGTACAGTGTGCAACTCCCCTGACGTCATGGCACTAGGTGCTGACGTCCTTGCTGTACCATGGCCAGCCATCCATCGTGGGGCTTGCAGTAGCTTGGAGTCAGGCAAGTGTGCGGACATTGACCTGTTCCCTCCCCAGAGAAGATGAGTTGTCGTAGGATGCTCAAGCCTATCTCCCCCTGCCAACCCACCAGTGACCCAAGTAGGCTCCCAAACCTGGGTCGCCAGCATGGTGCGAGGTGTGGCATTCCACTCCTCAACCCTCAGCGCCACCAGACCAGGCAAAATTGCACTTTGTCACTCATTAGGTTTTGCATGATTTTTGTTTCCATATTGGTTTATCTTCTCAGTGGGATAATTGGTGGTGGGGCTTCTCAGCCCTGTCCCTCTCCCTACGGACCAGTACCTGCCTCCCCTGGGGCCTAACTCACAGAGGGGCACCACCATGGTTTCCCCCGTGGTGGAGTCAGGGGAGCAAGGGCTGTCCTCCAACCTGAGACTGTCTAGTTCAGACAGTGGTGGTCAGGTTGGCATCGCAGGTCCACAGATAAATGTGCCATCGCTGGGGTTCCAGTGCCCCTGTATTATGTCTCCGCGAGTGAAACCTCTTCATTTAGACATAATTTTACCATGTTCAGTAAAGACATAAACCTTTATCATGATCCTACTGTTTTCTTCCTCATCCTTGCAACATGTTTAACTACAGTGCCCACGCCACCCAGTATTCTGTTCTCCCAGTGATGTGAGGAGGCAAATAGGGGAATACATCTCTGTAGGGAGTGTGTGAAATGGGAGCCTCTTCTGTGTGTACAAAACACAAAACTCCAGGTGCCATTGTACAGTGTCTTTTTCTCTCTCTCTCCCTTTTTTTTTTTGGTTAAGTATCTCTATTGGCCCGAACAGCTGCCATAGTGAGTTGCAGGTAGGACTGCTGGCGCTCATAGCTCTGGCTATACAAATTATTTGGACGCTGTGAGAGAGACAGTGAATCACCCAAAATAAAAACAAATTTATCTTGCAGCATCCCCATGTATTTCTGAAGTATCATGGTTTGGTGGTATGCTTGACAAGGTTGTCCTCTATGCAGTCACCAAGATGAAAAACTGTGGTAGTACTTAATTCCTGAGTCGCTTGCCTACAAAGTTAAACTCTCCAACATGACAGCAAGCTTCACACATGCAGGAGACCTAAGTAAACATAAACAGATAAACAGTGTAATGGCACTGACTGGAAGAAATGGTATTGGATGGAGAGTTCAACTTTGGAGGCAAGCGTTGAAGAAAGTAAGTACTGCCACAGTTTTTTGTTTTAGCCACTGCACAGAGGACAAACTTGTCAAGCATATTACCAAACAATGATACTTCAACAATACACCGGGACACTGAGCGAGACATCTGGTATTTTTGGTGCTTCACTGTTTCTCTCACAGCAACCCACTAGTTTACATGTGCCGAATTAGGAATGTCACTAAGGACACAGTGTGTGGATGCTGCGGTAATGGCAGACGTCACTCCTGACTGCTGCAGTGTAAGACTTTGTCTTCTCCACAAACACATGATGCTCCCAGTTCACGCACTCCCACATGGAGATGTATTTCTATATTCACCTCCTCACGTCACTGGGAGAACAGAACTCTGGGTGGTGTGGACACTGTGGGTAAACATGGCACGAGGAGGAAAAAAACAGCAGGATCATTAACAAAAGTTTATGACTTTACTGAGCATGGTAAAAGTATGCTGAAATGAAGATGGTTCACTCGGGTAGACACAGCCTTGCCTTGCTAAAAGCCTTTTTAATGGCTTGGGGGATAGTTCTGTAAGTGAAGCAGGCAGGCAGATCAAAATCATAACAAGCATTTGGCAAAAAACGTACAAGATGCTGTCATGAATCTTTTCTTGTCTTGAGATTCTGGCAGCCTGACCGTGCATGCCATATTTTAGCTATTTCGTCAAAGAACGCAAACGTTAAGGTGCAAAAAATGGGTTTTAACATTAAACAGGCTACTCAACTATAACCAGAGGGGTTGAAGTGATGACATTCCAGGCCGGCTCATTGCTGCAGTGCTATGGCCCTCAGCCTGTGACACAAACATCCCAGGTTTAGGAGCAGACCCAAGATTCACAGGGCCGGCCATGGCAAGAAGGACTGAGCATCTGAGGGACTGCTCTCCTTCACCGGGGGGAAGTTTGTTGAGTGCCTGGCACACTACTAACCTCTGGCTTTGGTGGGTGGGGGGAGAAGCACAGTGTAACTTGGAGAGGCTAAGGGGGGGGATCAGAAACACTGGTTTTAGGGGGAGGATCGGAAACATTGTGTGTGTGGTGTGCTGAGTGGATGGATGTTGGGGGACTACTCTAGGTGTGATCTCACCAGAGATTTGTAGAGTTGAAGTATTACCTCTTTCCTTTTATCAGTACCCTTCCCGATACATCCCAGCATCCTGTTAGCCTTGGTATAGGCCTTATTTCACTGACTTGATTGCTTAAGCGAGTTGCTAATGACAACTCCCAGATCCTGTTCCTCCGTTGTAGTTCTAAGTCTCTCTCCTCCCATCCAGTACTCTGTCTTGTTTTTTTTTTTCCTAGGTGCATTACCTCGCACTTTCTAGCATTGAATTTTAACTCCCAGACCTTTGATCACCCCTCAAGCTTTTGTAGGTCTTTCTGCATTTCCCTTATTCCATCAATATCCACCCTCCCACATAGTTTTGTGTCATCTGTGAAGACACACAATCTGCCCTGGATTCCTTCTCCAGTGTCACTAATGAACATGTTGAAGAGGACTGGATCCAGGACCGATCCCTGTGGAACTGCGCTCATGACCTCCTCTGATTTAACCTCACTGACCACCAACCTCTGCTGCCTCCCCTCTAGCTAGTTACATACCCAGTTCACTATGGGTATAGCTGCACCCAGGTCTTTCATTTTCTTGAGCAATTGTTTGTGACATACAGAGTCAAAAGCCTTGCTAAAGTCAAAGGCCTTGCTAAAGTCAAAGTAGAGCAGATCCACAGTGTGGCCCTTGTCGAATTCCTTTGTCAGCCAGTCAATAAAAACTGTCAGGTTAGTCTGACAAGATCTTCATGCCACAAAACCATGCTATTTAATATCCTGCAGCCTGTTGCTCTCCAGGTAGTCTATGAGGTCCTCTTTGATCAGTGACCCCATCAGCTCCCCTACTTGAGAGATTAGACTGACAGACCTGTTGTTCCCTGATTGCTCCTTATCTCCCCCCCCCCCATGAAGTGGTACAATGCCTGCCACATTCCAATCCCTTGGAACTTCCCCAGACGTAAGTGAGCCATTGAACAGACATACCAGTGGATCAGCCAGCTCCGCTGCTAATTCCCTGAGTATCCCCAAATGCAACCCATTTGGTCCTGGGGCCTTATCTATCTTAAGGGCAGTCAGCCTATTCAGAACCCTTTCACTAGTAAACAATCATGCTGGCAGGGGATGAGTTAGTCAGATGCCACAGGACACTGGGGATCATTTACCACAGTATGGGGAGAGGGGATGCCACTGGGCACTTGTGGTGGCAGTGCACGTGATACAGTGAAATTACAGCAGTGCATGTGGCATGGCACAGTGATGGCAGTGCACGTGGCACAGTGCACTGTTGGTAGTGTATGTGGCACACTGCAGTAACAGCCATACTTGTAAAACACTTCAGTGACAGTCATGCATGTGGCACAGTAGAGAAACTGGAGTGCACTTCATAAATTAAGAACATGTACCTCATTTGCATAGTGTAGTGTCAACCCACCCCATTAGGCAGCACCCCCCAGGGGACAGTAAATAATATGCACTCATTGGTTGGTGACAACCAATGAGTGTGTACTATTTACTGTATGTGCTCAGTTACCGATCAATCAGCAGCTGGCCATATCAGGGTGAGGAGGACCATGCCAGTCACCGGCACGGGGTGTGGGTGTGTGTGGAGGGAGGGGTGCAGGGGGGCTACTGTCTACTAGGTTGGGGGAACACTACACTATGAAAACGGGGTAAATGTTTTTCATTTATTACACTGGGGCTGGGGAGGGGGGTCCACTACACTGTAGAAAAGGGAAATATGATTATAATTTATTACATCATGAATTGGGGCTAGGAGGGGCATCCACTACACTATGGAAAAGGGGAATATGATTATAATGTATAGCATTGGGGCTGAGAGGGGGGATCCACTACACTATGGAAAAGGGGAATATGATGATAATTTATTACATCATGGATTGGGGTTGGGAGGTCCACTACACTATGGCAACATGAACAATTCTTATTTTTGCTTTCATCAGGGCTGGGGGGGGAGGCTGGACTGCCATACATAGCCTGGTGCAGCCATGCAAATGAGCACATAATGGGCATTCATAAGGCCCCTTTATGCCACGCATGCCCAATGAACTCATTAGCATATGTTGACTGAATATCGCCATTGGGGGAAATGGAGCATTCAGGTATGTGCCAAGCATTCCTCCATTGGCGGTCTTCAGCCCCGTACCCTAAAACTGAATGTCATCTCAAAAAAAAAAAAAAAACAACACATGAGTGTGTTCCTGTGGTGACACTCGTAACACAAAACCCCATATAACTTTGTACAGTCTTTTTTGGGGGTAAGTATCTCTATTCGCTCAAAACAGCTGCCATAGCGAGGACAGGCTCAGAGAGCTGAATATGTATTTACTGGAGTAGGGGAGGGATGGGGGATACAGTCGAGACCTTTAAGCATCTGAAGGGGATGAACAAGACCAACACAGAAGGGATTTTTCAGATGAGAAGGGGGAGGGACACAAGAGGACATGGACGGAGATTGAAGGGGGTGAAGTTTCAAGAGGGAGAGGAGGAGACATTTTTTCACGAAAAGAGTGGTGGACAAATGGAACACCTTACCAGATGAGATAAGTGTCCTATAAGACGGTGGGAAGTTTTAAGAGGGGTTGGGACAGGGTAAAGGGAAGGGATACTGGGAAGAGGGGGGGCAGGAGGGGCAGCTGCGAGATTAGGGACTAGTTGCACACTCAAGCAGACTCAATAGGATAGACCACGAGGCCTCTTTTTGCTGGCAGTTTTGTATGTTCGTATAGCAACTTGCAGGCAGGACTGCTCACACTCATAGCTCTGGCTATGCAAAGTAGTGGGACACTGTGAGAGAAACAGTGAAGCACCCAAAATGGGTGGCCGGGTAGCAGATGGAGAGGCAGCCGATGAAGGAGGAACTGAGGCCTTCAGGAAGGCATATCATGGCCGCAGCCGAGCAGCCCCCTGGAGAGAGTCCGGGGTAAGGCAAAAAAGCAGGAGCATAAATAGAATTGACAAAAAAAAATAAATAAAGACACCCTGGTTTCTGTACCATCTTTACAAAGATACATAGATTCTGTCGGCAGATAAGGGCCTATGGCCCACCCAGTCTGCCCACTTGAGCTTGTAAGATCCCTTTACGTTTTTCTAGACGTCTGTTGCCCCTTACCCCTGACCTCCAGGAATCCCTTTTGTCTATCCCATGCATTCTTAAATCCCGTGATTGTTTCAGCCCCCACCACTCCCTCTGGCAGGGTGCTCCACTTGTCCATCACCCTTCTGTGAAGAAATTCTTCCTCACGTTTCCTCTGAATCGCCCTCCATCCAACTTCATCCCATGTCCTCTAGTCCTGGAACATCTTTTTTGTTGAAAAATAGTGTATTCCTGCACCCTGTTTCTCCCTGTAAGATACTAGTATGCCTCTATCATATCCCCTCTCTCCCTCCTCTCCTCCAGGGAGTACATATTCAAGTCCTTCAGCCTGTCCTCGTAGGACTTGTGATGCAATCCCTATACCATCTTGGTTGCCCTCCTCTGAACCTTCTCCACCCAGTCTATGTCCTTACCTATGTAAGGTCTCCAGAATCGTACACTGTACTACAGATGGGGCCTCGCTAGTGTCTTGTATAGTGGAATTATGACCTCCCTTTTCCTGCTGGTGATGCCCCTATGTATATTGCAAAGAACCGCACTCCTCAGTTGGATTGGTGTGTAGACCATGAAGCCTGTTTCTGCTGGCAATTTTGTATGTTCGTATAGCAACTTGCAGGCAGGACTGCTCACACTAGGGCTATGCAAAGTAGTGGGACACTGTAAGAGAAACAGTGAAGCACCCGAAATGGGTGGCCGGGTAGTGGATAGCTAGGCAGCCAACGGAGGAGGAACTGAGGACTTCAGGAAGGCATATCATAGTCGCAGCCAAGCGACCCCCTGGAGAGAGCCTGGTGTAAGGCACAGAAGTAGCAGCATAACTAGAATTGACAAAAAAAACAAAAAGACACCCTGGTTTCTGTACCATCTTTACATAGATACATAAATTCTGTTGGCAGATAAGGGCCTATGGCCCACCCAGTCTGCCCATTTGAGCTTGTAAGTTCCATTTACGTTTTTCCTAGAAGTCTGTTGCCCCTTACCCCTGAACTCCAGGAATCCCTTACGTCTATCCCACGCATTCTTAAATCCCGTGATTGTTTCAGCCCCCACCACTTCCTCTGGCAGGGTGTTCCACTTGTCTACCACCCTTCTGTGAAGAAATTCTTCCTCACGTTTCCTCTGAATTGCCCTCCATCCACCTTTATCCCATGCCCTCTAGTCCTGGAACATCTTTTTTGCTGAAAAATAGTGTATTCCTGCACCCTGTTAGGTACTTGTGTGTTTCTATCATATCCCCTCTCTCCCTCCTCTTCTCCAGGGAGTACATATTCAAGTCCTTCAGCCTGTCCTCATAGGACTCGTGATGCAATCCCTGTACCATCTTTGTTGCCCTCCTCTGAACCTTCTCTACCCTGTCTATGTCCTTACGTAGGTAAGGTCTCCAGAACTGTACACTGTGCTCCAGGTGGGGCCTCACTGGTGTCTTGTATAGTGGAATCATGACCTCCCTTTTCCTGCTGGTTATGCCCCTGCCTATGCATCCCAGCCTCCTATTTGCTTTACCTGCTGCCTTGTCGCACTGTTTCCCTACATTGAGGTCATCAGAGTTGATTACCCCAAGATCCCTTTCCTGCTTGGTGCATGCTATATCCTCACCCCCCCCCCCAAATAGTATGTTGTTCCAGGGTTTCTGTACCACATATGCATTATTTTGCACTTTTTTGCATTAAATTTCAACTGCCAAACCCTCGACCATTCTCCAAGCTTCTTCAGGTCTCTCCTCATTCTGTCTACACTCTCTGGCATGTCCACACTGTTACAGAGCTTCGAGTCATCAGCAAACAGGGAAATTCTGCCTTCTAGATCCTGCGCAATGTCACTGATGAAGACGAATACAACCGGTCCCAGCACTGATCCCTGTGGTACCCCACTGGTCACTCTTCCCTCTGTGGAATGACAGCCATTTACAACCACCCTCTGTGTCCTGCCACCCAGCCAATTACCCACTCAAAGCACTATTGTCCTGCCCACTCCCATATTCCCCAATTTGTTTAGTAGCCTTCTGTGTGACACAGTGTCAGAGGCCTTGCTGATGTCCAGACAGCCCACATCCACTGCCATCCTCTGATCCACTCCCTTGTCACCCAGTCGAAAAATTCAATGAGGTTGGTCTGGCATGACCTCCCCCTGGTGAAACCATGCTGCACTGAGTCCCGTAGTCCATTGGCAACCAGATGTTCCACCAATCTCTCCTTCAGTAGTGCTTCCATGATCTTTCCCACTACTGGAGTCAGTCAGACTGGTCCATAGTTCCCCGCTCCCTCTTTGTTCCTGCTTTTGTGTAAGGGGACAACATCTGCTGTCTTCCAATCTTTGGGTACTTTCCCTGTTTCCAGTGACTTGCTAAACAGGATTGCCAGAGGTTCAGCCACCACCTTAGTTCATTAAGGACCCTGGGGTGCACCTCATGTGGACCCATTGCTTTATTGACTCTTATTCCTTCCAGTTCCTTTACGACCTTCCGGTGTAAAGGGACTTGTGTCCATTTCTGCACCCTTCCCACCCCTTATACTCCCATCAGGCCCATTACCCTTCCCTTCCTCAGTAAAGACTAAGCAGAAATATCTGTTCAGTATGTAAGCTTTACTGTTGTCATCCTCCATGCTGCCCCGTCCTCCCCCTTCAGCCTCACTATCCCTCCCTTTGCCCTTCTTTTTTCAATTATGTACCTGTAAAAGGTTTTATCCCCTCTACCCACTGATTTTGTGCTGCGCTCTTCTGTCTGAACTTTGGCTTCCCTTACTGACCTCTCTGACCTTGAAGACAATCCTCCACCTAACTGGCAGCCAGTGCAAATTGCCGAGGACAGGCATGATATGGTCACACCTTCATACACCCCTCAATAACCTCGCCGCCGCATTCTGACCAGCTGCAGCCAGCAGAGATTGCCTCCAGACAGCCCTAGGTACATGGCATTGCAGTAATCTAACCTGGACGTAACAAAAGCATGTACCAGTGTGGTCAGGTCCTCAGACAGTAAAAGGTTCCGCATCCAGGCGATATTCCTCAGATGGTAAATCCAGCTTTTATGACAGCAGACACCCAAGCATCCAGTGTCACGCTGTCACCGAGGATCACGCCCAGATTTTTCACCCAGAGGGGGTCAATGGGACCCCTCCCAGTGCAACACCAGGGGGTCTCCCAAATTCCCTCCCCTCCACGACGACCTGGATCCACCACCAGTACCTCAATCTTGTCTGGGTTAAGTCGTGGCCAGTTGTGTCACCCACTCTGTGTCCCACCCCATCCCTGAGTGCTGCCATCTGTGTAACGCTGCACAATTGCTTCATGCAGTAACAGAGTACTCACACTGTATAGAGATGGATCAGAGTAACTGAACCATGTAGCTGTGTATTGCAGCCCTCCACAGTGATGCATCCAGGATCACCGATTCAGCAAGTACTAGAGATAGGAGCCTGGTAGCAGATATTCAAAATATTACCCAGGTGCAGATACAACTTTGCCTGTGCAGAACCGTGTTTTCCGCAGGTGACCCATATTGAAAAGCCTTGTTAGCACAGACAAACAGAGTTTGTGCACAGCCAATATTTATAGTGTATCTATATGCAAATGAAGGGGCGGACACCTGAATATTGGCGCAGTCCAATATTCAGAGTACATGCACCGCACAAGGCTGTTTTGCTTGGTCCGCCTCGTGAGGTGCACATAATGCCGATCAAAACACCAAATTACTCCTGCACAACCATAGCTGTTGGCAGAGTAGGTGCAGCTAGTCCCTGGCATGTTATCCCCCCCCCCCCGAATGGTGTTCTCAAGTAAAATTTGATATTTCCCTGGTGTCCAGTGGTCCCCACTGACCGATCGACATCCCAATGTAAAATGCAGTCTTTCCTGGTGCTATTGTCCCCGGCTGATCGCTGCAGTTTCAGTAATATTCCCTGTATTCCCTGGTGCTTAGAAGTCCCTCCATCTACCTGCACCCATCTCCACTCTTTCAATACTATTCCTTGGTGTCCAGTGGTCCCTCACTCTACACACACCCATGCCCACTGTGTCAATAAAATTCCCTGGTGTCCACTGTTCCCTCCACCCACCCAGTCACCTGCCCAACACACAGACACCATTTCTCTTGTGTCCAGTGTATCATCCCTCATCCCGATCCCCTGTATATGAAAGATAATCTGTTCCCTGGTGTCTAGCTGCCCCCACATCCCCAATCCCCTATACAATTCTGTAATGCCATTCCCTGGTGTCGACACCAAGCAGATGATCGGCACAGCAATCCACTCTCCACTATGGCTGTCCACCAACTGAGCTGTCAGTAATGTAATATATTATAACAATAATAACAGCTAATTGCACAACTCAGACAATTCAGTTGGTGGCAGGTCATGATGGATAGTGGAAGGCTGTGTTGGTCACCGGCTCAGGGTCGGGATGGGGGGGAAGCAGGGTTTTGGGGCACTACCTGCTGGGATGGGGGGTCCACTACATATCAGGGAACAGTGTTACGTGATTGTCCAGAGGATTGGGATGGGCCGGGGATACATTTGACACCAAGGAAACAGTGTCTGTGTATCAGGCAGGTGATCGGGTGGGTGGAAGGACCACTGGACATCCGGTAATATTACTGAAACAGCAGCCATGGTTGCAGGTGGAGGGAGGGACTGCTAAACACCAGAGAATGTTACTGAAACAGTGGGCATGAGTGCGGGGGGGACCGCTAGACCATCGGGGAATAGTATTGAAACAGCAGGCATGGGCATGAGTGCAGGTTGGGGTTGGGACCACTGGACACTAGGAATTGATTTGTTTTAACATCAGGTGGCAGAATCACGAGCTCCAAATGGGTATGCAAATGGACCTTTACTGACCTGCATGCCCAGTGAGCTCATTTGCATGGGGCCTTTTGAATATCAGACATTTAATGTGCGCACAAGCCACGTGCGAAGGTACTGCAGTGACCTTACTGTGATCGCTGATCACCGACACCAGTACAGACAAGAAATATCACTGGTGGCTAGTGTTTCCCCCCACCGTGATTGCCAATCACCAGCCCTAGTATACTAATGGACGTAAACTACAGTGTATACTAATTTCCCTGATGGCTAGTGGGTCCCCCTGCCCTCGTGCTTGATGATCGCCGGCTTCAGTATAGTGCAGTAATTACACTGGTGGCTAGTGGACCCACCACTCCCACGATCGCCTGCCCGAGTTTACAAAAATGTCACTGGTGGGTATTGCCCCCCCCCGCATGATTTGATAACTGCAGTGCCCAGTATAGTACAGTAATTTAGCTGTAGTGGTATATCAACTGCAACAAGCCTAGCAACTACTACACAGTGCATCTGTTTCAGAGTGCCAGACAAAAAAAAAAAAAAAACAGAAGGAATGGTTGTGGTCAGCTAAGGCTCCTAACAGACATGATAAATGTATAGTCATAAGGGGCAGTGCAAGCAGCCCCCATACAATTTGGGAACAAAGCTCCGGGGCACACAAGGAGGTTGCGAGGGCAGTACCAAAGTGGCTCTCCCCAAATTTGGGAACCAAAGCTCCAGGACACACAAGGAGGTCGAGAGGGCAGTACCAAAGCAGCCCTCCCCCACTGAATTTGGAAACAAAAGCTCTGGGGCACACAAGGGGGTCACGAGGGCAGTACCGAAGCAGCCTTCCCCCCGAATTTGGGAACAAAAGCTCCGGGGCACAGAAAGTGGTCACGAGGGCAATACCAAAGCAGCCTTTCCCCCGAATTTGGGAACAAAAGCTCCGGGGCACACAAGGAGGTCACGAGGGCAGTACTGAAGAAGCCATCCTCCAAATTTGGGAACAAAATGTAAACGGACGGTATTCTGACTGAAGGCGACATTGCACTACTGTGATAGGATTTTTAAACTTGGCACCATTTTTCTTTATCAGAATCAAGACTGTTTAAACATTGCAGCAGGACTGTGAATGCTCTAAATGTCGGCGCAATCATGGAGATTGCTTTTTAGTTGCACTTCTCATAGTAATTCAATACATTTACAGCTCTTTCTACAATTGCTTTAAGGGAATTTACAAGTAATACATTTCCTGTTGTTTCTACAGTTGCTTTAAGGGGCTTTAAATTTAATGCATCTACTACTGTTTAATTTATTTTAAGGGGCTTTACTTCAATTGAAAATGCAATTTAGTGCATGCTGTGACTACCGCTGGAGATAGGCAGTGCTCTTCACTCAATTTCAGCCCCTCCCTATGGGGCTTCCCGATTGTGAACCAAACTGCCTTACCCCTATTATAAGACGCCTCTGAATCCCTGTCTCCTTACTCCACAGCTCCGGGGCACAAAAGGAGGTCGTGAGGGCAGTACCAAAGCAGCCCTCCCCCCAGATTTGGGAACAAAAGGTACATGGACGGCGTTCTGACTGAAGAAGACGTTGCACTACTATGATTGCCCCGCCGACACTCTGCGTCGGCTGCCCCACCACCACCCTTGGTGGATGTGTATTAATATACTGTTTGTCATGTGTAGTTTTTAGCCAATCAGTAGACTTTGCCATTAGCAGCTTATACTAGCTCCCTGCTAGTGGCCGCCACTGTTCCAGTCTCACAGCTTATCCCTCACTGGCATTTCCAACGTTTCCTCTCTACAATGCCCCAATTATTCCACTATTCCCTCCAGTGGCATTCCCCCCCCCTCCAACTTCCCAAAGCAGTTGGCTCAAAATGACACATAATACACAATGCCAACTTGGCAGACTCCCTCCTGCACTGCCCACACTGGGATGTACCTGACATCAGTGGTACCTACGTGGCAGGCCGGCCCCTCAGTCCTGCTACCCTCATTCCATGCTGGCCTCATAGTCCTAAACTGTACCGCACTGTATCCACCCAGGGTTGGCGACCACCCAAACTCCACTAACCACAAACCCCAGAGCTCCAAGCCGTATTACAAGTTCCTAATGACCCTCCTGCTGCTACTTTCCAGGAACATTGAGACTAATCCAGGGCCATCTACCGCACAAACAGGGCCATCAACTACCCCCCCCAATCTACCTTGGGGCCTGAAACTGATGATTGTAAACATCTGCAGCCTGCTAAATAAATTAACATGGTTGCAACCAACTATTGCCACCCTAAAACCCGATGTCCTGATTATCTCAAAAACCTGGCTCAAGCCCCACAACTTGAATTCCAAAATCACTATCCCAGGCTACTCCACCATCAGGCACAACAGTCCAGGAAACAAGAGGGGAGGTGGGATAGCTATGTATATCTCATCTGCCATTCACCGATTTCTAATTCACCCGTCAAACTACCAGAATTCCTTCACCCAACAGACACACTATTATGCAAACTCTCCTTCCTCATACTACTCCTGTATTTATAGCAGGGTCTTACTGCCCCCCAAAAACCATGGCACCTGTTATCCAAGCACACCTGGAGGCCCCGAATCTCTCACCAAGGGTGGCGAGCTCCATATCATGGGGGATTTTAATCTAAACTGGCTATCCAACAACACCTCCGAGTTCTGGAATCAAGTTGCTGCCCTAAACCTCTCGCAACTGATCGCTGAACCCACTCGACTGAACAAGAAGTCAAAAAACTGCTCCCTTCTGGACTGGGCCCTCACCTCCCTCCAGCACCCTGCCTGACTCACTAAGTGATCACCATATGATCTACTTACTCTGAAAAATTTTCCGGCCAAAAGTCCCCCTTCCCAGGACCATCCTCTCAAGATCATTCAAATCCCTTGACCTTGCCTCGCTCAGAAACGCCCTGTCTATCACGGATTGGTACCCCATCCATAGGGCCTCGTCTATAAATGACGCATGGGGGGGCACTAATGAGCAGCTGAGATATACAGTTGCAACTCTCCAGAGCTCCACATCGCAATGCTAAATAAATTTACTTTTCTTGCTGCAAAACTTACAATTTTGACCTGAGTCTCACCGCAATGGACGAGTACCTGTCACAGGGGAAAACGTTGCGACAAGGTGGCAAGCAAACGAGGAAAACAACCAGACAAGATCATATGGCTGGTGGTGGACTAGGCCCAATTTCGTTCTCTGCTTCAGAGCTCTCCCTGCTAAGTAAATCTGTGTCGGAGCAAATACTAGCGGATCTCACTCCGAGATGGGAGAAAGTCGAAAAATCTATTACTGGACAAACTGCAGAACTAGAACAACAAGCAGGTCAGCTAAATGAAGCAGAACAGCGTATCTCAGATTTAGAAGACTCCACGAGGGAAGTCCCAGATAAGATGGCCAAATTGGAGCGGGAGATCAAGGAGCTGAAGGATGCGTTTACCAGGAAAATTATAGCAGACGCAATAATTTAAGAATAAGAGGCCTACTAGAGGGAGCAAAGAGAGGAAACCTTCCACAACGCTGCCCAAACTGCTGAATCTCTCCACAAAAGCTGGCAAACTGAAGGTCAAAAGGGCATATCGAGCGCTCGCCCCAAAACCGCCTGCAGACCAACCACCACGGCAGGTCATATTTCACCTGCACCATTATCCCGACAGGCAAGCTATCCTTGCGGCATACCGGAATTTAAAAGAACTCAACTATGAAGGCCACAAGCTTATGATACATCAAGACCTCTCACTGAGGATCCAATGTAAGAGGCAACAATTTAATACTTTAATGGACCGACTAAGGGAACAAGGCCTGGAATTTCTTATGGCATATCCTGTGGTGGTCAAGGTTCGCTGGGAAGGCACCATATATTCGTTCTGGGAGCCAAGTAAACTGCAGGCTTACACTGAAAAATGGAACAAAAAAAAAAAAGGCTGATCTGCCCCATAAGTACTCTGGGGTTTCTCTGTTTTTCTGAAGCCCCTCATCTACTTCGTGGCTGACTGTGAACTAGAGGAACTGGGGGGGAGGGGGGCCCCAATGTCTGGATTAAACAATATGTGACTAAACCAAAGAACAGAAAAATGGGTCTAATGGCTGCTGAACAATTTAACTAAGGCTTTAACTGATCTGGACTGCTTATCGCTCGATATGTGGCGCATTCTAATGAACTGCGGCACACCAGTGTTTAAAAGCATGGAAGCTGGGAGAAGTCAACCAAGTGGCGTGGCCATAAGGACTTCTGCAAAAAGAGCCTTATACTCAGCACAATTGTGAAGAGACACTGAAAAAGTACTGTGCTGTAGACTGAGGGCTCGGTCTTTTTGGGGGGGGGGTTGGAGACACAGAAACAAGTGCTTAGCTTGTTCTGAGGAAGTGAAAGCCACGGGGTGGGGTGGGGGATCTGTACCCAGGAAACAGATGGAGGTGGCGATAAAGGAAGGCTGGAATTCATGGAAACAACCGGGTAACTTTAAGGGCCTAGTCCTGTGTCATACATGAGGCAGCATATGCTGAACTTTAGGCAGCAACAGAAGTAAAGTAAAAAAAAAGAACAACTTATGTTCTAAAGCTGATCGAGGAAGAGGGCGTTGGGAACAGTTATGGAAATGCTGAGGAAGGGAGGGAGAAGTAGATATTAGGAGCTTAAAACAAATACAGAGAGGGAAGCGAGAGAAGGGAGGAAGGGAAGGCTATGGGTGGAGGGGGGCTGGGATGGGAAATGTTCAACTTGTTCACGTTTACTGTTGTTGTTATGCGCTCAAGTTTAGGTACGCACTTGTTATGTTACTGTTTATGCCTCGGTGGAGAATGCACTGAAGGGAGAAATTTGTGTAATGAGAGAAATTGGACACAAGAAGGGATGGGAAAAAGGCTGCTAATGAGAGGGGATCGTGGATAGAAACCAATGCAATGTGACTGTGTCCTGGAATGTCAAAGGCTTCTCCTCCCCAGCAAAAAGAGCCAAGATCCTAGCAGCACTAAAAAAACAAGGGTGCTGATGTGGCTATGCTGCAGGAGACCCACTTGACTCCAAGGAAGCATACTAAATTAGTGGGAGGGTGCATGGGTGCCTGTTATGCCTCCTCTTGTAGTTCACACAAGAGGGAAGTGGCGATGCGATACTCATAAAAACTTCTCATTCACCCCATAGCGCATAGTTAAAGATCCCCTGGAAGGGCGGTATGTCTTTGTGGTCGGAGAGACAGATGGTAAAATTATAACCCTGGGAAATATATATGCCCCCTCAGTCCTGGACCCAGCGTTCTACCAGCAGGTGTAGCTTGGCAGAAGACACCAGGAGGAAGGAATGCTATGTGACTGTACTTCTCTACTGGGATTATTATTGCCCACCCAAAGTTAGTTCTACTTTTATAGGCACAGGATTTGACTGACAACAGGAACTTCCTGTTTGGGAGCAGGAAGTGAGTGATCACAGAGCCACCAAAGACCCACCATCCTAGAAGGGCAAGAGTAGCTCTCTGGCCCCCTCTAGCTGCTGGAGGCTGGAGGCCTGCCTCTGAGCAACTAAGGGGTCTACTGAGAAATATAGGTGTAAGGCCCCGGACCCCTGCCTTTTTGCAACCGACAGGTGGTATGCTGTTGAATCTGATAGCAGTACCTGGTGGGGACTGGGTTCGGAGAGGACTAGGTTACTCGGCACAAGGGGCCTAGGTTTGGCTACTCTGCACGGGACACCCAAGTAAATCCGAACACAGGAAGCAATAACTGTAATGTCCAATACCAGGAATAGGATTCTAAAGTGTGGCTTTTATTCACATCCAAACTGAACAAAACAAAGCATAGACGGACCCCAACGGGGCTACATTCCTGGCAATGCAGATAAGAGTAACAGAACACTTCTTCAAAATTTCAGCCCTCAGGCTCTGAACCCACCAGGCACACAACCCGGACTTGCACGCAGCTTTGGTTACACAGCCCGACTTGTACACTATTTGGGTTTATTCCCCGGCCCGGCTCCCCTGCCGGCCACTCGATCCCGGTCCATATGGCAGTGAACCAATTTTTCGGTTGGTGGCTCCCCAAACCATCTTAGAGCCTTCGACTCCTTAAGGGAAATTTTCTTCCAATCCCATGTCTGGGTACTTCCCTCATCACTGGCCAAGTGCATGAGGCAAAGTAGAAATCCACAGAGCAAATCCGTAGAGGTGGACCTGGTTACTAAAGGTGGGGGTTCTCCCACCTCCAGCTCCCACAATCCATACCCAGCCATTTCTCTGTACATTAAACAACTCTTTTGAAAGCTTGGCAATGTAGATTAAAGGGTAGACGTATAGCACATCTCCTCTACATGTCTTGACTTTCCCCTTGTGCTGGACTTGAACATACTTTTACTTTGGCTAAGCCTATTTCTCTAGGCCTCCCACTAATTCAGCAGTCCAATCCCCACTTTAACACAGTTCAGGTGAAACATGGGCCCTTTGAAAAGAGCAGAACTCACCCTTTGGTTGCAGGTGCCCCATAGGCGAATCTTGACAACTTCTTGTGCCACAACACATCTCAGAAAATAAGGCAGCTTCTTCCCTAGCAAGAACCAGGGGGTTGCCCCTGGAATAACAGGCAAACCTTCCAACCCCCATCCCCTGAGGGATGGGGCACAGAGACCAGTATCAGCGGTCTCCACCACTTCAAGAACAGCTTACTGTGTTCCTCTTTAGGCGGAAACACACACCTTTCCCAAAAAGTAGCTCTATATCAGAGCTTAGGCTCCAAGAGCCTGTGCACAGACTGCTGTGCTCCTCTCTTCTTCACTGCTCGCACAACTCTTCTTTGAAAAACTCCCAACATTCTAATCTAACTCCCTTCTGCAGATTCCAATGTGGCTCATGCAGCTACGATAGTTCTATGGTGATGTCATCCCTCAGTCTCAGCTAAGACTGAGAACAGAGTGAGACCGTGTGAAATCCATTTAACTGGAGTTTCACAAGCTGCCTTCCCTGCCTACCACTAGGTCTTACTGGGATTCTAGTAACCTTGGGTAACGGGGGTTACATAGGATATTCTTGTCACAGAACAGGACAATCAGGAGCTTAAAGGACACAGAGGCAGAAAGTAAATAGAGAGAGAAGAGAAAGAAAAAAAAAAACAGAGGAAAGAGTAAGGATTCCAAACAACAGTTAAGGGGCCAGAAATAAGACATGATGGAAGTGGTGCAGTGCAGTGGCTGTGGAGCAGCAGTCTTCTGGGAGACGTTCTGGAGGATGCGGTGTTGTCCCATCTGCAGGCACCTCTCTGGGCTGAGGGAGGAGGTTGCTCATCTCCAGACTGAGTTGGTCAGGATTTGTGGGACCTCCTCCTCCAGCCAGAGGCCACCAGTTCCACTGCCGTTGCCTCAGAGGTTGCCAAGAAAGAGGAGCGGTTGGACCACAGTGGGCTCAGGGAGGGTGAGGGTGGTGGAACAGAGGTGCATCCCTCCAATTGTACCTCTCCACAATTCCTATGCCATTCTGGCAAAGTGTGGTTCCTCTATGGAGGCACCCACAGTGGAGACCAAGGAGGATGCTGGGAACCTCCACAAAGGAGACCCACAGGAGGGTGGCATGGGACCCCACAGGGAAGAAACAACTCCTGGTGGGGACTCCATTGTTAGGAAGGTAGAACTGGGGAGGAAGGAGAGGAGGTAGGTGCCTGCCTGGCGCCATGGCTGGAGGGACAGGGAGGCGAATCCTCAGGATTGCCGAGCAGCTGCACAGGGGAGGGAGATGGATGTCATTGTCCACCTAGGGACAAATGATCTGGCTAAGAAAGGGATTAGAGCAGTGCAGGAAGAGTTTGTGGAATTGGGAAGGGGCCTTAGACAAGTATCACGCACGGTAACCTTCTCGGAGGTGCTGCCCATCTATGGCGTAGGAGAGGGTAGGGTATTCTGCAGCATGGGATTCAATCAGTGGTTGAAAAACTGGTGCAGAGCTCAGGGATTTGGCTTCATTGGGGACTGGGGGTCCACCTGGAGTGATGCAAGCCTATACTGGCATGATGGGCTGCATCTGTCCAGGAGGAACCAGGATCCTAGGTGATAGGTTTAAATGCTTCATTGGCAAGCATTTAAACTAGCCAAGGAAGGCACTAGAAAGACAGGAAATCTAGCCCCCAAAAATCAAGGTAGTAATGGTAAACACCAACATAGAGGTGGCGATAGGGAGGCGTAGGGTAAATGGGGAAAGTGACAAAGGCAAGGAGGACAGGGATGGGGCAAAAGGAGTAAGGCCATCAGGAAATGGAGGTAATGAGTACCAATGCCCATAGTCTGGGCAACAAGCTCCCTGAGCTGGTGGCCTTGATGGAATAGGGATGCCTGGATATCGTAGCAGTCACAGAAACATGGTACACAGATAACCATGACTGGGATGTTAACATACCAGGGTACATAACCTACAGGAGAGACAGGCAGGAGAGAAGAGGGGGAGGAGTAGCTCTCTATGTAAAGGAAGGGATAAAAGCAACTGAACAAAAGAGTAAACAGGGAGGAGAGGAGGCACTGTGGGTCACCTTGGAGACTGGAAAGGGCACCACAATCCGCACAGGGGTTGTGTACAGACCCCCAAGTCAGGGGGAGGGCATGGACAAGGATATGACTGAAGGCATTTTTAGGATGGCAGAGAAAGGGGAGATACGGTTGATGGGAGACCTGAATGTGCCAGATGTTAACTGGAGCACATTTGCTGCAGCCACATCCAAGAGCAGGGCCATTCTCGATGCCCTACAGGTGGCAGGTCTCAGACAGCTAGTTTCAGAACCCACTCGTGAGGGAGCAATCTTAGACCTCGTACTCTCAAATGGGGGCAGTGAGAGGATCTCAGATCTAGAAGTGGGTTGCCATCTGGGAACCAGTGACCATCAAACAGTGTGGTTCACGTTAAACTCAGCTACAGAGTCAAGCCATACAAAAGTGAGGGTACTGGACTTCAGGAGGGCTGACTTTGGCAAGATGGGAGAGTGCCTCCAAAAAGCACTAGCAAACAGGCTAGAAGGAGAGGTGGCGCAACAATGGAAATTATCAAAACTGCCATCACAGAGGCAACAAGCCTTTGTGTAAAGCAAATAAACAAATCAAAATGAAAGAAAAAGCCACTATGGTTCTCAAAAGAGGTGGCTGGGAAAGTCAGGGAGAAAAAGATAGCATTCAGGAAGTATAAGGAAACACAGAAGGAGCAGGACAGAGAGCTGTACCAGTTAAGGCAGAAGGAAGCAGGGAGGGAAGTCAGAATAGCAGAGGCCCAAACTGAGGAAAAGATAGCCAACTCGGTTAAGAAGGGGGATAAAACCTTTTATAGGTACATCAGAGAGCACAGAAAGACAAAAGGAAGGATAGTGAGGCTGAATAGACTGAATGGTGGATGGGCAGAGGGGGACAGTGAAAAAGCAGGGATACTGAATGAATATTTCTGCTCAGTATTCACAAAAGAAGAGGGGGAAGTGCCTAATCCAATTAACAGAAGCACTCTTAATAAGGGGGTCGATCCCAGCCCTTTCACAGAAGAAAGGGTTCTGCAAGAACTCCTAAAACTGAAGGTGGACAAAGCAATGGGGCCTGATGGAATTCACCTCAGAATTCTAAAAGAATTAAAGGGGGGAACTAGTGAAACTACTGACTACTCTTTTTTATAAATCTTGGGAGGATGGTGTGGTACCCGAGGACTGGAGGAAGGCGGATGTGATTCCTCTTCACAAAAGTGGGACCAAGACAGAGGCAGGAAACTACAGACCTGTCAGTTTGACCTCTGCGGTAGGGAAAGTGATGGAGTCACTTCTGAAGGAAAGAACTGTTGAGTACCTTGAGGCCAGTGGGGCACAGGACCCAAGGCAGCATGGGTTCACAGCGGGAAGGTCATGTCAGACAAATCTAATAGATTTCTTTGACTGGGTGACCAAAGTAGTAGACCAGGGAGGGTCTGTGGACATGGCCTACCTAGACTTTAATAAGGCATTTGACACAGTCCACACAAGATTAACAGTCAAATTAACCAGCCTGGGCGTGGGTCCCAGGGTGGTAGCCTGGAAGTAAAACATTGGCTGGACAACAGGACACAGAAGGTAATTGTAAATGGAGTTCACTCTGAAGAAAGAGGGGTTACTAGTGGGGTACCGCAGGGTTCAGTACTGGGTCGTCCTTTTTAATGTCTTTATAAGTGACATTGCAGAAGGACTGGAAGGAAAAGTATGCCTCTTTGCAGATGACACAAAGATCTGCAACAAGATTGATACACAAGGAGGTGTGGAAAGGATGAGAAGGGACTTGGCAAGGTTGGAGGAATGGTCAGAAGTATGGCAGCTAGGATTCAATGCAAAGAAGTGCAAAATAATGCACCTGGGAAACAAGAACCAAGGGGAAGATTACACAGAGGGGTAGTAACAACAACAAAAAGGAAGGGACCTGGGGTCATCATATCAGATGACCTTAAGGTTGCAAGCAATGTGACAAGGCAGTAGGGAGGCTGGTGGGATACTGGGATGCATGGGAGGCATCACCAGCAGAAAACAGAAGTTGTTATCCCTCTGTACAGACAGTTGGTGAGACCCCATCTGGAGTACACTGTCCAGTTCTGGAGACCCCATCTCCGCAAGGACATAGACAGGATAGAGGCAGTCCAGAGGAGGGCAACTAAAATGGTGCAGGGTCTGCAAGAGAAGCCGTCGAGGAGAGACTAAAGGAGCTTAATATGTCTACCCTTGAGGAAAGAAGGAGAGGGAGACATGATAGAAACTTTAAGTACCTCAGTGGAATCAACAAAGTCCAAGAGGTAGCATCTTTCAGAAAAGAGACATGCAAGAACAAGGAGACACAATTTAAAGATGGGGTGGGGGGTGGTTCCGGGGCAATGTGAGGAAGTATTTTTTCACAGAGAGGGTAGTGGATGCATGGAACAGCCTTCCTGAGGAGGTTGTGGGGTCTAAAACTGTAAGAGAATTCAAGAATGCATGGGACAGACATAAGGCAGTTCTAGTTGGGGGTAGGAAGAAATAGGCTGTTGGTTAACTAGGATCTGCGGCCTATCCTGTAGGTAGGGAAATGGGCAGACTAGGTGGGCCAAGCGGTCCTTATCTGCCGTCAAAGTCTATGTTTCTATGTTTCAGGTGCTGGACATATTGGTGAGGGAGCAAATTCCACATTTAATATTGGGAGGGGATTTTAATTGTGTGGCGGACACCAAGCTAGACTACTCGGGAACCTGAAGTAGGGAGGTGACAGCGGTCCAACAATGGTTAATGGGACTCCCGGAGCTGGACCTGATAGATGTGTGAACGGAGATCCCACCCGGTAGCCCGCGAATACACCTTCTTCTCCCAACCACACGCCACATGGTCCAGACTAGATTACTTCTACATCCCGATGGCTTGCTATACTAAAGTGCTCAAGGTGGAGCACATTCCCATTTTTCTCTCCGACCACGTGATGATTCGACTGGAGGTCGCACTAGGACAGGAGGAGAGGAGACAAGGAGGATGGAGATTCCCTAATTACCTTCTGACCAAAAAAGAATTCAGAGAATTGTTAAAAGACCAATGGAAGGACTATCAGGAGGCAAACAAGGGCACTGTTGAGAATATAGAGATCTACTGGGAGGCTGGCAAGGCTTATATGAGGGAAGTAATTGTTGGCTATACCTCAAAATTAAAAAGAGAAAAAAAGACAACGAAAGGAGGAAATAGAGAACAAAATAAAGACGTTGGAACAGAGGGTAATTCAAGAGGGAGTGGGGCAGGCTTTGTGGGATTTGCAAGTTGCTAGGGAGGCCTTAAATGGATGCCTCGCAGAAGAGGTCAAATCCAGGCAGATGTATGCTCGGCAACGACTGTATGAATGGGGTAATAAGCCAGTCCCACTACTGGTGAACTTAATGAAGGGAAGCAAAACGACAAAAAAAAAATATTGGCAATAAGGGTGGTGTGGTAATTCAGGCTGGATCAAGCATAAGGAAAAGGTTTCAAGAATTTTACAATACACTATATGCAGCTGAATGCAAGGGAACAGAGCAATTAATTGACAGATTCCTAGAGGGACTCTCACTCCTTACTTTAATGGAAGAACAAAGAACCTCCTTGGGAAATAAGATCACCAAGGAGCAAATATTGAAGGCCATAGGATCACTTAAAAGAGGAAAGGCCATGGGCCCAGATGGCTTTGGGGCCGAATACAACAAGGAACTTTGGCAGGAGCTAGCTGGCCCCCTCCGTGATGTCCTAGAGCAGACTCAGAGTGGGGGGGGGGGGACTGCCCAGAACGTGCTGCAAAGCTAACATATGTGTGCTCCCCAAGCCAGATAAGGACCCTCAGGAATGCTCTTCATATAGGCCCATCTCATTATTAAATTATGATTGTAAAATCATGACGAAGGTATTAGCCATGAGGTTAGAAAAGTTATTACCCCAAGAGTAAATCCGGATCAGACGGGGTTCGTACAGGGCAGAATGTCCCACCATAACATGAGGAGGTTACTAAATGTAGTGTGGTGGGGATATAAAAACCCGGGGCAAGCACGTGTCCTCTTAATGGACGCAGAAAAAGCATTTAATTGGATAGCATGGGAATACATGTTTAAGATTCTGGGGAAATTTGGACTGGGGAGAAATACATCCAACTGGTAGAGGCCTTTTACAGAACCCCAACAGCAGGATCCTAATTAACGGTGTACCATCGGAGGAGTTCCAGTTTGGGAGGGGCACACAGCAGGGCTGTCCCCTCTCCCCCCGCCTGTTGGCAACTGCCATAGAACCCCTGGCGGTTAAAATCCGTGAGGACCCACAAATCCAAGGGATCCAAGGAACACAGGGAAAGAGGCACATCATCACCCTCTATGTGGACAATGTCCTCCTCTTCCTTACGAACCCGGATCAATCAGTACCTGCAATACTGCGGGTGGAGGAATCCTTTGCAGCTTTCTCAGGCTATAAATTAAATATTACCAAATCAGAAATCATGTATTTGGCTGGGGGGGGGGGCACCCACAAAAGA
Organism: Neoceratodus forsteri; assembly: GCA_016271365.2. Lineage (NCBI taxonomy): Eukaryota > Metazoa > Chordata > Ceratodontiformes > Ceratodontidae > Neoceratodus > Neoceratodus forsteri. The sequence goes on from CM028133.1 coordinate 255,203,770, forward strand.
CCTGGGGACTTAGAAGGATCCAAAAAGCAATAACATACCTAGATTTGAAAGTAGGCCAGGATTTAAGGGGTATGTATAATTTGAACTATATACCTTTGGTAGACACAATCTTGAAAGACTTGCAGAGCTGGAAGGCCCTCCCCTTACCATGGATGGGCAGAATAAATATCCTGAAGATGAATGTCCTCCCCAGGGTTTTATATGTCCTTCAGATGATGCCAATGGGATTAAAGAACAAAGAAATTAAAAAAATAGAAAAGGGATTTGGACAATTTATCTGGTAGGGTAAGAAACCAAGGATTAGCCTGAGAAAGCTAAAGGCCACTAAAAAAAATGGGAGGGAGGGCTGAATTTTCCCGATATAAAAGGGTATTACTTAGCAACCCAATATATATACACAACTGGATTAATAGAGGGGAGGCTGCAGATTGGCTGGATCTAAAGGAAGAGGGATGCTATGGGCGGCTGTCAGCACACCTAGGAGAGAAAGGGTTATAAGCATATAAATGGTTACAAAACCCTAATCCTATGGTTATAAGTAGCCTAGAGGCATGGAGAATTATTAAAGAAAGGAGTGGGGGTAAAAAAAGAGAGCACCATCCTGGTACCAATAGCGGGCAACCCAGAGTTCTTACTGGGCCTGGAGGACGAGGGATTTGTATTATGGCAGGAGAGAGGCATCAGATGTGTGGGAGACTTAATAAATAAGAATGGAATGTACATCTTCCAGGACATTTGGAGGGGACTTAATCTCCCAACATCACATCACTATAGGTACCTCCAAGTACGAATTATGGAGGAGCTGAAATGGGGAGGGGAAAGCCTTTCGAACATAGCCCAGGTAGAAAAGGAAATACTGGGGTCGAGAGACCAAGAGAGAGGCCTAATAGGGAGGGCAGCAAAGCTGGATAGCGCTCACTTCAAGGGGGAAACCCAGAAAGTTAAAATGTGGTGGGAACAAGACCTCGGTATTGCAATAGTGGACTCCAACTGGGACTTAATACTGAGATCCCACATGGGCCTGCTAAATTGTAATAAATTTAAAGAAATGCAGTTTAAGTTCTTACACAGACTATATTATCCACCTAGTATGGTAAGCAAATTCCACCCCGGGGTCTCACCCACATGCATGAAATGTGGTGGTGGTGCTAGGGGGAACACTGATGCATTGCTGTTGCCACTGCCTGGGGATACAGAAGTACTGGAAGGAGTCGCAACTGAAATAACTAAAATGGAAGGTCAACCAATAGAATTTTTACTGAGCTCACTCCTACTTGGGGTAATGACCCAGAAGGAGGGAGAATGGAACCTCCATCACAGGAGAATCAGGGTCCTTCTGGTGATAGCTCGCCAGGGCATACAAAACCTTGTGGATAACTAACACCACTCCCACAGTGGAGCAATGGAAAACTCTTGCTCTGAGAGCGCTGACAGTGGACAGACTGACATATGTACTTTTTTTTTTTTTAGTTTATTGTTCTAGGAATTATTACCTTTGAGCCAATAGCTCTTTTACAAAGGTTCCACGTCATCAATGTACAAACAAACAAGACATGTTACATAGAATGGTCAGCAAATTATAAAGGTTTCAATAAGCCAGTATAATACAGTACATCACAGGAAAAAAACAAAACATTGGAGGAATGGTCAAGGTGGGAAGGGTAGGAGGAGATATGGGGAGGGGAGCAGACTTACAGTAGTTAGAGGTACTCAGATGTCTTTGTCAAGAAAGGAGCAGAGGAGGAGGAGGATGAAAAACAGTAAAAACAGCCATGAGGGAAGAATCATTAGTCAAGGCAGTCACAGGAGCTAGAGGCTGAGAGGTGAGAGTAAAGCATAGATTTGAAAGCTCCTAGTGACGTGGAGGATGTAATGAGCGGGAGAGGAGGATAAATTCCTGATTGCATGGGAGACCTTCCTATGTACACTATCGGTGGGAGATGCAGCAATTTTGAGGAAGGGCTGGCTCACATATGGAATGCAGACTAAAAGGATCAACAGAATTTCGGGAGGGGGTATGAAGGATCCGAAGGTTAGGAATCCGAGTGTAGGGGCACCACACCTATGTACCTTTTTTCCATATTTCTCCTTCTTTTCAGCGCAAATTAATTTAATAATAAGTTAATTAGCTAAATGAAAAACACAGACAAGACTTTTTTTATTCTATTCCATTTTATTTTTTATTCACTTGTTTCTTACTTATCTTGAAAGAGTACTGTATCAATTACTTAATACAGGTTGTAAGGTACCCAATTAATAACTTCCTTTGAGCAGTACAATACAGTAAATCTACTCACATATAATGTACCTTGGGTTGCAAAAGTCTGAAATGGACATTGTGACGCTTGGCCAGCTGGTTCTGATTGCTCTATGATTTTTGAAAAATAAAAATGTAGTGTGTGATTGTCTGTCCTGAGACATCCTGGGATGACCCCCAATGGTTTCAGCTACAGGATGTTAACCTGAAAGCCAGGAGATAATTAAAGACTAGAGATACATAATTAAGGGTCTCCTGTTTATCTAACTTAATTGTAGCTGACCAGCTGCAAGGATATAGAGATCATAAACTTTTATGACGTTTCAGAGTAGTTGTAGTTTATGACCTCCTGCCTTTGAAGTGGGGAAATAGGAACTGCTCAGAGATCAAAGTCGAGCAGGAAACCACTCACGATCAGAGTCATATTGGGAAGTGAGTTTTTCCTGATGTCAACTTATTTAACTCCTGAGTGATATGACATCCTGATTGTATAATTTTTGATATTCTAAAAGGAGCAGCTAGATGACCTCATGGAATGGGTGGAGAGAGACACAGTTTTTAATCTAAGGCTCGTGCCTGATCTTGGACACTTTTTTTTGTGGGCTCTTAGAACCAACAACTACTTTAAGCACTGTTTAGAAGGTAATACATTAGATAGGAAAGTCTAATTGTATTGTAGTAGGAATTTATGTTTGTATTTTAACCTTACTCTTTTAAGTGATTGTATGCTTTGTAACATATGGTTCTGTGTTTAAATTTTACCTATTTTTTTACCATTTTTAAGTAAATCTATATTTAAAGAGACTGCCTGGTGTGCCTTCAAAATTCTTTCTTTTGCATGTTAAATACAGACGGTTAAAGCTGACTAAACTGTTCAAAGCTTGATGGTAATACCAAACTGGAAAAAGGTAAGAATTTTCCTAAGGTCTTTCACAGAGTTTTTAGGGTTCATTTGGGATACCTAGTTGGGTGCCCTTAGGCGAAAGATATCTGGCATTCCCCGAAGAGCAGAATTATCTGAGCCTGTGCATTTGGGTACTCTAGCATAAGGTTCACAGTTTGAATCCTTCCAGAACTTGAGTCCAAAAGTGATTCGGACCCACAAACAGACAGGAGGGTTACCCTGTTCTGTTAACTGTTCTCAATACTGCGCTCGGAGGTTGGCACTGTGGGAGCAGAGGGCCTGACCTGCTGAGTGGGTTTGTGACAGATTGGTTGGCAGCGGTGCAGATAATTTTGGGTAATACAAGCTTTAATTGTTCAGTGTGTCAGCTTGATACTGTACAGCTCACTTGCAAAAAAAGGCAGTGATTTATTTTTAAAAAGGAAACAGAACTATATAATTTGGCTTACAGTCAAGTTCCTACCTGTTTTATTTTTTTTTTCTAAAGTGCAAGTTAGAGTAGCCGTAGTTAGGGAAGAAGATGGCTTCCAACTACAGCGGGAATGATGCAGACTACTTGAGGCAGTTGTGCAGAGACAGAGGAGTCCTGTACAAGGTGACAGCCACCAAGCAGAACCTCATGGATGCCCTGATGGTAGCAGATACCCAGAGCATCGAGTCACTGACTGTGACTGTAAAAGACCAAACCCTGAGTGTGGAAGGGCTAGCAGCCAGTGCAGTGTCCAGATCCAATGAGGATGACAGCAGAGCCAGTGCTAACGAAGGGCCACAGCAGCAGGAGAAGGCCACAGGCATTCTGGAACCAGAAGTACTCAGGCTGCAGACTGGAGCTGGAGTTCTAGAGGGAGGCTAAGGGAGAACGCCGAGAAGCAGAGCGAGAACACAGAGAGGCGGACTGAGAGGAGCGAGAACGACAGAGGCAACATGAACTGGAGAAGCTACGACTCCAACCACCAGCACCAGAGCAGGTAAGTGGCTTGAGTTTAACTGGAACTACAGGACTGGGTTACAAATTGAATTCCAAATTGATAGCTGAATTTATAGAGGGGGAGGATATGGATGCCTTTTTAAATTCCTTTGAAAATGTTTGTGTTCAGGCAAAAATTCCTAGAGAGTCCTGGAGCTTCCAGCTATCCCCGCTACTTACCAAGAAAGCTCGGGATGCATTGGGTCAAATGGACAATGAGGACAGTAATGATTACAGCAAACTTAAAGCTGCACTGTTAAAAAAAAGTTGAATTAACTGCTGAAGCATACAGAGCTCAATTCTGTAAGCTCAGGAGAAGCCCTGATATGAGCTATGAGGAGCTAGCCACGAAACGTCAGTTCTTAAAACGTTGGTGGGAAGGAATTGAAGCTAACTCTGTAGATAAAACTGAAAATGATATTTTATTAGAACAGTTTTTTTGGGCATGCCCAGCAGAGCTGAAAACCTGGCTGGAGGACCGAGATCCAAAAACAGTGCAAGAGGCTGCTGAACTCTTGGACCGCTATGCCAAGAGCAGACCTGCCCAGAGAGCGAATGGGGCGGGCGTGGCAGCGCAGAAAGGGAAAAGTGCGCCTTCAGGGCAGCTAAAACCCTCACTGCCTCCACCAAAACCTGTTAGCCCCAAGTTTCAGAGAAAAGATTTCTCTGAGAAAAGAATGTTGGTTGTGTAAAGAAACTGGGCATATTTCCAGACAATGTCCCAAAAGGATGATCAATACGCAAGGTGGTGCTAGGAAAGAAGTGGGTTGTTTGTGTGTCCCTGGAAGCATGCCTGTGAACATAAGGGAACACATGCACCCAGTCACGGTGAATGGTGTACAGACACAAGGGTTAAGGGACACGGGGCATCCCTGACATTGGTAAAAGGGGATCTGAGAGAGCCTGGTCAGCTTATACCCAATGAATAAGTGACTGTACAAGAATTTACTGGTGAGGAGAAAACATTGCCCCTCCTAGTGTTCTCCTAGACTGGGGTGAAACCAGGGGAACTGTGCAACAGGTGGGTGTAGCCAAAGCGTTAGCAGTGGACATCATCCTTGGCAACAATCTCAAACAGGGGATGGTGTGTGCAGTTACCTGTAGCCAAGTGGCAAGGGAAAATTGTAGTTCCCTGAACCCCACAGAAGCCATTGTGGAAACCACTGGGAGGCTGGTTCCGCAGCCTGTGTCTCCTGATATGGAGACTAATGAAAAGGGAGTAGAAATTTCCCCAGTACCAGTTCACCACATAGCTACAGAGGGTTACTCCGAAGAGGGAGGGGTGACCCATTGTCAGAGGGTTAGGGATGACAGTGATCCTGAGTGCCCTGACGCTAGTGCTAGGGACCCTAGTTTAGAGACTGAAGGGGACCTGTCCCATGCCTTGGGAATGTGTGAGGAGTTTATAGCTGCTCAGAAACGTGACCCTAGTCTAGAGAAGCTGAGGGCTTGGGCAGACTCTGATGGAGCACAAGGAGGTGACGGGAAACATAAGGTTTATTGGGAAAATGGACTGATGTATACTCAGGCTGTGCAGACAGAGGGAGAGGTGCCAGGAAGACAGCTCGTCGTTCCCCAGGGGTATCGTGAGCAGTTGCTCAAGACTGCACATGATATTCCCATGTCTGGTCATCTGGGATTCGCACGCACTACGCAGCGGTTGGCCCAAAATTTCTATTGGCCCAACTTCACCCAGCAGGTGAAGGAGTATTGCAGGTCTTGTCACCAGTACCAAGAAATAGGGAAGGCGGGCAAGAAAACCCAAGCCGCCCTGATTCCATTGCCCATAGTGGAGGAGCCATTCCAGAGGGTGGGAATGGATATTGTGGGGCCTTTAAATACCCCAGCTCCTCAGGGAAGAGATTCATCTTGACAGTGGTGGATTATGTCACCCGATACCCAGAGGCAGTCGCCCTATCCTCACTGAGGACAGACAAAGTGGCAGATGCCTTACTTGGGATTTTCGCCCGTGTTGGGTTTCCACAGGAGGTTACCACCGATCAAGGGGGTTCCTTCATGTCGGACCTGATGAGATGTTTGTGGGAGAAGTGTGGGATGGTGCAGAGATGCATGACACCGGATCACCCACAGGCCAATGGACTTGTGGAAAGATTTAATGGTACCCTGAAGTCAATGCTCAGAGCGTTTGCTGAACAGCATGGGAGGGACTGGGTGAAATACCTTCCCCACCTGTTTGCATACAGGGAGGTGCCCCAAGAGTCAACAGGATTTTCCCCCTTTGAGCTCTTATATGGATGCCGGGTATGTGGGCCCCTAGACTTGATCCGAGAGGACTGGGAAGGCAAGCACGCCACCCAGGGAACTCCCCTAATGGATTACGTCCTTAGGTTTAGGGAAAGGCTGAAGGAGCTTATGGGGACAGCCCAGAGCAACCTGGCAGCTGCCCAACAGAAACAAAAAGTGTGGTACGACCGCAGAGCCAGAACTCGCTCATACATGGTGGGTCAGGAAGTCATGGTCCTTATTCCGGTCTGGAAAGACAAGCTGCAGGCTGAGTGGGCAGGATCGTACAAAGTCGTTAAGAAGGTAAATGATGTGAACTATATTATAGAGTTACCTGATAGAAGGCAGACAGAAAGGATGTACCATGTCAACATGATGAAGCCATATGCTAATAGGACTGACATGGTGTATGCAGTATGTAGTCCTGGGGAGGGGACGGATGAAAGAAACCCCCTTCTAGACTTGCTGGAAGAAAGCAAGCGGGAGTCCTCTGTGGAGGCAGTTAAACTATCACCCCAGCTGGCCCCAGACAAGATCCAGGATGTAAGGGAGGTTTTAACAGACTTTGCCCCACTGTTTAGCGCCAAGCCTGGACTAACCCCCTTAGCGATGCAAGATGTGGAGACGGGGACACAGACGTCCATACGGCGGACAGCATATTGGGTGTCAGAGGCTGTCCAAAAGGACATTAGGAGGGAAGTGGAGGAGATGCTGGATTTAGGGGTAATCCAGAGATCCCACAGCCCCTGGGCCTCACCCGTAGTCCTTGTGCCCAAGACAGATGGCTCTACTCGTTTCTGTGTGGACTATTGTGGACTGAATGCAGTCACGAAGTCAGACGCCCACCCAATGCCCCGGACGGACTAATTCCTGGACAAGTTGGGAGGGCCAACCTACCTTACAACTACTGAACTGACCAAGGGGTATTGGCAGGTAGAGTTAACGGACAAAGCTAGGGAGAGGTCGGCCTTCATCACTCTGATAGGCTTATTTGAATTTAAAGTAATGCCTTTCAGAATGAAGAACGCCCCAGCCACTTTCCAAAAGTTGGTGAACCAGGTGTTAAATAGTGCTGAGGAGTACGCCGTGGCGTACCTGGATGACACTGCCATCTTTGGTGCCAGCTGGGAGGAACACCTGTCCCACCTTAGGGAAGTGCTGGGCAGGATAAAGAGGGCCGGGCTCACTGTCAAAGCTGAGACGTCAGGATACTATAGGAAATTTGTACCAAATTACAGTGCCCTGGCTGCTCCCCTATCTGACCTGGTAAAGAAAAGGATGCCTAAGAAAATTACCTGGGAACCAGCCTGTGAAAAAGCCTTTACCAGACTGAAGGAGGCACTGTGCAGTTCTCCTGTACTGACAAGTCCTGACTATACCAAACCCTTTATAGTTCAGACTGATGCCTCAGACATGGGTATTGGGGCAGTACTGAGTCAGATATCCAACCAAGGGAAAGATCACTCAGTAGTGTACCTGAGTAAAAAGTTACTTCACGGGGAGCAGGCATACTCTACTGTGGAAAAAGAGTGTCTTGCCATAGTGTGGGCCCTAAGGAAGTTAGAGCCATATTTATATGGACAGCATTTTGTGGTACAAACTGACCACAACCCCCCGGTTTGGCTGACGCAAATGGGAAAAACTAATGGTAGATTGTTATGATGGAGTCTTGTTTTGCAAGGGTACGACATGACAATCCTACATAGGGCTGGAGTGACAAATCAGAACAGCGATGGCTTATCGTGCATCTCTGAGGCGTGAACTGATTTGGGAAGCTCATCCCATGCAGGGGATAGAGCCCCCAAATTCAGTCTAGGTAGGGAGGATTGTGAGGCTTGGCCAGTTGGTTCAGATTGCTCTATGATTTTTGAAAAATAAAAATCTAGTGTGTGATTCTCTGTCCTGAGACATCCTGTGCTCCTGGGATGACCCCAATGGTTTCAGCTACAGGATTTTAACCTGAAAGCCAGGAGATAATTAAAGACTAGAGAGACATAATTAAGGGTCTCCTGTTTATCTAACTTAATTGTTGCTTACCAGCTGCAAGGATATAGAGATCGTAAACTTTTATGATGTTTCAGAGCAGTTGCAGTTTATGACCTCCTGCCTTTGAAGTAGGGAAATAGGAACTGCTCAAAGATCAAAGAGGAGCAGGAAACCTCTCAAGATCAGAGAGTCATACTGGGAAATTAGTTTTTCCTGACGTCACCTTACTTAATTTACCTCCTGAGTGATAACACATCCTGGTTGTATAATTTTTTATATTCTAAAAGGAGAAGCTAGATGACCTCATGGAATGGGTGGAGAGAGACAGTTTTAATCTAAGACTTGTGCCTGATCTTAGACACTTTTCTTTGTGGGCTCTTAGAACCAACAATTATTTTAAGCACTGTTTAGAAGGTACTACGTTAGATAGGAAAGTCTAATTGTATTGTGGTCGAAGTTTATGTTTGTATTTCAACCTTCTTTTAGGTGATTGCATGCTTTGTGATGTATGGTTCTGTGTTTACATTTTACATATTTTTTTATCCATGTTTAAGTAAATCTATATTTAAAAGAGACTGCCTGGTGTGCCTTCAAAATTCTCTCTTTTGGACGTGAATTACAGATAGTTAAGGCTGACCAAACTGTTCAAAGCTTGATGGTAATACCAAACTGGAAAAAGGTAAGAATTTTCCTAAGGTCTTTCACAGAGTTTTTAGGGTTCATTTGGGATACCTGGTTAGGTGCCCTTAGACAAAAGATATCTGGCATTCCCCGAAGAGCAGAATTATCGGAGCCTGTACATTTGGGTATGCTAGCATAAGGTTCACAGTTTGAATCCGTCCAGAACTTGAGACCAAAGGTGATTTGGACCCACAAACAGACAGGAGGGTTACCCTGTTCTGTTAACTGTTCACAGTACTGCGCTCGGAGGTTGGCACTGTGGGAGCAGAGGGGCTGACCTGAGTGGGTTTGTGACACGTCATGTACACAATGTGAATGATCAATTGTATTTATTACTGCCATTACAAGATCTGAATGTACCGTTCCAATCTTGATTTCGGAGGTCACATTCTACTACCACTTCTCTGCTAAGACTAACTGAGATAGTCCTCGCTGGCTTTGACAAAGGTCATTTTACCTTGGCCATCTTTGTTGATCTGGCAAAAGCCTCTGACACGGTCTCGCACATCCTCCTCCTGAACTCCCTCTAAGCCGCTGGTCTTTCTCCTTCTGCCACAAGCTGGTTTACTGCCTGTCTGGCAGGTCCCAATCAGTTAAAACTGCCGTCGCCTCTTCCCCTTTGCCCTTAACCACTAGTGTTCCCCAGGGTTTGGTTCTCGGCCCCAATCTGTTTTCCATTTTCTTAAACGATCTCCCCCTAACCTGCACTACTTACAGCATCCACATGTATGCTGATGACACAGTTCTATATGCATCTGGAACAACGGTCACAGATGTCACCACCAGGCTTCAGTCTGACTTCTCCAGAGTCCAACCCTGGTTTAATTCACATCAACTCTTTTTAAACACCAAGAAAACCGTCCCCATGACTTTTAGAACTAGGCAGAGACAAGCTAGGCTAACCACCTTACCTATATTCCACACCCTGGATGGGACAGTACTGGAGGACTCCCCCTCATTCAGGTATCTTGGTGTCTGGCTTGATAGACACCTCAGCTTCTCATCACACATCGAGGCAATCCAGAAAAAATCCAAGCCTAAGCTCAGTGCCCTCTACAGAAATAGTAGCTGTATACCACTTGCAGCCAGGCGTGAGCTAGTACTGAAGATGATCTTGCCAATATTCAACTACTGTGATATAGTCTATGGTGCTGTCCCGCAATCCTCCTTAGCTAAACTCGATTCTCTCTACAACTCCTTCTGCCGCTTTGCCCTTGATGCCCCCTACCTCACCCACCACTGTGACCTCTACCGGTCCCTAAAGTTCCTCACGCTTCAAAATCGTCGTATGCTACATGGGGCCAAATTCATCTCAAAATACTGGCTCGGTTCTCTCCCCTCCTACCTCTCCTCCTCACTGAGTACCCCCCCCCCAACCACTACTCACTGAGATCTGACAACCTACACACCTTCGCTATTCCCAGCAGATCCACATCCTCTGGCCAAAATGCTTTTTCACACCGTCTTCCAAAACTGCGGAATGCTCTACCCCCACAAATCCGCCACTCCTCATCTCTGTTCTCCCTCAATTCAGCTCTATTCAACTATCTGATCCCTAACTGCTTCTGCCCCTGACCACCTGTATTTTTTAACTCTCTCCTCCCACCCCCTCTCCACCTAATCTCGCCCTAAACCACCTAGCACTTACTACTGTCTTGTACTCATGCTTCCCTCTCTTGTTGAATTGTATCATCATGTATCCCCCGTACGTTGCACTGTTCTCCTGTATGTATTGACTGATATATTATATGCTCCTGTCTCTGTACTGTGCTATGCTTTTTTTGTATCATTTAAACATGCTGTAATTTCCCACTCCCCTCTCCCCCAGGACATACCGCAAGACAAGCATTAAGTTGCTCTGTGTACCCTTCCTGGTGAAACATTTCAATAAATAAATAAAAATAAATAAAAATACTTGGAAAATCTCCATAAAAATAATACAAAAAACAAAATGACGCATGGATTTATTTCAAACTCAGGTTCTTAGCTGCATGGGACATCCACGCACCTCTCAGACGGTCTCAGGTCGGGAGGCACACTTGCCATGAATCACCGCTGACATCTTGTCCCTTACCAGAGCCAGAGACCAGGCATGGAAGTCTTTCAAGGACTCTAGCTCCACTGTCGACCACACTAAATATCTATCCTTACGCAACACCTGCACTAGGCAAATCAGGCGGGCTAAAGCATTCTACTTAAAACACTCCTTCCAGGCTAACAATAACCAACCATCTAACTTCTGGAAAGTGGTCAAATCCCTCTTCTCACCACCCTCTCAACCACCTACGCCTGCATTAAATATTGGTGGTTCCATAGTAACAGACCCTCTAGCAGTAAGTACGGAATTTAATTCCTATTTTACACGCAGTACCTCGGTACTACTGTCTGCACTTCCCCACAGCATACACCCCCCACTCAAACTCATTCCCCATCGGCCCCCTCATTCACCTTCTGCCAAGTCTCTCCTGTGGAGATTTTAAAAGCTTTGATCTCCCTCAACCCTAACAAGGGCAGATGCCCACAGGGTTGGATTCCAAGATGCTCTACTTAGACGCTCCTGCAATTACTGCCCCAATGGCCAACAATTCCATCAGAATGGAAACACGCTACACTCATCCCCCTCCTGAAGGGAAGTGACTCCTCTGTCCCTGGAAACTACCACTCTTATTTCCCTCCTCCCCATTCTGGCAAAGATTCAAGAGAAACTAGTTCTCTCACAACTCTCCTTATTTCTCAACTTCTCCTCCTTCTTCTCCCCTACCAGTCTGGCTTCAGAAAGTCCCACTCCACAGCCACCTCACTCCTCCAGATCACTGACTCCATTTTGGACAGCATGGACAAGGACCACATCACCTCCGCTATATATTCATTGTCCTGGCCAAAGCATTTGACATGGTGTCGCATGCCCTCCTGCTAGATAAGCGCTCCATTGCTGGGCTATCTGCCAAGGCCTCCTTTTGGTTCCACTCAGACCTGGGAGGTCGATCCCAATCCGTCAGAATCGGTGGTTCCACCTTGCCCTCCCTCCCAGTCACAACCGGAGTTCCACAAGGCTCAGTCCTCAGCCCGTTACTATTTATTCCTAAACTGTCTGTCTACACACATCCGTTCACATGTATGTGGACAACACGGTCTTGTATGCTTCCGGCCTCTCAACTGCTGATGTAGCGACCGAGTTGCAGCTGGACTACAAAGTCCAACTCTGGTTTCGTGCAAATCAGCTATTCCTTAATGCCAAGAAGACTGTCTCCATGACTTTTGGCATGAGGCAGAGACTCTCTAGGCTAAAATCTGTCCCATCCTTCCACACCCTGGATGGGACCATTCTGGAGGCTTGCTCCTCCTTTAGATATCTCGGGGTCTGTCTGTACCAGCACCTTGACTTTTCTGTACACATCAATGCTATCCACAAAAAAACATCACCCCAAACTGGGTGCTCTTTACCACAATCGTGGTTGCATCCCCTGCCAGCTCTTAGGGTTCTCATACAGAAAATGATTCTCCCCATCTTCAACTACGGGGATGTAGTTTACAGTGCCACTCCCAAGTCCAACCTATCCAGACTGGACCTCCTTTTCCACTCTTTCTGACGCATCGCCATTTACAGCCCGCCCTCCTTACACCACTGCGACCTCTATCAGTCCCCTAAATCTGCCCCCGCTCCATGGCCGCCAGCAGGCCCACTGCGCCAAGCTCACAGCAAAGTACTGGTCCCAGTCCTTGCCTCCGTACCTCGAGGCTGTACTCGAGACCTATACCCCCACTGCGTACTCCCTGAGCAATGCTGACACCCGCCTCCCGTCGGTCCCACGTATGTCGTCATCAGGGCAAGTAGCCTTTAGATACCTCGTGCTCAAACTATGGAACTCCCTCCCTGCAAGCATCCGTCTAACTACTCCCTCCCAGAACCTCGGTCATCTACTGAGTACTTCTCCACACCATGTGCGTGTGGCTAGAAGTGTCCGAATTCGCTACTTCACTCCGGACACTCACCAGTCTACTATTACCTCTGACAATAATCCTGTGCCTGGATTGTCTTCAATTAATTCTTCTTTCAAGTGTTGCAAACAGTTTATGTACGTATGTAACTATTTAGGAGAAATACAAAAATCACACATGCCTCCACAATGCAAAGCATCATGGGCTGCATATGCAAATCACCACAGAATATTATGCTGGTTCAACTTTAAGCAGAAATGCATGGTGCCAAAAGGCCTCTCACACAGTTTGCAAAGGGTGCCAACAGAAGACATAGACACCTGTTTCGTCCTACCAGGACTCATCAGTATGCCTCATCTGTCTGACACCCCAGTGGAATGAACCAGCTACCCTAAGATGATCTATCTGGGTTATGTTGTGGTGAACCCGATTAAAACAAAAAACAATTTAAAAGACAAAGAACCTCTGTGTGCAAGCACTGAGGCAATGGTTATCCCTGAGGCAATGGTTGTAACTACTTAACACATTGCTTAGCTACGTCTCTGTATAGCCCTACTTATCGCGGTTCACATATTTGGGACTGTCTAGTACAGTATGCCGTGCAAGCCCATATTGTACCTGTCATACGGTGGGCGGCCAGGTGTGGTATCTTGAGCGGGTTGCAGCTGCCCACCCGATGACAGGGTGGTGGGCAAGGGGTCCTGTGTGGGAGGGAGGGGTGGGGGTGCTACTGGATCACCAGGGAATTTACATTGGCGATTCACCACAATCGGCAGCAGGCAGAAGGGAGTACCACTGGACCACCAGGAGCGCACATCATGGCGATTACCGTGATCGGGGCTAGTGGCGGGGGTATCACTACTACCAGGAGTTTGTAAGGATATTCACCGGTGATCACGGCAATGGGAGGGTACCACTAGACCACCAGGGAATTTCTTAGGGTGATCACTGACTCAGGGGCAGGGATGCCGGACCTCTGCACAAGTCATTCTGTGCAGTGTGCCACGCAATTCACTGAGCTCCTGTGCAAGGCATGGCAACAAGGGATATGACATGCAAATGGCCCCATTTGCACCTTGTATATATTATGGCCTCATTTGCATGCCCTCTGCTGAATATTACAGGTGATGCGCACAGCGCAACTGCGTTTGCGCTGGCGCATCCCTGTGCACTGTCTGTGCCATATTCAATGGTGCTGTGCCGTGGCGCATCACTGTTAAAAATCACCTGGTCCTGGCCCCGGTGTATCCCAGATGCACTGCACCCAGGCTTGCGCCACTGCCAGCAGCAGTCTGAATATCCGGCCCCCTGTATTTTTGTTAAGTAACACTATGTATAATACTGTACCTTCTTAAGATTATATCGTTGTAGTTTACACCATTTTCATTGTGCCCACCTACTAGAAATTAACAGCCTAGAAAAACAGAAATTTATTAAATTAATCCATTGAAATGTGGTTCCACAGTATGACCTGTAGCCCATGCCTAGCTTTTAATAGTGTGCCCATATGTACCGCAGTCATCAAGCAGATATTAGGTAACAATATATATCGTCAAGCTGCAGCAGTGACAGCGAGAGTCCGGTCTGCAGAAAATAACCACAGCATGCATTCTTTCCAACTTCAAGCGTTAAATAATTAAATCTCAATGCAGCGCTCCGCTACAATCCTATGGATGTCAAAGAGCGTGCTCCGGGTGTTGACATCCATGAGACGGCAGCGCGTCTTACGTAGTCGCGTTCGGCAGCGATCACGGGTGCTGCCATTCTAGTGTTTTTCTTCTAGTTATATGAAATGAAGGATCAAAGATGCCGGGAATCGGAATGGACCATCAAAGATGGTGGGAAGAGAGGGATGATCAAAGACGGCTGCCCGGGACGGACGATCAAAGATAGGAGGAACTCAGACTCGAAGATGGCTGCCCAGTACAAAGGCTCAGTGGAGGCTGGGAAAAATGGCGAGAGCTGGCCACGGCAGTGGCGATCAAAAATAGCGCCGTCCGGGAGGATCAAAGATGGCGGCACCGTGATTGACATCGAATTATAATGGCCTTATAATTCTGCGCTGATTGACAATCAAAGAGAGCGGCGCTGTGACGTAAAAAGGGGGTGCGGGGATGCTCCAGTGTAGTTCGTTCAGTTTGTGCGACGGCAATTCAAGATGGCGCTGCTGGTGAGGTCAGTTGACTTTGAGGGAATGAAAAGGCGCTTCATGTTTAAAATAGCAAAATTAGAATAGTATTTCTGGGCCATGAGAGGGGTGGTCTGGGGTACAACTGCGGGTGGGCCGGGGGCTCTGAAACAAGGGATTAGGGAGTAAACTAGTGAATAAAGAGGGAATGTCAACAAAAAGATACAAGTCGAGTTGTCCGAGCTGGGCTTAATTACCTGTAGTCCTTGGCACACCCCCCACACACCTCAACGGTCTACAGAACTGCACTCTGCTGGGGAGAGGGGTCTGGTCCGGTCACATGGGTCACGAAAGCCTAGGTCGGGGCGTTTCATTATAGATTCTTGCCGTTTTACAAGGATGATAACCCTTGACCCCTAGTTTAGTGATTAGTACTCTCTGTCCTGAGATTGACTAATCGCCGTTACTGTATAATCCCGGACTGGGTGCTTCTATTGCAATATTTACGGTAAATGGCCATTGACGGCTACTGAATTCCGTGAAATGTTGCTGAAGTTACACAATACTATAACACATCCCACAATGTAATTGAAGAGTTTTAGCACCTATTCTGTGTTTTTGCTTGCAACACAGAATAGGTGCAAAGCTGACAATTTAAAGTATTAACACCTGATAATGTCATTACATTTGTAATTGCGTTTTTGAAAAGGCAACGATTACTTCGTTTCAGTACTTTTAGCATAAATAGAGAACCTGTTCTAGTTCATTACTGTAAAATATCGCAGACAACGAAACATGGATGTTGTTAGCGGGTTTACCATTGGGGCCATATGTAGTATGGTGGCATCCGCCATTGCCTTTCTGCAAGATAGAGGGTTTATTCCTATGGAGAGAGATTGCCATAAATGTGGCACTACTATGGCTCTGATACACAATTCATGTGCAGGACGTCATGGTTTAAATTGGAGATGTAGGGTAAACAGCTATGTATTTGAGGGGCTCTGCCCCCACACCCTGTTCATTGTTATTAATTGTAGTTTAGTACTTTAAATGCCCCTCTGTAAGTTTTGAACCTTCTGTGGGGGCGCTCTACCCCACACCCCACAGGTGCTTCTATGTAATGTTTTTCGTCTGATGCTGTTTTGCGTAATTAAATGTGTGTAGTTTAGTACTTTCTGTGGGGACGCTCTGCCCCACCCCCAACCCGGTGCCTCTATGTAATTTGTGCAATAAAGACTAATACGGCCGCCCGGTAGCGCTTGAGGGTTGAGGAGCTGGACGCACATCAGCGAGCCCTGGGCGGCTGGAGGGTCGACTGGCTATGGTTGAGGAATGAGTGCCCTCGTGGTGGACAAGGGATGGGTCGACCTGGCGTGCCAGCGACCCCCCCCACCACTGGAGACCAGGGGCACTGCAGCAAGCTGGGCAGCATGACAACAGCGTTGCCGACGCAGGCAGGGTAGCTGTGCGTCAGGGCATGCCAACACATTGGGGGGGGGACTTACAGAACAAGGAAAACCCCGTCTCACTTGGATAGGTGACAGCACCTATCCTCCATGCCCAGCACCGGGTTTGTCTCGGCTGGCCTCCCTACTTCTCCGCCCGGGCCCCACCTGCAAGCCAGAGTCTGCCTTTCAAGAGAGCCCAAGGTAAAGAGTCAGGCTACCCTCCCCGGACGGGTCAAACTGGGGGTGCTTGCTGCGGGGAGGGGAGAGGGGACAAACTGCAGAGAACCTCTGGTGGGCAGGCACAGGGATACGGTTGCCTGAGAGAGTTTCCACTAGCTGCGACCGGAGGGAAAAAGATTTAAAAAATAAATAAAGACTAATACAGTTTTGCATGTTTATTTATTCAATGTTTGCAGTGCCTGTAGTTCCTGTAGCTGCCATCTAGTGGGAGGGCGTGAGTCAGCGCACAAGTACTGTATCATTGTCCATTGACTTGAAAAGTGCATGGCAGTCTGAGATTATGCAGCAAAAGCAACTAATCTAAGGCTTTTTCTTCAAAATTTTTGGCTTTGTACTTTCAAGTTTAAGTACTCGGTGTTAAGATTAAGGACTCCATTAGCTGCTTAGCGTCCTGCTAGGCGATCAGTCCTGTACTACTATAAGTAATTTATGGTATATTAGTTCTGTGGTTGTATTATGTTTTTTTTTTTTTTGTGGCCATTGTATAATACTAATTATACAATGACCACAAAAAAACAGAATCCTGCATTTTAATTGGCTGGCTAGCACCTTTTCAGCATTGTAAATCCTCCAGTGTACCCACTGGAAAAGGTGCCAGCCAGCCTCATGTCTCAAAAAACACTCCGAGCACCCAACAAAAAATGCCATGTTGAATCCCAGCTAAACACCAGTGTCCCAACTGAACTGGCTCTGTAACTCTCCAAACAAAACTTTGAAGTCACAACCTGTAGCTAAAATATATTTCCAGCACTTCTATTTTTTTTTTTTTTAAATGGTAAGTGTGTACCTGCCCATTCCTTTCAACACAGTGTTGTCCCTCCACTCCCGCAACATCTGATAGTCTGTCAACATGTTCCAAAATTAAAACCAGAAACCGTCGCCGCTTGGCACATGCCAAAAGTGACCCATTAATAGTCTGCACCATTCTCGAAAACAGAGCCAAAGCAGAACAAAAGTTAATTAATAAATACAAACAGAATGGACTGCATTCTCTCGGTCCAAAACAGAAGAACTTAAACATACCCAACAGTAACCACGGGTAGTACCAGTGCTCCCGCACATGCGCACAGCTACTAAAAAACGGAGCAGTACCTCCGTACTAAAAAACAACAAAAAAAAAAAACGAGCAACACATTTGAATCCTGTCCTGGCTCATACATCAAAAAACAGCTGGGACATAACCAAAAAAACAATCTAGGTCCAGATTCAAACACTTCCTTACAAAAGAGTAAACGGGGAGGAGAGGAGGCACTGTGGGTCACCTTGGAGACTGGAAAGGGCACCACAATCTGCACAGGGGTTGTGTACAGACCCCCATGTCAGGGGGAGGGAATGGACAAGGATATGATAGAAGGCATTCTTAGAATGGCAGAGAAAGGGAAGATACTGTTGATGGGAGACCTGAATATGCCAGATGTTAACTGGAGCACATTTGCTGCAGCCACATCCAAGAGCAGGGCCATTCTTGATGCCCTACAGGTGGCAGGCCTCAGACAGCTAGTTTCGGAACCCACTCGTGAGGGAGCAATCTTAGACCTCGTACTCAAACGGGGGCAGTGAAAGGATCTCAGATCTAGAAGTGGGTTGCCATCTGGGAACAAGCGACCATCAAACAGTGTGGTTCACGTTAAACTCAGCTACAGAGTCAAGCCATACAAAAGTGAGGGTACTGGACTTCAGGAGGGCTGACTTTAGCAAGATGGGAGAGTGCCTCAGAAAAGCACTAGCGAACAGGCTAGAAGGAGGTGTGGAGCAACAATGGGGAACCATCAAAACTGCCATCACAGATGCAACAAGCCTTTGTGTGAAGCAAATAAATCAAAACGAAAGAAAAAGCCACTATGGTTCTCAAAAGAGGTGGCTGTGAAAGTCAGGAAGAAAAAGGTAGCATTCCGGAAGTATAAGGAAACACAGAAGGAGCAGGACAGAGAGCTGTACCAGTTAAGGCAGAAGGAAGCAGGGAGGGAAGTCCGAATAGCAAAGGCCCAAACTGAGGAAAAGATAGCCAGCTCGGTTAAGAAGGGGGATAAAACCTTTTATAGGTACATCAACAAGCGTAGAAAGACAAAGGGAGGGATAGTGAGGCTGAATAGAATGAACGGTGGGTGGGCAGAGGGGACAGTGAAAAGCAGGGATACTGAATGAATATTTCTGCTCAGTATTCACAAAGAGAAGGGAAGTGCCTAATCCAATAACAGAAGCACTCTTGATAGGGGTTCGATCCCAGTCCTTTCACAGAAGAAAGGATTCTGCAAGAACTCCTAAAACTGAAGGTGGACAGAGCAATGGGGCGTGATGGAATTCACCCCAGAATTCTAAAAGAATTAAGGGGGGAACTAGTGAAACCACTGGCTACTCTCTTTAATAAATCATGGGAGGATGGTGTGGTACCCGAGGACTGGAGGAAGGCGGATGTGATTCCCCTTCACAAAAGTGGGACCAAGACAGAGGCAAGAAACTACAGACTTGCCAGTTTGACCTCTGTGGTAGGGAAAGTGATGGAGTCACGTCTGAAGGAAGAATAGTTGAGTACCTAGAGGCCAGTGGGGCCAGGACCCAGGCAGCATGGGTTCCAGGGAAGGTCATGTCAGACGAATCTAATAGATTTCTTGGACTGGGTGACCAAAGTAGTAGACCAGGGAGGGGCTAGGACATGGCCTACCTAGACTTTAGCAAGGCATTTATACAGTCCCACACAAAAGATTAATAGTCAAATTAACCAGCCTGGGAGTGGGTCCCAGGGTGGTAGCCTGGGTAAAACATTGGCTGGACAACAGGACACCAAGGTAATTGTAAATGGAGTCCACTCTGAAGAAGAGGGGTTACCAGTGGGGTACTGCAGGGTTCATTACGCGCCAGTCCTTTTAATGTCTTCATAAGTGACATTGCAGAGGGACTGGAAGGAAAAGTATGCCTCTTTGCAGATGACATAAAGATCTGCAACAGGGTTGATACACAAGGAGGCATGGAAAGGATGAGAAGGGACTGGCAAGGTTGGAGGAATGGTCAAAGTATGGCAGCTAGGATTCAATGCAAAGAAGTGCAAAATAATGCACCTGGGAAACAAGAACACAGGGAAGAATACACAATGGGGAGGTAGAAACAACAACAAAAAGGAAAGGGACCTGGGGGTAATCATATCGGATGACCTTAAGGTTAGCAAGCAATATGAGAAGGCAGTAGGGAGGGAGGCGGGGTATACTGGGATGCAGAGGAGGCATCAGCAGCAGAAAACAGGAAGTTGTTATTCCTCTGTACAGACAGTTGGTGAGACCCATCTGGAGTACTGCGTCCAGTTCTGGAGACCCCATCTCCTGCAACGCATAGACAGGATAGAGGCAGTCCAGAGGAGGGCAACAAAAATGGTGCAGGGTCACCCAGAGAAGCCGTATGAGAGAGAGACTAAAGGAGCTATATGTATACCCTTGAGGAAAGAA
The DNA here is from genome assembly GCA_016271365.2 of Neoceratodus forsteri. Classification (NCBI taxonomy): domain Eukaryota; kingdom Metazoa; phylum Chordata; order Ceratodontiformes; family Ceratodontidae; genus Neoceratodus; species Neoceratodus forsteri. Next base: position 255,224,001 of record CM028133.1, read on the forward strand.
GGGAGAGGGGTGGACATGATAGAAACTTTTAAGTACCTCAGTGGAATCAACAAAGTCCAAGAGGGTAGCATCTTTCAGAAAAAGAGACGTGCAAGAACAAGGGGACACAATTTAAAGATAGAGGGGGGCCGGCTCAGGGGCAATGTGAAGAAGTAGTATTTCCCAGAGAGGGTAGTGGATGCATGGAACAGGCTTCCTGAGGAGGTTGTGGGGTCTAAAACTGTGGGAGAATTCAAGAATGCATGGGACAGGCATAAGGCAATTCTTGTTGAGGGTAGGAAGAAATAGGCTGTTGGTTAACTAGGATCTGCGGCCTATCCTGTAGGTAGGGAAATGGGCAGACTGGATGGGCCAAGCGGTCCTTATCTGCCGTCAAAGGCTATGTTTCTATGTTTCCTAGTTCCCCCCTCCAACAAAAAAACACTGCCCTAGGAAGCACAAAGCAATACTCCACAGCCCCAGAACCAAGCACTACTTCTCCTGGCGGAGCAATAAAATCCCCCCAAAATTGCATAAAAATAGAAAAGTTCTTTATTTTTTTTCAGTATAAAAAAACTGAGTTATTGTATAATAGCAGTATACTCCTCCAGGGAGTGGGTATACTGGTGGATTCACCACTTCTGATGTAGTTGTCACTTGGCTGCGCCTCATGACTGAACCACACCAGCCGTGGTAAAATCCACCAGTATACCCAGACCCGGTCGGGGTATATTGCTTAAATACACTCACTGTGCTACTCTAAGCCATTCTACTGTGTTGGCAGTAGTGATCGTGGGGGAGAGAACTGACCCGCTACCCATTTAATAAAGGGGGGAGGAGAAGCGCCCTCTCATTTTAAAGAAGGCCTCACTGGAGCGAGACTGTATCCTAGCTGTTAATACTTAACATATATCACCCTGTGGGAGCTCCTTTCTCAAGTTAAGAGCTGGCGGGGTATGGTTTCGGTTTAAGCAACAATGAAAATTAAGGTCTGTGCAAGAAGCTCTAATATATGCAACACACACTGTTTAATACTTTGTCTAACAACTGGTAACATGCTTTTTTTTTTTTAACCTCAGCGTGTATTGTGTTATGGTTTTGTTGATTATAAGTATGTATTGGGTGAAAATAAAAAAAAATGTAAAGATAGAAAAAGAAAGCAAATTCTATTTCTTTTTTATTACATAGGCCCCCCCATAAATGGGTAGCCAGAGCCTGGGATGGATTATGGTATAGTATTGCATTCACAGAGTGCCTGCGGTGGTGTTCTTAGTCTTGCAGTTAATGACAAATAATCAACAAAGCACATGTCATGACTTTCTAAAAGTTTGAAATTAGTTCCTTTTACTCTTAGAGTAGGATATTAGTTTCTCTTACTCTTTGAGCAGGACAGTTTTAGTCAGAACACAGTAACTCGAGGGCTGTCCTGGTATCTGGACTGGTGGCAGCCCTTCAGTCATGTAAGTATGTTTTGGAGGGGGTCCGTGCTGGGCACTTTTGGAAAACCAGACCTCCAGACTAGATTGGTAAAATTTGGACTGGTTAAGTCTGTCTGGACCTGAAGCAAATTGCGTGAATATTGCTGATCTGGCCATTCAGGCTGGATGGACTGGTCCACCATTTATCTGCCTTGGTCCAGGCAGTTCGGTTCTCACCATGTCCTGGGTAGGGATGACAAATAGACCAGATGGATAAAAGCTGGACCGACCTGTCGTGACAGTGGCCAGACCAGCAGTATTCACGTAACTTGCACCCAGTCTGGCTTGTCCAGATTTTACCAATCTGGTTTGGGTTCAGTGCTCATCCATACTCTCTGTACATTATTAATGAGATGGATTATATACTGCTCTGTGGGACTGGATAGATTTAAAGGGGAACAGTCTGCACCAAGGGCCCCACACTCGGGGCTGGTCTCAGTGTGCACTTTGTGTGCAAAAACATTTTGGTTTACGTACTGTTTACTGTATTGTAGTAGATTATCAGACTAAATGTGTTTACTTCCAGGCTGGCAGCTTCTGTAACTGCAAATCTCAGAATTCCCAGCAGCCAACATCAGAGCAGTATTGCAGCAGTGGGAGATTCAGTAGCCCAAATTAATTTAATCTCTTTTTTTTTTTTTTTTTTTGCTGGTCCTGTTGTTCTCCCGGGGGTATGTACAGTTCGCAGAGTACTGTACTTGGCCTCTGGAAAAAAGCAGAACTGGAAAACATGTGATTTGGAGATTTTAAAAGCACTAACATGCACTGCAGGCTGTTAAATCTCCCACTGCTACAGTACTGCTCTGATGTCTGCTGCCCCCAGATCCCCACAAACCTGGGTGCAGACAACTGGATCTCCGCGACCTGGGTCAAGGTGAGTGGGGGGGGGGGGGGCAGTGCATCCCTACAACATGGATACAGTTAAGTGGGACATCAGGGCTGGGATGTGACCAGAGTTGAAAGGGAGTGGCAGCTAGAATCATTAATATAATAATAATAATAATAATAATAATAAAAACAATGCGTTTAGTAGGTTTGAATAACTTCTTTTGTTTTGTTTTCTCTTTGCAGACAGGTGGGCCGCCAGTGTTTGCGGATGCAAGTCTTCCCGCTACTCTGCTCCAGACAGTTAGTCTTTTTCAATTTTTTTTTTTTTTTTTTTTTTAAATGAACTAGTTGATTATGTAATATTTACTGTTTGTAACTCTGGAGGCAGCTGCAGTTCCATTGCAGACAAGTCTCCTGCCTCAGATTATTAGCCTTTTATCCTATTAGAAGTGTTGGTGACTCTGCAGGTTGCACACTTACTTCTGAGGCCAGAAGATGGAAAAGGTGTGGATTCCAGTCCCACACCAGGAACCTGGTCTGCTTCCAAATATTGACACTGTATTGCAGCATTGGGTGGGTGGGGCAACACTGTTCGCATTGGCCCATCTCTGGTGACTGACCTGGTAGAAGTTAAAGATCCCACAACATTAATCCTTATAGCTGGAAATTTCCTCTGCGTCTTGGCCAACATTTCCCCTGTCAATAAAACCAGTCCATCTACCCACTAATGGACCTGGAAACGAGCTGTCACAGTTCAGTGTGCCTTTCCTAGTTTAAAAAACATAAATAAAACAAATATTATTAGAAATTAAATGTTACCTGGGTTGGGCCGGCCTGGGGGTGCTGACATCGTGCTACCTGGGCTGGTCTGGGGGTGTCAACGTCGTGCTACCTGGGCCAGCCCGAGGGTGCTGACTACATGGTACGGGGAAGGTTATGTTACCTGGAGTGGCCTTGGGGAGGCAGGTTATGTTACCTGGGCCGGGGGTGAAGTATATGTTACCTGGGGTGGGTGGGGGAGCGAGGTTATGTTACCTGGGCTGGCCTGTTTGAGGGAGGGCTGAGGGTGTGTTGGCTGGAGGGAGGATTGAACATCAAAGTGGGCACTCACTGATGAGGGGAGGCAGTCATTCTTGTGCAGTATCTTCCCCCAGTAACACTGTCTACATAGTGTTGAGGGACAGCATGGGTGGTGTCTCAGGTCCTCTGACACATGAACATGCTGGTGCTTCCCTGTGGGGAGGGCTTAGGCAAGCAGGTGTGGTGCATCAAGTTTTCTGACTCGCGCATGCTGCTTTGCTGTGGGAAGGTGTTGGGTCCTCTGACACATGAACATGCTGCTGCTTTGTTTTATTCACATGTGTGTGTGTGTGTGTGTGTATATATATATATATATATATATATATATATATGTGTGTGTGTATATATATGTTTGTGTGTATATGTGTGTGTGTGTATATGTGTGTGAGGGCTTGAGGATAGCAGGTACAGCACATTAGGTTCTCTGAAACATACGTGCTGATCTTACTTCGAGACACAGCTCTTGCAGCAGGTTACACCATTAGGACTGAAGCTGGCAGGCGTCAGGACCCCACGGAAAAATTCTAGCTAGCTGTCTTCAGCGGGGACCACCCCCGACGTCGGTCCCGCCTCCGTCAGGCGTAGTACATAAGGGGGCAGTCCTGCCAGATTCCCCAGTTCTTTCCCGCCGTCGACTTGCAAGTCTCGACAACCCTTCGGTTCACAGTTCTACATTTCATCGCGTGGTAAAGTTTTTCCTTTTGAGGTAATTTTTTTCTTCGCTTATTGTCTGTCCTCTCAACCTCCGGTCATTCTTGAGAGAATGCGCCTGTGGGAAGCAGATCCCCTTCAAGGATCCACATTCAGCCTGCGTCCGGTGCTTAGGCCCAGACCACGACACCTGGTCCTGCTCCTTTTGCCTAGGTTTCAACAGCAGAACCCGGATCCGTCGCCAGAAGGCCCTACAGGCGTTCCTGCTCGAGGAACAACTCAAGACCATGGCCTCCAGGGGATTCTTCGGAGAAGGCCGCGTAAACATTCGGAGAAGCATGAGAAGGCCCTTCCAGGTCCCGTCTAGGGCCTCGGATTCTCATAGCTCCGGCTCCAGGTCCGACCGCTTGCCTTTCCGGGCCAGTTCTCAGCCTCCCCCTGCTGCGGTGAGAAAATCTTCGGGCTCCTCTTCTCAGGCCAAGACTTCCAGGCCTCCTTCATCTTCCAAGGCCCTGGTCAAGTCGGGGGACCACCACCATCACCACAAGTCAGGTTCCCGACATTCTGAACCTGACGTCAGGTCTGCCTCCTTGCCTCCTCATCCCCAGCGGAAGATCAAGGAGCCCACCTCTCTTAAGAGACCGTCGGACCCGACGTCGGCCTCGCCACAGGTCCCCGAGCCGTCGAGCCCAGGCAGCGACCCGTCGCCCGGCCAAACCCTCGCACCCGGACGCCCGGTGGGGGCTGGCGTCCGTGCCTGTCCGGATTGAGAAGGGCCCCGGCGCCTCCGACTGGCGTCGGTCAGGAGACCATTACAGAGGAAGTTAACACAGCCCGAGGACCAGGCGGCGACCCCAGTCCTGTCGAGCCTCCCAGGGAACCCTCCCCGCAACCCGAGGCCCCTGTGGAGCCGACGCCGGAACCAGGCGACCGACCACCGGCGCCCGGTCCGTTGTCTGGTCTTTCTTTCTCAGAGGTTAAGGAGCTTTTCACTTACTGGTGGGATACCATCAAAAAGGACGTGGTCCCAACCCCACCTCCTCTTCCTCCTCCTCCTCCTCCTAGGCCGGTTACTCCTCCGGTTCCTGCGCCCCCTTCTCCATCCGGGTCTGCAGGCCAGTTACCTCCTCCCCGGGAGCCCAGGATCCCTCCAAGGGGGAGACCAGATAAAAGGAGGCCTCCGTCCAGATCCTCTTCTGGGTCACCCAGCCCTAAGAGACCCAGAAGATGCCGTCGTTCGCCTTCGACGGAGGACACGGGATCAGAGTGTTCAACAGGATCTAGATCCCCATCTCCCCTCCACATCCCTTCTCCTGACCCACGGGAGCTTCCAAGGTCTCCTCTGGATGACCCTTCGTTCTCGGACATCATGAGACACATCCAAGAGAACATGGGATGGGATGCGGAAGAGTTAGACCCGGAAAGGCTACGCCTTGCGAAATATCTTCGGCAGAAGGACCCCAATCCTGTGGTGGTGCCACCCTTGGTAGACACTTTCGTGGACGTCACCAAGGCAGCGTGGAAGTGTCCACATTCACTTCCAGCGATGCCGAAGAAAGCTGACCGCCTGTACAAGACTCCAAGGGAAGACCACTACTTGGTTCAGCATCCTCAGGCCGACTCTCTGGTCATAACAGCCTCTCATGACCGGTCCCAGAGACCGCAACATTTGAGCACTCTGCCACCGGACCCGGAGTCCAAACAGCTGGACGCTATGGGTAGGCGCACATATGCTTCCGCTACTTGCGCATCAGATCCCTGAATTACTTGACCCATGGTGCAATTCCAAAATGCCTTGTGGGAGCAGGGTCTGGATCTGGCTGAGAAGTTGCCAGAAGGTGAGCAGAAGGAGGAGATGTTGCAGCTCCTCCGGATGGGTTGGACGTGGGGACCCAAGTCTTTCTGACGCGTGCGACTCCAGCGGACTCCTCATCCCGAGCAACAGCTTCAGGTGTATGCCTTGAGCACTCTTGGCTCCGTGTCTCAGCACACCGGACGTCACAAAAATATTATGGGCCTTCATTTGAGGAGAAGTTCTCTTTGGTGAGCCCTCTGAGAGGGTCATCACCAAGCTTCAAGAGGCCGGGAAGGCGGTGAGGTCGGTCCAGGCTATGTACCGACCGAGGCTTAGTTCCTTTCGTAGGAACCAAAGCCGGTTTCGTGGACGGGCAGAGACAACAGTCCCGCACCGGTCCACAACAGAGGGACTCCGGTTCCCGAAGAGCCCAGGGTAGACAGCCCGCGGGCCAAGGTCAACGTCCAGCTAAACCGGCCTAGCCCGCAGGCCCCTCCGCCACCACAGCCTGACTCCTTTACGGCCCCCGCCCCTCAGGATCAACGGGACTTCAAGGTCGGGAGTCGCATTGCGAAGTACCTGCCAGGATGGCAGTCCATAACCACCGACCGGTGGGTTCTTCAGTTGGTCGAAAGAGGCCACTTTATAGAATTCGCAGAAAAGCCACCCTCGAGGCCTCCTCTGCTCTCCCGTTACTCGGGTCAGCACAAACCTCTGATCAGGCAAGAAATACTGCACTCCTGCAAAGAGGCGACAGAATATGTCCCAGAGAACCAGAGAGTCGGGTACTACTCCCACTTCTTCCTGGTTCCAAAGAAAACAGGGGACCTCCGTCCGATTCTGGACCTCCAGCGACCTCAGTATGAGTGCTACACAAAATTCATGGTGACTCTTCCGGGTCTTATCCCCATGCGAAAGAGGCGCATTTTAGCGTCCCTAGACATGAGGATGCATACTTGCACATCCCTGTAGCTCAGGCACAGGAGGTTCCTGCGCTTGAGGTTTCTCGGCCACCACTTTCAGTTCGAGCACTTCCATTCGGACTGTCTATCGGCTCCCAGGGTCTTTACCAAATGCATGGCAGTCATGTGCACGTCTCTAAGGAGACAGGGCCATTATGTGTTCCGATACTTGGAATGATTGGCTTCTCATAGCCGCCTCAGAGCGTTGTTGTTATCAAGTACCCAGGATCTGTTTGGGTCTCTGGGCATCTTGATCAATTACGAAGTCTCTCCTGGTACCATCGCGAAACTGCAGTTCATGGCGCAGTCCTGGACACCGTTCAGGGAAGAGCATTTCTTCCAGGCGACAGGCGGGCGCATCAGATCCCTCATCAGGGAGCTTTACGTCGAACAAGACCGTCCCAGCCAGGTCGGTCCGTCGGCTTCTTCGGACACATGGCTGCGGCCATTCCGACCGTCCCTTTCGCAAGGCTCCACATGCGGGTAACTCAGTGGATGCTCAAGGTGCAATGGGACCAAAGGCAAGACCATATGCAGCATCCGGTCAGAATCACGAACGCTGTGATTCGAGACTGGCAATGGTGGCTAGACCCAGGGACACTCTCTACGGGTGTTCCATTTATAGCGTCGTCCCTGGAGGTAATCCTCACCACAGACGCCTCAGGACTAGGGTGGGGAGCACACCTGGACGGGGTGAAGTCCCAGGGAACGTGGACCCCTCAGGAGGCTCACCTTCATATCAACGTTCTGGAGATGAGGGCGGTCCTTTATGCCCTGCAGGTATTTCAGTCAGAGATCCCGCCGAGTACTCTCCTGCTACAGACAGACAACACGGCGGTCATGTATTACCTCAACAAACAAGGAGGCGCACACTCTTACCCCCTTTGCAGGGAGGCTATGAGGGTGTGGGATTGGGTAATCCGACACTGGCGCGAACCTGATCACAGTACATGTTCCTGGGGTGGACAACACAATTGCAGGCGATCGAGTCGGCTCTGGCCCCAGAGTCCATGAGTGGGAACTTCTTCAGGAGGTAGCAGAGGATCTGTTTCTTGATGGGGAACTCCAGAATTGGACTTGTTGGCTTCCCCATCCACATAAAACTGCCCAATTTTTGCTCGCTAGATCAGGGCCTGGTGTTTTCTGGCGAGGCGTGTCCCTCTCCTGGGCGGACAGATTCCTCTCGCTTTCCTCCCTTCCCGTTGATCCAGAGGTTCTTCTCAAACTGCGAGGGGCATGCAACAATGATCCTGGTGGCCTTTCTGGCCCAGACAGATCTGGTTCCCTTTGCTAATACAGCTATCCTGAGAACCTCTGCTCCCTTGCCATTCAGCTCCATCTCTTGTCTCAGGAGGAGGGTTCACTGGTCCACCCAGACTTACGCTCACTGAACCTGCATGCATGGCTCCTAGAGACATAGCCATTTCACAAACACGGGGTCTACAAGAGGTTACGGAAGTTCTTTCTGCAGCCAGAAACCCGACATAGCGTCGCGACATATGCCATGAAATGGCCGTTTTTGTCTATGGTCGCAATCACACGGCCTTTCCCCTTTAGGTTGTCCAGTGAAAGCAGTGTTAGAGTACCTGCTCTCCCTTTTCCATTCGGGTCTCGCCTACTCCTCTGTTAAGGTGCACCTCTGTGCCATTTCAGCTTATCACCTCCCGGTGGGACAGCGCACAGTGGCACAATTAGATGCCTGTCGAGAATTCTTGAGAGGGGTGCTACATCTTAGGCCGCCCATTAAGGACCCAGTGCCTCCATGGGACTTGCTCTTTGTCCTGGAGCAACTCACGCTCCCCCCCCTTTGAACCTGCGGCGGATTGCGAGCTCGTTTTTCTGTCATGGAAAGCGTTGTTTTAGTTGCTTTCGTCAGCGAGAAGAGTTTCGAGCTTCATGCTCTCATGTGTAAGGAACCTTATTTGATTTTTCCACCAGGACAGAGTATCCCTGAGGACGAATCCTAAATTCTTGCCTAAGGTGGTTTCCACACTCACTCTCAGTCAGGACATTGACCTGCCTGTCTACTTCCCTAACTATTCTAATGGAGGAGCGCTGCTCCACACCCTGGATGTTCACACGCAGCTTAAGGTACTACCTGAGCAGAACTAAGCAACCGTAAGTCAGAGCAACTTTTGGTTTCCTTTACTGAAAGGATGATGGGCCAACCAGTATCCAAACAGTCCCTTTCTCGCTGGCTTGTCCAGTGCATATCATATTGCTATGATATCAAACAAAAGCCCCTCCCGGGATCAGTCCAGGGCCATTCCACTAGGGGAGTGACCACCTCCTTTGCAGCACTTCGAAACGTCTCCACCTCTGCCATTTGTGCTGCAGCCACTTGGAGCTCTGTACATACATTTATCAGGCACTATAGCCTGGACATCGCTTCACGGCGAAGAGCCGGCTTCGGCCTGGCTGTGCTACAGGGTCTCCTGTCCTAGAATCAGGACCTGGAATGAACTTTCTAGTTTCCTCCTCCCAGAGTGTTTGCAAGCGCTACTGCTTGGGAATCAGTCCTAATGGTGTAACCTGCTGCAAGAGCTGTGTCTCGAAGTAAGATAGTACAGTTACGTAAGAACTTACCGTAACAGTAGATCTTTGAGAACAGCTCTTGCAGCAAGTACCTTCCCGCCCACCTTCCCCCTTGGAGGAGGCATGGCTTAAGCATTTTTTAACAGGGATTTATACCTTTTTGTCTTCTGACGGTGGATCCTCGGTCTCCCATCTCGATGCCGGCCTGCGGCCGAGAGAGTCTCCGGCAGGAGAACTGGGGAATCTGGCAGGGGTTGCACTTATGTACTACACCTGGCGTCTGAGGCGGGACCAACGTCGGGGGAGGTTCCCACTGAAGATAGCTAGAATTTTTCCGTGGGGTCCTGACGCCTGCCGGCTTCAGTCCTAATGGTGTAACCTGCTGCAAGAGCTGTTCTCGAAGATCTACTGTTACGGTAAGTTCTTACGTAACTGTACTTTTCTTTCTGTTGAAAGTGATGGAGACAGCAACTGCAGTGTGCTGGGTCCTCGGACACAGGAAACATAGAAATTGTTGGCAGATAAGGACCATCTGGCCCATCTAGTCTGCCCATAAGCCCTTGTACTGAATTACTGCTTCTGACCCACCTGCTGCTGTACCTCTATGGTTCCCCTATGCCTGTCCCAAGCCTGCTTGAATCCATCCACAGTGCTCATTCCCACCACCTCCTGAGGCAGACCGTTCCATGCGTCGTCCACCCTCTCTGTGAAGAACTTCCTCACATTCCCTCTTAACCTTCCACCTTCCAATTTCATGTCATGCCTCCTCGCTCTTGTGCTTCTCCTGTATTGCAAAATGTCGTCCTCCTGCACCTTATTTATACCCTTGATGTGCGTGAATGTTTCTATCATGTTCCCTCTTTCTCTCGTCTCTTCCAGCGAGTACATATTGAGGTCCCTTAATCTGTCCTCATAAGTCTTGTGTTGCAAGCCCTGTACCATCTTAGTCACCTTTCTCTGGACCGTCTCCAGCCTGTTAATATCCTTACAAAGGTGCGGCCTCCAGAACTGCACACAGTACTCCATGTGAGGGATGATCATGTTTTTATATAATGACATCACCATCTCCCTCCTTCTGCTGGTGACACCCATCCAGTTGCCAGTCCTCAGATCATTTTTGAAGCTTCCCCTGGTGGTCCCTCATTTTCTTCTCCCCTCTGGGGTATCCACTCTGTTACAGATCTTGGTGTCATCTGCAAACAGGACAACCTTTCCCTCCAGCCCTTCTGCAATGTCCCTAATGAAGACGTTGAACAGGACTGGCCCCAGGACCGATCCCTGAGGCACCCACTGGTCACCACCCTCTGCCTCCTGTCTGTTAGCCAGTTTCTAACCCAGTTTACCACTCTGTCCGCCATGCACTGCCTACCCAACTTGTTTATCAGCCTTCTACGTGGGATGGTGTCAAAGGCTTTGCTGAAATCAAGGTAAGTGACATCTACTGCCCCACCCTGATTACTTCCTCTGTCACCCAGTCGAAGGAATCAACCAGATTTGTCTGACATGACCTTCCCACTGTGAATCCATGTTGCCTATGGTCCTGGGCTCTGATGGCTTCTAGATTCCCCACAATCCTTTCTTTAAAGAGCACCTTTTCCAGTCCTTTTAATTTTTATGCATAAATGACCCCTTTTTGCATTGATTCTGGAACTGTATTTCATTCCTGTTCTCTGCAGTTAGTTTTTTCATTCTGAGCTGATAAAAACTGCAGGGTGTATCAGAGCTTCTGTAGCAAGCTTGGTGTTTCTGTGGACTCGGGGCTGTAATGCTGACATCACTATAGGGAAAAGTGAACTTGTGCTGTATAATGCAGTACAGTACAGTGCAGTCACAGAAGTTTTGCAAGGGAAAATTACCAGTACTCGGTGTACATACTGTGTTGCACCTTCCCCAAGACAACCTGTTAGCAATGCATTATGCCAAAACCCAAATGCCTTGTCAGTATGTTTTTTGTAAAATTGACTTACTTCTGCCTCTCTGCCAAAGCATGGTGATTGAGAGAGGGAGAGTTGCTGTCAGCACCTTTTCCAGTCATTTTGCCTTTAATGCATAAATTACTCCTTGCATTGATTCTGGAATTGTATTTCATTACTGTCCTCTGCAGGTAGTGTTTGCATTCTGAACTGCTAAAAACTGCAGGGTGTACCAGAGCTTCCGTAGCAAGCCTGGTGTTTCTGTGGACCCAGGGCTGTACTGGTCATATTACTATATGGCAGAGGAGAGCACAGCACATTGAGTCACTCCTCTTCCCTATAGTGATGTCATCGGAACCAGCAGCCCAGCAACTGAACAACAAAGGCAAGTGCAGCAGGGCTCAAAAACAAATCCAAATTATGGAAGGCAGAGTAAACCTTGGTCAGAAATAACAAATGCGCACATCCTTTCCGGTCTAGTACTGCATGTGACTACAAGCTGTAACTTTTTGGACCATCGTGATAGGTGCTCTTTAAGCAATTTCTCCATGATCTTCCCCACTGCTGAGGTGAGGTTGACCGGCCTATAGTTCCCTGTCTCCTTCCCGCTGCTGGATTTGTGTAGAGGGACCACATGTGCCCTCCTCCAATCCTCTGGTACCACCCATGTGTTGAATGACTCGGTGAACATGGCTGCCAGAGGTTTTGCTATCTCTCTTCGCAGTTCTCTTAATATTCTTGGTTGTATGCCATCTGGTCCCATCGCTTTGTCCAACTTCAATTTGGTGAGCTCCTGCAGGACTCTTCCCCTGTGAATGGACTATAGTCTCAGTCTTCTCACCCCCTTGGCAACTGCTGTACTGCTGTGGCCCCTGCCCCTCCCCCTCTTCTGTGAATACTGAACAGAAATATTTATGCAGTATTTCTGCCTTTTCCATGTCACCCTCCTTGCATTCCCTTCCCTCGAGCCTTGCAACCTTCCCCCTTGTTTTTCCTCCTTTCACTGATGTACCTGAAGAATGTCTTAAGTCCCCTTTCTCAACTGACTGTACTAAGCCTTCCTTAGTCCATGCCTTTGCACTCCTTACTGCCTTTTCAGCTTCCCTTAGACACTCTAAGTAGTACTCCCTGTCTTACTCCCTTTGGGTCTCCTTATATTTCCTGAACCCTTTTCTTTTTGCCGTGACCTTTACCAACACCTCTCTCGAGAACCACAGAAGCTTTCTCCTTCTCTTGCCTTTGGATACCAGTCTAATGCATTGGTTTGTTACTTCCAGTAAGGCTTCTTTTTAGATGCTTCCACTGTTCTTCCACTCCCCCTCCTGCCCCTGTTCTCTCCAGGGCTCTTTTGATACCCCTCCCCATTTCAGGCACTTGCTGCTGCTTTCCGTGGAAAGGGATGGAGACAGCAGCTGCAGTGTATTGGGTCTTCAGACACATGAACATGCTGATGCTTTCTGTAGGAAGGGATAGATGGAGACAGGGGTCAGCCTTAACTTTTCTTTGCACTAGCCAGCAAGACAAGTTGATTGAAAATTGCACTAGCCCACAGTTGGTAAATTTTGATCACTTACACAGAAATAAATGCAAGCCAAGAAAATACTGATCATTGCACATTTATTCTATAAGTATAAGCACAGGAGCCACCTAACCCCCGCTGCCGTATGCCTCACCATCACCAGCTCAGTCTTGTCAGTTACTGACTATGGGCTGATTGTATATAGTGCTACCACCGACATGGCCCTAAAGCGTGTCAGAACAGCACTCAACAAAGCCTGCCGACTCTTCCCGGGTGCCAGCAGGCTCACCCACATGGGCAAACTGTATGCCGAAACACAATGGCTAAACCTACCAGGGTGAGTAAAGTACCAAGTATGCCTCATGGGAAAGAACGTGCTTCTTGGTCTTGCCCAGCCTGCCATGTGCAACCTACTGCAATTCTTGAAAACTCAGCACTGCACCAGGGATGCTGCACGATGCTCACTATATGCACCGTTCAGGAGAACCTCTCTCGCTCAGCACTCTTTTGCTTACAGAGCCCCACATTGGATTAACAAACTCCCTGCCGAACTAGCAAACTCCAACAACATCAGCTCTTTTAAAAAAGAACTGAAGCACTGCCTAGCTACCTCCAGCAGCTCTGACTGCTAAACGACCTCAAACTCTTCGCCCTCAAGACTTTTTTTTCCCCTCTGCTTTAGCTAAGCTGACTTCACCCCATCCTTCTCCCAGGGACCTCTAATTGACCCTTTTGCACCCCCCTCATCTCCCCGCCACCAGCCTCCTCCTTCTACTTCCTCTTCCCACTCGTGCCAACACCACCTTTTAATCCTGTACCTCCTCATGGACCCCCCAAAAAAAAACCTCTTGTACCTATCTCTCTCTCTCCTCTCATCCTCCCTTTATTGATACAGTTGTGACAATTTAAATACAGTTTAGAAAAAACAATTGTGACAATTCCACATCTCTGGGTGCTGACCTATGACTCTCCATACCCTGCCTTATTTTTTATAGTTCGTCTGGGTCATATTTTTTTATTGTATAGTATTGCTTGTATTTGGTTTGATTACTGATGTTATGTACTCTGTAAAGTCATATTTGCTGCTGTATACATCGTATGCTTGTCTGCCATTGTATTGTTCTCCTTGATGTGGAAACTTTGTAAACGAGCTCTGAGGTCAAAGGCTGTATCTGAAAATTTAAATGAATATCCTATATATAAATAAATATCACGCCCCAGCAGAAAACAAGACTGCAATGCCATCTCACATAGTGTGCCCCCATTGTTTTGTACCATGGCCTCCTCTCTTCCTCTTTCTGTACCTCAGGAACCAGAGGATAATGCAGCAGCAAATATTCAGTCAAGTAGACCTAGCTCTGCACATACAGTAGCTGGCATCATCATGCACCTCACCACCACCCGCAGGTCATTGAACTGAGTCGGACAGAGAAAGACACGCTCAGCCCCTACCCTGTGATTAACTGGAGCGCAGCGCTTCTGGAAGTTTTCCTACAGTGTTACATGAGCCAGGAGCACATCTAGGATCACTTTGGGAAGGGGGCTTCACAACCCTAAGGGGCTTAGGAAACAAACTATGACAATTTTGTTTTTTAAAAGTATTGATTTTTAACAGGTTATGCTTCAACAAGAAGTTTTTTTTTTATGTTTTGTTTTAAATAAATAAATTAATTCTCCTTTCATCAGGCCAGGGTAAACAGTGCACAGGCATGGTACTATACTACTTCTGTTTCTGTATAGGATGATCCATGCACCCCAGGAATGCTTATTTTAACCTTTGAAATTATGTATTTTATTAAGGTATTTTGTACCATACATGCTCCAAAATTTTGTTATTAGAATGAAAGGACATGCTGGGTGGGATAAGGGTGGGGCTGTATGGATGGCATTGACTGGTATGGTCCATTTAGAAGAGCTGGGGAGCTCTACTCTTGCCAATAATGGCAGCTGTGGGTCTATGGTTAGTCATTTCAGAGTATGGTCTGCAGTGATGTCCAGGGGAAGTACAGAGTTGAGAGATTTGGAGGGGAGAGAGAGCAGTTATGGTGAGGCTGGAATAAAACCCACCTGCAGAGCAGACCCTGTATGCCTTTTAGCATTTTGTCACTGAAATGTTGAATACAGACACTGAAAATGTAGGGAAATGGGCCACTGATCTTAATGATATGGGACAAAATGTCAGATAGAGATGCATTTAAAAAACTGGAAGGCTTCTGCCCTCAATCACACCCTGGACACTAGCTAGAAGTTCTGACAGTGGAGTGATAATGACTCACATTGAGCCTTTTGTGGGATCCCATTCTTGAACTGCCAGATTACTGCAGCTCTTAATGAAGTGTTAATCACACCAGGCCATCTAGAACACTGAGGAGATTAGCACAAGGACTAGAGCCTGCTAAAGTAGGGCAATTTTTAACTTCATCAACAGCCATGGAAAACCTGCACTAGTCAAGACTGACAAGTAGAGGGTTAGCTGCACTAACCTGGCCAACTTGCACTAGGTCTCGGGCTAGTAAAACAATGTTAAAATCAAACCCTGTTTTGCCTCTGTTTACCATTTTATTGCAATGTATTTGTACCCTGGCATTCATGTTGTAATTTCTTGACTCTGTCTTTTTACATTCTCTGGTTATTTTTCCCACTGGACGTTTGTGAAAATTGGCATTTTTGCTCTCATACCCACCAGTATACAAATAAAATTGATTGAACCCTGGATGGAGACAGCAGGTGCAATTTGTTGGGTACTCTCGCCCATGAACGTGCTGCTGCTGCTTTCTGTGGGAAGGGATGGGGACAGCAGATGAGATGTGTTGAGTCCTCAGACACGTGAACATGCTGATTTCTGTGGGAAGGGATGGAGACAGCAGGTGCAGTGTGTTGGGTACTCTGACCCACGAATGTGCTGCTGCTTTCGTGGAAAGGGGTGACAGCAGGTGTGGTGTCCTGGTCCTCAGATGCAGGAAAGGCTCCTGATTTCTGTGGGAGGGGGTGACGACAGCAATTGTGGTGTGTTGGATCCTCAGACGAAGAAACATGCTGCTGCATTCTATGGGAGGGGATGGAGACAGCAGGTGTGGTGTGTTCCTCAGACACAGGAATGTGCTGCTGCTTTCTGTGGGAAGGGATAGCAGGTGCAGTAGAAACATAGAAATATAGAGGTTGTCTGCAGATAAGGACCTCTTGGCCCACTCTGCCCTGTTTTAGCTACCTACAGTAACAATCAGTCTTCAGTTTGCACCCACCCCCTTGCCTTGCTTCTAACATCCCCTTGTGTATCCCATGCTTTCTTGAATCCTGTAGCCATTTTAACCCCAACCACCTCCACTGGGAGGCTGTTCCAAGCATCCCCCACCCTTTCCATGAAAAAGTACTTCCTCACATTTCTCTTAGCTTCCCTCCCCTCTAGCCTCATAGTGTGACCCCTTGTTATGGAGCATCTCCTTCTCTGGAAAATGCTCCCTTCCTGCACCTTGTTTATACCTGTGAGGTATTTGAATGTTTCTATCATATCTCTCTCCCCCCCGTCCGCCTGTTTTTTTTGTTTTTTTTTTTTTTTTTTTTAGGAAGTACATATTTAATTCCTTGAGTCTTTCTTCGTAGGGCTTCTGATGTAGTCCCTGCACCAGTCTGGTTGCCCTCCTGTGTACTGCCTCTACCCTGTCTATGGCCTTTCAGAGGTGGGGCCACCAGATTTAGACAGTGCTCGAGGTGGTGTCTCACTGGTGATCTGCACGGGTATTATTGCATCCCTCTTTCTGCTGGTTATACCCTTGCCTATGCATCTGAGCATCCTGCTTGCCTTTTCCCACTGCCTTGTCACGCTGTTTAGCTACCTTCATGTAATCAGAAATGATTACCCTCCAGTCCCTTTCCTGTTTTGTGACTGCTACTATTGCTTCTCCCAGTTTCAGGTTTCTGTGCCCCAGGTGCATGATTTTGCACTTTTTTGTGTTGAAGCCCTGCTGCCAAAGCCATGACTATTCTTCCAGCTTTTTTAGATCATCAAATTCTTTCTAACTCTCCACCCCAGTGTGTCTATTCTGTAGCAGATTTTTGTGTCATCCACGGACAAGCATACCTTCCCTTCCAGCCCCTCTGCGATGTTGCCAATGAAGACATTGAAAAGGATTAGTCCCACTACTTACCCTTGATGCACCCCACTGGTCACTTTGCTCTCTCTGGAGTGGACGCCATTTATGACCACCCTCTGACTGTTGTTGTCCAGCCAGCTGTCTACCTATCTTACTATTTTAGGACCTGTTCCCAGGTATCTCAGCTTACGATGTGTTGGGTCTTCTGATATATGAATGTCATTACTTGCCTGTGGGAGGGGATGTGGGGCAGTTAGGATAGGCTGGGTGCTCTGACTTATGAATGTGCTGCTGCTTTACTTTGGGAGGAGCTTGAGGACAGCAAGTATGGTGCGTTGGGTCCTCTGATGCACTGACTTCAAATCAAAATCTTTATTTATCCAGGCGGGCACCATTGAGCAAGGCTCATTTGCAAGGTGGACCTGGTCATGAATACATCAAAGTACAGTACAGAAGCAGGTATACAAAAAACAATAATATACAAAGAAGAAAAAGTATATACAGTACAAGGTTGAAATAAAAAAAAGCATTATTTTACAATTAAAGAAGTCAGCAGATGTACATCAACCATAGGCATACAGGGGTTATAAGCAGAGATCTTTTGAGTGAGGCAGCCGGCAATTACACATATAGGGGAAAGAGGCCGTGTATGGGGTGGCAGGTTAGAGAGGTAAAGAAGAGGAGGGATATATTACCGACGACTTGGGGAAAAATCGAGCTAAAACCACAGAAAGTGACAATGGCTGTCGTGTACTTGTTTGTTATGATAATGACGGAGGAGGAGTAGATAATTGGGACACTACTAAGGATGGGGTGGGATTTTAGCCAGGCTGGAGTAGACAGGGAAGGGTGGGTGCAGCAGGAAGAGTTAATAGGGAAAGAGTGAGAGCCAGGGGTAGAAACATGGCAAGCGTCAGGATGGAAAGGGGGAGTTGCGGAATTAGTGGGCTAGCGATGAGGAAAACATTTGCAAGGTACTTTCATGTAGTGATCGTAGAGCGCCTTGAAGATATTCAGGCTAACAGGGCAGCTCAGCTTCAGGTTCCTTTGTAAACCATTCCACAGTGTGGGTAAAGAGAAGCTTAGAGCAGCTTTGCCGAAACGAGTTTTGACCCTTGGAACTTGGAGGGCAATTAGGGAATAGCTCCTTAGAGTGTAAGTGCCTAACACACTCTGGGGAATACAATCTGAGACATAAGAGGGGAGCTTGTTGGTCACCGCTCTGAAGAACCATAGGGCGGCATTTCTATTCCTTCTATAGTGAAGGGAAGTCCAACCTAACGATGAGTAGAGGGAGCAGTGGTGTGTGGAAAGTGGAAGGCCAGTAATGAACCTTATAGCTCTGTGCTAGAGGGTGTCCAGCTTAGCCAGTGCAGAGGCAGTGCAGGGGCTGTAGAGCAGGTCTGTGTAATCTATTAAAGATAGGAAGGTAGCTTGAACCAGTTGAATCTTGGCCTCCTTTGTGAGCAGGTGGTTAATTCTGTAGAATAGTCCTAATCTTTGCCTTAGTTTCTTCTGTAGTTCTTCGAGATGGTCGGCAAAGGAAAGGTTATGATCGGGCCAAACTCCTAGATATTTGAATTTAGCTACATACTCTAGTGATTCTCCAAGAACAGTGGTAATTTGTGGGATAGCTCCCCAGCAGGAATTGCCGCATGCAAGGAGGGGGAGAAGAGCATGGCTTTGGTTTTTCGCATTGAGCAAAAGCTTTTTGTTTATGAGCTGGTATTGTAGAAGGTTAAATTCAGCTTGCAGGTCTTCACAGGCTGCTTCTGGCATGGGACGACTCAAGTCCAGGCAAGACTTGCCACTACTTGCTTGGGTGAGGTGCTTGTGGAAGAAACTGAAGCTCTTAAACAGAAAGTTCTTAGGTGAGGTTGACTCGTGACTTCTTTTTGTCTTTTCCAGTAGTGTCGCACTCATGGGCACCACACCGAAGGAGGAGATGCAGCAATTCTGGGACAAGAACCAGCGACTGAACCGCCCCATGTCTCCACATCTAACTGTATACAAGTAGGTACAAATTGGAAGGGGGGAATACACACCTGAACTGCCCAGTGTTCCCAAACATTATTGTGTACAAGTAGGTAGAAACTGGGGGGGACAGGCACCTGAACCACCCAATGTCCCCACACATTACTTTGTATAAATAGGTACAAAGTGGGAGGGGGATACACACCTGAAATGCCCCATGTCCCCACATGTCACATTAGTGTGTACAGGTAGGTACAAACGGGGGGGGGGGGGTAACATACCTGAACCACCCCATGTTCCCTGCATTATTTTGTATAAATAGGTACAAATTGGGATGGGGAGGATTGAGGGGAGGTCAGGATGGTGTTTGGGATTTAGCATGATTTGTGCTCTTCCAAAAAAGAAGCACAAATCAAAATTGTTCCCTAAAATGTTTTTAAGACGTTGGTTGTGCTTCAGCCTGCTTTTTAATTCCAACAATTTCTTGTTAGTAGTTTGAGATATGAGTAATTTAAGTGCAGTAATATAGTTAGAGGTTTTAGTAAATCATGTGCAGTAATATTTTTTTATCCATCTCTTAGATGTCATTGACATCTGAGTGAATGACAGTGACACGAGAGCGTGTGCATGCTCTGTTTATTTTCATGTGCAAAAAAATTCATCCACTCAGTCACTGCTACACCCAAGCCTCCCTCTCCCCCACACACACACTGGCTATAGCTGAAGCAATGCTTCCCTGACCTATTACGCGCTTAGGTGGCGCTTGTGGCCCCCCAAACGGTGTGTGCTAGCTGGGGCCGCCCCCAACCCTCTGCGCGGTGCATGCCAGCTGAGGGCACCACCACCACCCTCCCCGCACGCATGCTTCCTCCCACACGCTAGCCGGGGCTGCCTCCCCACCCACCCCGCCTGTGTGCGCTTAGCTGGGGCCGCCTCTCACCTCCCCATGTATGAGCGCGCAGCCGGGTGCCACCTCCCTCCCCCTGCCTTGCTGCTGGCTGCCTCCTCCTCCCTCGCACATGTGTGGCTAGCTAGGGCCACCTCCCACCTCCACCCCCACAAGATAAGGCCTAGCTGGGAGCCACCTTCCCGTAAGGCTAACCGGGCTGGCTGCCTTATCCTCCCCCGCATGCATGCTACAGCCAGGGCTGCCTGCCACACACACACACACGCAGCTGTGTTGGCTGCCTCACATGCTCTATCCCTGTCATGCCCACCTACTAACTTGGCTGCTTCTGCTCACCCAGTTTCTTGTCGATCTAGCTTCAGACTTTGCTCAGCTATTTAAAAAAGTCCATTCTGTATCTCGGTGCCCTTTCTGGACTCATGCCACCACCCTCCCATTGTCCGCTCCTCCCCCCCCCACCTGTGCTTCAGAAAACAGGAGGAGCTAATTGAATTTTCTGCAAAGGAAACATGCTTTTGTGATCACTGACTGTACTCTGAGCATGGAGCAAACTCTTACGGCTTCCCTGGGAGAGAGATGCGTGTGCCTGACCTGTCCGTGTTCCCACTTGTGATCATGTACAAGTAGGTCCCAGTTGAGGAGACAGGAGAGATGACACATACCTGGACTGCCCCCTGTCCCCGCTCCTGGCAGCATAGAGACATTCCTCAAACACTTGCATCCATACTCATTACAGGTAGCCCCCGGTTATGGTTTGGGGGGGGGGGATGGAGAGGGGGAGAGAGAGATAAGCCTGAAGTACTGATAGTAAGTTTATTTGGTTCCCTTCCTTGGGGGCTCAGGGCACTAACACAATAAGTAAAAATTCACAGATAACCATTATAGAGCCAATATAAGAAAAGAACAGGGTTCGTCAGGATAAATAATAAAAGGCATACCGAATTAAATAGATAAGTAATTAAACAGTGGTATCTGTAGTAATATGGATCGGAGACCATCACAACCGACCAAAGACCTCTTAAAATGGGTACTTTTAAGACCCCTCTTAAAGACCTTCACCAGAGGGCCCTCCTTTAGGATTCTGGGAAGCAAATTTCAAAGCACTGGGCCGGCTACTACAAAAGTACAGTCCTCCAAGGACTTAAGCCTGGCCCTGGGAACTGACAAGTGACCACCTCAGCAAAGAGGGTGTAAGGACAGGTGAGGAGACAGGAGCTCAGACAAGTAGCCATGGCCCAACCCATATAAGGCCTTGTAGGTTTGTAACCCAACCTTGAAAATATTTATTAGCTTTTGTGTACTGGGTAAGCGCAGCTAGACAAGAAATGCTTATTTTCAGGTATGACCCAGGAGATTACAGAGCAAGGTTTACAATCAGTGCAAGAGTATTATACAACAAAGTGAAAAACAAGTAAAACATTTACGGGATGAACAGGTAAGCATAGTCCTCAATGGTGAGGAGAGGTAAACAATAATGAACGTATATGCTGGTTCAGCGTTAGCCAGTGCAGTCCATGCAGGACCCGGGTCACTTGACACCACCTGGAGAAGCTTGTAGCCAGTGTGTTCTACACTAGCTGCAGGTGATGAAATGTCTCCATTGACCCCAAAGGAGAGAGCATTGCAGTAGTCAAGCCTGAATATCACAGACATGTCCACTAGTGTTGGCAAGTCCGGGGGAGGGGGTGATGAGGGATTTAATCCAGTTGATGTTCCTGAGATGGTAAAAGCCACTCTGATTACAACTGATACCTGAGCGTTAAATGTCAGCTTTTCATCCAGAATGGCCCCCAGATTTTTCACCATAGTGGAGGTTTCAGGCCTAGAGGAGCCAAGCTGAAGCCCCATCACGTTTTCGGTAGCCACTGCACACACACTGCGACGAGCCTGGCTCGGGCACCAGTATCTCAGCCTCTTCTGGCTTGAGTCTCGGACAGCTAGATGCCATCCAGTTCTTTTATCTCAGTCAGACACAAATTTAGCACCTCCACTGTATCAGGCTTCCTGGGTGCAAATGACATATGCAGCTGGGTGTCCTCCGCATAGTAGTGAAAGCCCAGTCTGTATCACCTTATGATCTTTTCCTGGGGCAGCATGTACACTGCAAATAAAATAGGCAAAAGGACTGACCCCTGCGGTATGCCGCGTAGCAGGTGTCTTGGAAGCGAGGAGAAATTTCCCATCACAATCCTCTGTCCTATTTCGGGAGGTGGGACTCAAAGCAGCAGATGTCTTTGCTAGTGGGCCAGCCATACTCCTTCAGTTGGTCCAGCAGCAGTCCATGGTCTACAGTGCATACACTGAGAGAGATCGAGGAGAACAAGAACTGGCTGTCTCCATCCCTTGCTGCGAAAAGATCATTACGCACCCTAACCCACGCAGTGTTGCTGTGCGTCGACCTAAAACCAGATTGGAGGGGCTCATAGATGTCATTGGTTGTCAGGTATGCCTCAGGCTCAGTGCCACAGTCTCTTCCGTTACCTTTTCAAAAAAAGGGCAGGTTAGAGACAGGTAGATAATTCGCTAGACTGTCTGGGTCCAAAGATGATTTTTTTTTTCCCCCATTAGAAGCCTAACCAGTGCATTCTTTCAGTGCAGCCAGAAGTCCCCCTCTGAGAGGGAGCACTGGATAATCCCAGTGAATACCGGACCCAACCAGCCTGTGTCCCCACATCACTCCAGTTCACAGACTGCGGTCCTGGGCTTTGGAAGGTTGTACTTTAGCAACGTGGTGCAAAGGTTCAAGGAGAAGCTAATGGGGATAGAGGGAGTGGAAGGGGCAGAAGTCAACTGGGATGTCATAAGGAGAAGTGTATAAAGAAGCTGATGGCATCGTGCATTAGATGGGTAAAGAAGAAGGCAGTATAGCCTAGAGGTTAGAGTAATGAGCTGCGAATGAACTTGGTACATCCAGCACACTTGGGTTTGAGTCCCACAACCTCCACTTGCATACAGTGTGACTCTGAGTAAGTCAGTTAACCTCCCCAGTGTTCCTGGGTCACTCCTGAAGACGGGCACGTGTGCTTAGCGGGCCTTACCTGGTTTCTAATGAATTAACAAAAATAGAAAAAAAAAGCAACAAAAATCACAAGAAGCTGATCTGGCTTTAGAGGGATGGGAGAGGCAGTAAAGGCAAAAAGGGCAGTATTCCTAAAATATAAGGGGGGGGGGGGCAACCCAGGAAGCTACAGACCGGTCATTCTGACTTTGATTGTGGATGAGCTGCTGGAAACCATTGTTAAGAAACAGATAGTAGAATTCTTGGAGGTAACTGGATTGTAGGACAGGTAGCACGGGTTTGTAGCAAGAAGGTCTTTCCAACCTAACCTGATTGGCTTCTTTGATTGGGTTACAAAGGCAGTGGACAGGGGCCAAGCAGTAGATGTACCTTGATTTTTAGTAAGGCCTTTGATTCCATTCCACGCAGAAGGCTTAACAAAAGCTGTGACCTTGGAGATGGGGGACAGCCTGACAGAGTGAATAGAGAACTGGCAGGAGGGCAGGATGCAGAGAGTTGTCATCAGTGGGGGACACTAGTCACAAGCAGGGTGCTGCAGGGATCGGTTCTGTGACCGGTTCTCTTCAGTATCTTCATTTGTGACATAGGCGATGGAACTGAGAGTTAAGTACACCTCTTTGCTGATGACACTAAGATCTTGGGCAGAGTGGACACTGAGGAGGGAGTTGGACAAATGAACAGGGAGCTGGAAAATTTCTGGGCCACCCTTGAAAAAGGGACTTGCTGTCTCAGTGGGCCAACTCTGTTATTAAAATTCAAATAAAGTAAAAGTGGTCCAGTTTATGTCAGCTTACGTTCAACACAAAAAAGTGCAAAGTGATGCACATCAGGAGAAAGAACTCTAAAATGGACTACTGGATTGGGGGGGGTAAGGGTGGTGCTGATGGAGGAGAGTGACCTGGGGTAATCATTAGTGACCGCCTTAGGTAATAACTGAGAGCAGCAAAGCATATGGTAAGGCATACAGAATGCTGTGATGTATTGTAAAGGTCTCCAGGATAGTAAACGGCATGAGTTTGTGGTAGGGAGGTCCTGTCAAAATAACTGAATAGTTTCCTTTGATTGGGTGATGAGGGAATTGGATAGGGGCCATTCTGTGGATTTAATCTAGTTCAACTTCAGCAAGGCTTTCGACTTGGTGCCCCACAGACACTTGCTGAAAAAAAATGGAGGGTCTGGGTGCGGCTAAGGACATAGTGAACTGGGTAGGAAGCTGGCTAAAGGGTAGGCAGCAGAGGATTGTGGTCTCCAGGGTCAAATCCGAAGAGGAGGAGGTTATAAGCAGGGTGCCACAGGGTCTGTGTTGGACTCTGTTCTTTTCAGTATATTCATCTGCAACACTAAAGAAGATATCTGTGTCAGGCTGTGTCTCTTCACAGATTACAATAAGCTTTGTGGGAGGGTGGTTAGTGATGAGGGAATCGGGGGAGGGGATTCAGAGAGACTTACAAAAGCTAGAGGGGTGGTCTGAGGTTTAGCAGTTAAAATTCAATGCCAAGGAATGCAAAGTAATGCACTTGGGGCATAAGAACCCCAGGACAGGGTACTGGTTGGGTGAGATGAGACTTAGCACTGCTGCTGAGGAACATGACCTAGGAATTACTATCGGTGGCATTCTCAAGCAATCGAGTCAGTGCAACAAGGCCTGTGTTAAGGCAAGTGGAATTCTGGGGTGTATATGGAAAGGTATTGATAGTAAGATGAAGGAGGTAATACTATCTCTTTACAGATTTTTAGAGCACCTGGCGTACTGCGCCTAGTTCTGGAGCCCTCACCTCAAAAAAGACAGGGACAGGCTGGAGACGGTGCAGTGAAGGGTAACAAAAATGATTTGGGTCCGACAGAGCAGGTCTTAAGAGAAGTGCCACAAAGCAGTGAACATGTACTCACTGGAGACCTGGGGGGAGATATGATGGAGACCTTCAAGTTCCTAAAAGGAATAAAAAAAAAAAAAAACAGGTGAAATGCAACAAACTTTTTTTTAGCTTGAATGTTAGTTCGAAGTCATGAGGACATGGATCAAACTGACAGGAGGGAAGTTCTGGAGGGACATGAGGAAGTATTATTTTGCAGAAAGGGTGGTGGAGCCGTGGAACAGTCTACCAGTCGAGGTGGTGGGTGCTAAAACAGTTGTTTTCAAGCACAGTTGGGACAGAAAGAAGGGTATAGTGGTCACTCGGGGTGACAAAATAGGGAGGGAGGAGGAGGGCTAGGACCCTGGATGGACAGTAAGTCTCAGGGTTAGATGGGGTCTCGGGCAGACTGGATGGACTGTTGTTCTTTTTCTGCTGTCGCTGTCTGTGTGTATAATGGTAGGAAGAAGGTCTCTGGTAAGCTGCACCTGGAGTACTGTGAACAGTTCTGGGGCCGGCCTAGAGTCCATGCTGAGGATGGCCACGAAGGAGATCCAGAGCAACAGGGAAGCTTGTACCAAGAAAGTTTGGCAGACATTAACATTACTGCACTGGAGGCCAGGAGAGACTCAGTGAAAGGGTGCACCCCTCCCCGAAGGCTCTGCTGTCGAGCACAAATAGCATTCGATAGAAAAAATAGCAGTGTGGTGTAAAGCAAAGTTATTTAGCAGCTGCAGTGTGCAAAGATGCCACCTGAAATAGAGGTAACTGTTATCTGTATTTTGGATGGTATCTTTGTACATTGCAGTTGCTCAATAAATTAAACAGCAGTCCTTCATTTTAGTGTTTTTTTGTTTTTTTGTTTTTTTCTGCTGGAGGCCAGGAGGGAACAGGGAGGTATAACTGAGACATACAAGTTCTTGCAAGAAAGCGACCGGGTAAACTCTGTAAGGACATATTCTTTGGGAATGAAGGCACAGTAACCAAGGGGGCACAAATGGAGACATACAGGTTACTCACCTGTAACAGGAGTTCTAGGAATGGTATATGTTGTTCATCCACACTTATTCGCAGGTTCCTTGCCGCTTTAAATCTTGCCGGAAGGTCTTCAAGCTGGCTCCTCCCACCCACCCGGGTGGTAAAACTCTCGGCTCCGCCCCATGACGCCAGATCTGGCCCGCTGGAAGCTCAGATTGTAAGGCCGGCCGGGAGGTCGGGTGGAGTAGGATGAAACAACATATACCATTCCTAGAACTCCTGTTACAGCTGAGTAACCTGTATTTCTAGGGACATGGATATGTTGTTCATCCACACTTATTGGCAGACTCCTAGCAGTTCTCCGGGAGGAGGAGGCAAGCGCACCCCTACTTAGGAAATAAAGACTGGAGAACCGAGGCCCCAAACCAGCATCCCGGCGTGACTCAAGGTCGATGTGGTAATGGGTAATAAAGGTGTGTGCTGACTTCCAGGTAGCAGCCCTGCAGATTTCCTGGATAGGGGCGCCCTGGGAGCAGCCACCGATGCAGCAGTATGACGGGTAGAATGAGCTCTTATCCCTCTGGGGGCTCCATGCCCGCCACACTTATAGCGATCTATGCAGGAGTGACCCACCTGCCTATATCGTCCGCTATTGCAGGTCTGCCAGGTGCGGCTTCAGCATAGGTGACAAACAACAGCTGGCTGAACTCTCTCCCTCACATTTCAGCCGTATACCTTATGATAAGCTAGCCCTTCTAGGGTCCAGAGAATGGAGCCTATATTACCTCAGGTGTGATTGGGGTAGAACACCGGCAGAGTCAGCACCTGGTTAAGGTGAAACTCCGACACCACCTTCGGAAGGAATTTCGGGTGGGGGCGCAGGACAACCTTGTCCCTGTGGAAGACCAGGTAAGGAGACTCTATGCAAAGCGCCCGGAGCTCTCCCATCCTTCTGGCTGACGTGATAGCCACCAAGAAGGCGGTCTTCCACGACAGGTGAGAGATCACACCTGTGCATTGGTTCGAATGGCTTGCCCATGAGCTTTGCCAGTACCAGCAGTAAATCCCACGGAGGTGGAGGTTCTCGCACCGGAGGGGAAATGTGATCAAGGCCTTGGAAAAAGCGCCCGACCACCTTTTCCTGCACCACCGACTGCTCCCCGGCCCGCGCCCAGTAAGCAGAGATGGCTGCCAGGTGCACCTTTAGGGTCGTCGACCTAAGCCGTTGACTAGAAAGGGACCATAAATAGTCCAAAATGCTTGCCACAGAACAGGAGGAAGGATCCAAGCCCTTGCTCTGACACCAAATGGAGAATCTCTTCCATTTGAAGGCGTAGCATTTTCTGGTCGACTCCTTACGGGACGCCTCAACAACATTGAGGACCTCATCAGAAAGACCAAGGCCTGGAACTCTAGCCGCTCAGGAACCAGGCCGTCAGGTGCAGGGATTGAAGGTCCGGATGGAACACCTTCCCCTGATTGACTGAGGAGCAGGTCCGGCGAGCTGGAAGCTGCCTCGGAGCCTGGAGCTGAGGCTGAGGAGATCTGGGTACCAGAACTGGCGGGCCAATCTGGGGCTATCAGGATCACCTGCGCCTTGTCCCTCCTTGCTTTGAGAAGCACCTTGTGAATCAAGGGAAATGGGGGAAAGGCGTAGAAGAGGCCCGGGGTCCACAGCCTCGAGAAGGCATCCCCCTGCAGCGAGCCCTGCTGAGGGGGGCGGGCATGAAACAGCCTCAGCTTCGCATTCTCCCTGGAGGCAAACGGGTCCACCTGAGGTGTGCCCCAGTGGGAGAACAGATCTTGTACTACCTCCGGCAGGAGAGACCACTCGTGAGATGCAGCCCCTATCCAGCTCAGGGCATCGGCCAGGGTGTTGGAGGCTCCTGCCACATGAATGGCTAGGAGATCCGCCTCCAGGCTGCGCACAAGTGACCAAATGTGAGAGCTTCCTTGCATAGAAGCATGGAGTGCGTCCCGCCCTGGCGGTTCAGGTAGTACATGGTCGTGGTATTGTCCGTCTGGACCCGGACCACTTGACCCCGGAGAAACGGAGCAAAGGCGGAGAGAGCTAGGCGGACCGCACGGAGCTCCAGCAGGTTGATGTGGCATCGGGACTCCCGCGGGGACCAGAGGCCGTGCACTCGGTGTTCCCCCAGATGGGCACCCCAACCCGTCAGAGAGGCATCGGTCAATAGACCGTCGGCTCGGGGCGGACAAACGGGATGCCCTCCTGCAGATGGAATGGAACGGTCCACCACTGGAGAGCGTTCCACATCTCCTGGGTCACTATCACTAGCTGGTCCAAAGGATCGCAGCGTTGTGACCACTGGCTGGCCAGTCCCCACTGAAGGGGGCGCATGTGCCAGCGGGCCCAACGGACCACACTGGTACAGGCCGCCATGAGACCCAGAAGGCGCAGGAAGTCCCGGGCAGGGCGCGATTGCCCAACCAGAAATGATTGGGCAAAGGAGGTAAGAACCTCGGCCCTGTCCGCCGGGAGCCGTGCTCTGGCTCGAAGAGAGTCGAGCTCTGCCCCGATGAACAGGATCACCTGCTTCGGCTCGAGTTCCGACTTGGCCTCGTTGATGAGAAGACCAACTTGAGAGCAAACCTGGAGGGCCAGATCTCTGGACCGCTCCACCTCCCGTCTGGAGGAGGCTGCTATCAGCCAATCATCCAGGTAAGGGTACACCCGGACCCCTCGGCGCCGCAGGAATGCTGTCACCACTGCCATGCATTTGGTGAAGACCCTGGGAGCTGGAGATAAGCCGAAGGGCATGGCTCGGAACTTGAAGAGGGATCCCTCCGCTCGAAAGCGGAGGAATCTCCGATGTGACGGACGGATAGGGACGTGAAAGAACGCGTCCTGTAGGTCCAGAGAGCAGAACCATACGCCATGTTCCAGAGATGGTATTATCTGCGCCAGAGTGACCATTCTGAAGGTTCGAGACCTTAGGAGCTTGTTCAGGTCCTGTAGGTCGAGAATGGGGCGCCAGCCCCCCGTCCGTTTCGGAACCAGGAAATACCTGGACACGAACCCTAGGTCTGAAGGGGGGTCCTCCACCTCCGTGATCACCTCCTTTTGGAGGAGGAGAGCGATGTCGGCTCGGCGAGCCGCCAGTGAGGCTGCGGACCCCGAGGCCCCCCGAGGTGTGACGGCTCTGAAGGGTGGGGCCTGCTCAAATTCCAGAGGTAGGCCTTTTCCCACCACCTCCAGTACCCACCTGTCCGTGGTAACAGCGGACCAGGCGGAAAGGAAGTGTCTGAGCCGTCCCCCCACGGGGGGAACCAGGGGTGAGGTGACAGGGATGGGGGCGACACCCCTCAGCCCGTCACTGGGCAGGCTTGGAGGAGGGACCGGCCGAAGGACCTCCTGGGCCTTTACCTCCCTGCTTCCTGTTGGAGGAAACCGACGGCTTGGGTTTGGGATACCAAGGTCGAGCCTGTTGGCCCTGACGTTGCTGGGCCGGGCGCGCCGCGGAGAAGGACGAAAGGGCTTAGGCTGTGGCTTTCGGCCTTTGTCCTTCTGAGCGGAAGAGACAGAGTCCAAGGTAGCATTGGACTTCTCGATCCTCTGCAGGTGACCTTCCACCCCAGGGCCGAAGAGGTCAGTCCCCAAAAAGGGAACATCCGCCAACTTGTGCTGGGTATTCGAGGTAAAGGTGGATATCCTCAGCCAAGCCCGACGACGCATGGACACTGCGCCGCCACAGACCTGGCACATGAGTCCCGATGTCTAACGCAATCTGGAGCTGCTGTTTGGCCACTGCCCTGCCTGGTCCCGCACCTGCCTGACCGTAGTCTGCAGATCTGCGGAAGATGAGGGACAACCTCATCCAGGGAGCCCAACAGGGCGTGAGAAAAATGTGCCATGAGGGCGGCCCGAACTGGCCTGGACGAAGGTCGAGAGGGCCAAGCATAGACTTTTCGCCCGCATAATCCAGTTTCTTGGATTCCTTGTCAGGAGGTTTGTCCACATCCTAGCGTTCTCGGCACGCGGAAAACGCTGTCGGAAACCAACCTCGGCCGAGGGTGTTCTGAAAACCGGACAGGGAACTGGACCGGATACTTCCTGGCCAACCTGGTCAAGGCGCAGGGCAGGAAGCAGGACGCTGCCAAAGTTCCAAGGCCGGACCCACTATGGCTGGCCACCGGAAAGGCCTCCGTAGGAGAATCCCCTCGGTCCAGAATCTCCGTGAGGGGATACCTGGCCCGTTTAGAAACAGGTTCGAGCTTCATCCCGGTGGACTCCGAGATGAGTCGAAGCAACCCTAAGAAGGACGAAGGGCTATCGTCCATTGACTGCCCTCCCGAGGACTCCCAAGTCCATGCGCTTGGAGAAGAGGGAGGAACCATCATCGGACTCAGAAGAGTCCTCAAAGAGCTGCCTCGGGCCTGAGCCACCCTCCACCTGCCGAGGTTTATCGGGAGTGAGGGTGACAGACAGCCTATGGGGCAAACCCAAAGCCGACCGAGAATTTTTGGTCGGATCCCCAACTAATGGCTGTGGAGCGGAGGTTCCACCAGAATCGAGGGCAGCTAGAATTGGCGAACAACCGGCCTGAGAACAGGCTCGACTACAATGAGGGGTTGTTTCGGCTGCTTGGTGACAGCCACTTAATGGCCGGGAAGACGACTGGGTCGGCTTATTCCCGTCAAAGAGCTATTTTACATAAGTTCCTCGTGACTGACGCAACTTGCGCCAAGCCTCCCCTCATCCGAGGAAGGCGGCGCCGCTTGCCGCGGTACCGAGACCACCTATGGCGGCGGGATCGGTTGGACCGCGAGGATGTCGGAGACCGAGAGTCTTGACTAGGCTGAGGAAGGCGAGGAGAAGTGTCGGAAATCGGCACTCCCCTCGGCTTGGACGATCCCACCGAAGGCTCCGGAACCGGAGGCACAGACGAGCCGACGGGATCTTCAACTCCCACCGGGGAACCGGGAGAGGGGATTCTCAGGTTCTCCAGCAACAACTCTGCTTAACGGTCGAGAAAATCTCGACCCGCCGACAGGAGTCTCGGTCAACTGGCCTGACGGGACACCGTGAAGCCAGCGGCCGGCTGAGGGGTCGACATCAAGTCGACTGTCGACAAGGGAGGGGATCTTTCCGCTCCCAAGAGTGTCGACGAGAGACTTACTTCTGTCTTTTGGACCTGGAAAAAGGTCCCGAGGAAGTTGGACCCTCACCCTTGGTCGAGAGGGTCAGACAAAGCTCCTTAAAAGAAGCCGAGTACGAGGCACCGAGAGAGAGCGGGACAAAAGCCGCAGCCGAGGTAGAAGCGGCCCGCGCCGCCTCCTCTTCAAGGGCGATCATCTACTCTAGCTGATCCGCTGAGCCCGCCGCTGCGGACACCGCCAATCGGGCCTCTTTAGATTTCACCGGTGGAATTCTTTTCTCTGGGCGCCCCAGTTGTAATCGGGCAGCACGGTCTTCAAGGACATAGGCCGAAAAGGAAGAGCACAAGTCGCAGGCCTGCGGGTCGTGCTCAAGGCCCAGGCAGTAGACGCACGTGGAGTGCGGATCCATCCTAGACATCTTCTGCCCGCAAGGGCACCTCCGAAAACCGGGAGTCGATTTGTCCATCGCAGCCGGGAGGAGAAGACCGAAGTCTTTTAGCAAAAAACTTTTTGATTTCAACTTCAAGAATTAGGAATCAGTCTTAAACGCAGGGCGCTAAGGAGGGAACCTGAGCTTCAGCCGTAAGGAAGATCTCAAGTCCATGGGGCGGAGCTCGAGTTTTACCACCCGGTGGGTGGGAGGAGCCAGCTTAAGACCTTCCGGCAAGATTTAAAGCGGCAAGGAACCTGCCAATAAGTGTGGATGAACAACATATCCATGTCCCTAGAAAGATGGTATTATTTTCAGTCAAGAAGTGAGGAAGTTCTTCTTTACGGAGCAGGTGGTGGACGAATGTAATAACTATCTAGAGAGCTGGTTGAAGCCAAGACTGACCGGATTTAAACTTGGGTGGGACATTTGTAAGTGACTAGCGAGACCCATGGGCAGAAGAGAGGAAGGGTTCCTTTGGGAAGGGGTGACAGCCACTTGGGCTGTTGGATCTTTAAATCCAGTCCTGAGTTAAGCCAAACATGGAACTAGGCAGGGGAATGGGCAGACTGAGTGAAGCACTCAGTCTTACTCTGCCAACACAGTCTGTTTCCATGTTTCTTAAAATTAGAAATGCCATGTATTATAGAATTTGTTGGCAGATAAGGACCATTTGACCCACTTTGTCTGCCCAGTTTGTCCATGCTGTACTGTCCCCAAGACCCTACCTGATTTCAGTCTTCCTTCCCCTCTCTGCTTTTATACTAAAATTCCCTTGTGCCTATCCCATGCGTGCTTGAAACCCACCACTGTTTTCACTCCCACCACCTCCGCTGGTAGACTGTTCAGGGGTCTACCACTCTTTCAGTGAAGAAGTACTTCTTCACATCCCACTTAAATTCCCCCTTTCTGGCTTTATTGCTTGTCGTCCTGTCCTGAAACGCCTTCTCTGAAAAATGCTCCCCTCCTACACCTTGTTCACCCCTGTGAGGTACTTATAGGTTTTTCTCATGTCCCCCCTCCTTCCTTTATCATGAGACTCAACATATGGCACTGGTGTTAGACAAATATTACAGTACTCCAAACCTGATACTGTAACATCCCTAAATTTCACTGGGGATTCCATCATTTGGAGTGCGTGCTGCTTTTTTCACATCCTGTACTTGTACTTCGACTGGGATATTTGTGATTCTGCCACATTACACTCTTCCTGATCCTGTTTCTTGTCTGCAGGTGGTCAGTACCCATGGTGATGTCAATCTCTCACCGTGCCGCCGGGGTCTTCATGACCACAGGTAAGGCCATTTTCCATTTCCTTTTAATCACACTCTCTCTTCTCCCAACTCCTCCACAGTCTTCCTTGTGGACAGCTGCTATCAAGGGCACAATCTGCTTACCCCTAGCTACCATTCCAGACCACCTCTTGTTCCTGGCCACTCTGCTGGAACTCCCCATGTAGTGGAATGTGGGGACAGCCAGACTTTGACTGAGCCAACCCAGGACTCGAGCAACTCCAGTTTGACAGCGGAGGGTGGGAAAAGCTTGCAGTGAACCAGGGCTTGGTGATATAGGCACTGCCTACAACATGCATGCCATGTCGGCCTATGGGTTTAGGTTGGGGGAGGGTGACGGGAGCCACGGGTCACTAATGGCTTTAAAACTATTCCAGTCTCTTCCAAAGGGGCCGTTGAAGTTGTGCAGAGATGGTCACTGTCCCCACTAGTGTCTGAGAATGCTGCCTTTACTGTCTAGAAGCATGGAATTTGACAGCAGATAAGGATTGCTTGGCTCACCCAGCCCCACTTCCCTAAGATTCCCATGTGCCTATCCCATGGTGCTTGACTCCCACCACTGTTTTGGGCCCTCGGGTGAATACTTTCCAGGCATCCACCACTCTTTTAGTGAAGTACTTCCTCCTTCCAGCTTCATTGCATGTCCCCTTGTTCTCATGCATCTTTTCCTCTGAAAACTACCATTATGTATCTTATTTACCCCATGAGGTATTTTAGGTCTCATATATCTTCCCCCACCTTCCCCCCAACACTCTTCTGTTTTCTAGGGTGTAGAAGTTCAGGTCCTTCAGTCTTTCCTTATAGGGCTCAGATGCAAAACCTGCACCATTTGGGGAAAGAACAAACGAAGGAAGTGCAATTTTAGCTTATTTATTGCACCCAAGTAAAAATTTAAAGTGCAAGTGTTCATTATACCAACAAATATGTGTTGCTACCGCTAACTTGACCACGTATTAAGGTCCACTACCTCTTTGTCAAGGGGGCCATTTTAGTTGCCCTCTTCTGGATCACTGCCTCTCTATGTCCTTCCTGAGATGTGGCCTCCAGAACTGGGCACAGTACTCTAGGTGAGGTCTCCTTGGCGATCTATACAGTGGCAACACCACCTCCCATCTTCTGCTGGTGATACCCATCCCTATGCAACCCAACATCCCACTGGCCCCACCCACTGCCTTGCCACATTGCCTAGCCACCTTGAGATCATCAGATATGATTCCTCCCAGGTTCCTTGGTGACCACCAGTACCTCTTCTACCATATTGTACTCTGGGTTTGTGTACCCTCAGTGCACGATTTTGCACTTTTTCGCATTGAAATGCAGCTGCCATGCCTTTGCCTACAGCTAGAGTTTTCTCCGGTCTCTGCACATTCTTTACACCCACCCCCCACAG
Organism: Neoceratodus forsteri; assembly: GCA_016271365.2. NCBI lineage: Eukaryota > Metazoa > Chordata > Ceratodontiformes > Ceratodontidae > Neoceratodus > Neoceratodus forsteri. The sequence goes on from CM028133.1 coordinate 255,257,796, forward strand.
AGTGTCTGCCCTATTGCAGATTTTGGTGTCATCCGCATAGAGGCAGACTTTCCTTCCAGCTCATCTGCAGTGCCTCTTATATATAAAGATGTTAAAAAGGACTGGTCCCAGTGCTGAGCCCTGTGGCATCTCACTGGTCATCCTCGAACTCCCATTTACCACCACACTCTGTCGCCTATCCCTTAACTAATTTATTATCCAGTTTTTACCACCTTTGGACCCACCCATAAACTGCCCGGTTTCTTTTTGAGCCTCCTTTGTTGAACGGTGTTGAAAGCCTTACTGAAATCTAAATAGGCCACATCCATCGCCACAGCCCAGTCTATTTCCCGGTCACCCAGTCAAAAGATCTCTATCGGCGACCTCCCCCCACCATGAATCTTTGTTGCCTGGGGTCTTGTAATCCTCAAGATGCTACACTATCCTTTCGAAGTGACTCCATTAATTAGTGTCAGTGGCTCAGCAGGTAGCACACTCGCCTCTGAAGCTGGGAGATCAGAAGGCTGTGGGTTCTGTCCCCACACCAGGCACTTGTTAAATCCCAATACTGACATTATAGTGCAGCGTGGGGAGGTGCTGCACTCTGAGGTGCTGTTTTCAGATGAGACGTTAAACAGAGGTCCCATCTGCCTGTTCAGGTGGATGCTAAAGATCCCACGACACTTCTCGAAGCGTGATGGAATTTCCCATGCCCCTGGCAATTTCCCCCATTCACTAAAAATACCACCAACAGCTTAATGTGGTTCAAGGTCAGTTGGCATTTATCTGTATTCCCCCCCTGCCCCCACCCCATGTCATGCCTGAAAATAGGCAGAATTTATCTAGTGCACTTACCCAGTCAACAAAAACTAAATAAACTTCCTAACCTCATATGTCAGGCTGACTGGCCTAGAGTGGCCAGCCTCCTCTCTGATACTGCTTTTGTGAAACGGGTCTACATCTGCCCTCCTCTAGTCCTCAGGAATCACTCCTATTTCCAGTATATCGTTGAAAAAAGCTGTCTGAGGTGCAGCGAGTACCTCCCTGAGCTCCCTCAGTACCCTTGGGTGTACCTCGTCTGGCCCCATAGCTTTGTCCACTTTACAAGCCCCTTCTGGACTCTCTCCTTTGTAAAGGGACTCTTATCTGCCTCCATGTCTCCAGTGCCCGTATTGCTTCTTCCCCTGTGAAGACTAAACAAAAGTATTTATTCAGGATATCTGTTTTTTTCTTGATCCTCGTCTACACAGTCTCCACCTGCCCTTCTTAACCTCATAGTCCCTCCCCAAGTTTTCCTCTTTTCACTGTGTACCTAAAAAACTGTCTTGTCCCTTTCTGTTATCCCTTGGGCTGTTCTTTCCTCAGTTACTGCCTTTGTGCTTCTCACCTCTTTGCCTGCCTCCTTCCGAGTCTCCTGATACACCTCCCAATCGTCTATCCTCCATGTCTCTTCATACCTTCTGAAAGCTACACTTTTAGTCTACCTTTTCAGCCACTTCCTTTAAGAATCATAGTGGTCTCCTTCCTCTTGGTTTTGCTCACTTCCATTGCGCGGAGGTTTGTTGCCTTCATTATGCGTTCCCTTAGCTTATCCCATTGTTCCTCCACCCCACCAAGCCCCCCTCCCCCGCTAGGTTGTCTCTGAGGCAGTTACTCGTTTTTTATTTGTTTTTTTTTTTATATGTGCCCTCCTGAAGTCTAGGACCCTCGTTCTTGTGTGGTTCACTTCCACCACCATCCTTATGTTGAATCAAACTGCACAGTGATCACTGGTCCAAAGGTGAGCTCACACCTTGACATTTGCAATACCGTTCCTGTTGGTGAGCACCAGGTCCAGTATTGCCCCATCAGGAGAGGGCTCCCTGACTAGTTGGTTGACAAACGCCCCCTGCAGGAAATCCAGGATGCCCCCTGCTTCTAGCTGAAGCTAGCGGCGGGTTAGTACCCTGGAGGAACAGTAGGTTCCAGGGATTATAGGGAACTTGGGTAGACTGGCTGGACCTATGGTCTTTTTCTGCTGTCCTTGTCTATGTTTCTATGAAGCCGCGGCTGGGAGGCTCCAATCTACATCCAACAGACTGACATACCGCCAGGAGCACCTCCCCTTTTGCTGCCATTGTGCCAGTGACTTCCATTATTGCCTTATCTAAATTCTGTTCCTGTGTTTTGAGGTCTGTAATTATGCCAATGCAAGAATGTGTCTGTTTCCTGTCTCCAAGGTGACCCACAGTACCTACAGTCCTAACCTCCGTGTGGCGCCCCCCCCCCCCGATTCCCTGTGTCTTCATTGCTTTGCTACCTTCCCTTACAATACAGCACCACCCTGCCTCCCTTCCTTTCTTTCCACCCTATCTTTCCTGATCTGAGTATAGCTTGGTATGGCCATGTTCCAGTTGTGGTTTCCTGTGCAGCACGACTCAGTAATGGCCACGATATCCAGGTCTGCCTCCGCCATAATGGCCTCTACGTCCAGATGTTTATTTCCTAGACTTCTTGCATTTGCACACAACACATGGCCTTGGGTATTTTGTTTCCACTCTGTCTACTAAATCCCTTGTTTCCGTTTTGCCCTGCCTCCTTTACCCCTTTTTTTTTTTTTTACAGCTTGTTTTCCTGTCCCCTTTCATTTCAACTGTACTGTTTTTTTTTTTTTTTTTTTTCCTTTCTTTTGCACCCTGGGAATTTATCACCCTTGAGTGCTCCCTTCTGTCTGCTTCGGGGGGGGAGTGACAGTTTGTGCCTCCCTGATTTCTTCTGTCAACCACCTCAGCTAGTTGAATATTCATAAATGAAACATTTAAACCACCCACTAAGGACTGTGAGACCCTTCCCAGACTGATGCAGACCATCACCTCTGTCAATACCCTTATCCTTCTAGGTTGGTCTCCAGTCCCCAATGTAGCCGAACCCCTCCTCTCTACACCATCCCTTCAGCCAAGAGTTGAAGCTCCTGGTGCGGAGATCCTCCCCGCTGCTGTAGACAGGTAGCACCTCGGCGAAAGCCACTGAGCGTGCTGTCTGGCTAAGGCCCCTCTCCAGCTTCCTAGAATCCCCCTGCACAATCCTAGCCTCGTCCCTAGCCAGGTCATTTGTCTCCAGGTGAACAGTGACATCCAGCTTCCCCACCTACTGCCCTATCAATCCTTAGGATTCCTTGTCATCCTCCGTGCTAAAGTGCCAGGCCTAGTTCCCCAACCCCCCACACCAGGGGAAGGCCTAATGTAATGACTAACTCAAACAGTTCATGTGGACCAATGGATGAGGAATTTCATTGGGTCATCTAGCCTACCTATTTTAGGGGTGGGGCCTAATGTAAGGACTAGCTGAAAAAGGACTGTTGCATTGTGCTGGCATTGACTAAGGTAAATATGCTTATTCTCTGGTCCACCCTCCCTCGTAATGCCCCCATACGGTAACCACCTGCTTGTCCAGGACCATACTGTGGTGGGGAGGTGCCATACTATAATGTGTGGGCATGCAGGGGGTGCCAGTCACCCTTGGCAGCCTGGGGCATTCTCCCATTGAGACACCAGCCATGCAGTGATTTGCATGTACCATGAGGTTGTGCTAGTGCTTGGCGTCACCCATGAGTGGCCAGGGCTTTCTCCCATGGGAACACCAGGTATTCAGTGACGTGTATGCACCTTGAGGCCGTGCTGGTGCCTGGCATCACCTTCGGGGGGGGGGGGCTGGCGTTTTCTCTTGTGGGAACACCAGCTGTTATTTACATGTTTGATTTATGTGTAACTTTTTTTAAACTTTGGTAAGTTTCGTAATACGTAGTTTGCTTTTATTGTATGTTTGACACATGCTTTGCACAGATCACCATTGTAAATGAGCTATGTTCCGTGGTTACAACCTTTAAAGAAATGACATTGAATGCAATCGTGTGAGCACCATGAGGCTATGCTGATGCCTGGTGTCACCTTTTGGGGGAGCAGGGCTTTCTCCCATGGGAACACTAGACATGCAGTGACGTGTATGCACCATGAGACTGTGCTGATGCCTGGCTCTAACACTTGTCTTTCTCTGTGTCTGCAGGTGTCTCGCTGTTTGCTATGTCTGCCCTTTTTCTGCCAGGTGACTTCGCCTCACACCTGCAGCTGATAAAGAGTCTTAACCTGGGGCCGACACTGATATACTGTGCCAAGTTTGCAGTTGCTTTCCCATTGACTTACCACATGTGGAATGGAGTCCGACATCTGGTGAGTGAGAGCCACTTTGCACTGAGTAGCTGGTTAACCGAAACGTATCCTGCCAACAGTGTTAACTGGTTGGGAAGGAAAAATCCTAAGATGATCCCAAATTGGAGGAGATGGGAGTTTACTCCCCAACTGTGCATCTGTATTAGGGTTTGAAAATATTCCTTGAAGAAATGTTGACAGAATTAACTGTGAATCTTTTTCTGTTAGTTTGTGTTGTTACTGGGGTTGATTGATCGTAACTGCTGACATACAAGTAAAGCTTTGACATCGTCACAGAACCCTGCCTCTCCCAGTGTTTACTGATTGAAGCTGGTTCGAACTATGGCCTCACAGTACACGTGGCATTGTTTATAAATTAGTTCACATGGCATTGTTTATAAATTAGTACCTATAAATGTAGTGTCCTTTCCAGCCTTAAATTACTAAGTGGGGCCCGCCAGGATGCCATACAATACTACATTATTCTGCAGCAGAGCTGTTGTAGCAAAGAGGCAATTTCAATGGCAGTTGATCCCTTTTGTCATGCAGTATCCTGACACCCTGTTGCATCTTGGCAGGCTCCACTGTGTGCCACATTGTGAGGACATAACAGAAAAGGAGTCCGGGCCTACCTTGACATGATTCGAGTAGCAACAAATAGCCCTTTGGCTCCAAACTCTCGAATGGGATCCATAACAATTGCAATTTTTTTTTTTTTTTTTTTTTTTTTTTGTAAATACATTTTCATTTTTTAATTTTTTGTTAACCAGGTTAAGTCCCACTAGACACAGGTGCCTGTTTTCCGGGGCAACCCAGGAGCACTGGAGATGTTGTGACATGCTCAATCACTCAGTATGCAAGTGGAGATTGTGGGAACCAAACCTAGGTCTGTCTGCTGGATGTACCAAGCTCATTAATCTAGTCTAGGCCATACTGCCAGCCCCATATGTGGCAGTATGGCCTAGAGGTTAGAGTAATGAGCTGTGAATGAGCTTGGTACATCCAGCAGACAAACCTAGGTTTGATTCCTACAACTTCCACTTGCATACTGTGTGACCTGAGCAAGTCACAGCTCTCCCAGTGCTCCTAGGTCACCCTGAAAATAGGCACCTGTGTCTAGTGGTACTTACCTACAATACAAATAAAATATATATTTAAAAAATAAAATACGTGAATTGGTTATGGATCCCATGCGAGAGTTTGGAGCCAAGGGTTATTTGTTGCTACTATGATGTCACAATGTGGCATACAGTGGAGCCTGCCAGGATGCAACAGTGTGACAGGATACTGCATGACAAAAGGGATCAACTGCCATTGAAATTGCCTCTTTCCTACAACAGCTCTGCTGCAGAAATATGTCAAGTTTTTCAATTACAAAAGTGTCAATTGTACAGTCATCATGCAATTATTGTCCATTAAAAAAAAAAAAAATCTTGAGGACATTTCTAGATGGTACCATATATTGCGTCTTGGACCCAGGACTCAACACAGCAGTGAGCCCCATATGGCTTCCAATTAAACTCTAAATTACCTGTGATGGATGGTACTAGCAGAGGAGTAAAGAGGAGTCTCCCAGGCAGCGGCCTTGAACCCCGCGCCCCCCAACTCTGGGACATCTCCTCCCCTAGGCTATGTAGGATCCATCTCTTCCCCAATCTCCTCAGTTTCCTAAAGGACAAAAGCAGAGTTATATGGCATCATTTGTTCCAGCAGTTTGTACAATCATTCAAACTAAAAGTAATTTACTCCATTTTGCAGATATGATTAATAGTCTTCTGCCACTAGGCTATCTCTAGGAACAGATGTGGCAGTATAGTGCAGTGGTTTAAGGCTCTGAGCTGCAAATCTGGTGACATCCAGCAGACCAGACCTGGGGTTGAATCCCATAGCTTCCACTTGCATACTGTGTGACCCTGAGCAAGTCACTTAATTTCCCCTGTACTCCCAGGTCGCTCCTGTGTATAAAAAAAAAAAAAAAGGATGTACTGCCTTGTGTAGACTCCCCTCTCCTCCTCCTTTGTTACTCCCCACCCCATCTATTAGCTTTGCTCCATCCTGCTTACCTTTGCTTCTCCCTCTGGGGTAGAGGTTTCCATGTTTCCCAGACCGCCCCCTCCACACTCGTATTATCTGCTTCTCTTGTCCCCTACCAAACACTGCTTCATCTCAACCCTTTCCATTTCTATTTTCCCCTCTCCCCAGTCATTTATACTTGTCCCAAGACAAGTCATACCTACATGCCCCCCTACCAGTGTTCTCAGCTCTGCTCTTGGCATCTGTACCTTGCCCATTAAAAAAGTTTAGCTTCCTGCATACTGTGCATCTTACTGCCTACCACATTATTCCCAAGAACACAGCCACCCCACAGTTTCTGCAGCTTACCACTCTTCCCCTCTCCCCCTTCATTTCTCCACAGTCTTCTTTTATTCCCCTCTATTCAACTCCATACTCCTTCCCCCGATTTTAAAAAAGTTAAGTGATGTAATGTTGGTAACCCTCAAAATATTCTCTGTCCCTCCAAATTTTTTAATTATTTCTATGTATTTATTTATTTATTTATTTATTTTTTAAGGCAGTTTTATCCACTCAGATTCGCAGTCGCTCTGTGTCTTGCTCTGGAGTCTTTTTGGGTGGCGGTTGGCCATGGGTCTTTTGGTCATGGTGACAGTCTTGCAGCTCGCGAGAAGTCAGAACTGGAGAACTTTTTTATAGCACAACAGTTGTATGCCGTGCTACTAGTGACCGGCAGGGAGGGTCACGGTCCTGTTGAGTAAATGGCATTTTGGGGGCTGATTTTACACTTGGACTGACTGTCTCCAAGACAAGTTAATGCAAAAGGGAGCATGTAGAGAGACTGCTTGGGTGAGTCCCACCAAAATGACCGTGTCTCTGCCTGGGCATATGCCATGATTGCTGGAGCACTGAGGTCCAAGATGGAGCACGCAGATTGTCTGTCTGACATATGGGCCAGGGGTGTAGATCATCTACTACGTCATATGCCAGCCTGTGTGATTCTGGTTGCATCCTGTTTAGGCCATGCTGGCAAGGTAGTCTAATGGGACTGGTGTGAGTAAAAGTGAAACTGGCTGAGTGAGTAGATGGAACGGTGTTCCAGGCCATTCTGCCTCAGTTTAACCCCTGGTAAAAATAACCCTGAGTTCCTGCTCCAAGGCCCTGAGATAGTCTGGTAACTTTGGGCAAGCTCACATTATATGCATATGCATAGCCCTCCCATCCCCACAATTTCTCCAACAGGCTGGTGTTTGTCCCTGACCACATTTGACCGTAATCTCTGTTGTTATGAACATACGAAATTGGCAACAGATACAGGCCTTACAGTCTATCTAGTCTGCTTTAGTGTGCAGCTCTTCAGCCAGTTAGACTGCAGTTGCCCTTCCTCCCCTTGGTTCCACCTCCCCCCATTGTTTGTTTTTCTTCCTGTTTCACTCATGTCCACCCTCCCCCATCCACTCCGGTTTGAACCTTCCCTCTGATCCTGTCCCACCCTCTCCTGAAGCTGCTCACTGTCTGCAGTGATACCACCTCCTCCGGCAGCGCATTCCATCCTGTGACCATACTTTCGGTGAAATAGTGCCTCCTCATTTCCCTCCTGAATCTGCTGCTTTCCAATTTCAGACTGTCCCCTGGTTTCCCTCCCACCTTTTAGTTTGAAAATACTCTCAGTGTTTACTCTGTTCATGCCCTTCAAGTACTTTAAGGTCTCAGTCATATCCCCCCTCCCCCCCTTCTGTCTTCCAGGGAATACATATTGAGCTGTCTGTCGTCCTCTCCTCATTAGGTTCATCTCCCAATCTCAGGATAATTTTCATTGCCCTGTGCTGCACCACCTCCAGTAGCCTGATGTCCTTCTTAAAGTAGGGGTGCCAGTACTGCACACAGTACTCCCAAGTATGGCCTCACCAGGGACCTGTACAAGGGCAGGATGACTTCCCTTCCCCTAGAAGTAATCCCTTTTGCAATGCACCCCAGCATTCTGTTAGCCGTAGCCACTGCCGTCCTGCTGTGGGCTGAGTGGTTCATTTTCCCTGTTACCAGTATACCCAGATCCATCTCATTGGACGTGGGAAACTGCACTCCTCCCAACCAGTAACTATTTCTGGGATTCCTGGCTCCCAGGTACATGACTTTGCACTTCTTGACATTGAACCCAAGTTGCCATGTGTTTGACTATCCCTCTGGTCTTGCCAAGTCTTCCTGGAGTTCTTTGCCACCTTCCCCCTCTTCCACTTCCACACAGATCTTGGTGTCGTCAGCAAAGAGGCTGATCTTTTTATCCCATCTGAAATGTCTGCTATGAAAACGTTAAACAGCACTGGTCCCAGCACCGAGCCCTGTGGGACTCCACTTGTTACTGCCATGGGCTCCGATAATTCACCCCCTCACTACTACCTTCTGCCTATCCTTTAACCGGTTCTTGACCCATTTAACCAGTTTCCTGCCCACTCCCAGGTTGCTCAATTTGCTGGTCAGCCTACCATGTGGCTCAGAGTCAAAGGCCCTGCTGAAGTCCAGGTAAAGTACATCATCCACATGACCCTTGTCTAGTGCCTGCGTCACCCAATCAAAAAAGTCCCAACAGGTTCACGGACAATACAAAGCTATGTAACAGGGTAGATACACAGGAAGGTATAGAAAAAAAAATGAGTATGGATCTGAAGAGGCTAGAAAACTGGTCCAAGGAATGGCAGTTGAGTTTCAATGCAAAAAAGTGCAAGATTATGCACCTAGGGAGAGGGAATCCTAGGATCAAGTATGAACTAGACGGGGTAACACTGGAGGCCACCACGGAGGAAAAGGATCCAGAGGTAGTCATAGAAGATGACCTCAAAGTGGCTAAACAGTGCGACAAAGCAGTCGCGAGGGCTAACAGAATACTAGAGTGCATAGGCAGGGGTATAACAAGTAGAAAGAGGGAAGTGGTGGTACCTTTGTACGGCTCCCTAGTAAGGCTTCATCTGGAGTACTGTGTTCATTTCTGGAGGCCTCATCTCCAAAAAGACATGGATAGGATGGAGACTGTACAGAGGAGGGCGACAAACATGGTGTCCGGGATGCAGCATAAGTCCTATGAGGAGAGGCGCTGAGCTCTCAGTATGTACTCCCTGTAGGAAAGGGGGGGACATGCTAGAGACCTTCAGGTATCTAAAGGGGATCAACAGGATACCAGAGGGGAGCATCTTTCACATGAAGGGAAATAGCAGAACAAGGGGGCACAGCTGAGACTAAAAGGGGGAAAACTTAGGGGGAACTTGAGTAAATTCTGCTTCACTGAAAGGGTGGTGTAGAGATGGAACAGTCTCCCCAGGAAGTGGTGGGGCTGCGGTTCAGGGATTCAAGAATGCGTGGGATAGGCACATGGGAATTATCAAGCTAGGGTGGGGGGAGGGTGACTTGGCAGCATCTAGGGTACTTTAAGCATTAGAAAGAGAAATAGGGCAGACTGGATGGGCCATAAGGCCTTTATCTGCCGAATCTATGTATCTAGGTTCATCTGGAATGATCTGCCTGAGACAAACCAGTGCTGTCTGCCATCCTGGAGACCATGTTCTCTAGAAATTTTACCAGCCTTTCCTTAAGGATAAGTCGCCATTCGCTTTCCTACAATTGTGGTAAGGCTCACTGGTCTGTAGTTCCCCAGTTCGTCCCTGGGCCCACTCTTTATGGAGGGGCACTACATGGGCCATCCTCCAATCCTTGGGAACGCACCCCGTATCCATGGAGGTGTTGAACAAGTCCACCAGCAGCCCCACCAGGACCTCTGCCAACTCTGTCAGGACTCTAGGATGAATTCCATGAGGCCCAGGTGCCTTATCTACCCTCAGGGACTTAAGGCCTTCCAATACCCTTTCCTCTGTGATTATTCCATCCATAACTGCTCACCCTTCCCCTTAGGTATGGGCCCTTCCCTCTCCCTGGTGATTACTGAGCAGAAGTATTAGTTGAGTACTTCTGCCTGCTCTGGTCCCTTTTCCACCCATCCACTGCCATTCTTGATCCTAACTATCTGATCCTTAGTCATTTTTTTTTCCCTTACATACCAGAAGAAATCATTTTCATCTTCTCTGATCTCATGCGCTGGTCTTGGTTCTCTCGAAGCCTTGGCTGCCCTTACTATTCTATTTATCTCCCTGGATTTCTTCAAGTATTCCTCCCTGTTGGATCTTTTATAGGTTCTAAAGGCAGCCTTACTTCCCTCACCCTCACCTCCCTGTTCATCTAGCTCGGCTTCTTGGTCTTTTTTTTTTTAACTCTGGCTCTTTACACGTGTGTTAGTGGCCTCAACCAAGCCTAGCTTGATTGCCCATTTTTGCTCTGCGTCCATGCTAGGGCAGATGCTAGCTATGTGCCCCTTCCCTCTAGCACCTCTGCTCGGTCTGTCTGATTCCACCCTTCTACCTTCCACAATCTGCTCTTCCTCTCCCCTTCCTGTACCTGGTACCCCACCCTCTGCCATAACCCCTTCCCCCTTGCCAGTGGCTCCCCTTGACCCCACTGAACTATTTTTCCCTTCCTGAGTCCCCCCTTCCTGTGTATTTACCTTGCTAGGGTTGTCAACTGCAGCCCCCGGCCAGTCTGTACCTGCCCCCTGCAACTCCTGCTCCGCCACTTACCTTCTCTCCCCAGTGCTCTTCTGCCATCTGGGATACCCTCGTGACTTCCACCTTCCTGATATACCCCTTACCCTTTGTAATGTCCTCCTCCTGTTCCTGCCCATTAATCCCCCCCCCTGCTCCCTAGACTAGTCAAAATGGAGAACGTGTTTCTATAGTCCTTCTCTGTTTTCTGAGCTACTCCATCCTCCCCTCTCTTTGTCTTATATCCTTTCCCTGCTCCTGTCTTCCCCCGCTACTTGACCACCCTCCAACCATCGGTCCCTGCTCCCAGCTGCTCCAGATTGTCTGTCTGCCCCAGTTGTTCTCCCCCCTTGTTTACCCATTCGTTTGCCTGTTGCAACCACTGGTGAAGGCTTCCTCGGGGTCCCTGGCCCTTGGTTTCTCCCCCTGCCCTCCCTGTCTACCCAGCTTCCTTCTCAGCCACCCAATCCCCTCTCCAAGGTGTCGCAACTGCCTACACATCATACACCCACCTGCCCTCCATGCAGTCCCCAAGAATATGGCTGCCCCGCAACCATTGCAGCTTACCACCCATCCTGCCTGCCTGTTCAAAAATAGCAGATCGTGTTTCCAAGCACACTCACGCCAGATGCGACATGAAGCCGTCCCACCTCAGAATACCCTCATAACGGCTACTTCAGTAATTTTCTCAACAGCAAGTGAAAAAAATTTTGAAAAACTTCTGCGCTATGCCGTGACCTCATGACACCTGTTCTCTCACAGCAAGATCTTTTTAGCCACAGGAAAGAGCTGCATGCCCCAAACTTCGCTCTTCAAAATATGTGGTATTTTGTGACTAAATTACAAAGTTGTTAAAACAAAACAAACAAAAAAAACCCTCAATATTTTTAGAGTTGTATCCTATTCTGTGCAGAACTGCGCCCCACACACACACACACACACAGCGTAGCAGATTTTGTCGGTGCATTGAAACCACGATTGGTAAATAAATGGCAGTTTGCTTCCCTCTGTTCCTTCTGTTTTTGGTGGAACCCTTTATGCTATTGCAAATTTTCATTGGTGACTTCTTGTTTACTTTCAGGAATAGTTTTTGCTGGAAACCTGTGTTAAGTTCTTAATTGAAGGTTGCTGACCCTTTATCACCGGCAGCAAGATCTTACTTTTCGTGGTGTTTTTTTTTTTTTTTTTTAAATTTAAGTTTATTAGTATTCATCGGGTACAATTAAAGTGAACCAACCAGACAAAATCAGTTCCGTTTACAAATATACAGTCCATTTAGAGATGTGAACAATGGGAAGTACAGAATAAAGGAAGTGACCTACATCAATCTATTTCAGATAACAGGATAACATCTACAGGCTCATTGGGGGACAAGCCCCACTAAACTCTCACCACAACGAAGTAGGCCATCTCCTGGGTAGCTGTCCCACATTGAGATTGCTTTAGGAGGTGCTTCTATTTAATTTTAACCTTGGCCGGCGTTAGTCCCTGAGCAGAGACCTAGGGGAGCCCGGACTGGGAAACTCTCCCCTCTACCCCCCGCCAGATCTCCCATCTTGTCCATCTCCGAACATAAACCGGCAACCTATAGTTTATTTTGTAGGTTATCTCCTCCATACCTGCCACCTCCTGCACTACCCCAATCCAATCACCCAGGCCAGGAGGATCTTTTTTCAGCCACAGCCTAGTGATTGACTTATGGGCCGCCGCTAAGAGGAGGGACCAGAGATACAACGTGTCTGCTCCAGCCAGGTTTTGGGGGGGGGATCTCCCAGAATGAGATTTGTCCAGTCCAGGGGGAAGTCCAGGGCAAACAACTCCATGAGTGCCTGAGCCACCACTCCCCAGAAGGGCCCAAGCCAGGGACAGGACCACAGGACATGCAGGTAGTTCGCCCGGGGCTCTCCACAAATTCTCCAGCAGCTCGGGTCTCTATCAGGGAATCTTCTGCTCAGGGACAAAGGGGAATGGAAGTAACGTATCCTCACCTTCCAACTAAATTCCTGCCAGAAGGGTGAACAAGTAGTTCTGGAGGCCAGTTTAAATACTGGCTCCCAGTTAATTCCCCGTGGACCCACCTGCCCCTCCTCTAGCCATTTCTCCCTGACCTTAATCAGAGGATCCTTTCTTAATCCTGTCAGGGCTTTGTACAACATGGAAATGAGACCCATGATTTCTGTGAAGTCAATATTTTATGGAGGTTCTATAAATACTTTTCCTCTAAGAGATCCCTCTAACAATGAAGGATATAATCCCTCACTTGCAGGTATCTAGAGTGATCTGTATTACGCAGTCCATATTCTCTGCTTAGGGTTCTAAAGTCCGCCACCTCTCCTCATATCGTAAACTGCCTGATATAGATTAAACCTCTCTTCTCCCAGGTCCTGAAGGTGTGGTCAAGGAGGATGTAAAGTCGACGTCCATGATAGCTCATGCAGTGGCCATAGGGTTTTTAGCTTGTATTTCTGCCAGGTCTAAGGGTGGCTTTCAGAGTGTCCTGACAGCCATTAGTGAGGGGTGGATGAACTCTATCCGTGCTTCAGCTGTGTGGTGCGGGATCCTAACATTGGGCCCTGCCTCTTCCTCGAGTGTTTCTATCTCCTTCCAATTGGCTGCATATGTAGGGACAGACCACTGTAACGCCTCTAACCTGTGTGGCGGTAGTAATCTTCAAGATCTGGCAAGGATTTACCCCCTTTTATCTTGGGCAGTTGGAGGATCTGAATGTTTATTCTAGGTTTTTTGTTATTCCATATAAACTTTGTGATCATTCTGTGCCAGTCACAGAAATGGATTCTGGGTATAAAGGTCGGAAGACATTGAAACAAATACAAAAACTTGGGTAGGATATTCATGGTGATGGAGTGGATTCTCGAGTTAAAGGGGAGGTTCAGCAGGGACCATCTGTCTAGGTCTCTTTGCACTTGGCTAGAGAGTGGGACGTAATTTGCCTTGAAAAGATGGGAGTTATGTTTAGTCAGGATAGCTCCTAGGTATTTCATTTTTTCCACCTGCCAGTTAAGTGGCAGGAATTCCCTCAGTTCATGAGAGGGGGAGAGATAGAAGCAAAGCACTTCGGTTTTGGTTTTATTAAGGACATAATCCGAGTAATCGCCGAACTCTGATAAAATTGACCATACCTGTGGGATTGCAGCCTCTGGATGCGACAAGCAGAGCAGGACATCATCTGCATACAGTGATATTCTCCGCTGCTGTCCCCCCACCTCAATTCCCTGTGCACCAGGGGAAGTACGGATTGCCTCCGCCAGAGGCTCTATGTAGAGGCGAACAACAATGGGGACAGGGGACATGCCCACGGGTGCCCTACCAAGTGAAAATCTATCCGAGACCCCATTTACCCTGACGCACGCTTGTGGGCCATTATATAGGGACTTCAAGCTATTAATAAAGGATTGTGGGAATCCCATCTGATCTAGAACCGTAAAATAGAAATGGCCAGGAGACCTTATCGAAGGCCTTTTCCGCGTCTAAACTCATGAGACAAGCAGGGAGGCGTGTGCGGTGGATGATATCGATTATATTGACCGCTGACCTGACCCCATCCGGGGCCTGTTGACCCTGGACAAATCCCGACTGGTCCGGGTTGATAAGTTCTTGGAGGATTGGATTCAATCTCGATGCGAGAATTGAGGTAAAGATCTTATAATCCGAGTTCAAAAGAGAAATTGGCCGGTATGATTCGCAACGAGAGGGGTCTTTGTTTTCTTTTGGTATGAGCGAAATTGTGGCATATTGCCATGATGGGGATTGGCCGTGCCTTCTGCCATACCTCGAAGACCTCTGTCAGTATGGGAGCCGCTTGTGGCAAAGGCCTTATAGAATCTGCCCAAAGTCAGCTCTGGCCCTGGACACTTCCCATTCTTCAGGCCCTTTATAGTTTTTAGTATTTCTGCCTGTGCAATTGGCCTGGTTAACACCTGGCCTTTTCCTTTGTGAGCTTAGGAAGGTGGGTCCCCAGATAGTCCACAATTGCCTGGGTGGATAACTGCGCCTGTGGGGTATAAAGCTTGGAAAAATAGGAGACAAAAGCCTCTACAATCTCCTTCGCCTTATTAGTCATCTGGCCTGTAGTTGGAGATGTAATTTTAGTTATTGTAGCCCTATCTCTATAATGTCTCAGACGGGCCGCTAATAATCTGGTACCTCTGGGGCCTCCCTCATAATATTTTTGTTTGAGAAAAAAGAGATTCCTCTCTATCTCCTCCCTTTGTAATCTCTGGTGTTCTGCCCTCAGTAGGGTTGCCACCTTTGGATGGAGCAAAAACCGGATCCTAAGCTCAGCCCCTAGCCCCACCCCTTTTTATGACTCATGCATTGTTTCTCCTAGAAGACCATCTGTTGTATCAATAAAAGATAAGATGCAGTGGAAAAGATTAGGTTAAGTAAGTGCTAATGGTGTTAATGGCCTATACTTTACACCTCCCAGGCTGACTGCTTTCTACAAACAAAGGGTTATATTGACACCAGAACTTGTTTGTAAGCTGGCCATGCAGCTGAAACAATGAATAATATGACAACATTTGTTTCAAAAGTATGTGAGCACTCAGAATGGCTCAAAAACCTGACCAGCACACAGCAAAACCGGATTACCTGATAGGGACCCAGAAAACCTGATCACCAGGTAAAAAACCTGACAGGTGGCAACCCTAGCCCTCAGGGATCTAAGTTCTCGGTCTCTCTGCATGTCCCATTTCATTTTTTGTTTAGCCTCCAGCTCCTTTATACCCGTCAGCAGGTTTTGTTGCTTAAGGAGGCGTTCCTTTTTTTTTTTTTTTTGGGAGGCTATGCATATAAGTTGTCCTCTGACAATGGCTTTCACTGTGTCCCAGATAATCTGTGGGGACATCCCCGGGGTAGTATTTTCCTGTAGTGTATCTGATCAACTGCTTAATTTTTCTAGGGTCTCTTTATCTCGGAGTAAGGAGGTGTTGAGCCTCCAATGAGTTGTTTTCTTGGTAGGGAAAGGGCCACCTCTAGAAAGATGGGGTTATGATCCGACAGGGAGGCAGTACCCACCCACATCGATGGGAAGCCGTCCACTCCATCTCTAAAGGTGAAGAATGTATCTATTTGGGGAAAAAACCTTATGGCGAGGGGAATAGCAAGTGTAATCTCTCCTTATTGGATATCTTTCTCGCCAGATATCCACCAGTCCCACCTGATGCAGAGCGTGTTTGATCTTCCTAACCTTCTGCTGATCATAAGGCTGGGCCTCGATGTTGTATCTAGTTTTCTGTCCCATATCAAATTCCAGTCTCCCCATGATCAACATGCCCTTAGACCTCTCCGCAACCAGTTGGGCATCGATGTGTAAATGCTGCGGGGAGCCCGAGGGCATAAACATTGACTAGGGTTACCGGAGTGTCCTGTACCCTACCCACCACCAGGACGTATCTGGCACCAGGGTCATCACCGCTCCTCATGCTCAAATGGGAACGCATGCAAGCATGATGGCTACCCCTCTTATGACCCGCATCAAGGGATCTAAAACATATGGGGATATGCCTTGGTCTTCAACTTTAGTGTTTCAGGTGGTGACAGGTGGGTCTCCTGTAAGAATACCACCTCACAGTTTTGTCTGGTGATGTACCTCTGAATTTGCTTTCTCTTAACCGGGCTGGAGCAGCCGTTGATGTTGTAGGAGAGCACTTTCACATTTCCGTTACTCATTTGTATTCGTCTTAACTATCATGCTTAAGCAAAAAAGGACTGATATTACTTTGTCTGACAAATACATCATAGCTCAACTACATGTGTACCCATTTAACTTTTCTAACCAAAACATATTATAACCAAAGAACAGCAGTGTCAGTAACTCCCAACCGTGGGAACGGAAAACCTGCGCAGGGCATTCCTCAGCTGAGGGCCTGTGCAAAAGTGATGGCATGGCAAGAGAGTCCTTTAACACTCTCCTGCTCATGCTAACCAAAACTGATGATGTACTTCCAAGGGAGGGCTGGCAGTATGTCCCCAGCCGTAGGGTAATTGCGCTACCAATATTCAGAAGGGACTCCAGTCTAGGAGGATTTCACCCTTCCTTCCGGGGGGGGAAACCCCTATGCGGGACACCCTACAGACAGCGACTTGTAGGCTTCGTAGACTCCCTCCTCAGTCTAGGATCTAAACAGATCAACGTTATGGCATTTAGCATCACTCTATGTAATTTCTAAGTGACCGGCCAGAGTGGTGAAGAGTATACAGTTGCAAGGATAACCAACAGTGGAGGAAGAGTAAGAGTAGTAAAAGAGAGAAGAAAAAAAAGGCCCATTTCACCCCCCCCAGTCCATAATGTCCCTATGAGAAAAAAAATGGTTTAAACATCCAAAGTCTCGAGGCATTCAGAACAGCTGTCAGCTCGGCTCCAGGTCACCCCGCAGGTAGCTCCCAATAAGAGACCTCTACCTTTGCAATCGTATTCAGACAGGAGCGATTAGAACAGGGAACAGCTGACAGTAACCAGCGGGGGGTAATATTGAAACGCGAGTCAGGTTCAAATCCCATTAGCTAGTTTGCGGTACCTTGGGCAGTTGTCCAGTCTCCCCCCTCTCCCCGCCTCTTCGGCCAAGCATTGCAATCTCAGATGCGCCTTCCAGCTTAGGAGAGTTCTCAGCTGGGACCCAGTCAGGATTCCTTAGCGGTGGGACTTCTAACTACAACTGCCCAGGATACAAAGCGCTCGTCTCGCCTCGAGCAGGCATGCAGCATAGAGCTCAGAAGCCAGGAACATCCAGGGAGCATCTCTAAGTTGCAGTAAAAAAAAGGAGAAGAAGAAAAAAGTACCCTTTGGGAAACCACAGGTGAGAACGAGAGGTAGAGAGGGGGGGGTTCCATAATCACTGAGTGGCCCCCGGGCATGTAGTTGAAGGAGGTAGCTCAAAAGGGTGTTCAGGCACGAGTTAGCTAAGAATGCACCAGGATCTATACCTCTCAGTCCTCTCATCCAAATTCAGGTCTCAGTGTTTTGATCCCGGTCGTTATTTTGGGATGATCCCTCGCTCGCCCCGTGTAGATGTGGGGCCTTCTTATCCAGCTTGGCAGGATCCCCAAATTGCTTCACCAGTGCTGAGATGTCTGCCCGGAGGGTCGTCTGCTGGTTTCCCCGGACAGAGCCACTTCGGGGAGCCCCCTTCTGAGCGATGCTCCAAGCCGATGTGAGTAGGTCTTTTTCTAGTTTCTCCTTCAGCAGGGGTGGGACGGCAATCCCCAGCGACTCCAGGAAGGCCGAGGCAGCAAGGAGGTCTTGAAAGGTTTTCGAGCCTTTATCTGTGGCAATTTTGAGGCTTAACTGCATAAGATCATGCTTTTAATATTTCGGGCCCTCAGTTGCTTCACTACTGGCCACAGTGCTTTCCTAGCCTCCTGGACACGCGTGGTATGGTCGTTATCTATGTTTACTCGCTGGCCCTTGTAAAAAAGCGCTCCTTGCTTCCAGGCCACTCGGATGATCTCCTCTTTTGCCTGGTAGTTGGTCAGCCTTGCCACAATGGAGCGAGGTCTCGCCTCCGGATTCTGTAGCCGCGGGACCAGAGATCTGTGTGCTCGGTCCATGGTTAGATCCAAGTCTTGTGGGAGCGGGAGTATTTGTTTAAGGGTTGTTTAAAGAAAGTTCATAACATTTTGGTAGCTGTCTTCCGATCCTTCCGGGATGCCATAAATTCTTATGTTGTGCCTTCTACTTTCTAGGTCGTCCAGCTTATGTGTGAGTTCTCGGTCCCTAGCCATGAGGTACAGTAGGAGTCTGTCGTGGCGATCTGTTTGCTCCACCGTTTGGGTCATGCATAGCTCAAGTTGCTCAGTTTTATGATCTATTTTACTTAGATCCGACTTAAGTTCGTTCAAGGTGTGGTCTATTTTGGCAACTGTATGTGCCGTTTGTATTATTATTTCTTTCAGGGTCGCTGGAGGTTCGTCTGAAGTGATCTCTGATTGTTTTAGGCCCTCCAATACCTCGTCCCCTTGGATGCCAGATCTTATTTCCTCCTGTATCATTTCTCGCAATTTCTGCATCGGAGTCGAGGGGGGTTTACCCGCTTTATTTCTCTTGGGTTTGGCCGGTGAAGACATGTTTTCTTCAAGTGATGAAGTTTGATTTTATTCGAGGAGGGGACAGAGCCACCGCTCTATGCTGCCATTAAGTCGCTGACGTCACCGGAAGTCCACCTTTCGTGGTTTTTTTTAATAAGCGTGGTGGCGGCGGTGTAGCTGTCTACTACTGACAAAACTTACCTATGTTCCTTGTCATTAGTGAGGTGGTCCTTAAGACCCATGAACTCCTCATTAAGATGCTACCCCTATCCTCACTACCTGTCTTCACTGGCGTGCTTTACTCCTCCCCCAAAGCTTTCCACTCCTCGGTAGTCTATGCAGTCTCCTCCCTTTTCATCCACTGCCAGCTCAGGTGAACTCATCCTACTTGGAGATTTCAACCTGAATTGGTCGTCCACTGCACTTAAACCCATCACCCAACAAATCTAGTCTCTCAGCCTACACCAGCTTATTAACATACCTACCAGACCCAACCCCCACTCCAACAAGCATACCCTCCTGGACTGGATCCTGTCCTCACACCCATATCGTATCTCCGCCACTGGCACTTGCCCCAAATTATTCAGTGATCACTTCATGACCGTTTGTACTCATAGACTTCAGTTACCCCGCTCCCCACCCATCTTTCGTTGGATACGTTCCTTACGTTCCCTCAATACCTATCATCTCCTCCATGATCTTCCATCCTCTGGTCCATTTTCTACACATCTACGGATATCAACATGACACTTTCCCTCTTTTGCCAGTAATTAAGCAATGTCTGGAGCAAACACGCCCCCGCACACGCCGACGTAGGTTGAGACCCTTTCACCACCCATGGATTACTCCTGATATCCTCAAACTCTGCAACAAGTGTGACCAGGCTTGAGCTCTCCACAAATATCCCATTCTCCAAGCGATCACTCGGCCTGGGGCCCAGAACGCTTGCACACTAGGAAGTTATTAGGACAGTTAAGTCGAGCAACGTCAGGGATACATTGCACGAAACCTCAACTCCCCCCCCATAAGTTCTGGTACGCACTCCCCTCTCTCCTTAAAGCCTAGGTCCTCCTCCCCCTCCCTCCTTATTAACCACACCCTAGTCTTTGGCCCTCTCACTGTTGCCACCACCCTAAACAACTTCTTTACGACCTGTGCCCTGCCCTTCCCATATCACGCCCCTTCACATCTTGCCCACCCCTAAACAAACTTCTTTAAAACCCGCGCCCCCCCATCACACCCCTCCACGTCTTCCCTACCCCTAGTAACTTTCATTTTTCTCCTGTCACTGCTGAGAAGGCCTTCTGTGCCCTCAAATCTCTAAATCACGCAAATCCAGTCCCAATGGGCTTGACCCTCTTCTGCGAAGCTCTGCCCCAGCCATTGCACACCCCCTTTCACATCTTCTTAACCTCTCCTTCAGATACGTCCCCTAGGCTTGGAAATCCGCAAAAGTAATCCCTCTTCACAAGGGTGGTGACTGGGCACAACCTGGGAACTACTGCCCCATCTCCCTCCTTCATGTCTTGGTTAAGCTTCAAGAATCCCTTATTCTGACTAGACTCACAAATTTCCTCACCTCGTCTAATTTTCTGTCCCCTTATCAGTCAGGTTTTATAAAAAAAAAAATTCCACTGTCACCTCTTATGGACCAAGGATACCTTACTTCAGCCATTTTTATAGACCTTGCTAAGGCATTCAACTCTGTCTCCCATTCATTCCTTCTTGCTAAACTAAAATC
Organism: Neoceratodus forsteri; assembly: GCA_016271365.2. NCBI lineage: Eukaryota > Metazoa > Chordata > Ceratodontiformes > Ceratodontidae > Neoceratodus > Neoceratodus forsteri. Next base: position 255,278,342 of record CM028133.1, read on the forward strand.
AGCTGGTCTTTTCCCCCCTAACAGTCCAGTGGTTCTGCTCCTACCTCTCAGGCCAATCCCAACGCATCAAGACTGGCGATACTCTTCCCCCCCCCCCCCATCCTAGCAGGTGTACCCCAATGTTCTACCTTGGGTCCCATTCTCTTCTCCATCTTCCTAAATGTGCACTCCCTTCATGTGCACCCACTCCTAAATTCACCTTTATGTAGGTGACACTATCCTCTGTACTTTCGGCCCTTCAGCCACAGTGGTATCTTCTCTTCTTCAAGCTGGTTTCAATTGTGTCCTAAACTGGTTCCAGAACAGTCTCTTTGAATTTTGGTGTATCTCATACACTAGCCAAACTCCACACCTGTCATCCCTCCTTTTCCACTCTTTTGATGGCACCATTTTAGAAGTAGTCCCTGCATACAAGTACCTAGGAGTCTGGCTCAACGGTCGCATCGACTTCACCACTCATATAAACCACATTCACTCCAAGCTCTGCCCCAAACTGGGCACATTTTACAGAAAAAAAAGATGCTCTTTCCCTCTCTGTTAGACGGATCCCCCTCACCAGGACAATCCTTCCTCTCTTGGTCTATGCAGATGTATTTAGGTCTGCATCTGCATCTGCCCTTTCCAATTTGGATGTTCTGTATGATGCCTGCTGTCGCTTTGCCTTAAATGCCCGTCCCAGAACCCACCACTGCTTTCTCTACTCTTCCCTCACTCTCCTCTCTATCCTCCCATCGAGAACACACTTCCATCATCGCTGCCAAGTATTGGTTTGGCTAACTGACTACTATCCCCAGCCCCCCACATCTGTTGCCTTCGCACACAGGATCCTCGCTCCTTTGCCCTTCTTCGACATCCCTCCAACTCTGGCAAATCAACTTTCTCATTCCATTTCCCTAATTTGTGGAACTCCTGTCCTCTGTATGCTCCCATCGTTAAATTTATTCAAAAAAATACCTTATTGCACTCACCACTACCACCCTGCTTGTGTCTCAAACTTGCCCCACTCACTGCCTGAATCCCATGTAACCCCTAGCACACTGCTCCCTATGTGTGCCCTTTTGCTTGTGGCAATTACTAGTCCTGCAAAGCACTTTAAGCCTCCCACTAGGTGGCAACCTGTTTTATTTCCTGCACTGCTGCTGCTGTACTTGGAAATCTGTAGTTGCACTTGCCTCCTCCATGGAAATTTCTGTATCTCGATCCTTGGCATTGTCATTTTTGTATTGATTACTGATTTTGACACTCGTAATTGGCGTTGTACACAGAATTGTTTTGCAACTCATTTTTCCTGTGTTGTTACTATTCATGTATAATATTCTTATGTATTCGATTTTTTTTTTTCTGTTTTTATCATTGAATTGTGTTATTATTGTACCTCTTATGTTCCCCTTCCCCCGGGTCGCACCTGGAAATTAGCACCGGCTCTGTGTGCCTCTCCTGGTTATCAACTTTAAATAAATATGTCATCTAACTTGGAGCCATGCAGTTTACCTTTAAAAGAAACCTTAAAGCTGTAGTGCAGCAAACATTGTTCTCCCAAAATGCTAGTTTCTGCTACAGTTTATGAAACATGTTAACACACCTATCAAATCTGTTTTTCTAGGTACTTCTTAATGTTGCACACCATAATTTTGTCTCCTCAGTCCTAACCCTTGCCAGGTCTGCAGAGTTATTTTTAAGCCAAGTGTGGAAGTCTTTTATTTTATTATAATTTTTTTTTTTTGGGGATTAAAACATTTATAAAATACTCATTTTGGTGGAAGTTAAAAGTTTTACCACCAGATAAAGCTGGAAGATGCTTGGAGTTTTCATAGTGAAAATAAGGCAGGTTTGGATTTTTGCCCACTTTTGTTTCTCTGCTGCCTTAAAGTCGTATTATAGTTTACTGTAAAACAAAGACAGTTCACATTGCAAGTGCTCCAGTTTCATTGCAAGGCTTAAAAAAAAAAAAAATCGGAATATTCTAATTTTTATTACAAAAGACATTTAAATACAAATTGGTTCTCTGCCAAGTCTTAATTTGTTCCTGCTGTCTTTTCTGATCTTGGGGCCAGATATTCAGAAGTTGGCACCAGTGCTATCCAAATTTATGCCTTTTTTGGGGTGGGGTCAATATTCAGAGACCCCAGCTACACCCATTAGCAGCCAGGCACTAACAACACTGCCTCCTGCATACAGGAGCAGTGGCAGTTTCAAAGGTTTGTGACAGTGGTAAATGGTACCCAAAGTGGTGCAATTTAGTGCCTCCAAAAATCTAGCCTAAACCAGATGCTAAGCACACGCCCCCACCCCACCAATGGTGGGATGGCTATATTGAAGTAGTCTGCCCCAGACCGCTGTCACACCAGCAAGGATGTAGGCCCTGGTGTGCAGTGCCCCCTCCCCAGTTGCCTGGTCTGTGATACTGTATATCTCTCTGGTGTCTAGTGGCACCCCCCAAATCACCCATCTGTATACGGTAACCTTATCCCTCACCCGTCGTGTATAGGTCACAGGTAGGGATCCTAAAGCACCACCCACTATGCTCAACCTTCATGGTACTCCTACACTCAACCTAGGTACCATCACCAGCACTTTTAATAATGCATTTACAAACCTGGACAGTGTCCTTCCTCCTAGTTTTTTTCGACGACCTCCCCTCCAGCACCTCCCACATGATCATACAATTCCACAGTTTTTTTTTTTTTTGTTTGTTTGTTTTTTTTAAAGGAGGTCCCACTACAAGTAACTAGAAACTGTATTCAAAAGGCCATCTGCAAACAAGGGTACAGTGGTGACTCCCTTGACCTGAAACTGCTGGCACAAGTTCTCGTGAAATCCTTGAACCACTAACAAAGCTCTTCAATCTCTCACTCAGATTGGGCCAATTCCCCTCTCTCTGGAAGAAAGCCACTGTCACACCGGTTCACAAAAGTGGTGACAGGATGCTCCACATCAATTTCAGACCTACAGTATCCCACTCCTCCCCCCATTATCTATGGCTCTGGAGCGTATAGTGTCGGACCAACTAGTTGAATTCCTGGATAAGTACAAAGTCCAGTGCCCAGAACAGCATGGCTTCAGAAAAGGACACAGCACCACCACTGCACTACTGGAATTTACATCTTTCATCCATGCCACGCTCGACAGAGGTAACTGTGGTGGTGGGGGGGGGGGTAGTATTTATAGACCTGACTAAGGCCTTTGACACTGTTAATCACCCCCTACTGCTCAGGCAACTATCTTCCATTGGGATCTCCAGTGATGCCCTTCCATGGTTTACCAGCTACCTTGATGATCTGATCCAGCGTGTGGGGATAGCAGGGATCTCATCGGATGAAAAAACAGTCCTCTCCGGAATCCCCTAAGGGTCTATTCTGTGCCCTTTACTCTTCTTCCTTTTCATCAACAGTCTCCCTAGTGTCTGCCACCAAAAAATATTGCTATACGCGGATGATACAGTCCTCTTTTCCAGCCACCATGACATTAAAGTCCTCGAATCCCAGCTACAGCTCGACTTCAAGCGTATCGAAGACTGGTTCAATTCTCATAAACTTGTCTTGAACCACAGCAAGACCAAAGCCATGTCCTTCTGTAACCCATGGAGCAGGCACAATTCTCTGTCCCTCACCATCAAGAACCATGCTGGGAACCCACTCAAACATGTCAAGGAGTTCAAGTACCTTGGTATCACGCTGGATAGTACCCTCTCCTACACTCGGCATATTGACACTGTTGCCAAGGCCGTCAATATATGGATTGGACTGTTAACACAAACATAAGCACTGTATGTCTGCGGATGCCCTTAAACTAGCCATCTGCAGCTCTATCACATCCATTATTGACTACAGTGTTGCCATCTATGGCTCTGCCTCAACAACTGCCCACGGCAGGATCTCGGTTTCTGTCAACAAAGCCTGCAGACTATTAACGGGTGCGGCTCGACAAACACACACCTGTGACCTCTATGCACAAACCGACTGGCTACCCCTACTCAGCAGAATACAATACCAGACCTGCTTTCTTACCAAAAAGATTCTCCTTGGACTTATGCCACCTGGTGTCAGCACACTCCTTACTACCTTCAGTGGCACTCAGCATATGCGAGGTGCCCAATCTCTAACCTTTCAGGTTCCCAGATGTCGTACCTCCATGGGTCAGTGGTCCTTTATCTATAGAGCTCCACTATGGTTCAGTTCCCTCAATAAAGAAGCACTTTCCTCTGCTACACTTGGACCCTGTAAATGGAATCTCAGACTTTACCTCACCTCTTCCACTGAATGTGACTGTTTCCCTGAATAGAGTTTACTCTAAACACTTCCCAGCTCAATCGTATCCCACAGCCCGCCCTTGCCCTAGTTACGTTCTCTCTGGTAGCTGGCCTTCTTCGTAACCCCTTTCCTGCTTCCCTTCTCCACTGGTACAAGACATCTTCCCCCTCCCACCCACTGACAGTGGCCCATTAGCCTGCTTACTTCCTCTCCCCCCCCCCACCACATCTCACGCCTACATTCTTATTTGCTTCTTATTCGCTCTATCTCTTATTGTTACCTCAGCCAGCTGTCTACTCAAGCTGCTTGCTGTATGCATATTACCTCAAAGTGTGTTGTAACTGTATAATTTTGGTATATTGTGCATTCTTTTACTACCTCTATATGTATGTTACCCCTCATCCTCTGATGTGGAACCTTTGTAAACGAGCAGTTTCTGCTCAAAGGTATTTGTAATCCTAGAATTTAATAAATAAAATAAATAAATATGATCGCCATACCAGGTGTCTAGAGGCACCCTATCCCATGATCACCTATTTCTTAGATTCTAGACTTATCCATGGTGTGAGTGACACCCCGACCCCTTGCCTCTCCCTTCCAGTTTACCCTATAATCTCTGGTGTCCAGTGGTACCCCACCTCCGAATGCCAGTCAGCATATGGACTGGCAAACATTGGCAGTCCAGCAGCCCCCATCCACCCTGCCCGAACGCAGATCACTACCCATATAATCCTCTTCCCCCCCCCCAATACCAAGGTCTCTGGGGATGTTCCTCTCATCCCAATATGGCAGCCGGAACAGCCCATCACTCATTTTCTCGTCTGGCAGCTGTATGAGGTGACAGTGTGTACACATGGCAGCCGGCTGAGGAGGTGAGTGGTGAGCTGTACTGATTGCTGTATCAGAATGCGAGGAACATCCCCAGAGACCCCGGTAGAGGGGGTGGGGTTGGATGGGTGGTGTACTGGGAGCGGTTGTGGGGGGTGCAGACCAACAGCAAGTGTTTGCTCGTCCATTTGTTGACTTGACAGTATTTGGTGGATGGGGCTACCACTGGATGCCAGGGATATTGTAGGGTACATGGGCTGGGAAAGGGGGTGGGGTGTGCCACTAGACAACAGGGATAAGGTTATCATATATGGGACGGGTGATGTGGGGGGGTGCCACTAGACACCAGGGATAAGGTGATTATATATGGGATGGATGTACGGGGGGGGGAGGGGTGCAGCTGGACGCCAGGGATGACAGGACGGACACCCACAGGATGAGCAGAAACGGGCCTCTGCTCACCATGCAAATGAGCTCATAATGGGCATGCTAATGTCCCCTTAACACCTTGCATGTCCAGTGGGTTCATTTGCATTGTGTGACTGAAAATACCATCATGGCTACCAGTTCTGTCTGGTCCCAGGGTGCAGTTCCCTGTGTGCTGGATACAGCCCAGGTGCATGTTGGGGCAGCGCAGTTTGACTTAGCGCTGCACTGACATAAGCCAGTATTCAATCTGGTAGCACTGGTCCACTATCCAGCTGAATATAGCAGCCTCTGTGTTGGACACATGCCCAGGCAAACCTTAGCGATGCGCTTGCGCTGTTTGAATGTCTGGCCCCTGAAGACCTAATCCTCCACTTAGGGCTACAGAGTCATTTCAATGGCAGTAGGCTGTGATGATATGAGCAGAGAATGACTTCCATGCAGGAATACGAAATGTGAGTGGATGAAGTTTGGGGACAAAAAGATCCTACTTTACTGAAAATGGCTTCCACAATAAACAATGAAACTTCATGAAATTCACATTCTTTGGGTAGTGTGCATGAAAGAGAGGATTCTGAATGCGGCTCTTGCAGTCTGATTCTTGGAGACTGAGAAAGGGAATAGGTTGTCTAGCTACCCCAACCTCAGTTACTGCACCCCAGAGACTGGGACCGCTCTTTTAAGGCCATCTGAACTGAACTGTGTTCCTTGGGGGTCTCCCACACCTTGCAATACCTGGCTTGCCTGAGAATCGTCTACACTGGTAAACAGTACATCTTTGGTGACCCCCAGGAGGCTGACAAGCTCATGGTGAAGATCAAAGGGGACTTTGGAGAGCAGAAGAAGAAGATGAGGAGGACTAAACTTTTATTGTATTAGTTTCTACTGGCAGTATAGCCTAGATGTTGGAGTAATGAGCTGTGAATGAGCTTGGTACATCCAGCAGACAAGACCTGGGTTTGATTCTCACTACCTCCGCTTGCATACTGTGTGACACTGAGCAAGTCACTTAACTGCCCAGTGCTCCCAGGTCACCCCTGAAAATGGGCATGTGTGCCTATTGGGCCTTACCTTGTTACCAAAGACTAAAATAAAATTAAAAAAAACTTGTATTGTTACCACACAGTGAGTAGGAGATGGGGGGGTTTTGGCAGGACGTGAGGCTATGAGCCCAAGTCGCTGCCACCACAACAAAGTGCTTTATGCCCTAGGCTATGGTGGTATAGCTCCCCATTTCTAATAATGAGTATATAATTTATGTTGTAATTTCTGTGTGTGATGTTCTATAAAATCATGTTAAAATGGTGTTGGCCACATGATGGCCTCAGTTCCCCCCGTGCTTCCCTGTTTTGCCTTTACAGACCCTGTGACCATGTGTGATTATTATGATGATTATTATTATTATTTATTTTTTTTTTTTTCATGTTTATTCAGGGTACCTCATGTGTCATGGGACTAATGTTGCTTTAAGAGAGACTGGAACTGGAGTGCCTGGATGAGAATGGACTGCTTGTCCGAATCAAAATGTTTTCGGTATTTCTCCTCCTTAGTTTCTAACAACATTTTATTTAGTTAACTCGTTCAGTGAAACGTTAACTGTTATGTAGGAGGAGGAGAACGACAAGGAGGAGGAGGAGTACCAGGAGCAGGAGGACCAGGACCAGGACCAGGACCAGGTGGAGGACCAGGACCACGACCAGCCGTCATCCAATAAGTGTGTGCAACACGTAGCCCTGTTTGGGTTTAAATAACTGTTTAACAAACTCCCAAACTATTTGTGCACCCTCCTCTGCCCGGTCACCATCTTCACCCCCACTCTGGCAACAGGTTCATCGTCCCACATCATAAACTTAAGTGCTAGGCAACTTGCCTTCTGTTATTGCCTCCCACAAGTTTGGAACAACCTTAATTTGGGTAATAGTTCACCCTCCAGTTTCTCTGCTGCTAAGGAGCTTTTCAGAAATACAGTTGTGTCCTGCTGTAACTGCATCTGGTTATTGTTGGTCTGTTAGTGTTGCCACCTGTTCCAGTAGCAGCTGAATTCCAGACGATTATACTGTGTGATACACTTCTGTATACCTTGGTGTTATACCTTTCATGTCTGTATGTTTGATCGTTTTGGTTATTGACTTGCTCTTGCATCACGTTCCTCACATCTTTAAAGGAGCTTGATTGTACATCTCTGTATGTCTATCTGGTTGAACATTTTACTGTCGCTTTTAAAAGTGAGCTCCAACGATTTTTATCTCTGGCAGAACCTTGTACTTGCTTTGACCCTACTTGACCTGTCTGTAGGTCCGCCATGCCCTCGTCCTGATAACCATACTTACAAAACTCTCCTGCTTCTTATGACTACCTTCTCACCCCCTTTTCTTCTCCACATACCTCTTATCTTACCCTTGTCCTCTTTTCTTGCCTCTGCCTTGGCCTCCCTCCACCCCTCCTAGTATACTTCACCTCCCTAATTTCCTCCTCTTTACTTTATTTCGTGGTTGCCTACCTCCTGCTATTTCCTCTATTTGAAATCCTTAGGTGTTGCATTAAGTTGTTGTATCCTATATTCAATGCCACATGCACTATGATTGTTGGCGCCTGATCCTTCCATGCTGACACATTCTAATATTTGTTTATTGCCTGTATCTCCTATACTCTGTTGTATATGCTATTCTTACTGCTTGCTGTTGTTCTGTTATTGATCTGCTGTTGTAGTCTTGTTTAAATGGTAAAAACTAAGCTATATGTATTGCTGTCTTGCACTTCTGAAATGTTTCTATGTTACGTACTCTCCCAGGTAGTGCACTTACCCGGTAAACAAAACTAAATAAAATAAATGAACTGTACCTTTTTATTTCAGAAATTGGACTACAAGGCTGTATGTTAAGCCGGTGACGCCATGATGTGTATTCGTGTAGCTCTGAGGCCCTTCTTATAGTGGTAAATGGATGGCGTGTGAGACAGCCATCTAGTGAGATGCTGTGTTTTGGCAGCTTATTTTGTTAACCCCTCCATATGTGGTATTTTCTGTGGGTTCATAGATAGAAAAGTCTAGTGTAATAATGTTTGACTCATCCCTTGAATTTATTTTTTTTTTTTTTGTGGGAGGGAGAAGTTGGCACCATCGCGTGGCTGACGCTTTGCGTGGAGCATGCGGTTGGCCATTTGGCACCTCCTCTATCCCAGTTTTGTTTCTCCCACCGTCGAGGGTCACATCTACAGCAAGTTTCGCAATCAATGGCACATATTGCTTCTCTGCCTGTCAACGTCACCTTTACACCTTCTCAATCCCGGTTCAGAATATCCCAACACCTTCGGAAAACCAGTAAGACCATTCTGATTTCTTTGCTGACGGTGCCAGGTTATTTTGCTGTAACTCTAAAGCAGGCCGTGCCCCCATGCGTTGGTGCCCCTGTGGCCGGCATTTCTCCATTTCGGACCGGCATGATGTTTGTCTGCGTTGCCTGCATCCCAGTCGTGATATAGGTAACTGCTTCTGTTTCTCCATAGACCGCCGTGTTGTAGAGATCTGCGCGTTTAAAGTCTGCATGGCCCCGCCAGCTTTCGGAGGACGCTGTCACTCGAGGGATGCTATGGCAAGATCTCACGACCCTTCCTCCAGGTCCCCTCTCATGTCTATATGGCCCGGTGAGGAGGGAACCTCATCGGAATCTGGCCTTGCCATCGAGGAGGTTCCCTTCCATGGTGTCAGAGGAGTGGCCTGGTCCCCTTGGGGGCCGAGCCATGAGCACCGCCACGGCAGTCACCTCTACGGAGGTGCAGTCTCCCCCAGTGTTGAGGCCCATGGTTGCTGGGCACGGCATCGGTGGACCCTTGGTGCCAGCCTCTGGCACCGCTCCGGATCCCGGTGCCATTCACAGCACTGGTGATCGAGGCAGTGCTGTGTCCCGTGACGGCGCCATCGCCACCATTGCTAAGAGAGCTCCCAGGGTCACTAGTCTGGCAGTTTGTGTGGTCTCTTCTTCCTCTGAGGAAGATGACCCGCTGACCGATCCAGATTGGCAGCCCCTCCTCAGAGTTGGGGAGTCCTCTTGGACACGGCACCAGGTGGCCCAGTGTTCACCTTCTGAGTCTCCAGAGCCTGCCCTGCAGACCCTGGCACAGAGGGGCTGGTATGGTGGTCTCCGCTACAGAGGCTGCGGCATCTGCCATTCCTGGTGCTGCTGCTGCTCCAGGGGTGGAGACTGGGATCACTCCTTTGGCCTCCCTTGGGGGTCTGCAGAATTGGGGAGTCACTGGGTATGAGGAGGAGGGCAACCTGTGAGTCAGGGGCTGAGGGGACGAGGCGCGGTACGGAGACCCTTCTCCACTACCATGTGGGTAGTAGTCAAAAGTGCTGAACTCCGCTTCTCCTTCTCTGTGTCTTCGGGGGTGCCTTTGGGCGTCAGTGAGGGTTGCCCTTCTGGATCCACTCAACCTCGTTGCTCCACAAGGGAGGTTCTCCCCCAGGATTTGTTTCAACATTTGCAGCATTCACTGACTGGATCGACCCCCGAGTCCCCTCCGCGTGGCGGGAGCTGCAGCCAGGTCTCTGAATCCCTAGCAGAGGCCAGACAGTCTGTGAGGAGTCCCCCCCCCCCCTTTTCTCTGCAGAGACCTCCTCTTCTCCCAGACCATGTGGGTCCTATGAGACCCTTAACCTGGGAGCAGTTCAGAGCCACTATGGCGGCCTTCCCTAGGTACGTTGGAACCGTGGACGAGCGGGTTTTTCGCCAGTCTCCTCCGCTGCTGGAGGACTCTGAACTCCCGAGTTCCACGTCTTCCTTGGAGGAGGAAGAGGATCACTCAGTCCACTTTTCTTCCGATGCTGATTTCACCGAATATCAGCGTTTCCTCTCGAGGTTGGTACAGGAACTCCGTATATCCTATGTGGTAAGACGCACTAATGAGCGGGAGACGCACTTCTTCCTGAATGAGTTTAATGCTCACCACCTCGTGGTTCCTTACTGGCCTATTCCTTTCCAGGAAGCGTCGATCCGTGCGTGGCAGTACCCAGCCGCCTCATGCCCCAGCAGACTGCAGAAGATGGTATTGCGCTCCCTAGGAGTCTCTTGGTTCTTTCCCTCACCCACCTTCAGGGTTGACGGCCTTAGACACGACTTCCAGGCTTCAACACCCGGCACACCACCAACCACCAGGTCCGGATTCTGCAGAATTTGACCAATTGGGTAGAAGAGTTTTCTCGTCGGCTTGTGTGCTGCTTTGCATTAGCTCACATCAGGTGCACCACGCTGCCTACAACAGGCACTTGTGGTCGATGCTGGCACAGGTTCTAGCATATCTGCCTGATTCGGAGGAATCTATGCAAGCCATCACCCTTTCTGCACAAGGTCTGGAGCTTGCAAGGCACCAAGCAAAGGGCATCTTATGATGCCAGTGAGGTGGCCTCCAGACTGGCAAGGACAGCGATCTGCATCAGGCGGACGACATGGCTTTGTCTGTCCAGATTGTCACCCGTTGCCCGGCGTAGGGTGATCTCCGCCATCTGGGTGATCCATCTGTTTTCTCACAGGGCAAGGAGAATCTTACAGGGTGCCTCCTGTCCCCCCGGCCATGGGGGACACCTCCTCACCCAGACCAGCCTTAGGCCTTTTGGGTCTACTACAGCGCTAGGTTTCCCCCTCCTGCACTTTCCCCGCAGGAACCTGAGTGATATGTTCCCTCAGGGCTGTGCTAGGTCCCCTCCAGGGGGCTTGGTACTCACTCAGCAGTAATGAATGGTGAAGACTGACAAGGGAAGATATGAAAATTACGTAGCTTCCGTAATTCTTGATCTTCTCTTATAGCTTCACCATTCATTACTGATTCCCACCCACCATCCCCTCATGGGCCTCAGTTCTTGGGCATCACCATCACCCTGCTCGCCTTCCCCCCTCCTGGAGGCCAACTGGGGGCCTAGTCCCCATGGTACCTCTGGGCTGCCTGTTCCTTTTCTAGAAAGTTACAGAACATTCAGCCTGGAGGACGGCAAGTAGGGTCTTCGCCCTAGTCTCAGAGGGAACTCCCTCGGATTCTCTGCACAATACAATAGGGTGTCCCCTGCTTGGGGCTTGAATAATCCTCTGACTGTCACTTTCTTTAGTGCAGTCCTAAGGGAGTCCATAGGAATTTCCTCTCTCTCCTTTTCGTATGGCACGGGTGTCCCATGGTTCTGTTCTCCTGAAGTGGGGACTATGCCAGTGCTTCTGTTGGAAAACTTCTACCAGATTTCTTTCCCTGCACCCAAGTCAGAACTCGCTCCTCTTCTGAGCTAAACTGTTCCCTCCAAGGGACAGTCTGCGAGACCTAGGCTTAAGATTTTTCTTGATGTTTATGTATAAAGGGTGTGAGGAAGGGTCTGCCTTCGCAAGTTTGACAAAACCATTAATCCCTTCAGACCTTGGTTTGATAATCTCTTAACTGGTGGGGTCCTTGCTCCCTTGTCTTAAATCCCACAAGGGTTTTATTTATTTATTTAAACCCACTTTCCCTCCGATCGCAGCCTGCAGAGCCTCTCAGACATCCTGGCCTGATCTGCCTGCCTGAGTTTCTCCCCCATCCCAAGCCTCCTCCCCAACTGCCAGTACCCCTAGTTTAACCCCTCCCAGGGTGGGCACCTCCTCTTTGGGTGCTCTTACAGACTGGCCAAGCTGCAGGTAAGGGCCTGAGTGGAGGAACTGGAAGGCTGGTTGGGTGAGATACGGCGATGGGCATAGGGGATCAGGTACCATCGCCTACCCTGCAGAGCTGGTAGTTTCCTTGTTCTGTTGGACCCACCCACCCAGTGCTCAGAAAATGCATGTCAGCAAGGACATCTACCCACAGCGCTTCCCCTTGCCTTCACAAGCGCTCCCGAGTGCAGTGATCCCTGCCTCCGCAGTGTGTCACTAGCGCTGGGAGACTCATCCCATCTGCACCCCAGGAGAGGAGAGCTGTCATCTGATGCTCAATACTCTCCTCCCCGGCCAGACTCCGGTGACCCGAGCTCACTCCCGAACCCGGGTCGCCGGCGTAGCATGAAGTGTGGCATCCAGTGCCTCAACCCTCAGTGCCACTAGGTCGGCAGCATCCCACAAGGGTTTTGAAACTCTTTAGCCAGTGGTCTTCCTATTTATTGTGGCAGACAGCCCGCTCCTCCCCCTTTATCCCTTACCCTATCTCTCCTTTCTTCCTTCTATATTTTGCCTTCACCTTTCCCTGAGACCACCCAAGGATTGAGGCCCTATGGCCACTTAGGGGTAGGGTTCTTCTCCTCTCCTGTCCTGTAATCGACTTATACCTTTTTCAGTGTATATCCTTTCCTTTTTCAATCCTTCGGCTCTCTTACCTCACTGTTTTGCGGGGTGTGTGTCCCCTGCTCAGTTTGGCGACTTCCCTCTAGGTTCCCCCCAAAGGTGCATCCCCCATTCCTTTACCTTAGCCCCACATCCATCCACTGTGGCCTCCTCGCAGCCGCTCTCCTTTCTCTCATTTTGTTCATGTGTCCCCTGAGGTGTGAATCTGTTTTCCTGCTCTTTACCCTTGTTTCGCAGCCTATTGTCTGATGCGCCCCCTCCTATTTTGTGCCCTTTCCCTGCCTGTGCTTGCTTTGCTCTCTTTGATCAGACTACTTGCCACTCCCCTTGACCCTTCCCATCTTTTCCTACACCTGTCCCTAAGTCCCTTGCGCCCCCGCCCCATGTTCCCACTTTCTTCTGTCGCCCAGCTGGTGCAGCCTTTGGACCTCCTCCAGTCCTCTCCCCTTCTTCTCCTGTCTTTTTCTACACCTTTTCCTAAGACCCCTGCTGCCCCATCTGTGTTCTCACTTTCTCCCCTCGCTCGGCTGGTGCCCCCATTGGACCTCCTGCAATCCTCTCCTCATAGACCATAGCCAAGACCTGCCTATTCCCTCCCAAAATTACCCCGTGCCCTTGTGGCCTGGAGACCATACCCAAGATGTGCCTGATCCCTCTTCTGGCTACCTCTCCAGCTTTGCTATCCTTCCATTTGATGATCACCTTAGTCTTCGAAAAAGAAAGAATGAATGACCCCTTTCTTTCTTTTCCTCCCTCCTTGTCAGTGTGTTCCTATCAGACTTTTTGAGCAGAACCAAACCCTGTAGCAAGCCCAGTGTCTGCGGCTGTCTTTTGGACATAGACCCTCCTACAGCACTACACATTTTCTGTCCCCTTCTAGGCAAAACCCCATGTTGAGGGCCCCCTTCTCTTTGCAGGTCTGATTCAAGCAACTGAACTACTCAGTTAACGTCTTAGTTCTACTTCTGAACTAACCTTTCTTAAGTACAGTTGGGTTTGATTCAGACAATTCCAAATTCCCCATGTACTGTGCAGTTTAGACAATTGTACATTCCCAATGTTGGGTTTGATTTAGACAATACCGAGTTCCCTATGTAATTTAGATGGAATCCTTCTTTTACAGTTAACACAATATGTGCCATTTATTTTAATTATTAGTAAACTTCCCTATTGTTCAATACAGTGTATCCAAGTAACTTTGAAGGAACCCTTCTCGCACAATTTTCACAGTATATGTTACCCTATAGGTTGTCCCTTTAAGATTTGGTGTCCCAGGATGCTGTATTCTGTTTGCTGCTCCAATGCTCCTCCTCCTTATCTGTACTGCCCAATCTTTGCAGTATCCTGATGTATTTAAGAAGTCGTGGGGGTGGGAGATTTACTTCTCCCCGATGCTCTTCTGCTTTTGAGGGGAAGAGGGAGTCCCGATCACAGCTGGGACCTAGTTACCTCTCGCCTCCGCTGCAGCTCCCATGGCTTAAAGTGCTGATCGCGCTTTTTAAAGCCTTGTTGATTTTTAAAACTTTGGTGCTCCAGGCCTGATTGGCCACATTTCTCTCCTTGCCATGGCCGACTGCTGCCGCGGAAGCTCAGTTACTCCAGCCCTGATTTGACCGCCTTACAATCCCTTCCCTGCGGTCGCCGAACTTCACTGCTGACTGGAGATGTTTGAATCGAGGAAAATGTGGCTGATTCCTTCTTCCTGATGCTCTTCTGCTTTTGAAGGAAAGAGGGAGTCCCGATCACAGCTGGGACCAAGTCACCTCTCCCCTCCGCCGCTGCTCACATGGTTGAAAGTGCTGATCACGCTTTTTAGCGCCTTGTTGGCTTTTTAAAACTTTTGCGCTCTGGCCCTGATTGGCCACTTTTCTCTTCGTGCTTCGACCGATTGGTGCCACTGAAGCCCAGTCACTCCAGCCTTGATTGGCTGCCTTACAGTCCCTTCCCTGCGGTCACCGAACTTCACTACCAACTGGATCCACTTATATGAAGGAAAATGCGGCCGATTCCTTCTTCTTTATCTTCTCCCCGATGCTCTTCTGCTTTTGAGGGGAAGAGGGAGTCCCGATTACAGCCAGGACCAAATCACCTGTCCCGTCCACCTCTGCGGAGTTTTGTCCTCAGTCCTGATGGAGTGGGCCTTATCAGGGTTTGACTGGGTATGGAAGAGAATGGATAAGATTGTATTTTTGTCCTTGGTCATGATGGTACGCCCTTATCAGGATTTGACTGTATTTAGTAAAGAATGGATAAGATCACAGGTTTGTCTGTAGTTTCGATGATGCAACCTTATCAGGGTTTGACTATATTCTGTAAATAATGGATCACAGTTTTTGACCCCAGTCCTGTTAGTGTGATTTTCAGAGTTTAACTGTATTTAGTAAAGAATATTTAAGATTGCAGTTTTGTCCCCAGTATCTGTAATGTGACTTGATCATGTAACAGAATTGTAATGATCAGATTGATCACCCCTCTCTGATGTTCTTTGGCAATGCCGTGAGCTGCTGTAGTCTCTCTTTTCGGCTGCCACCCCCCTATCCTCTCACCCTTCCTCCCTGATTTCTTCTAGGTTTCTGAAATGATTCCTTGTATGTGTTTTTCATGTATCCTGTTTACCGTGATGCCATACCTAAACTGATGAATATTGTTGTATGCTCTCATTAATGTTGTATGCCCTTGTTTAACATGTATGTACTCTCCTGACATGGAACTTTTGTAAAAGAGCCTTGGCTCAAAGGTAATTGTAATCCTAGCTCTAAATAAACAATAAACAATTTGGAACTAATAATTTGTTTTTCTGTCTCTTCTCTTTAGCTCTGGGATATCGGAAAAGGTTTCAAGATATCGCAAGTGTATCAATCTGGATATTTCGTGGTGGTGATGGCACTGATTGGCGCATGTGGGATGGCTTCCATGTGAGACTGAAAGCTCAGTGAAGAGATTGATGTTTGTTCCAGGGGAAGGCGGGAACTTGGGATTACGGAAGAGTCGTAGTGGGACACCTTCATATAAGGCTGATTTGAGCAGAGTTAAAATCTCATCTTGTGGAAGTGTTTGTTTTTTTGTTGGGGGCTTTGATCTCTACTCACAGTGATCTTATAACAGGGTTTCTCATTGTGGATCATAGAATAGAATAGAGTCCTGCACAGTGTTTAAGGGCTGTTACAGTGCCACGACATGGGGGTTCACAATTGGATATTGACATATAGTACATTGCTCTGTATCTTCCTGCAGGATCAACCTTGAGGTTCCATCACTGCTTCACACCTGTTTGAATGCGGGGGGGATGGATTTAGTTCTCTTATACGTTTCAATATATATGTATGAGGAGAGATGGAGTGATGCAGTGCTAACACCTCTCCGCATGCAAGGAGAATGGGGTGGTGTGAAGCTGTCTCGGGTCTTTTCACATGCATGGGGAGAATTGGATTGATTTTCTTTTTACTTTCTTAATAGAAAATTGTAGTCCATTTGTAAAATGTTACTTGCGGTATTAATGTTGGGGAGGTAGTCCGTGGTGCGACATTCCATGGCACTCCATCACCATTGGAGCCTTTTTCAGCGAACTTGTGGTGCCCTGATGTTTGGAGCCCAGAAGGTGTTTGGGTGGTTGTGATTGCTGTATCCCAAACTAACTAGTTTGCTGTGGAGTGGTGTGGAGCTGTCTGTCTCCCCTCCTGGTTCAGGATTCTGGTGATTGCTCCAGCTATAAGATCTGATTTCCCCTTTTGAAGGATATTGTTCCCTCATTATAAAACAGGTATCAGGATATGAAAATTGTACACTGATAACCTCATGCAGTACGACTCAGAATTCATACATTTATATTTTTGAGGGGAATAGAATACCTCACATGGGTGGCTGAGGGGGTTGGGGTGTGTGACAATGACTGTCTCAGTAATCCCAGCTGCATTCCGGCTGGCTTCATAAGCCATATCTGCTTCTCAAGTGCTTCTCTTCATTTTGGGCCATCTATGATAGGGAGTTGGGGGGAGCAGACACTGACCAATACTGTTTGGGTGCACATGTGAGTCTGTGTGGTAGTGGTGGAGGTAGAGTGGTAGCCATCGTAATGTAAAGCCATGGCATGCCATCTGTTGTGACACTTCCAGTATTACTTCAGGTTAATGTGGCTTTTCCGATGGGCTCCATGCTTGCGTGCCACAGTTTGTGGTGATGGCTAGCACTGTATGTGGTTGTGGGTGTGTGTGTGTCTTTTTTTTATAATTCATATTTTATTGAATATTTCAAAATACAGTACTTACATAACTGAAAATAAAGAATAATTATATACAGTAACAGTCTGAAAACTGTGTAACAATAACTAAAGGAGAATAAACATTTAAAAGACTATTTAACAGACTAAACCTACTTGTAATATAGTGTGTGTGTGTGTGTGTGTGTGTGTGTGTGTGTGTGTGTGTGTGTGTGTGTGTGTGTGTGTGTGTGTGTGTGTGTGTGTGTGTCTTGTGAAGAAAAGAAGTTCCAACTCCAGGTGCATTTCCATGACAGTCTTTATAAAAATTCAACGCAGTGAGTTTGGCAGTGTTTAAGAATGGTATTTGATTAAATCCCACTTCTTGTTTTGCTTTGTAATTCAGTTAAATAAATGTCATTCTTGAAGTGGTCTCTTAGTTCATGTTGTGAAATGGTGTATTGCTGGATTGTCTCAAAATAAACTTTTGGTTTTGACATTGTGGATCAAAATCTCAACAAACTCAAACAAATTGGTCTCTCAACTTACACATTAGATTGGTGTAATAGCTGCCTTTCATGCCGAACACAGTGGGTAAAACTGAATGGAGTGCTCTGACTCCAGGCCTGTCACAGTAGGTGTCTCAAAGCTCCATACTAGGGCCCCTTCTGTTTAGTCTATTTATGAAAACCAGCGACCAGAATCTTGCCCAACCTCTAAAGTTTTAATGTATGCAGATGACACAGTTCTCTACTCTAGCCATTCCCTCACAAATGAACTGCAACAAAGCTTTAGCAAGTTAGATAAATGGTTCACACACACTAAGCTTGTTCTCAACTGCAACAAGACAAAACCTATGCTCTTTGCCAGTCCCCAACTGAGAAAAAAAGACAAGTCCCTTTACCGTAAACAATAACGGGACCCTGCTTGAACAGGTACAAACATTCAAGTATCTAAGTGTGGTCATCTATGAACCCGTTTCTTTCACACACACACACACACACACACACACACACACACACACACACACTGACAACATTACAAAGGACGTTAACAGGAGATAGGTGTTCTATGCAGGCACCGCCTAAACCTAACCAAAGAGGCAAAGTGAGTTGCTGCCACTTGCTCAATATTGCCCATCATACAGTCCGCTGACACCTAGCCCCCTCCAGTAGTCAACGGTAAAATGTCCCCATTAAAAAAAAAAATAAATAAATAATATAATATTGCCCCTCATAGACTATGGATTGGTGATATACGGGGCAGCCAGTGACACCGCCCTGCACACAATTCAGGTAACACTGAACAAGGCCTACTGGTTCATGTTAGACGCAGACAGATACACTCACACCTGTGATCTTTATGCTGGCACTGGCTGGCTCCCGCTGGCCAAAGAATCAGATAATCGGGCATGCCTCCTGGGGGAAAAATCTCAGCTTGGCTTCATCCCACCTTCTCTACAAGCCTTTTTCTGTCCCTCAAAAAACCTACACTCCACAAGAAACATGACCAGACAGACCCTCACAGTACCTTTTAGGAAAACCAGCTCGGCCAGTCAGTCCTTTGCTGTCCAAGTGCCTAAATGGTTAAACCAACTACCAGTGCATGTGCTAAACATAAACAATATTGCACAGTTCAAGAGGGAGCTTCTCATACTCCTTAACCTGGCAAGACACTGCAGCTGCCCAGGGCGACAGTCGGGGATTCCTGCAATCACCACCTCCCTGCACTCCTCTTTCTACCCCTCCCAATCCACTCTCCCCTTCCTTGACCAGGTTGTTTCACTGCTATTCACTTTTCTGTCTCCCCTACTGGTTACATCACCTATTAGTAACAGCACCGAATACTGAGTTAACCCAACCAATATACAGCCTTCTGGTTAACAGTTGCAATACAAGACCGGACTGAAATGTCTTGCTAATAGAGTAAATACTGTGTGTAACTCTGTTTTGATCCTTGTATGGTGTTGACAAAGCACTATTGTGCGGCGGTGACTTGCAATCATTGTAAACTCTGTACATATTTTCCTGCTTCTCCCGTTTTATAGTTTATAATGTTTCCAGTTTCTCCTGTTATGCTTTGACTGTACAATTTCTGTTGACGTGGAACCTCTGCAAATGAGCTTGTAACTCAAAGGTGTACTCTGAAATAATAAATAAACACAGCCTGAGCTGCATTGCAGTTCCACGCAGGGAACATTAGTGCACACCGCTGACCTGGGGGCTAGTTCCAGATTGCCAGAGTCTGGAACATGCTGTAGAGGTATTGCAATCAGAATTTGGTGGAGGGAGCGGGGACATATGCTGCTACTTACGGCAGCTTGTCGACATGGCCTTGGCTGCATGGCTGACCACATGCAGCCAGTAAATCCCCATCTATAGGCAGGAAGCAAGACAGTTCTTTCAGTACAAGCAGGAGTAAGGTCCACAGGGGATAAAAGGCTGGGCCAGACATCATGTGGCCACTGCTGTTGAACCTCTCCCCAGCCAGCCCATAAGGCAGCTGGGAGGCAGAGTAAGACCTCAGAGATTGTTCCCCTCAGGAACTCGCCCAGTTATTCTGTGGGATTTGGGTACAAATGGAGGAGGAAACCTCAGGAATCTATTCGAATACCACTTCCGTACATTAACAATGATATAATTAGTAGCAGAAATCCTTGCTCCTGATTGGCTGAGGCAAGCTGACACATGTATTTATCCCAACCTAATGCCCATTTTAGGGGAAAAAAAAGTACCTTCAGGGTTTGTGGTTATTTGGTACTTACTGACCACACACACACACAGTGGTTAAAGAGCACTTGGTCACTGCCTTGTCACCAACCCACAGAAGTCGTGTATAATAGTTACCCAATAACTGTGCATGCCTTGTTGTGTGCTATTGCTTACATAACTGCAAGCCCTGGAGTGCATTATTGCGTTTAGAAAATGCCACCAGAATAATAAACACAAGATTAAATCTTAAGAATAAATAAATCTTCATCTTTGGTAAATCAGTTCTCACACCAAACAGCTGGATTTTCTCCACCAAAGAGGTCAAATTGGCTGGAAGTCAAGTCACTCATGTTAGTGGAGGTTTTCCCCAACTGCCACGGTTGCTGAGACAGCTCAGAAAATAAGTTTCAAGACTTTAAAAGCACTTTCCAGACATGCAATTGTTGGTTAATTATTGTAGAAGTCTGGGTAGCTATTGACCCATCAGGTCACTGGATTTGTCTTGCCAATTCTATAAAAGTACATTTATCACTGCACATGGAACATTGCCCTGGACATTAGTAAACTGATCACTGCACAGGGGACAGTGCCTTTGGATATATTTATGTACATTTATCACTGCATAGGGGCAGTGCTCTGGACCTAATAAAGTTATCACTTCGCAGGGAACTGTGCCTTGGAAATAATGAATTTATCACTACACAGGGGACAGTGCTCTGAACATCAGTAAATCGATCAGTGCACAGGGGACAGTATCCCGGACATAATAAATTGATCAGTGCCCTGGACATAAACTGATCACTGCACAGGAGACAGTGCCCTGGACATAATACATTTATCACTGCAAACAGGACAGTGCCTTGGACATAAGTCAGTTTATTACTGCACAGTGGACAGTGTCCTAGACATAAGTACATTTACCACTGCACAGAGGACAGAGCCCTGGACATAAATTGATCACTGCACAGGGGACTGTGTCTTGGACATAATACATTTATTCTGCACATGGGACAGTGCCTTGGACATAATAAATTTATTACTGTACAGGGGACAGTGCCCGGGACATAAGTTGATTACTGCACAGAGGACAGTGCCCTGGATATAAGAATAGGTTACTTGCCTGTAACCATGGTTCTAGGACTGGTATGTGGTTCACATCCACACACTGGCTGTTCCACTGAAATGTGATGATTGGCCAGATGTCTTTTAATATAAGTTCCTCCAATAACCCAGGTGCCAATAGCTAGGGTGGGTTGCATGGATGTGAACCATATACCACTCCTAGAACTACTGTTACAGGTGAGTAACCTGTTCTTTTAGGGGCGTGGATATGGTTCACGTATCTCCACTTTGGCAGACTCCTAGCAGGTCTCCGGGAAGAGGGGGTAAGGCACTCTCTCCTACCTCGTGAACGGAGCTTGGAGAACTGAGGTCCCAAAACACATGTCACGGCGTGACTCCAGGTTGGTGCTGTACTGGGAAATGAAGGTGTGTGCTGACCTCCAGGTAGCAGCCTTATAGACCTTCATTGATAGTTTGCACTTGTTTGGGCTGGGCACTTATGTTTGCAATTCAGCTATTGAACTTTCCGCCTGTAGACCTTGGTGTCCACCAGTCAGCTGTGGTGGCAGAGTAGCTGGTGGTGGGCCAGGTGTTCAATAAAGGAGAGGGCCCTTAAAACACGGCGGCAGTCTCTGGCTGAGTACTCCAGCGGTGTGGTGGGCATGTGGCAGACCCCATGGTAAGGTAAAGCAAGCCATTTGAAGTACGGAGGAATACCTGTGTGACTGAATCAACTGTCAGCCCAGAGTACCTGTTTGGAGCCAGTAGGACTCCGTAAGTAACACATCTGAAGCTGTGTCTCCACTAAGATCAGTAACAACAGTGCACAAGTTTGAAGGGGTGTGAAGCACTATCCTGTTACTCCTTATTGCCTGTTTGAATGAATGAAAGCTGCTTGAAAAACGTAGCACTAATTATTTTTTTTGTTACCAGGAGAGGCACACTAAGCTGAAAGCTTGTTTCCAGGTGTGACCTGGGAGCACAAGGAAGTTAAGTGACTTGCTCAGGGTCACACAGTGTGCAAGTGGGGGCTGTGGGATTCAAATGCAGGTCACCAGGTTTGCAGCTCAGAGCCTTAAACCACTGCACTATGCTTCCTCCCACTGTGACTGACTCTGACTGCCTGCTTAATACTACGCGTGCTGGAGTGAAATGAACAATTAACTTCTGCCTGCATACCATAGTAAACTGCATTGATAGTTTTCACCTTTTTTGGGCTGGGCACTAATGTTTTCAATTCAGCTATTGAACTTGCTGCCTGTAGACCTTGGTGTCCGCCAATCGGCTGTGGTGGCAGAACGGCTGGGGGTGGGCCAGGTGTGCAGTAAAGGAGAGAGCACCTAAGACGCGGCAGCATCTTGTAAGTAGTGGCAGTCTCCAGCTCTCATCTGGCTGAGTACTCCAGCAGAGTACAGAGAAGTCTTGCCAGAGTCAGCCAGGGAAAATGGGGACGGGGTCAGGAATATTTGTCAATATTAATTGGTTGGGTTTTTACTGTTTAAAATGAAGATGTATATGGGTTTTGGTGGGGTACTTCTGTTGGTGGGTTTTTGTATGGGATTCAAGAAAATTGGGGTACAGCCCCAGATAACTAGGATGAGAATATTGGATAGTATTTTCTATATCGTACTGCACAACAACCAGAAAGTTCTGCTAGTCTGCACAGAAGTGGGTGCATGAAAGAATGGAGATCCTTGCGTTCCATTGCCAATTACAACTGGTTTGTACAGCTACAGCTTAAAAGCCCATAGTCAAATATTTGTATTGCTGTTAGCCATCAGCGGAGATGTTGAGGTAAACCCAGGGCCTGCAAAATCAATTGGCTTACATATAACACATGAAAATATTAGGAGTTTGGTTAAAAAAAAAATTGGATGTTTTTAGAATGTGGGCGGGGGAGGTGCAATCAGATATAATGGGAATTAGGGAAACTTGGTTACAAAAGGGAATTAAAAAATGTAAAGTGCAGGTGGACGGTTACATAACAGAAGGGACAGAGGCAAAAGGGGAGGGGGTTATGGTATGTATAAAAGCATAGGACCTTTGTTTTACACATTTTTTTTCAGAAAGCATTGAAGGTATGGAATGTTTAGTAGTAGAACTGATAACGTAATAATTGGTGTAATATATGCTCCACCCCGGACGAAATTAGCTCATTTTAATTTATTAGGCAAGATTTTGGACAAAGTGAAGAATCTGGATTTAATTTTAATAGATTTTAGTGCTGATTGGGGACAACGAAGGGGAAAAAACTAGGAGAAAGCATGGATGTATTGAGACTAGAGCAAATAGTTTATGAACCCAATAGGTGTACAGAAAATTTAAATCAAGGTTCAATATTGGATTTGTTTTTTGTTTCTTTGGATTTAAACGTAGAACATTTGGAAATTATGCTAGTAGAAACATGGAAAGTGACGGCGGGGGGAGGGGTGCTAGAGAGCCAATTTCCAGGCAGGAAGCACTTCTTAAATGCACTGCATTTTGGCTCAGTTGAACTCTCCTAAGTAACTTTTACAACTGATTAAAAATACTGTTGGTAACTTGTTCCTTAACTCACCAGCTTTCGACTGCTTCCAAATTCAGCATGGTGAGGTAAAAGAACTCTGCTGCAGCCGCTTAATCCAACGCTGGGAAATCTGGCAAGGCCAGTGAATCCTTGTGCTTTGCAGCTGCCACTGCAATAGAGCTCTCAACAACCCCTCCATGGCAGCAAATCCTTTCCACGATGTAATCTATGGACTCCAAAATGGAGAAAACCCTGTTGAAGCTGGAGAAACACGACGCAGCTATTGCTGCTCTGATCACTGCAGTACAAGACTGTGACAAACGCTCGATTACTACCCAGGCAGCCACAACAACATTGAGAACACGCAACTCCAAGGCCGACTGGAGGCTTTGGAAACTGAGGTTCGTGCTGGGAATCCGCGGTTCGTGGGCCTGCCAGAAGGCGCAAAGGGCTCCGACTTGCGCTCCTAAAAGTATGGATGCAGACTTCAATAGTCTTACTTGAGAATTTTGACTGGAGTTCACTCAGAAAAGTCTATAGGGTGAACCGCAGAGTGCGACCCATGGAAATCAGTGCTCCTCTGACAATCCTGTTGAGAATGTCTGGTTCAGATGTTCAGGACTTAATACTATCAGTGGCAAGGGCATCATACCCACTGTTAGTAAATGAGGTGGATGCAAAGTGTTTCCCAGACTTATTTCAAACTGAAGCCTGCAGAAAGTGCTTTAATGGGCTCTGACAGAGGCTCCGAACCTTGTGCATCATTCATTCTTTTCTCTTGCCGGCTCAACTCCAGGTTACCTACGCTGGGAAATCTTGGCAATTTACAGATTACAAAGAGGGCTGGAAAAGATAGAAAAGGAATTTGTCCCTAGGGAAACAAGCGTGGTTGGTGAGGAAGAAGCCAGACACGAGTCTGGTGAAGACTGATTTTATTTCTGGCAAATTTCAGTTTTCTCCACATATAGCTTTACCGAATGGGATTTATGGGACATTGAGTCACTATGTCTCCAGGGACTGTTAAAATTTCTCAGTTATATTGCCTAGACAATTCTTTCCTTAAAAGGTGGGTGGGGATATTTACTTGTTTGTTGTGGTTTGAGATTGCAGTGCAGGTCACTGTAATCCGTATGGTGGTTTATATCATCCTCTGGTTAAACTTTTCCCCACTTGCTTCTAGCATAGAGTTATTACTCAGTCCTACCAAACCCCCATAAGGTTTTAAATTTCATTCAGGCTGCCTGTTGCCCTGATTGATAACTTATTAGTTTTAGGAAGCTGACCTGTCAGTAGAGCTTTAAGTTTGAAAAGTTGTTCTTGAATTACTTCCTGTTAATGTAATATCATTCTAAAAGAGCACAATTTTTCCTGTTATTTAAATATGGTATCTGGCCAGACAGCAGTCTGAAGAGACTGCATCATCATCCCTAAGTAAATTCTACCTCGTATGGACATTCCATAGCCATTGAGATGGCTGGTATTTTCGAGACACTCTCTTTATAAAGACTTGGGTCCCCCCCCATTGTCAAAGATTACAGGGGACTGTCACATGAATATTAAATATATGTATGGATGCTTTCTTTGCTGTATCTATTACCCTGTATGAGGAAAATGTGTGTATCATTTACGTAAAATAAACAGAGTTAAAAAAAAAAAAAAAGTGACTGCAGAAAGAGACCTTCAAACAACATGAAGTCTTGCTGTATTCTGACATATGCAGCTAGCCCCAGCACTTGAACTGCTCCGGAGAGGAAAGAGTTAATTTCTATGCAAGGCATAGAACATTGAGCTCGAGCTCGGTTTTCAAACGTCTGTCCGTGGTGCCTCAGAGTGTAACCACCAGATCTTACTTCGAGACACAGCTCTTGCAGCAGGTTACACCATTAGGACTGAAGAGTCAGCAGGCGTCAGGACCCCACGGAAAATTCTAACTAGCTATCTTCAGCGGGGACCGCCCGGCGTCAGTCCGCCTCCAGCGTCAGGCGTGAGTACACATAGAGGCGGTCCCGCCCGATTCTCAGTTCTTTCCCGCCATCTACTTGCATGTCTCGACCCTTCGGTTCAGCTCTAGCGCGGGACGTGTGGTTAAGTTCTTTCCTACAGGGAAAATTGGATTTCTACAAGCAAGTTTTTCCCTGATGTCCTTTCCAACCTCCGGTCGCTCTTCCAAGTGTGCTTGCGGGAAACGGATCCCCTTCAAGGACCCCCACATGGCCTGCGTCCGGTGCCTAGGCCCAGACCACGATACCCGGGCCTGCTCCTTCTGCCAGGGGTTTAACAGTAGAACCCGGATCCGACGTCAGAAGGCCCTTCAGGCTTTCTTACTGGAAGAAAAGCTAAAGACCATGTCTTCAAAGGGGGAATCCACTAAAAAGACCTACAAGCACGCTGAGAAACGAAGGGAGAAGGTCCCTTCCAGGTCCCCCTCCAGGGCTTCGGACTCTCGCAGCTCCGGTTCCAGGTCCGACCGCTCCCCCTCCAGGGCTAGCTCTCCATCTCCCCCCGCTGCGGTCAGGAAGTCCTCTTCTCAGGCCAAGTCCACCAGGCCATCCTCATCTTCGTCCTCCAGGGCCTTGGTGAAGTTTGGGGATCGCCATCACCATCATAAGTCGGGGACCCGCCCTTCGGAACCTGACATCAGGTCAGCTTCCTTGCCTCCCCGCAAGACGTTGGAGCTTACTTCTTTGAAGAGACCTCAGGATCCGACACCGGTGCGTCTGTCCCTCTGCGCCGCCACATCCCTGGGTGCGCGTCAAATGACGGCGTCGCCCGGCCAAGCCAACACCTCAGCGGGCGCTGGTAGGGGGGCCGGCGCCCGCTCCTCCTGAGAAGAGAGCCCTGACGCCTCCGACCGACATCGGTCAGGAGACCTTAACCGAGGAAGAATTGACGCAGCCCGAGGACCAGACGGGCGACCCCGGTCTTGTCGAGACGCCCAGGGAACCCTCGCCATTACCCGAGCCCCCTGTGGAGCCGACGCCGGGACCCGACGACTGTTCACCGGCGCCTGGACCGTTGTCGGGCCTTTCTTTAGCGGATGTGAAGGACCTCTTCACTTACTGGTGGGACACCATAAAGAAGGACATGGTTCCCACTCCTCCTCCTCTTCCTCCTCCTCCGGTTCCTGCACCCCCCTCGCCATCAGGGTCAGCAGGCCGTTTACCTCCTCCCCGGGAGCACGGAACCCCTCCCAGGGGGAGATCAGACAAACTGAGACCTCCGTCTAAATCCTCTTCTAGGTAACCCAGCCCCAAGAGACCCAGGAGACACCGACGATCGCCTTCAACGGAGGCCATGGGATCAGAGTTCTCAACATCCAGATCCCCATCTCCCCTCTCCATCCCTTCTCCGGACCCACGTGAGATGCCGAAGTCTCCTCCGGATGACCCTTCGTTCTCGGATATTATGAAGCATATCCAAGAGAACATGGGATGAGATGCAGAAGAGCTAGACCCCGAAAGGATACGCCTTGCCAAATATCTTCGGCAGAAGGACCCCAAGCCTGTGGTGGTGCCACCCTTGGTTTACACTTTCGTGGACATCACCAAGGCAGCGTGGAAGCGTCCACATTCGCTTCCGGCGATGCCGAAGAAAGCTGATCGCTTGTACAAGGCTCCTAGAGAAGACCAGTACTTGACTCAGCAGCCTCAGGCCCGACTCTCTGGTCATCACAGCCTCACATGACGGTCCCAGAGACCGCAACATCTGAGCACCCTGCCACGGACCCAGAGTCCAAGCAGTTGGGCGCTATGGGTGAAGCGCCGTATCTTCCTCTACCTGCGCCATCAGATCCTTGAATTATTTGACCCACATGGTTCAGTTCCAAAATGCCTTGTGGGAACAGGGTCTGGAAGCGGCTGAAAAACTGCTGGAAGGTGGGCAGAAGGAGGAGATGCTTCAGCTCCTCCGTATGGGTTTGGACGTGGGAACCCAAGTGCTACGAGCCGCGTACGACTCCGCGGACTCCTCGGCCCGAGCAGCAGCTTCTGGCGTATGCCTCCGGAGGCACTCTTGGTTACGCGTCTCCGGCTTTACCCCGGACGTCCAGAAGAATATCATGGACGCTCCATTCGAGGAGAAGTCTTGTTTGGTAAACCTTCAGAAAGATTATTACCAGACTTCAAGAGGCCGGGAAGGCGGTGAGGTCGGTCAGGCCATGTACCCACCAGGCTTAGTTCCCTTCGTAGGAACCAAAGCCGGTCGTGTGGACGGATGCAGAGGCAGCAGTCCCACTCCACCCAGACAACAGAGGCCCGCCTTTGAGAGCCCAGGGAAACAGCCCACGGGCCTAAGCCAGCTGCACTCCCAAGCCGCCCAGCCAGCGTGGCCCCTCAGCCGCCACAGCCTGACTCCTTTCCGGCCCCGGCCCCTCAGGATCAACGGGAAATCATGGTCGGGGGTCGCATTGCGAACTTCCTGCCGGGATGGCAGGCTATAACCACCGACAGGTGGGTTCTTCAGTTGGTCGGAAGAGGCCACTATATAGAATTCGCAGAAAAGCCACCCCTGAGGCCTCCTTTGCTCTCCCGATATCTGGGTCAGCACAAATCTCTGATATGGTAAGAAGTACTAACATACATACTAACATACTATTTGCCAGCAGATTAGGCCTTACGGTCTATCGAGTCTGCTCGAACTTTAGATCCTTAGTTGGGTGCCGAGACCCTCCCATCCCTTGTGCTCCAGAAACCCGTATCATCCATCCCCACCCCCCCGGGACAGGACATCATCTGATACATCCACTTTCTGTGTCTGTCCCATCCTCTTGAAGCCCTCCACTGTGGATCTCTGAACTAGCTCACCAGGCAGTGCATTCCAAGGGTCCACCACCCTCTCAGTGAAAACCTCCTCCTCTTTTCCCCCTTACCCTTCCACCTTCCAACTTCAAACCATGCCCTCTGGTGATACCTCCCTGCTTTAGTCTAAAGATCCCTCCATGTTTACCCTATTTATTCCCTTGAGGTACTGAGGACCTCAATCATGTCCCCTGTCTCTCCTGTCCTCCAGTGAAAACAGGCAGAGCTCCTTAAGTCTGTCCTCATCGTCAAATCCCTAGCCCTCGTATCATCTTTGTTGCCCTCCTCTGTACCCTCTCTAGGAGCTGTATGTCCCTCTTCAAGTGTGGTCTCCAGTACTGTACACAGTACTCAAGGTGTGGTCTAACCAGTCCATTGTACAGCGGCAGAATCACTTCCTTGCTCCTAGAGGTGATCCCCCTTATGATGCATCCCAACATCCTGTTTGCCTTGCTAGCCGCTCTCCTGCACTGCTCAGAGTTATTCATACATGCATCCACCATGACCCCTAGGTCTTTTTCCCCTATTGAGGCCTCCACCGCCTCCCCTCCCAGGGTGTACCTGTGTTTAGGGTTTCTCCGACCAAGATGCAACACCTTGCACTTGGTGATATTGAAATTTAATTTCCATGTGTGAGCCCAGCTTCCAGGGTGTCCAGGTCCCCTTTCAGGGCCAACCTCCCCTCTTCTCCCTCAACTACTGCTCCCATCTTGGAGTCATCCGCGAAGAGACTCATTTCACACCCTATACCCTCCCTGTACTCGCGCTCTTGCAAAAGGGAGCGATAGAGTACGTCCCGGAGAACCAGAGAGGGCAAGGATTTTATTCCCACTTCTTCCTGGTTCCAAAGAAAACAGGGGACCTCCGTCCGATTTTGGACCTCAGCGACCTCAACATGTCGGTTGCCTACAAGAGATTCCGCTTGGTGACTCTTCCGGGTCTTATTCCCATGCTGAAACAAGACGCCTTCTTAGCATCTCTAGACATGCAGGACGCATACCTGCATATCCCTATAGCTCAGGCGCACAAGAGGTTCCTGCGCTTCGAGTTCCTCGACCACCACCTTCAATTCTGAGCCCTTCAATTCGGACTGTCATCCGCACCCAGGGTCTTTGCCAAGTGCATGGCAGTCGTGGCAGCGTCCCTAAGGAGACAGGGCCATTATGTGTTCCCGTACCTGGATGATTGGCTTCTCATGGCCGCCTCCAGAGAGGCATTGTTACGTGCGGTCCAGAGCACCCAGGACCTGTTCCGATCTCTGGGCATCCTAATCAACCACGAGAAGTCTCTCCTGGTACCGTCGCAGAAACTGCAATTTATAGGTGCAGTACTGGACACCGTTCAGGGAAGAGCCTTTCTTCCAGACGACAGAGCGGAGCGCATCAGATCCCTCATCAGGGAGTTATCGTCGAACAAGACCGTCCCTGCCAGGTCGGTCCTTTGCTTGCTCGGACACATGGCTGCGGCCATTCCTACCATCCCTTTCGCAAGGCTCCACATGCGGGTAACTCAGTGGATGCTCAAGGTGCAATGGGACCAAAGGCAAGACCACTTGCAGCATCCGGTCAGGATCACTAACACCGTGATTCGAGACTGGCAGTGGTGGCTAGACCCAGGGTCGCTCTCCGTGGGCGTCCCATTTGTAGCGCCGTCCCCGGAAGTGATCCTCACCACAGACGCCTCAGGTCTAGCGTGGGGGGCACACCTGGGCCAGGGGTGAAGTCCCAGGGTACGTGGACCCCGCTGGAAGCTCATCTCCATATCAGTGTTCTAGAGATGAGGGCGGTTCTCTATGCCCTGCAGGCCTTTCAGTCAGAAATCCCGCCGGGTACTCTTCTGCTTCAGACAGACAACACGGCGGTGATGTATTACCTCAACAAACAAGGAGGCGCACACTCTTACCCCCTTTGCAGGGAGGCCATGAGGGTGTGGGATTGGGTAATCCGACACGGCGCGAATTTGATCACTGTACATGTTCCCGGGGTGGACAACACGATTGCAGACGGCCTGAGTCGCTCCCAGGCCAGAGTCCACGAGTGGGAACTTCTTCAAGAGGTAGCAGAGGATCTGTTTCTTCGATGGGGAACTCCAGAGTTAGACTTGTTCGCATCCCCATCCAACGCAAAACTGCCCAATTTTTGCTCGCTAGATCCAGGGCCTGGTGTTTTCTGGCGAGATGCGTTGTCCCTCTCCTGGGCGGACAGATTCCTCTACGCTTTCCCTCCTTTCCCGTTGATCCAGAGAGTTCTTCTCAAACTGCACAGGGAGCATGCAATAATGATCCTGGTGGCCCCCTTTTGGCCCAGACAGATCTGGTTCCCCTTGCTAATTCAGCTATCCCGGGAACCTCCGCTCCCGTTGCCGTTCAGCTCCCATCTCCTGTCTCAGGAAGAAGGTTCACTAGTCAACCCGGACTTATGCTCACTGAACCTGCATGCATGGCTCCTAGAGACATAGCCATCTTGCGTCACGGGGTCTCGCAAGAGGTTGCGGAAGTTCTTTCTGCAGCCAGAAAGCCAGCAACGCATGCGACGTACGCCATGAAATGCACCGTTTTTGTTTATGGTCACGAGCACGCGATTATTCCCCTTTAGGTTGCCCGGTGGGAGTGGTGTTGGACTACCTGCTCTCCCTCTTTCGTTCGGGTCTAGCATACTCCTTTATCAAGGTGCACCTTTGTGCCATCTCTGCCTACCACCTTCCAGTGGGACATCGTACAGTGGCACAATTGGATGCCTCTCGGGAATTTTTGAGAGGGGTGTTACACCTTAGGCCACCCATTAAGGACCCAGTGCCTCCATGGGATTTGCTCTTTGTCCTGGAACAACTCATGCTCCCCTTTCGAACCTGCCGCGGATTGCGAGCTACATTTTCTGTCGTGGAAAACGCTATTTTTGGTTGCTGTTACTTCAGCGAGAAGAATTTCTGAGCTTCACGCTCTCATGTGCAAAGAGCCTTATTTAGTTTTCCACCGGGACAGAGTATCCCTGAGGACGAATCCTAAATTTTTGCCTAAGGTGGTTTCTTCACTCACTCTAAATCAGGACATTGACCTGCTGGTCTACTTCCCGAACTACTCGAATAGAGGAGAGGCTCTGCTTCACACCCTGGATGTTCACCGCAGCCTGAGGTATTACCTCAACAGAACTAAACCTTTTCGTAGTTCCGAGCAACTTTTTGTTTCCTTTTCTGAGAGGATGATGGGCCATCCTGTATCCAAACAGTCCCTGTTTCGCTGGCTTGTCCAGTGTATTTCATTCTGTTATGAGCTCAAACAGAAGCCCCTCCCGGGTTCAGTCCGGGGTCATTCCACTAGGGGCGTGGCCACCTCCTTTGCAGCACTCCGAGACGTCTCCACTTCTGCCATATGTGCTGCAGCCACTTGGAGCTCTGTGCATACATTTATCAGGCATTATAGCCTGGACATCGCCTCGGCAAAGAGCCGTTTCGCCTGGCGGTGCTACAGGGTCTCCTGTCCTAGATTCAGGACCTGGAATGTATTTCCTATTTTCCTCCTCCCGGAATTTTTGGCAGCATTACTGCTTGGAAATCAGTCCTAATGGTGCAACCTGCTGCAAGAGCTGTGTCTCGAAGTAAGATAGTACAGTTACGTAAGAACTTACCGTAACAGTAGATCTTCGAGAACAGCTCTTGCAGCAGGTACCTTCCCGCCCACCTTCCCCCTTGGAGGAGGCATGGCTTTCAACTCTACTGTCAGGATTTGTTCCCTTTGACTTCTGACGGTGGATCCTCGGTCTCCCATTTCAATGTCAGCCTGCGGCCGGAAGTCTCCGGCGGGAGAACTGGGGAATCGGGCGGGACCGCCCCCTTATGTACTACGTCTGACGTCAGAGGCGGGACCGACGTTGGGGGCGGTCCCCGCTGAAGATAGCTAGCTAGAATTTTTCCGTGGGGTCCTGACGCCTGCCGGCTTCAGTCCTAATCGTGTAACCTGCTGCAAGAGCTGTTCTCGAAGATCTACTGTTACGGTAAGTTCTTACGTAACTGTACTATTCTTTACTCTGCCTAACTGTGAAGTCGCTCTGGAGATTGCTCCTTTGGTTCGGTAAAGTTCCAAAACATGTTGTTTTTTCAACCGATTTGTTTATTTTCGGTTTTGAGCCTCTGTCTATGGTACAGTAAGTAGTATAGATAGGTAGTGAACTGTAATTTGTGTTTTTCTTCTGTGGAAATTGTAAACTCGGGGGGGGCGGGGGCGCCAGAGAGCAGGCTTCCAGGCAGGACATGTCTCCAATAGCTCCGTGCATCTTGCTCCTGTTTTGCCCATCAAAAGCTGAATTTGTTTAGAATTTTACCTTACAATGAGTTTCAACCTACTCAACAGACTTCAGGCTATCGAACGATCCTAAATTTGTCATGGGGTGAACAAAGCAAAACCAGACCCGCTCGTCTCCAACTTCGCGGCCTACCTCTACACCTCAGCCACTCAATCTGGAGCCAGACCATGCGGTAGGACCTGCGAAGGATCCTCCGTGGCAAGCCCTGGTGGAATCAGTTAGGGCTATGGACTCTAAATTGGAAAATACATTATCCAAAATGGAAACACATGATGTGGCGATTGCGTCCCTGACTTCCATGGTCGCTGATGCTGAAAAGCAATCTCTTTTGGCTCAAACCACCGCAACGACCATAGTTAAGGAGAACCAGCAGCTCCGATACAGGTTGGAGAGTGTGGAGAATGCTCTATGGGCTGGAAATGTCAGAATTACCGGTATACCCGAAGGTGCGGAGGGAGTAAACTTTTTGGCCTTTTTGAGGCAATGGCTAGCTGAAGTGCTCGCAATTCCCGAGGATTTTGAATGGAGTGATTTGAGGCAGGCCTATCAAGCTACCCCGAGGGTGCGGCCTGCGGATTCGAATCAGCCTCGCTCTGTGATCCTCAAGACTGTAGGATCAGAGACCCGACACATCCTTACTGGTGCTGCCTGAGCTTCCTACCTTCTGGAGATCCACCATCAGGATATAAAACTTTATCCCGATCTTTCCTTTCAGATCCGGACAAGGAGAAAGCAGTTGTACGCTGTTCGGCAGCAGCTCAGGTCTCTGGGGATTGCCCACTCTTTTCTGTTGCCAGCCCACTTGAGAATTATTTATGGGGGTCAAAATTGGCAGTTCACAGATCCCAAGGACGCGGGTCGATGGGCCAAGAAAGCCGCAGTAGAATTCAATACCAAGCCGGGGAAGGAGAGGGAGGCACTTGGTTCCGACTCAGAAGAAGAAGGATGAGTATTAGCTCCTTTTCTACTGATCAAACTATTAAGGCTGAATGCTTTTCAATAAGAGACTGGGACATCCAAACCTGGAAATTAGTTTTGAGGGAGAGAAATATTGTTTAGTTTGTCCTCTCACTACTTTAAATTGAGGAGGGCGAGTTACATGATATGACTAATACTAAAGTTGGGGCTCTTTGTCCTTATCGCAAATGTTAACTGTTTTATTAGAAATGAAGTCGCTATGATTGGGTTGTCAACATCGTTTTATGTTTTTTAGAATGTTTTGATGGGTATGAGGGAGTAAGAGACAGTGGGGCATTGGGGACTAAGTTTTCCCTTTATGATGGTTTTTCTCTATAAGGTCACAGCACTCCTGGTTGGTGCAGTTCACTCTTTTCGGACATTCTACCTAGTTAATGGACAGGCACCTTAGCCATGAGGCCGCTGGCATTTGGGACATTTCTAAACTCTGGGACATTTGGCAGATCAGTGCCATCTATTTTTGTTGTACCCCTACTCCTACTGTATATGCATGTAAGTGTTATCAATGTGATACCCAACGTTGTTGTTATGGAATTTGTTTAGACCCTCTTGCATGAAGACTATGCTTGTCCTGTTTTTATTACTAAAGCAATTAAAAGAAAGTTAAAAAAAAAAAAAAGGGATATTGTAAACTCGGTTCCTTCTCGGTTGGGAACCGACCTTTTGTGTTTAAATTTATCTTATGGAATTGTAGTAGTGGTGTACCGGTTCCTATCAGCTAAAAAAAAAAAAAAACTTTTCCCGGTTTCTTTACACAACCCGTGGGGTGTATTACCTGGCAAAAAGCTGTAAAGGGTCATTTTTTCTAGTCTGGCCATGTCTGAGAAACCCAAGAAAAAAAACGGTCCCACTGGGTTTCAACACTGTACAGAGTGTGGGGAGGCCTTTGCTAAGGCCGTCCCCCGCCTCATCTGTGTTTATTGTCTTGGGTTTGACCACCTCAAAACAGACTGCCAAATCTGCAAAAATTTTCGTAAAGCCACTCTGGAAAAAAGATTGGGTTGACTGAAGGAAAAGGAGGCCAAAAAGTCCACTGACCCAGATGGCCAGCCCGGTTCGGTTCCGACCGAACCTGAGGAGGTGCCCATTGACCTGGGCGAGACATCCTCGGGCAAAAGGAGAGCTGACCCTGAGGGGTTGGTTCTGTCAAAAAGACAAAAAAAGTCAGTTCGGATCCAGCATCCCTTACTCCAGCTGCTGAAGAAATAGCCAACGCAATCAGTATTGTGCAACCGCTTCGTCCGGTTCCGTCCAAACCGGCGCCGTCGGTTAGGCGCTCGGTTCGGTCGGATTATGATCCGGATGCTTACTACAAATTGGAGTGGGAGGAGGATGAAGAGTTACCAGATGATGATGACAATGATTATGAAGGTCTGGATGTGCCCATTGAACCGGACATTTCCCCAGACAGACCCTTCGATGTCTCCCCTCCAAGGCTTTCTGAGTCCCCATCTCACTTTTTGTTTTTCAGAAAGTTGGCTGAAACCCTCAAGCTCCCTATGGTTGAAGCTGTTGAGGAGGAAGAAAAGCCTGATTTTGTGGAGATGATGGACAGCCCAGAGTCCAAGAGGTTGTCTATTCCCCTCCATAAATCCCTGAGGAAACAGACACAAAAGATTTTACAGACACCAAATTCTTTACCTCCTGTGGATAAGAGAATAGACAGAAGGTATATGCTATCAGGCTCAGGTACAGAGTTTTTGTTCAATCATTGCAGCCATGTTGGGGTAGTGCGGGCTGCAGCCTGTGACAGGGCAAATATACATTTGGCTTCACCCCCCCCCCAAATAAAGACTACAGGAAGGTGGATGCTATGGCCAAGAAACAATACTTGGCATCCTCCTTGGGACTCAGGCAGGCTAATTATATGGCCTACACAGTCAGATACCAGATGTCCAGGTGGGATACGGTTCTGGAACTGGCTAAACAGGCTTCCCTCCAGCTAGCCAAAGAGCTGGAGGAGGTGGCTGCTGATGGGATTGAGGCATCCAAAGCGCAATTCCATGCTGCTGTAGACTCTTAACAAGGTGGCATCGACAGTCATGGCTACATCTGTGTCTCTCAGCAGATTAGCTTGGCTCAGATGCACTAGCCTTTCTCAGGACACAGGCTAAGGCCATGTATTTCCCTGTGGTGGGTAACTCTCTGTTTGGGGAGCAGACAGAGGCTTACATGAAAAAGATGGCTGAGTACAGGACCACCTACAGGAGTGCACAGGCCAAGGAACGGCAAGCCACTCCTCAAAAGCAGCAGTCTAGGGACAGGGGCAGGCCCTTTCACAGGCCTTTCTACCAAGCCCAGGCATCCTCTCCCTTCCCACAGAGGGGGTTCTTTCAAGGGAGAGGCAGGAGGGGGATGAGCAGGACTGCATCACCTTCCCAGTTCAAGGCTCCTGCCAAGCAGTCACCC
The DNA here is from genome assembly GCA_016271365.2 of Neoceratodus forsteri. Lineage (NCBI taxonomy): Eukaryota > Metazoa > Chordata > Ceratodontiformes > Ceratodontidae > Neoceratodus > Neoceratodus forsteri. Next base: position 255,314,090 of record CM028133.1, read on the forward strand.
TGATGTGTCAGCCCAAGTCGACTCCCCAACTCCAGTAGGAGGCAGGCTGGCTTACTACTTCCAGACCTGGAAGTCTGTTACCTTAGACAAGTGGGTCCTGGAGATAGTAAGCCAGGGACTGGCCCTCAGTTTCAAGAAGTTTCCAAAAATGAGGGTCAGGTCTTTTCCACCTGCAAACATCTCCAAAACCATTGCTCTAAAAGCAGAGGTTTCCTCTCTGCTGACTCTCAAGAGCCGTGGAGAGAGTTCCTACTCTACACAGGAGCGAAGGTCTGTACTCCAGAAATTTCTTTACCCCAAAAAAGAAAGGGGAGTGACAACCCATCCTAGTCTTAAGGTATTTGAACAAACACATCTTAAAACCAAAGTTCAAAATAGTGACTCGGGGAGTAATTCTTCCCTGTCTGAGGCCAGGAGATTGGTTAGCATCCCTGGACCTCAAGGATGCCTATTTCCACATTCCTATCAGGTGCTCCCACAGAAAGTACATCAGGTTCGAGCTGCCTTCAAGCCATTATCAGTTCAGAGCCATGCCTTTCGGCCTAACATCGGCTCCAAGAGTGTTTACAAAGTGCCTTGCAGTAGTAGTGGCCTTCCTCAGCAGGCAGGGGATCTCTCTATTCATATACCTGGACGACTGGCTCATTGTAAGACAGTCTCCTGACCAGGTCAGATCAACTCTTCAAGTCACTCAAGATTTGCTCAGTTCTCTGGGTTTTCTTCTCAATCTGCCAAAGTCGGTTCTCAAACCAGTACAACTCCTCACTTTCATAGGGATAGAGTTAGATACTGTTCAAGCAAAAGCCTTCCTCCCACTAGCAAGGGTAAATATCCTTACAGATCTTGCTTCCTCTTTTCATCCTCTGGTTTCTTACCCAGCAAGACATTTTCTTCAGCTCCTATTTTTTATTTATTAATATTTTTATTTATTTATTGTATAATCAGATTTACAACCTTTGAGCCAGCGGCTCGTTTACAAAGGTACCTCGTCACAGAGAGGACACACATGGTTAACACAGTTTACAGAGTACAGTCAAGACAGATAACAGATTTTTTACATATTTACAGAATACAGACATACAGAATCACATAGTTTTACATAGGTTGCATGAACAGAAATACATAGTATTACATACAGTTGCTTGAACACATGTGTAATTAATAGACATTTCAATTAGTACCAGCAGGTACTGGCAGAGGAGAGAGGGCCGGGGAGTGGGGTGGGTGGGGTGGGTGTTCAGCCCAGAGGGCCATGTCAATAATGCCAGAAGAGCAGCAGAGTATCTTTTAGTGACAGGTGCAGCAGTGGGTGTTGAACAGCAGGTCTCGTTAGGCAGCTATGAAGGGGCAATTTTGGCGGTGTTGGAAATGGCTGCAGGGACTGAGTTGAACCAGGTAGGGTCTCTGTAGCTGAAAGACCTCTGAGCCTGGGTGGTCCTAGTTCTGTGCACTAGTAGAGTGACCTTGTCTGAAGTTCGGGTGGTGGCTCTGGGTAGTGTAAATTGGATGGAGGCAGACACCCTGGGGGGGGGAGGGGGAGGGAGAGCCCAAGTAGAATCTTCTTGGTTAGCAGGCCAGTTTGGTAGGAGATGCATTTGTCGAGGTTTAGGAGTTTGGCCATGTCATAGAGTTCACAGGTGTGGGTGAGTCTAGGGACACTTGTCTGTAGCCTGCAAGCCTTATTTAGCGTGAGTCTAATCTTGCTGAGGGTGGTGGAATCAGCAGAACCATATACTGGGAGGCCGTAATCAATAAGGGACATCACTGCGGATGTGATGGCAAGCCTGAGGGCATCAGGTGGGAGGCAGTCCTTGTGCCGGTAGAGGATGCCAAGGTGTGTGTTTACGGTGGAAGCAAGGGCAGTAATGTGGGCATGAAAGGTGAGGGCCGAGTCAAATGTGATTCCAAGGTATTTGTACGAGTAAACTTGTTTGAGTGGTTGACAAGTGCTGGGGAAGATTTGGAGGGGACTTTTGCTGGCTTTGTTCTGGTGGTGGGTGAAGAGCATTGCCATAGTTTTTTGAGGTTAATTACTAGTCTGCTCTTCTTGAACCAGTTCTCAGCATCATTGAAAGAGTGCTGGAGGGAGTCTTGGAGAGAGGTGAGATTTTTGTGAGTTGGATAAATCATGGCGTCGTCAGCATATAGTAGAATATTGCCAGAACAGACGCTAGACAGGGCATTTAGGTACAGGCTAAAGAGTGGTGGGCCCAGGATAGAGCCCTGGGGAACCCCTGAGCAGATGGGATGGGTTTCTGAGAGCACCCCATTATTTTTGACACATTGGGAGTGGGCTGATAGGTAGCTCACATACCAGGAGAGGGGGTCTGCAGAGAAACCTGTATGGTTGAGGATAGTTTGTAGGAGTGGGTGGGAGACAGTGTCAAAGGCCTTAGAGAGGTCAATGAACACTGCCCCAACTAGGGAGCCGAGGTCCAGAGAGGCGTGTAGGAAGTTGGAGAACTCCATTAAAGCTGTGCCCGTACTGTGACCAGTGCAGAAGCCATGCTGTTCTGGACACAGGGATGTTATACTTTGCTAGATATTCGGTGAGTTGGGTGGCCACCACTTTTTCTAAGGCTTTTGGGGGGGAGGAAATTGGCCGATAGTTGCTGGGAGCAGACCAGTCACCACCTTTGTGCATAGGTGTGACTGTCTCAGTTTTCCATGCTGTAGGGAATTGCCCCAGACAGAGGGATTGGTTCAGTAGATCCATAAGTGGGACCAGGACTTCATCCAGGACCAGCCAGAGTATTTTTGGATCCAGGGAGCCACTGCTAGGACTGGTGCCTTTTAGTGCTTCAAGCAGGAGTGGTTTGGCTTCCTGAATGGATACCTTGTGTAGGTAGAACCGGGGGCGCTGCGAATCTGGGGGCGGTGGGTTGTGAGTAGGTTCAAAAAAGTTACTCAGGAGGACAGGGCTGAGATCAGTAAAGGAGGAGTTAAGGCAGCTGGCAATGTCGGTGGGGTCAGTGATGGTGGTGCCATTGACTGTAAGGTGGGCTGGGGGGGGCGGAGTGCGATTTCCCAGTTATTTCATTTATATTGTCCCAGAAGTTCCAGGCACAGCCCCATGAGGAGGTGAGGGTGGCCTGGTAGTGGTCAGCCTTGGCTTTGCAGATGGCCCATGTGCACCTGTTCCAGGCAGCGTTATATGCCTGTCTGTCGGCAGCCCGACCAGTCTCAGAGGCTATATGCCAGAGGTTATCCCTGTCCCTGAGTAGTTGGAGCAGGGCGGGGTGACCCAGGGTGCATTTTTTTTTTGGAGCGGATCATGGTGTAGGGTGCAAAAAGATCACAGGCCTTGGTAAAAGCTTGTGAGAATAGATCGAGGGCAGTGTCAACGCTCATTGCATGGCGGATGGGAGACCAATCAATGTGAGAGAGGAACTGCCTGAGTTTTAACAGTCCTCCTGGGTGAAGGCGCCTGCGGTGAGTAGTTTGGGCTACAGATTTGGGGGTGGGGGTAGACCAGAGGAATAGGAGAGGGGAGTGGTCGCTTAAGGAATCTGGGAGGACTTGTTACCAGATTTAAATACCTGGGTATCTGGATCGATAACAAACTATCTTTCAATGACCATGTCGAAGACATCTCTAGAAGGCTAAAAGCTAGGCTAGGTTTCTTCTATAGAAATAGGCCCCTCTTCCCCCTTGAAACTCGAAATAAGCTTGTCCAGGCCACTTTTCTCCCCCTTCTTGACTATGGCGATGTAATCTATTCCTCCACCACTCTTGCAAATCTAAGTAAACTGGACATCCTTTATCACCATGCGTTACGGTTCATTACTAACTCCCCTTACCATTCACATCACTGTGACTTATATGCAACTGTTGGTTGGACATCCCTCACTACTAGACACCTGCTCTATTCTGGGCTATGGACTTTTAAACTGCACCTGCAGAAATTACCGAGCTAGCTCTCATCCCTCATTAGTATTTCACATAGTGCATACTCGCTAAGAAAATCTGACTTTATTATGCTTAATATACCCGAGGACGCGGATCTCCTTTGGTAAACGTGCTATTGCACATGCCCTTCCCTCTATCTGGAACCAATTACAAACCGTACTGAAACTAACTAGCACAGTTTCAATAAACTCTTACAAATTGCTAAGCTCAGCTAAAATAAAAGACACCTGTAACTGTCATTAAGCCTCTTCCTTTCCCATGTGTGCCATGTGCATCCATTGGTAAGACATAATTGCCTTGTTCATATTAACTACTTATTGCTTGCACTTTCATTTACATTAAGATACTATTCCACTGTCTGGCACCTGGCTTATATCTGCTACCTTGCTGCAGCTACCCAACTACTGCTTTCCCTTCCCCTCCTACTCCTGGCTTTGTCTATGTATACACTCCACTGTTCACACTATCAAATCATTCCTACCCTCCTTATCCATTATATTCTGTTGTTTGTTCCATCTGCCAAAATGTATGTATTGCACACACCAGTCCCCATGTTTTAATTGTCAGTATGATATCTATAAGTCACTTCCCTGTGTTACATTAGCTGACTACCACCTGCGGTCATCCTATGTGGTGTCCTTGTATGTATATCTTGCCTGTATTATGTTATGCGTGCTTTATGTATATACTGTTTACTATCTATGTATGTATATTGTGTAAGTCTATATCTCACAGGACCTCCTTGTGAATGAGCTTGCTCAATGGAGTTTTCCTGCAATAAACTTGAACTTGAACTTGAATATCATGAATCCTTTGGGGGCGGTTTGAGACAATGGCATCTAGGAGGGTGCTTGTCCCTGATTTTTGGTTACATCTGGTGGGTTGTGAGACAAGTTGGGTCAGGTCCAATGCAACGAATGTGTCTCTTATCGGTGAGGTGGTGGGACTGAGACAGTTTACATTGAGGTCTCCTACTAGGACTTGTTGAGCCTTATGGGGGCAGGAGGAGAGATATTCGGTGAGAGATGATATTGCAGGGGTCTGGTTCCTTGGGGGATATAGGAGACTGTGAGATAGAGGGGGCTCTTGGATGGGTCTGGGGTGAGTTTGAGGGTAAGGGCCTGGGCACCATCTACAAGCTTGGGGGCAGGGAGGGTGTGGCCTACGATGGTGTCACGAGCATAGAACGCACAACCGCCTCCACGTTTACCTACTCGATCCTCGTGATATAGGGTGTAGCCTGGGAGGGAAACAAAGGAGTCCGGGGTGGACTTAGCTAGGTTTCTACTAGGGCTAAGATGTCTGGTTGGTGTGAGATAACCCAGCACTGAATGGCAGCGAATTTTTTAAGTAGGCTGCATACGTTCATGGAGGCAATGCAGAGTTCGTTGGACTTAGTTGGCGGATTGGTGGGAGCAGGGCCTGGGTTTGGGTGGATATTACCAGAGAGGAGTAATAGTATGACTAAGGCTCTAGCCCTGGGATGGCAGTTAGTTTCCTGTGGGTACGTTGAGGTGCCGGGCAGGCAGTGGGTGAACAGGGAACGGGCAGGGTTTGGAGGGTCTAGAAGATACAAAAGTGGTGGAGCCAGGGGGAGCCAGAGTCAGAGGTGGGGTTGAGGTGCAGCAAGGAGGTGGATGCAGGGATCCGGGGTGCATTGACATGGTGGTGGGTGGGTGGGCTACAGTGGTAAGGTATGTGGGTACAGTTGACCATGGGCAAGGGCTGAGGTCTGGCTGGTGGGAGGTAGGTTCCAGGAAGTGTAAGAAGATGATACCTGTACATATAAGGTGGAGATTATCACTCATGATGCCTAGGCCACATGGCAGCTTCCACTGCAGTGGTACAAGGAGCCAGGTTCCAAATGAGGGACATTCAGTTTCACCTAAGGTCTTTTTGGTCTCAGAAAAAAGATTCTGTCACCAAATTGATTCCAGTGACTCAGACTCTGGTCCAAGCTCTCCAGTGGTGACTGGATCAGGACAATCTCAGGCAAGGTGTCCCATTCCTCAATCAATCTCATTCAGTGGTACTAACCATAGATGCTTCTCTCCTGGGCTGGGGACCCCACCTAGGACCCCTCATAGCACAGGGTGTTTGGTCTCCTCGAGAGTCTCTACTTCATATCAATCTTCTGGAACTCAGGGCAGTATTCCTGGCCCTTCAAGCTTTCTTGGACTCAGTAAGGGACAAGGTGGTTCAGGTGAGGACAGACAACACCTCCACCATGTGGTACATCAACAAGCAAGGGGGAACTGGGTCTACAGCCTTGTGCACAGAGGCCATGAAAGTATGGTCTCTGGCCTACTCCTTGCAAACCTCCCTAATAGCAGTCCACCTTCCAGGAAAGGACAATGTGTTAGCAGATGCTCTGAGCAGAATCTCCCAGGGCCATCACGAATGAACCTTGGATCCCCTCAAACTGAAAGCAATCTTCACCAGGTGGGGCACTCCAGAGATAGATCTCTTCGCAGCCCCAGACAATCACCAACTTCCCCTCTTCTGCTGCAGACCCCCAGTCCTAGGGACTGTTCCCCTGGATGCCCTGATATAGGACTGGGAAGACAAGTTCCTTTATGCCTTTCCTCCCTTTCCCCTGTTGTTCAGGATTCTAGTCAAAATCAAGTCACAGCCCTGCACAGTGATTCTACTGGCTCCAGACTGGGCCAGACAGCCTTGGTATCCTCTGCTGTTGTCCCTAGCGGTCTCACTCCCCCTGTCTCTTCCAAAAAGACACAATCTCCTAACCTCCTCTCAGGGGAGGATCTGGTACCCCAATCTCCAGTCTCTCAATCTCAAGGTCTGGCTCTTGAAGAGTTAGAATATGCAGGCCTGCATCTTTCTCAGGGAGTTTTGGACATCCTTAAGGTTTCTTGGAAACCCTCTACCAGGAAAACGTATAATTCCAAATGGAAAAGATTCAGCATTTGGTGTTCCCGTAAGGATATTCTACCAGATGCTGCTGGCATTGCTACACTTTTGGATTACTTAGTTCACCTTAATGGCTTAGGCCTTAGGTCAGCCACCTTAAAGGTTCATTTAGCAGCCATGTCTGCATTCCTCTCAGCATGGAAGGGCTCTTCTCTGGCATCTCACCCTGATTTTGGTAAGTTCTTTAAAGGTCTGGTTCATATCAGCCCTCCTTTTAGAGAGCTTACTCCGGCTTGGGATCTCAATATTTGCATTGCTCAGCTTATGCAGCCACCCTTTGACCCTCTGGCTTCGGGCGAGCTTAAGTACCTGACCTGGAAAACTGAGTTTCTGGTAGCTATCACTTCTGCCAGGCGAATTAGTGAATTACAGGCCCTGTCAGTTGAACCTGATTTTATCTCATTCCATAGAGATAAGGTGATCCTCAGAATCAATAGGAGGTTCTTACCCAAAGTGGTCTCAGATTTCCATCTGAACCAGTCCATGTCTCTTCCTGTGTTTTTCACTGATCATTCTCCTTCAGGAGAAAGAAGATTACATTGTTTTGATGTTAAGAGGGCACTTGGCTACTACATTGAGCATACTAAGGTAAATAGGAATGACTGTCTTCAATTGTTTCTCACTTATGGTGAACTGGGGAAAGGTAGGCCTGCTACTAAGAGAACTATTGCCAGGTGGATTGTCTCTTGTATACAGTTCTGCTATGCCAAGCTAGGCAAAACACCCCCCTCAGGCCTGAGGGCTCATTCGACTAGGGGTACAGCTGCTTCTCTGGCTGCTGCCAGAGATATGCCCTTGTTAGAGATCTGCAAAGCAGCCACCTGGAAAACAGTCCATACTTTCAGCAAACATTACTCTCTGGATATCCAGGCTAGGAGTGATGCTAGGTTTGGTACAGCAGTACTGCACAGCCTATTCCCAAAATAGATTCAGTACACTCCTCCATGGAGGTCCTTTTTGGTAGTCTGCATATGTCAGAATACAGCAAGACTTCATGTTGTTTGAAGAAAAAATTACTCACCTTAGTAATTGTGTTTCTTCTAATGGAGTCTTACTGTATTCTGACCTCCCCCCCCTCCCCTCTCAGAATCTAGTTTTGGGATGTGGTCTGGCAGGTACAGTGTTGCACCTCAGGGGTGTACTTTGCGCCCTTCCCCTTCAGAGTGAGGTGGTTGTTAAGTTTTACTTAGATTTACATATCTTGTTCACTACCTGTTTTTTCTGTTGGGTTCTCGACTTGAGTCTTTTGGACCCAAGCTGTTGTCTGTTGGCTTATGTTTTACAATTTCCACACTGGAAGTGTAGTTAGTTGGTTTGCTCATAAGAATCTGACAGTTACACTCTGAGGCACCACAGACAGAGGTTTGAAAACTGAGCTCGAGCTCAACGTTCTATGCCTTGCATAGAAATTAATTCTTTCCTTTCCTTTCTGGAGCAGTTCAAGTGCTGGGGCTAGCTACATATGTCACAATACAGTAAGATTCCATTAGAAGAAACACAATTACTGAGGTGAGTATTTTTTATTTTGGCCCATCTAGTCTGCCCTGTAGTAGTCCTGCCTAGAATTACACCAGCCCCCTACTGTCTGTTTTGTGTAAGAGCTTTGTGCCTATCCCATGCTATTTTGAATGCATTCACTGTCTTGGCCTCCACCCCCCTGGGGGCAGGCCATTCCATGTGTCCACCACCCTCTCTGTGAAGAACTTCCTGATGTTAGTGGTGGACTTGCCTCCTTTTAGCCTTAGGTCATGCCCCTTAGTCCTACTGTCTTCTTTGAGGTGAAAGAGTTAATGTGCTTGCACCCTGTTTACTCCTGTAATGTATTTGAAGGTTTCTATCATGTCTCCCCTCTCCCTTCTTTGTTCCAATGAATACATGTTTAATTCCCTCAGTCTTTCCTCGTAGGACATGCCATGCAAAGCCTGCACCATTTTAGTTGCCATCCTCTGTACTGTCTCCAATCTGTTGATGTCCTTTTTGAGGTGGGGCCTCCAAAACTGGACACCATACTCCAGGTGTGGCCGGACCAGTGCTCTGTAAATTAATCTATGTGATCACGTTCCAATAAAATTTTACTTGGAAATAAATTCAATCTATAGTATAGAATTCACACATCAGTGGGAAACTAACATGAAACATTTTGGTGTAGAAGCTTTTAGACATAGTCTTTGCAAAGTCAGATGGATAGAATAGCCCTAATACCTGAACTAGATCTGGCAGTTCAAGATTTTACTAATACTATGATTACAATATCTAATACGAAGAGCATTTAAGAGAGTTGGATTTGTACGTGCTGGAGACCAGAAGGGAGAGGGGGGATATGATAGAAACATACAAGTATATAAAGGGGATCAACAGGGTGGGAGGGAGCTTCTTCACAGGGAAGGTAGGTGCTAGAACTAGAGGACATGGGCTGAGGGTGGATGGGAGCCAGTTTAAGGGGAACGTGGGGGGGCATTACTTCACTGAGAGGGTGGTGATGCCCTGGACCAGTCTGCCATTGGAGGTGGTGGAGGACAAAACACTGGAGGGGTTCAAGAGGGCTTGGGACAACCAAAAGGGGTTGTCTAGAGTAAGGAGTGGGGGGGAGGGGCAAGTAATTAGTGAGGATGGAGCAAACTCGATGGGCCAAGAAGGTCCTTTTCTGTCGACACAAATCTATGAATCTATGAATTTACATGCTCCCAAGGTTCAAAACATATGCAGCGGGAAGCAACTGCCCTGGATCACTGATAATATAAAGGCACACATAAGGATAAAAAATCGACTACAGAAAAAATTGAAGAAAACTAAAAAAGTCGAGGATTGGAATATTTTCAAAAAGTGAAGAAATAAATGTGTAAAAACAAAACTGTTGAGAAGTCAGTATTACAGGATTACCATTGATCAAGCTAAGGATTCTAGACAATTTTGGCAACAAGTAAAATGATTACAAAATCCAGAAAATACAAGGGTTCCTATAAATGTGGTAACTGATAGGGTAGTAATAAGTGACAAATCAAAAGTAGTTGATATCTTAACTACTTTATAGATCTGCTAGATTTAGGATTCAAAGACGTAGAATGTAAAATTTCTGACTTTTCCCTTTTGGAAATAACAGGTGAGGTAGAGATGATGGGTAGCAGACATTCCTTTAGATTTAGGGCTAGCACAGTTAAAAAAGCTGAAAAAGAACTGAGATGTCTAAAAACAAATAAGGTGTTGTGGATGGGGTGGAGGCAAGATTTCTGAAACGGGGAGCAGATATTGTGGCACCAACAGTGGCATACTTGCTGAACTGGAGTCTGTGTTCCTCTACACTTCCTGAAGTCTGGAAGTTGAGGAAGATCGTTCCCTTCTTTAAGGGAGGGGATCCTTTGACAGCCATTAATTATAGACCCATAGCCCTAATTCCAACATTGTCAAAAATCATGGAACAGTTTGTACATAGGCAACTCAGTCAATATCTGGAACAATATAATGTAGTGACTGATAGTCAACGTGGTTTCGGGGTGGGGAGGTCCATGAACACAGCCCTAGTGGATTTTATTAACCTAGTATCAACATCTATGAATTTGTGTTTGAACACTGGGGCTATGTTCGTGGACCTCAGCAAAGCCTTTGATTTACTAGATCGTTGAATTTTGTTGCAGAGGCTATATGAGCTAGGAACTCATGTTGAACCACTAAATTGGTTCAAGTCTTATCTGGGAGAAAGAAAACAGTGTGTATCACAATGATTAAATATATCAACTTCACGAACAGTAAAAAGAGGAGTCACCTATTCTGGGCTCTTTTCTTTTTAACATATATGATAATAAGCTGCCTAGTATATTGAGTAACAGTGATGTCCACCTGTACCTGGATGACACTGTTTCAGTGGCGTCCACCAACAGTTAAACCTCACCGGAACATAAATTACAAGTAGATCTGTCCAAATTGGAAACATGGTTTGAGGAATCAGGTTTATTATTAAACAAGAAAACTCGACTGTTTATTTTTTGATGGATAAAAAGGAAGCATTGGGTAGGACTTGGACTATTAAATGTAATAATGGACAACGGGTAACAGATACTACATGTTACAAATATCTGGGGGTGCTGGTTGATAGGAAGTTATCCTATAAAGAGCATATTGAAACAATGGCTAAGAAAATCAATCAAAGGTTAGGGACTATTAGGCGAATTTCCGCTTGCCTTACAAAAAATGTTAGGAAGAACTTACTACAGCAGTTGTTAATTCCTGTATTGGAGTATGACGGGCTGGTTTATAAGAATACAAAAAAAACACTGTTAAAGATATTAGACCCGGCCTATTATAGACTTGCTACTTTTGCAAACAATTCAAATTAGGTAGCCATCACTGTAAGATCTATCAGGATTTGGGCTGGCTTGGGCCGGATGAGAAGAGACACTATAATTGGCTCTCCTGGAATTTTAGATTATTAAAATCAAAAATTGCCCACCCATTAAGACGGATGGTAATGTTTAAATCACTTGGAGACATGAAGTATAATTTGAGATCAAGTGTCCTGGATTTGCCTTACCTTCGAGTCTATAACAGGTCTGGTGAAACAACGCTGCAAGCTAGTCTAGCTGAATCTTGGAATGAGGTACTGATAGAAAAAAGGTCAAGTAATTCCATAAATGAGTTTCAAACTGCATTGAGGAAGTCCCTGCAAAATCCATGTAACTGTTATGCATGACATTAACAATATTTGAAATGTGTCAGTGTATTATATGTTTATAGATTTTATGTGTTGTATAATTGTGAGTTATGTGTATTGCACAGGGCATTCTTTGAAAACAGGGATTTTATCTCTAAATGTTTGTACCCGTATAAAAATAAATTTTAATCAATCTCCTGTATGAGTGTATCCCTGGAGGCAGCCACTAAGACAGCGGTATATCTGGTGGAATGAGTCCTAATCCCAGTGGGAGGCTCCCGACCAGCCAGGCTGTAGCTGAGGTCGATGCAGGATATCATCCACCTTGCAATTGTCCAGTTTGCTGCCAGTCTGCCAGGCATGGCTTTAGTGTAGTTGACAAACAGCTGGTGAGCCTGTCCCTAAATCCCAGCCATACACTCTGCATAACAGGAGAGAGTTCTCCGTAGGTCCTGTGTATGGAGTCTTCGGTCGGCCTCTGAAGAGGGGTTGATAAAGTATACTGATAAGTTAATCATTTGATTAAGGTGAAACTCCAATGCTACCTTATGGAGGAACTTGCGGTTGGGGCAAAGGACGACTTTGTCCCTGTGGAAGATCAGGGAGGGCAACCCCACCAAGAGTGCTTGGAGCTCCCCAATCCTTCTGGCAGAAGTAATGGCTGCCAGGAAGCCTGTCTTTCACGACAGACAAGACAACTCACACCTGTGCATCGGCTCAAATGGCTTGCCCATGAGCATAGCCAGAACCAGAAGTAGCTCCCACAGTGGAGGTGGATCATGCACTGGAGAGGAAAAGTGGTCAAGACCCTTGAAAAAGCACCCGACCACCTTCTCAATTACTACTGTCATCATACCAGCCCATGTCTGGTAAGCAGGGATGGCTGCCAGGTGCACCTTAAGGGTTGTTGCTTGCAGTCCCAGCTGGGAAGGGGACCAGACAGGATGCTAGCCACAGGGCAGGCAAGGGGATCAAGCTCCTGCCCTGGCACCAAATGGAAAATCTCTTCCATTTTAAAAGCATGGCACCTGCAAGTCAACTCCTCTCTGAATGCCTCCAAAACATGGAGGACATCTTCAGAAAGACCCAAGGCCTGGAATATTAGCTGCTCAGGAACCAGGCCATAAGGTACTGGGACTGCAGATCCAGGTGCAGGACTATCCCTGAAGTCTGGTCAGCAGGTCTGGGCAGAGAGGAAGTCGCTGTGGAGACCTGCTGCTGACCCTGGGGAGATCTGGGTACTAGAACTGCCTTGGCTAGTCTGGAGCTATCAGGATCATCCACACCTTGTACTTCCTGATCTTGACCAGTACTCTGTGGATCAAGGGGAAGGAAAGAAAGGCATACATGAAGCCTGGGGTCCAGGGCCTCCTGAAGGCATCCTCCATCAGTGTCCTGGACTGTGGAGGGCAGGCATAAAAATAACCTCAGTTTGGCACTCTTCCAGGGGGCAGACAGGTCCATCAAGGGTGAGCCCCACAGGGAGAACAAGTGCTTCACCACCTCCTGATTCATGCAGCATCTCTTCTACCTGGCTGAAACTGTCTGCCAGCTGATTGTTCTCTCCCATGACATGAAGTGCCAGAAGATCAGTGCCCAGGCTGCGCACAGGGGTCCTGGTGAGGAGTGCCCCCCAACACAAGGAAAGGGAGTGTGTGCCACCTTGTCTGTTCAGGTAAAATATGGTCATGGTATTGTCCTTCTGGACTTGAAATGGCCTGACCCCTGACTAGCAGAGCAGATTCCATCAGTGAAGCACAATGCACAGAGCTCCAAGAGGTTTATGTGGTGATGGGAATCCATGGATGACCAGAACCCATGGACCTTGTGGTCCCCTAGGTATGCTCCCCACCCTACCAGTAGCATGTCCATCAGTGTGTCAGTCATCTCTCGGCAGATAAATGGGATTCCTTCCTCCAGATGTTCCAGGACCAGCCACCACTGAATGGCACCCCACATTGGCTGGGTCACTGTGACCAATTGGTCCAAGTGACCTAAGCACTGGGACCTCTGACAGTCCAGCTCCCAATGAAGGGGGCTCATCCACCAGTGGACTACACTGGTGCAGGATACTATCAGGAGGTCTAAACTTCACTTCTCAGGTTCTTGGCAATAATGGACATGCAAGGAATCACAGAGACGTTGCATAAGAGAAATAAACTTGTTTATTACTACCAAAAGGATAATCACAGTTGCCCTAAGCAGTTCTTACCAATATGAACTGGGAGCCAATGCTAAGCATTCCCTATACCTCGAGAATTATCCGTGTCTCTTGGGGTCTCCGAGGTAGAAGACGTAATGTCTTACATTATATACCTACAATAATTACCATGGTAACTGTAAGATAGAAACATTTCTAGTTAGAGATGAGCCCTATTGGCTAAATTAGAAGTGACACCTCAGTCCAAGATAACATTATACAATTTTATAGTAGTCATCACTTTGTAAAGACAAAGGAGTACAGTTATAATATAGCAGGGCAATAATACAAATCATCAGAAGATGGCAATGCCAACTCATATATCATAATCATTACAAGGACACAGATGTCATAACATCTTGTAAGCAAGAAATACATATGTGTATTAGAAAATAAAGTGTATAACAATAATATGCATACATATCCTGACATCTACTGTTATACGATAGATGCCCTTTGCCCTATATGTTAGTATAACATATACCTAAATGCTAGCTGTCTACGGTATACCTCTGGGGGTACCAATAAGGGTGTAGGGAATTCGTGTAACAATACCATATACCCCAGCAGCCATAGGAAAGCCTAGGCAGGGTGCAAGGGCCTAACCTGAAATGCTCTGGCAAAGGTGGCAACATCCTGTGCCCGGTCCACCAGGAGAAGGGCCTTGTCCTGCAGGGATTCTAGTTCTGCCCTGATGAACTTGATCACATGCTTTGGTACCAAGTCGAAATTGCCTGGGTTGACCAAGAGGCTCAAGTCTCTGCAGGTCTGGAGAGCCAGGTCTGCAGATCTCGCCACAGCCCCTCTGGATGGATTGGCTGTCAGCCCATCATCCAAGTAGGGGTACAGTCTGACCCATCGGTGCCACAGGTGAGACACCACCACTTCCATGCAGTTGATGAAGATCCTTGGAGCTGAGGAGAGGCCAAATGACATAACCTGGAACTGGTACAGGGCCCTCTTTGCTCAGAATCAGAAGTACTGACGGTGGGACCCATTGACAGGAATGTGGAAGAACGTATCCTGGAGGTCCACAGAGCAGAATCACATGTTCTACTCCAAGGATGGTATAATCTGGCTCAAAGTGACCATCTTGTGCTTCTGCATGTACTTGCTGAGATTGTCATGATCCAGCATGGGGCGCCAGCTCCCCATCTGTTTCGGGACCAAGAAGTACCTAGATATGTAACCCTGACTGGCCAGGGCATCTAGGATACGGGCTGTAGCTCCTTTTGCAAGGAGCTGAGCAATGTTCCCCTGAGGGTGGAAAGCATGTCCTGAGACATCCCAGACACTCTAGGTGCATGGAGGCAGTGGGGGTCAGAGCCCCGAAATCAAGATAAAGTCCTCTGCCTAGTATGTCCAACACCCACTTGTCTGTTGTGATAGTGGATCAACATGGCAAGAAGAGATGTAGCCTGCCTCCGATGGGGAGAGCAGTCGGGGACAGGATCCCAACTTGTCACTGGGCAGCTTTTGCAGGAGCACCGTTGGCTGCTGCTGGAGGGGCACCACTACCCCAAACCCCCCTTATGGACCTTGACCGCCAAACTTCTTAGGGCACCAGGTCTGAAACAGCTGCTGAGGAGGCTGTGACTGGAAGGACCTATACTGAAAGGCTGGCTTCTTAGGCTTTCTCTTCTGGTCCTTCTGGGATGATATCACAGAATCAAGGGTGGCATTGGACTTCTCGATCCTCGTGAGATGCCCTTCCACACCAGGGTCAAAGAGGTTGGTGCCCAGAAAGGGGACATCCACCAACTTCTGTTGGGTGTCTGTTTTGAAGGTGGACAAGCACAGCAAAGCCCTGTGATGCATGGAGACAGCCACTGCCACTGCATGGACACAGGAGTCTCCCATGTCCAACACAGTCTGGAGCTGGTGTTTAGCCAGTGATTGACCACCGTGGTCCACCCCCCAACCTATCTGGATGGCAGTGGGGGGAGGATAATATTGAACATTCCCAGGATAGAATGCCCATATTTTACTACTGTAATAGCATAGCTAGCTTGCTGGAGACCCAGGGTAGCTGCAGCATACACTTTTTTAGCAGCATGGTCAATCTTATGGGAGTTCTTACCCAGAGGCTTCTCCACATTCCCCTGGTGTCCTAACTTACAGAACACCAAATCCATAACCAGACCTTTGGCTGAAGGGTGGTCAGAAATCCCCAAAAGGAAGCCTATAGGGGCCGCGTATATGCAGACAATGCAGGCCGAGGGTGCTGGGCAGGATGCAGGATGCTGCCAAAGCTCCAGGACCAGTCACAAGGTGGCCTCAGCCACCAGGAAGTCAACCCCCAGGGATTCATCGGGTCCAAAATGTTTGTAAGAGGTTACTTAGCCCTCTTCTGGACTGGCTCCAATGGGAAGGACATGGATTCCATAATCAGGTGGAGCAGTACATCAAAAGAGACTAACCCTTACTGAGTGGTGGGGGGGTCTTTGATCGAGCCACGGTCTAAGAGTGGAGGCCATTGACTCCGGATTGAAGTCATTTGAGGACTCCTCTAAAACAGCCCTGAACATATTTTGCCATGGACCTCCCAGGACTTGGCGCACATGGTAACCCCGACAACTGACCTGGCAAGCTGGGAGCTAAGTGGCTGGCCTCCTTGGTTGGTGCTCCGACTGGCAGCTGTTGGGCTGGTGGCTGCACCATGATTTTCAGAGAAGCAGGTGTGAGAAGCACCTAGGGAACCTGAACTGGTGGGGAAGCACTGGTGGCTGCCAGGGGACAATTGGTCATTGAGGTTGAGCCCTCACCTCCCCCGCGATGGCCCATTGCTGCCAGAGGAACTCTTTGTAACACCAACACATTTTATGATGGTGCCTCTCCTCACCCTAGGATGAAGAGTACGAGGTGTGCTGATGGTAGCACCTCCTGGTTGAGTAAGATCGTGAGCACCTTCACTGGCCAGTCGACAGTGAGTGGGGCCTTCCTGATGTTGACCATAAATAACATGCCTGCCCACATTCAGTAACAAGGGCATTGAAAACCCTACCTAGGTTGGAGGCTTGTCCTGAACAGGGTTGACTGGAGACAATGATGAAACCATGTCCTCCTGAGTGAGAACTGGGAGTACCGAGGTCTGTGAGGTCAAATCCTTGGCCTTATCTGACAAATCAACTGAGTCAAGAAAGATCACGGAAGGTTGGTCGACTAAAGTAGAGGTCGACTGTTTCACTGGTGGGGCCGATGAGCCATTGAGCTGGGACACTTGATGGCCACGGAGCGATAAGGTGATTAGATCTCTCCCCGTACCAAGACCAGCAATGGTGGTGAGAACATTTCTTAGATGTGATCTTAAACTGAGAGCCATGGTGGGCAGGGCTCTCCTTCAAGATCTGGAGGGGATTGGCACAAATCACGGAACTGGTCCATGAAGGCTCCTCCAAAACTGGCCCCAGGTGGGAACAGTGCCAAAGCAGAATTGCCTGCTGTGGCCAGTGCTGCTTCCACCTCAAGGACTGCAAGCTATGCCACAGACTCAACAGCTAGTGAGGCTTTATGCCACCCTTAGGACTAGCCAGTTCCTGTTCCAAAGGTCGACCCAATACAAATGAAAATTATGTACCTAGCGTAATTATGATCTTTCTGTGTATCTTCACCATTCATCACTGTTTAGTATCTGGCCGGAGGTCAGGACCCCGCGGGAGCTTTTTTTTTTTTTTAAGGTATGCGGAGCCGACGCATCATCAGCGCCACCTTCGAGGCTGACGCACTGCGTGGTGCTGCCCTCGAGGCCGACGCATTGCGTGGTGCTTGCGGGTTGGCCGTTAGGCTGCGTCGACTCAGCCTGTCTGCCAGTTCTGAGTCGCCGGAGAGGTAAGAGGAAGGAAGTGGAGGGTGGGACAAGGAAGTCCAAGGGACAGAAAAAGGAAAAGATATATGAACCAAAAGGAGAAATAACGACTGAGAGGACAGAAAGGGAGAAGAGTTGAAAACTAAAGGGATTGGGAGGGGCCCCAATCTCTGGAAAAGGAAAAGGAAGAGGGAGGTAGGGTGGGTAAAGAATTTAGGAAGAGAGGAGGGGAGAAGGTTAACACATCCCAGACCCTGGTCTGTCTCCAGATTGTATAGGAACTGCAAGGAGTAGCAAAGGCTTTCTGCCAGAATTCAAGGCAAGGAATAGCTGGCAAGCATTCCAGATAAGCAGAGTCGGCTATTCTGGAAGAAGGATGGGGTACAGAGAATTAACACTCTCTGAAGAAAAGATTATTGGTGAAAAAAAAAGGAATTTTTTTTTTATATATAAACAAGGAGAAATAGGTTGGACGGGAACAGGGAGGAGGAGAGAAAGGAGGGCAACTGTCAACTCCCACCCAGCAGGGGTGGAGCCAAAGCATTGGAGGAGTGCTCCCCCTGCTGTCCACTCTCCCCGGAATATTATCCCCCTGTGCGCCCCTGTTTTACCCCACTCCTAAAAAAGGAGAGTGGGAAGGATGGGCACAGAGGGGAAGGGGGACCCAGAGACTGAGGCCCCAGGGGGATGGAGGGTGGGATCGTGATGAATGGTGAAGATACACAGAAAGATCATAATTATGGTAGGTACGTAATTTTCATATCTTATCAGTTCAATCTTCACCATTCATCACTATTAGTGATACTGAGCCCGCGAAGAGTTTCTTTTACCTAAGGGACAAGTCATCGGCTCAATGGGTGACACACTAAGAGGAGAACCTCGAGGCCTGAGAGTGGGGAGAGTGAGACGGGGTCCCCCTGGAGGGGAAAGGAAGTTGCCACGACAATGCCGTTTCACTGTATGGGAGAAGAGATAGGTTCTCTGGTGACCGGAGTTAATCACCCTACGCCGGGCCAAGGGTGACAACCGGGAAAGACGCAACCATGCCATCCGCCTAGTGCAGATCGCTGTCCCTACGACCCCGGTAGCTACCTCATTGGCATCATAGGATGCCCTCAATTAGTGCCTTGCTAACTCCAGACCACGCACAGAGAGTGCAATGGCTTGTCTGGTTTGCTCCATATCAGGCAATGAGGCTAGGAGCTGACCCAGCCTGGACCACAAGAACCTGTCATAGGCTGCATAGTGGGCCTGATGTGCAGAAATGGAAAGCAATAACCGTGCAGAGTAGAAAGTCCTCCTACCCCAGAAGTCAAAATCCGAGGAGTCTTGATCTGGGGGCCAGTCACAGTGAAGGACACGAAGCCCATCAGGAGTATCCAACTGGATCAATCCAGACTGTGGATGAGGCATGGAACCTGGAGACTCCGGGGATGAGCAATACCTCTGGCTGAGATCTCTTGGGGCAGGAACTCCAGAGAAGGGCCTGTGCCAGAAACGCAATGACGCCTCCAGAAAGGGAGCAGGCCAGGGCAGCACCACAAGGGTGGCCTCGCCAAAATCACCTAGAAAGGCATGCGCCGAGTGCTCAGGATTGCTGATAGTGGTAGGAGTGAGGTGCAAGTCTTCCAACATCCTCATGAGGAAGCGCTGATACTCAGCGAGATCAGCAGCTGGAGAGATGTGGACAGAAGGTTCCTCTCCCCCAGAAGAGGGGGATGAGGAGCTGGAGGGCACCGACTGTTCAGTGGGTGGCTGCACGGGGGGAGGTTGAAAAACCTGGCTGTCCATCACTCTAATGTAAGCAGGGAGCCGAGCAGCCACCGCTCTGAACTGCTCCCAAGAGAGAGGCCCGCTAGGACCAAGGATGCCTGGGAGCACAGGAGAATGTGGCAGAGGGATGGGGACAGAGCCAAGAAGAGATGTTGGCTGACCTCCGCCTGGGCTAAGGAGCGGACCAGGAGCACCCATGGAAGAAGGTGCCCCGGAAGACCCCACAGTCGACAGCTGAACAACCATTTTGGTACTGCCTTGGCTGCGCCTGGAAGAATCCTCCCCTGTGAGGTGACTGGGGCCGTATAGGTCCAGAAGGACGGATGGTCCCCTACCTCAAAAGAATGGGGCTCTCTCAAAGAGACCAAGGAGGAAGAGTGGAGATCTGCGCTACAGCTTCTCCCAGAGCCCAGGTGGACCCCTGAAAAAGGCCACCGTGCCAATCCCACGCCCCTCGACCCCTCAGAGTCTGAAAGAGCCCTCTTCCTCGAGAGGGCCAGCCTAGGTAACTGGCATCTCTGGGCAGCACCGAAGGAGCTATCCCGGGCACAGTACCCTCCCCTCCTGTAGGTGCTCTGATCGGCCCCAAAGTTGGGCGATCTAGGCACACCACAGGTGGGGGTACCACTACTGAGGGGTCAGTGAACCCACCAAGACCAGGCTGCAGAGCTATGGTGGTCTGCACCACTGCCTGCTGGTCAGCACCCCTAACCCCAGTCTTGGTAGCCACTGACCCCACCTCAGAAGGGGGCTGACTCCGGCTTGTTGAGGAGACTACCGGGCTACCCATCTCAACAGCCAACCCCAAAGGGTCAGACTGTCCATCTGACTAAGAGCTCGACTCCACCTCCAAGGAGGTAGAGGTCGAGGCCCTGTGCCAAACTGTAGGAGGGCGCCCACTGCCATCTTTGCCAAAGGGCCCAGAAACCAAAGCTGTGCCCAAGCCAGTACCAGTGTGTCAAAGGGTGTGGGTGCAATGATGGACACTGAGACCACAGTAAGGTGGCAAGGCTTAATGTTACCAAGCCAAATCTTTTATTAAGTAGAGACAAGTAAATAACCAAATAAAACTTGCAAACTTGCAACGTCAAAAGAAGTACAAAAGATACAAAAAACAAAACAATACTCCAGTCTTCCAAGGACTATTCCAGCAATGAGCTGTCCTGGATTCAAAAAGAATCTTAGTCTGAAGAGTTGCAGACTAACACTTTGGACCAGCACCTACTGATCCTCCAACGAAATCTGAATGTTCCACAGGATGAGTTCCCTTTTATACTAGGAACCCATCAGGTGACCACATCAGACTCCGCCCCTTTTAAACCTTAAACATATTTTTTTAAATATACCTTTCTTTTATTAGGTCCAAAAATGTGCACACACTACCTTGCATATTTATACATCTAACATATTCATAGAATCAAAAAGAAGCAAGCCTGAACAATTTTAACATCATTATCTCTGGACTAGCCCCTCCCTCCACTTACACACAGCATATAAATGGAGGGGAGAGGGATGGCTGGCTCCTAGCAGAACATAGCAGGGATATGAACAGGTCCCAAACAGACCCACCTCTGTTACCAGGCTTGGATTTCTCATTATTTGGGTAAGAACTGCTTACTTCATGTATTAGAAATGAGACCAAACACTTGTTACTAAGGTAGGTGACTTACACATTTTCAACATGTTTGAACTTCTGTTTACAACTGTCAGAATTTCTAACTTGAACTAGTAAAGAGGGCAGGGCAAGGCTAGCAAGTAGCACACACAGCAGTTGTTACATGGCTCACCTCCTCAGCCTCAGTCACAATATATTAATTTACATTATTAAAGAAAAACTTAATGCTGCATTTGTTTGCTTACTAGCATTGCTATGAAAAGCACTGGACTTAGCAGCAAAACCTTTTGGATTGGACAACCAACCTAGTTTGTTACTAAACTGTTAGTGCACTACATCTTATACCTTTCTTCTTTATAGAAACAAGGAATATAAACAAACTGAAAAACAAAAACAAAATAGCAGCAGACATTCCTGTGCCTCAATAAATAAATGTTTTAAGGCTGCAGACTGCTGCACCAGCATTATTATGGTTTGTTGCTTTTGGGGGGGGGGGGTCGAGCACCACAATTCCACATCTGCAGAAAGACAGTGAAGGATTTAGCAAGAAAGGAGGAGATGTCCCATTCCAGGTGGCCAGTCTGAAATAAGGAACGAGGGATAGACCAGAAAGAAAAAGAATAGCAAGGTCACACACATGCTACTGCAGTAGACTTCACACATACAAAGTGAGCAGAATTATGGAAGGGTACTAGTGCTCTCTCACACAGTGCCCCCACAACACCGTGAGCGGAATCCACAGCGGGCACAGCTCCAGTCCAAACAGGAGCTCCAGAGCTGGGACCAGTCATGATGCCATACGGCCCCACGGCGCCGCAAGCGGTGCCGAGGACGAAGACGGCACCAACGATGGCCCCAATGGCACCATCAATGCTGAGGATGGCACCGCCCAGCCTCATGGTGCCGCAAACAGCACCGAGGGCAGAGGAGGCACCGACGACGGCGCCAACGGCGGTATATCAGCACTGAGGATGGCACCGCCCAGCACCATGGTGCCGCAAATGGTGCCGAGGGTAGAGGCAGTGCCGACGGAGGAATCTGAAGGCCCCATGGCACTGAGCCCAGAGGACACGGTGCCATGCTCAACCTCGGCGCTGAGGCCGGCGCCGAGGCAAGACATGGAGAAAGATGACGCCGCAGCAGCTCTCAAGGCACTGCTAGCAGTGTTGGCACCATGAATAACTCCAACAGAAGCTGGCACCGACGACAACTCAGTCAGGGCCCACGACGCAGTGAACGACGCCGACCGACGGCATCAAGGACAGTGCCGACCTGGACCTTGCGAACCACGGGTCCAACACCGGGGGAGCCTTCACCCCCGAAGGAGAGATTGCCGTGGCGATGCCTCCCGCCTGCCCCCCCCGGGAGGAGCGGGACAGGCTTCCTGCGCCACAGAAGAAGCCTTGGCAATGGCTAGGCTACTAGTAGCCGAGGCTCCCTCCTCCTTGGTCCATATAGAACCGGGAGGGGACCCAAAGGAAAGGCCGAGAGAGTGTGGCTAGGCCCCATGAGTGCGCATCCGACCCCGGAAAGTCGGTGGAGCTCGCCTCACTTTCTACGCGCATTGCTCGATGACCCGGCGGTCCATGGAGAAACAGGCGTCGCACGAATCCATGTCGTGAAATGGGCCAAGACACAAAAGACACCGGTCGTGCTGGTCGGTGATGGAATACTTTCGGCCGCAAGGGCACCATCGCATGGGAGGGCCGACCCGTCTTAGAAGATTTCTTGCCCTCCGACCAAGACATGACCTACAAAGAAAAAAACACCAAAAACAGACCCGATGTCGCGGAAATATAAAGATAAGGAAAGATCTTACAGGGCGACGTTGCGTGTTGGCAGAAACAGAACTGGCAGGAGGACTGACGGACTTCAATCGAAGGAAAGGATTTGGAAAAAAAGACTGTGGAGCAGGCCTAGGATTTTCTTCACAGCTTCCCATGAGGCGACCTCTACGGTGGGAGATGAAGAACTGGCAGGCAGAGCAGAGTCGGCCCGCAGCCCTAACGTAACCATAGCGGCGCTCCCCATGATCATCGGCCTTAAGGAAGCGGCACCGCCAAAAAAAAAAAGCACCCGTGGGGTCCTGACCTCCGCCAGATACCCAACAGTGATGAATGGTGAAGACTGACACAGATGAGATAATTGAGTTTCCTATCCTCGAGAGACTCAGGAAGCATAGAAAGGCAAAGCCACACTGAGCATTGTTGTGTTGCCTGACCAGGCAGTACATGCATTTCATGCAGATCGGTGACCAACATCTTTGGCACTGAACACAAAACTTGAATCCAGGCTTCTTGTGATTCATCGTAGAGCCAGAAACAGAGTGGAAGGAACCATGAAAATAGAGCTAACTAGCTTTGAAAACTGCGAAAGTAATGGTTCGCCTATGGTGCAGAGAAAATCCTAAGAGGAATAGGAAGGACATAACCTGTTCTTCCAGATGAAAGATCTGACGTCATGGGATGGAGTTGGGGGGGGGTATCTGCTGGGTGCTGGGAAGAGCTTAGCTTGAAGATGTCTGGCCAATCATTGCATTCCAGTGGAACTCCCAGACAGTGGCCAAGTGAACCAGATCCATGCCTCTTGAAGTAAATCACTGCACAGAGGACAGTGAAATCAACACAAGTAAATTAATCACTGCACAGGGGATAGTGCCTTGGACATCATAAATTTAGCACTGCAGAGGGGACAGGGCCCTGGATATGATAAATGTATCACTGCATAGGGGACATGCCTTGGACATAAATAACTGATCACTGCACAAGGGACAGTGCATTGGGCTTAATAAATGTATCACTGCACAGAGGACAGTGCCTTGGACATAATAAATTTATCACTGCACAAGGAGGACAGTGCCCTGGATATAAGTAAATTGATCACTGCATAGGGGAGTGTGCCCTGGACATACTGTAAGTAACTTTATCACTGCACATGGGACAGTGCTTTGGGCATAATAAATTTACTGCTACACAGGGAGGACAGTGCCCTGGACATAAGTAAATTGATCGTTGCACAGAGGACAGTACCTTGGACAAAATAAATTTATCACTGCACAGGGAACAGTGCTCTGGACATAAGCAAATTTATCACTGCACATGGGACAGTGCCTTGGGCATAATACATTTATCACTGCACAGGGGACTGTTCCCTGGACATGAGTAAATTTATCACTGTACACAAGACAGTACCTTGGGCATAATAAATGTATTACTGCACAGGGGACAGTGCCCTGGACACAAATAAACATATCACTGTACGCAGGACAGTGCTTTGGATATAATAAATTTATCGCTACACAGGGGACACTGCCCTGGACATAATACATTTATCTCTGTGCAGGGGACAGTGCCTTGGACATAATAAATGTATCGCTGCACAGGGGACAGTGTCTTGGGCATAATAAATTCAGCACTGTACACGGGACAGTGCCTTGGACATAATATATTTATCACTGCACAGGGTAAGTAACCTGGATATAAGTAAATTTTTCACTGCAAAGGGGACGGTGTCATGGACATAATAAATTTATCACTACACAGGGGACAGTGCCCTGGACATAATAAATTCCTCACTGCACAGGGAACAGTGCCTTTGACATCATAAATGTATCACTGCACAGAGGACAGTGCCTTGGGCATAATAAATGTATCACTGCACAGGGGACAGTGCAGTCAAAATAGTATCAGATACTAGATTTCTCTTAAAGGAAAGCTGTCCACATTTTCAGCTCCCCCCCCCCCCCGGCTTACTCCCCGATTAAGTTCTTCACAAGGAAAAGACTTTAGTTTATGTGATGTAACTTCCTTTAAATTTTGTAAAGTCCAGGAGGCGGGGAGTATGGCGGGCCCTACAGCTACATTTAGTGTAGAATGACGCCTGCACCACTCGCTTCAATACATTTGTATTGAAGCGAGCGAAAGGCAACTCCACTTTTTACACTAATTGGAGCTGCAGCATCTGCCATATTCCTCACCCCGGACTTTACAAAATTAAAATATAGTTGCCACACATAAACTAAAGGCTTGACCTTGTGATAAGCTTAATCGCGGAGTAAGCCGGGGGGGGGGGCTGAAAATGTGGACAGCTTTCCTTTAAAATTGAAAGTTTCATGTAGACAAATGACAAATAAATGTCCTAGTTCTTTAAATAAGACAAATGTTTTTAATTCTTACTTACATTGTATGAACTGCAGATCTGATGAATGATAAACATGAATGCAACACAAATAACCACAAACCCGTTAGTATGTTTATTTTTATTACACTATAACAATGACAATCATAAACCATTATGTACTAAGGAGGTCTGACTGTACCTGCTTCCCCACTGGCCTGTGCTGACATGCAGGGCACATCAATAAGTGTTGGTAATTTATATAACAGTAGAATGTGCATTCTCTCAAATCATTTGGGTGCCAGAATCAATGCGCTGCTTCACTCTGCAGGTCTCTCACCCACAGAACATGCAGGAAGTCACTCTAAGTTAGGGGATAATGGTGTGTGTTTTGTAAATATTAAAAAGGACACTGCAAATCATCCGTAGTTTGAAAACCACATGCTATAATTGCTCACATTCTGTAGAATTTGCTGATGTAGCTGGTAGTTTAATTTTGATTCCTTTATTCTTTTTAAAAGTGAAAAACAGACTGCCCACCATTCTGGCATTACCACACACAAGCATGTTTGTTTACAATCCTTGATTAACTCCCACTGCATCTTTCCTAGACTTGGGAACACCTCCAACACAGTCCAGCCACTCATGATGGCTGAAGAAGAGACTGTTGCTCGATTGGCTACAATGTTTGGGGGGGGGGGTCCTTATGTTCAGAAAGAATGCAATAAGAGCAGATAAAGGATTTGAAACAAAACATATTGGGTATAACTGCACTATTAACATGCATTTCAGTTCTGTTCAGAAAGGCAAACGGTAAAACAATCAGCAATGTCAATAAATTTTAGAGATGCTTATCAATCAGAAAATGTGAGGTTTCAGCAGCAATTAATATGATGTAGAAAGAGTTGACAGTGTCCCTTTATATGTCTACTCTCATATTATTCTGCATGTGATTGTTTAAAAAATGAAGTTTATGACAACTAAGAGCATGGTTTGAGTTTTGGATTAACCAACAGTTGCTGGCGATCTTTATTGAAATGGTTACCCTGCTATTTCTCCAACATACAACCCACTGCCTCTAGACGTAATTCCCTGCGAAAGGCTCATTTCCCCCAGTCTGGACCCTTGCCTGGGGCTCTGTTTTTCTGAAGTGGCCCTAGACCTTGGACTTGCCCTTGGTGTGGGCTGAACTGTTGGAGCATCTCTGGCTGAAGCTTGGGGCGTGTCACAGGTGGGCCTCCCTGACACTGGAGCTTCTGGTGATTGTGCTTCCCTTGGCCTGATCTCTTTTATCACAGGGGCAGATGAAAGTCGTGGCCGCTCCTGGCCTGTGCCTAGAGGCCTGAATTCCTTGTCCAAATGTTCTCTGGCAGTTTTAGATGGCTGTTCTTGGACCTGTAAAGTAAAGCAGATTCTTCTTAACGAAAGGGATCTACACTATCAATAACCAAATTAGCCTCTACAAAACATCAGCATGATCTGTGTAGCACAACAGCATGGTCCATGTAAAACATCTGTATGTCCTTGTAAAACAACCTCATGATCAGTGTATGGCAAGGCTCTCTGACAGCTGAGATTAGCAAAGCCACTGTTTGAATTCACCATAAGGTGTCCTGAAGGTGTCTAAGCAGAGCACAAATTCTGCAGGGAGGGTGAGTGGCATGCTGGAGTGCATAGGCAGAGGTATCACTAGCAGATGGTGGGAGGTAGTGAAGCCACTGTATAAAGCACTAGTGAGGCCTCACCTAGAGTACTGTGTGCATTTCTGGAGGCCGCACCTTCTTAAGGACATTGACAGGCTTGAAGGGATCCAGAGAAGGGCAACTAATATGGTACAGGGCTTGCACCAGAAAACATATGAGGAGAGATTAAAGGGCTTCAATATGTACTCGCTGGAGGAGCTTTAACCATTAGTCACCACACTGCCTTGGAGCGGGGATTGGAACATGGATTTCCTGATTCACAGCCCTTTACTGGAGGAGAGGAGGATTTGGGGTGACGATAGAAAAATTCAAGTATCTTAAGGGCATGAACAAGGTGCAGGGGGAGACATCCTCCAATATAGGAGGAGTACAAGAATGAGGGGGCATGATACGAAATTGGAAGGTGGCAGGTTGAGGAGAAACGTGAAGAGGTTTTTCTTCATGGAGAGGGTGGTGAACACATGGAATAGCCTATCACAGGAGGTGGTGGGAGTGAGCACAGTGGAGGGATTTCTTTAGCGCTCCACATGGTCAGTGGGTAATCATAACAACTGGGTATAGTACACCCCTACCATGGGAAATGGCACAGTCCAACCTTTAGAATATTGGGCATAAGAGGATTCCATGCAACTGCAGTTCCCCATTTTAAATGTGCCATTCATAGGGGACAGAGCTACTTTTATCTTCTCTCAAGATTTCAAGACTTCAAGATTTCTTTGGGGCTGCAATTCTGCATAGCAGGTTGGGGATCCCTGTTTCCAGGGGGCACCCTAAAATTGTGCCTGTTAAGCTGCGGCTTTCAGATTGAATACCCTGCATTCCCACTTTCCCTGTGTGGATTGGCAGCATTTTTTTACTGCCTTAATAGGGTGTTTTAATGGTCTCCAATTTAACATTTTTTAATAATAAATCAAGGTGCCACAGGTAGGTAACACTTTATTTTTTGGGGAGTGTAGGGTCTCTGGGGGGGTCCCTCAGCTCAAGCGTCGGTTCCTGTTTCCTTCCCCCTCCCTAAGCTTCAGGTTTTGTGATTCTTACTGTTCTACAGTTAATGTGTGAAATTGGTATGTTTTAGTGCTTTTTTGGTGCTTCCCTGTGAGATTTAGCTCAAAGAGTTATTTTTTTAGAGGATAAGAAAGTAGATTAGCACCCACACTCCAGACAGAAGACTAGGACTCCATGGATCAATTTGTTGAATCCTTTATGTAAAAAATGTGCAAATACAACACTGGCCAAAGTGGTTAGCAGACAAACTGATGTTTCTCCCGGCGTGCTGCCAGGTTTCTTCAGAGTAAACTGGAACATGAACAAGTGCTCATTTTATAACAAACAGGTTCATATCACGTTATTCACAAACCTGCCACCTCCTATAAAGTGAATAGTGCTTTAATCATCCTGTGTAATTAATTAAGCAACTAATGCTGAGACCTGTGCAAATCATTTAATTTAGGCATCACATTTACATGGAACTGTCGGAGTCATTATTTTATAACCCCTTCAGCAGACCCTTATACCACTTCTATTGTTTTACCTTTTTATTATTACTTTTCAAATTAGTGTCAGCCTGTAGTATTTATCTTGAACAAATTCCATTTATTAAATTACTCATTTTATCTATACTACAGGCTCGATTAGTTTGATTTTTATCCAATTGTCAAACTAATTACTTTAGGCTATTATGGCGTATTTTACACTTTGTAAAAAAAAAATGGGTCTTTCTCTATTGTGGGAAATTAAATATGCTTAAACCTAGTTCCAGGCACTTACCAACTTCCATGAACTTCCACTTATTGTCACAGAGGGCAGTATTCCATCTCCAGGAGTTTTATACCTCCAAATGTAATTACTAGCATTTATATTTCTTCAAAAATGCTGCAAGGACAATGCTATTATTTAACCCCTTATTATGTCATGCCCTTAATTCAAAAATCCAATAACTTTCTCTCTGACCCAAGATCTTCTTATAATCTCCCCCTCTTCCTCCCAAGATAACCAATTCAATACCGATAAAACTGAATTTATGATTTTCTGCTCCACTTTCAGAAATATGTTTTGCTATAGCATATGACATGCCTCCTCTGTCCACTGCCCTCACATGTTCTCCAATCCTTATTTTAAATTTTCTCACTGTCCTCCCTACATAAAAAGCTCCACAGTTGCAACTTAGTAAATACACCAACCCACTACTGTTGCAGGTGATAACATGTTTCAAAGGTATTTCTTTACCTGTGGAAGGGTGGTGGAACACTTTGCAGGTACTAACATATCTACAGTACATGCAATTACCGCACCGGTGTGTACCCACTGGTGCGGGGGCCAAAAGAGTCTGTTTCAAGAGCTCTGGACCAGGGACTATGTTTTTTACTACCATGTCTCTTATGCTTTTGCACTTTCGAAAAACCACTTCAGGGGCCCTGTTCTACAACATCTGCAAGTCTGGTTTCTAACTCTAAGATGGACCAATTACTAACAATCACCTGTTTGACCTGATTTGCCCTCCTAGAGAAGTTAGTAACAAAAGGGCAGGATACTGTACTGTCTCTGTCCTTCTTTGTACTCCATAGGGTCTGACTCCTATCCATTTTTTCCACTTTCTGGATTGTCAAAGCAATGCAATGTTTGCTATAATTCCTATTTAGGATCATCTTCACTTGCATTTCACTTTTATGTTTAAACTCAGATGGATCAGTACAATTCCTAAGGGTCCTTACCAACTGTCTTTCAGGTATATTGAAATGTACATGGTGTGGGTGGCAACTGTCATATCTTTAAAAACTATTGCGGTCTGTGTTTTTTGGAAAAAGTGTGGACAAATTCCCCCACTGTTGTCTTTATACAATTTCAAGTCTAAAAATGTTATCTCAGTTTGACTCATCTCATATTTATACCTCAGGCAACTATTAGTACTGTCCATCCACCCAATGAAACTAATAAATTCTTCACTTGTGCCCTTCCATATTATTAGTATATCATCTATAAAGCGCTGCCACAAATCCAACCTAGACAGGAAAGAATTTGTGGCGGCACTGTAGAGATGGTCTTTCTCCCACTTCCCTACGAATAAGTTTGCAACACTTGGTGCCATGGCCATGCCCACGGCTATGCCACGTATTTGGTGGTACAACTGACTTTGAAAGAGAAAAACATTTTTCTGCAATACCATTTCTGCCATTTTCACCAAAAATTGTGTAGGGGTCTCAACACATTCTGTTTCCATCCTAAAATCCAGGAAGTAAGCTGAGGATTCCAAACTTTCCTGATGTGGAATGACAGTATACAATGAATTTACATCTACTACTGCCAAATACCACTGTGGTTCCAAATAGATATCCTCCATTAATTTAACTACCTCCGTGGAATCCTTTATGTAAGACCTCAAATTCTGTACCAAAGGTTGCAAAAACTGATCTAAATACATAGAAAGGGGCTCCGTTAGCCATCCTCGCCATGAAACTATTGGTCGACCAGGTGGCTGCACCGGATTTTTATGGATTTTGGACAAACTGTAAATCATTGGAATTACTGTACAGCTGACAGTAAGGGTTCTATACGACACATCAGTAATATATCCCTTGATGTGGCTTTCCTTGAGCAGAGCATCAATTTCATCTTTAAATTGTTCTATAACACCTCTGGGGACCTTCCTGTAAAAAGAGGTATCACTTAATAGTCTCAAAACCTCCTTCACATAGCCCCTGTGTTTAAAATCACCACTGCCCCACCCTTATCTGCTGCCTTTATGGTAATAGCATTGTTCTCACTTAGTGCTTTTAAAGCACAACATTCTTCTTTGCTACAATTGTCTACGTATAGACCAGATGCTATATTTTGTAATTTTTCTAAATCTAACTCGCACTTACGGATGAACATGGAAACCACAGGATTCAAGGGGGGACAAGACTCAGATCTAGGGTTTAAATGGGGCTCAGGGGTAGCATTAGTGAAACTTTGTTCTTTACCTTCAAAAATGCATTTAAACATCAAATTACGTCCAAATTTATGTAAATCCACACATGTATTGAAAAAATTAACATCTGTAGAAGGACGAAATGCCAAACCCTTACTTAAAACAGATGACTCAGCTTCTGTTAGATTATAATCAGTCAAATTGACAATAGGTATTAAATTAGCATTTTCCACACAATCATTGCTAACAACAGAAGTGGTAATGTTATTACTACCAGAGTCAGTAAGAACTGTAGTTGTACAAGTGAAAGTACTGATGATGGGAATGGGGGTGGGGGTCAGCGTGGAACATGTATTTGCACTACTTAAAGTCCGTTGTACTAATAAGCATTCCTGCCTCTTTTTCCACGCTGCCCCCCTCCTCGTCCTCTTCTTTGAAAGTGTACAGATTGAAAGCATGTTTTGAGCTGTCTCTGACTGCGTCTTGCCCCCTGGGTGTGACTGGAGGACTGTCCCGTTTCCGATTCCCCCGACTCTCCCTCCGTTGGGGGCTTGGACTCATCAGTCTCCGAAGGACCTGTAGAATAGTCTAGTATTGTTCTACCATTCATAGAATTGGTGGGATTGTTGTTACCCTTCTTTAAAATGGTTTTGGTTTTTCCTCCACCTTACTTGCCCCTAGCCTGCCTCTCCTTCCGGCTGCATATGACCCCCTGACCTCCTCGCCTCGGCCCCCTTCCTACTCACCTCAGATCGCAGCTGACCCAGGGGTGGCCCGGCCTAACCCTTTGCCAGATGGGTCCCTCTCCTCCGAGGGGGAAGGCGCCATGAGGGGATACCAGCGCACCCTACGATCAGTCCCCGGGTGCTGCTGAGGTGGATTCTGGGGTGTCGGGGCATCTGAGGTGGCGGGAGCCGGCAGCCATCATATGGCAGACCAGGAGGCAGCATTTTCCATTCTTCTGTGGGGAGTGACGTCCTGACGTCAAGGCATACGCCGACGTCTGTCACTCCCCCTTTGAACACCGAGCCCTGGCTGTACTGCTGTACTCCCAGCCTCTGCCAGGAGTCAGCATACACCGGTGTGCATCCCCGCCCTCCCCCCAGAGAAGGAAAGCTGTCCCCGGATGCTCCATCCTTCTCCCCCGGCGGACCTCCGGCGACTCGAGTCCGTTCAGTTTCGGGTGGCGGCGTCTGAATAAATCTAACCGCTCGTTGATGGGCCGGCAAGATGGATTTAAGTCCCACTTTTTTTGTGTCTGTCCAATTAAAACACTTGATCATTCTGATAATCTCTTTCATCTCTTACAAACTTTTTTTGTTTTTGTTTTTTGATCTTAACATCATACTTCCTTATTTTCTCTAGCAGCAATCTATTAAGTCTATCCCATTCCACTTCATCCATGTTAGACTTGAGTAGTGCTTCAATTATATCGATTTCAATAGTAAGTTCATCCCTTATGGGTTGTGCAAATTCTAGAATCAACTTGATATTTTTAATGGAAGCATCCTGCATATTTTCTTGCCATCTTTTCATAAACACATTTTCTGTCCCAAAGGAAGGTGTTGAACTATACACAAGCCCCTGGGTACTCTTTTAACAGTCAAGCAGGCCTCAAGAGTAGTCTTGTGCCAATACATTCGACGCCCTTTTAGGACCAACTTTTCAAGTTCGCGGTACAGTTGTTTTATTTCAGACTCACCATTCAGTTGTTGCACACTCGCATTCTCCTCCTCCAGCAACGGATTTGTGCCCTATGTGGCTGGAAAGAAAAAACTACTCACCTTAGTAATTGTATTTCTTCTAATGGAGTCTTGCTGTATTCTGACATATGCAGTTAGCCCCAGCACTTGAACTGCTTCGGAGAGGAAACAGTTAATTTCTATGCAAGGCATAGAGCGTTGAGCTCGAGCTTGGTTTTCAAACTTCTGTCTGTGGTGCCTCAGAGTGTAACCATCAGATTCTTATGATCAAACTAACTACACTTCCAGTGTGGAAATTGTAAAGCATATTGCCAACAGGCAACAACTTGGGTCCAAAAGACTCAAGTCGAGAACCCAAGAGAAAAACAGGTAGTGAACAAGATATATAAATCTAAGTTAAAACTTAACAACAACAACCACCCCACCCTGAAGGGGAAGGGTGCAAAATACACCCCTGAGGTGCAACACTGTACCTGCCAGCCCACATCCCAAAACTAGGTTCTGAGAGGGGAGGCGGGGGTCAGAATATAGCAAGACAACATTAGAAGAAACACAATAACTAAGGTGAGTAGTTTTTTCTTCAAACAACATGAAGCCTTGCTGTATTCTGACATATGCAGACTACCAAGCAGTACTTCCATGGAGGAGGGTACCGAACCTATTTTGGGAAT
The DNA here is from genome assembly GCA_016271365.2 of Neoceratodus forsteri. Classification (NCBI taxonomy): domain Eukaryota; kingdom Metazoa; phylum Chordata; order Ceratodontiformes; family Ceratodontidae; genus Neoceratodus; species Neoceratodus forsteri. Next base: position 255,347,068 of record CM028133.1, read on the forward strand.
AGGCTCTGCAGTACTGCTGTACCAAACCTAGCATCACTCCTAGCCTGGATATCCAGAGAGTAATGATTGATGAAAGTATGGACTGTTTTCCAGGCGGCTGCTTTGCAGATCTCTAACAAGGGTATATCTCTAGCAGCAGCAGCCAGAGAAGCAGCTGTACCCCTAGTCGAATGAGCCCTCAGGCCTGAGGGAGGTGTTTTGCCTATCTTGGCATTGCAGAATTGTATACAAGATACAATCCACCTGGCAATAGTTCTCTTAGTAGCAGGCCTACCTTTCCCCACTTCACCATAAGTGAGAAACAATTGAAGACAGTCATTCCTATGTGCCTTAGTATGCTCAATGTAGTAGCTAAGTGCCCTCTTAACATCCAAACTATGTAATCTTCTTTCTCCTGAAGAAGAATGATCAGTGAAAAACACAGGAAGAGACATGGACTGGTTCAGATGGAAATCTGAGACCACTTTGGTTAAGAACCTCCTATTGGTTCTGAGGACCACCTTATCTCAATGGAATGAGATAAAATTAGTTTCAACTGACAGGGCCTGTAATTCACTAATTTGTCTGGCAGAAGTGATAGCTACCAGAAACACAGTTTTCCAGGTCAGGTACTTAAGCTCGACCAAAGCCAGAGGTTCAAAGGGTGGCTGCATAAGCTGAACAGTGCAGATATTGAGATCCAAAACTGGAGTAAGCTCTCTAAAAGGAGGGTCGATATGAACCATACCTTTAAAGAACTTACCAGAAACAGGGTGAGACGCCAGGGAAGAGCCCTTCCCTGCTGAGAGGAATGCAGACACGGCTGCTAAATGAACCTTTAAGGTGGCTGGCCTAAGGCCTAAGCCATTAAGATGAACTAGGTAATCCAAAAGTGTAGCAATGCCAGCAGCATCTGGTAGAATATCCTCATGGGAACACCAAATGCTGAATCTTTTCCATTTGGAATTATAAGTTTTCTTGGTAGAGGGTTTCCGAGAAACCTTAAGGATGTCCAAAACTCCCTGAGAAAGATGCATGCCTGCATATTCTAACTCTTCAAGAGCTAGACCTTGAGATTGAGAGACTGGATATTGGGGTACCAGATCCTCCCCTGAGAGGAGGTTAGGAGCTTGTGTCTTTTGGGAAGAGACAGGGGGTGTGAGACTGCTAAGGACAACAACAGAGGATACCAAGGCTGTCTGGCCCAGTCTGGAGCCAGTAGAATCACTGTGCAGGGTTGTGACCTGATTTTGACTAGAACCCTGAACAACAGGGGAAGGGAGGAAAGGCATAAAGGAACTTGCCTTCCCAGTCCAATATCAGGGCATCCAGGGGAACAGTTCCTAGGACTTGGGGTCTGCAGCAGAAGAGGGGAAGTTGGTGATTGTATGGGGCTGTGAAGAGATCCATCTCTGGAGTGCCCCACCTGGTGAAGATTACTTTCAGTATGAGGAGATCCAAGGTCCATTCATGATGGCCCTGGGAGATTCTGCTCAGAGCATCTGCTAACACATTTTCCTTCCCTGGGAGGTGTACTGCTATTAGGGAGGTTTGCAAGGAGTAGGCCAGAGACCATATTTTCATGGCCTCCTTGCACAAGACCGTAGAACGAATGCCCCCTTGCTTGTTGATGTATCACATGGTGGTGGTGTTCTCTGTCCTGACCTGAACCACTTTGTCCCTTACTGAGTCCGAGAAAGCTTGAAGGGCTAGGAATACTGCCCTGAGTTCCAGAAGATTGATATGAAGGAGAGACTCTTGTGGAGACCAAACACCCTGTGCTATGAGGGGTCCTAGGTGGGCTCCCCAGCCCAGGAGAGAAGCATCTGTGGTTAGTACCACTGAATGAGATTGACTGAGGAATAGGACACCTTGTCTGAGATTGTCCTGATCCAGCCACCACTGGAGAGCTTGGACCAGAGTCTGAGTCACTGGAACCAATTTGGTGACAGAATCTTTTTTCTGAGACCAAAAAGACCTTAGGTGAAACTGAATGTCCCTCATTTGGAACCTGGCTCCTTGTACCACTGCAGTGGAAGCTGCCATGTGGCCTAGGAGCTGAAGAAAATGTCTTGCTGGGCAAGAAACCAGAGGATGAAAAGAAGAAGCAAGATCTGTAAGGGCCTTTACCTTGCTAGTGGGAGGAAGGCTTTTGCTTGAACAGTATCTAACTCTATCCCTATGAAAGTGAGGAGTTGTACTGGCTCGAGAACCGACTTTGGCAGATTGAGAAGAAAACCCAGAGAACTAAGCAAATCTTGAGTGACTTGAAGAGCTGACCTGACCTGGTCGGGAGACTGCCCTACAATGAGCCAGTCGTCCAGGTATGGGAATAGAGAGATCCCCTACCTTCTGAGGAAGGCCACTACTACTGCAAGGCACTTTGTAAACACTCTTGGAGCCGATGTTAGGCCGAAAGGCATGGCTCTGAACTGATAATGGCCTGAAGGCAGCTGGAACCCGAGATACTTTCTGTGGGAGCACCTGATAGGAATGTGGAAATAGGCATCCTTGAGGCCCAGAGATGCTAACCAATCTCCTGGCCTCAGAGAGGGAAGAATTACTCCCAGAGTCACCATTTTGAACTTTGGTTTTAAGATGTGTTTGTTCAAATACCCTAAGTCTAGGATGGGTCGCCACTCCCCTGTCTTTTTTAGGGTTAGGAAATATCTGGAGTACAGACCCTTGCCCCTGTGTAGAGGAGGAACTCTCTCCACGGCTCTTGAGAGTCAGCAGAGAGGAAACCTCTGCTTCTACAGCAATGGTTTTGGAGATGTTTTCAGGTGGAAAAGACCTGATCCTCATTTTTGGAAACTTCTTGAAACTGAGGGCCAGTCCCTGGCTTACTACCTCCAGGACCCACTGGTCTGAGGTAACAGACTTCCAGGCCTGGAAGTAGTAAGCCAGCCTGCCTCCTACTGGAGTTGGGGAGTTGACCGGGCTGACACATCGGGGTGTCTGCATGGCAGGAACCTTGGCCTGGGAAGAGGATGCAGGCCTGCTCATCCCCCTCCTGCCTCTCCCTTGAAAGAAACCCCTCTGTGGGAAGGGAGAGGAGGCCTGGGCTTGGTAGAAAAGCCTGTGAAAGGGCCTGCCCCTGTCCCTAGACTGCTGCTTTTGAGGAGTGGCTTGCCTTTCCTTGGCCTGTGCACTCCTGTAGGTGGTCCTGTACTCATCCATCTTTTTCATATAAGCCTCTGTCTGCTCCCCAAACAGAGAGTTACCCACCACAGGGAAATCCATGGCCTTAGCCTGGGTGTCCTGAGAAAGGCTAGTGCATCTGAGCCAAGCAAATCTCCTAAGAGACACAGATGTAGCCATGACTCTCGATGCCACATAGTTAGAGTCTACAGCAGCATGGAATTGCACTTTGGATGCCTCAATCCCATCAGCAGCCACCTCCTCCAGCTCTTTGGCTAGCTGGGGGAAGCCTGTTTAGCCAGTTCCAGAACTGTGTCCCACCTGGACTTCTGGTATCTGGCTGTCTAGGCCATATAATTAGCCTGCCGGAGTCCCAAGGAGGATCCCAAGTATTGTTTCTTGGCCATGGCATCCACCTTCCTGGAGTCTTTATCTGGGGTGTGTGAAGCCAAAGGTATATTCACCCTGTCACAGGCTGCAGCCTGCACTACTCCAACATGGCTGCAATGATTGAAAAAACTCCATACCTGAGCCTGATAGCATATACCATCTGTCCATTCTCTTATCCACAGGAGGTAAAGAATTTGGTGTCTGTAAAATCTTTCGTGTCTGTTTCCCCAGGGATTTATGGAGGGGAATAGACAGACAACCTCTTGGACTCTGGGATGTCCATTATCTCTACAAAATCAGGCTCTTCCTCCTCAACAGCTTCAACCATAGGGAGCTGGAGGGTTTCAGCCACCTTTTTGTAAAACAAAAAGTGAGATGGGGATTCTGAAAGCCTCGGAGGGTAGACATTGGAGGGTCTGTCTGGGGAGATGTTCTGTTCAATGGGTACATCCAGACCTTCATAATCATTGTCGTCGTCATCATCATCATCATCATCATCATCATCATCATCATCTGGTAACTCTTCTTCCCCTTCCCATTCCAATTCATAGTAAGCATCTGGGTCATAATCCAATGGAGTTATATCCAACTGAACCAAGCGCCTAACCGGCGGCACGGTTCGGATGTAACCGGACGAAGCGATTGCGCAATACTGATCGCTTTGACTATTTCTTCAGCGGTTGGAGTAAGGGATGCTGGATCTGAACCGGCTGACTTTTTTCACCTTTTTGACAGAACCGACCCTCAGGGTCAGCTCTCTATTTGCCCGAGGACGTCTCACCAAGGTCAGTGGGCACCTTCTCAGGTTCAGTCAGAACCGAACCGGGCTGGCCATCCTGGTCAGCGGACTTCTCTGCCTCCTTTTCCTTTAGCCTACCCAATCTTTTTTCCAGAGTGGCCTTAGGAACATTTTTACAGATCTGGTAATCTGTTTTGAGGTGGTCAAACCCCAGACAATAAACACAGATGAGTTGGGGGTCGGCCTTAGCAAATGCCTCCCCACACTCTGTACAGTGTTGAAACCCAGTGGAACCATTTTTTTTTCTTGGGTTTCTCAGACATGGCCAGACTAGAAAAAATTACCCATTACAGCTTTTTGCTAGGTAATACACCCCTATCGGTTACCAACAGTGTCATGGGTTGTGTAAAGAAACTGAAAAGAGTTTTTTTTTTTTTTTTTAACCAATAGGAACCAGCACACCACTACTACAATCCTAGAAGATAAAGTTAAACACAAAAGGTCGGTTCCCAACCGGACCGACCGAGAAGGAACCGAAGTTTACAATTTCCACAGAAGAAAAACACAAATTACAGTTCACTACCTATCTACACTACTTACTGTACCGTAGACAGAGGCTCGAAACCGAAAATAAACAAATTGGTTGAAAAACCAACGCATTTTGAAACTTTACCGAAGCGAAGTAGCAATCTCCGGAGCGACTTCACAGTTAAGCGGAGTAAAGAATCTGATGGTTACACTCTGAGGCACCACAGTCAGAGGTTTGAAAACCAAGCTTGAGCTCAACGTTCTATGCCTTGCATAGAAATTAACTCGTTCCTCTCCAGAGCAATTCAAGTGCTGGGGCTAACAGCATATGTCAGAATATAGCAAGACTTCATGTTGTTTGGATCCCAGATTTGCAAAGCCACCCACTGGAACGCCGGTATCTGCAGATGCGCTCTGCGCTCCCTCCATAGTCACCGTTCTGTAGCAGTGTTAGGCCAAAAACAGCCCCCTGAAACTCAACCTCTGCTAGGAATGTGCCGCTCTGCTTCGTTCTGTTCCAGTGCTTTCTTTTACAAACTCACACCAGTGTTTTTGTACAGAAGGAGGAATTTCTGTGTTCCCCCAATATCTTCAAAACAGTTCTACTGTCCGTTTTACCCCTGTATATACCACAGGGAACCAGTGCTCTCAAATTGCCAATAACCAATTTGGAGAAACATATGTGAGCACCTGGAATGCTAGTGTGGCACTATTCTGTATGTGCATTCACAAGATAAGAAAGTAGATAAGCACCCACACTCCAGACAGAAGACTAGGACTCCATTGATCAATTTGTTGATTCCTTTATGTAAAAAATGTGCAAATACAACACTGGCCAAAGTGGCTAGCAGACAAACTGATGTTTCTCCCGGTGTGCTGCCAGGTTTCTTCAGAATGCCAAACCCTTACTTAAAACAGATGATTCAGCTTCTGTTAGATTATAATCAGACAAATTGCCAATAGGTATTAAATTAGCATTTTCCACACAATCATTGCTAACAGAAGTGGTAATGTTATTACTACCAGAGTCAGTAAGAACTGTAGTTGTAGAAATGAAAGTACTGACGATGGGAATGGAGGTGGGGGTCAGCGTGGAACATGTATTTGCACTACTTAATGGACATTGTACTAATAGGCATCCCTGCCTCTTTTTCCATGCTGCCCCCCCCCGTCCTCCTCTTTGAAAGTGCACAGATTGAGAGTGTGTTTTGCGCTGTCTCTGACTGCGTCTTGCCCCCTGGGTGTTACTGGAGGACTGTCCCATTTCAACTCACTTTATAGGAGGTGATAGGTTTGCAAATAACATGTGATGTGAACCTGTTTGTTATAAAATGAGCACTTGTTCATGTTCCAGTTTACTCTGAAGAAACCTGGCAGCATGCCAGGAGAAATGTCACTTTGTCTGCTAGCCACTTTGGCCAGTGTTGTATTTGCACATTTTTTACATAAAGGATTCAACAAATTGATCCATGGAGTCCTAGTCTTCTGTCTGGAGTGTGGGTGCTTATCTACTTTCTTATCTTGTGAATGCCCATACAGAATAGCACCACACTAGCTTTCCAGGTGCTCACATGGGAGCAGCTTGGGCTGCCTCAAGCCTATGATGTAATTTAGAACTCTCCCAGCAGCATAAGCCGCTTTAGAATGTTCAGTTATCTACAACTGCAGGCAGATTTCTCAGAGCAGTAGCACTGGAACCTTTGTAAATGAGTTCTTAGCTCAAAGGTTGTAATCCGACACAATAAATAAATAAATAAATAACAGCCCTTTAAACATAGTTCAACCTCGTTTTTTTCTATGTGAATTTTCAGTATACGGCAGCATGACTTATACATTCAGCAGTCCTGGGTTTGATTCTCACAACCTCCACTTGCATGATGTGTGACTCTCAGCAAGTCATGTAAGACACGCTGTTGAGATTTTTAGCCTATACAGAAAAATTTGGGGCTCATTATTATTTCTATCTCATAATTATTTATTTGGCATAATCATTTCTTCTTGGCACCATGATGTATCGGAGACCGTTCTTGAATGTAAGACCTGCAAGGGTGATGAGGCACTCCCCCATGGGCTCCTTCTGCCCTCATTGTGTTGCTCAGCACCCCCCAACTGGTTCTCCAGCCTGGGGAAGGAGATCACCTGGTTGTTTTTGGCAGTGGCAACAGAATTGCGAAGAAATTACTTTGTGGCTCCTGAGTGAGCTTGAGCCCCGGTGACCCACAGGACACCCCCGCAGATACACCCAACCCCAACTGGGCCCCTCAGGGCGGGGGGGGCCCATTCAGGCATGTTCAGTTGCACCACAGTGAGTTAGACTGCGATGACAGAAGTGCAGGCAGACCCTGACCCAGCTTTCTCAAGGCTAGGATGATGATTACAGGGATCTTGGGGAAGCTAACATACTATTTGCCAGCAGATTAGGCCTTATGGTCTATCGAGTCTGCTCGAACCAAGATCCTTAGTTGGATGCCGAGACCATCCCATCCCTTGTTCTCCAGAAACCCCTATCATCCATCCCCACCCCCCCGGGACAGGCCATCATCTGATACATCCACTTTCTGTGTCTGTCCCACCCTCTCTTGAAGCCCTCCACTGTGGATCTCTGAACCAGCTCACCAGGCAGTGCATTCCAAGGGTCCACCATCCTCTCAGTGAAAAACCTCCTCCTCTTTTCCCCTCTCACCCTTCCACCTTCAAATCATGCCCTCTGGTGATACCTCCCTGCTTTAGTCTAAAGATCCCCTCCATGTTTACCCTATTTATTCCCTTGAGGTACTTGAAGACCTCAATCATGTCCCCCCTGTCTCTCCTCTCCTCCAATGAAAACAGGCAGAGCTCCTCAAGTCTGTCCTCATAAGTCAAATCCCCTAGCCCTCGTATCATCTTTGTTGCCCTCCTCTGTACCCTCTCCAGGAGCTGTATGTCCCTCTAAGCTCTGACCTTAATTTAAAAATAAATAAATAATCCCTTGTCTTTTGGATAGCTGAGGAATGTAGTCCCTTACAACTCAAGAGGTAGAGTCTGTGGAGACGGCAGATGTCAATCCAACTCTGTCTGCATCTTTTTGGATAATATGTGACCAAAATTACTGAGCAATACTAGGCAGGTGTGGATTAAAAAAAAAATCTTCCCAACCATGTCACGGTTCCTCCTTTATTGAGTAAAGGTCTCTCGGTGGGAAGCTCCTCCACTGATAGGCAAGGCAGTCTGTATTGCTGAAGAACACCAACCTGCCTATAGAAGGCTATAGCCATGTCAGTCATGTCAAAGTGGTGATCACCATGTGCAGGAGTTTCTGCCTCTATCAACACACAACAGTTGTACATTTTTTATGCTGCTTTTATTGGCCAGAGCCTTCAAAATAAGGTCACTACCATGGCCAGTTTCGTTCCACCACTCTGAAGGTGCGAACCTTATCTGCAATTCAGGGCCATGGACCCACCTTCCAGGTGGGTATCCCTGGAGATTTTCATGTCACACTGTTCGGCCCACCTATGGATTTCGGTCAGAGGACCATGTGACTTAGTCATTGGTCTGGTCAAGCTTCATAAACTAAGTTACGTAACTTCCCCTTGAGGGAGGCTTATAGTTTGATTCCCCAAACAAAACAAATAAACAAAAAAAAGACAAGCTTTTGCAGTAAAAGGGCTATCTCCAGTGTCAAACAATAGCGCAAGTCTACCATAACCCAAGGGGGTCAAGTTAACAGCCGGCACAGACAGTTCCGAAGGGGGGTCCGTTCCTCCCATAATCGGCTCTAGAGAATGGAGGAACCTACTTGAGTAACAAGGTTATAGTATCAGAGGAGTACTGTAGGCACTGTACAGAAGGCCCAGCACCAAGCCTGGTACCTTTACTAAAGAGCATGTGGGCCCACTACCCTCTTGTCGAGGAGGTTTTTTCTTGAGATGGGTCAGAACAATATCAGATGCCTTTTTAAAGGATATTCTCCATCCCAGTTCTTCCTGAGGCGAAAAGGCCAGATATAGTCAGAGCTCTTGACCCCCTCTTTCCTCAGGACCATAGCACAGGTCCCGCTAAATCAAACAGGGTCATGGGTCATATGGTTTCAGGGAGTGACCACCACTCAGTATGGCTCACACTGGATATGGGCAAGGAAGGAGTGGAATCTGGCACAATAGTGCTGGACTTCAGAAGGGCCAACTTTGGGAGGATGGGGGAAGTGGTAAAAGGGTACCTGGCCAGAATTCAATCTAGTATGGACACTAACCAGAGGTGGGATCTCATAAAGCTGGGGATAGTGGAGGCAACCAAAACCTGCTGCAAAGCCCAGAGCAAGAAGGCTAGGGCTAAGAAACCAATCTGGTTGAGCAAGGAGGTCATGGAAAAGGTAAGGAGGAAAAGAGCTGCCTTTAGGAAGTACAAGAAAACAGGAGGGGGAGGACAGGGAGGAGTACTTGACAGAATCGAAGGAGGTGACAAGGGCAGTAAGGGGAGCCAAAGCATCTATGGAACTCAGGCTGGCACAAGGCATTAAGAAGGGGGAGAAGGACTTCTTTAAGTACATCAGGGAGAAAAGGAGCTGTAAGGACCACATAGTAAGGATTAGGAAGGAGGGGGGTTGGGTGGAAGCAGGGTGCGATAAGGCGGAAGCACTAAATGAGTACTTCTGCTCAGTATTTACTAAAGAGAAGAGGGGGGTGACACCCAAGGTGGGAGAAATGGCAGAAGCAGGGGGGAAAGTGGTGACAGATGGGAAAATCATGGAGAGCAGAGTTCGAGAGGGTTTGAAGGCACTGAGGGTGGACAAGGCGCCAGGCCCAGATGGCATCCACCCCAGGGTACTGAAGGAGCTGGCAGAGGTCCTTGCAGGACCTTTGGCAGACCTATTTAATGCCTCACTACATTCGGGGTGTGTACCTCAGGACTGGAGGATGGCTCATGTGGTGCCCCTCCACAAGAGTGACCCCAAGGATGAACGGAAACTACAGACCAGTGAGCCTCACATCCATCGTGGGTAAGCTAATGGAGACTATCCTGAAGGAGAGGCTGGTGGCCCTCCTAGAGGCCAAAGGACTACAGGACAGCAGACAGCATGGCTTCATACATGGCAGATCCTGCCAAACCAACCTGGTCGAGTTCTATGACTGGGTAACTAGGCAACTGGACAGGGGCCATGCAGTGGATGTCCTGTATCTGGACTTCCAGTGAGGCATTCGACTCAGTGCCACATGGAAGCTGGGAAGGAAGTTAGTAGGCACAGGGGCGGGTGCAAAGCTGGTGAGATGGGTAGGAAACTGGGTGCAGGGAAGGCAACAGAGGGTGGTGGTGGGTGGGGTGCTCTCACCCAAGGGCAGTTACTGGACGGTGTTCCACAGGGCTCAGTGTTGGGACCAGTGTTGTTTGGGATATTCATTGCAGACATATCATGGGACATCAAGAGTAAGATCAGTCTGTTTGCTGATGATACCAAGGTAGGCGGTGGTGGATGACCTAGGGGGTGGCAGGGGTTGCAGGATGATCTGGCAAGCTTGAAACCTGGTTAGACACCTGGCAACTGGGCTTTAATGCCAAAAGTGCAAGGTGCTGCATTTTGGGATGAAGAACCCAAGGAGGGTTACCAGCTAGGGAAATGCAGCTAGCCCAGACAGAGGAGGAGGAGAAGGATCTGGTGTGCTCATTACAGGGTCAATGAACAACTCGGCACAATGTAGGAAGGCAGCTGCAAAGGCCAACAAAATGCTGGGTTGTATTGCAAGGGGTATATCCTCGAGGAGGGAGGAGGTGATTCTGCCACTGTATAGGTCATTAGTTAGACCACACTTGGAGTACTGCGTGCAGTACTGGCGTCTGTATCTGAAGAGGGACATTAAGTTACGGGAGGGGGTGCAGCGCAGAGCGACAAAGATGATCAAGGGGCTGGGGGACTTATCATACGAGAGGAGGTTGAAGGAGTTGAACATGTACTCACTGGAGGAGAGGAGAGACGGGTGACATGATTGAAACCTTTAAATACATGAAAGGAATAAGCAAGATGGGTACAGAGGGGCTGTTCAAAGTAAGGGAGGGGAGGACCACCAGGGGCCATGATATGAGACTGGGTGAGGAAGGTTCAGGAGGGAGATGAGGAGACACTTTTTTACAGAGAGGTGGTGGCTGGGTGGAATGCGTTACCTGCTGAAGTGGTATGCAGCAGAACAGTGGACTGCTTCAAACGAGGATGGGACAGGACAAGGGGGAGGGTTAATGAAGGGGAAGGGTGGAAGGGAGGGGCAGCTGCAGAATAAGGGGTGCTAGCCGCACATTCGAGCAGACTTGATAGACCTCTAGGCCTTTATCTGCTGGCAAATTTTGTATGTTCGTATATGCCCAAGGAAGTGTTTTTTTTTGCCAGGCCCTTCGTCTTCAAGCACCTGAACAAGTGTGCCCCAAAATCTTTGCAGGATGGAGCCCTGGAGGTCCCCCTGGGTTGCTTAGTCAAGGAAAGCCCCATTGCATCTGACGAATGTCTGCCATCATATTCCTTAATCCTACTGAGGGTCCCTCAGGCTTTGATATTGGACCAACATCCAAGCAGGGCGCCGCCTTTCGTCCAAGCATCAACCCCACCAAGTTCCTGAAAGGTGTTGATAGTTCTGGTGGCTTATTTTCTATCCTGTTGGAACAAACTGATTATTCATGCAACGACATTGTCTCTGGCAAGAAGTCATTCCTCAGTACTCTAGGTCTACTAGATTCACATGGCTAAGGGTGACTGGGAGCAGAGCTCCCAGAGTCGTCTCAGACCTTGGACGGCCTGGGGTGGTTTTTTGCCTCAAACTGAGGAAGGTTCACCTTCCAAAAGGTGCCTTTTGTCAAAGACCACTGTTTCAGAACGCGGTCCTTGGCATCTGCCCTAGGTCTGCTGTTTTTTAGTTCTCAGGATAGGCAGCGATTTCCAATCCTATGAGTTCACTTCTAGATGAGGGCCTATTCAACTGTTTTTTTTTTTCCTGTCGGCCTATGATTCCTCATAAGAGGCTTAGAAGTCAGTCCCCGCCCCCCAGCTTCGTCACTCCCTGAATTGGTGAATGTATGTATGAGACCTCTGTAAAGTCCAGGTAAGTTTCCCAGAGTTACTTATCAAGTTGAAGAAGGTACGCCTAGTCCCCCTTAGGTCTCAACCATGCTGCTAATCATGGGCATACATTCTACAAGTCCATGTAGGCACAGGAGATTTTCGAGAGGTCGCTGACCTGTTCACAGTTCTCATGGCAGGAGTACCGAACCTTCAGGCAGACTGCCTATGCCGCAAAAAGTTCATCCCGTGGAGTGGCGGTTGAACCTGTACAACTGGTTGGTCAACATCAGGTTGCTGTTCACATCCAGCCACTATGCTCAGATCCAAAAAGGTTTTCCGTCTTCTTTGGTCTCCACAGCCAGGGGCAGTGTTCACTCTGTCTTAAGAGTGGATCTCCAGCAGAGAGTATGCTTACCCCACCAATTCTCCTTTAAGTTTAAATAAATAAATAATATAAAGGACGCTCTAAAGAGCCACTTTATTAGCTGCAGAGTGGCTAAAAAGAATGTGGTTATCAGACTTAGTGAATCTTACTCAACAACACCCTTCCGTCCTCTGGTGTAGAGACCTGCTATCAGGGTCTCGCTCACTCTCCTTCCCCCAATAAAAAAAAAAAGACAGGAATGAGACAGCTTGCTTCTTGTCTCCTAAGATTCGGAGGCCCATTTATATATAAAATGAATGGATAAATTTAGGTTTTCTGGAGGAACTTCTTGACACCTTGCTGGTTGCCAAACATTCTCTGGGTCAGCAGGCCACCTCTCCTTTTTACCTTGGGCCAGCAGGGAAGGTTATCCTTCACCAACTGCTATTCTGCATTTTTTTTGGTTCTCTACAAGAAGGCGTGACAAAGAGGTTGACATCGAGCCCGCTATCAGACCAGGTTCTGCTTTGCAGAATCCCAGGATTTTTCAGCCTAAGGCCTGATAGGTGTGTGTTTAGTAGGACACATCTGGTATTCTGTCTCCAGTTCTCTGGGGAATCCAAACTGGGTTCTGAATTCTTCTTGCAAGATGTTTTGCGAACACTCACATCCATTTCGCTAGGTGTGTTGTTTTACAAGGTCTGTTTTTTCCTAGTGGCCAGGTGTTCAGCCAGCAGAGTGGGTGAACTCCAGGCTTTGTCTCATGAGGAGATTTACCTTCTTATGCATAAAGACAAGTGGTACTCAGGACAGTTACGTCTTTTGTCCCAGAAGTGCTCATGGCATTCCTTGTGAACCAGGACGCATGCCTCCCATCACTTGTACACAACCTTCTCACCTCAAGAGAATGAATTGCACAAGCTGGATTGTATCGGGCAGTTAAGTGCTACCTTAACGAGTGGCTGAGTGTCGTAACTCAGATGGCCTATTTCCCTTGGAGCAGCTAAGCTGCGTCAAGCCTCTAAGCTACCCCAGCTAAATGGGCATGGGCCTGTGTTGCTAAGGCCTATGTCATAAAAAAAAAAAAAAAGATATGCCAATGGTTCTCTTCAAAGTTTTATCCACTGCGGCGAGGGCAACCTCCTCGGTGGAGAGAGGTGACGCCTCATTTTTAGAGCTATGCAAGCCAGCTGCGTGGTTTTATTTCCACACTTTCATAAGTATCACAAATTGGTTGTCAGACTTTTTCTGCTAACACACCTTTGGTCGCAGAGTGTTGCAGGCAGCAGTTCACAGGTATTTTCTGATATTTTCAGGAATATGGGATAATATTTCCCCCTTCCCGTTTTTTTCTCTGGGTACTGATTCTTAGAACCCAGTTGCTATTGTTGTTATAGTTGTTACCCATTAACAATGTGGAGCGCTACAGAAAGAAGAAATGAACTTCATACTTATTGTAATTTCCTTTTCTGTTGGCTCCAACATTGTCAATGGGGCCCGCTCAGGAGCCTGCTGCTGTGGGAGAATCTTATCCGATATGTTGGAAGAGAGGTTCAGTTCGTTAAAATCCCATATTCAGTGACAGCATTAAGGGGTTAAAAATATGAGTCAAATTGGACTCACTGGTGCAATAAATGTGGGTCTAAAGAGGAACCTACTGGGTCAAAACATCATCAATGGCAGATTTTGAACAGTTCACATTGCCTGGCCTTCCATTAGATATTGTTAGAGTTGGTGCATCAATTCAGACCCACTGGCACAAGGAAGGCAGGTCATTTCTGAGCAGGATGCAACTTTTGCCCTTTTGGTGCATGTTAGCGCTGTCCCTGCCCCTACTCAGATCTCTCTCTCTCTCTCTCTCTCTGTTCTGCTGTGCTGTACTCTGATATAATTAAGACATAAGGTTTTCCTCAATTAGTCTGCAACCACAAGTTAACAGGTTTTGTTAGTCCTTCTTAAGGGTTTTTTCCTGTTGCAGGTAATTCACTGCACTCAGTAAAAAGAAACCAGAGAGCCAGCCTCATTTTGTGTTAGCTTCAGTTCACAGGTCTGTGACTGTATGAGACCTATTACGTTTTGAAGGTCGTCCCTGCAAAAGGAACGAGTAATCCAGACCTGAAGCTCATGGAGAACAATTCCTTCCTCAAATGCCTGCTAGAAAGGTAAGCCAGTATTTTATTTAATGTATTGGTGAACGTGTAATAGTGGTTTAGGGTACATGACCATGTGTAGCTATAATATCACTGCGTAGTAAGTAGTAACTGGGGAACTGCAGTTGCATGGAATCCTCATATGCCCAACATTCTAAAAGATGGGCTGTGCCATTTCCCCTGGTAGGGGTGCACTATACCTAGTTGTTATGGTTACTCATTGACAATGTTGGAGCTAACAGAAAAGGAAATTACGGTAAGTATGAAGTTAACTTCTTCTTTAAACATGCCTGGGACAGGCATAAGGGAACCTTAGAGGTAGGAAGAAATGGTGATAAGCCATTGAACAGGTAGGGTCAGAGGCCACAAACATGTCTAGGGCTTACGAGCAGACTGGATGGGCCTAGCAGTCCTTATCTACTGACAATTTCAATTTACTGTTAACTGGGTTCACAGCACTCTAGAACAGGACTTGAACCAGGATCTCCCGACTCACAACCCTTTAACAATTATATGTTATGCTGCCTGGGAGCTGGAATTGGAACCAGTATCTCCTGGCTTAAAGCCCTTTGCTGTAACCATAAAACATCACATTGCCTGGGAGCTGGAAGTGGAACCAGGGTCTCCTGACTCACAGCCCTATAACAATAATGTGTCATGCTGCCTGGGAGTTGGGATTAGAACCAGGGTCTCCTTTCTCACAGCCCTTTGCTCTAACCATTAGAAACCACATTGCCTGGAAGATGGGATTGAAACCAAGATCTCCGGACTCATAGCCCTTTGCTTTAACCATTAGACACCACACTGCCTGGGAGCTGGGACTGGAACATGGATTTCCTGATTCACAGCCCTTTGCACTAACCATTAGACACCACACAGCCTGGGAGCTGCGATTGGAACCCAGATCTCTGGACTCATAGCCCTGTGCTCTAACCATAAGATACCATACTACCTGGGAGCTGGGACTGGAACATGAATTTCCTGATTCATAGCCCTTTACGTTAACCATTAGACACCACACTGCCTGGGAGCTGTGACTGGAACCAGGATCTCCTGACTCACACCCCTTACCTCTAGCCATTAAACACCACACTGTCTAGGAGCTGGGACTGGAACTTGGAGCTTCTGACTCCCAGCCCTTTGCTCTAACCACTAGACACTATACAGACTGGGAGCTGGGATTGGAAGTAGGATCTCCTGACTCACAGCCCTTTGCTCTACCTGTTAAAAACCATACTGTGTGGCACCTTGGATTGGAACCAGGCTCTCCTCACTCATAGTCCTTTGTTCTAATAGTTAGGCACCACACTTCAAAGGAGCTGGGATTGGAACCATGATCTCCTGACCTACAGACTGACAACTGGATGCCATGCTGACTGGGAGTTGGAATTGGAACCCGGATTTCTAGACTCACAGCTCTTTGCTCTAACCATTAGACACCACACTGCCTGGGAGCTGGGATTGGCACCTGGATTTCCTGACTCACAGCCCTCTGCTGTAACCATCAAACACCACACTGCCTGGGAGCTGGGACTGGAACCAGGATCTCCTGACTCACTACCCATCACTTTAACCATTAGACCTCACACTGCCTAGGAGCTGGGATTCGAAACAGGATCTCCTGGCTCACAGCCCTTTGGTCTAACCATTAGACACCACACTGCCTGGGAGCTGAGATTAGAACCAGGATTTCTGGACTCACAGCCCTTTGTCGTGATCATTACAAACCACACTGCCTGGGAGCTGGGATTGTAACTCTGATCTCAGGACTTGCAGCCCTTTGCTCTAACCATTATACACTGCACTGCCTGGAAGCTGAAGTGGAAACAGGATCTCCTGACTTACAGCTGTTTGTTCTAACCATCAGATAACACATTGCCCGGGAGCTGGGATGGGAACCAGGATCTCCTGACTTACAGCTCTTCGCTCTAACCTTTAGACACCACACTGCCTTGGAGCTGGAATTGGAACCAGGATCTCATGACTCATAGCACTTTGCTCTACACCACACTGCCTAGGAGTTGGGCTAGGAACCAGGATCTCCTGACTCACAGCCCTCTGCACAAACCATTAGACATCACATTGCCTGGGAGCTGGGATTGGAACCAGGATCTCCTGACTCGCAGCCCTCTGCTGTGACCATTAGACACCACACTGACTAGACACAGGTCGCCATCACCGCTTATCTCTCTCGTTCCACTACCAGCAGGCAGTCCGTCACAACAGCTGGATGGGCGCAGGAGATAGGGAGAAAAGAATTCAGTCTCTTGTGCAGCTAAACAAGTATTCAGTCTGTCTTCTGCACAGAAACATAAACTTTGACAGCAGATAAGGACCGCTTAGCCCACTCAGTCTGCCCATTTCCCTACCTTTCGGATAAGCTGCAGATCCTAGTTAACCAACGGCTTACTTCCTCCTACCCCCCACTAGAATTGCCTTATGTCTGTCCCATGCATTCTTGAATGCCCCCACTGTTTTTTACCCCACTACCTTCTCTGGAAGGCTGTTACATGTGCACACCAACCTCTCTGTGAAAAATTACTTCCTCACATTGCCCCTGAGCTGTCTCCCCTCCATCTTCAAATTGTGCTCCCTTGTTCTTGCACATCTCTTTTTCTGAAAAATGCTGCCCCCTTGGACTTTATTGATTCCCTTGAGGTATTTGAATGTTTCTATCATGTCCCCCCCCTCCTTTCCTCTAGGGTATATATATATTAAGCTCCTTTAGTCTCTCTTTATATGGCTTCTGGTACAGACCCTGCACCATTTTAGTTGCCCTCCTCTGGACTGCCTCCATCCTATCTATATCCTTGCGAAGATGGGGTCCCCAGAACTGCACGCAGTACTCCAGATGGGGTCTCACCAACTGTCTGTACAGGGGGATAACAACTTCTTGTTTTCTACTGGTGATGCCTCTCCTTATGCATCCCAGTATCCCCCCAGCCCTCCTTACTGCCTACTCACATTGCTTGTCTACCTTGAGGTTGTCTGATATGACTACCCCCAGGTCCCGTTCCATTTTTGTTGTTAGTACCTCCCCCTCCAACCCCCCACTGTGTACTCTTCCCCAGGTTTTTGTTTCCCAGGTGCATTACTTTGCACTTCTTTGCATTGAATCTAAGCTGCCATACTTGTGACCATTCCTCCAACCTTACCAAGTCCCTTCTCATCCTTTCCACCCCCTTGTGTATTAACTCTGTTGCAGATCTTTGTGTCATCTGCATAGAGGTATACTTTTCCTTCCAGCCCCTCCGCAATGTCACCTGATAAAGACATTAAAGGGGATGGTCCTAGTACTGAACCCTGCGATACCCCGCTAGTAATCCCCCTTTCCTCGGAGTGGACTCCGTTTACTATTACCCTCTGCATTCTGTTGTCCAGCCAATTTTTTACCTAGGCTACCACCCTGGGACCCACTCCCAGGCTGGCTAACTTGTTTATTAATCTTTTGTGTGGGACTGTGTCAAATGCCTTGCTAAAGTCTAAATAGGCCACATCCACAGCCCCTCCCTTGTCTACTACTTTGGTTACCCAGTCAAAGAAATCTATTAGATTCATCCGACATGACCTTCCTGCTGTGAATCCATGCTGCCTTGGGTCCTGTGCTCTGCTAACCTCTAGGTACTCAACATTTCTTTCTTTCAGAAGTGATTCCATAATTTTCCCTACAACTGAGGTCAAACTAACAGGTCTGCAGTTTCCTGCCTCTGCCTTGCTCCCACATTTGTGGAGGGGAATAACATCCACCTTCCTCCAGTCTTCAGGTACAAGTACCACACCATCCTCCCATGATTTGTTAAAAAGGGTAGTCAGTGGTGTCACTAGTTCTCCCCTTAGTTCTTTTAGAATTCTGTGGTAAATCCCGTCAGGCCCCATTGCTTTGTCCACCTTTCTTCTGTAAATGGACTGGTATAGACCCCCCAATCCAGAGTGCTTCTATTGTTTGGTTTAGGTACCTCCCACTCCTCTTCTTTTATGAATACTGAGAAAAAGTATTCATTCAGTATCTCTGCCTTTTCACTGTCACCCTCTGCCCACCTACCCTCCCCTTTATTAAGCCTCACTATCCCATCCTTGGTCTTTCTTCACTCCCTAATGAACCTATAAAAGGTTTTATCTCCCTTCTTAACCAAGTTGGCTATCTTTTCCTCTGTTTTGGCCTTTGCTATTCCTACTGCCTTCCCTGCTTCCTTCTGCTTTAACTGATACAGTTTCCTGTCTTGTTCCTTCTGTGATTCCTTATACTTCCTGAATGCAATCTTTTTTTTCCCTAACTTTCCCAGCCACCTCTTTTGAGAACCATAGTGTTTTTTTCGTTCATTTTGTTTTATTTGTTTCACACAAAGGCTTGTTGCCTCTGTGATGGCAGTTTTATTTCCTCATTGTTCCTCCACCCTTCCTTCCTGCCCATTTGCCAGTGCATTCCTCATGCACTATCCCATTTTGCCAGAGTCAGCCCTCCTAAAGTCCAATACCCTCACTTTTGTACGGCTTGTCTCTACGGCTGTGTTTATTGCTAACCACACTGTTTGGTGGTCGCTTGTTCCCAGATGGCTACCCACTTCTAAATCTGATATCCTCTCTTCATCCCTGTTTGAGAGTACCAGGTCTAAGATTGCTCCCTCCCGAGTGGGTTCCAACACTAGCTGTCTGAGGCATGCCATCTGTAGGACATTGAGAAGGACCCTGCTCTTGGATGTGGCCGCAGCAAATGTGCTCCAGTTAACATCTGGCATATTCAGGTCCCCCATCAATAACATCTCCCCTTTCTCACCCCAGGAATACTCCAATATTCCTAACTCTTCTGCAGTATACCTTTAAGGTCAGATCTGCCCAGATATAGAATGTTATGCTAATGATGGAATCAACGGCATGAGCCACTTTTCAAATGCTGCCACCTATCAACTGCCTACATTCTAACCCTCAGATTTCTCTCTCCGCCTGTCAAGACCAGACGCCTGGAGATTTCCCCATCATCATCTAGTCAGAGAACCCTTTATTGATAACAAATACTTAAGTATTTCCCATTTATATTCATTTGCTGCCTCTTATCATTGTTATTTTAATAACTGTTAGTTTATTTAGCTAGTTTTGTGTTGTTTTCTTGGTTTTTCATGATTCGGGATAACCGCTGAGGAACCGAGTTACTTTTAGTTAGTTTTGGTTTTTTTCCCCCATTTATTTAATAGTTTCTGTAAGTTTTATGTGTTAAAATCTTTGTTTTTTAGAACAGATACCTTCGGTTCCGAACCACTAATCCCAGATCTATTTCTATCGGTTCCCGGTTCCTCTCGGTATCTCCGATCAGTTCCTGAACCGAACACAACTGATAAATTTGTTGTTTTTTGAATTTAAAAACCTTTACTGTTTTGTGGTTGTGGTTTTTCTTCAGTATACCAGAAAAACCTAAAAAGAGAACCAGAGAACCCAGTTTTAAAAACTGTTTCGAGTGTGGTGAAGTTTTTGCAAAGGCAGATAAGCACTCCATATGTGTTTTTTTTTTTTTTTTACGTTCTGTTTGTACGCCTCCCCTCCCGCAGCACTCCACTCCCTTCGGGAGATGCCTATGGCCGTTCTAGTCCCCACCTCCTACTTGTATCCCATGGCAATCCATCCTTCACGTAGCCTTGGCTTACCCCCCCAGGCGGAGACGAGGTGGGGGGGGCAAGCACCCCAAATTCCTGAGTCTCTTCAGGACGCTGGACACCGAGGCAGGTAGGGGTATTGGGGGTTGAGGCCTGGCACTCCGTCTACCCGGGAGTGCCGCTGGTGTTTTTCTGAGGTTCTGGGGGAGTGGCCTACGCTCCGACGTCAAGACGTCTCTGCCGACGTCCGCCACTTCCCAACCCCTCTGTACACTCATGTGTCTGTTATGCCTCTGGTTTCCGCCACTTCCCAACCCTTCTGTACGCCATGTGTCTATTATGCCTCCAAGCTCCGCCTAGAGCCAGTCAAGCACCAGCGTGTATCCCCTTCCTCCCGAGAGGAGAGCTGTCTCGGACGCTCAATCCTTCTCCCACCTCTGCCGAATTCAACATCCTGGGCTCGTTCCCGAACCTGGATCATTGGCGTGGTGCAAGGTGTGGCGTCCAGCGCCTCAACCCTCAGTGCCTCCGGGCCAGGCCCATTTGTGTTTTCTGCCTTGGTTTTGATAATTTAAAAACTAGTTGTGAAATTTGCAAATCTTTTCCTGAAAAGACGCTTGAAAAACATCTGGAGAGATTAAATAAGAAATTGAAGGGTCCCTCTGGCTCTGACCAGCCGAAACCTTCAGGGTCTGTGGGTGACACCACAGCTTCTACTGTTTCTACCCCTGACATGGATAAAAAGAAACCCTCTGAACTGGCTAGCTCTCCGGTTCCAGGAAAAAAAGTAAAGAAAACAAAGCACACTGAACCCCCTGTGGAAAAGGGGACCTCTGTGGTGCCTGCCAGTGCCTTCTCCTTCAGAGATTGCATAGGCAATAAAAATAATGCAAACTTTGCAGGGTCTGCTGCCTGTGGTTTCACAGTCCCCAGTCCGGATCCCTGCACCCTCCAACCCACCCTCCTTTCCTGAGGAGTGTGGTGAGGAGGAAGAGGAAGGAGAAGGTGAGCCTATAGAGCCTGAGGTCTCCCCTGAACAGGAGTTTGGTTCCCCTCCCAGTACTGTAGAAGATTATTCTTCTCATTTTTCCTTTATCAGGAAAATTGCTGATGCCTTGGACATTCCTACCTCTGAAGCTGTAGAGGATGAGGAGGAGGCTGAATATTTGGAAATGATGGGGCTGGCTCCTATTAAAAACTGTCACTCCCCGTAAACAAGTTTTTTAAAAGAGAAATTTTAAAACTCCTCCAAGCTCCTGGGTCTGTCCCTCCTTTGGACAAAAGATTGGATAAAAACTATCTGCTCAACAGAACAAGGGCTGAATTCTTATTTTCACACCCTGACCACCAGGGGGTGGTGCAAGTTGCAGCTTGTGACAAGGCAAAAGTCCCTCTGGCTTCCCACCCTCCAGAGAAGGACTCTCAAAAAATTTAAAGTATAGCCAAAAAGGTTACCTGTCAGCCTCTCTGGCCATTAGGCAAGCTAACTATCAGGCCTATGCAGCCCAGTACCAGAAGGCTCTCTAGCAGACTGTCCTGGACATGGCTGAGAAAGCACCTTCTCCTCTTTTGGCAGACCTAGCTGAAACTGCTAGGTTTGGCCTAGAAGCTGCCAAATACCAGTTCCAGATGGCAGCAGACAGTAATGAGACTACTGCAAGGTGGATGGCAAATACCACGACACAGAGAAGGTTTGCTTGGTTGAGAGCCACAAACCTCATGCAGGATACCCAGAATAAGACTCTGGATTGTCCTGTGGAGGGCACTTCCCCTATTTGGCAGCCATACAGAGGCCTAAAGCCACCTTCCATAGCAATTCTGCAAAAGAAAGACCCTCCACCTCCTCTAGACCTTTCAGTAGGGGAGGCAGGGTCAGACATTTCCCTTCCAGGCTTTTTTATCAGGCCATGGTACTTCCTCAGGCACCCCAATACCCACAGCAAGGTTATTTCAGGGGGTAGGGGCAGAAAAGGTGCCAGGCGTGGTACCCAGTCTCAGCCCCAATCCAAGCAGGACTCCTGACTTCATCGATCAGGCTGCCTGTCCTTTGCCAGTAGAGGGCAGGCTGACCCATTTTTTCCAGAACTGGAAAACCATCGCCACAGACAAGTGGGTTCTGGAGATAGTGGGTCAGGGCCTGTCTTTAAGTTTCGAGTCCTCCCCTGTTCAAAAAAATCAGAGTTTTCAAACCAGCTTCCCTCCTGGAAAGCAAAAGGCTGGAAAAAGAGGTGAAACACCTTCTTTCATTAAAAGCAGTGGAACCAGTGCCTCTGCATCAAAGGGGAAAAGGACTTTACTCAAGGTATTTTCTCACACCAAAGAAAAATGGAGAGTTGCGGCCTATCTTGGATCTCAGGGTCCTCAACAGGTTCCTAGCAAAACCAAAGTTCAAATGGTAACTTTGTCTCTAATTCTACCAGCACTCGGAAAAGGAGATTGGCTGGCATCATTGGTCCTAAAAGATGCCTATTTCCACATCCCCATAAGGGAGTCTCACAGAAAGAATCTCAGGTTCAGGCTCCTGTCAGGTCATTATCAGTTCTCAGCTCTATCTTTCGGTCTCACTTCAGCACCAAGGGTGTTCACAAAGTGTCTGACTGTGGTATCGGCTCACCTGCACAGAGAAGGCGTTACAGTATTCTCCTATCTAGCCGACTGGCTGGTGGCGGGAGATTCCCCACAACAGTTAGCAGAACACCTACAGCTCACTCAGCAGCTTCTGCAGTCTCTGGGTTTCCTTTTAAATCTAGAAAAATATGTTTTTCTTCCTTCTCAAATTCTGCAGTTCATAGGAGCAGAATTGTATACCATAGTGGGCAGAGCCTTTCTACCTAGAGACAGGGTAAAAAGCATCCTGCAGTTGGCAGGTTCTTTCGGGCTCAGTGTCCCAAGACCTGCAAGGCATTTTCTTCAACTTCTGGGCCACATGGCAGCTGCAACAGGCACAGTGCTAGGCTCCAAGTTTCAGATGCGGGACATCAAATTTCACTTAAGAGCTCATTGGTGCCAAAGAAAGGATTCCCTGTCAAGGCTCATTCTTGTAACATTTATCCAAGCTCTTCAGTGGAGTAAAGGGTTCCTTTCCAAAAAGAACTTCCATCAATGATTCTCACAACAGATGCATCCCTCTTGGGCTGGGGGGCTCATCTAGCAGAGCACACTACCCAGGGCACTTGGTCAAGTGCAGAGACTCTTTTACACATAAACTTGTTAGAGCTCAGGGCAGTGTTTCTGGCAATGCAAGCTTTCAAGCCACTGATACAGGGAAAGGTAGTGCAAGTCAGGACAGAGAACACTACCACCATGTATTACATAAACAAGCAAGAGGGAACAAGGACAAGCCTCCTTTGCATGGAGGCTATGAGAATTTGGACTCTAGCTTACTCACTGGGCTCCTCACTACAGGCCATTCATCTGCCAGGCAATGTTCTGGCAGATGCCCTGAGCCGACATCAGCCAGGACCATCACAAATGATCTCTGAACAGACAAGTGGTGCAGATCTTATTCAGGAGGTGGGGCACTCCAGAAATAGACCTCTTTGCCTCTCATCAGAGTCACCACTTGCCACAGTTCTGTTGCAGGATTCCAGTAGTGGGCACGATTCCTCTGGATGCCATTATTCTGGCTTGGTCAGGGAAATTCCTATATGCATTCTCTCCATTTCCTCTGGTATACAGGGTGCTGTTGAAACTCAGGTCTCAGCCAGTAACAATGATTCTGATAGCCCCAGACTGGGCCAGGCAGCCATGGTACTCCCTATTGCTGTCCACATCAGTGGACAAACCAATATACCTTCCCAGAAGGCACAATCTTTTGACCCCCAACCAGGGGGGGCTCCTACATCTGAACCTCAAGTCACTCAGACTCAAAGCTTGGCTCTTGAAGACCTAGAGTATGCTAGTTTACAAATTTCTGAACCAGTTATGGATGTCTTACAAGGATACAGGAAATCCTACAGACCAATAGGAAATTCCTTCCCAAAGTGGTTTCAGACTTCCACTTGAACCAATCTATCACTTTGCTAGTGTTCTTCACTGACCATTCTTCTTCTGGTGAACGTAGGCTGCATAGCCTGGATGTCAAAAGAGCTTTGAACTACTACATGACAGTCACTAAGCCCCATAGGCAGGACAGAACACAACTTTTCCTCACTTATGGGGATGTGGGAAAGGGAAATCCAGCATCTAAAAGGTCAATTTCTCATTGGATTGTCCAGTGTATACAATTTTGCTATTCAAAGGTGGGCAAGGAAGCTCCAGCAGGGCTTAGAGCCCACTCCAAAAGAGGTACAGCTACAACACTGGCAGCTGCAAGGGATGTACCCTTGGTGGATATCTGAAAAGCAGCAACCTGGCGAACAGTACACACATTTGTCAAGCATTACAGCTTGGATATGCAGGCTAGGGCTGATGCCAGGTTTGGTACAGCTGTCCTGCACAGCCTGTTTCCAAAATAGGTTCTTCCCGCGTCCTAAGGTACTGCTTTTTAGTCTACAGAAGAGTTAGGAATATTGGAGTGTTCCTGGGTTGAGAAGAAAAAGTTACTTACCATAGTAACCTTGTTTCTCCCAGGGGATACTCCATATTCATAACTCACCCACCCTGCCTTCCCGTTTAAGAACCGGTGGCCTCTGTATTCCATGCTGTACCTTACTGTTTGCATGTCACATTCTACTTTTATTGGAACTTGTTCTTTGGTGTTCTCCTTTTCAGGTGATTCTTACATAGGAGCTTGTGGGATTGTTTATGATAAGTCTGTATATTTCCTCCAGTGGGAGGTTTGGGTGGGGAATGATGAAGTTAAATTTTATATATTTAAAATTTTGGGCCCTGTCTTTCCAGGCGTCCACAAAATCTGAGGGTTAGAATGTAGGCAGTTAACAGGTGGCAGCATTTGAAAAGTGGCTCATGCCAATGATTCCATCATTAGCCTAGCATTCTATCTCTGGGCAGATCTGACCTTAAAGGTATACTGCAGAAGAGTTATGAATATTGGAGTATCCCCTGGGAGAAACACGGTTCCTATGGTAAGTAACTTTTTTCTTTTCTGCCACTCCAAGGATGCCTATTATTTCCTTGTCCCTTTCCTCCCCCAGAGATGGGGGTCTGTAAACAACCCCCATGCAGACTGTGGTGCCATTTCTTGTCTCCAAGGTGACCCACAGTGTCTCCTCTCCTCCGTGTTTACCCTTTAGTTCCGTTGCCTTGATCCCTTCTCTTATGTAGCGAGCTACTCCTCCTCTTCTACCCTCCCTGTCCCTCCTGTAGATTGTGTACCCTGGTCATGGTTCTCTGTGTACCATGTTTCTCTGGCTGCCACAATATCCAGGCGTCCTTCTTCCATCAAGGCCACTAGTTCAGGAAGCTTGTTACCTAGACTACACGCATTGGTACTCACTGCCCTCCATTTTTTGATGGCCTTACTCCTTTTAGTCATTGGTTATCAGCGGTTTGACACTTTTAGCCATCTGTTTTAGATCTGAGCTGGGCTTCACCATGCACCCAATGAGAACACCACGTTTATTTGAGTGTGTGGCCATCCTTGGGGGACCAGGCGCAGGTTGCTTGGTCCTCCTGATTTATCGCCCTGCTGGGGCGACAGGAGATTTCCTTCAGGAAGTGGCAGATTTCGTCGGTGAAACATTGGAGGTCCCCAGATGTTTAGTGCTGGGGGACTTCAATGTTTGGGCTGAGGATGAATTGTATCGGCTGGGTTACAATTTCCTCCAGATGATGTCTTCTCTGGGCTTCGTGCAGGGAGTATCTTACGTGACTCATTAGGGTGGTCACATGCTGGATTTGGTGTTCTCGCTGGGGCTTGAGATAAATGGTCTCAGTGTTGATAGGGTCGTTTGGTCCGATCATTGCACGATGAAGTTCCGGTTCGGGGCCCCCCCAGTAGTTCTCCCCTTGTAGAGATGGTCAGCTACCGCCCTTTGAGGGGGCTTACCCCCAAGGGTTTTTTGGCGGTGGCTGACCTATCTAGTGTGGACAATGCATGCGAGGGGGGTGTGCGCAGTAGTGGACACCTATAATAGGGCGCTTTCTGGTGCGCTTGACTCCCTCGCACCAGTCCGTGTACGACCCAGGTCTTCTCACTTGAGGTCCCCTTGGTTTGATGGGGAGCTCAAGGAGATGAAGACTCTGAGTCAGAGATTAGAGCGCTGCTGGCGGAAGTCTGGCCTGGAGGTGGACAAACTGGCCCTGCGTATGCACTATGGTGCATACCAGGAGGCAATCAACCGTAAGAAGGCAGAATTTCTGTCCAGGAAGATTGCTGCCGGGAGGAACCGACCAACTGTGTTCTTTTGGACTGTGGACAGGCTTCTTCACCCTGCCTGTCTACAGCCGAAGGTAGCTTTTTCGAATGCATTGTGTGATGGATTTGCTCGGTTCTTCTCGGACAGGGTGTCTGCCATCAGGCAGGAGGTTCCGCCAGTGGACCAGAATCTGGTCGACAGTGGTCGCCATGGGCTTCCGAAGAGCACTCCGTCTGTTTGGGGTGAGTTTAGACTGGTGGAAGTGGCTGAGGTCATTGAGATTGCTTCTAGGCTTCGGCACACCTTTTGTGAACTGGACCCGGTGCCAACTCGTTTCTTAATGAGATGTGTTGACTCTGTTGGCCCGGTGTCTGCCTTGATTGTCCGGTGTTCCTTGTCGGAGGGAGTCTTTCCTGATGCCTTGAAGGAGGCATTGGTGAAGGCCCTTCTGAAAAAACTATCGTTGGACCCTGACGTCAAGGCAAATTACCGTCCTATCTCCAATCTTCCATTTTTAGGTAAGATTGTTGAGAAGGTGGTGGCGCTTCAGCTTGAGGAGCATCTCGTGGCCCATAATCTTTATGAACCATTCCAGTCTGAGTTTCGTGCAAGGCATAGCACGGAAACTGCACTAGTTCGGGTGCACAATGACCTCCTTAGGGCTAGAGATCGAGGGAAGGGGACAATTCTTGTTCACCTCGATCTCTCCTCAGCATTTGACACGGTGGACCATCGAGTGTTACTTGACCACCTGAGGGAATTCTGTGGACTTGCCGGCTCTGTCATCCACTGGTTTGAGTCTTTTTTATCCAACAGGAGGCAGAGGGTGGTGATGGGGAATTTCTTCTCTTCCCCTGACCACCTGTTGTGCGGAGTTCCCCAGGGTTCGGTCTTGTCACCGATGTTATTTGCCGTGTACATGCTACCCCTGGGAGAGCTCATTAGGAAGTACAGCTTGGGTTTTCACTGCTATGCTGATGATACCCAGCTGTACTTTTCCTTTGCCCCTGGAACATCTTGTGTAGTAGAAGTGCTTAACAGCTGCCTTGCTGAAATCAATGACTGGATGGCCTCCAGTTGGTTGTGACTTAACCCCAGTAAGACGGAGGTACTGGTGGTGGAGTCGAACAGAGGACATGATAGGTTGGCCTCTGGTGCAGAGACAGGACTTTGCCTTGGCTCTGTACCATTGAAGGCCTCCTCTAGGGTGTGTGATCTGGGTGTTATTCTTGACAGCGGTTTGACACTTGAATTTCAGGTGTCTTCCGTTGTACATACTAGTTTTTATCATCTGAGGAATATCGCCAGGATCAAGCCCTTAGTTCCATCTCTGGGCCTCCCCACTTTGGTACATGCCTTTGTGACGTCCAGGCTTGACTACTGTAATGCACTCTATCTCGGGGTCTCTGGGGGTACCCTCTGCTGACTGCAGTTGGTGCAGAATGCGGCAGCGAAGTTGTTGACAGGACAATTTAAATACTGTCACATTACCCCAGTGCTATGTCATCTGCACTGGCTGCTGGTTAGGTGGAGGGTCCTCTTTAAGGTGGGTTTGCTCACCTTTAAGGCCCTACACGGCCTGGGCCCTGGCTACCTGAATGACCTTCTTACACCTGCTGTCTCGGTCCATTCCCTGCGTTCCTCTTCTCGGGGCCTCCTTGCAATTCCCAGGATGAGGTTAAGAACTGCAGGCAACAGAGCATTTAGTGTCGCCGCTCCCGTCCTGTGGAATTCGTTTCCTATACTTGTTAGGGAGGCCCCGTCTGTTGAGGTTTTTAAGGCCCGACTAAAGACATTTTTATTCGATCAGGCATTCCCTGACTATGTTTTATAGTTTATATTGTCTAATTCTTAATAATGAAACAAATTGTGTAGTAAAATAAGGTTTTAATTGTTTGGAGTTGTATATTTTATTGATTGTATTGTGTTGTGTTGTTTTTATTTGATTAATGTATGGCGCCCAGAGCCTCCGGGATGGGCGTCCTTTTAAATAAAATTTGCCTTGCCTTGCCTAGTCCCATCCCTGCCCTTACTGCCTTTGCCTTTTTCTCCACTGACCCCTGTCCTGCTTCCTATTGACTGTTCTACCTTGGTGTTTACTTCACTAACTACCCTGTTTTGTGGGGGGAGGTTGGGAATTTGAAGAATACCATGCAGATGGTAATTTCCCCCCTGTAACAAAGGGGATGGTTTCTCTCGCCGGAAATAAAGGATGCTTAGTACCATATTCCAGGAAAAGCAAGCCAAATGAAATGCTTACAGTTCAGGGTAGATGTGGATCATTACAAGATAATGCCTCTTTGACGTGACCTCTGTACCAAAGGTAGTCACAAACAGTGCCCACCATGGAAAAGCTGGGGTTCATTCTGACTGCTGGGAAACTCGGCCTAGAGTCCCTCTGGGATTTCCCTAAGTGACACACTATGACCAATTTGGTAAATATCTGGTGTAAAGAAGTAAAACTCCTCCCTTGTCCCTGCAGGATGTTGTACTCCAAAACTGCTGTAATGTGCAAAAACAGCTTTTTATTTAATACTGTGCCTGTAAATGCTCAGAACAGTAGCAGTAACCCAGCAGAACAGACAGACCCAAACTAACACTTTTTGTAAGGCAGGCACCATGTAAAAAGGTCACGTTAGGTTGAGCCCGTCCACTCTCTGTGGTCACTGCTGCTCTTCTGCACATTTTAGGGCACCAAATTGAGTAATGAAAGCTGTTTTCACACATTACAAGTTTTGTAGTGCCTTCATTCTAAAGGGTTGAGGGCGGACTCTACAGGGGGTGAGGGTGGAGACTGCAGGGGTGATGGTGGTCAGCAGGGGGTGATGGTAGAGTCTTCAGGGGTGACAGTGGAGTGTGCAGGAGGTGATGGTGGAGACTGCAGGGGTGAGGGTGTAGTCTGCAGGGATGATGGCAGAGTCTGCAGGGATGATGGCAGAGTCTGCAGGGGTGAGAGTGGAGTCTGCAGGGGGTGACAATGGAGACTACAGGGGGTGAGTGTGTAATCTGCAGGGGGTGAGTGTGGAGTCTCAGGGGGTGAGTGTGGAGTCTGCAGGGGGTGAAAGTGAAGTCTGAAGAGGTGACGGTGGAGCCTGCAGGGATGAGGGTGGAGTCTGCAGGTTTTAGGGTGGAATCTGCAGTGGTGAGAGCAGAGTTTGCAGGGGTTAGAACGGAGTCTGCAGGTGGTGACAGTGGGGACTGCAGGAGGTGATGGCAGAGTCTGCACAGGGTGATGGCAGAGTCTGCAGGGGGGGAAGAGTGTGGAATCTCCAGGGGGTGAGTGTGGATACTGCTGGGGTGAGGGTGGAGTCTGCAAGGAGTGAGGGTAGAGCCTGCAGGGGATGGGATGGAGTCTGCAGTGGCGAGGGTGGAGTTTGCAGGGGTCAGAATGGAGTCTGCGGGGGGGGGTGGAGTCTACAGTGGGTGAGGATAGATTCTGCATGGGGTGAGGGTGGAGTCTAGGGGTGAGTGTGGACTTTACAGGGTATGAAAGTGGAGACTGGAGTCTGCAGGGGTGAGGGTGGAACCTACAGGAGGTGAGGTTGGAGTCTACAAGAGGTGAATGTGGAGTCTGCAAGGGGTAAAAGTGGAGTCTGGACTTCCGGTGACATCACCCAGATGGTAGCAGCGTAGAGAAATGAGCTCCGGACTCCCCAGCTGTATAAAACTCATTTTCTACCTCATTTGACTAGGAAAGTGCTGAAGTCGACAATCGGAGGCTGTTTTAATGTCAGCTAAACAAATTAAGCTGAAAAGGTCGAGGCAAGACCAAAAAAGTAGTAAATTAAAGCAGCTCACTCTCCATAAAGGCAAGGAAGGCCTTGCGACCATGTTGAGAGTACGGTCCGCTCGGTATCATTGATCGACTTCGACGAGGAAGATTCCCAGCCCAAGGTACCAATGGAAATAGCAGTGGCTAAAATCCTCAAGTCTGTACAAAAAATTGAGACATCGATCGCAGATCTTAAGATGCAAGTTAAAAATATAAATAAGAAGGTCGAGGGAGTAGAAAGGCGTGTAACCCAGACTACGGAGAGACAAGATGCAACGGACAGACTGATTATACATCTCTTACACAGGGAAAGGCAAATGCATACCCGAATGGAAGATTCAGAAAATAGAGCAAGACGAGATAATTTTAGAATATATGGGTTCAAGGATGGGGAAGAGGAGGGTTATCCCACTACAGCAGACTTTATCCAACATGTGCTGAGATCGCTACTAACTATACCCTCGGACTTCTCCCTCACAATTGAGAGGGCCCATAGAGCTCTGGGGCCCAAGCCGACAGACAAGAATGCCAGACCATGATCTTGGTAGTGAGAATGCTGAATTTCCAAGAAAAGATTACATATTAAAGAAGCTTACGAGTTAAAAACCTCACATTTGCAGGGGACAAGTGTTTCTGGACCAAGATTTCTCGACAGGGCTGCAGTATCGTCGGAACCAAGTTAGAGCAGTCATAAAAGAATTAAAAGACAAACACCAAATCAAAGCTCAGATAAACTACCCAGCAAAATTGAAAGTATATACGGGCTCCTTAGTCAAAGTATACCTGACCTTGGTGGATGCGGTCCCATTTTTGAAGGAGAAACAAATAGTGATCCCGAATCTAGATTGCGACCTTTTGGAGCAGAAACTGATTGAAGGAGCATGGAGCCTGGTGAATCGAGGGAAGAAAAAGAGCCCTGCTTGGTCGTGGCCTAAATTTTTAATGCCAGATCTCACGAGGATGCTCAATGCGGTGGATAGCCAAGAATCAGAAAAACAAAAGGAGGGGTGAAAAGGACATCTGCGAAGGAGAGGAGATTCGAGAGGACTCGAAGAGGGAACCAGAAGAGACAGTCTGAAAGTTGGGGAAGCGAAAGACCGGACTGGGGAGAAGCTCTTGGGGGGATTAAGAGGACACAGGTTTCTACATATGAGACTTCGGACTTTTTAGTAATGGACTTAATAATGGTATGAGGTAAATGTTGGCTAGAAGGCAAAATCAGCTGGGGGTCGCTAAGGCTGGGCTGCTGTTAATCATTCTCGGCTGAAAATTATTTTTGGCTGAGGGACTGCTGCCGTTTCGTTGAACAACTAGAGCGAATCCCTATTAAGGGATAGGCGGGGCAGTGGCCTAGTGAACCCACCCATACGAGCTACTGGGAAATTAATAACAGTAGCTGAAGCATGCAGTGGCACCTAGGAAGCATAAGAAGGGGGATTGATTTAAGAGGGGAGGCAAGCTCTGAGAAGCAGCTGCCACAATGTTGAAAAATTCTACTGAGTTGAAATATGTTAAACGATGTTTATTTAATGGTTTAGTAAGTTTACTTGTAAAAGCAGGACGGGGTTCCACGAGAAATTTACGAAGGAGGTTGAGAAGGTGGAAAGGGATAAATCAGGACAATGGTTAATCTTAAAATAATAATATACAATGTGAAAGGAATACATGCCCCGGTCAAGCAGACGAAAGTCTTAACTAAATTGAAACAAATGGGATGCGATGTGGCTCTTATTCAAGAAACACACCTAAGGGAAACAGAGGGTTTGAAATTAAGACAGTCATGAGTGGGAGAGGTATATGCCTCGCCGAGTAGAGATGGGAGGAAAGCAGGAGCGGCAATTTTGGTGAAAAGGGGGTACCCCCTCATGGTCAACCAGGCAGACACGGATAAAGAGGGGAGATATGTCAGAATATCTGGTACTGTTTTGGATGTCCCTTTCCATGTTGTCAGTCTCTATGCTCCAAATGTTAAAGGGGGTAGTTTTTTTAAAGAAATCCTAGATAAACTGGTAAGACTGCCTCAAGGACGAGTATTGGTAGGGAGGGATTTTAACTGTGTGCCATGCCCATTTTTGGACAGATCGTTAGGTTGTTCCCAGACAAACAGGGAAGCGACTAAATGGCTTAAGTGTTTGATAAGAAGTTTAGATTTTGTTGATGTGTGGCGCGCACGTTTCCCCAGGCACGGGATTATACTTATTATTCGACGGTTCAGAGGTCATATTCTAGGATTGACTTATTTCTCCTCCAAAAGGCATACATGTATATGGCCTCTGGATCTCATATACAGTCGATCACCAACTTGGACCATGCTCCGGTTGAGACTGTCCTGATGGTGGAACAAGAAGAGATACTCCCTATTTGGAGACTGAATGTCTCCCTTTTGACAGACAAATCCACAATTAAAAGGACAGAGGATAGATTCAAGGAAAACTTTTATGCAAAAGAGAGTGAAGGTTGCCAACCTATAATCAGATGGGATATAGCAAAAGTAGTAGTTAGGGGTGAACTGATAAGTATTGCTTCTAGGAATAAAAAACTGGCTAGTCTTACTCAGGAAAGACTCTTGCGAGAGGTTCAACAAAGAGAAATGGAACATAAACAAGATCAGAATGATGGAGAATGGTTAAAACAATTGGAATTAGCTAAAAAGAAATTAAATGAATATGAAAAGAAACAGGCAGAGAAATGGATAAGATGGCTGGGATATAAATATTCAGAGGTGGGACATAGGGCAGCTCATACACTGGCATTCAGGTTGAAACAACAGGAAGCAAACCGTACGATTAAAAGCATAATAATAGATGAGAAAACAGGAGAGAGACGAAGTAAACTGGTGGATATTGCACAGGCCTTTAGGAATTTTTACCAGACATTATACACAGATTCGATAGTTCCAGAGCAGATGGAGGAAGAGATATACAGGTTACTCACCTGTAACAGGAGTTCTAGGAATGGTATATGTTGTTCATCCACACTCATTGGCAGGTATCCTTGCCGCTTTAAATCTTGCCGGAAGGTCTTCAAGCTTGCTCCTCCCACCCACCCGGGTGGTATAACTCTCGGCTCCGCCCCATGACGCCAGATCTGGCCGCTGGAAGCTCAGGTTGTGCGTCGGAAGCCGGGGAGGTCGGAGATTGGGTGAGGATGAACAACATATACCATTCCTAGAACTCCTGTTACAGGTGAGTAACCTGTATTTCTAAGGACATGGATATGTTGTTCATCCACACTCATTGGCAGACTCTAGCAGTTCTCCGAGGAGGAGGCAGACAACACCCCATATACTACTTACTTGGGAAAGAGAGACTGGAGAACCGAGGCCCCAAAACCAGCATCCCGGCGTGACTCAAGGTCGATGTGGTAGTGGATAATGAAGGTGTTTGCTGACTTCAGGTAGCAGCCCTGCAGATTTCCTGGATAGGGACGCCCTGGAAGCAGCCACCGTTGCAGCAGTATGGGCGGTAGAATGAGCTCTTATCACTCTGGGAGGCACCATGCCCGCCAACTTATAGCAGAGATCTATGCGGGAGGGTTACCCACCTGCTTATGCGTCCGCTTGGCTGCAGGTCTGCAGATTCTTGCCTTCAGGCGTAGGTGACAAACAGCTGGCGACCTCTCCCAGATTTCCCAGCCAGGCGCCCTTATAATAAGCGAGCTCTTCTAGGGTCCAAGTATGGAGCCTATATTCGACCTCCGAGGTGTGATTGGGGTAGAACACCGGCAGGTCAACACCTGGTTAAGGTGAAACTCGACACCACCCTTCGGAAGGAATTTCGGGTGGGGCGCAGGACAACCTGTCCCTGTGGAAGACCAGGTAAGGAGACTCGATGGAAGCGCCTGGAGCTCTCCCATCCTTCTGGCTACGTGATAGCCACCAAGAAGGCGGTCTTCCACGACAGGTGAGAGAGCACACCTGTGCATAGGTTCGAAGGCGCCCATGACACCATACCAGCAGTAGATCCCACGGAGGTGGGGGTTCCCCGCACTGGAGGGAAATGTGATCAAGGCCCTTTGAAAAGCGCCAGGACCACCTTCTCCTGCGCCATCAGCATGCCTCCCCGCCCGCGCTCGTAAGCAGAGATGGCTGCTCAGGTGCATTAGGGTCAGCGACCTAAGCCCTTGACTACAAAGGGACCATAAATAGTCCAAGATGCTTGCCAGGAACAGGAGGAAGAGGTCCAACCCTTGCCTGACACCAAATGGAAACCTTTTCCATTTGAAGGCATAACATTTTCTGGTCGACTCCTACGGACGCCTCAACTACATTGAGGACCTCGTCGGAATGACAGGGCCTGGAACTCTAGCTCAGGAACCAGGCCGTCAGGTGCAGGGATTGAAGGTCCGGATGGAACACCTTCCCTGATTGACTGAGAGCAGGTCCGGCGAGCTGGAAGCTGCAGCGAGTCCTGGAGCTGAGACTGAGGAGATCTGGTACCAGAACTCACGAAGGCCAGTCTGGGGCTATCAGAATCACCTGCGCTTGTCCTCCTGTCCTTGGAGCACCTTATGGATCAAGGGAAATGGGGAAAGCAAAGAGGCCCGGGGTCCATTGCCGAGAAAGGCATCCCCTGCAGCGAGCCCTGCTGAGGGGGCGGGCATGGGAACAGACTCAGCTTCAGCGTTCTCCATGGAGGCAAACAGGTCCACCCCAAGTGTGCCCCAAAGGGAGAACAGATGCTGTACTACCTCCGCAGGAGAGACCACTGGGATGCAGCCCCTATCCGGCTCAGGGCATCGGCCAGGGTGTTGGAGGCTCTGCCACGTGAATGCGTGGAATCCGCCTCCAGGCTGCTTAGACGAGTGACCAAATGCTGAGCTTGCCTTGCATAGAAGCATGTGCAGTCCACGCCCTCATCTGGTTGAGATAGTACATGGTCGTGGTATTGTCCGCCTGGACTCGGACCACTTGACCCCGGAGGGAGCGAACAAGGCGGTGAGAGCTAGGCGGACCGCTGAACTCCAGCAGGTTGATGTGGCAGGGACTCCACCGGGGACCAGAGGCCATGAGCCCGGTGTTCCCCCAGATGGGCACCCCAACCCATCAGAGGCATCGGTCCGATGAGAGACCGTCGGCTTCAAGCGGACTGAGCAAGGGTGCCACCTCACAAATGATCTGGAGCGGTCCACCACTGGAGGCGTTCCACATCCCTGTGTCACCGACTGAAGCTGGTCCAAGGATGGCAGCGTTGCGACCACTGGCTGGCAGTCCCCACTGAAGGGACGCATGTTCCAGCGGGCCCAACGGACCACGCTGGTGCAGGCCGCCATGAGACCCAGGAGGCGCAGGAGTCCTGGGCAGGCGCATATTGCCCAACCAGAAATGATCGGGCAAGGAGGAAAGAACCTCAGCCCTGTCCGCCGGAGCCAGCTCTGGCTCGAGAGAGTCGAGCTGCGCCCGATGAATAGAATCACCTGCTTGGCTCGAGGTTCCGACTCGGCCTCGTTGATAAGGAGGCCCAGTTGAGAAACAGACCTGGAGGGCCAGATCTGGACCACTCCGCCTCCTTCCTGGAGGGAGCTGCTATCAGCCAGTCGTCCAGGTAGGTACACCGGACCCTCAACGCATGAGAAACTAGTCACCACTGCCATACATTTGGTGAAGACCACAGGGAGCTGGAGACAAGCCGAAGGGCATGGCTTGGAACTCGAAGAGGGTCCTTCCTTTCGAGGCAGAAGGAATCTCTGTGGGAGACCAGAACGAGGATGGGGCGAGAAAGCGGCGTCCTGCAAGTCAGAGAGCAGAACCACACGCGGTCCAAGGATGGTCATTATCTGAGCCAAGTGACACATCCTGAGGTTCGAGACCTTAGGAACTTGCTGTAGGTCGTATGGAGTGGGAAGGCGCCCAGCCCCCGTCCGTTCGGAACCAGGAAGTACCTGGACACAAACCCTGGGTCTGAAGGAGGGTCCACCACCTCTCATACCACTCCTTCTGGAGGAGGAGGCGATAGTCGGCTCGCGAGCCGCCAGTGAGGCTGGGGATCCCGGGCCCCGAGGCGGCGGCTCTGAAGAGTGGTGCCTGCTCGAGACTCCAGAAGCAGGCCTCTTCCCACACCTCAAGACCCCACCTGTCCGTGGTAACAGCGGACCAGGCGGAACGGAGTGCGGAGCCGTCCCCCAGAGGGGACCCAGGGAGTAGGCAAACGGGGATGGGGCGACACCCTCAGCCCGTCACTGGGCAGGCTTGGAGGAGGGACGACGAGGACCTCCTGGGCCCTTTCCTCCCTGCCTCCCTGTGAGAGGAAGCCGGCTTGGGTTTGGGATACTCAAGGCCAGAAGCCTGCTGGCCAACCGTGCACTGGGCCGGCGCGCGGGGCCTGGGGCAGAAAGGGCTTAGGCTGTGGTTTCGCGGCCTTTGTCCTTCTGAGTCGGAAGAGACCAGGTCAAAGGTGGCATTGGACTTCTCGATCCTCTGCGGGACCTTCCACCCCAGGGCCGAAGGTCAGTCCCAAAAAGGGAACATCAGCCAACTTGTGCTGGGTATCCAGTAAAGGTGGATATCCTCAGCCAAACCCGACCGACAGCATAGCACGGCCGCCACCGATCTGGCATGGTCGTCCCTATATCCAAAGCAGTCTGGAGCTGCTGTTTGGCCACTGCCCTGCCTGGTCGCACCTGCTTAACCGCCCTAGTCTGCAGATCGGCAGGAAGATGAGGATGACCTCATCCAGGGAGCCCAACAGGGCATGAGAAAAATGTGCCATGAGGGACGGCAGCAACTAGCCTGTGAAAGCCGAAGAAGGGCATGGCAGTAGACTTTTTCGCCGACATAGTCAATTTCTTGGACTCCTTGTCAAGGAGGTTGTCCACATCCTGAGCGTTGCGGCTGGCAGGAAAAGCGCTGTCGATAACTCCAACCCCTCAGCAGAGGGTGTTCGAAAAAAAACCGGACAAGGGAACGGTGGACGCCTTCATCTGGCGAAGGCGCAGGAGCAGGAAGCAGGCGCTGCCAAAGCTCGAGCGGGACCACTATCAGCCCACAACCCGGAAGGCCTCAAGTCGGAGAATCCCGGTCCAGAATCTCAGTGAGGGGATACCTGGCCCGTTGGGAAGCAGGTTCAGAGCTCCATCCCGGTAGACTCCGAGATGAGGCAGAAGCAGTCCTAAGAGAACTGACAGGCTATCGTCCATTGACCTGACCTCCTGAAGACTCAAGTCAGTCGGCTTGGAGAAAAGGAGGAATCATCTTCGGACTCGGAAGAGTCCTCGAAGAGCTGCCTCTGGCCTGAGCCACCCACTTACACCTGCGAGTCGGTCGGGAGTGAGGTAACTGACAACACGATGGGGTAGACCCTTAGCGACCCGAGAATCCTTAGGTGGGACCCCAATTGGTGGCTGTGGAGGAGGTTCCACGAGAATCGGTGGAGCAGCTGGTTTTAGCGTAACTTGGCCTGGGTATGGGCTCTCTCAGATAAGTCGAGGTTGTGTCGGTTCGGTGACAGCCATGAATGGCGAGGAAAGGCGGCGGGTCAAAACTTATTCCAGGCCAGGAGGAACTGTTACAACATAAGGTCTCGTACCGTCGGCCGTAATTTACGCCCGAAGCCTCCCTCATCGAGGAGGAGGGGAGCGAAGGGCGGCTGCTTGCCCGCTTACAGCGCCATGAGACCGAGACCGCCTATGATGGTGGGATCGGCTGGACGAGGGTCGAACCCGAGCCGGGGAGTCCTGGAATTTTCGAGGGTAGGTGCGGGGGAGGTGTCGGCGGAACCGGCACTCCCTTGGCGCTGGATGGTCCATCCGAAGCTCGGAGCCGGAGGCACAGGCGAGCCACGGGATCCTCAACTCCTCCCGGGGAACAGGAGAGGGGAATCTCGGCTGCTAAAGGCGACAGCCCGTCAATGAGTGAAAAATCTCGACTTCGCCGGTCAGGGAGTCTCGGTCAGCTGACCTGGCGAAGGGGACACCGTGGGGCCAGTGGCGAGAAGCGAGCCAGTCGACCCGGAAGCCGGCGATTACCGGCGGCCGAGAGGGACCTTTCCCGCTCCCAGGCAGTCGACGGAGGGACTTACCCTGTCCCTCTTTGGACCGAGAATAAGGTCCAGCAGGCATGCAGCCCTTCTCCTTTAGTGGAGAGGGACAGACAAAGCTCCTTAAAGAAGCCGTGCAGGAAGAACCCAGAGACAGGGATAAATGCGCGAGGAAGACTCCGACCCCCCGCCTCCTCTTGAGGCGACCATCCGCTGAGGCTGATCCCTTGAGCTTCGCCGCCCAGCAGTTTACCGCCAACCGGGCCTCCTTGGACTTCACGGAGAAGCGCTTCGGGGCCAGCCCAGTTGCTGTCGGCCGGCGGTCTTGGGGGCGTGGACGAGAAAAGATGAAGCTGGTCGCAACCTGCGCGTGGTCGTGCTCAAGGCCTAAGCAGTAGACACCACGGGAGTGTGGATCCGTCCGAGACATCTTCTGCCCGCATGGGCATCTCAGAAATCCGAGGTTGATTTGTCCGCCATGGCCGCGGGGATGAAGACTAAAGTCTTTTGCAAAATTTATTTTTAAATCCATAAGCGGAGAAATAGGAACCAGTCACAAACGCAGAGCGTTAAGGAGGGAACCTGAGCTGCCAAGCGGTAAGGAAGATCTGGCGTCATGGGTCGGAGCCGAGAGTTATACCACCCGGGTGGGTGGGAGGAGCAAGCTTGAAGACCTTCCGGCAAGATTTAAAGCGGCAAGGATACCTGCCAATGAGTGTGGATGAACAACATATCCATGTCCCTAGAAAGATCATTTTCTTAAAGATCTTGAGTTGCAAAAACTAAGTAGAGAAGATAGAATAGGATTAGGAGCTAAAATTACACAGAAGGAAGTAGTCCAGGTAATTAGAGAACTGAAACAGGGGAAAGCACCTGGACCAGATGGGTTCAGCAGTGAATTATACACTAAATGTTGTAGAACCATTGCCCCCATCCTGACTGAAGTCTTTAATAACTGTTTGGAGGAACAGGCCCTCCCCCAACATGGTATTCAGCAATTATAACGGTTATACCAAAAGAGGGGAAGCCAAGGGATAGGTGCGCCTCCTACAGATTCATCTCCCTCCTAAATCAGGACTGTAAAATCTTGACCAAAATTCTGGCTAATAAGTTACAGACAGTAATCACTAAGCTAATTCACACGGATCAAACGGGATTTATTTTGGGTCGGCATCTGGCAGATAATATCCAGAGATTGTTGAATGTCATCACAGGGGCGAGAGAATTTAAAGACCAGGGACTAGCCATTTTTCTAGATGCCAAAAAGGCGTTCAACTGCGTGAATTGGCAGTTTCTGATTGCTGTTTTGAGGGAGATGGGTCTGGGGGATGAATTCCTGAATTGGATAAAGTTACTGTACAATAGACCCAAGGCAAGGGTGAAAGTAAATGGGGTAGTATCTACGCAGATCCAGATACAAAGAGGGACTAGACAGGGGTGCCCCTTGTCTCAGTTACTGTTCGCAATCAGTATTGAGCCCCTGGCACAAGCTATAAGGAGACATCCTAAAATTACTGGTATAATGGTAGAAGGGGTAGTAAATAAAATTTCACTCTATGCGGAGGATGCATTAGTCTATGTGTTTAACCCAAAGCAGGCCATACCTCATCTTCTAACCCCGATACAAAAATTTGCCGAAATGTCAGGATATAAAATAAACCAAGAGAAAACGGAAATGAAATTAAACTCAGGGGAATGGGATCAGGATTTAAAAAAATATATACCCTTCAAGTACACTGAAAAGCCAATAAGATATTTAGGAATTAAAATCCCATATGATATGAAGGATTTGTATAAATTAAACCATGGGGCCTTAAAAACACAGATTCGGAAAGACCTAGACAGGTGGAAACTAATACCGTTAGGGTTTACTCAGAAAATAGACACTATTAGGATGAACATCCTGCCTCGTTGGTTGTTTCCCTTTGGCACTCTCCCGATAGACATACCCAGTAAGGATTGGAAAGATTTAGAGAAGGAGTTAGCTAGTTTCATCTGGGCAGGAAAAAAACCCCGGATCAGGCAACAGTTGTCAATACTTAAAAAAGAGGGGGGAGGGGGTATGCCACATCTGCGGACATACTTTTATGCAGCCCAAATGATGCCGCTCTTGAAACTCTTAATACAGGACAGACCCCCGGACTGGGTGGAGAGGGAATGGAGAGCCCATATAAGTCTACCAGTGCAGGTTCTCCCGTGGACCATAACAAAGACAAACCTGACCGAGGTCAAGAATTGCTGGACGAGACAAACTCTTAGGGTATGGCTCCAGATCAGACAAAAGTGGGAAATGCCACTACCGATATGGCGGAAAATTCTGTTGGAATACATACCATCTATAGTGGGTAAGAAGGGTTTTGTTTCCCTGGAAGGATGGGTTAGGAAGGGTGTATTAACGCTGGCCCATTTGGTGGAAGGGGAAGGGGTGAAATCTTTCTTGAGTTTACAACAAGAATTCCAGTTTACACAGAAGGAATTATTTAGATTTTTCAGTGTAGAAATATAATAGTGGGGGAGATAGGAGTGGCAGAGGTGGCTCGCCCCCTAACAGAGGAGGTAGCTATGACACAAAGCAGAACGTTGTTAAAGGATACAAAGGGGATAGTAGCACAAATGTATGCTCTATTGTGACAAGGAGAGGGCAGGGTATACAGAGAAAATATACAAGCAAAATGGGAAAAGGAGATAGGGTATAAAATCCAACCAGTAAGATTGGGGGATTTGGGAGGGTATCAGAAAACTACCAGTCTACAAAATTGGAGAGAATTTAGATGGAAAGTGGGCATTAGATTTTTTAAGGTCCCAACAATAACCAAGCATTATGGTGGACAGCATTCAGACAAATGTTGGAGAGGTTGTGGGGTAGTGGGTTCACACTTCCATATTTTTTGGGGATGTCCAATATTAACTAAGTACTGGGCCGACTTGAAAGAAATTATAATGAAAATGTTTGAGCTACACCTACTTCCTCAGTTTGAAAATCTGGTCTTGGTCCTCCCCCCGGTAGATTTGATAAGGAAAGACTACAGATACTTATTTTATATCTGTGTGGCAGTGGCAACAAAAGCAATTACACAGAGGTGGCTTACACGGACTTCACCCTCAGTAGGGATCTGGGAACATAATATGGAAAGAATCAAGCAATTAGAAAGCATAGTAGCAAAAGTTCATTTAAGGATAGAAAGGTTTAATGCTAGATGGCTACCCTATTACAAATACATCCAAGAAAAAACACAAACTTCGATATTGGACCAATACTTAACGTAGAAGGGGGTAGGAGGGGAAGAGAGATAGTGATGGGAGGAAACAAGATAATAAAACAGAAAGAAGGAGAGTAAGATGTGAATTGTGGGGGTCGAAAAGACGGGGTATTCTGAAGGTTGATTGGAGAAGAGAGAATCACTCGTGGACACATCCTGCTGAAGGTCATAAAGTTAAAAAGTAGATATTAGTGTATTAGATAAAATGGCAATTATTAATATATATAAGTTTGAATATAAGATGTACAGACATGGTACAAAGAAGAGGGAGATTCCTAGAGATCCAGAGGTGGAGTAGAGAGATAGAAGGAGGAGATTAGATAATGAAAGAAAGAAGGAGAAGATAATAGGTTAAAGTGAAGGGAAGTAAAACCCTGGACTGCAAGGACACCATTGAATCAAGCTAGGAATGATTTAGATAGGAAGAAGGTAAATAAAGTAATATGATCTGGAAATTATATAAGAAGATTGTAATGACTATAAGGATGATTTTAGATCTCACATTCTTATTGTCCTAAGAATGAAAGATGTACCTACCTGTAACTAATAGACTATGTACAATGCTTAAGATCTTTAAATAAAAAGACAAGTTACAAAAAAAAGGGGAGCCTGCAGTGGATGAGGGCCGAGTTTTACTTCTTTACACGTGACTAACTTTACAGTGAGCCCTAGATACGGATCTACTACTGAATTTCGACAGTCTCCTGAACTCCATAAGCCTGAGTTTAGGAGACCGACTGCTGGAAGACCAACAAGGTGTTGGTGCAATGCAGAGGGCAAGCCCCCCCCCCCGCACCCCCATAACTAAAATGACCAACTCCAAAGGGGAGCGGACCTCGGAGTAGGTTAAAACAATTTACAGGGGGGCAAAAGAGCACTGCACAAAAGTGGAGACCCGGGAACAGAACCCGGGTCTGAATGCACTGGTGGCCGAGTTGCTAGTGGCTTAGCCCTCCACGCCACAGGAGCAGCTCGGCCAACCACTGGATTTTTCCCCTTCCTGTGGTGCACAGCTAGAGGCAGGGTAGCGGTTCATCACATCTGCTACCTTACTCCTACTGGCACCAGCGTCCGTCTGTTTGGCAGGAGTGTGTCCGGCAGCCGAATTCGGGATCCTGAATGTCAGGATCCCAACTTTCGGTATTTTGTCATACTCCCCCTAGATACAACACTTTCTACTCATTGTAAATATTAGGTATTAATTTCAATGGGAGTTCCTTAAGTAATGTCCTGTGACTGGTTAGGTAAATCTCAGGTGTGTATAACCATATACTGCAGGAGTTCTCATATGATATTCTGTTACCAGTTTAGTAAATCTCAGGTGTGTAATTGCTACGGGATTTTCCCATGTGACACCCTGTGACCAGTTAGGTAAATCTCAGGTGTGTATTCCCTATAGGATTTCCCCATGTGACATCCTGTGACCAGTTTGGTAAATCTCAGGTGTGTATTCCCTATGGGATTTTCCCATGTGACACCCAGTGCCCAGTTAGGTAAATCTCAGGTGTGTATATACCACATAGGTGTTCCCCACGTGATGTTCAGTAACCAGTTAGGTAAATCTCGGGTGTGTATTTCCTACAGGATTTTCCCATGTGACATCCTGTGACCAGTTTGGTAAATCTCAGGTGTGTATTCCCCACGGGATTTTCCCATGTGACACCCAGTGCCCAGTTAGGTAAATCTCAGGTGTGTATATACAATATAGGTGTTCCCCACGTGATGTTCAGTAACCAGTTAGGTAAATCTCGGGTGTATATTCCCTATAGGATTTCCTCATGTGACACCCTGTGACCAGTTAGGTAAATCTCAGGTGTGTATTCACTATGGGATTTCCACGTGGCACCTTGTGAGCAGTTAGGTAAAGCTAATGTGTGTATTCCCTATGGAATTTCCTCATGTGACACCCTGTGACCAGTTAGGTAAATCTCAGGTATGCAGATAGGGCAGCACGACAGTCTCCAGAAAGTTTCCCTGAAAACTGCCTCCCCACAGCCACTGCACTGCAGCACCACTCCCAACATATCTATTGTAAACCCCCTGCAAATGGGGGTTCCCAAAAGTCTTCCTTGGGCTTGCCTAAATGCCCACTGCCAGGCTGGTGTTCTGTGTCCTAGAGATTTAAAAGTGTTTGCATGTGAGTGCCCTGTTAGCCTCCATGCCCGTCTCTTTAAGAGCTGCCTATCTTGTAGTGTAAAATTAATCTAGGTAGGGACCGAGTAGTCTCAGGCTCGAGTCCCGCCTGGGCTGCAGTGTTATTGCTCCATTCTGCCATCGCTATTTGTGCAGAGGGAGCCCTGCTAGGAACTGTGCCCGTTTACTGTTTATCTGTTTTAATAATAATAATATTGCAGTTTGTCTAATCTGCCTTCCTTTGCAGCATGGACATTTCAGTATTGCCCCACCATCTTGGTTCTGGATTGCCTATTGGGACCAATCAGTACCTTTGGGGACTCTAAAATGGTGTCTGTCCCCAGGGGTCTTGTGGGAGCAAATTTCTGTAGGAATTGTAGTTTTTTTGCACTTTGGCGCCTAAATGGACCTGGAGGGGGAGCCCTTGCTTTGACAGACTGATGGATCAACCAACCAGAACCT
This sequence comes from Neoceratodus forsteri, assembly GCA_016271365.2. Lineage (NCBI taxonomy): Eukaryota > Metazoa > Chordata > Ceratodontiformes > Ceratodontidae > Neoceratodus > Neoceratodus forsteri. The sequence goes on from CM028133.1 coordinate 255,390,825, forward strand.
TTTGGACTGAAGGGAAATTCCCAAGCTGCCTGCTGCAGTGTGACAGTCTGGACTTAGAGTGTGAAGAGTAAACAGCTCGAGTATTCGAGCAGCTGCTTCCGCGTACTTTGCGTGGGAGATTGGTGGAAAGGCTGAGTTTGGCCTGTCTGCCTGCTGTCCCCCGAGAGGGAATCCTTTGAAAGGCTTAGCAATCAGACTGTATCCGAATTGGAGTGTGACAAAGCCACCGAAGAGTGACTAGATTTAAACCTGAAGAAGACCGAAGATTTGCTGTACGCGATCGGCCTGTCAGGACATCCAGTTGCCACAGAATTCCCAGTTTTGCTCAGAGACACTGATATTGCTGCCGGACTACTATCCGCATTGTGGTATGGTGCTTGCTTTACTAAAAATGTGCTGTTTGCTATTAGTGGGTCGCAATTTGATTCCCCACTGTTTAATTGTGCCACGCTTGCTGGAAGCTGCATCCAGCCTTCCAGGTCTGATATCCAAACTGTCTTACCTGGCCTGGGCCCTGCCACACTAGCCCAGCCAGCTACTTCAGTTGCAGAGAACACCATCGACGAGAGACCTGCCAGGGGATCAGCCCCCTGCTCAACATCACGAACAGGAATGACACCACGGTGAATCGTGTGGGCCCTGCTTCTGCTGGCAAACCAGCAAGTCATCCTGCAGTCTCCATTTCATCCATCCTGTGTCCTGTACTGGGTAGTGTGAGTAAACACCAGGGTAGCTCCCTGCAACAACAGCTCAATCAAAGTGTGTCATCTGATTTAATTGTTTTGTCTAATCATCATGAACTGAGCCTCCTGGCTCTGGATTACAAATTGTGTGTGGTTGTGCATGCCTTTTCTTTTCATCACAGGGCCCCAACCAGCTGCGACGGCAGCCTACCCCGGGCAACGTTCCAGGCTAGCCCACCTTACTTCCAACTGGGTACCCAGAGCGTGTGACTGTGCAGGGACTAAAAGTGCATGCATAATTGCCTGACTAGATCACTTTTAGAATCAATCAACCTGATTACACCCCTCCCTTGTTCAATTCCCCTGAATAAAGCAGATCTAACTCTTTTTGCATTTAATCTGACTGTGGTTCCAATTTGTACCAAAAGCACTGTACTGTTGTTATTTGCTGTGCCTAGCCTTGTTTTACAGGGGGTCCCCAGGGTTGAACTGGTGGAACCAGCCCTGGTGGTAAGTACAAACAGTATGGGGATTTGTATGCTGAATAGGGGCTACTGTGAAAGTGTTTGTTGCATATTGTCTAGGCCACTAGAGGGGAAAGAGGGGGGTTACAGTGTCCCGGAGGGTTGTACCCAGGTTAGCCTTGTTACTAATAACCCTTTCCTCTGGGTGGAGGCACCCGTTTCAGCACCCAGGCCCCTTAACCTGCAACTAGCCAAGCAGGCAGGGGTAGTAGCCCTTGGGATAGCGCCACCTAGGGGTTACACTATTTTCTACCCTGCCTTTTTTTGTTTTTCTTACTTTGAACCCTTTTTTACCCTACCCTAGACAGGGTGTTTCACCTATTCCCAGATATTTTGTTACAATACCTAGATATAATAATTAGTTATAATGCCTTAAACACATTTATACAAACACTGTAGCCTGTTTCAGTACTGTGCCTTGCCTTGAGCTATACCCAATCAATGAATGCAACTATGACAGAAACCAGGTACTTACCTTAGCCGATGACATGGTCCTCTGCTTCACCTGCCGACATCTATGATGCCAACCTTGTACCTGTTTCACTACTTCTCTGTTCCACTCACTCAATGGGACACGAACATGTGGGACAAGTTAGATGGCCCTGGTTATATCCACATCAGAGTCACTGCTGATTGGCTGCTAGGTTCATGGGGCCAAGCTACCACTGAGAAGCCCCTCCGAGCTGTTGATGGCTGGGACAGCTCCTTTCCTATGGTGAACAACAGTCCAGTGAGCCCAAATGGCTCACTGCACTCCACACAATTCCACAGGCTGCTGTGTTGATTTTTAAAACTCAGGAATGCTCTGATTCAGCATGGGATTCAAGTGTTCCATTTTCAGTCCTGCCCCCACACCAGAGTCACTGTTGATTGATCAGGGCTTGCCTATGCTTCACAGCCGGAGTTCCACCCCCAGTCGGACGGCAATCCAGCAGCTGCCAACCGCTCCATGCTCCTCGGATCTGCACATAGCAAGGTACAGGCCAAAGCCAGCCAATCGCAACGCGGGTGCTTTTTAGAAGCAAGCCCTGATTGGCTCAGATGAAAGGCGCTGCATATCTGTGCTCTTGGTTCAATCCCTGCCAGGCTTTTTTAGATTTTTACAAGTTAACTGTCTACATTTTCAAGACTGTATGTTAAGAATTTATTCCACTGCTTGAGATGCTAAAAAATGTGTGATTACAGCCCTTCTTAGAGTATAGTTAATTGTGCTAAATTACCCTCCGCTCCTTTTGGCGCCTAAAATCCTAAAGTCCTTTTGTCTTGCTAATCTCTGTCTTACGCTGATCTGTCTCACCCATTGTTCCAGCTGTCCTTAAATTGCTTCTTACTCTCTTCCACCCCCCAGCAGCAGCCCCTGAACAGGGCTTGCCTATGCTCCACAGCCGGAGTTCTACCCTCCCGGTCGGACGGCAATCCAGCAGCCGCCGACCGCTCCACGCTCCTCGGATCTGCACACAGCAAGGTACGGGCCAAAGCCAGCCAATCGCAACGCGGGCGCTTTTTAGAAGCAAGCCCCGATTGGCTCAGATGAAAGGTGCTGCATATCTGTGCTCTGGGTTCAGTCCCGGCTGGACTTTTTCTTCCACCCCACCCCTCCCAGGCCTCCATTAAATACTCAATTAGCTCCGCCCCTATAGAGCTGTTTCACTGTATTCGCTCACGTTAAGGGCATAGACCGTGCTGCAAGCCACCCTCTCTCTAGGCACCCCACCCCTTTCCCCTGCACTAGACTGCTCTGCTGAACCATGACTCACCTCCCCATTGTCATTTTATTTTTGCTCATTAACATCCTAACTATATGCTATCACGGCGAAGTCCCAGGTTCAAAACCTACCCTGGAACATCTCACTGCTATTTACGTCACCCCCTTTCACTGCACTAACGCTCATCCAATGCCCACCCCTCCCTTTAATTACAACCCACTCCCCACTCACCTGCTTTTATTACCCCCTTCTCACATGTCACTCAGCATTATCCCTACTATCTATTAACTGCCACATTAGACTGTAACATAATAGCACTAAAATGGTATCCCCTACCAGTACTATTAGCCGGTCACAACTTAAAAAAGCGTCCAGATCCATCACAACAGCTATAAAAAAACTCCTGCTCCTGCTCCTTCTCTGCTCAGGTAATGTAGAACTAAACCCAGGCCCTCTGTCAACACTCTCCTCGCCTACCAAGTTTGCTGCCACTCCTGGCCTTAAATTCATGTTGGTCAACATTTTAAGTTTGCCCCAAAAAACTGACCTTTTACAAGCCTGGACTACACACACTGAGCCAGACCTCGTCATTATCACCGAATCCTGGCTCAGAAATACTATTATGGACCAGCAAATAACTCTCTTCAACTATAACCTCTATAAGGCTGATAGGAATACCGGGGGGGTGGAGTAGTTATTTATGCCAAATCCAAATTCACTATTAGTGACATCTTCTGCAATTCTAAATCTAAGGAATATGAAATCGTATCTCTGAAACTCCACCTTCCCTAAATGAAATTATTACAGACTAGTAATCGGCAGCTACAGACCTCCAACTGGTGGAACTGAAATCATCAACATCCTAAAATCCTTAGTTACAACAGCCAACACAGAAACACTGATACTCGGGGACCTCAACATGGATTGGCTCACACACAAATCGCATAGCCTGAAATCCCTTTGTGATGAACTATGTCTTGCCTAGATAATTAGTGAGCCCACTAGAATTAACACCACCAACATTGCCAATAGTTCTCTCATCGATGTCATACTTATCACCCATCCCCACAAAATACTACAATCAGCTGTTTTTTCCAACGATATGAGTGATCATAGAGTTGTGGTCTGTACAAGACATCAAACCAAAGCCCGTAATCAGCCTAAGTTCATAACCAAGCATTCCTTTCGTAAATTCAACACCCTGAGCTATCTGACCGACCTTAGCAAGGTCAAATGGCAAGATCTGTACCTCTCTAAAACAGTCGATGAGGCTGTCTCTACCCTAAATGAAAATCTCACCACCCTGGCTAACAAGCATGCCCCATTTATTAAGGTGCGTACGCACAAGGTCTCCAACCCCTGGTTTACACCGGAGCTCAAAACCACACTTATAAACTGAGATAAAATCTGGGCTCTAGCAAGGAGAACTAAGAATCTGACAGATTGGCAGACATTTAGAGCAGCTAGGAACGCCTGTGTAAAACATATTCGCTCTACCAAAGTGAATTGCTGTTTCCACGCTAGAAAAAGCCAAAGGAAACTCGCAGAAAATTTGGAGGACCATCAAGTCTATTGAAGGTCGACCGGCTGCTCCCTCCGTCCCAGCTAAGATCAACATAAATGGCACAGTTACTGAGAACAATTACCAAATCCTCAAAGAACTGAATTCTCACTTCGTCACAGCTGGTCTAGCTTTCGATGCATCACCGTACGCATCTCGTACTAGTATCCATGCTAGCCCTATCACTGTCCCGAAAGCTACAGCCCATCCTTTCCAGCTGCTCCTCCTCAGCTTCAAAGAAGTCGAGGATTCACTCATCAATTTAGATACCACAAAAAGTGCCGGAGACAATGGCTTAGAACCATTTTTCTTAAAAGTCGGCTACCGCTATCTTACTGCTCCCATTCTCCATATATTCAACCTCTCTATCTCTTCTGCCGTAGTTCCATTATGCCAAATCCGCTCATATCATACCGTATTTAAATCTGGTGACCTATCGACTTAAACAATTACAGACCAATCTCAATCATGCCTACCCCAGGTGCGCGGTGCTCACACACCCTCTCCCCAGCCTACCGGAGGACAAAGAAGCAAGATCGGACCCTGAGGTCGCGAGGGTGCTCTACAGCCTCCCTCCTCAGCCTACCGGAGGACAAAGCAAGATCAGACCACCGAGGTCGCGAGGTGCTCTACAGCCTCCCCCAGCCTACCAGAGGACAAAGAAGCAAGATAGGACCCCAGTGCGAGGGTGTGCTACAGCCTTCCTCCCCAGCCTACCAGAGGACAAAGAAGCGAGATCAGACCCCCGAGGTCGTGAGGGTGCTCTACAGCCCTCCCCCCCAGCCTACCGGAGGACAAAGAAGCGAGGTAATTGCAAACAGCTGGGTTCCTGTGCTTGCTTATGCTCTGGTCAGGACCCAGTCGATCAGCCTAAGTTGATCGACTGGATCTACTGAGGTCAGATCTACACACTGCCCCCACCACCACCCTTGGTCGGCTCTCCCTTAAATAGGCTGAGAGTGGTCACATGTTGTGGTAATTTGACCTATCAGCCCAGTTCTCCATTTGCAGGTTATACTAACCTGCCACTAGGGGCAGACCCAATTAATCTCAAGCTCCTAGTTAACTAGTCCAAAAAAATAAATAAAACCCAGCACAATTTCTCAATTTCCCAGGTTGCACTAAGGGCAGACCTACTTAATCCCAAGCTAACTAGAGTCCTCCTTGCCCAACAACCACCCCCGCTAGCATGATGCACCCCTCAACCTCCCTCCTTGGGCCCACCAGGGTGGAGCCACATACAAGCAGGATGACCTCCTGCGTCACCTCAACCCGCCCCATGGCTAGCTGTCAGGGGCTAAAATCGATCCATCTAAATGTCCGCAGCCTCCTATGCAACCTTGCTGAGCTCACTGCCTGGGTTGCCCACTATAACCCGGATATTTTGGGTATCACAGAAACGTGGCTAAAACCCCACACTCCTGATGCTATATGCACCCTGCCAGGTTATAGCCACATCAGGTGCGATCGCAAGGGTAACAAACGTGGAGGGGGTGTTATTTTATTATAAAGTCCACCTCAATGTGTTTATCATTGACCACCAACCTACCACCCCCTCGACATGTGAGTTCTTGCACACCCTTCTCCTTCTTGGGCTCACAAAGAAAATCCACCTGATTTGCTGCTATAACCCTCCCAGAGGTGGGTTACCCGGACTCTCCTCACTACTACACAGCCTCAGCTCCAGGGTGGGGACAAGTGAGGTCCTCATTATTGGAGACTTCAACCTTGACTGGATGGGATCCAACTCTAAATACTATGAGCAGTTGCTATCAGGCCTTGCTCTGAGCCAGGTTATCACCGAACCAATGAGACTTTCCCCAGAGATAAGGATCACTGATCGACTGGGTCCTGACCAACAGGCCCGACAAGTCACATCCTCGGGCATCCTACCTGGCGCCATCTCGGACCACTCGCCACCTTTTGTACCTGAGGCATACCTCAGGCAAATACCTAGCAAAGTGATACAGATGAGGACTACTCAAAGTTCCACTTGCCCAACTTCTTCAGCGACCTCAGATCTACTGATTGGTCCAAGGTCACCACCTCCTTGGACCCAAATCTAACACTGGAGCTTTCCTAGCCAAATACAGCCCAGTGCAGGACAAGCATCGCCCCTCACTAGAAGGAGAGTGCAGTGCAAATCATAAATGGCTTCATGGGGATCTATCTCTCTAATGAAACACAGAGACAAATGCTGGGAGACCTATTAGGCCTCTCTCAGCGTCAAAGATCTGGCCACCTACAAGTGCCTCAGAAACTCCTGAAAAAAAGCCATCAGGGCCGCCAAAAGTGAGTTCTGCCGATCCACACTACTCTCTTCTACCAACAACCCAAGAAGTTTCTGGCAGAGACATAAAAAGCGTGATTAGGGGGAGCTCTCTTGAGAAGGGCAAGCCACGGATTGCTCATTGATGAGGGTCAGCTGCAATAGCCCCCACACAATCGTTAACACCTTTAACACTATGTTCTCCAAACAGGCTACCCCTTCCTCCTGCCCCGCCGACCCTAAGCCTCAAATTATAACCCACCTGTAATGTACCCCAATTCAGCTCAACCGGACCTGCACCCAGACCTCCTTCTTTCTACAGCAGGTGTCTGTCACGAGACCAGGGCTGCTCGCTAGGCTCTCCCCATACTGGCCCAGACACACGATAACCTCGAGCCAAAACTGCTCAGGTTGGTGCCCACCTCCCTAACCTAGCAATGCACGTATCTTTAATGCCTCCCTCCACCAGTGTCATCCCTGATATCTGGAAAATAGCCAAGATCACCCCTGTCCTCAAACAAGAAACCCGAAGATCCCTGAACTATCGGCCGATTGCTATTCTCTCAGCCGCATCTAAACTCTAGAAGCTGGCCTCTCAGTTAACTAGTACCTAGAGTACAATCTCCTCTCCCGGCCCAACACGGGTTTAGGAAGGGCACAAGCTACCGCCCTTGCTGTAGTCACCTCACAGATCCAAACTGCAACCGACCAGGGCAACCTCACTGGTGCGATTTTCGTGGACTTATCCAAGGCCTTTGACAGGGTAGATCATTCCCTCCTCAGCACCACCCTGCTCTCCCTCAGAGTCTCAACCCCCGCTCATGCCTGGTTCCACAATTACCTCACTGGTAGGAAGCAATACACAAACTTCAACAGGACCCTCTCCAACCTCACCACTGTCCAATGTGGCGTCCCCAGGGGTCTGTCCTCAGCCCGACGCTCTTCTCCCTTTTCATCAACGAATTACCATCCATCATCGCCCATGTGGGCTTGCAACCCTGTACGCCGACGACCTTGTCATATTGGATAGCGCCCGAGACATCAGCACCATCAATTCCCAACTAAACTCTGACTTCGAGTGGATACAAGCCTGGCTGTGCGAGCATAAGCTTGTCATCAACCTCAAAAAAACCCAGGCTATGCTCTTCGGGTCCCAGAATAGAACAAAATCCTGCCCTGCCCCCCTTCTAACACACGGGGCTGACGGCCTGCCTGTGCAGATAGCTGCTGCTGTCAAGTACCTTGGTGTTACCCTAGACCCCCAGCTGGACCTTTCCCTGCACATCAGGAACATCTGCAAGGCTACGAATGTCAAACTCGGACTCGCATACAGAGCCAAAAACTGCCTCACATCGGCCTCTCGGATGGCCCTAGCCAGGGGTGTTCTCCTCCCCTCCCTCTGTTACGGGCTAGTGACCTTCTGCCCCTATACCAAAATCCAACCTCTTGAAATGGGATATGGCCTACAACAGCATCTGCCACTTCGCGCTCTCCCTCCCCTGACACACTGCTGTGACCTTTATACTCACCTTGAGTGGCTCCCCCCTGAGAAACATCGCACCTTCGTAGTAGGGAACTTCATCAACAACATCATTAGAACAGCCACCCCCTCAGCCCTCGCCATGTCCTTCTTCCCCGGCAACTCTTCCCACCATCTTAGGTCACGGGTGGTACTAAATTGCGTGGTTCCTAGAACACGTACCTTTGCAGGTGATCGGGCTTTCACCAACTATGCCCCCAAACTATGGAACTCGTTCCCTGCCCTTACTCGATCCACCCCCTCCCATCCAGAGTTCAAAACATCTCTATGGGCATTCCTGAAGGGCTCCTCCATCTGTCCTTGTGCCCCGTAGTCCCTTGAACTATTCTCTCTCATTGGGGTTTGCCCCAGGTCCACTGCACTTACTTTCCTGGTCACTGGACTAGATTTAGGATAATGTAATGTTATTGTTGTTAGTACCTGCAACACCACTGTATGTAAATTTTTTGTTAGTACCTGAGATCACCACTGTATGTAAATCTGACTCGCTCACTATATGTGTATGCTCTATCTTAACTCTCCCGGGCCGTCTGTAACCTTCCCCGAGCGAGTAAATTTTTTGTTAGTTCCTGCGATCACCGCTGTATGTAAATCTGACTCGCTCACTATATGTGTATGCTCTATCTTAACTCATTCTATCCTGTTGTCACTTAGAATGTTCAGGTACCTGCTGCTAGAACACCTGTGTGCCTGAAGGGGTTTTAGATCTGCAGCATTCATACAAACATACTGTGCTTAAACCTACATATCTTAAAAACCATACATCCAATTTTAAAACTGTAAAAAGAAAAGTTTTTCAGGACAACCTATTGTAAGTTGGACCCAGGCCCTACTCACCTGGTGGTGGGGTGTGTAGATGTTATCGGCCCAGTCCTGGCTGGGATAGTGGTGATGTCATTAGAGAGAGGGATCTTTCCGGATCCCTTAAAGGAGGCGGTAATATATCCCCTTTTGAAAAAGCCCTCTCTTGACCCCGACTGCCCAGCAAATTATAGACCAGTCTCTAACCTCCCTTTTGTAGGAAGGTTATTGAGAAGGTGGTCGCTCTGCAACTGGAGGATCATTTGTCCATCCACAATATCTATGACCCTCTCCAATCCGGCTTCAGGGAAGAGGCACAGTACAGAGACGGCTCTTGTTCGGTATTGAATGATCTCTGATGGCAAGAGATCAGAGGACCTGTTCCATCTTGGTTCTCCTGGATCTCAGCAGCATTGACACCGTGGATCATGGGGTATTGCTCGACCGCCTGTGGTCTCTCTGTGTGGTCTGAGGAGCAGTCCACAGTTGGTTTCGATCTTTTTGGAGGCAGATCTCAGAGAGTGGTATCGGAGTTAACACCTCGCCCCTCACTGTCTGCCCTGTAGGGTACCGCAGGGTCGCTGTCCCCTCATGTTATTATGGTGTATATAGCTTCATTGGGGGACATTATAAGATGGTATGGGCTGAGTTTTCATTGTTATGCTGATGATTCTCAGCTCTACCTGTCTTTTATGCCTGATCAGGAGTCGGATTCCATCACTATGTTTAATAACTGCCTCCTGGAGATTCAGGATTGGCTGAGTGCTGGTTGGCTTAGGTTGAATCCAGGAAAACTGAGGTGTTGGTTGTGGACCCTGGAGGGAGGATAACAGGGGCTTGGACGGGGAAACCCTCGGGTTTATATCTTGGGGGGGGCCCAGTTTCTAGCCTCTGGCCAAGTGCGTAACCTGGGAGTGATTTTTGACGAAAGCCTGACTATGAAGATGCAGGTGTCGGCCGTAGTCAAATCTGCCTTTTTTCATCTGAGGAATATTGCCCGGGTGAAACACTTGGTTCCACGGGAAGATCTTCCTATTTTGGTCCACGCTTTGTTACCAGCTGTTTTGATTACTGCAATGCGCTTTATCTAGGGCTGCAGGGGTGGATATCCTATTGCAGCTTATTCCAAACCATGACGGCCAGGTTGTTGATGGGAGTTCCACGATCTAGCCATATAACACCTGTGTTATGTGATTTGCACTGGCTGCCAGTACAGTGGCGGATCACCTTCAAGGTCGCATTATTGACCTTTAAGGCCGTACATGATTTGGGACCCCACTACTTGAAAGAGCTCTTGGTGCCTTACTGTCCTGCCCATTCTCTTCGCTCCTCTGATAAGGGATTGCTAGAGATTCCCAGGGTACATCTAAAGATGTCTGGAGGTAGATCTTTTGCCTATATGGCACCAACCCTGTGGAATTCTCTACCTCGTCAGATACGAGAATGCCTAACTGTTGAAAGTTTTAAAAAACAATTAAAAACTTTCCTTTTTGCCTTAGCATTTGTTGGTACATAATGAGTAAGTGTATTGTATGGTTGTTTGATTTATTGTTTGAAATGTGATTTCACTTGTTTTATTGTAAAAGCACCCTGAGCTTGGGAAGGGCGCTTAATATAAATAAAATTTTACTTACTTACAAAAAGTTTTTGAAAATGAGCGAGGTTTGGTAATGTCTATTTAACTGGATTTAATGTTGTGTAAGGTTGTTTTCATATTTTAATAAATTCTGATGATTGTATCTAAATATAATTATGCTCTGTTTAGTCATGCAAAAATATTAAATTTCTGTAAAATTGTTGATTAAAATTGTTAAAAATATACAATAAACATCTGTCATTGTCTAAATATAAATTTTGCAAGTTTTTTACCATTTTTTGAGTCAGAAATCAATATCTGAATCTCTTGTTATTACAGTTTGAGTTTTTTGTTCCACTCCACTGGTTGGAATTTTTGCAGTGTTTAATTCTTCTTACCCACTGATTTAAGTTTATGAATCTGATTATCAATTTTTTTGTTTTCCCCCCAGTTTAGTAAGAACATATTTACACATCACCTTAGAAGGACATATCAGGAAGTGATGCAGGAAGGAAGGAAGGAAGTGGTTTGTGAGGTCAAGTGATGTAAATAGGAAGAACACTTCCAGTGTCGGTCAGTGAGCTGACACAGGAAATGGAGACATTTGTTAGTGCTGGAGGTCTCTCTATGATTAATTGCATATTTGCTGTAGTTAAAATGTATAATTTAATTGAAATAAACTATTTTATTTTATTTTTGTAATAAATTCCCATAATAAGAATAGGAAACTGTATTTTATTTGTGCTGTTTGCTTTATCATACTGTAAATGAAGCATGATGTTCATGTAAAGGTTCACAGTCTTTCAGTAAACATCATGTTACATAAATCTGTGTATTATTTAATTTCCTGGCATAGATTATTTTTGGGGTTGTATTATGGATGGTTTAAGGTGAGGGAATGACTGCATGATGAAACACTGTGTGTTAGCGGTGGGGGGGGGGGCCTGCATTCGTAATACATGCTCAGATGCACTTCATATGTTCTGGGGAAATGAGAGGGGCTGTATGCATTTAATAATGGTGCTAATATACACTGTAGATACATTATGGGTATACATATAGGATGATGAAATTGCTGAAAAGGCACGGGTAATTTGGGGTATACTGTGTCATGGGGAAGGGGGTGGGTGTGCCTATACCAAGGAATGATGCTCATAGGCACTGCAGTCATTTTGCATCATGAATTGGCACCCGTCCTTGGGGTATACTCAGTTGTAGGGAAGCAGGTGGGGCTGCCTGCACCTGGTAATGGTGTTCGTATGCCATGCAGAAACATTGTGGGTATACATACAGGGTGATGACATGGGCATCTGTAAAGGTTGTGTACTATGTGCTGTGTCACATGGTTTGCCTGCATACACATGTGATATGTTGCAACATTCAGTATGGCGCACTGTGTGGGTGGGAAGAAGTGTGGGTATGCCTGCACCATGGAATAATACTCATTGGTGCACATGTGTACTGTGTGCTATGTTTCATTTGAATGGACTGTATAAGTCATACATTGGCACTGATCACATCACAGTGCATCAGAGGTAAGGGCTGGTCTGAAGCATTATGAGCACAAGGGACTAAAGTGGTTGTGGAGTGATTCAAACTTGAATAGAACATTACAGTGCCCCCTGAGGGTAGTATTGGAATGAATCTTGATGTGCACAATGGACTACACCATGGTGACTGAGGAGGGATCCATATCAGTAATGCACATACAGTGTCAGAGATGAAGATTGGACTGAAGACTGATGAACAGATGGACTAAATCAGTGACTCTGGTGGGATTTGAATGTGGACAGCACTTTACAGTGCAGTAGAGGTTGGGGCTGGACTGACACCGGATCAGTCAATGGACAGCACCATTGGCTCTGGAGGGATCTGAACCTGAAATGCACTTCACTGTTCACTACAGTTTGGGGCTCGATGAATGCATGATAAGGAGATAGATTTTACAAGTGGCTGTGGAGGGATTTGAGCCTGAAGAATACTTTACAGTGCATCAGAGATTGGGGCTGAACTTATGTCATACGAATTGATGGGCTACACCAGTGGATGTGGAGGGTTTTGAACATCAATTGCATTTCACGGTGCATTATGGGATTGATCTGGACCGATACATGGTAAGCCAATGACAACACCATCAGCTGTGGAAGGATCTGAACCTGAAATGCACTTCACTGTTCACTACAGTTTGGGGCTCGACTGACACATGATAAGGAGACAGATCTTACAAGTGACTGTGGAGGGATTTGAATTTGAAGAATACTTTACAGTACATCACAGATTGGGGCTGAACTGGTGTCATATGAATTGATGGACTACACCAGTGGGTGTGGAGGGTTTTGAACATGAAATGCACTTCACAGTGCATTATGGGATTGGTCTGGACTGATGCATGGTAAGTCAATGGACAAAACCATCAGTTGAGGAGGGATCCGAACCTGAAATGCACTTCACTGTTCACTACAGTTTGGGGCTCGACTGATGCATGATAAGGAGCTAGATCTTACAAGTGGCTGTGGAGGGATTTTAACCTGAAGAACACTTTACAGTGCATCAGAGGTTGAGTCTGGACTGACGTCATACGAGTCGATGGACAACACCAGTGACTGTGGAGGGATTCAAAACTGATTTGGCCTTTACAATGCATCAGAGATTGGGGCTGGACTAATGCCAGATAAGTTGAAGAGCAATACCATTATTTTCATTTAAACAATCAGCAACTGCATATGGGGAGAAAACTCAAGCGCAGAGCATGAGACAAACATGCTACTGACCCTAACCCACTTATCATCCATACATGAGGAGCAACATGCCACATAGATTTTAACATAGCTATAATCCAAACATAAACTCTTTAAAAGTAAAAAAGGTGCTGAATTCATGTGACCTCATCTAGTACATGCCATAGAAATACTCTCTCCCATCAGGAATGCCAGCCGGATCCATAAGATGTGATCACAAAGGATGACCAGAAAATATCCCAAAATGAACAAAGTAACAACTATGAAAACTTATAAATAAAAATAAAAACAAAGTAAATACAGATTACAAATCGAGGTTTTGGCACCAAAATGAAGTGAATATTTTAGGGTAAGAGCAGCACCTCCATCTTGAAACTAAGTTTCCAGTCACCATGCTCTTCCTGCCCCAGTGTGTGCTCTGACTGGTTAATGGAAATAGTGACATGTACAATAAGCACAGAGCAAGCATGGCAACAGTGAGGATCAATATGACCAGATGGTGATGCACTACAGAGCTAGGGCAGGTGAGGGTTGTGACCCCTAAATGAAACATCAAAAAAAAAAAATCACTGTACACTCCAGAGCGCAGAGAGCCACTTTCCCTCCAGTGACGGTTGTAAAAAAATATGAGTCCTTGCTTGAATGCTAAATAAAGATTTTGTCTAACATTTCAGGCTCACACATTGAATAGAATAGTGGAAGGCACAACAAAAGATCTGCATGAAGGTTCCCTGGTGCTTTGACAACTAAGGCTTCATCAGGGGGATGGTGCCTGCATCTAAGACAATCCCTTTATACCAATTAAATTCAGAATTGGTGATGTCAGAAAATCTGACCAATCACAGAGCTCGATTTTAAATACAGAAATATTCAGATCCTTAGTGGTATAAATGGACTAATAGTTATAACAATCATGATATCAGTTACAACATGTTATTGTAAAAAAATACCCCAAAAGACAAAAAAATACACCAAAGTGGTGACGGCCAATCGGATTGCTCGAATAAAAAAAATATAAGTTATGAAATTATAGTGTCAACCTGATCAGCTTAACATGTTACACTAAAATAAGATGATTTGTTGTTACAATACAAGCTAATGGCAGAATGAACATAATACATTTTTCACAGTACATGCAAAAAAAAGTAAATTAATTTTTTTATGTATTAAGGCTTGTTTTCTCAAAAATAGCCAATGGGAATGCATATTATATTAGGTAAAATCAGTAAGGGTATGATGTCCCCTAATAGCTGGTACAACTCAATTCATCAAATGTAAACAAATGCTTGAGCTGCACCAAGAGTAAGATATGGACGCCAACCGGCGTCATCAGGCACTACAGCACATGATTTAGGACGCCATATGGCGTCATCAGGAAAAAGAGGTATTTTTTTTATGACGCCATATGGCGTCATCAGGAAGGAATGAGTTAACTCTCCTGGGCTGTCTGTAACCTTCCCCGGGCGGGTGTCTTACTTACTGGTTGCCTTTTATCACTATATGACATGTAATACTCTTTGTGTTCAAGTCCAATCTGTCACTGTACCTGTTATCCAAGCTTGTAACCCTCCCGGGTCGCACCTTAAAATAGGCACTTGGCTGTCTAGTGTGACTTACCCGGTCAACAAAAGCAAATAAATAAATATCCTTTCAAAAGTCCTCGAAAAATTGATTTATATACAATTGAAGAATCAACTGGAAACCTACTCTCCCCTCAATCCAGCCCAATCAGGCTTTCGCTCTAATCATAGCACCGTTACTGCACTAGCTAAAGTCACCGATGACTGGATCTCAGCCAAGGATGCTAAAAATATTATGGGTGCCGTATCCTTAGATTTGAGTAAAGCATTCGACACCGTTGCCCATACTCTAATTGTGAACAGCCTCACCAATATTGGCGCTACCCTAGCTACTACCAAATGGTTCTCCAGTTACCTATCAGGTAGGATGCAGAAAGTCAAAGCTGGTGGGCTGTTCTCTGCCTCCTTACCAGTTATTAGAAGAGTCCCACAAGGTTCCATCTTAGGTCCTATACTCTTCTTCCTATATATCAACAACCTCGATTCTCAAATAACCAGGTCTACCTTGCATTTCTTTGCAGACTATACAGTTTTGCATACATCCTGCCATATAATATCGGAAGTCAGAGATATACTTCAAGTTGATTTCGCACAGCTAGAAACAAATCTCATGAATACCAAACTCCTCCTAAACGCTAAAAAAACTAAGGCCATGATTTTCCCCCCAATACTTCCCCCATCACCCTCACTGTCCCACCTAAAGACTTCATCGTTACATCCCTAGGTGAACCACTGGAAGTTGTCTCTAAATTTAAATACCTTGGATTTTGGTTAGACAACAAGCTCTCCTTCAATGAGCACATTGACGACCTGTCCAAAAGACTAAAAGCTAGACTAGGCTTCTTCTTCCGAAATAGGTCCCTCTTTCCCCTGGAAACCAGACTCAGGCTTGTTCAGACCACCTTCCCCCTTTACTTGACTATGGGGACATATTATACACTTCTGCAGCAATTACTAACCTAAACAAATTGAACATTCTCTATCACTGCACCCTGCGCTTCATTACAAACTACCCATACCGAACCCACCATTGCGAACTATACGCAGCTGTTGGTTGGACTTCACTTACCATTAGACGCACACTCCATGCTGGCATTTGGACCCCAAAACTTCTTCTAAATAAATTACCAAGCTATTTAGTAGCACTTATCCGTACTGCCCACAGTTCTTATTTCCTTAGGAAATCAGATTTTATCCTACTCGACGCACCTAGAACTCGTACCTCCTTTGGCAGACGAGCCTTTTCAAGTGCCCTACCAACTATCTGGAACCAGCTGCAATCCACTCTGAAACTATCCAGTGTAGTCTCAGTAAATTTCTTCAAAAAACTGGTGGCTTCAAAAATAAAGGACACCTGTAACGGTTTCTAAACTCCCTCCCTACCTTTCTCCTTACTTCCTTAGTTTGTTCTCACTACACCGCCTTCCTTAAACAACTTGTACTAAATATTTTTTTTGGTTTTTGTTTTTCACCCATGACTGTTTACCCATGTACCTTGTAGGATCTGGTCCGCCATTTATGTATTGTTATGTTATTGCCTGCATTGTATATTTGTTGTAACCATGCACCCAGGACCTCCTTGTGAATGAGCTTGCTCAATGGAGCTTTCCTGCAATAAACTTGAACTTGACTGGCTGCTAGAGTCAGATTCTTTAAAGTTGAAGGCCGTAGGCCTAATGACTGTAGGTGTACCATGTATTGCAGAATTATATGCAACCCTGCCTGTACTGGGTTTATTTTTCTTGGGGTACTCCTTTAAGAAAAAATTACTCACCATAGTAATCTTGTTTCTTCAAAGGGATCACTCATTATGATTAAACTGATGCAGTCAGCCTCCTGTGTTGAACTGCCTGGAGAGATGGAATGCTATGCAAATGATAGAACACTCACTGGCTCATGCCAATTTCAAACTGCTGCCCTTGCAACTGCTGCACTCTAAGTGATTCAGATTCTTATGCAGCCTAACTGGGTATAAGACCCCCTAGCTAATCGTAAAGAAAAAACTACCTCCTAAGATCACAAATCCACAAGAGACAGGCCTAAAACGAGACCACAAGGAAACCAACTGGTTTAAAGGGTGAGTTGCTAACCTGTCCTATATATAACAGATGCAGAACAAAATTCCTTCTACTTTCTTTTTTTTTTTTTTAAAGGTTCTAGTAGGGAAGTCAGCGTGGGTGCTTTAATCATAATGAGTGATCCCTTTGAAGAAACAATATGACTATGGTGAGTCATGTTTTCTTCTAACCCCAGGAATCACTCATTATGATTAAACTGATGCAGGTTACCAAGCAGTACCTTTGGAGGTTGTGCAGAGAACCTATTCAGGGAACAGGTTCAGCAGAACTGCTGAGCCAAACCTGGCATCACTTCTGGATTGCAGATCCAGGCTGTAGTGCTTTGTGAAAGTGTGCACTGTTTTCCATGTAGCTGCTTTGCAGATTTCCAGTAGTGGGATATCCCTTGAAGCTGCCACTGACGCAGCTGTACCCCTGGTGAAATGTGCCCTCATGCCCTGAGGCCCTGTTTACCCACTTTACTATAACAAAACTGTATACATGCCACTATCCAGCGAGCAACTGTAAGTTTTGTGGCAGCTCTACCCTTACCCACTTCGCCAAAAATGAGGAAGAGTTGTGTCTGTCCTGGTCTATACGCCTTGGTTCTGTCAATGAAATGGCTAAGTGCCCTCTTGACATCTAGGCAGTGAAGTTTCCTTTCAGGAGAACTGGAGTTCTCTGTAAAGAAAACAGGTAACGTCATAGACTGATTCAGGTGAAAATCAGATACCACTTTGGGAAGAAATTTCCTATTGATCCTGAGGATCACCTTATCCCTGTGGAATGAAATGTAGTCCACATCTGTACACAGGGCTTGTAACTCACTGGTCCTCTTGGCAGAGGTGATAGCCACTAGGAACACAGTTTTCCATGTGGCATACTTCAAGTCTGCAGTTGCCATGGGCTCAAATGGTGGTTCCATCAGCTTGGCAATGCAGATGTTTAGATTCCAGGCTGGGATTGGTTCCCTCAGAGGAGGGTAAAGGAAGTTGAGCCCCTTGAAATATTTCCTGAAAACTGAATGAGAGGCCATGGACCTCTTTTTACCAGCTGAAAGGTAAGCTGAGACTGAAGCCAGGTGGACCTTAAGGGCCGAGGGCCTCAGTCCTAATGTGTGCAGGTGTGTCAGGTAATCCAGTAGAACAGCAACGTCAGCCTTGAGGGGTCAGTACCCTTACCTGAGCACCAAATGGAGAACCTCTTCTACTTAGAGGAATATGTTTTCCTAGTGAAAGGCTTTCTGGAGCTCCTAAGCACTGTCAGAACTTCCTCTGACAGCTTGAGGCTGGCAAACTCTTAAGTCCTCAAGAACCAGGCATTGAGCCTCAGTAACTTATATTTTAAGTTCTTGGATTAAACCTTTGAGAACATGCTCATTACATAGGTTCCACATCAGAGGAAAACAAGAACGAGACAGAAACAACTCAAGTTACAGATATTGCATCAAAATTGTGGAGAAACATTAAAGAAACAGGGCAATTTCAGTTGCTTACCATCTGTATCCCTCCTTCCCCCAGACACCCCTGAAAAAGGGACTTCTAGGCCTAGTGGGCTTACCGGGTCAACAACATTCAATAAATAAATAAATATACAACAGATTTCAAGGGAATAACACAGAGATACATTAGTATGAAGTACATCAGCCAAACGATCGGCATCGTAAGTGGAGGTGTCAGTACATTTCAGTGCCAAGAGGAGGTAGACCTGACATTTCAGTGCCAAGAGGAGGTAGACCTGACATTTCAGTGCCAAGAGGAGGAAGACCAGACTACGCAGCAAGTAACGTGAAAGGTGAGAATTGTAAAGGGAGAAGGGTAGATGAGGGAAGGGAAGAGGAATGTGAAAACAAAAAATACAGGAGGGTGGGATAGGATCCTGCCCTGGGAGGCGGTCAGCAGGTTGTGCCTCCTGAGCAAGTGAATTGGAGGGGCTACTGACAGGGTCAGCAGGAGCGAGTACCAGTGCTGCCTCACCCAGTCTGGTGCTACCAGTATCATTGTTGCTGGTTGGGACCTTAATTTCACTAGGGTCCCGAGTATCATTGGGAAGGGAGGGAAGGCATACACAAACTTCCCTGACCAATCCAAGGCCATTGCATCCAGGGGAACTGTACCCCTGTGATGGGCCTGCAGCAGTACAGGGGCAATAGGTGATTTTCTGCAGAGGTGAAAAGATCCACCTCTGGAGTGTTCCATCTTCTGAAATCTGCACTGAGGATCTGAGGGTTCAGTGACCACTTGTGGTGGTCCTGACTGATCCTGCTGAGAGAATCTGCCAGTACATTGTCCTTCCCTGGAAGGTGTATGGCTGATAGAGATACCTGCATGGAGTATGCCAGAGGCCACAGTTTCATTGCCTCTGTGCAACGTGGAGTGTACCTGGTTCCTCCTTGTTTGCTGATGTAGTACATGGTTGTGGTGTTGTCTATCCTGACTTGCACCACCTTGTTTTGCAGATGCGGAGCAAAACCCAACAGATCCAACTACACTGCCCTGAGCTCCAGTAGATTTATGTATAATAGGGACTTCTGAGGAGACCAAGTGCCACTTGCTGTGTGATCCAGCATGTGTGCCCCCCAACCCAGAAGTGAAGCATCTGTAGTAAGAATCAGGGAGGGCTGCTCCCTTAGAAAGGGTACGCCTACCCTGAGGCTGTGTTTGTCCAGCCACCACTGATGTGCCTGCAGTAGGCTGTGGGTGACTGGAACCAGTTTGGACAGTGGGTCTGTCCTTTGTGACCAGTACTGTCGTAAGTGAAACTGGATGTCTCTCATCTGAAATCTGGAACCTGGCACCACTACAGTGACAGCCATGTGTCCCAGTAGTCTGAGGAATCCCCTGGCTGATTTGGGCTTGCCCAGCATGAAGGAACTTGCTACCTGTAGGATGCTGTCCACTCTGTCCTGGGGTAGGAAAGCTCTGCCCAGGTTAGTGTCCAGCTCTGCTCCAGTGAAGTCCAGCACTTGTACTGGTTCTTGCTATGATTTCTGCTCATTTATGAGGAAACCTAGGGATTCCAATGTAGATTTTGTGAGTGCTAGTGACTGCCTTGCATATTGCAGGGATTGGCCTATGACTAACCAGTCATTCAGGTAGGGGAACACAGTCACAACTTGCCTTCTCAGGTATTCAACTACCACTGCTAGGCATTTTGTGAATGCCCTTGGTGTAGAAGTCAGACCAAATGGGAGTGCTGCGAACTGGTAGTGACCGGAGGCTAGTCTGAACCTTAAGTACTTTTTGTGAGTTGATCTGATAGGAATGTGAAAATAGGTGTCCCTTAAATCCAGGGATGCTAACCAATCCCCATTTTGCAGTGTGGGGATGATTATTGAGAGTCACCATTTTAAAATTTGGCTTCAGAATATGCTTGTTTAGAAGCCTTAGATCCAGGATAAGTCGCCAGTCCCCATTTTTCTTTTGGGTAAGGAAGTATCTGGAATAGACGCATTTGCCACTGTGGTTTAGGGGCACTGCTTCTACTGCTTTGATTGATAGGAGGTGCTTTATCTCTGCCTCCAGGAGGATTCTGTCTGCAGAGGTGACTGGGGTAAAGGTTCTTGCTCTCAGCTTGGGAAGTGATTTGAAGCTGAGTGACAGTCCTTGGCTCACTACCTCCAGGACCCACTTGTCTGTGGTGATGGCATGCCAAACCTGGAGGTAGTGAGCCAATCTGCCACCCATTGGTGGTGGTGATGGTGGTGGTGGTGGTCACGGGGGGGGGGTGACCTGTACCAGCCCATCAGGGATTTTTTGTGGGCTGAGCCTGAGTTTGTGGTGAGGGAGAAGACCATCTCATAGCCCTTCTACCCCTCCCTCTAAAATAACCTCTTGGCAGCTGGTAGACCTGCGAAGCCTGTGCTTGGAAAAAAGATCTGGGGTAGGATCCCCTACCCCTGCCTCCCCTATATTTAAGATACTGCTGTATAAGAGGTGGAAGGCTTTTCTTTAGAATTACTTCTATAGGTGGCCTTGTATTCCTCCACCTTTTTCATATAGGTCTCTGTTTTGTCACCAAATAAGGACTTTTTCTCTCAGGGAAAGTCCATAGCCTTAGCCTGAGTGTCCAAGGTTAGGTTGGTAGCTCTTATCCAAGTAAACCTCCTGAGGGAGACAGATAAAGCCATCAGTCTGGCTGTGGTGTCATTAACATCCACAGCCATGTGGAACTGATATTTGGTGGCATCAAGGGCAGCTCTTGCAGTTTCTTGCAAGTCGATTGCCACTTCACCTTGAACTTTATCAGACAGAGCAAGGACAGAATTTCATAGTGCCTTCTGATATTGAACAGCATAGGCCATATAATTTGCCTGCCTAACAATGAGTGAGGCAGCCATATAACCCTTCTTACTCATGGCATCCATCTTTCTTGAGTCCTTGTTGGGGGGGGTTGCTAAGGGGATCCTGGCCTTATCACAGGCAGCCGCCTGGGCCATCCCTTCAGGATCAAGGTGACTGAACAAAAAAAAACGGCAGTGGTTCTGTCCAGCTGATATTTATCTATTTTCTTGTCCACTCCAAGTATTGAAGTTGGAGTCTTTAATATTTGCAGCACAGCCTTGTTTAAAGATTTGTGCATAGGCAACAGAAGGCATTTTGTGGGGTTAACCCCATCATATCAAAGAAATCTGCTTCCTCCACATCCTCCTCCATCTCCTGGAGGGGAAGACTGAGGGTGTCTACCATGTTCTTTACAAAGGCATAGTGAGAGGTGTAGTCCTCTGGTCCCCTGGGAGGGGAGCCAAAATCCTGCTCTGGGGAGACTTCTGGTTCTATAGCTTCCCATTCATCCTCCTCAGGATTACCACACAGAAGCTGAGGTTCCTGAACTGCTGGAGCTTGTGCAGTAACCGATGTAGCTGGTGTGGGAACCAGGACCACAGCCTGTGAGGCTTGCAAAATCTGTAAAGCCTTTGCAATGTCCTCAGCTGAGGGCATATTTTGTTTGTCTGCTGGGAGCTCCTTAGCTTTCTCAGCTGGAGGAGCAGCAACATGTTTTTGTTTGTATTTTTTCTTAAGTGGGACAGCTTCAGCTACTGTCTCAACAGCCCTTTTTGATTTACCTTGCTCGGTCTTGTCTGACCCCTTGTTGGCATCCTTGGGCTTATTCTTGTCCTTATTAGGGGCAGAGGGGTTTTCTTCTGCAGCACTAGAAGAGGTAGAAGCCATTTCCTCTAATTTTTTAGATCTCTTTTTCAAAGTCTTGGGACAGAAAGTTTTACAACCTGAAAAGATATGACTAGTTCCCAAACAAAACGCACAGAGGGAATGCTTGTCTGCTTTTGCTATAACCTGACCACAAGACTCACAATATTTAAACCCAGTGGGTCCTGTGCGTTTTTTAGGTTTATCAGTAGGGACCTCTGACACTGAGCAAAGTACAGGAATTTATATGTTAGCGAAAAATGATCGGTTCCTTGGAACAGACAAATTTAAATATAAACAACCGCTATTGGTTCCTGGAACCGAGTGCTAATCAGTTCCCTGACTGGAAAGGGAACCGAAAATAAACTAAATTTAAATAAAAATGCAAATGGTCAATGGATCCTGAGGGGAACCATCGAGTACGTGAGAATTAAAGCTTAATTTGAGGTAAAAACCTCACAGAGAACCGCAAATCCCTTGGTTCCATGAAACATAGAAACATAGACTTTGACGGCAGATAAGGACCACTAGGCCCATCTAGTCTGCCCATTTCCCTACCTACAGGATAGGCCGCAGATCCTAGTTAACCAACAGCCTATTTCTTCCTACCCCCCACAAGAATTGCCTTATGTCTGTCCCATGCATTCTTGAATTCTCCCACAGTTTTAGACCCCACAACCTCCTCAGGAAGGCTGTTCCATGCATCCAGTACCCTCTGTGTAATAATACTTCCTCACATTGCCCCTGAACCGCCCTCCTTCTATCTTTTAAATTGTGTCCCCTTGTTCTTGCAAGTCTCTTTTCTGAAAGATGCTACCCTCTTGGACTTTGTTGATTCCACTGAGGTACTTAAAAGTTTCTATCATGTCCTCCCTCTCCTTCTTTCCTCAAGGGTATACATAAAGCTCCTTTAGTCTCTCCTCATATGGCTTCTCTTGAAGACCCTGCACCATTTTAGTTGCCCTCCTCTGACTACCTCTATCCTGTCTATGTCCTTGTGGGATGGGGTCTCCAGAACTGGACACAGTACTCAGATGGGGTCTCACCAACTGTCTGTACAGAGGGATAACAACTTCCTGTTTTCTGCTGCTGATGCCTCCCTATACATCCCAGTATACCCCCAGCCCTCCCTACTGCCTTCTCCATTGCTTGCTAACCTTAAGGTCATCTGATATGATTACCCCAGGTCCCTTTCCTTTTTGTTGTTGTTACTACCTCCTCACCCATTGTGTATTCTTCCCTGGGTTCTTGTTTCCCAGGTGCATTATTTTGCACTTCTTTGCATTGAATCCTAGCTGCCATACTTCTGACCATTCCTCCAACCTTGCCAAGTCCCTTTTCATCCTTTCCACGCCTCCTTGTGTATCAACCCTGTTGCAGATCTTTGTGTCATCTGCAAAAAGGCATACTTTTCCTTCCAGTCCCTCTGCAATGTCACTGATGAAGACAATAAAAAGGACTGAACCTAATACTGAACCCTGCGGTACCCCACTAGTAACCCCTCTTTCTTCAGAGTGGACTCCATTTACAATTACCTTCTGTGTCCTGTTGTGCAGCCAATGTTTTACCCAGGCTACCACCCTGGGACCCACTCCCAGGCTGGTTAATTTGGACTATTAATCTTTTGTGTGGGACTGTGTCAAATGCCTTGCTAAAGTCTAGGTAGGCCATGTCCACAGCCCCTCCCTGGTCTACTACTTTGGTCACCCAGTCAAAGAAATCTATTAGATTTGTCTGACATGACCTTCCTGCTGTGAACCCATGCTGTCTTGGGTCCTGTGCTCCACTGGCCTCTAGGTACTCAACTATTCTTTCCTTCAGAAGTGACTCCATCACTTTCCCTACCACAGAGGTCAGACTGACAGGTCTGTAGTTTCCTGCCTCTGTCTTGGTCCCACTTTGTGAAGAGGAATCACATCCGCCTTCCTCCAGTCCTCGGTACCACACCATCCTCCCATGATTTATTAAAAAGAGTAGCCAGTGGTTTCACTAGTTCCTCCTTAATTCTTTTAGAATTCTGGGTGAATTCCATCAGGACCCATTGCTTTGTCCACCTTCAGTTTTAGGAGTTCTTGCAGAACCCTTTCTTCTGTGAAAGGACTGGGATCGATCCCCATCAAGAGTGCTTCTGTTAATTGATTAGGCACTTCCCTCCTCTTTTGTGAATACTGAGCAGAAGTATTCGCTCAGTATCCCTGCTTTTTCACTGTCCCTCTGCCCACCCACCGCTCATTCTATTCAGCCTCATTATCCCTCCCTTTGTCTTTCACGCTGCTGATGTACCTATAAAAGGTTTTACTCCTTCTTAACTGAGTTGGCTATCTTTTCCTCAGTTTGGGCCTTTGCTATTCTGACTTCCTCCTTGCTTCCTTCTGCCTTAACTGGTACAGCTCTCTGTCCTGCTCCTTCTGTGTTTCTTATACTCCGAATGCTATCTTTTCTTCCTGACTTTCACAACCACCTCTTTTGAGAACCATAGTGGCTTTTTCTTTCATTTAGATTTGTTTATTTGCTTCACACAAAGGCTTGTTGCCTCTGTGATGGCAGTTTTGATGATTCCCCATTGTTGCTCCACACCTCCTTCTAGTCTGTTTGCTAGTGCTTTTCTGAGGCACTCTCCCATCTTGCCAAAGTCAGCCCTCCTAAAGTCCAGTACCCTCACTTTTGTACGGCTTGACTCTGTGGCTGAGTTTAACGTGAACCACACTGTTTGATGGTCACTTGTCCCCAGATGGCAACCCACTTCTAGATCTGAGATCCTCTCACTGCCCCCATTTGAGAGTACGAGGTCCAATATTGCTCCCTCATGAGTGGGTTCCGAAACTAACTGTCTAATGCCTGCCACCTGTAGGGTATCAAAAATGGCCCTGCTCTTGGATGTGGCTGCAGCAAATGTGTTCCAGTTAACATCTGGCATATTCAGGTCTCCCATCAACAGTATCGCCCCTTTCTCTGCCATTCTAAGAATGCCTTCTATCATATCCTTGTCCATTCCTTCCCCCTGACATGGGGGTCTGTACACAACCCTTGTGCGGACTGTGGTGCCCTTTCCATGTGGGAACTTCAAAAAAAAGATAAAAAAACAATAAACCACTAATAAATTATGGCAAACTAACTTATAAGGGCAGCAATCTAAAATTAATAACTTAAAACAGCACTTATCGACCAAAGTAAAGGATCTGAAGTAAGCTGAAGTACAGCTCTCCAGGACGTCTTCACAGGCAGAGTAAAAAATCTGAAGCACTCAGAGTGCAGCAGTTGCTAGGGCAGCAGTTTGAAATTGGCATGAGCCAATAACAGTTCTATCATTTGCATAGCATTCCATCTCTCCGGGCAGTTCAACACAGGAGGCTGACTGCATCAGTTTAATCATAATGAGTAACTCCTGGGGTTAGAAGAAAACATTTTCCATTTAGTAGAATAAGCTGTCCTGGTAGTGGGTTTTCTTGAAGCCTTAAGCACCTTCAGGGAGGGGCTGTGGACATGGCCTACCTAGACTTTAGCAAGGCATTTGACACAGTCCCACACAAAAGAATAACATACAAGTTAGCCAGCCTGGGAGTGGGTCCCAAGATGGTAGCCTGGGTAAAAAATTGTCTGGAGAACAGGACACAGAGGGTAATAGTAAACGGAGTCCACTCTGAAGAAAGGGGGGTTACTAGTGGGGTACGGCAGGGTTCAGTTCTAGGACCGGTCCTCTTCAATGTCTTTATAAATGACACTGCAGAGGGACTGAAAGGAAAACTATGTCTCTTTGCAGACGTCAAAAAGATCTGCAATAGGGTTGATACACAAGGTGGGGTGGCAAGGATGAGAAGGGACTTGGCAAGGTTGGAGGAATGGTCAAATGTATGGCAGCTTAGATTCAATGCTAAGAAGTGCAGAGTAATGCACCTGGGAAATAAAAACCCAGGGGAAGAGTGCAGTATGGGGTGTGAGATACTAACAACAACAAAAATGGAAAGGGACCTGGGATAGTCATATCAGATGACCTAAAGGTGGGCAAGCAATGTGAGAGGGCAGTAAGGAGGGCTGGGGGGATACTGGGATGTATAGGAAGGGGCATCACCAGTAGAAAACAAGAAGTTGTTATCCCTCTGTACAGACAGCTGGTGGGACCCCATCTGGAGTACTGCGTGCAGTTCTGGAGACCCAATCTGCAAGGACATAGACAGGATGGAAGCAGTCCAGAGAGGGAATTCAAAATGGTGCACAGTCTGGCACCAGAAGACATGGAAGAGAGACTTAAGGAGCTTAATATGCATACCCCCGAGGAAAGGAGGGACAGGGAGACATGATAGAAACTTTCAAGTACCTCAAGGGAATCAACAAAGTCCAAGAGGGTAGCATCTTTCAGAAAAAAAGATGTGCAAGAACAAGAGGGCACACTTTGAAGATAGAAGGGGGATGGCTCAGAGGTAATGTGAGGACGTATTTTTTCATGGAGAGGGTTGTGGATGCATGGAACAGCCTTCCTGTGGAGGTTGTGGAGTCAAAACCGGGGGAATTCAAGAATGCATGGGACAGATATAAAGCAATTCTAGGTGTTGGAGGTAGGAGGAAGTAGGCTGTTGGTTAACTAGGATCTGCAGCTTATCCATTAGGTAGGTAAATGGGCAGACTGGGTGGGCAAAGCAGTCCTTATCTGCCGTCAAATTCTATGTTTCTATGTAAGGTGTCTTCTGAGGGATTCAATCCAGAAAATTCTGACTAGTCAAGAACTATGTCCTCAGGCATACAGTAGGTTCCTGGGGTTTGGAAATGTTATTATGCCCTGGGACAAAGTCAGCAGATTGTGACTGAGTGGCAAGCTGGTTGGATTCTTGTCAGACATGATCAGGAGCATCGAGTACCAGGCCTGTCTGGCCCAGTCTGGGGCTATCATGATCATTGTTGCAAGTTCCCTCCTGAGTTTCAGTACTTTCTGAATGAGTGGAAATGGTTGGAAGGCATACAGGAACTTCCCTGTTCAGGCCAGCATCAGGGCATTCTCTGGGACTGTTCCTCTGGCAGGTTGTCTGCAACAAAATTGTGGGAGCTGATAGTTCTCCCAGGATTGCTAACAAGTCTATAATGGGGGTGCCCCACCTTCTAAACACTACGGCCAGAACCTGCTAGTTTAAGGACCGTTTTAATTTCCCTGGCTGATTCTGCTTAGGGAATCTGCTAGGACATTGTCTTTGCCTGGCAGATACACTGCATGTATGTTTCCTTCAAAGGAATAACCCAGGTCCCAGATCCCTAATGCCTCTGTATAGAGTTTTGAGGATCTTTTTCCTCCCTGCTTTTTTATGTAGTACATTACTGTGGTGTTGTCTGTCCTGATTTGGACAGTCTGACTCTGTAGCTGGGAGGAGAAAGACTGCATTGCTAGCAATACTGGTCTGAACTCCAGGAGGTTTATGTGTTCTAGTGACTCTTGTGGGCTCCATGTGCCACTCACTGTGATGTCCTACAGTTGGGTGCCCCACACCAGGAGTGAGGCATTCGTAGTAAGAATACTTGCTGGTGATTGCTGAAGGAACAGAATGCCCTCTCTGAGATTGCCTTCTTCCTTCCACCACTCTAAAGATTCCAGTAGTGCTTTTGTCACTGGCATTAGCTTTGAGAGTGGATTCCATCTTTGGGACCAGTTATCCCTTAAGTGGTACTGGGTATGTCTCATTTAGAAGCTGGCCCATGGAACCACAGCTGTGGATACAGCCATGTGACGCAGACCTAGTAACTGTAGGAAGTATCTTGCAGGTCTTGACCTGCTGTGAAAGACTCTGTGGTTGCTATCAAAGCTGTAACTCTGGCCTACTGGAGGAAAGCTTTCCCTTGCAGCATGTTTAGCTCTGCTCCTCTAAGTCCAGTATTTGAACAGGCTTCTGTAGATTTATCAAGAATCCCAGGTTCTCCAGGGTTCTTTTTACCAACTGAACTGAGTACCCTGCCTCCTGTTCTGTTTTCCCTGAGACTAGCCAGTTGTCCAGGTAGAAGAAAACTACCACACCTTGTCTTCTTAGATGTGCTGCCACCACAGCCAGACACTGTGAAAACCCTTGGAACTGAGGTGAGACCAAATGGGAGAGCTGTGAACTGGTACTGGTAGTTACCCAGCTTGCATCTGAGGTATTTTCTGTGAGACTGTCTGACTGAGATATAAAAATAGGTGTCTTTCAGATCCGGGTATCCTAGCCAATGACCTTTCTGCAAAGATGGTATTATAGTCCTTAGTGTAACCATCTTGAATTCTTTTTTTAAAATGTTTGTTCAGAATCCTGAGGTCTAAAATGGGTCGCCACTCCCCATTTTTCTTGTGGGTCAAGAAGTATCTTGAGAATAGGCCCCTGCCCTACTGAGAGGCAGGGCCTTTTTTATAACCTTTGATATTCATAGTTGTTTTACTTCCAGTTCCAGCAATTTTTTTTCTGGGTGGGAGAGTGAGCTGGAAAACTTCTGTGTTTCTGCAGGTTTGGAAAGGATTTGAACTGCAGACACAACCCCATGCCCATTACTTCCAACACCACCTTGTCTGTGGTAATGCTTACCCCCTTCCTGGAAGTAGTGTGCCAGTCCTCCTTGCACTGGCAATGGTTGGGTGATCTAGGCAAAACTGTCAGGGGTTTTGTTTTGGCTGGGGTTTAGGCACTGGAGCTGCAGCTGCAACATTACACCTGGAAGCCCTTTTTCTCCTTCCCCTATAGTAACCTCTCTGTGACTGGTACTCATAGGGGCATAAGAGACATAGGATCTAGGGTAGTATCCCTTGCCTCTGCTCCCCTTCTGCAGGACCTGTAGGAGGAAGTGGCCATTTCCTTTTCATTGTTACTTTTGAAAGTGGTTTTGTGTTCATCCACTTTTTTCATGTAGGCCTCTGTTTTGTCACCAAAAAATGAATCTCCCTCAAAGGAGAAATCCATGGCCTTGTTTTGGAGTATCCTGGGAAAGGATGGCAGTCCTTAGCCAGGAAAACCTTCTTAGTGATGCTGCATGAGCTAAAACTCTGGCAGCAGTGTCATTAGTGTCCACGCAGTGCGGAAATGATATTTCATGGCATCCAGGGCTGATCTTGCTGTGGCAATCAGGTTCTGTGCCAAACCGTCATCTGCTCTTTCTGCCAGTGCCAGAATTGCTGCGTTCCACAGTGCTGTCTGGTACTATGCTGTATGTGCTGAATAAGCTGCCTGCCTGATCAGCAGGAAAGCTGGTGTATAAACCTTTTTTGCCATAGTATCTCATTTCTTTCAGAGTCTTTTTCAGGGGGCTACGCAGATAGAGTGATTTTGGCTCTCACAATCAGCAGCCTGGACTACCCCATGATGATCAGGATGGGCATACAGGTATTCCACTCCCTGCTTGTCCATCTGATTTTTTTTCTCAATTTTTTGTCAACGGCTGCAGCTGAAGTGGGTGCAGCTATTATCTTTGCTACGTCCTTGTATGGGAAGTAACAGCCTTCATGGTGGAGCTACTCCCAGCATGTCCATAAAATCAGCATCCTCCTCTGTTTCTAGTGGGGGGATGTTCAAGATATCAACAATTTGTCTGACAAACTAGGAGAAAGATGAGTAATCCTCAATTTGCATTTGAGGAGATTCAAAATCTTGCTCAGGTGTGCCTTCTAACTCCATGGAGTCACCTTCCTCCATATACGCATAATATTTTTCCTCCTCCTCCTCCTCTGCAGGCAGATAGGTTGGAACCTAAGCCGGGGTATTTTAATCAAATTTCCCATGGCCTGGATAGCCAGAAGAAATTGACACATTTTGTACATGTCCTCTAATGAGGGCATTTTTATGTGCCATCTGCCTGCTCCTTTCTCTGTGCAGCAGGAGTGACAGTGACATTATTTTCTTTCTCTTTTTTGAAACGTCAAATGTATTTATATATATTAAGCACAGGCATTACTCATTACATAATACCATCCTACCTACAAATAAGTCCATGAGTGTAGTTTGTCTCTCCAGGTGGCTTGGAAATACAGGTTACTCACCTGTAACAGGAGTTCTAGGAATGGTATATGTTGTTCATCCACACTCATTGGCAGGTATCCTTGCCGCTTTAAATCTTGCTGGAAGGTCTTCAAGCTTGCTCCTCCCACCCACCCGGGTGGTATAACTCTCGGCTCCGCCCCATGACGCCAGATCTGGCCCGCTGGAAGCTCAGGTTGTGCGTCGAAGCCGGGGAGGTCGGGTGGGTCGTGTGGATGAACAACATATACCATTCTAGAGCCCTGTTACAGGTGAGTAACCTGTATTTCTAGGGACATGGATATGTTGTTCATCCACACTCATTGGCAGACTCCTAGCAGTTCTCCGGGAGGAGGGAGGCAAGACGACACCCCAATACTTACTTGGGAAAGAGAGACTGAGAACCGAGGCCCCAAAACCAGCATCCCGGCGTGACTCAAGGTCGATGTGGTAATGGGTAATGAAGGTGTTTGCTGACTTCCAGGTAGCAGCCCTGCAGATTTCCTGGATAGACGTCCCTGGAAGCAGCACACTGCTGCAGCAGTATGGCGGTAGAATGAGCTCTTATCCTCTGGGAGGCTCCATGCCCGCCAACTATAGCAGAGATCTATGCAGGAGGTTACCCACCTGCTTATCGTCCATTGGCTGCAGGTCTGCCAGATGCTGCTTCAGCGTAGGTGACAAACAGCTGGCAACCTCTCCCCGAATTTCAGCCGCAAGGCCCTTATAATAAGTGAGCTCTTCTAGGGTCCAGAGTATGGAGCCTATATTCTGCCTCCGAGGTGTGATTGGGGTAGAACACCGCAGAGTCAACACTGGTTAAGGTGAAACTCCGACACCACCTCGGAAGGAATTTCGGTGGGGGCGCAGGGACAACCTTGTCCCTGTGGGAAGACCAGGTAAGGAGACTCGATGGAAGCGCCTGGAGCTCTCCCATCCTTCTGGCTGACGGATAGCCACCAAGAAGGCGGCTCCTCCACGACAGGTGAGAGAGCACACCTGTGCATAGGTTCAAATGGCTTGCCCATGAGCTTGCCAGTACCAGCAGTAGATCCCACGGAGGTGGGGGTTCCTACACTGAGGGAAATGTGATCAAGGCCTTTGAAAAGCGCCAGACCACCTTCTCCTGCGCCACCGACTGCTTCTGCCCGCCCGTAAGCAGAGATGGCTGCCAGGTGCACCCTTAGGGTCGCCGACTCAAGCCCTTGACTAGAAAGGGACCATAAATAGTCCAAGATGCTTGCCAAGGAACAGGAGGAAGGGTCCAAGCCCTTGTTCTGACACCAAATGGAAAACCTTTTCCATTTGAAGGCATAGCATTTTCTGGTCGACTCTACGGGACGCCTCAACTACATTGAGGACCTCTGTCCGGAAAGACCCAAGGCCTGGAACTCAGCCCAGGAACCAGGCCGTCAGGTGCAGGATTGAAGGTCCGGATGGAACACCTTCCCTGATTGACTGAGAGCAGGTCCGGGCGAGCTGGAAGCTGCCCTGAGTCCTGGAGCTGAGACTGAGGAGATCTGGTACCAGAACTGGCGAGGCCAGTCTGGGGCTATCAGAATCACCTGTGCCTTGTCCCTCCTCACC
This sequence comes from Neoceratodus forsteri, assembly GCA_016271365.2. NCBI lineage: Eukaryota > Metazoa > Chordata > Ceratodontiformes > Ceratodontidae > Neoceratodus > Neoceratodus forsteri. The sequence continues at coordinate 255,422,549 of CM028133.1, forward strand.
TTGAGAAGCACCTTGTGGATCAAGGGAAATGGGGAAAGGCGCAAAGAGGCCTGGGGTCCACTGCCTCGAGAAGGCATCCCCTGCAGCGCAGCCCTGCTGAGGGGGCGGCATGGAACAGACTCAGCTTCACGCTCTCCTGCAGGCAAACAGATCCACCTGAGTGTGCCCCAATGGGAGAACAGATGCTGTACTACCGGCAGGAGAGAGACCACTGTGGGATGCAGCCCCATCCGCCCAGGGCATCGGCCAGGGTGTTGGAGGCCCTGCCACGTGAATGGCTAGGAGATCCGCCCAGGCTGCGCACGAGTGACCAAATGCGGAGAGCCTTGCATAGAAGCATGGAGCGGCCCCGCCCCTGGCGTTTAGATAGTACATGGTCGTGGTATTGTCCGCCTGACTGGACCACTTGACCTCGGAGGAACGGAGCAAAGGCGGTGAGAGCTAGGCGGACCGCTCGGAGCTCCAACAGGTTGATGTGGCATCGACTCCCGAGGGACCAGAGGCCATGAGCCCGGTACCCCCAGATGGGCACCCCAACCCATCAGAGAGGCATCGGTCGAAGAGAGACCGCCGGCTCTGGGCGGACTAACGGGATGCCCTCCTGCAAATGATCTGGAACGTCCACCACTGGAGAGCTGCCCACATCCCCTGTGTCACCGACACAAGCTGGTCCAAAGGATCGCAGCGCCAGGACCACTGGCTGGCCAGTCCCCACGAAGGGGACGATGTTCCAGCGGCCCAACGGACCACGCTGGTGCAGGCCGCCATGAGACCCAGGAGGCGCAGGAAGTCCCGGCAGGGCGAATTGCCCAACCAGAAATGATCGGGCAAAGGAGGAAAGAACCTCGCCCTGTCCGCTGGACAAGGCTTGATCAAGAGAGTCGAGCTGCGCCTCGATGAATAGAATCACCTGCTTCGCTCGAGTTCACTTGGCTCGCTGATAAGGAGGCCCAGTTGAGAGCAGACCTGGAGGCCAGATCTCTGGACCACTCCGCCTCCTTCCTGGAGGGAGCTACCACAGCCAGTCGTCCAGGTAAGGGTACACCCGACCCCTCGGCGCCGCAGGAATGCTGTCACCACTGCCATGCATTTGGTGAAGACCCTGGGAGCTGGAGACAAGTCAAGGGCATGGCTTGAACTCGAAGAGGGATCCTTCCGCCGGAAGCTTAAGGAATCTCTGGTGAGACGGACGGATAGGGACGGAAAAACGCTGCCCTGCAAGTCCAGAGAGCAGAACCACACGCCGCGTTCCAAGGATGGTATTATCTGAGCCAGAGTGACCATCCTGAAGGTTCGAGACCTTAGGAACTTGTTTAGGTCGTGTAGGTCGAGAATGGGGCGCCAGCCCCCCGTCCGCTTCGGAACCAGGAAGTACCTGGACACAAAACCTGGGTCTGAAGGAGGGTCCACCACCTCTCTTATCACCTCCTTCTGGAGGAGGAGAGCGATGTCGGCTCGACGAGCCGCCAGTGAGGCTGGGGATCCCAAAGCCCCCCGAGGGGCGACGGCTCTGAAGGGTGGTGCCTGCTCGAATTCCAGAGGCAGGCCTCTTCCCACCACCTCCAAGACCCACCTGTCCGTGGTAACAGCGACCAGGCGGAACGGAAGTGCCGGAGCCGTCCCCCCACGGGGGGACCCAGGGGTAAGGTGACGGGAATGGGGGCGACACCCCTCAGCCCGTCACTGGGCAGGCTTGGAGGAGGGACCGGCCGAGGGACCTCCTGGGCCTTTTCCTCCCTGCCTCCTGTTAGAGGAAGCCGGCAGCTTGGGTTTGGGATGCCAAGGCCGAGCCTGCTGGCCCTGACGTTGCTGGGCGGGTGCCGGGGGCACAGAAGGACGAAAGGGCTTAGGCTGTGGCTTGCGGCCTTTGTCCTTCTGAGCGGAAGAGACCGAGTCCAAGGTAGCATTGGACTTCTCGATCCTCTGCAGGTGACCTTCCACCCCAGGGCCGAAGAGGTCAGTCCCCAAAAAGGGAACATCCGCCAACTTGTGCTGGGTATCCGAAGTAAAGGTGGATATCCTCAGCCAAGCCCGCCGACGATAGCCACTGCGGCCGCCACCGATCTGGCACATGAGTCCCCTATATCCAAAGCAGTCTGGAGCTGCTGTTTGGCCACTGCTCTGCCCTGGTCCCGCACCTGCTTAACCGTAGTCTGCAGATCAGCGGAAGATGAGGGATGACCTCATCCAGGGAGCCCAACAGGGCATGAGAAAAATGTGCCATGAGGACGGGCCGAACTGGCCTGACGGGCGCCGAGAGGACGCAGCGAGACCTTCGCCCGACATAGTCCATTTCTTGACTCTTTGTCAGGAGGTTTGTCCACATCCTTGGCGGCCGGCGCCGGAAAACGCTGTCGGTAACCAACCCTCAGCAGAGGGGTGTTCAAAAACCGGACAAGGAACCGGGTAGGGACCGTGATACTTCCTGGCCATCCTGGCCGAAGGCGCAGGGCAGGAAGCAGGCGCTGCCAAAGCCCAGTGCCGACCCACTATGGCCTCGCCACCGAAAGGCCTCCGCCGAGAACCCTCGGTCCAGAATCTCCGTGAGGGATACCTGACCCATTTGGAACGGGTTCGAGCTCCATCCCGGTGGACTCCGAGATGAGCCAAGAAGTCCTAGGAAGGACGACGGGCTATCGCCCATTGACTGACCTCCTGAAGACTCCAAGTCCAGTCGCTTGAGAAAAGGAGGAATCATCTTCGACGGAAGAGTCCTCAAGAGCTGCCTCTGGCCTGAGCCACCTTCACCTGCCGAGGTCGGTCGGGAGTGAGGGTAACTGACCGCCGCATGGGGTAGACCCTCAGCCGATCGAGAATCCTTGGTCAGAGCCCCAATTGGTGGCTGTGAGGTGGAGGTTCCACCGAATCGGTGGAGCAGCTGGTTTTGCCGAACAACCGCCTGGGTATAGGCCTCGGATAAGTCGAGGGGTTGTGTCGCCGCGTGACAGTTACTTAATGGCCGGGAAGGCGACGGGTCGGCTTACTCCCGGCCAGGAGGAGCTGTTGCAAATACAAGGTCCTCGTGACTGGCCGACGTGACTTTACGCCAAGCCTCCCCTCATCCGAGGAGGAGGACGAGGACGAGCGGCGACGCCGCTTACCGCGGTGCCGAGACCGAGACCGCCTATGACGGTGGGATCGGCTGGACCGTGAAGAGGTCCGAGACCGAGACCGAGAGTCCCGGAATTTCCGAGGTCGGTGCGGGGAGGTGTCGGCCGGAACCAGCACTCCCTTCGGCTCGGATGGTCCATCCGAGGGCTCTGGAACTGGAGGCACAGGCGAGCCCACGGGATCCTCAACTCCTCCCGGGGGAACCGGGGAGAGGGGAATCTCGGCTGCTAAAGGCGACAGCCCGTCCAATGGGCCGAGAAAAATCTCGACTTCATCGGTGGGAGTCTCGGTCAACTGGCCTGGCGGGGACACCGTGAGGCCAGTGGCGGCCGAGCGTCGATCGAAGCCGACGGCTCGATCGCCTGGGAGAGGACCTTCTCGGCTCCCAAGAGCCGCCGACGAGGGACTTACCCTCGTCCCTTTTTGACCGAGAATAAGGTACCAGACGAGGCCCTTCTCCTTTAGTGGAGAGGGACAGACAAAGCTCCTTAAAGGAAGCCGTAAGAAGAGCCCAGAGAGAGCGGGATAAATGCCGCGGCCGAGGAAGATATCGGCCCGCTACCGCCTTCCTCTTCGAGGGCGACTCATCCGCCGAAGCTGATCCGCCGAGCCCGGCCATGACACCGCCAACCGGGCTTTCGGACTTCACCGGAGGGAACGCTCGGACGGCCCAGTTGCAATCGGGCAGCACGGCTTCGAGGACGAAAGGCCGAGGAAAGATGAGCACAGGTCGCAAGCCCGCGGGTCGCGTCAAGGCCCAAGTAGACACGTGAGTGTGGATCCGCCCGAGACATCTCTGTCTTGCATGGGCATCTCCAAAACTCGGGAGTCGATTGTCCATCGCAGCCGTGAGGGATAGAAGACTGAAGTCTTTTTCGCAAAATTTATTTTAAATCCGCAAACGGAGAAATAGGAACTCAGTCTCAAACGCAGAGCTGCTATGAGGGAACCTGAGCTCAAGCGGTAAGGAAGATCTGGCGTCATGGGGCGGAGCCGAGAGTTATACCACCCGGGTGGGTGGGAGGAGCAAGCTTGAAGACCTTCCGGCAAGATTTAAAGCGGCAAGGATACCTGCCAATGAGTGTGGATGAACAACATATCCATGTCCCTAGAAAGTTCATTACTCTGTGTGTCTTTTTTTTTTTTTTTTTTATCCTTTTAGCTCTGTTGTACAGCTGCTCCTGATGTTGTTGTTGAAAAGCACTCTCTGCCAACTTGGATGGTGTCTCAAGATTATCCGAAATACAGTCTAGTCTGATCCAGTCCCCAAAAGGAATCTATTCAAGATGACTGTGCATGTTCAAAATATTACTGTGTCCAATACATTTCAAACAAACTAATAAATCATAATTTAACTATAATAAACATTTTTTAACAACAAACTCATTGTCTGGTTGGTTTATTTGATTATTCATACTACGATGTAATTAGTGACATAGGGCAATCTACTTCCAGGGTATCCCTATCCTGTTCCCCTCCTTCCATTTAATGTGCAAAAGCCTGTTGGGATAGGATCGTGATTCCTTCCCGTTCCTCTAGTAGAAGCATGAATGGAAGCTAAGTCCCATTAAATCTTTCTGCAAACAAAGTTCGGCCGTGATCCTTTCCATTATCTGTATACCTTTTACTATATCTATCCATTCCTGCCGAGTCGGTGGATTAGGGTCCAGCCATTTCCTTGCCTGCCACTGCTAACAGAATACCCATAAAGGATTTCTGTGCATTTGTCCTCCTCCCTCGGGGCAAAACACCTAAAATCATATGTTTGAAAGTTAGAGGTTCCTGAATACCTGTCATTCTTTTATACTAATCTTCTACCTGTTTCTAGAATGGTCTAAGGACCGGGCATTCCCAGAATATATGAAAATGATTTCTGACTGCCCCACAATTTCTCCAACAAAAATCTGAAAAGTTAGTTACAATGTTTGGTTCTGGTTGGAGTGCTAAAAAATTCAGCTTAGAATTTTCCATCTAAATTCTCTCCACACATTAGAAGCTGATGTGTGGAAGACTCCCTCCCAGATCCATTGCCATGTTTGTGCATCTAGTTGGAACTCTGCTTCCGCTTCCCAGGCTGTCTGACAAGCCAGAGGGGAGGTGTTCAGGGGCTCCACATATATCTTAACTAATTTAGAAATGAAATGAGTTTCCCCATTTGTCTTTGCCACCTCTAGAATAAATGTTTCCAGGTGGTGAGGGTCTGCTTGGATGTCCTGGAGATTGGTGCCTCTTCATAGGAATGGGAGCACCTGAAGGTAATGGACGGAATCCGATGCAGATAAACCAAATTCAAGCTGAATTCTTGAAATGTTTTAATCTGTCCCTGTCTCAAAAAGCGTGCAAATCTACACAACCCCAATCTCCTCCATCTGCCAAATGTGTGGTCAACCCTAGGTGGATGGACTCGGGTGCAAGTTATGATCTTTATCTTGTTGGAAAGAGATGAACCTATGCCCAGTTCCCGTTTCACTGTACCCCAAACTCTGTACATCTGTGCCTGCAATGGGCTTCCTATTTTGAATTTTCTGAGAATTTCTGGGGACTCTGTAAAATCCATAACCGGGCTAAGACCCAGACTGCTGACCTCTTCCTGTTCCACCCACGTATTGTGTGGGTCTCTTATGTGATAAGCTACCCAAGGAGTCACCTGAGCCATTTCATAATAAACTTTAAGGTTTGGTATTCCCAAGTCCTCCCTGAGATTCTGGTTGAAGTAGAGTTCCCCACGCTTATCCTTGCCCCCCAACACACAAACAAAATGATGAAGAGCTTTATTTACTTTTTTCCATTCTCTGTTTTTTTTTTTTACTTTGTATTTATTGCGTTTTAGACAAAATACAACAGCAAGTTACATCCATATGCAAGACATTACATACAGTTCAGGATCCAACAAATGTAACAGGCATAATTAGTCTAAACATAATAAGATCACAGATATGGGGGATATATAGATGAACATGTTCCATATATTATCAAAATAGCTGCACCCCACAGGAATTGGTGGTCAGTCCAAATATAATGCAAGTCCAAACATATAATAACCTCAACATAAGAAAGTTGATATGACCCCTTCCCAAACATAAAGGTATCCAAACATTTTTAGTGTTCAACAAGGGCCCCTCATTCAGAGGAACCACAACAATACAGCAACCAGCATCTTATCTGAATTCAACAATAAGTAAATTGTACACTATGGCCCAGATATTCAAAAGAGTTGAGCCATGCACAATAGGGTTGCACCTGCTCAAGTACAAAAATGCGCCATTCTGCGATATTCAGCAGGAGGCAGATGCGCCCTCCAAATCACGCTGAGCAACAGCGCAATGATAATGAAGGCATGCACAACTGAAGGGGGAGGAACCATGCATAAATGGTGCAGTGCGATATTCAACAACTTGCACCATGCGCAGTAGGGGAGCAAGCGGAAGTTGCGCCATAGCGGAAATGAGCCAAAATAAAAGGAGCAAGGGAGAGGTGCAAGAACACTACAGGGAAGCCACATGAGAGCAAAATACAGCAGGACACACTGGGCAGCAGGGACACACAGGGCCAGGCAGGAAAGGGCACCTGGAAGCAATAGCCACAGGGGAAGGTGAGGAGACATTGCAGAAGGGAGGTACACCACACAGCAGTGAGGCAAGCACAGGCAGGTGTTCCGTGCAGGGGAAGTAGCAGTGAGGACAGCGGGGGGGAATACAGTAACAGCTGCCAGGGGAGGTGAACACAAGCCAGGGACATGGCCAGTGCCACCTTCCAGATGGAGGCCGTTATGAGGGGGGTGAGAAGGCGGGCAGCAGGGGGGCGTGGCCGTGGAAGGGCCCATTGGCGGTATGCCCCCAACAGGCAGTACTGAGCCCACACCAGCTTCAAGCTGTACAGTGATACTGAGATTGTGGGCTGGTACCGCCTGAGTCAGGCAATTCTGAGGCTGCTCTGAGAGCTGTGCAGTGATGTGATGCAGGCACCCACACAACGGAGCCATGCCCTGTCAGTGAAGACCAAAGTGACAGCTTACATGTGCTTGCTCACCACAGGTACCTTCCAGAGACCAACTGGGAACACCACAGACATAACCCAGTGGGCCACGTCACGCCACCTCACCCAATTCCTCAGCGCACTGCTGCCACATGCTGCAGAGTACATCCATTTCCCCAGCACACCGGCAGAGCGCACAGCAAACATACAGGAGTTCCACAGGGTAGCACATATGCCTGGCATGCTAGGGGCAATAGACTGCACCCATGTGGCCATCCAAGACACCACCTGGCCCCGAGGGGGCGTGACATATCAATCGCAAGGGCTATGCCAGCATCAACTGCCAGGTGGTGCGATGCCAGGGGGAGTAATCAATGTCTGTGCCACGCACCTGGGAGCACACGATGCCTTCACCTGGCACCAGTCGGCACTGTGCCACAGATTCGAGAGTGGGGATATCCCCACTGGCCACCTAGTGGGTGAGTATGCAAACCACATGGACAATCATAGGGCCTGGTGGGGCATGGTCAGAGGTGACATGGGTAGTGGCCTACATGGCCTGGGGCAGGGCGATGCTGATCACCAAACTAACCTCTACCCTCTACACACAAGTGACAGTGGATACCCACTCCGTCCCTGGCTGCTCACACCCTACCAGCGACCCCATCGCAGCAATGCTACAATGAGGCACACGCCACCACATGTAATGTCATCGGCTGGTGTTCGGGATGCTGAAGGCACGCTTCCGTTGCCTGGACACCTCCGCAGTGCCCTACAGTACAGCCCCTCAAAGGCCTGTGGCTATTCCTGGCCTGTTGCATCCTGCACAACATGGCCAACGAATGTGGGATAGCCTACAGGTCAAAGAGGGGACAGCTGATGTGACGATGAGGACCCGGTGATGATGGTGATGGGCAGCCCCCCCCTTGGCCTACGGGACCCCCGACTGCTCCAGCTGGCACAGCTGCACCAGGACACCATCATGGAGGAGCACTTCAGCCAACCCAGATAAGTCATGGGGCTATGTGCAGCCAACAGTGGCTAAGGCACAACCCACAAACACGCATGGACACACACCAGGGGTGCATGCCGTCAAGGGAAGTGGCAGGGCATGGAATCACACACCCAACCAGGGATGGATGAGGTCTAACATGCCACGTGGACGGACACACACACAGGCACACACACACAACGCACCAAGCATGCACAAAGGGTAGGAGGCACACCGACCCAGAATGCCACCCCTAGCCACACACATGTCCACAGACCACCACGCCCACTGCCTGTCCATGTGCATGTGTCAGATGCTGAGCACCATAGCACATTGGTGTAGAGCGCAATGCAGGCATCATCATGCACACGCAGCTGCGGACAGCAGCCGGGAGGGTGTGCAGATGGACTGTGTGTCCGTGTTCAGGGCTGGGTACCCACCCGTGTACTGCCCACTGAAAGACACAATGCACACAGGGCAGCACCAGACAGTAGCCGCACTGAGAGACAGGTCAGTCACGCAACACAGTGCCCCGGCCACCACGGATGTGTGGGCAGCTCCGCTGAGACCCGCCAGCACTGACAGGCCGACCACTGGCCTCATGGGGTGGCACCAATGGTCCCCAAGGGGTTCCACTGCATGAACACGACTGTGCTCAAGCAGGGGTCTGCAGCACACTGAACATGCCTGCGCCAGGCATGCTCGGGATGCCCACAGCTGAACCCGGTGTCGACAGGGAGGGTGTCGCACCACGCTGGGAACGGGGGGTAGACAGTGCACTGCGTGGTGTCCGCGATGCATGGGCACACGACTGTGTGCCCATTGTGGCCATGACAGCAGTGAATGCCTGTGCATGCCTGTCAATGGCAGTGGTCACATCCTCCCACATCCGGTCCATCCCTGCCAGGATCAGGCGGTGTCTCTGCTGTGACGCTCCTCTGCCTGGCCCAGAGCCGCACGCGTGCATCCACCTGACATTGCAAGCCGCATCTGCTGCTGGACTGATGCTTGCAGTAGGCGGGTGTGCTCGTCCAAGAGGTCATCTGCCTCCTCGGCATCCTGTCCCTCAGGGTGTGCGCAGCCCTGATGCTCAGCACCCCTTGAGGGTGGGCGCTGCACACCAGGACCAGGTCTGGGCATGTCCACAGGCGGTGCATAGACGCCGCCGCTTGACCCTGTACCCCCAAGCCCATTGGCCGACTGCTGATGCTGCCCCTCCAGCTGCTGCTCCCCAGGGCTCAGTGGTGCCGCTGCAGTGGCCGCAACAGTCCCACTGTCCTGAACACACACCAGTGCTGTCCCACTGGTGCTGACAGGCACAGGCTGGGACTGTGCTGACACGCAGGCCTCCATGGCAGCACCACCCACAGCCATGGCCGCGATGTTACCTGCTGTGTGGCAATCCCGTGGCACACACGTGTCACAGCCCATGCCGTTAGCGACATCATCATCGGTGACGGACTCAGCACTGGCCCGAGTCACAGCATGCTGGCATCTGTGGACGCTGGCACGCTGGGACATGGGCAGGGCTTCCTCCGCACCTGTTACAACAACATCAGTGTGGACAGCCAGGTGGGCCCACTGTTGCACTGAGCCACGTATACCTGTGGAGGTGGATGGGCCCTCCTCCATCTCCAGCTGACTGTCCTCAGTGGACAGGCCCACCACCGCTGACCCATGCAGACGCTCAGGATCTGTAAGGGAAAACAAAGTCGCGTTACTGCATTTGACCTACCCTGCCCCCCCCATAGACAGACCATGACTTACCATGCAGTGATGGGCCACCACCCGTCTGGAAGCCACTACCCGGAACACCCTCAATGGCACAACGCTGCATGCTTCCAGCAATCCTCTCCTCCTGTGGGGTCAGGTGTACCACCTCCGGCTGTCCCCCACCTGTCGCAGCTCGTGCTGCCCTGATGGCAGCCACCTTCTCCTTTATCCTCCTCCTGTCTGTGCCCATCTTCTTCTTGCACTCCTGCACGGAGCGCTGGTGGCTGCCATGCAGATTCACAGCACGTGCCACCTCCTCCCATGCAGCAGCATGGGCTTGAGGTGTTCCCTGCTGTCCGCTGAGAAGCGGCTCCTGATCCAGGTAGGCCTCAAACAGGACATCGGTCTCGGCCTTGGTAAAATTAGGCCTTCTCCTCCTCCCACCACTGTGTTCTTCCTCTCCCACAACTTGTTCGGTCATTTTTTAGCCTGTAAGAATGACAGTTGTTACCTGTGACTGTGCAGTCCCATGCATGTCCCTAAATCCACAGTCCACACTCCCAAACAGCATGCAACTCACCAACAGACTGCAGTAACCGACTATGGCCACTGCAGCCCAATGTTGCACTTTTATAGCGCAACCCATGCAAATGAGGCGAGGCACAACTTTAAGTGGATGCAAATTGCAGTGCTGCGCCATTGCATGGATGATTAGCTGTTTTGCATATGATGACTGAATATCGCGCTGTTGCGCTTTGCGCAATTGTGTTGAACGTGCTGAGCCAAGGGTGCAGTTCTGTGACATGCGTAGTACACACCTCACTGCGCATGCCCGGGTTGCTGACGCAGGCGTCTGCCACGCTGCTGACGTGCTGTGCGCGGGAAGCAATGCAGGGCACGGCCACCATTGTGCCAGTGGCGCTATAGCGATGTTCACCTACATGGCGCTGTGGCACTGGGCCATCATAGGCGCACTGGGGCAACAGCGTGGTAGGCCGCTACTGGAGGTAGCACACAGGTAGCCAATTGCGCTACATGCATTGGGTTTCAATGGCACTGTGTGTGTCCGTGCGCCAGAGACCCTTGACCCTGTGCCCGACCTTTGCCCCCTAGGCGCCATGCGTCAGGCATGGGTGCACCACTATCAAGCTGTTCGGTGACAGCGCGATAGGGAATGGCAGCGCTGTACCGTGCAGCATCTGCACTTGGGGAGCCACGCTGCAGAGCGCCATTTTTGCAGACTGAGCTGTGAGAATGGCGCGCAGGAGGGCTGCTCAATGGAGCCAGGTCGAACTGGCCAACCTAGTGGCCATAGTGGAGCCACACCATGGACCACTGTTTGGGGAGGCACCCCTGGACAGATCCAGGAGCCAGGTGTGGGAGGAGGTGGCCACTGCACTGGAGGAGGCCACTGGATGGAGGCGGACAGCAAACAGTGCCGCCACAGGTATGGGGGACCTGCGCGGAGGAGCCAGACCTGCTAGCCCGCCTGCGGCACGTGCAAGGAGGGCATGGTGTCACGCCAGGTAGGTGTTACGTCAACACACTTTTATCTTCCATATGGGTATCATGGTTGTATGTGTCCAGCACATGTGGGAGACCATCCGGTGTTGGCTGTGGTGGTGTTATCAGGGTGTGGGGTGGGTGGGTCTGGCTGGGTGGGAGGGCACACACCTGGGGGCAGGGGAGCTTTGCTACAGGATTGTACTGATGTTCCTCTCTCCATGTTTGCACCACAGGTCCGGAGGAGCAGTGCCTGGCACGTGAGCTGCGGCGCAACAAAGAGAACAGGGAGGCAAGGCGGGGCGAGGGTCCACAACACCCAAGGGACTGGCCCAATGATGGTGACTGCCATACCACCATGATTACTATTGCATGCTGTGTAACAGGGTGGGCAGCGGGGCATGGCCACCATCCATTGACACCACTGCCATGCACGCAACTTGTTACAGTCAGCACTGTCCAGTGGCAATGCATGTCTGGGAGTGCGTTGATGGTGGTCCATGCGTGCACCGAGTACATGGCTGTGCCACTGCCTTTGCACCACATAGCCATGTCACTAAACGGCCACGGTGGAGCTATGCGTGACTTGGCCGGTGGGTGTGTGCAGCGTTCCGCATGGCTGTATGCGCCTGGGTGGGCAGGTCATGTGGACGTGATCAATGTGGGTGGTCACACACCATCACAGAGGTATGTCCCCCGGCCGTATGCCATGCACAGTGGGTGGGTTGTATAGGGCTGTGCATTCACACCTATTGACTGTGCTCCCTTGTCCTAGGTGTCCACCAGCTGAACGACATCTGGGAGGCATTGCGGGAGATTCTGCATGTGGCAAGGGTGTCCCTGGAAATCCTTTGCCGCATAGATCAGATTGGGGTCCACAGGAGGCACCGGCAGAGAAGAAGCCAGAGCGGGGAGCAGGGTTCCCATTGAAAGTCCCTCTGCCCCTGATATCCCCTACCCCCCTGGACCCACCCTCAAACCCTTCCTTTCCTGTCCCATTTGTCCACCCCTGCCTCTTACCCACCCCCACACCTTGTATATATTATAGTATATAGTTAACTTTTATATTTTGTTTTAATACAGATCTTTGGATATGAATACTGTGGTGGCCTCTGATTTGCAGCGGGCTATAGGTGCTCAGCTGCAGTGGTGTGCATGGCGTCAGGGGTGGTGCAGTCATGGGTATGTGTGTGTGTCCATGGCGAGGTGACTATGGTGTGGGGTAGCTATCAGTCAGTGTCTGTGGTGTGTGTATTGTGCCCTGTGCACTGGATGACTGTGTGCAGTGGTCCATGGTGCATGCTCTGTGTCCATGGCGCCCCTGTCAGCCCATCCATGGCCTGTGCAGCTGACACCCATGCATGTCTGTGACCTGCACGGTCTGCTGGCATGTCAGTGGTGGCTGTCCATGCAGGGCAGCCACTGTACCCGTCACAATGCTGGGTTGCCTCCTGTCACTGGTGTGGTGCATGTCTGCCTCGGGTGACACTGTGGCCTACACAGTTGTTGACCCACCTCCATGCTGTGGCTTGTGTGTGTTGCAGGGGATGTGCACCACTGTCTGTGACTTGTGCTCCGGGCAAATGCTGGTGGCGTACAGGTCCACAGTGCCTGCGCAGGGTGGCTGGCACTCCTGTGCCATGGAGGACTGCAGGTTGTGTGTACACAGTTTACATGGGCCCACGCTGGGGGCTTGGTTGCCCCGCTACTGCGTCCCTGTGTTGTTGTGCCCTTGGGTATGGGTGGGTGTCTGTCCATGCACTGTGTGGCATCCGATGTGGTGCATGCTTCCACGCACCACTGTGGGTGTCTGCGCTGGCTGTTGTGGCCAGTGCTGGGTTGGGGTGTGTCATTGGGAGAGTGTGCAGGGTGCTGTACCACTGGTGGTGGGGTCCGAGGCATGCTCTGTCCCGTGTGGGGTACCTTGTGTGCCGACGCATGGTTGGTCTCTCAGCAGTACCTCGGGGGGGGGGGCTGTGCATGGTGGCACTGTGTATGCCGTTGTTGCATCGCTGTGTGCTGCCACCCGCTGATGGGTGCTCGTGGTGGGGCTGCCTTGCATGGTTTTGTGGTGCACAGGGTTGCATTGTCACAGTGAGGGTGGTGGCATGCATGGGGTTTCCAGCAGTGGTGGACGCTGCTCCTGGGCAGGGTGTCTAGGGGTCACAGTGCAGGATGTGCTCTGCATTGGGGGATGGGGTGGCACGGGGTGGTCAGCCCTCCTTGTGTGCCAGTCACAGCTTGCCGGGGGGGGGTGTGATGGGGCACCATGGCCCGGCTGTGGGTTGGTTGCTGGTCTCCATGGGCCAGTGGTTATTCCAGCCCTCCCCCAGTTGTGCAGTGCATGGGCTGTGGGGGGACGATGTCTGTTCTGCTGTGTGTTCCTCTGCTCATCTGTGGCATGGGTGGTGGGTCCCTACCTCCCTGGTTTTGCAGTTGCATTGCCGCCCTGCTGCTGGGGGGCATCCCTGGTTGTGCTATGGCACCTCTGGACTGCTCAGCTGAACATCCCTTGTTGCGCTATGGTGCATCTGATCTGCTCAGCTTCCCCTCCCTAGTTGCGCTATGGCGCAGGTGGTGCAATATTCAGTCGTCGGCTGTAGGCACAGTTTAGCCAGCTCAGTTTTTGAATATCGCGCCTCTTGCACATGGGCGCAATGGACTTGCGCTTGCTCCTGCTATTGCGCACTTTTTGGGCGCAGTTTGAATATCTGGGCCAATGTATAAAGTGCTCTCCACATGAAGAACACAGCCTCTCTAAAAAAAAAAAAAAAAATAATACACAGATCAGCTTAAATCACATACTGTAAGAAGAACTTTATAGTCTAAATAAAAATGTCATTGAACGGTGGACTGCAGGATTTAGCTGCAAAGAGAGATAATCAGATCTATAACTGCATGTTTTAAACAATTTCTTGTACCTCTCGTGCCACTATCAGCCTCCTCCAAACTTTGGTCATCCTGTGCAGACCCACAGACCCCCTCAAACTCACGCTGGATCAACTCTACTCATTTCCCAGCTTCAACTGGGTCTGTAAACATGTAGGTGTGGCCTCCATGAAAAATACACAAACGTGCCGGCATCAGCAGGGAGTGGACCACCCCAAGACTTTTCAGCTTCACTCTGACCCCATCAAATTTTCTCTGACGAGCCCGAGTTGCAAAGGACAAGTCAGGGAACACATGCACTGTGTTGCCATCATAATTTAAGTGTTCAGCAGTGCGGGCTGCATGTAGTACTTGATCTCTCATGGTGACGCTGTTCGTAACTAGTAGAACAGTTCTAGGCAGGTCTCTCTGAGCTTCTACGGACCAGGAAGTGAGCTGTGCAATCCGGGTTAAGTTGCAGAGCCCCGGGGAGCCAGTCCTTCAAAAAGAAAGAAGACTCGGGTCCTCTCGACCCTCTGGTAAGCCAACAATCCTTACATTGGAGGCATGCTGAGCATTTTCCAGTGCCTTCAATCTATAATGAAGCTGGGAGCTTTCTTGGATTATCTTTGAGATGGCTGAAAGGGCTTGCGTGGCTTTAGCTTCAGCCATAGCCTCTGTCTTAGTGGCAACCTCTATTTTTATATCCTGTTCTCCGATCCTCCTTAATATGGTCTCCACTTTATTGTCGATGGCCTGCATCAACAATTATAGGGTGTTCCATGGGGGCTCTGCTCCAGTAGGTTCAGGTGTGGGTGCTGAGGCCTGTAGCTCTATTGGAGGGTGGATTTTAGCGCCACTCTGTCCACCTTTATTTGTTCTGCCCATTGTTCCAACACACACCAAACTGCTCCACAGGAGGTAAACTATCGACTGCAGGTATTTGCTAGTTGATAATATAACTTTTAAAAGTAAATAATAGATCAAATGTTCCTGTGAAACTAGGAGCCAAGAAGAACACGTCTGTTTCATGGGTGTGCTCAACAGCGCCCCCCCCTACTTTTTTCCATTCTGCGTTAGGGATGTGTATAGGGAGTGAATTAAAAAGAAAAAGAAATCATGGGAGAACATTCATCCGTATGGATTCTACTCTGCCCAATAAAGTTAGGGGAAGGAGTTCCCATCGTTTCAGGTCGGTAAAGACTTCTTTCATAAGTTTCGCATAATTCACTTGAAAGAGTTGGTTCAGATCTGGGGGAATATAAATGCCCAGGTACCTAATATTAGATGTTGCCCATTTAAATGGGATCAATTGTCTTAGCTCAGGAGTACTAGTTCCACTAATCAATAAAACTTCCGTTTTATCATTGTTAATTTAAACCTGCCCATATAGCCGAAGAATTTGGCCAAGACCGGGAAACGTTACAAGCGGATTTCCTAGGTAAATCATAATATCATCTGCATATAAGGAGATATGATTCTACTCTCTCCCTGCTTTAATTCCCTCTAGAGTCGGGTGTGATCTGATATACTTAGCCAGCAGCTCAATATTCAGCGTGAACAATATGGGCGACAAGAGGCAGCCCTGCCTTGTCACTCTCTGTATGTCTACACTACTAGAAATTGTACCATTTACTTTTATTCTAGCCCTGGGGTTGTGATATATTGCTCTTATCCAATTTATAAACTGATCACCAAAACCAAATTTAACTTAAGACCTCAATAAGAAAATCCCAACATAAGCGGTCGAACGCTTTTTCAGTGTCCACAGCTACCTGATGTTCTTTAGCCTTGCTCCCCTGATACAACATGTTGAAGTATCTCCTAATGTTGTCCTTAAGGTGTCTGTAAGGCACAAAACCTGCCTGGTCTGGATGTATCAAGTGTGGCAGGAGGGTATTTACCCTAATCGCCATTATTTTTGTAAATATTTTGGAATCTGCATTAAGGAGAGAGATCGGCCTGTAGGAGGTGCATGCCTCTGGAAGCTTACCCTCTTTCAAAATTACTGCAATAAAGGCATCTCTCCAAGAGCGGTAGAAAACCCCTTCCCCTTCACATGAATTGAAAATCTTTAACAAAATTGGGACCATTAGTGTACGGAACTTTTGAAAAAACTCCACGTTAAATCCTTTCAACCCCGGGGACTTACTGGTCTTCATTCTTTTTATAGTTTGGTTAATTTCTGTGGTTGTTATTGGGGTATCTAACCATTCCTTTTGTTCATCTGATAATTTAGGGAGAGAAATGCCAGCTAAAAAAGTCCTGAATGTTCCGGCGAGCCATCACTTCTTGCCGGTCCGCTGAATACAGTGTACTATAATAACCTTCAAAGGCCTCTACAATTTCTTTTGGGGTATCGTGATCTTTTGTTCCCTCACCCCGGGCGGTCGTTATTTTTTCACGTACCTCTCTGCCTGCATTTTCCCGAGCCTTAAAGCCAAAAGACGATCAGCCCTATTTCCCTGCTCGTAATATTTCTGGTTGAGGTACCTGAGTTTTTCTTCAATCTGATGATTAAGAATGTTCTGCAGCTCAGTCCTAACCCTGTTTACTTCCTTTAAAGACCTCTGTGTGCCCTTAGTTTTATGTTCTATTTCTAGTTGCTTTAACTGCCTCTCCTAAGCCTCCTGTTTTCCATCTTTGCCTCTTTAGTTTAGAGGCATAGGAGATTATTTCACCATGCAGGACTGCTTTTAAGCTGTCCCAATACCACTGAGGCCATGATTCCCTAATATCATTATGCCTTTGGTATTCTTTAATTGCCCCCTGTACCATGTCCCGGAATTCCTCTCGCTCCAAGAGAGAGGAGTTCATCCCCCAGAAGGTGCACCATTTCCAGTCTCCCAGCTGCATGTCCATGGTGACTGCTGAGTGGCCTAAGACTAATTTGGGGTGTATCGTACAGTCCTTTATCTTATGCAGATCAGGGTTACTGCACAAAAGAAAAAATTACTCACCTTAGTAATTGCTTTTCTTCTCATGGAGTCTTGCTATATTAGGACCTTTGCAGTATGCCCCTGGCTTTTGACTGCCCTGGAGATGAAATAGTTAACTCCAGAGAAATCTGGAGTTCCACAGCGCGAGGGCGCTTATTGAAAGCTCTATCTGGGTTGTTTGAACCCAAACTGTCAGGTTCTTTACGAGGCTAAACTAACATAGCAAGTCTGTGTGGAAAGCCTTGACTAGCCATTGGCTACCTACTAACAGTAGAACCACAAAACACAACAATAAAGAAAAACAGTATCACGTATTATTGTTAGGATAACCCTTGACAATCACTACTAAGGCCCCCTCTGCCCAAAGACTCAAGTCCAGAGAGGGGCCCAGCTACCAATTAACAAAAAAAAAAAAAAAAAAAAACAGAAACTATCTAGTTCCTAACCCAAGAAAGAAAAGAAGGGGGGACTAGAAGCTAAACAGGCATGACACAGTGATTGCACCAATTTGCCAACCCCATACCCAAGTAGGGATTCTGAGAGGGGTAGGAGGGAGGGTTGTCCTAATATAGCAAGACTCCATGAGAAGAAAAGCAATTACTAAGGTGAGTAATTTTTTCTTCAAACACCATGAAGTCTTGCTTATATTAGGACCTTTGCAGAGTACACAGCAGTACCCCATGGAGGAGGGTCAGAACCTACTTAGGAAATAGGCTCTGCAGGACAGCTGTGCCAAAGCAAGCATCTCTCCTGGACTGGACGTCCAGGGAATAATGCTTAGTGAAAGTGTGGACTGTCTTCCAGGTAGCAGCTTGACAGATTTCTAAATTGGGAATATCTCTAGCAGCCGCTAGAGATGCAGCTGTACCCCTGGTGGAATGAGCCCTCAGGCCAGAGGGCGGCTCCTTGCCCAGTTTTTGATAACAGAACTGGATACAAGAGACAATCCACCTAGCAATCGACCTCCTAGTAGCAGGCCTCCCCTTACCCACATCTCCATAGGTAAGGAAGAGCTGGAGGGATTTGAACCTGTGACCCTTGGTACGATCCAAATAATAGCTAAGGGCTCTTTTTACGTCCAAACTGTGCAAGCTTCTCTCACCAGAAGAGGAGTGCTCAGTAAAAAATACTGGAAGAGAGATGGATTGGTTAAGATGAAAATCTGAAACCACCTTAGGTAAAAACTTCTGTTAGTCCTGAGGATCACTTTATCTCTGTGGAAAGAAATGAAATCCTCTTCCACTGACAAGGCTTGCAATTCACTTATCGCCTAGCAGAAGTGATAGCCACTAGAAAAACAGTTTTCAAGTTAAGAACTTGAGATCTGCCGAATCCAGAGGCTCAAAGGAGGTTGCATTAGCTGGGCAATGCAAATATTCAAGTCCCATGCAGGAGTTGGTTCCCGAAAGGGAGGATTAGTATGAAGTAACCCTTTGAAAAATTTGGGAAACACAGGGTGAGAAGAAAGAGAAACTGGTTTTCCTGCAGAAATAAAAACTGAAACAGCTGCCAAATGAACCTTTAAGGTAGCTGGTTTGAGGCCTAAGGAATTTAAGTGGACCAGGTAGTCCAACAAAATAGGCAGGTCAGCTGATTCTGGGGTGATTTGCCTCTCAGAACACCAAAATGAGAATCTCTTCCATTTAGAATTATAAGTGGCTCTAGTGGAAGGCTTTCTGGAGGCCTTCAAAATATCCAAGACACCTTGAGAAAGGTGTAAATGAGCAACTCTAACTCCTCAAGAACCAAGCCTTGAGGTGGAGGGAGTTGAGATCCGGATACACACTCTCCCTGTGCACAGGTCAGCAGGTCGTGAGCCCTGGGCAAGGTCAGGAGGGTGGAATGATAGGGACAGAAGAAGAGGGTACCAAGGCTGCCTGGCCCAGTCTGGAGCAATCAGAATCACCCTGCAAGGCTGAGTTCTGATTTTTACTAAAACCCTGAAGAGGAGAGGAACGGAGGGAAGCATAGAGGAACTTTCCTCCCAATCCAGCTGAAAGGCATCCAGGGGACTGACCCAGAACTTGGGGCCTGCAGCAAAACAGGGAAGTTTGTGGTTGTCTGGGGCTGCAAAAGATCTATCTGAGGAGTGCCCCAGCTGGCAAAGATTGACCCAGCACTTGAGGGTTCAGAGCCCATTCGTGATGGCCCTGAGAAATCCTGCTGAGGGCGCCCGCTTAGACATTGTCCTTCCTGGGAGGTGAACCGCTATCAGAGAGGTGTTCAGGAATAGGCCAGAGACCACAACTTCATTGCTTCGGTGCATAGGGCTGAAGAGCAAGTGCCCCTTGCTTGTTGATGTACCACATTGTTGTGGTATTGTCTGTCCTGACTTGAACAACTTTGTTCTGGACAGTTTCTGAAAAACCTGGAGAGCTAGGAAGACAGCTCTGAGCTCCAGCAGATTGATGTGAAGCAGAGATTCCTGAGGGACCAAACTCCCTGAGTTGAAAGGTCGCCCAGGTGAGCCCCCAACCCAACAGGGACGCATCTGTGGTGAGGATGAGGGAGTGAGGACAGGAAGGAATGAGACCCCTGAGGACAGGTTGCTCCGATCCAGCCACCACTGGAGAGCTAGGATCAGAGTCTTGGTCACTGGACCAATTTGGTAAGGGAGTCCCTCCTTTGAGACCAATAGGACCTCAAGTGGAACTGAATGTCCCTCATCTGAAATCTTGCCCCTGGCACAACAGCTGTAGAGGCAGCCATGTGCCCAGGAGTTGCAGAAAGTGCCTTGCTGGTCGAGAGACCTGCATGGAGAAAGAAGATGCCAGGGCAATGAGTTTGTCCACTCTTTCGGAGGGGAGGAATGCCCTGGCTAACTTTGTGTTCAGCTCTGCACCTATAAAAGTTAGTACCTGAACTGGTTCGAGAACTGACTTTGGAACATTCAGCAGGAACACCAGAAAGGTGAGGGGTTCCTGGGTGATTTGCAAGTGGGATTTTACCTGCTCTGATGACTGACCCACAATAAGCCAGTCATCCAAGTAGGGAAACACAGCTATCCCTTGTCTTCTTAAGTGGGCCACTACTACAGCTAGACATTTTGTGAAAACTCTTGGAGCAGAAGTGAGTCCGAAGGGCATTGCCCTGAACTGGTAGTGGCCCGAGGGCAGTTCGAACCTGAGGTACTTTCGGTGAGAGGCCCTGATTAGAATATGGAGAGCGCCCTGAGGTCCAGGGAAGCTAGCCAGTCCCTGGCCTCAAGGATGGCAAAATCATTGCTAAAGTCAGCATTTTGAACTTTGGTTTTACAAGATGCTTGTTCAGAAATCTTAAATCTAAGATGGGCCGCCAGTCTCCTGTCTTTTTTGGGGTCAGAAAGTACCTTGAGTAAAGACCCTTGCTCTGGTGGCAAGGGGGGACCCTTTCCACTGCTTTGCAGTCCAAAAGAGAGGAAACCTCCGCTTCTAGTGCGAGGGTTTCTAAAAGACTTGAGGGGGGAAAGTGCCTGGCTCTCATCTTGGGAAACTGTTTGAAACTGAGAACCAAGCCTTGGCTTACCACCTCCAGAACCCATTTGTCTGAGGTTAGGGACAACCAGTTCTTGCAGAAATAAGCCAGTCTGCCCCCCACCAGTACAGGAGAGTCGGCCCCAGACACCCCGTCAGGGTGCCTGCTTGGCAGGAGCAGCTTTAGGTTGGGGAGAGGGCCTGCCTGTGCCCCGTCTGCCTCTGCCTCTGAAAAACCTCTCTGTGCAAAAGCAGAAGAAGCCTGAATTGGCAAAAGGCCTATTGTAAGGCCTGCCCCTGCCCCCTGGGGCATGCCTATGTTGAGTGGCATGCCTCTCCTTAGCTTGGGCACTTTGTAAGTAGTTCTGTATTCATCCATCTTTTTCATGTAATTTTCTGTTTGTTCTCCAAACAGAGAATTTCCTATAACAGGAAAATCTATAGCCTTTGACTGGGTATCTTGGGACAGATTAGTGCATCTGAGCCATGCCAACCCACGGAGAGCTACAGAAGTGGCCATGACCCTAGAGGAAACATCATTAACATCAACAGCAGCATGAAATTGAACTTTAGAGGCTTCAATGCCATCAGCAGCCACCTGTTCCAACTCACTAGCCAGCGGGCCATGGGCCTGCTTGGCCAACTGCAATATAGTGTCCCATCTAGATTTCTAATATCTAGCCACATAAGCCATATAATTAGCCTGTCTGAGTCCCAAAGAAGCTGCCACATACTGTTTTTTCGCCATGGCATCAATCTTCCTGGAATCCTTATCAGGAGGATGTGGCCAGGGAATATTAGCCTTGTCACAGGCTGCAGCTTGCACCACACCTACATGACTACACTGTTCAGTAAGGAAGTCTGTATTAGGGCCTGACAACGTATACCTTCTGTCCATTTTTTTATCTACAGGAGGACAGAAAAAGGATTTTTTAAAATCTTAGTGGTTTGTCTCCTAAATGACTTATGTAAAGGAATAGACAACCTTCTAGCCTCTGGAATATCCATCATTTCCACATAGTCAGGCTCCTCTTGCTCATCCACAGACTCTTCTAAGGGGAGCTGGAGAGTTTCTGCTACTTTCTTATAAAATCTGAAATGAGATGGGGACTCAGACAATAAAGGGGGAGACTCAAAGGGTCTGTCTGGAGAAATGTCCAGTTCTATTGGCACTTCCAGACCTTCCCAATCACAATTACAATCATCAAAATCTTCCTCCCCCTCCTGTGGTTCATAAAAATCCCCAACATCATAATCCTGAACCACTGGACCTGAACGAGACCCCTTTTTCCAACCAGAGAGGGTTCAACAAGTCCCTGAGACAAAGACTGGACAATCTGTATGGCTTTAGCTGTTTCTACAGCAGAAGAGAGACAAAACTGGACTCCACACTAGCTGATTTCTTTGTCCTTTTGCTTTGACTGGTTCCTCAGGACCAGCCTTTCTTTGCCGAGGAAGTATAGCCCTGGTCAGAGGGCACTCCTCTGGTCCAGCCGTAGCAGGCCCGGGCCATCCGGGTCAGTGGACTTTTGGCCTCGCCTCCCTAAGCCTGCCCAATCTCTTTTCCAGGGTGGCTGCAGGGAAATTTACATATCTGGCAGTCTGACAGGAGGTGGTCAGCCCCAGACAATAGACACAGTGGTGTGTGGGTCAGCCTTGGCAAAGGCTTCCCACAGACATCACAGTGTTGAAACCCAGTGGGCCCGGTTTTCTTGGGTTTCTCAGACATAGTGCCAGCCTAACCAAACTTGTCCTTTGTTTCAGGCCTTGCCAGGACAAGCACCCTTTATCGGTCCCTAACCGTGTCACGGGTATTTGAAAAACACTTTTAATTGCAGGTTTTTTTAGGACCGATAAGAACCGGGTACCTCACTCTAAATGCAAAGAAAACAATTTTTAAAGCAAACTGATCGGTTCAGAGCGAACCGATAATGAGTTTCCACACAGACTAAAATTATTTTACTTACGGTTACCAGATAGAGCTTTAAACCGAAAACCACGGTAATTTTAAACACTTTAAACCGCAAAACGAACTGAAATGAAGGAGCTGGTCTCCGGTGCGTCTGTTCAGTGAAGCGGAGTAAAGAATCTGACAGTTTGGGTTCAAACAACCCAGATAGAGCTTTCAATAAGCGCCCTCGCGCTGTGGAACTCCAGATTTCTCTGGAGTTAACTATTTCATCTCCGGGGCAGTCAAAAGCCAGGGGCATACTGCAAAGGTCCTAATATAAGCAAGACTTCATGGTGTTTGAAAGTAATCAGTCCTTGAATAGGATTTATTTGGGCAGGAAGAAAAAAATTACTTACCATAGTAATATTGTTTCTTCTAATGGAGTCTTGCTGTATTCTGACAAATGCAGTATGACCAACTGGTTCAGCTGCCCCAGAGAACAAAGAGTTAAACTCTATGCAAATGCATAGAACGTTGAGCTCGAGCTCAGTTTTTTCAAACCACCATCCTCGGTACATTCTAGTAACTGATCAGATTCTTACGACACTACTAATAGCAAAATATAGGAAAACCTTTTTACCAGACCTAAGCACCACCAGGGGCAAACACAACAATTAAACTGGACATGGAGAAGACTCAAGTCAGTGATGCCCAAGAAGAAACACCCTACCCACTGGTAGGTGAAGCAAATTTACTGAAAATGCAAAGGACCACCTTTTTCCCCAGGTTCTGGAGGGGAGGCAGGGTGGGAGGTCAGAATACAGCAAGACTCTATTAAAAGAAACAATGTTACTATGGTAAGTAATTTTTTCTTCAAACAACATGAAGTCTTGCTATATTCTGACAAATGCAGACTACAAAGCAGTGCCCCTTGGAGGTGGGCACAGAACCTACTTGGGGAATAGGCTCTGCAACACTGCTGTGCCAAACCTGGCATCACTCCTGGCCTAGGTATCCAGGCAGTAGTGCTTACTGAATGTGTAAACAGTTTTCCAGGTGGCTGCTTTACAGATATCCAACAAAGGGATATCGCTGGCTGTTGCTACTGGGGCAGCAGTACCCCTAGTAGAATGTGCCCTCAGACCCAAAGGAGGATCATTCCCTAGTTTGCCATAGCAGAACTGAATCTATCTGGCTATGGTTCTTTTTGTGCCTGGCTTGCCCTTACCTACCTCCCCATAGGTAAGGAACAGTTGGGAACAGTCCTGTCTATGTTCCTTAGTTCTGTCCATGAAATAACTAATGGCTCTTTTTACATCCAGACTATGAAGCCTGTGTTCACCTGAGCTGGAATGGTCTGTGAGGAACACAGGCAGTATGATAGACTGATTAAGATAAAAGTCAGAAACCACCTTGGGGAGAAACTTTCTATTGGTCCGGAGTACAATTTTGTCCCTGCGAGGGGCAATGTAGTTGGCCTCCACTGACAAGTCCTGGAGCTCACTGATCCTTCTGGCAGAAGTGATAGCCACTAGAAATACAGTCTTCCAGGTCAGAAACTTGAGTTCTGTTGAAGACATGGGTTCAAAGGGGGGCCGCATAAGCTGACCTATGCATATATTAAGATCTGAAGCTGGAGTGGGCTCTCTGTGAGAGGATGGAGCTGTAACAGCTCCCTAAAGAATTTCTTGAAGATGGGACGTGCTGCTAGGGAAGGGCCCTTCCCTGCTGACAGGAAGGCAGAAACAGCTGCCAAATGCACCTTTACGGTAGAAGGCTGCAGCCGTAGTGACTGTAGGTGCACCAGATAATCCAGCAGCACTAGAAAACCAGCCTGCTGTGGATCTAGGCCCTGTTGAGAGCACCAAATGGAAAACCATTTCCACTTAGAGGAATACGTTTTTCTGGTGTAAGGCTTTCTGGACACCCTCAGTATGTCCAGAACACTTTCCGAAAGAAGCAGACCTGCATACTCTGGGTCTTCAAGAGCAAGGCCCTGAGGCAGGGGGGCTGGAGGTTGGGGTAGAGGATCCTCCCCTGGGAGGATGTCAGCAGGTTGTGCCTCCTGGGGAGGCAACTCGGACTGGCCACTGAAAGAGACAGTAGCATCGAATACCATGGTTGTCTGGCCCAGTCTGGGACTATGACGATCACGGTAGCAGGCTAAGACCTCAGCTTGACTAGGACCCTGAGAATCAGGGGAAAGAGGGGAAAGCATACAGGAACCTGTTCGACCAGTCCAACAGCAGAGCCTCCAGTGGCACCGAGTCCCGAACAGGAGGCCTGCAACAATGCAGAGGCAACTGGTGATTGTCTGGGGCTGCGAAGAGATCTATCTCTGGCACCCCCCACCTCCTGAATACTGAGAGGAGGACTTGTCTGTTCAGGACCCATTCATGATGGCCCTGGCAGATCCTGCTGAGAGCATCTGCTAGGACACTGTCCTTCCCTGGCAAGTGGACTGCTGATAGGGAGATGTCCAGGGAGTAATCCAGATTCCAAATTCTCATGGACTCTGTGCAAAGAAGAGAGGACCTTGTTCTCCCGTTTGTTGATGTAATACATGGTAGTGGTGTTGTCTGTCCTGACTTGCACCACCTTTCTCTGTAACAATTTGGCAAATGCCTGGATTGCCAGAAATACTGCCCAGAGGTCCAGAAGGTTGATGTGCAACAGAGACTCCTGGGGAAGCCTAGTCCCATGATCTGTGTGCTTTCCCAGGTGAGCATCCCAGCTGAGCAGGGAAGCATCTGTTGTCAGCACCAGAGATGGAGCCTGTTGGAGAAAGGGGACTCCCAGTCTGAGATTGTTCATGTCCTGCCACCACTGGAGAGCTTGCAGAAGGGTGGGAGATACTGGGATATGTTTGGACAGGGAATCTTTCTTCTGAGACAAAAAGGATCTCAAGTGGAACTGAATGTTCCTCATCTGAAACCTGGCTCCTGGGACCACAGCTGTGGTGGAGGCCATGTGTCCCATGAGTTGCAAGAGGTACCTTGCTGGGTGAGGAACTTGGAAGGTGGAAGGACCCTGCCAGTTGAATGAGGGCCTGTGCCTTTCCTGAAGGCAGAAAAGTCTTTGCCTGGAGGGTGTCCAGCTCTGCCCCTATGAAGTCTAGAACATGGACAGGTGTCAGGAATTACTTTCTGAAATTCACTAAGAATCCTAGAGACTGGAGTGTTACCTGTGTGAGCTCCAATGACTCCTTTACTTGCTTGGAGGACTGGTCCACCAGTAGCCAATCATCCAGGTAAGGATAAACAGAGACTCCTTGCTTTCTTAGGAATGCCACTACCACTGCTAGCCACTTTGTGAACACCCTTGGTGCAGAGGTCAGCCCGAAGGGCATGGCGCTGAACTGGTAGTGGCCTGAAGTTAGTCGAAATCTGAGCTATTTTCTGTGGGACTGCCTGATGGGAATGTGAAAGTAGGCATCCTTTAGGTCTAGGCATGCCAGCCAGTCCCCTTGTCTGAGAGTAGGTAGGATTGTAGCCAGGGTAGCCATTCTGAACTTTGGCTTTGAGAGATGCCTGTTCAGGTATCCGAGGTCTAGGATGGGCCGCCACTCCCAATTTTTCTTTAAGGAGAGGAACTACCTGGAGTACAACTCTTTTCCCTTGTGCTGGGGTGTCACAGGCTCCACTGCCTTTGAGAGAAGAAGGGTGGAAACCTCTGACTCCAGCAAAGCTGTTTCTGAAGGATTGGCAGGCTTGAAGGGCCTTGCTCCCAATTTTGGGAATAGCTTGAAGTTGAGAGTAAGACCCTGACCTACTATCTCCAGGACCCATTTGTCTGATGTGATGGATTGCCAGGCCTGGAGATAGTAGGTAAGCCTGCCTCCTACAGGGGTAGGGGAGGTGACCCAAGCAGACTCCTCAGGGTGTCTGCTTGGCAGGAGTAGAGGACTGTGAGGTGGAAGCAGCTCAACCAGCACCTCTCCTGCCCCTTCCTCTGAAGAACCCCCTGGGCTGTTGGAAAGAAGGGAAAGCCTGGGCCTGATGGAAGGGCATGGGGTAAGGTCTGTCCCTGCCCCCTCTGGCCTGTTGCCTCTGAGGAGTGGCAGACTTCTCCTTTGCAGATGCACTTTTGTATGCCACTCTGTACTCATTCATTTTCTTCATATATGCTTCTGTCTGTTCCCCAAACAAAGAATTCCGAGTGAGGGGAAAGTCCAGAGCGTTATTTTGGGTATCCTGGGAGAGGTCGGTACATCTCAGCCAGGAAAACCGTCCAAGGGAAATGGTAGATGCCATAGCTCGAGAAGTTGCATCATTACAGTCCACAGCCATATGAAACTGAGACTTGGATGCCCAAATTCCCTTGATGGCCATCTCCTGAAGGTCAGCTGCTAGTTCTTCAGGGGGAGGCCTTCTGAGCCAACTGTTGAACTGATTCCCAAAGGGACTTTTGATATCTAGAGGGATAGGCCATGTAAGAGGCCTGCATGATACCCAGGGAGGAAGACAAGTAAGTTTTCCTGGCCAGAGAGTAAATTTTCCTGTAAGCCTTATCAGGAGGATGGGAAACCAGGGGAATGCCAGCTTTTTCGCAGGCTGCAGTCTGAACAACCCTCACATGGCTGCAATGACTGGACAGAAACTCAGTACCACTTCCAGCCAGGACATACTTTCTGTCCATCTTTTTATCCAGAGGAGGAACAGAAAAGGGTGTCTGAAAAACCTTTAGGGTCTGTCTCTTCAGCGATTTATGAATGGGAATGGAAACTCCTTGGGAAACAGGGAGATCCATAATTTCCCTGTAATCTTCCTTCTTGTCCTCCTCCTGCCTGGCCTCCTGGACAGACAGTTGAAGGGTTTCTGCCACCTGCCTCATAAAAGAAAAATGGGAGGTAGCTTCTGAAGAGACTCGAGGAGGGGTATCATACTGTGGATGATCGGGAGACCTCAGGCTCAATGGGTTCACCCTCATCCTCTTGTTCATCATCATATTTATATTCAGATTCCTAATACTCCTCAGTGTCTAAGGGAGCAGAAGGAGTGGAACCAGCAGGCTCCTGAACCGGTGGATGCCCAACCAGTCGCTGAGCCGGTTCACCGAAAACCGGCCTGCAGAGACTGAACAATGCGAATGGCCTTCGCGATTTCTTCAGCAGTTGGAACCGCAACCATTTGCTTGTGTGGTTCCGAACTGGTCTTTTTAGATTTTTTGGACTTAGCTGAATCTGGAGTTGACTCCAGCCGTCTCTTACCTGACGAAGGTTCACTTTGGTCGGCAGGGTCAATAGCCGGATCGGCCGGTTCGGTTGAACCGGACCCAACCTCCTGAGAGGATTTTTCCATTTTCTCCTTCGATGTACGCAGCCTTCTATCGAGGGTAGATTGGGGAAAGTTGTTGCAAATCTCACAGTCTGCTTGCAAGTGGTCAAAATCCAAGCAATACAGACAGACAAAGTGTGGGTCAGTTTTGGCAAATTGCTCACCACACTCGGTGCAACGCTGAAACCCAGTGGGACCGGTTTTTCTCTTGGGTTTCTGTGACATAACCCTTCAAATCTGATGCTTAACCCAATGGCTTAGTCAGGCCCGGATAAAAAATTTAAATTTTGTAAATATTTACCCCTGGTGGCTTAGTTAGGCCGGGTAAGAAGAGAGACAAAGTCCTGACAACCAACGGTTCAGTGCTGTAAATACAAACCGAGAAAAACTCTGCTTCAGTCACAACTTCGAGCCGGTACCCAAAACTTTAGAAAATACAGTAAATTACCAGACTCTATGGAAGAAGTAAAGATTCGGTCTCCTCACAGTCTGCGGAACCGATCGGAAACCGAAAAACTTACCCAACCAAGAAAACTACGCTATACAGAGGACAGAGGTTTGAAATAAACACTAAAAATAACAAATGGATGGTTGAAAAACTGATGAATTTACACTTCAACCAAAGCAGAAGAGGAGCAATCTCCGAGGTGTCTTCCCTGGTGAGCAGAATAAAGAACCTGATCAGTTGGACTTCTGGTTGGGCTGTTACTACGATGGCAGCATAACATTCGAGATCCGTGCCTACTCCCTCCCCGACTAGCGATCTGAGCAGCAGAAATACTGAAAAGGATACTGGAGAGGCAGGGACTTGAGCACAGAATAACGGGGAAACAGTCAAACCGAGCAGTACTGACATTGGAAAGCTGCAATAACGACGGAACCGCGATGTCGGTAGCTGAGGCATCAGATTCCGAACACTCTCAAGGCCCAAGGAGACCATCAGGGGCAAGAGGCCCTCACCAAGAACAAAGCAACTAAAAATAAATGAGTAAAGCTAGAGATGATATATGAAGAGCTTTTATCGTTCAGAGCAGAGGTCAAAGATCTATACGGGGAGTTAAGAAAAGATGTCGTTAATTTAGAACAAAGAACGTATGCAACGGAGTGCCAAATAACTGTGGTAGAAAATCAAGTGGATGATTTAGAGGTGGAGATACAAAATTTACAAGAACAGAATACATATCTACAGGCTTGACGAGAAGACGCCGAAAACAGAGCTCGGCATAAAAATATAAGATTGTACTGCATTCTGGAAGGCTCAGAGAGACAGGACATAAAAGACTTCGTAGTCACTCTTTTAAAAATAGCATTGGAACTACCCACTGATCTCCCTGTAGAAATAGAAAGGGTGCATAGAGCTTTGGGCCCTCGCCCCACTGACTCAAATTCATGACCCTGCTCCATAGTGGTCAGATTTCACAGCTTTGCGATCAAGGAGCAAACATTAACCACCGCGTGGCACAGGAGAAAGGTGTTCTATGGCCAAACACATGTATTTTAGACAACGACTACACTCCACAAACCCTAAAAAATTGTAGAGCATATGCAGCCATTCTAGCTGCTTTGAAAGAGGCAGCAATCAAATTTACAACACCCTACCCAGCCAGGCTGGTGGTACAACTTCAACGTCAGGACGTCGGGAGTTTCAGACAGCTGAAAAAGTCAGAGAAGAACTATCGAAATATGGGCTACAATTTGGGGTGAGGCCAGCATTGGGAAAGGAGACATCAGATCCGTCTCAATGGCAGACTACTACAAACTCAAGAAATCTGCGCAGAGGATCCCTCCAGACCCCAGCATCCATCTCGAATCGACTGGCTGAATTTCGCCACCCCACCTGGGGTAGAACCTGAATGGTAGGAACTGTAGTCCTGGTATAGTTACTATGCAGGCCGATAATCTGGTCTAACTCATGGCTTCTTAAGACTTAAAGGCCTAGTAAACTTGCCCACTATACCGAGTGAAGCGCCTAAACGCGCTAATCCACTCCTAAAACCATGGGCAGTTACTGGACTCCACTTTAAAATCGGAGTCTAGACTTAAAATGACCAATGGATAACAGAACACTCACTTATTAATGGCATAAATAATTGCACTCCATGGGACATTTAGTTTAAAAGATATTTTGTGCTTGTTCTTGTTTATTTTAATTCTGCTTGTGGAATTGGCACTGAATTATAGGGATCTGTGCTTTGGAGTAAAGCATTATATTATTTACAGACATCGCCATAGAAAAAATAAGTTATAAAGTGTAGGTACTATACAGTGAAAAAGACAGAGGTAAAATGTTATCAGTAATTCATTTAAGGAAGGGAGTGGGCGCATAAGCGGCCATTGTGGCAAGCCCACATTCTTATGCTATACAAGGGCTAAAAATGATATGGCTATTTTTTTTTTTTTATTAAACATCAGTACTTGGCCCAATACTAATTTGTTTTTTAGGGGGTTAATTTACCCTCTGGGGGCCCAAGAGACAGATATCTCCGGACTACCCCCAGTGCACCCTGAATTTCTTAAGGTGACACAAAAAGGGAGAGACCCAGGGATCTCCTCTACCTTGGAAGCAGTTTTGAAGTTAGTCATTTTTAGACTACACTGGCTTATTTCAATCCAAACCTTAATACCTGAATTACGGTATTCCTTACAAGATGAAACTTTAACTAAAATGTTTGTAGCCCTGTTGGCTAGGTTACGATTGTTGAAATGTTCATATTGTTTGAATAATTGGTTGAGAAACATCTGAACTGAACCTTGCAGCAAACAGCATCTGAAGATCAGCATTTCATTCATGGAGATTTTTTTTGTGATAATGGGACTGGAAATAAGTTTGGGAACAGAGGAAGGGAGGATCCAAAGAAGAGAAAAAATTACAACACAATACAATTAGACAGCCAGGGACGAAGGGAAGTGCATTGTGACTCAGGGCCTTCATGTTCGGATCAGGTGATTAGAGGGAGGTCTCATACCGAAATATTTAAAGATGGCACATAATATAGTGCAGTTGTTACCCCTTAACATTAATGGACTGAATAATCCAATCAAATGATCATGATTGTTTCAGTATATTAAAAAAGTCCAATAGTGTTCTTTATCTCCAGGAGATGCATTTAACCGATAAAGAACACCTGAAATTAGCTTGGGGGGACGATTTAATGTTTACCATTCTTCTTACTCAAAGGGGAGGAGAAGGGGTGTAGCAATATTAATTCCATCCATTACCCAGTTCCAGGCTGAGTCCCAGTACACGGACCCACAGGAATGCTGTGTGATACTGAAGGGGCAGCTATATGGTAAAGTTGTCACCTTAGTGAATGTCTATTTCCCACCACAGTATTCACCAGTACAATTTAAACAGTTTTTTGCCAAATTATTAGATCACATGGAAGGCTGTTTGATCATATGGGGGGGGGGGGAGAGATATACAGTAAATTTAACACTGCAACCACATCTAGACTCTTCAGCCCCATCCCAATGCCATCTAACACAATCCCAAAAACTATTCAGAGCACAACAGAACTCCTTGGGTCTAACCGATGTTTGGAGGCATTTCTTTCTAACCTCTAGGACATATACCTGTTATTCACGAAGATATAACACTCACTCAAGCTTAGATTATTTTTTCATATCCAAGGAACACTTGGATTGGGCACAAGACCTGACAACTGGGCCTAGATTTCTATGTGACCATTCTCCTTTATTTTTGAAATTGGATTTAAAATTACCAAAGAAGACCACTGGATGGCGCCTTAATACCTCTATTAAAGGAATAAGCTTTTAAAACTAGATTCCAGAACAAGATTAAACAAATACTAACAGAAAATACTACCCCGGAAGTGTCTGCACCAATAATTTGGGATACGCTG
This sequence comes from Neoceratodus forsteri, assembly GCA_016271365.2. NCBI lineage: Eukaryota > Metazoa > Chordata > Ceratodontiformes > Ceratodontidae > Neoceratodus > Neoceratodus forsteri. The sequence goes on from CM028133.1 coordinate 255,454,131, forward strand.
AAAGTGGTCATACGGGGAGAGATTACTGCTTACACAGCTGATAGGGAAAAAAAATGGGAAAGTAATTATAATCAGCTTCATACGGAATTGCAAGAACTACAGCATAATACCTATTTAACTAAGGAGGAAATTAGAATCCAGATTAATCAGAAGAAAGCAGCATTGCAAAATATTTTAGATGAGAAAACACAGCAAGCTTTATTTTACCTTAAATCATACAAGTTTAAGGGGGCCCCAGAGGGGCCAGAAACCTAGCTCGCAGACTAAGGGGCCACAGAACTGCAACATATTTGACACATCTTAAAGACATAGTACAGAACATCTATGCTAGAAATACAGGTCAAATTATGGAGATATTCAAGAGTTTTTACTCTAAATTATATGAGAGACCCCCAGAGTCAAGCGAATCAATATACAAGGAATTTTTTAGCCGTACTACCCTTCCTAAAACTACACAAACTATGGTGGACAGTCTGAAAGAACCAATAAGGGCAGAAGAACTTAAGAAGGCAGTTTCTCATAGTAAAACTTGAAAAACCCCAGGACCAGATGGACTACCCTCAGAGTGGTACAAAACCTTTTATAAGCAATTAGCCCCAGCTCTGTTAGCCGCATTGTGTGAGGTACTGGAGGGAGGACTCCCCCCCTCCCCATGGGCCTACACTAACATTTCGCCAATCCTGAAACCACATAAACCAGCATATCTACCAAGTTCCTATAGGCCAATATCCATTTTAAATATGGATTACAAGTTATTCATGTCAATTTGGGCCTTTAGAATGGAGGAATTGATGCCACATCTTATACATACTGATCAATCTGGTTTTATTCAGTTTAGACAGACCATAGATAACATACGTAGAACAATACATCTTTTAGATTATATAAATCAGAGGAAAATCCCCACAACCTTTATTAGCTTAGAAGCGGACAAGGCTTTTGACCGGGTCAGGTGGATATCCTTATGGAAGACGCTGTCTATCTTTGGTCTGCCAATAGAATTTATAGAGTTATTGAAAAGGATATATACTTCCCCCAAGGCGTATATAAAAGTGAATGGACAATTATCAACACTTATCCCCCTCAATAGAGGCATGAGACAAGGGTGCCCCTTATCACCGATTCTTTTTGCCCTTTATATTTAACCCCTAGCTGAACTCATACGAGAACATCCGAATATTCCAGGCATTACTCTGGGGGGTCAGAAATAAACAGGTTACTCACCTGTAACAGTAGTTCTAGGAGTGGTATATGTTGTTCATCCACACTTACTGGCATGTCCCTTTCCCCTTTAAATCTTGCAGGAAGTCTTCAAGCTGGCTCCTCCCACCCACCCAGATGGTATATACCTCGGCTCCGCCCCATGACGCCAGATCTTAACCCGCTGGAAGCCAGGTTGTGCGCGTCCACAGCCGGGGAGGTCGGGTGGGTCCGTGTGGATGAACAACATATACCACTCCTAGAACTACTGTTACAGGTGAGCAACCTGTTTTTCTAGGATCGTGGATATGTTGTTCAACCACACTTATTGGCAGACTCCTAGCAGTTCTCCGGGAGGAGGGAGGCAAGATGCACACCCACTCTGTACTTACTTGGGAAACAGAGATTGGAGAACTGAGGTCCCAAAACCAGCATCCCGGCATGACTCAAGGTCGATGTGGTAGTGGATAATGAAGGTGTTTGCTGACTTCCAGGTAGCAGCCCGACAGATTTCCTGGATAGGGATGTCCCTGGAAGCAGCCACCGATGCAGCAGTATGGCAGGTAGAATGAGCTCTTATCCCTCTGGGAGGCTCCATGCCCGCCAACTCATAGCATAGACCTATGTATGATGTAATCCATCTTGCAATAGTCCGCTTCACTGCAGGTCTGCCAGAAGCAGCTTCAGTGTAGGTGACAAACAGCTGGCAAACCTCTCCACAAATTTACGCCGTCCTCTCCTTGTAACAGGAGAGCGCACGTCTCAGGTCCAAAGTACGGAGCCTGTACTCAGCCTCCGAGGTGTAATTAGGGTAGTATACCAGCAGAGCCAACACCTGGTTAAGGTAAAACTCTGACACCACCTTCGGAAGGAATTTCGGTTGGGGGTGCAGGACAACTTTGTCCCTGTGGAAGACCAGATAAGGATAGTCCACCGAAAGCGCCTGAAGCTCCCCTGTCCTTCTGGCTGATGTGATAGTCACCAGGAAGGCCATCTTCCATGACAAGTGTGACAACTCACACTTGTGCATAGGCTCGAATGGCTTGCCCATGAACTTTGACAGTACCAGCAGTAGATCCCACAGAGGTGGAGGTTCACTCACCAGAGGGGATATGTGATCCAGGCCTTTAAAAAAGCACCCGACCACTGTCTCCTGCACCAATGTGGGCTGACCAGCCCAAGCCCGGTAAGCAGAAATGGCTGCCAGGTGCACCCTAAGGGTCAATGACCGTAGACCTCCTTTGGAGAGAGACTAAAGGTAGTCAAGAATGTTAGCCACAGAACAGGAGAAGGGGTCCAGACCCTTACCCTGACACCAAATGGAAAACCTTTTCCATTTGAAGGCATAACATTTCCCGGTCGATTCCTTTCGAGATGCCTCCACCACAGTGTAGACATCTTCGGAAAGACCCAAAGCCTGGAACTTGAGCCGCTCAGGTACCAGGCTGTGAGGTGCAGGGATTGAAGGTCCAGATGGAAGACCTTCCCTGGTTCAGAAATATCAGGTCTGGGCATGTACAAAGCCACTCCGTGGGCCTGCAGCTGATGCTGAGGAGATCTGGATACCAGAACTGGCGCGGCCAGTCTGGGGCTACCAGAATCACCTTCGCCTTGTCCCTCCTCACCTTGAGTAACACCTTGTGGATCAAGGGAAATGGAGGGAAGGCGTAGAAGAGGTCTGGGGTCCACGGCCTCCAGAAAGGCATCCCCTGCAGTGAGACCTGCTGAGGGTGGGTGGGCATGATACAGCCTCAGCTTGGTGTTTTCCTTGGAGGCAAACAGATCCACCATTGGTTTGCCCCAACGGGAGAACAGGCTGTAATCTACCTCCGGATGGAGAGACCACTCGTGGGATGTCTGGTCTAAACGGCTCTGAGCATCCGCCAGCTGGTTCAAGGCTCCTGCCACATGGATGGCTAGAAGATCTGCCTCCAGCCGGCTTACGAGGGTCCAGATGTGGAGTGCCTCCTTGCACAGCAGACGGGAGTGCATGCCACCCTGTTTGTTGAGGTAGTACATGGTCGTGGTATTGTCCGTCTGGACTTGAACCACTTGATCCCAGAGCTGAGGAGTGAAAGCTGACAGTGCCAGTCTGACTGCTCTGAGCTCCAACAGGTTGTTGTGGCATCGGGACTCCTTGGGGGTCCAGAACCCGTAGGCCCTGTTGTCCCCCATGTGGACTCCCCAGCCTATGAGAGAGGCATTGGTCGTAAGGACAGCCGTCGGCTTGGGGCGAACAAATGGGATCCCTTCCTGAAACCGGTCTTGCTCAGTCCACCATTGGAGAGCATCCCACATCTTCTGGGTTACAGTGATCAGTTGATCAAAATGACCATATCGCTGCGTCCACTGGGTGGCCAGCTCCCATTGGAAGGGGCGCATGTGCAACCGGGCCCAATGGACCACTGAGATGCATGCTGCCATGTAACCCAGAAAGCGCAGAAAGTCCCGGGCAGGGCACAAGTGCCCAACCAGAAATGATTGGGCAAAGGAAGAGAGAACCTCTGCCCTGTCCACCGGGAGCCAAGCTCTGGCTTGACAAGTGTCAAGCTCTGCCCCGATGAAGCCCATCACCTGGGAAGGCACGAGTTCCGACTTGGCCTCGTTGATCAGGAGGCCAAGATGGGAGCAGGTCTGAAAGGCCAGATCCCTGGACCTCTCCATCTCCTGTTGGGTGGAACATGCCAGGAGCCAATTGTCAAGGTAGGGGTAAATTCTGACCCCCTCCCCGATGCTGCAGATAGGCAGCCACCACTGCAATGCATTTGGTGAAGACCCGTGCGGCCAATGACAGGCCGAACGGCATGGCTCAGAACTCGAACAGGGTCCCTTCGACCCCGAAGCGGAGGAACCGCTGATGGAATGGACGGATTGGGACATGAAAGAAGAAAAAATTACTCACCTTAGTAATTGTGTTTCTTCTAATGGAGTCTTGTTGTATTCTGACAATCTGCAGTTAGCCCCAGCCTTTAAACTTCCCCGAAGAGTATAGGGTTAATTTTCTATGCAGTGCATAGAATGTTGAGCTCAAGCTTGGTTGAGGTCTCTGTCTGCAGCCCTTTGAAACCCAACCATCAGATTCTTATGAGCAAAAACTCACTAACTATACTATGTGGAAATTGTAAAATTTTTAACTAGCCAACTGGCAACAGAAAGTTTTGGATTCCCAAAGGAAGACTCAAGTCAGGAAGCCCAAAACCAAAACCCAATCTAAAATAAGGATAATAATACAAAAACACCCAAATAAAAGGGAAGGTGTGCAAGAAGCACCCCTGGGGTGCAGCACTGCACCTGCCCACCCACTTCCCAAAAGCCAGGTTCTGTAAGGGGAGGCAGGGGGAGGTCAGAATACAGCAAGACTCCATTAGAAGAAACACAGTTACTAAGGTGAGTAATTTTTTCTTCAAATAACATGAAGTCTTGCTGTGTTCTGACAATCTGCAGACTACCAAGCAGTACATCCATGGAGGAGGGAGAGAACCTACTTTGGGAATAGTCTCTGAAGTACTGCTGTGCCAAACCGAGCATCACTCCTAGCCTGGATATCCAGAGAGTAATGCTGGTAAAGGTATGGACTGTTTTCCAGGTGGCTGCTTGACAAATTTCTAACAGAGGAATATCCCTGGCAGCAGCCAGGGAAGCAGCTTTACCTCTTGTAGAGTGAGCCCTCAGGCCTGAGGGTGGAATCTTTCCCAGTTTCTCATAGCAGAATTGTATACAAGACACAATCCACCTGGCAATAGTTCTCTTGGTGGCAGGTTTGCCATTTCCCACTTCCCCATAAGTGAGGAACAACTGGAAGGAGTCAAACCTGTGACCCTTGGTACGCTCTATATAGTAGCTAAGGGCTCTTTTAACATCTAAACTGTGTAGCCTCCTCTCTCCTGAATGATCAGTGAAGAAGACAGGAAGAGACATAGACTGATTCAAGTGGAAGTCTGAAACCACTTTGGGCAAGAACCTCCTATTGGTTCTAAGGACCACTTTATCTCTATGAAAGGAGATAAAATCAGGTTCCACTGACAGGGCTTGCAATTCACTGACACATCTGGCAGAGGTAATGGCTACCAAAAACACAGTTTTCCAAGTCAAGTACTTAAGCTCTGCTGAGGACATAGGCTCAAAAGGAGGTTGCATAAGTTGAGCAATGCAAACATTTAAGTCCCAGGCAGGGGCAGGATCCCTAAAGGGAGGATTGGTATGAAGCAATCCCTTGAAAAATTTACAGAACACAGGATGAGATGATAGTGAGGAAGACTTCCCCACTGACAGAAAAGCAGAAACAGCTGACAGGTGTACCTTGAGAGTAGCTGGTATGAGGCCTAGGCCATTAAGATAGACCATATAATCCAGGACTGTATGCAATTCAGCAGTGTCTGGGGAAATATGCTTCTTGGAACACCAAATGCTGAATCTTTTCCATTTGGAGTTATAAGACTTTCTGGTGGAGGGCTTTCGAGAAGCTTTGAGAATATCCAGAACCCCCTGAGACAGATGCAAATCTGCATACTCTTAACTCTTCAAGAGCCATGCCTTACGATTGAGAGACTGAAGATTGGGGTACCAAATCCTCCCCCGAGAGGAGGTTAACAGGTTGTAATTCCTGGGAAGAGTCACGGGAAGATGGACTGCTAGAAACAGCAACAAGGGGTACCAAGGTTGTCTGGCCTAGTCTGGAGCAATCAGAATCACTTTGCAAGGTTGTGACCTTATCTTGACTAGAACTTTGAACAGTAGAGGAAAGGGAGGGAAGGCATACAGAAATCTCCCTTCCTAGTTCAAAATCAGAGCATCCAGAGGGACTGAACCCAAGACTGGGGGTCTGCAACAAAAGAGAGGAAGTTGATGATTGTCTGGGGCTGCAAAGAGATCTATCTCTGGAGTGCCCCACCTTGAAAAAATCACTTTCAACACTAGGGGATCCAGGGACCATTTGTGATGGCCCTGGGAGATCCTGCTCAGTGCATCTGCTAGCACATTGTCCTTTCCTGGAAGGTGGACTGCTATCAGAGAGGTCTGCAGGGAATAAGCCAGGGACCACAATTTCATGGCCTTCGTGCACAAGGCCGTAGACCGAGTGCCTCCCTGCTTGTTGATGTACCACATGGTGGTGGTGTTGTCTGTTCTGACCTGAACCACCTTGTTCTGCACAAACTGAGAGAAAGCTTGCAGGCCAGAAAAACTGCCCTGAGTTCCAGGAGATTGATATGAAGAAGGGACTCCTGAGGGGCCACAGTCCCTGGGCTGTGAGAGCCCCCAGATGAGCTCCCCACCCCAAAAGGGAAGCATCCATGGTAAGGACCACCGAATGAGACTGACTGACAAATGGGACCCCTTGCCTTAAGTTGTCCTGATCCTGCCACCATTGAAGAGCTTGGATCAGTGTCTGAGTCACTGGAATCAGCTTGGTAAGACGGTCCTTCTTTTGGGACCAAAAGGCCCTCAGATGGAACTGAATGTCCCTCATCTGGAATCTTGCCCCTTGGACCACTGCTGTAGAAGCTGTCATGTGGCCTAAGAGCTGAAGGAAGTGTCTTGCTGGTCGGGACACCTGAAGGCTGAAGGAATAAGCCAGTTCTATAAGAACTCGTGCCTTTTCCAGGGGAAGAAAGGCTCTTGCTTTGACAGTATCTAGCTCTGCCCCATAAAGGTAAGAAGCTACACTGGTTCGAGGACTGACTTGGGAGGTTGAGAAGAAACCCAGGAAGAGAGCACTTGCTGGGTCACTTGCAGGTCTGACTTGACTTGGCCTGGAGACTGACCCACTATGAGCCAGTCGTCCAGATATGGAAAAATGGAAATCTTCTGCCTTCTTATAAAGGCCACTACTGCTGCCAGGCACTTTGTAAAAACCCTTGGAGCTGATGTTAGGCCAAAGAGCATTGCTTTGAACTGGTAATGGCCTGAGGGCAACTTGAACCTGAGGTACTTTCTGTGGGAGCACCTGATGGGGATGTGAAAGTAGGCAACTTTGAGGTCCAGGGAGGCTAGCCAGTCCCCTGGCCTTAGAGAGGGAAGAATTATTCCCAGAGTCACCATCTTGAACCTTGAATTTAAAAGATGTTTGTTCAGGTATCTTAGATCTAGGATGGGTTGCCACTCCCCTGTTTTTTTTGGGGTAAGGAAGTACCTGGAGTACAGACCTTTGCCCCAGTGTAGGGTAGAACACTCTCTGTGGCTTCTAAGGCCAGAAGAGATGAAACCTCTGCCTCTAGGGCAAGGGTTTCAGAGCGACTTGCAGGTGGAAAAGATCTGGCTCTCATTTTCGGAAATTTTTTGAAGCTGAGAACCAGTCCCTGGCTTACTACTTCCAGGACCTACTTGTCTGAAGTAACAGACACCCAGTCTTGGACGAAGTAAGCCAGCCTGCCCCCTACAGGGATAGGAGAGTCGACCCGGTCAGACCCATCAGGGTGTCTGCTTGGCAGGGGCCTTAGCCTGAAGAGTGGATGCAGCCCTGCTCATCCCCCTTCTGCCTCTCCCTCTGAAGAACCCCCTCTGTGAAAAGGGAGAAGAGGCCTGTGCTTGGCAGAAAGGCCTATGAAAAGGCCTGCCCCTGCCCCTAGAATGCTGCCTTTGAGGATTTGCCTGCCTCTCCTTGGACTAATGCACTCCTATAAGTGGTCCTATATTCCTTCATCCTCTTCATGTAATTCTCTGTCTGCTCCCCAAACAGAGAATTACCTTCCACAGGGAAATCCATGGCCTTAGCCTGGGTGTCCTGTGAGAGAGGCTAGCACATCTGAGACAAGCCATTCTCTGAAGAGCCACAGATGTAGCCGTGACTCTTGATGACACATCATTGGAGTCCACAGCAGCATGGAACTGTACCTTAGATGCCTCAATCCCATCCGCAGCCACCTCCTCCAGCTCCTTGGCCAGCTGGGGGGGGGGCCTGTTTAGCCAGTGCCAGTACAGTGTCCCACCTGGACGTCTGGTACCTGGCTGTATAAGGCCATATAATTAGCCTGCTGAAGTCCCAAAGAGGATGCCATGTATTGCTTCTTTGCCAAGGCATCCATCCTCCTGGAGTCTTTATCGGGAGGGGGAGTGAAGCCAAGGGAACATTAGCCCTGTCACAGGCTGCAGCCTGCTCGACCCCAACATGACTGCATTACTGGTAGAAAAACTCCATGTCTGAGCCTGATAAAGTGTACCTCTTATCCATTCTTCTATCAACAGGAGGTACAGTATTAGGAGACTTTAAAAAATGTGTCTGTTTCCCAAATGATTTGTGCAAGGGAATAGACAGTCTCCTGGTATCTGGGATGTCCATCATCTCTACAAAATCAGGCTCCACTTGATCCTCTGTAGCTTCCTCCATAGGGAGCTAAAGAGTTTCAGCCACTTTCCTGTAAAACATATAATGGGGAGGGGACTCAGAGAGCCTAGGAGGGGAAACACCAGAAGGTCTGTCTGGGGAGCTGTCCGGTTCAATGGGCACATCCAGACTTTCTGCTCCATCATAGTCATCATCTTCATAATCCCCCTCCTTCTCAAATTCCGGTTCACAAAAATCTTCAGGGGCATATTCCTGAACCGGTGGAACCGACCGAACCGAGCCCCTAGCCAGCGGAGCCGGAGCGGACGGAACCTGGCGAAGTGATTCAACAATCCGAATCGCTCGGGCAATCTCATCAGCGGTCGGAACATGAACCTCTGATCCGAACCGCTGATTTGTCTTTCCTTTTCTTGTAGGAACCGATCCCTCAGGATCAGCTCTCCTCTTGCCCGAAGAAGTATCGCCCTGGTCAGAGAGCATTCCTTCTGGTTCGGTCGGAACCGAACCGGGCTGGCCATCTGGGTCAGCGGATTTCTTGGCCTCCTTTTCCCTGAGTCTACCTAATCTCTTTTCCAGGGTAGACTTAGGAAAATGTCTACAAATTTGGCAGTCTGTATCGAGGTGTTCAAACTCCAGACAATAAACACAGGTGGTGTGGGGATCGGCCTTAGCAAAGACTTCCATACACTCACTGCAGTGTTGAAACCCAGTGGGCCCAGTTTTTTTCTTGGGTTTCTCAGACATGGCCAACCTAACCAAACTTACCCTTTTTTGGCAACCACCAGGCAAGACTTTATCGTTCCTAACCGCGTCATGGTATTGAAAAAACGCTTAAAACACGTTTTTTTTTAGAACCGATAAGGACTGGTAACCACACACTAAAGCAAAGTAAGAAAATTCAATATATAGGATCGGTTCAGCTGAACCGATTGAAAAAGCTTACAATTTCCTCAAAGTAATCAGAAAACTATCTAGTACTCACGGTACCGCAGACAGAGACTGAACCAACAGTGCGGAATAATTTCGGCTTAAAACCGACACTTTAACCAACTTTTGAGCCGAGCTGAAGGAGAAATCTCCGGAGCGACTGTTCAGTGAGGTGGAGTAAAGAATCTGACAGTTGGGTTTCAAAGGGCTGCAGACAGAGACCTCAACCGAGCTCGAGCTCAACGTTCTATGCACTGCATAGAAAATTAACCCTATACTCTCCGGGGCAGTATAAAGGCTGGGGCTAACTGCAGATTGTCAGAATACAGCAAGACTTCATGTTGTTTGAAAGCGTCCTGCAGATCCAGTGAACAGAACATTTTTGCTCCAAGGATGGTATGATCTGGGACAGAGTGACCATCCGAAAGGTGCGTGACCTGAGAAACTGATTCAGGTCATGGAGATCTAGAATGGGGCGCCAGCCCCCCATCCGCTTGGGCACCAGGAAGTACCTGGAGACAAAGCCTGGGTCTGCAGATGGATCCACCACAATAGCTACTGCCTCCTTGAGGAGGAGCTGAGCAATGTCATCTCGAAGAGCCAACTGGGTGCATGCGGAAATCCGTTCTTCTCAAGGGGCGCGGGCTCAGCTGGGAGGGTACTGCTTGAATTCTAGAGGCAGTCCCTGACTGACCACTTCGAGAACCCACCTGACTGTAGTGATAGCAGACCAGGCAGAAAGGAAGTGGCGGAGCTGGCCCCCCCACGGGAAGACCCAGGACTGGCATGATGGAGATAGGGGTGGCAACCCCACCCTGTCACTGGGCAGGCTTAGAGGAGGAGGAGGAGGCTCCAGGACCGCTTCAGCCTCCTTTGCGGGCCTGCTGGGGTCCAGGCTTGGGCCGAGGGTGCCAAGCTTGAGCCTGCTATTGATGCTGATGCTGCTGTCCTCCCTGGTAGGAGGACTGCTGAACCGCAAGGGAAGAGTACAGAAAAGGCTTCTTTTCCTTCTGCTGGTTCTTGTCCAAAGAACTCTTAGCAGAAGTGGTGTCCAAGGTGGCATTGGACTGCTCTATGCACTGTAGGTGACCGGCCACTCCTGGGCCGAACAAGTTGGTCCCAAGGAAAGGCACATCAGCTAACTTATGCTGAGTATCCACCGGGAAGGAGGAGAGCCTCAGCCATGCCCTGCAGCGAGAGGCCACTGCGACAGCCATCAAACAGGCACAAGAATCCCCAATGTCCAGGGCCACCTGGAGCTGCTGTTTGGCAACAGCATGGCCCTGGTCCGGACGTGCTTAACCGTGGTCTGCATGTCCACGGGGAGATGTGGGAGGACTTCATCTAATGACCTGAGAAAGGCATGAGAGAAGTGTGCCATGATGACGGCCGAACTGGCCTGACGAAGGTCCAAGGAGGAAGCCGCATAGACTTTCTGCGACAAATGGTCCAAAAGCTTGGGCTCCTTATCAGGGGGTCGGTCAGTGTTGGCAGAACTGCCAGTATGCCTGAACACAGATGTGGTCACCAGGCTGTTGGCCGAAGGGTGCTCTGTGAACCCCACAAGGGACCCCATGGGCACCGCATACTTGCGGGCCATGCGGGCAGAAGGTGCTGGACATGAGGCAGGGCATTGCCATAGTTCGAGTGCCAGACCAATAATGGCCTCAGCCACAGGAAAGGCCTCCATCGGGGTATCTCCTCTCTTGAGGATGTCTGTGAAAGGGTACTCTGCTTTTTTCTGGATGGACTCCAGGGGCATCCCGGTAGAATCAGAAATGAGATGGAGAATCCCTTTGAAGGAGGAAATACCTTCCTCCATCTCTGTGCCAACGGACGACTCATCATCCCCAGGATGAGAGTGGAGCCCGGTGACATCCGAGTCCGAGGAGTCGGGATATAGCGGCTCGTCGCCAAATCACCCTCGACCCATCGAGGGTGGTCCGGGGTGACCGTGACCCACAGATGTCGGGAAGCCCAGTATCTGGTCGGTTCTCTTTAGAAGGAGCTCCTCCCACAGGCTGCTTAGGCGGCGGCTCCACCACTATCGGTGGAGAGACTGGAATCGGCCAAACCTGAGGACGGGACGGACCCGCAGGCAGTGGAACCAAAGGCTATGGTTCCGAGGGGGTCAGCTTCGGCCTGGGAGGCGAAAGCCAAGTAATGGCCAGGGTAGGCGGCGGAGCCGGCTTCTGCCCGGTCAAAATCAGCTGTTGCCACATAAGGTCCTTGTAGCACCGACGGAATTTCCGTCGGAGCCTCTCCTCATCTGAGGAGGATGAGGATGACCTGTGGCACCGCCTCTTTTTGGAGCGCTTATAGCTCCTCCTTGGCTATTCAGCCGAGGGTGTTCTAGACCTTGCACGAGATCGGGCAGGCCGACTCGGTCACTCAGGAGACACCGGAGGGATCGGTGAAAGCCGAGGGTCCAGAACCGGGTCCCCGATGGGGACACCAGCAGGCTGGGTCTCCTCATCGGGGAACACAAGGACCGGAGTCCTCTCCATGGAGTCGTCAGCCACGGCTGGCGACAGAGGGTCTATTGGGTCAAGGACAATCTTGACTTCATCGGCCACTTCCTCGGTCATCTGGCCAGAAGGAAGATCCATGAAGCCTGTGGCCGAGGAAGCGATCTCGACTGAGGTCGAGATCACATGCTCCTGGGACTGAGACCTCTCTCGGTCCCAAGAGCACCTTAGCCGAGATGAAGACGAGCTGGGTTCTTTGTTCCTCTTACGAGAGCGGGAGGATTGTGAGCCCGCAGGTACCTCACCCCAGGTGGGGAGAGACTGGCACAACTCCTTAAAAGAACCTGTGAAGGTGGAGCCCAGGTTGAGTGGAACGAAAATCTTTGATTCGCCAAAGTGCGGGCGGCTTCTTCTTAGAACGCCTTCATGCATTCCAGCTGCTCGTCGGAATCCATGGCCACGGAAACCGCCCACCTAGCCTCCTAGACTTCACTGGAGGATTCCTTTTCTCCAGTCTCCCCAACTTCAAACATGCCAGGCAGTCGTCCAGGACATTGGGGTGGAAGGCCAATCAATAACTGCAGGACACAGTGTCATGGCCGACACCTAGGTAGTAGACACATGTGAGATGATTGGTGCACGACATCTTCTGGCGGCTGGGACACTGGCGAAATCCTGAGAAGATTTTCTTCCATGATCGAGGGCTCAAAAGCGCGATTGCTAACTCGTTTTAATTTTGGTAAAACCAAAGATTTGAAAGCCAGGGCCTACGAAATGCATGAGCACGAGGGAGGCAACCTGTATCTTCCAGCAGAAAGAAAGATCTGGCATCATGGGGCGGAGCCGAGGTGTATACCACCCGGGTGGGTGGGAGGAGCCAGCTTGAAAACTTCTGGCAAGATTTAAAGGGGAAAGGGACATGCCAATAAGTGTGGATGAACAACATATCCCCGATCCTTGAATCTCTCTTTCCTTGTATGCAGACGATTTACTGCTCACATTATTGGAAAAAAGTTCCATTCCAGCCATGCTGGAAGCCTTCCAGTCATTTTTGGCTATCTCAGGCTACAAAATAAAAATACAGATGACAGAATTATTGTCCCTGTTTCTCTCCCACCCAATCCCTGAGAACACTTCTCCCTGCTAACTGGAGAAATAATAAAATAAAATATATAGGGGTGACTATACCTAAAAATTTAGAACATTTGGAGCTTTTTAATTTGGAACCATTATCTATAGAAATAGAAAATCTCATGGGAAATTGATCACATTTGATTCTTTCATACTATTCCAGGATACAAGCTATACAAATGACAGTCTTCCCCAAAATACTGTATTTCTTTCAGACCTTGCCGGTTACCCCTGCTAGTTTTTATTTTGTCTCCTGGAATAGAATCATGTTGAGATTCACATGGTCCCATAAACAGCCAAGAGTTAGGCGGTCAATTCTGCAATTACCACTAGATAAGGGTGGCTTAAGCCTTCCAAATCTAAGGGAATATCATAGAGCAGTTACTTTTAAAACAGTAATGATCTAGCTTAATAAACAGATGCATCCACCTTAGAAATATATTGAATTTGTGATAAATGATTTATTCAATATAAATACTATAGTATTTGCACCCCTTTCCTCTCCCCCAAGGTTGAGAGCCTTTGCTTTTTGAATCAGGGATACCCTGAAGACTTGGTATGAGATTAGGGCACTTTCACCCTTAAAGGAAATTTTTTATTATTTCAGACCCTTAATAAGCGAAAGGGATTTTATCCCTGCAACACTAGATCATGCATTCAAAGAATGGAATTTAAGAGGGCTAACATTGACATATTAATTCCTGGATGCCCAGGGAAAGGTGACCTTCACCTCTTTACAATCCAGCTTCCAACTCCCAAGTTCACACCGTTATAGGTAACTGCAGGTCAGAACATATCTTATGCAAAAACAACCACCCTGGAATGCTCTCCCAAATCCCATCCCACCTATGATGACACTCCTTACTGTTGCTATGAAGGGTAGTGAAAACACACACTTGATAGGGCTCATTTATGGAGCATTAAGAACCTATTGGCCTGACTCCACTAAAAATACACTGGACGCCTGGAACCAGGAATTAAATGTCCAATTGACTTGTGAGAAATGGCTGGAACCAATTCTACCATCCATGAAAATCTCACAGGCTCCATATTGGGTGGAATTTACATGGAAATGTAGAATTTGTTTCTTTAATACACCAGATAAGCTAGTCAAGTTTTTGCCAGTCAGCTATGGTGCACGTTGGAGAAGCTGTGGGGAAGTATGAAAAAATTACTCACCATAGTAATGTTGTTTCTTCTAATGGAGTCTTGCTGTATTCAGACATAATGCAGTTAGCCCCACCACTTGAACTGCCCCGGAGAGGAAAGAGTTAACTCCATGCAGACGCATGGAACGTTGAACTCGAGCTCGGTTTTCAGACCACTGTCTGTGGTACTTCCCAGTGTAACCGTCAGATTCTTATGAGCAACTAACTAACTAGGCACTAAAATATGGAAATTGTTTGAAACATATAGCCAAAAAGCAAAAAACAGTTTTGGAGTCCAAAAGACTCAAGTCGAGTACCCAAGAAGAAACAAGTTAGTGACAATTTAGGCTATGAACGTAAGAATAATAAACATAACAGCTACCCCACCAAAAGGGAGAGTACAAGGTACACCCCTGAGGTGCAACACTGTGCCTGCCAGCCCACTTCCCAAAAACAGGTTCTTGGGTCTGAATACAGCAAGATTCCATTAGAAGAAACATTACTATGGTAATTTTTTCTTCAAACAACATGAAGTCTTGCTGTATTCAGACATAATGCAGACTACTAAGCAGTTCCTTATGGAGGAGGGAATGCAGAACCTACTTTGGGAACAAGCTCTACAGTATTGCTGTGCCAAACCTAGCATCACTCCTAGCCTGGATGTCCAGGGAGTAATGCTTGGTGAATATATGTACTGTTTTCCAGGTGGCTGCTTTACAGATCTCTAACAAGGGAATATCTCTGGCTGCAGCTAGAGAGGCAGCTGTACCCCTAGTGGAGTGAGCCCTCAGGCCTGAAGGGGGTGTTCTACCCAGTTTGTCATAGTAGAATTGTATACAAGAAACAATCCACCTGGCAATAGATCTTTTAGTGGCAGGTTTACCTTTCCCCACTTCACCATAAGTGAGAAACAATTCAAGACAGTCATTTCTGTGTTCCTTAGTATGCTCTATGTAGTAGCTAAGAGCCCTTTTAACATCCAAACTGTGTAATCTTCTTTCACCTGAAGAAGAATGGTCGGTGAAAAACCCAGGGAGCGATATGGACTGGTTTAGGTGGAAATCCGATACCACTTTAGGCAAGAACTTCCTATTAGTTCTTAGGACCACATTATCCCTATGGAGAGATATGAAGTCAGGTTCAACTGACAGGGCCTGTAACTCACTAATCCGCCTGGCAGAAATAATAGCTACCAGAAACACAGTTTTCCAGGCCAAGTACTTCAATTCAGCCAAAGCCATAGGCTCAGAGGGTGGCTGCATGAGCTGAGCAATGTAGACATTAAGATCCCAAGGCGGAGTAGACTCCCTAAAGGGAGGGTTAATGTGGAGCAGACCTTTGAAAACTTTCTGAAAACAGGATGAGATGCCAGGGAAGAGCCCTTCCCTGCTAAGAGGAATGCAGAGACAGCTGCTAGATGAACCTTCAGAGTGGCAGGCCTAAGGCCTAGACCATTCAGATGAACTAGATAGTCTAAGGTTGTGGAAATGTCTGCAGAATCAGGCAGGATGCCTTTCTGAGAGCACCAAATACTGAACCTCTTCCATTTGGAATTGTAAGTTTTTCTAGTGGAAGATCTCCTGGAGACCTTTAGAATATCCAGAACTCCCTGAGAGAGATGAAGTGTTGCATATTCTAACTCTTCAAGAGCCAGGCCTTGAGGTTGAGGGACAGGAGATTGGGGAACCAGATCCGCCCCTGGGAGGAGGAGAGAATACTGTATCTCCTGAGAGGACACAGGGAAAGTGACATAGCCAAGGACAACAGAAGAGGATACCAGGGCTGTCTGGCCCAATCTGGAGCCACCAAAATCACTGTGCAGGGTTGAGTTCTTATCTTGATCAGAACTCTGAACAGGAGAGGGAAAGGAAGGAAGGCATAAAGAAACCTGCCCTTCCAGTCCAGAATGAGTGCATCCTGGGGAACTGTCCCCGGGACTGGAGGTCTACAACAAAACAGAGGAAGTTGATGATTGTCTGGTGCTGCAAATAGATCTATCTCTGGGATGCCCCACCTGTAGAAAATGATCCTCAGAATGTGAGGATTCAGGGACCATTCGTGATGTCCCTGTGAAATCCTGCTCAGGGCATCTGCTAACACATTGTCTTTCCCTGGAAGATGAACCGCTACCAGGGAAGTCTGAAGGGCATAGGCCAGAGACCAAATCTTCATGGCCTCCGTGCACAAGGCCGTGAACCGACTGCCTCCCTGCTTGTTGATGTACCACATTGTGGTAGTGTTGTTCGTCCTGATTTGGACCACCTTGCCCTTGACTGAATCCGAGAAGGTCTGAAGGGCTAGAAAAACTGCCCTGAGTTCCAGGAGATTGATATGAAGAAGAGACTCTTGCGGGGACCAGATTCCCTGAGCTGTTAGGGCTCCCAGGTAGGCTCCCCAGCCTAGCAGAGAAGCATCTGTAGTCAGTACTACTGATGGAACTTGAGGGAGAAATGGAACCCCTTGTCTGAGGTTGTCCTGGTCCAGCCACTGCTGGAGAGCTTGTACCAGAGTTCAGGTCACTGGAATCAGTTTGGAGAGAGTGTCCCTTCTCTGTGACCAAAAGGACCTTAGATGGAACTGAATGTCCCGCATCTGAAATCTGGCTACCTGAACCACTGCAGTGGAGGCTGCCATGTGGCCCAAGAGTTGGAAGAACTGTCTCGCTGGAAGAGAAACCTGAGGCCGAAAGGAGGAAGCGAGGTCTACTAAGGCCTTTACCCTTGCCAGAGGAAGGAAGACTACTGCTTGAACAGTATCCCATTCCACCCCTATGAAGGTGAGAAGCTGTACTGGTTCGAGGACTGATTTTGGCAGATTTAGAAGAAACCCCAGAGGACTGAACAAGTCCTGGGTGGTTTGCAGAGCTGCCCTGACCTGACCGAAAGGCATGGCCTTGAACTGATAGTGGTCTGAAGGCAACTCGAATCTGACGTATTTTCTGTGGGAGCACCTTATAGGGATATGGAAGTAGGCATCCTTGAGGTCCAGTGATGCTAGCTAATCTCCTGGCCTTAAAGAGGGAAGGATTATTCTCAGAGTTACCATTTTGAATTTGGGTTTTGATATGTGTTTGTTCAAGTACCTTAGATCCAGGATGGGTCACCACTCCCCCTGTTTTCTTTGGGGTAAGAAAGTACCTGGAGTATAGGCCTTTTCCCCTGTGTTGAGTATGAACCTTCTCTATGGCTCTGAGAGCTAGGAGAGAGGAAACCTCTGCTTCCAGGGCAAGGGTTTCTGAGATTGATGCAGGTGGAAAAGACTTGGCCCTCCTTTTTGGGTCCCTTTTGAAACTGAGGGCCAGTCCCTGGCTTACTACTTCCAGGACCCACTTGTCTGAGGTAACAGACTTCCAGGCCTGAAAGTAGTAAGCCAGCCTGCCTCCTACTGGGATTGGGGAGTCGACCCGGGCTGACACCTCACGGTGTCTGCTTGGCAGGAGCTTTAGACTGGGAGGAGAAAGCAGTCCTGCTCATCCCCCTCCTGCCCCTCCCTCGGAAAAAAAACCTTTGTGGGTAAGAAGAGGAGGCCTGGGCTTGGTAAAAAAGGCCTGTGAAAAGGCCTGCCCCTGCCCCTGGACTGCTGCTTTTGAGGAGTGGCTTGCCTTTCCTTGGCCTGTGCACTCCTGTAAGTTGTCCTGTATTCGTCCATTTTTTTCATGTAAGCCTCTGTCTGCTCCCCAAAATACAGGTTACTCACCTGTAACAGGAGTTCTAGGAGTGGTATATGTTGTTCATCCATACTTATTGGCAGGTTCCTTGCCGCTTTAAATCTTGCCGGAAAGTCTTCAAGCTGGCTCCTCCCACCCACTCGGGTGGTAAAACTCTCGACCACCCCATGATGCCAGATCTAGCCGCTGGAAGCCAGGTTGCCGCCGAAGCCGGAGGTCGGGTGGTAGGGGATGAACAACATATACCATTCCTAGAACTCCTGTTACAGGTGAGTAACCTGTATTTCTAGGGACATGGATATGTTGTTCAATCCACACTTATTGGCAGACTCCTAGCAGTTCTCCGGGAGGAGGGAGGCAAGGCGCACACCCCCTACTTAGGGAATAAGGACTGGAGAACCGAGGTCCCAAAACCAGCATCCCAGCGTGACTCAAGGTCGATGTGGTAGTGGGTAATGAAGGTGTGTGCTGACTTCCAGGTAGCAGCCCTGCAGATTTCCTGGACAAGGACATCCCTGGAAGCAGCCACCGAAGCAGTGGTATGGCGGGTAGAATGAGTTCTTATCCCTTTGGAAGGCTCCATGCCCGCCAACTTATAGCAGAGATCTATGCAGGAGGTGACCCACCTGCCTATCATCCGCTTGGCTGCAGGTCTGCCAGGTGCGGCTTCAGCATAGGTGACAAACAGCTGGCGAATCTCTCCCTGAACTTCAGCCGTCCATTCCTTATAATAAGAGAGCGGTCTTCTAGGCCCAGAGTATGGAGCCTATATTCGGCCTCCGGGGTGTGATTGGGGTAGAACACCAGCAGAGTCAACACCTGGTTAAGGTGAAACTTCAACACCACCTTCGGAAGGAATTTCGGGTGGGGGCACAGGACAACCTTGTCCCTATGGAAGACCAGATAAGGAGACTCAATGGAAAGCACCTGGAGCTCTCCCATCCTTCTGGCTGACGTAATAGCCACCAAGAAGGCAGTCTTCCACGACAGGTGAGAGATGTCACACCTGTGCATTGGTTCAAATGGCTTGCCCATGAGCTTAGCCAATACCAGCAGTAGATCCCATGGAAGTGGAGGTTCTGACACCGGAGGGGATATGTGATCAAGGCCTTGGAAAAAGCTCCCGACCACCTTCTCCTGCGCCACTGACTGCTTGCCGGCCTGCGCCCGCTAAGCAGAGATGGCTGCCAGGTGCACCTGAAGGGTCGTCGACTGAAGCCCTAGCTGAGAAAGAGACCACAGGTAGTCTAGAATGCTAGCCAATGAACAGGAGGAAGGGTCCAACCCCTTGCCCTGACACCAAATGGAGAATCTCTTCCATTTGAAGGCATAGCATTTTCTGGTCGACTCCTTACGGGAAGCCTCAACAACGCTGAGGACCTCGTCAGAAAGACCCAAGGCCTAGAACTCTAGCCACTCAGGAACCAGGCCATCAGGTGCAGGGATTGAAGGTCCAGATGGAGTACCTTCCCCTTGTTGACTAAGATCAGGTCCGGCAGGCTGGAAGCCGCCTCGGGAGCCTGGAGCTGAGGCTGAGGAGATCTGGATACCAGAACTGGCGAGGCCAGTCTGGGGCTACCAGGATCACCTGTGCCTGGTCCCTCTTCACCTTGAGAAGCACCTTGTGAATCAAGGGGAATGAAGGGAAGGCGTAGAAGAGGCCCAGGGTCCACAGCCTCGAGAAGGCATCCCCCTGCAGTGAGCCCTGCAGAGGTGGGGCGGGCGTGAAACAGCCTCAGCTTCACATTCTCCCTGGAGGCGAACAGGTCCACCTGAGGGTGCCCCAGTGGGAGAACAGATCTTGTACTATCTCCAGCAGGAGAGACCACTCATGAGATGCAGCGCCTATTCGGCTTAGGGCATCGGCCAGACTGTTGGAGGCTCCTGCCATGTGGATGGCTAGGAGATCCGCCTCCAGGCTGTTCACGAGAGACCAAGTGCGGAGAGCCTCCTTGCACAGGGGCAAGGTGTGCTTCCCGTCCTGCCGGTTGAGGTAGTACATGGTCATGGTGTTGTCCGTCTGGACCTGGACCACTTGACCCCGTACAAATGGAGCAAAGGCAGTGAGGGCTAGTTGGACCGCTGAAAGCTCCAGCAGGTTGATGTGGCATTGAGACTCCTAAGGGGACCAGAAGCCGTGGGCTCTGAGTTCCCCCAGATGGGCACCCCAACCCATCAGAGAGGTGTCGGTCGTCAGAGTGACCGTCGGCTCAGGGCGGACAAACGGGATACCCTCCTGCAGATGAGCTGAAACAAGCCACCAATGGAGGCTGTTCCACATCTCCTGGGTCACGGTCACAGGCTGGTCCAGAGGACCGGAGCGCTGTGACCATTGGCGGGCCAGCCCCCATTGCAGGGGACGCATATGCCAATGGGCCTAATGGACCACGCTAGTGCAGGCCGCCATGAGGCCCAAAAGGCGCAGGAAGTCCCAGGCAGGGCACAATTGCCCAACCAGAAATGATAGGGCAAAGGAGGAAAGGACCTCAGCCCTGTCCGCCGGGAGCCATGCTCTGGCTCAAAGACAGTCAAGCTCTGCCCCGATGAACTGAATCACCTACGATGGCATGAGTTCCGACTTGGCCTCATTGATGAGGAGGCCAATCTGAGAGCAGACCTGGAGGGCCAGATCCCTGGACCACTCCACCTCCAACCTGGAGGGGGCTGCAATCAGCCAGTCATCCAGGTAAGGGTACACCCAGACCCCTCGGCACCGTAGGAATGCTGTCACCACTGCCATACATTTGGTGAAGACCCTGGGAGCTGGAGAGAGGCCGAAGGGCATGGCCCAGAACTTGTAAAGGGATCCCTCTGCCCTGAAGTGGAGGAATCGCTGGTGAGACAGACGATTGGGATGTGAAAGAATGCGTCCTGAAGGTCCAGAGAACAGAACCACACGCCTAGTTCCAAGGATGGAATGATCTGAGCCAGAGTGACCATCCTGAAGGTGCGAGACCTTAGGAACTTGTTCAGGTCGTGCGGGTCGAGAATGGGACACCAGCCCCCCATCTGTTTTGGGACCAGGAAGTACCTGGACACAAACCCTGGGTCTGGAAGGGGGTCCGCCACCTCCATGATCACCTCCTTCTGGAGGAGCAAGACAATGTCGGCTCAGTGAGCTGACAGAGAGACTGCAGAACCTGTAGGCCACCGTGGGGCAACGGCTCGATAGGAGGGGGACTGCTCGAATTCCAGAGGCATTCCCCTGCCTACCACTTCCAATACCCAGCGGGCCGTGGTGACAGTGGACCAGGTGGAAAGGGTGGCCGAGCCCCACGGGAGGAACCCGGGGAGGAGTGACGAGGTTGGGGGCAACACCCCTCAACCCGTCACTGGGCAGGCTTGGAGGAAGGGCCGGCCGAGGAGCCATCTGGGCCTTTTCCTCCCGGCTTCCTGCTGGAGGAAGCAGCAGGGTTGGCTTTGGGGTGCCAAGTACGAGCCTGCTGGCCCTGATGCTGGTGTTGCTGGGCCGGACGTGCCGCAGGGGCTGAAGGACAAAAGGGCTTACGTTGCTGCTGGCAGCCTTTGTCCTTCTGGACAGATGTGACCGAGTCCAAGGTGGTGTTGGACTTCTCGATCCACTGGCGATGACCCTCCACCCCGGGCCCGAACAAGTCGGTACCCAGGAAGGGGACATCTGCCAGCTTGTGCTGGGTATCAGCCGTAAAGGTAGAGATCCACAGCCAAGCTCTGCGGCGCATGGCCACTGCGGCTGCTACTGACCAGGCACATGAATCAGCGATATCCAACGAAGTTCGGAGCTGCTGTTTAGCTACTACTCTTCCCTGATCCAGCACCTGCTTGACCATCATTTGAAGGTCAGCCAAGAGATGAGGAATCACCTCATCCAGGGAGCCCAAAAGGGCGTGTGAAAAGTGTGCCAACAGAACGGCTGAGCTAGCCTGACGAAGGCCTAGGGAGGAAGTAGCATATACCTTCCGCCCTGAGTAGTCCAATTTCTTGGACTCCTTATTTGGCGGTTTGTCCACATCCTGAGCATTCCCGGAACGCCGGAAAATGCTGTCGGTCACTAACCCCTCCGCAGAAGGGTGCTCCAAGAAATAGAAGAGTGAACCTTTAGGGACCGCATACTTTAGAGTCATCCTGGCCGAAGGTGCGGGACAAGATGCTGGCCACTGCCACAGCTCCAGGGCCGGGCCAACAATGGCTTCAGCCACTGGAAAGGCCTCCGTAGGGGAATCCCCTCGGTCCAGTATCTCAATTTTGAAACGGGTTTGAGCTTCATCCCAGTGGACTCTGAGATGAGTCGAAGCATTCCTAAAAATGAGGATGGGCTCTCGTCCACTGACTGCCCCCCTGTAGACTCCAAGTCAAGCGGCCTGGAGAACAAGGAGTTGTTGTCAGACTCCGAGGAGTCTGCGAACAGCTGCCGAGCGCCTGAGCCACCCTTAACATGCAGAGGTCGATCGGGAGTGAGGGTGACCGACAACCTATGGGGCAAGCCCTGACCCGACCGAGAATCCTTGGTCGGGGCCCCAGTCTTCGGTTGTGGAGGTGGAGGTTCCACCACAATGGGTGGAGCAGCTGGTTTCAGCCGAACAACCATTGCCGGTTTCGGCTCCTCGACTACGAGGGGTTGTTTCGGCCGCTCAGGTGACAGCCACTTAATGGTCGGAGAAGGCGATGGAGTCGGCTTATTCCCAGACAATAAGAGCTGCTGCCACATTAAATCCTCGTAGCGCCGACGCAACTTTCGCCGGAGCCTATCCTCCAAAGAAGACGACGAGGATGAGCGGCACCGCCACTTTCCATGGTGCTGAGACCGAGACCACCAACGTCGGTAGGACCGGCTGGACCTGGAAGAGGTCCGAGACCTTTGGGGATTCCGAGGGTGGGTCAGAGAGGGGACGGGGGGAAACCTGCTCCTCCCTCAGTTCAGGGACCTTAACCGGGGACTCTGGCACAGGAGGCACAGGCAAGTCCTCGGTTTCCACCGGGGGAACCAGTGAAGTAGGGTTGTCGGCATCACTAGTCGACAAATCGTCCGACGGGTCAAGAAAAATCTCGACTTTGTAGACAGGTGTCTCGGCCGGCTGACCTGACGGGGATACCATGAAGCCAGCGGCCTTAGTCGCAACCTCGACCGAAGTCGAAAGTTGACCATCTGGTGAAGGGGATCTCTCCTGCTCCCACGAACATCGACAGTGGGACTTACCTTTGGAGTCCTTCTTCTTGGACCAACTGGAATGTCCCGATGGTCCTTCTCCCTTGGTGGAGAGGGACTGGCAAAGCTCCTTAAAAGAAGCTGTATATGAAGAGCCCAAGGACAGTGGGATAAATGCCACGACCGAGGAGGAAGAAGATGTGGCTTGGGCCGCCTCCTCCTCAAGGGCGATCATCTGCTCCAACTGTTCCGCAGAGCCCGCTGCTGCAGACACCTCCCAATGGGCCTCCTTCAACTTGACCGGTGGATACCACTTTTCAGGGCACCCCAAAAGAAGACGAGCAGCGCGGTCCTCCAAGACCAAATCGCAAGCCTGCGAATTGTGGCCGAGTCCTAGGCAGTAAACGCTCGTGGAGTGCGGGTTGGTCCGGGACATCTTCTGCCCACAGGGGCACTGACGAAATCCGGGAGTCGATTAGTCCATCGCAGCTGCGAAGGAAAAAGAAGACTGAAGTCTTGTAAATTTGAGAATTAATTTCGGATTAACCGAAGAGTGTGGATCCAGGCCTAAAATGCAGAGCGCTAAGGAGGGAACCTGAGCTTCCAAGAGGTAAGGAAGATCTGGCATATTGGGGCAGAGCTGAGAGTTTTACCACCCGGGTGGGTGGGAGGAGCCAGCTTGAAGACCTTCCGGCAAGATTTAAAGCGGCAAGGAACCTGCCAATAAGTGTGGATTGAACAACATATCCACGTCCCTAGAACAGAGAGTTACCAACTACAGGAAAATCCATAGCCTTAGACTGGGTCTCCTGTGATAGGCTAGTACATCTGAGCCAAGCATGCCTCCTGAGAGACACAGATGTAGCCATAACTCTGGATGCCACATCGTTGGAGTCCACAGCAGCGTGAAATTGTACTTTGGATGCCTCAATTCCATCTACAGCCACCTCCTCCAGCTCTTTGGCTAGCTGGGGGGAGGCCTGTTGAGCCAGTTTCAGAACCATATCCCACCTGGACTTCTGGTACCTGGCTGTATAAGCCATATAATTTGCCTGCCTGAGTCCCAAAGAGGATGCCAAGTATAGTTTTTTGGCCATGGCATCAACTTTCCTGGAGTCCTTGTCTGGGGGTGTATGAAGCCAAAGGAATGTTTGCCCTGTCACAGGCTGCAGCCTGCACTACCCCAACATGGCTGCAATGTGAATAAAGGAACTCTGCAGCTAAGCCTGATAAAAGAATGGACAGAAGGTATATGTTATCTACAGGAGGTAAAGAGTTAGGAGTCTGTAGAATCTTTTGTGTCTGTTTCCCCAAGGACTTATGAAGGGGAATAGACAACCTTTTGGACTCTGGGATGTCCATCATCTCCACAAAATCAGGCTATTCTTCCTCCTCAGCAGCTTCAACCATAGGGAGCTGGAGGGTTTGGGTCACCTTTTTGTAAAACAACAAGTGTGAAGGGGACTCAGAGAGCCTGGGAGGAGAGATATCAGAGGGCCTGTCTGGGGAGATGTCAGGTTCAATGGGCACATCCAGACCCCTCTGGTCGTCATCATCGTCGGGATAATCTTTGTCTCCCTCCCACTCCTGATAGAAAGCATCCGGATCGTAATCCAAAGAGCCGGTTCCGACACCAGTAGTGCCAGTTTGGATGGAACCAGGCGAAGCAACTGGACAATACTAATCACTTTGGCTATCTCATCCGTGGTTGGAGTATGCGGTACTGGATCCGAACCGGGAGACTTTTGTTTCCTTTTTGATGGAACCGACCCCTCAGAGTCAGCTCTCATTTTGCCCTAGGAGGTATCGCCCAAGTTAGTAGGCACCTCCTCAGGTTCGGCCACAACCAAACCGGGCTGGCCATCTGGATCCACAGACTTCTCGGCCTCCCTTTCCCTCAACCTGCTCAGTCTTTTTTCTAGAGTGGTTTTGGGAAAGTTTTTGCAAATTTGGCAGTCTGACTGGAGGTGGTCAAACCTCAGACAACAAACACAGATGTGGTGGGGGTCGGCCTTGGCAAAGGCCTCCCCACACTCAGTACACTGTTGAAACCCAGTGGGACCGGTTTTCTTTTTTGGTTTCTCAGACATGGCCAACTTACCAAAATTACCCTATAGAAGCTTTCAAGCCAGGTAATACCAACCAATCGGTAACAACCGTGTCACGAGTTTGGAAAAGAACCAAGAAAAGCCCAGTTCTTTGAAACTGATCGGTACCGAACACCACACTAATCCCAGAAAGATATTATTTAAAATTAGAGAATTCACAAGGTCAGTTCCTAACCGACCAACTGAAAAGAAACCGAAGAGACAAACGATTTCCACAGATAAATAAAATAAAAACACAGTCATTACCTAACAGTGTCAGTGGCTCAGTAGGTAGCACACTGGCCGGGAGATCAGAGGGCTGTGGGTTCAGTTCCCACATCTGGCACTTGGGTTAATATCCCAGTACTGACACTGTAGTGCAGCATGAGAGGGATGCTGCACTTCTGAGGTGCCGTCTTTCGGATGAGACGTTAAACCGAGGTCCCATCTGCCTGGGTTGGTGGTAGTCCAGGTGGATGTTAAAGATCCCATGGCACTTATTGAAAAGAGTAGGGGAATTTCCCAGATGTGCTGGCCAAATTTCCCTCATTCACTAAAAATACCATCAACAGCTTAATCTGTTCAAGGTCAGTTGGCATTCATCTGTATTCCCACTCCCCCGGGTCGTGCCTGAAAATAGGCGGGATTTATCTAGTGCACTTACCCGGTCAAAAATAAATAAATAAAATATCTACAACACTACCTGTACCATAGACAGAGGCTGGAAATCCAAAAAAACAATAAAGAAATGTTTTTTAAACCGAACACTTTACTATACCGAACCGAGCAGAGGAAATCTCCTGAGCGACTTCACTGTTAGGCGGAGTAAAGAATCTGACGGTTACACTAGGAAGTACCACAGACAGAGGTTTGAAAACCGAGCTCGAGCTCAACATTCCATGATTCTGCATGGAGTTAACTCTTTCCTCTCCAGGGCAATTCAAGTGCTGGGGCTAACTGCATTATGTCTGAATACAGCAAGACTTCGTGTGGTTTGAATGGCTAATACAACCCACAACTTTTGGGGCTGTCCAAAACTAACAGTATATTGGAAAGATATGGAAAACAGTATACACAAAATAGTAGAAACTGATTTTCAATTAACCCCACAATTAGCTCTTCTTTATATTGGAGAAGATGAAAAAATCCCACCCAATAGGAGTAAACTGTACCTATATTTTGCAGCAGCGAAAAAAGTTATAACCCGCCTTTGGCACACCAACAATTCCCCTACATTAGATTTATGGCATTCAATAATGAATGAGGTGTATTGTTTAGAGCAGATTATAGCTAAGAAAGCAGAAAGAACTAAACAGTTTGAATTGTCATGGAGGCCCTGGGTATCTTACATCACTAAAATAGATGAATCATTCGTCCCTTAAACATTGTAATAATTCAGATCAATACAATGATTATAATTAATATATTAAATAATGTACTGTAGGGTCTGGAACCTTCCTTCTGTCATACTGAAAAACAGGACTATATAAAGTGAAGAAAGTTTCATATTAATTTTTAAATATGTAAGCTGTATTTATGTTGTAAAGATGTTGTGAAACAGAAAAAATAAAGAAAAATAAAGAATATTAAAAAAAAGAAGAATCTGATCATTTAATAGAATGTACTGAGGATGGTACATGTTGTTTGAATAAAAGGTGCAATCCCTTGTGGTGGGATTTAATTCTGTAAATACATCTAGAAGGGCTAGTTCCTGCATCCCCCCTCGTATGGTTCGGCTCATGTTCCTGTTGGTGACCATATTCTGTGAGGACCGGTCCAACGGGGGGTTCAGGACACAATTGAAGTCTCCCCCCATTAATAGCATACCTTCTCCCAACTCCGGAATTTTTTTGAGTAACCTTTTTATAAAAGGAAGGCATCTGAATTGGGAGCGTAAATGTTTATGAGGTGCACCCTCTGAGACAACACCTCTGTATTACCCATTACTCCTCTACCCTCTTCAAAAGCCTCCTCCTTAGCACTGCACTGCCTTTAATTAGCTTTCTGATTGTACCTGGCTCTCTGCCCTTCCTGGCACGACCTTGTGTGATAGCTGTTTACCGTGTCTCTGAATCTGTTATTGCTTGAGGTCTACTGTCTGTACCTGAATGTATCCTGTAAACTACTGTTACCTTGACTGTATAATGTTATTGCTCTTACCCTGCTTCTGTAATGTTATTGCCTGTACCTTTGTAATTCTCCCGGGTCGCACCTGAAAATAGGCACCTGACTGTCTAGCGTGCTTACCCGGTAAAGAAAAGCTAAATAAAATAAATAATAAAGAATCTCCAATGGTAGATCCCATTTAAACAACATAGCTACTCCTGCCTTTTTCCTTGAAGGGTGGGCTGCACTCACCACCCTGCCGACCCAAGATATTTTAAGTTTTAAAGGTTCAGATGCTGACAGTCTTGTCTCCTGTAAGAAACAAATGTCTGCGTTTAATTTCTTTAGATAATGCAGGATTTTTGTTCTTTTGATTGGCGAGTTAAATCCCTGAACATTCAGGGTGGCAACTTTTATCGTACCCCTTGATAAAACTGAGTATACCTTTTGTGTCATGGTTCCCTCTTGCTTTCCATGTGTCCCCAAGTCTTCTGTTCATCTTGTGCCCCATCAGCATACTAATGTTACCATAAACATTTGTTCCTGCCTTTCTATACGTCAAGCCAAACAGCTCCAATTGGCACAACAGGTGCAAACAAATTACCATTACTTAAACTGATAACATATAAATTGCAAAATAACTTTAAGTAACATGAAAAGGCCGTAATTCTGGCCAAGATACTGTGCTTCCAAGGCTAAATGATGTCACCTCGTGGAACACACAGTGGTTGTAGCTCAAGTTACTTAGCTTGCAATGGTCACAAGCCTGACCCAAAGGTGTCAGTAACAAAAATAAACATCACCTCTCTGGTGCGAATACACCAGTTAACAACTGTTGCGGTAAATAATAGTTGACATTATTTTCTTTCAATTTCTTTTTGGCAGACACCGTTTCCAGTGCTTGCTCTAAGGCTCTTATTTTTATTTTTGCCATCACTGGATTCAGGGCTCCCTCTTTTGGACACCCTGATATCTGAACCATCTTTAAAGCCTTTCTAATGGCTGTGCAGCTTTATCTTTTTTTTTTCTTATCACCTTTTACATTATTTGCTGCTGTACATGAGAAGATGGCCCTTTCAGATGTGTGCTTTCCACCATCATTGGGACCACCCTCAGAGCCTTTTTTTAATTTTATTTTATGCTCCTCCCTCACTCCCTGACCGGCCATTCCCTCGGAGTACCAGTACTTACCCTACCACCCTCCGACCCCTGCCACCTTCTACCATGCCCCAATAACAGCCTTACCTGGATACCCCGGCATATCCCTCTGCTGGGAGGGTCCCTCTCTTCTGAGTGGGAAGGGGCTAGCAGTCAGCAGCACGTACTCCATGAGCTGCAGGGCTGGTTCCGGGCTAACTCCGGAGCTTCGGGCGGCAGTAGCCGGGCACTCATCATCTGGTCGGTCAGGGCTTACATTTTCATTTTTCTGTGCCCCGCCCACACAGTTCTCGGCCTTGGCAGCCTGAAGCGGGGCCGTATGGGGGTGGGGGGGTGTCGAGGCATCACATCCCCCAGGTACATCGCCAATTCGTCCTCAGGGCCCCAGGTGAAACCCAACCCCCAGGAGGGAAGTGTCCAATGGATGCTTGTGAAACCCTTCCCTGCCGGACTCTGCTCCTGATACTCGGGTTCGGGGCCTGGGTCGCCAGCATGCTGAGCGAACCCCTTCGCTCGGCACCACAAAGCCGGCCCCCTCAGAGCCTTTTAATAATCAAAATAATACCCCCCCCCAAAAAAAAGATGCTGTACGAGACCCCTATAGGAAAAAGAAAAGGCTGTTGTACTAAAGAAACTGCGCCAAAGGTCAAATTGTGGCTTCTGTAACAGAAACTGATTAATTAAGGTAAAGGGCTCAGACAGAACTGGAAAGTGAAAGTGTTCTGTTCTCTGTTAACCGAAGAGCTAAAAACAGTAAACCACCAATAAGCAGCAAAAACAATGTGATTTACTAGCCACACAGTGAGAAAATAACAATGGTAGCCAAGAAGGGTATTCTGAGGTTTTTGGGAATAAAAAATGGGAACTGGAGAAACTGTAATTTACAAAGAAACCCCAACTAATGCAGAAAAATCCAGAAAACTAACTGGAATACTTTTTTTAAATGAAGTACAAAATAAAAACCCGACTGTAGAACCAGCCATACTGGAGCTCACTATGGGGCTACTATTCTCTTCAGACAGAGAAACAGATGTGAGCAATGGCCAGAGTGGAGAGTAGATGCAGTTGAACCTGCATTCCAGATTCAAAAATTTCAGAGGTTCTGTCTACAGGATGTCACTCTCGGCCAAGATAACTGCATAAAGTGTAAACAATGAGTGATGCCTGGGGTTAGAATCAGGTGTGTGTTTCCTATAGAATTTCCCCATGTAATACCCTTTGAACAGTTAGGTATGTCATGTGTGTATTCCTTATGGAATTTCCATGTGACACCCTATGGCCAGTTAGGTAAATCTCAGGTGTGTATTCCCTGTGGAATTTCCATGTGACATCCTGTGACCGGTTAGGTAAATCTCAGGTGTCTGTTCCCTATAGGATTTCCTTATGTGATGTTCTGGGACCAGTTCAGGAAATCTCAGGTGTGTATTCTCTAGAGGATTCCCCATGTAACACCCTGTGACCAGTTAGGTAAATCTCAGGTGTGTATAATGTATGGGATTTCCCCATGTAACACCCTGTGACCAGCTAGGTAAATGTCAGGTGTGTAGTACTTGAGGGATTCCCCTGGGTGTCAACCCATGACTAGCTAGGTAAGTCTCAAGTGTGTATTCCTTGTGGGATTTCCCCATATGATACCCCGTGACCTGTTAGATAAATCTCAGGTGTACAAATTTTTGTTTACAAGAAATGTGATGTGCCTATATTTGAAGTACAATTTAGAAGTGAGAAACAAATAAGTGTCCTTGCTGGGATTTGATCCCCGGCCTGCTCATAGTAACGCACTGTACTGAAAACCTGGGTGTCCCAAAAGCACTCATCTTTTCTCAATGCACACCCTGAGGCATGCATATACCGAGGTGTGCACATTTCCTGATACATGTACATACCCTGAGGTGTGCACACACCCTGAGGTATGCACATTCCCTGAGGAGTGCACACACCCCGAGGTGTGCCCATACCCTGAGTGTGCATACTCCCTGAGGCGCTCACACACCCTGAGGCATGCACACACCCTGAGGCGCGCACACACCCTGAGGCGCGCACACTCCCTGAGACTTGCACTCACCCTGAGGCTTGCATTTACCCTGAGGTGTGCATTTAGAAATGATGAGTGCCTTTGGGATACCCAGGTTTCCAGTTGTCCTGGTAGTACAGATGGAATGGTATTCCCAGCAGGCCTGACTCCAAATCTTAGTAATGTTTTCCCTGAAGGATTTCCATGTGACACCCAGTGACCAATTAGGTAAATCTCAGGTGTGTATTCCCTGTGGGATTTCCCCATGTGACATTCTGTGACCAGTTAGGTAAATCTCATGTGTGTATTCTATGTGGAATTTCCCCACGTGACACCCTGTGACCAGTTAGGTAACTCTCAGGTGTGTAGTCCCTATCAGATTTCCTTATGTGATGTTCTGTGGCCAGTTTGGTAAATCTCAGGTGTGTATTCTCTACAAGATTCCCCATGTAACACTCTGTGATTAGTTGAGTAAATCTCAGGTGTGTATTATGTATGGGATTTCCCCATGTAACAACCTGTGACCAGCTAGGTATATATCAGGTGTGTAGTCTCTCTGAGGGATTCCCCCGGGTGTCAACCCATGACTAGTCAGGTAAGTCTCAAGTGTGTATTCCTTGTGGGATTTCCCCATGTGACAACCCATGCCTAGTTAGGTAAGTCTCAAGTGTGTATTCCTTGTGGGATTTCCCTATGTGATACCACGTGGCCAGTTAGATAAATCTCAGGTGTAAATTTTTGTTTACAAAAAATGCGATGTGCCTATATTTGAAGTACAATTTAGAAGTGCGAAACGTGGCCGATCCGCCGGCACAGCGGTAGGTTTACCGCTCATGGCGCCAGTGACCTGGGTTCGGGAACGGACTCAGGCAGCTGGAGGGCCGGCCGGGGGGAGAAGGATTGAGCGCCCATCGGCCGATCTCCTTCTCCAGGAGGGGAGGGTTGCCTGTTCCCCTACTCTACCGCCACCTGGGTGACCACAGGTGGCAGTGCAACTGGGACAGCCAGTGGGAGGGGAGGACGTAGGCTGGGAGCCGGAGCATCTGCACATCACAATGTGTTCCATCCTTGGACCCCCCTTGCTTGCCTACGTCCTCAGGGGATGGCACCAGAAACACGGAAAAAGGACCTCGCGGATGCCGGCGAAAATGGGGATCCAAACTCCCAGACACCATAACCCAGCTCTCCGGGACAGTCCAGACTGCCCGACACACTAATGGACTGGAGGGGGACATTCCGGGATCCCCCTCCTCTCCGCCCGGGGGTAGGCCGAGGCAGCATGGCGGCAGATCTGGCGGTACCCCGAGAGGTACGGGGGAGGGCAGAGTGAGCAGAGGATACCCCGGAAGAAAGCGGCATCCATGGAGACAGGGCAAAACAAAAAAAAAGCAAGTGGGAAACAAATAAGTGTCCTAGCTGGGATTTGATCCCCGGCCTGCTCATAGTACCACACTGTACTGAAAATCTGGGTGTCCCAAAAGCACATCTTTTCTCAGTGCACATCCTGAGGCATGCACATACCCTGAGGTGTGCACACATCCTGAGGTTTGCACACCCCCTAAGGCATGCACACTACCTGAGGTGTCCCCATTTCCTGATGCATGCACACACCCTGAGGCTTGCATTTAGAAAAGACGAGTGCCTTTGGAATACCCAGGTTTCCAGTTGTCCTGGTAGTACAGTTGGAATGGTATTCCCATCAGGCCTGACTTTAAATCTCAGTAATGTTTTCTCTGTAGGATTTCCACGTGATACCCAGTGACCAATTAGATAAATCTCACGAGTGTATTCTGTGTGGGATTTCCCCACGTCACATCCTGTGACCAGTTGTCAGTGTCAGTGGCTCAGCAGGTAGCACACTTGCCTCTGAGGTCAGGAGATCAGAAGGCTGTGGGTTCTATCCCCACACCAGGCACTTAGGTTAATATCCCAATACTGACACTGTAGTGCAGCATGAGGGGGGTGCTGCACTCCTGAGGTGCCGTCTTTTGGATGAGACATTAAACCGAGGTCCCGTCTGCCTGTTCTGGTGGTTGTTCAGGTGGACGTTAAAGATCCCATGGCACTCCTCAAAAACAGTAGGGAAAATTTCCCCCGTGTCCTGGCCAAATTTCCTCCATTCACTAGAAATACCACCAACAGCTTAATCTGGTTCAGTTTCAGTTGGTTACCATCTATATCCCCACCCCCTAGTCGCCCCTGAAAAAGGGACTTCTAGTCTCAGTGGGCTTACCCGGTCAACAAAATTCAATAAATAAATAAATAAGTTACCTCAGGTGTGTATTCCCTATGGGAGTTCCATGTGACACCCAGCAACCAATTAGGTAAATCTCAGGTGTGCATTCCCTGTAGGATTTCCCTTTGTGATAGCCAGTGACCAGTTAGGTAAATCTGAGGTGTGTATTCCCTATGGGATTTCCCCAGGTGGCAGCGGGTGACCACTTAGCTATATTTTAATTCTCAATTACCTACTCATGTCTTGAGTTTTCCTTTTTTTTTTTTCAGTCTATTACCTCTTTGCTTTGAAGGCGAGGCCCATTGATAGCAGAATTCAGAGGTGAGTCGTGAATCCAGTGTCTCAGGCGTTCTGCAGCATCAGCGGAGCGGGCAGTGTAGTTTTCCCGGGCTGGCGGGATCTTCCGGGGCATGTCCCATGTCCCCATAAATCCACCCCAGGTGTTTGCCTTTATTGGGAAGAAAAACAACAGTCATTTGTTGCAGTTATTTAGTTAGGTTGTTTGCAGAGATGTCACGTCATCAGGAGAAGAAAGAGATGGGGGGGGTGTTGAGTTTAGATTGGGGGCTGATTAGATAGTTGTGGTGGAGTGAGTTTAGAGTGGGGATGTGTGATTTGATGGTCTTGGTGGGATGAGGTTAGACTGAAGGGGGTGATTAGACAGTCTTGGGAGTTGAGGTTAGCTGGAGGGGGTAAATTCAGGAGAGATGTGAGGAAGTACTTCTTCATAGAAAGAGTGGTGGATTCCTGGAACAGCCTTCCAGCAGAGGTGGTGGGGGTGAAAACAGTGGTGTTCAAGAATGCATGGGATAAGTAACAGGGAATCGTAGTGGAAAGGAATGGGGGGTGGGAGTAAGAGCTTTAGATCAAGCACGGTCTGCGGTAATAGTGTAGGTATGGAGAAATGAGCAGACTGGAAAGGCCAAGCAGTCCTTATCTGCCTTTAAATTCTATGTTAGATTGGGGGTAGATAGTTATGGGGGGAGAGTTGAAGTTAGATTGTGGTGTGATTAGACAGTCTTGGGGGTTGAGGTTAGACTAAGGATGCCCGAGAAGACAGATGTGGGGATGAGATTACACTGGGGGTTAATAGACAGTCTTGGGGAGGGGGTGCAGTTAGATTGAGGGGTAATAAGACAGTCTTGGTGGACTGAGATTAGACAGCTCAGTTGAGTAGTAGTGGGGAAAGAGAGAGAGAGAGAGACATTCACCCCTCAGGTCACTGTTTTGAACAAGGCCCAGGTCAGTAGTTGGTTAGATTATGAGGTCTATGATTACACAGCTCAGTGCACTGTTAACAGAGGAGGGAAAGAGAGCAAGAGAGAGCGAGAGAGAGAGATACTTACCTCTCAGGTCACTGGATAGATTACGGGCCTAGTTTGCAGTGCTGTGATTAGATAACTCAGCAGACTGGTAGTTGGTGAGGGACACTCACCCCTCAGGTCACTGATCTGAACACTGCCCAGTCAGTAGTGCTAGTGTCTGAAAGACATTAAAGTCTTACTGCTGTTTGATGGTCAGTGTAAAATGAATTCTGGCTCTTTTCAGTCCCGTACCTAGTGTGCAAGTGCCCACACCACAAAAGCAATCCAGCTGGCACTAGTTAGCACCCTGCTAGGCAGTTGCATGTGAAACTCCAAGCTTTGGATGGGTATGGAGTGGGAAGTACCTTTCAACACAGGTTGCAGTCCCTCTATGAGAGGACTGAAGGTCACAGTTAGGGTGGAATGTGAGGGAGCTTGCACTATAGCCACTGGCGCTGTACATGTCACATGGATGAACAGGACTTCAGGGGCCACCAGCTGGTACTGTGATGGCACATCCTGCTCCTTTGTGGACAACCTGTGTTCAGTCTGAGAGCCTTGATCAGGGCCATGAGCTGGTTCAGCCATAGCACATCCCGCATGTGTGTGGATAACCTGTATCCACTTCAAGAGCCCCAATCGGGGCCACCAGCTGGCACTGTGATGGCACATGTTGCTCCTGTGTGGATAACCTGTGTTTATTTTGAGAACCATGATCGGAGCCAAGAGCTGGTTCAGCTGTGGCACATCCTGCCTCTGTGTGGATAACCTGTGTTCATTTCGAGAGCCCCAACCAGGAGCCACCCACTACCTAGCTCTAAAATATAGACTAATGTAAAATTGAGAACCTAGAGGATGACCCTTATAAGGACCATATAGCCCACCCAATGCTGAGACCTGTGCCTTCAAGGTATTGAGAGCCAGACCCTTGTATGCCCCATCCTGAAGCAATTCCAAGATCTGCAGGAAAGGGGTTTTCCTAGGTTAAAAACCTGACTGAGAGGCTCAGGTGGAAAAAATCGACTACACTTTGCCATAAACCACTAAAATGGAAAGTTTCCATGAAGACATTAAGGCATTAACCACTGTTTCAGAATATCCTACTTTAAGAAGCCTCCTCCCCTCAGTAACCAAGCTACCAGTGAAGCTGGATTGGCTTGGGAGGAAACCAAGGACCCTAACACAGAAGGAGTCAAGGACATGATGCTGAGGAAGTCTGAAAGGCGCATGGACTGCCAGATGTACTAGGTCTGACAACCATGGCCTTCTTGGCCACTCTGGAGCTACTAGAAGGACCCAATCATGTGACTGACAAACATTTCTTAGAACAACAGGGATAATGGAAATGGTGGTGAGAGATATACCTTGCTGAATATCCACAAGACTGAGAATGGAGCATCTATTGCTTCCACCACTAGGCACCTGTACTGGCTGTAAAATCACACCACCTGTGCATTGCTTAGGGAGGCAAAGTGGTTTATTTCCAGATTCCTTAATCTATGACAAAGACCACCGAAGATCCCTCGGTCCAGGAACCATTCTCCTGGATGAACCGATCTGGGTGCGTAAGCCAGACCACCTGAGAGTGTTGAGTTGTCCCACAAGATGGGCCGCTGAGATGGACTCTAGAATGGTTTCTGCCAAGTGAAGTACTGAGTATGCTTCTGTCAACATCATCATATTTTTCATGTCGCCTTGCTTGTGTATGTAAGCAATCATCATTGAGTTGTTGAACCAAACATTGACTGTTTTCTGGAAAATTTTGTCTTTGAAATAGATCAATGCCTAAGACACAGCTCTGGTCTCCAGGACATTGATTTGGTCTAGTACTGTGCCCCAGCTAAGGGAGCTAAGGGGTTCTGAGGGCTGTCCCACCCCTGTAATGACTGGCGCACTGATCTCAGCTACCAGACCGGAGCTTGGTACTGTTCTGATGCTGGAGAAAGAAGAGATAGGAGGAAGACCTGGAGAGGTCTCATGACGTCTGTCCCAAGGGACAATCTCTATGGTCACTAGCATTAAACCTAAAATCTGCAGGGTATCCTGTCATAAGGGCACCTCATGACACACCACACAAGGCATGGGTAAATTAAGCAATAAGGCACAACAGGGTGTGGGTTATTGAAGGTCTACCCACGCCTTGTGTGGTGTGTCATGAGGCGCAGTCGAGTGACTTAACCACACAAGAAGTGGGTAAATCCCCAATAACTCACACCCAGGAGTGCCTTATTGTGATTATACAATGAACCCATATGTAAAATAAATGTAAAAATGTGTTTAATTGACTTCCAGTGAGCGCACCGACTGAATGACAGCCTAGCTCAGATGTCTTAACCCACCGCAAAGATAATCCACCTTTATTGCTGGTTAATCTGAACCATCCAACTGTCAGCACTGCATAAATCAAGAGTAAGATGTCTTCCAGGCACAAACCTAAAGAAAAACCGGGCGCCCAACAAGCAAAACAAAACAAAACGCTGTTGGAGTATGCTCAGTATGGTGCGGCCCACTCAGTATCAGCTTCACCGAACCATGGGACTAGCATGGAAGAGACAGAGGAGCAAGAATGCACAATAACATCTAAACAGCTCTGTGATACTCTCCAAAAGATGAACGCTACGTTACAGAGATTGGAGGCAAAGGCTACGGAAGATTGAGAGAAAATTGAACTTACCACCCAGAAAGTGAATCACCTAGAAAGGGCGCTGACCGACTACTCCACCAAAACGGACGTCCACAGTGCAGCCTTGCTAGATTTACACTGTAGAGGACAACAATTGGAAGCAAAATTGGAGGAGTCAGAGAATCGGAACAGACGAAAGAAAAAATTACTCACCTTAGTAATGTTGTTTCTTCTAATGGAGTCTTGCTGTATTCTGACTATTGCAGTTAGGTCCTGCCTTTCAACAGCCCCGGAGAACAAAGAGTTAACTTTCCATGGCCAGGATGGAACGTTCAGCGTGAGCTCGGTTGAAGCCCCAGTCTGCTGTTGTTTAAACTCCAACCGTCAGATCTTTACGAGCAATACTCACTAGAAGTTCTGTGTGGAAACTGTAAAACTCACACTAGCCAACTGGCAACTAAATTTATTAAAAAAAGGGTTTTTTGGTTTCAAAGCAAAGACTCAAGTCAGGAAACCCAAAAACCAAAACACAACACACACCCAAAGTAAAGAAGGAGAAAAGGGCACCTCTAGGGTGCCAACACTGCTCCTGCCCACCCACATCCCAAAAACCAGGTTCTGAGAGGGAAGGCGGGGGGAGGTCAGAATACAGCAAGACTCCTTTAGAAGAAACAACATTACTAAGGTGAGTAATTTTTTCTTCAAACAACATGAAGTCTTGCTGTATTCTGACTACTGCAGACTGCCAAGCAGTATCTCCATGGAGGAGGGACAGAACCTACTTTGGGAATAGGCTCTGAAGTACTGCTGTGCCAAACCGAGCATCACTCCTAGCCTGGATATCCAGAGAGTAATGCTTGGTGAATGTATGGACTGTTTTCCAGGTGGCTGCTTGACAAATTTCTAAGATAGGAATATCCCTGGCAGCAGCCAGGGAAGCAGCTGTACCTCTAGTAGAGTTAGCCCTCAGGCCTGAGGGTGGGGTTCTACCCAGCTTTCATAGCAGAATTGTATACAAGAGACAATCCACCTGGCAATAGATCTCTTAGTAGCAGATTTGCCCTCACCGACCTCTCCATATGTGAGGAACAACTGAGGGACTCAAACTCAGACCCTTGGTGTGTTCTATGTAGTAGCTGATGGCCCTTAACGCCTGTTGTGCAGCCTCCTCCAGAGGAGGAATGGTCAGTGAAGAAAACAGGAGAGACATAGACTGATTAAGGTGGAAATCTGAAACCACCTTAGGCAAAAACTTCCTGTTAGTTCTTAGGACCACTTTATCTCTATGGAAAGAGATGAAATCAGGCTCCACTGACAGGGCTTGCACTTCACTGATACGCCTGGTGGAGGTGATGGCTACCAAAAACACAGTTTTCCAAGTCAAGTACTTAAGCTCTGCAGAGGACAAAGGCTCAAAGGGTGGTTGCATAAGCTGAACAATGCAAACATTAAGGTCCCAAGCAGGAGCAGGGTCCCTAAAGGGGGGATTGGTGTGCAGCAATCCCTTGAAGATCTTACAAAATACAGGATGGGCTGACAGAGGAGAGGGCTTGCCTACTGACAAGAAGGCAGAAACAGCTGCCAGATGCACTTTAAGTGTGGCTGGCCTAAGTCCTAAGCCATTAAGATGAACCATATAGTCCAGGACTGTAGGCAACCCAGCGGATTCTGGAGAAATATGCTTATTAGAGCACCAAATAGTGAACGCTTCCATTTGGAGTTGTAAGTCTTCTGGTGGAAGGCTTTGAGAAGCCTTAAGGATATCCAGAACCCCTTGAGAAAGATGCAAATCTGCAAACTCAAACTCTTCAAGAGCCATGCCTTGAGATTAAGAGATTTGAGGTTCGGATACCAAATCCTCCCCTGAGAGGATGTCAACAGGTTGTAATTCCTGGGAAGAGACAGGGAAAGGTGGACTGCTAAGGACAGCAACAGTGGGTACCAGGGCTGTCTGGCCCAGTCTGGAGCAATCAGAATCACTCTGCATGGCTGAGACCTGATCTTGACTAACTCTTTGAACAGGAGAGGGAAGGGGGGAAAAGCATACAGAAATTTCCCTTCCCAATTCAGAATCCGAGCATCCAGGGGGACTGAGCCCAAGACTGGGGGTCTGCAACAAAAGAGAGGAAGTTGGTGATAGTCTGGGGCTGCAAAAAGATCTACCTGTGGAGTGCCCCATCTCGAGAAAATCACTTTCAAAACTGGGGGATCTAGGGTCCATTCGTGATGGCCCTGGGATATCCTGCTTGAGAGCATCTGCTAGACATTGTCCTTCCTGGGAGGTGAACTGCTATCAGAGAGGTTTGCAGGGAATAGGCCAGGGACCACAACTTCATTGCTTTCACACAAGGTCAGACCGAGTGCCTCCTTGCTTGTTGATGTACCACATTGCGGTGGTATTGTCTGTTCTGATCTGGACCACCTTGTTCTGTACAGATTTGGAAAAGGCTTGCAGTGCCAGAAACACTGCTCTGAGTTCCAAGAGATTGATGTGAAGCAGAGATTACTGAGGTGACCACAGCCCTTGGGTAGTAAGATCCCCAGGTGGGCTCCCAGCCCAGCAGGGAGGCATCTGT
The DNA here is from genome assembly GCA_016271365.2 of Neoceratodus forsteri. NCBI lineage: Eukaryota > Metazoa > Chordata > Ceratodontiformes > Ceratodontidae > Neoceratodus > Neoceratodus forsteri. Next base: position 255,493,183 of record CM028133.1, read on the forward strand.
GGTGAGTATCACTGAATGAGACTGAGTGACAAAGGAACTCCTTGTCTCAAATTGTCCTGATCCTGCCACCATTGCAAAGCCTGGATCAGGGTTCGAGTCACTGGGACTAGTTTGGTAAGGGAATCCTTTCTTTGGGACCAGAAGGCTCTTAAGTGGAACTGAATGTCCCTCATCTGAAATCTTGCTCCCTGGACCACTGCTGTAGAGGCTGCCATGTGGCCCAGGAGCTGCAGGAAATGCCTTGCTGGTCGAGAAACCTGAAGGGTGAAAGAAGAGGCCAGTTCCATAAGGGTCCTTGCCCTGTCCAGGGGAAGGAAGGCTCTTGCCCTTATTGTATCCAGCTCTGCCCCTATGAAGGTGAGGAGCTGTACTGGCTCAAGAACTGACTTTGGAAGGTTGAGGAGGAATCCTAAGGAAGTGAGCACTTGCTGAGTTATTTGCAAATGTGACTTGACTTGGTCTGGAGACTGACCCACTATGAGCCAGTCGTCCAAGTATGGAAAGATGGAGATCTTTTTTCTCCTTAGGAAAGCAACCACTACTGCCAGGCACTTTGTGAACACCCTTGGGGCTGATGTTAGGCCAAAGGGCATTGTTCTGAATTGATAGTGGCCTGAGGGCAACTCGAACCTGAGGTACTTTCTGTGGGAGCACCTGATGGGAATGTGAAAATAGGCATCTTTGAGGTCCAGGGAGGCTAGCCAGTCCCCTGGCCTTAGAGAGGGCAGAATTATTCCCAGAGTCATCATTTTGAACTTTGGTTTTAAAAGGTGCTTGTTCAGATATCTTAGATCCAGGATGGGCCGCCATTCTCCTGTTTTTTGGGGGGTTAGGAAGTACCTGGAGTACAATCCTTTGCCCTTGTGTAGGGTAGGAACCCTTTCTATGGCTCTGAGAGCCAGGAGGGAAGAAACCTCTGTCTCTAGGGCAAGGGTCTCTGATAGATTTGCAGGTGGAACGGACCTGGTTCTCATCTTGGGAAATTTTTTGAAGCTGAGTACCAGTCCCTGGCTTACTACTTCCAGGACCCACTTGTCTGATGTCAGAGACTTCCAGTCCTGGACAAAGTAAGCCAGCCTGTCCCCTACAGGTATTGGAGAATCAGCCCGGGCAGACCCATCAGGGTGTCTGCTTGGCAGAGGCTTTAGGCTGAGGGGTGGAAGCAGGCCTGCTCATTCCCCATCTGCCTCTCCCTCTGAAGAACCCCCTCTGAGCATAAGCAGAAGAGGAGGACTGGGCTTGGTAAAAAGGCCTTTGAAAGGGCCTGCCCCTGCCCCTGGAGTGCTGTCTCTGAGGGGTGGCTTGCCTTTCTTTGGGCTGAGCACTCCTGTAGGTGGTCCTGTACTCATCCATCTTTTTCATGTAATTCTCTGTCTGCTCCCCAAACAGAGAATTACCAATGACAGGGAAATCCATGGCCTTAGCCTGGGTATCCTGTGATAGGCTAGTACATCTGAGCCAAGCAATCCTCCGAAGGGCCACAGATGTAGCCATGACTCTAGATGAAACATCATTGGAGTCCACAGCAGCATGAAATTGCACCTTGGATGCCTCGATCCCATCCGCAGCCACCTGCTCCAGCTCCTTGGCAAGCTGGTCAGGGCCTGTTTAGCCAGAGCCAGCACAAGGCCCCACCTGGACTTCTGGTATCTAGCTGTGTAGGCCATATAGTTAGCCTGCCTGAGACCCAAAAGATGCTGCCATGTACTGCTTTGCCATGGCATCAATCCTCCTGGAGTTCTTATCTGGGGGTGTGATGCCAAGGGAATATTTGCCTTATCACAGGCAGCAGCCTGCACTACCCCAACATGGCTGCATTGCTGAGAAAGGAACTCCGTGTCTGAGCCTGAAAGGGTATATCTTTTGTCCATTCGTCTGTCCACAGGAGGTATGGAGTTAGGAGTCTTTAGAATTTTAAATGTCTGTTTCCCAAAAAATTTATGGAGGGGAATAGACAGTCTCCTGGACTCTGGGATGTCCATCATTTCGATAAAATCAGGCTCCTCCTGATCCTCCACTGCTTCTTCCATTGGAAGCTGGAGGGTTTCGGACACTTTTTTGTAAAACATAAAGTGGGAAGGGGATTCAGAAAGCCTAGAAGAAGAAACACCTGAAGGTCTGTCTGGGGAAATGTCCAGGTCAATAGGCACATCCAGACTTTCATAATCACCATCATCATCATCATCATTATCCTCATACTCTCCCTCCTCCTCCTCCGGTTCATAAAATTCTTCTAAAGTATAATCCGGAACTGGGGGAACTGACCGAACCGAGCCCCTGCCAGATGGTGCCGGTTCGGCCGGAACCGGAGTTAGCGATTGAACTATCCTTATCGCTTTGGCTATTTCATCAGCCATCGAGAAAGAATTTGTGGATCCAAACCGGATGATTTTTCTCTTCTCTTTCTTTTAACTAGAACCAACTCCTCAGAATTGGCTCTCCTTTTGCCCGAAGAAGTTTTGCCCTGGTCAGAGGGCATTCCTTCTGGTTCGGTCGGAACCGAACCGGGCTGGCCATCTGGGTCAGCGGACTTCTCAGCCTCCCTTTCCCTCAGTCTACCTACTCTCTTATCCAGGGTAGCTTTGGGAAAACTTTTACAAATTTGGCAGTCTGAATCGAGGTGGTCAAACCCCAGACAATAAACACAGGTGGTGTGGGGATCAGCCCTAGCGAAGGCTTCCCCACACACACTGTAGTGTTGAAACCCAGTGGGCCCGGTTTTTTCTTGGGTTTCTGACATGGCCAATCCTATCCAAACTTACCTTTTTTTCGCAATCCGCCAGGCAAGACACCCTGTCGGTTCCTGACCGTGTTATTGGTTGGTCTTGGAAAAACGAATTAAAATCCGTTTTTGAACCGATACGGACCGGTTACCACACTCTAATAAATTCAAAACTTTTTAAGACCAATCTGATCGGTTCAAACCGAACCGATCCCAAATTTACAAGTTCCACACAGAAACTAAATGTAAAACCTATCTAGTACTCACGGTACCACAGACAGACTTAAACCGGCAGATTCAGTAGCAGAAATTCAGTAGAAACCGAGAGAAAAAAATGACACTTTAACCGACTTTTTCAAACCGAGCAAAGGAGAAATCTCCGGAGTGACTGTTCAGTGAGGCGGAGTAAAGAATCTGACGGTTGTAGTTTAAATAACAGCAGACAGGGGCTTCAACCAAGCTCACGCTGAACGTTCTATGCTGGCCATGGAAAGTTAACTCTTTGTTCTCCGGGGCAGTTGAAAGGCAGGACCTAACTGCAATAGTCAGAATACAGCAAGACGTCATGTTGTTTGAATAACATCTGTATCCACAGGCTCCCAGAAGGCACAGAGACAGGCTCAGTGCCACTATTTCTGGAGTCATTCCTGCCAGAGATTCTGGGCTGGCCAACAGAAAAACCACTCAATATTATCCGTGCCCACCATCCTCTGTTCTTAATACAAGTTAAATTTAATAAAATTAAACATAACTAACAGAGTTTTTTAGTCAGAAAACTCTGATAAATATAAAATAAACCTCGGTTTACCCCCGGTTATACTGAACTGGGAGAAACCGAGATAACTTACAATTTAAACACTAAGGGCTAGATATTCAAAAGGGTTGCCCAGAAATGCACCCCAGGGCAATTTTCAAAAGAGGGACTTGTGCAGCGCAATTCTCAATGCACCGGTGCGCAAAGATAATATATTTGGCACATCTTCAGGGGGAGTGCCCATGCATCTGCAGCACATCCAGATATTCAGCCCGGGATGTGCGGCGCATAGACTAGCACAACCCTGAGATGCACCACATATCAGGGCACAAAGTTGAGCCCGAAAAAGTAGGCTCAAATGGTAGTCACCCACAGGTGAGCTGCCGTATTGCAATGCGCAGCACAGCAGTCGCCAGCCATGGGTGGATCCCCCCCCTCAACACTGTACACAAGCACCCATGATGTCCCTGGTGGTCCAGTGGAACCCCCTTCCCTCTCGACCCTCCGATCGCCCACAATACATCATCCGAATGTCCCTGGCAGTCTAGTTGTACCCTTCTCCCTGCCCGGAACCCTGATCACCCGATATATCAGGAAAGTATATCCCTGGTAGTCTAGCGGTAACCCCCAGCCTGCCCATAACCCCGATCACCCGTAAACACATCGGAAATAACTCCCTGGTGGTCCAGTGGTACCCCCCACACTCCCACCCACACAGGCCCCCCTGCCCACCCAGCTCCCCATCATCGGCAGGCAACTGAAAACCTACCCGCATACCTCTGTGGCTGCCCGCTGAATGACAGCTTACTGTACAGCTGCAAACCCATTGGTCCACACTGTGGACCAATGGGCTTGCAGTGCATACTGTAAGAAAAAATGACTTACCATAGTAATGTTGTTTCTTCTAATGGAGTCTTGCTGTATTATGACTAAATGTAGTTATCCCCAGCACTTGAACTGCCCCGGAGAGTAAAGAGTTAACTCTATGCAGAAGCATAGAACGTTGAGCTCGAGCTCAGTTCTCAAACCTCTGTCTCTAGCACTCTGAAGTGTAACTGTCAGATTATTACGAGCAATAACTAATAAAAGTAATAGGTGGAAATTATTTCAACTCTTACAAGCCAAATGGCTGCACAAATTGTTTTTAGGGTCAAAAGACTCACGTCGAGAACCCCAAAAAGAAAGCTAAATATAAAACCAAAGTAGGTAGAGAGCTAACGTGAGGGAATTTGAAGCCAGAGTCTGTGTGCAGTCTGAGTGGAGACTGTAGTGCAGCTGAGTGTGTGCAGGCTCTCAGAGCTTTAAGCTCTGTTTTAGAGCTACTTTTGGGTAAGGTGTGTATTTCCACCTGAAGAGGAACACAGGAACTGGTAATGGAAGTGGTGGAGACCGCATTCAATGGTTGAAGAGACCCATCCCTGAGGGGATGGGGGGAAGATGTTTGCCTGTTTCCAGGGACAACCCCCCTGGGTCCAACTAAGGGAAAGAAGCTGCCTGTTCCAGCTGTGCTGAGGCACCAGAAGCTCTGAGAGGAAGACTCCTTGTGGAAGAACCGCCTGTGGGGCACCTGCAACCAGAGGGTGAGTTCGCTCTGAAAAAGGGCCAAGTGTTTTCACCTGAACAGAAAGAAACTAAAGGGACGGTTACTGTGGGGTCAGGAAAAGACAGCCAAGTACAGTTGGAAAGTGGGGATTGGACTGCTTAATCTGTGGGAGGTCTAGAGTAATGAACCATGCCACTTAATTCGAGTATGTTCAAGTCCAGCACAAAGAGAAAAGGAAATCGGGGATTGGACTGCTTAACTCAGTGGGGGGTCTATAGTAATGGACAATGCCACTTAAAAGTATGTTCAAGTCCAGCACAAATGGGAAGCAAGACAAGTAGATGGAATGTGAAATACATTTAGCAAGAATCTACATTGCAAAGCTTTACAGGATGAGGTGTTTACTGTCCAGAGAAATGGCCGGGTATGAATTGTGGGAGGGAGAGGTGGGAGACCCCCATCAGTAGTAACCAAATTCACCTCTATGGATTTGCTCTGAGACACCTTTTGCTTTCTCTCAGGTACTTGGCCAGTGCCTGAGAAAAGCACCCAGATTTGGACGAAAGGAAGACTCTGATGGAGCCGTGGTGCTCTTAGGTGGTTTAGGGAGCCACCAGAAAATGTTTCCATGAAGTATGGAAGGTGTCCAAGTGGCTGGCAAGGGAGCCGAGCAAGGGAAACCCCAGAACAGTGTACAAGTTCGGGCTGTGTAACCCAAAGCAGCGTGCAAGTCCGGGCTGTGTGCCCAGTGGGTTCAGAGCCTGAGGGCTAAAGTATTGAGGAAGTGTTATGGTCTCTTTTAATCTGCATTACCAGGAGTGTAGCCCCGTGGGGGTCCATCTATGCTTTGTTTATTCTGTTTGGATGTGAATAAAAAGCCACACTTTAGAATCCCACTTCTGGTATTGGACATTACAGTTATTGCTTCCTGTGTTTGGAGTTACTTGGGTGCCCCTGTGCAGAGTAGCCAAACCTAGCCTTTGTGCCGAGTGACCTTTTCTTCCCCGAACCCAGCCCACCTGGTTTTGCTGTCAGAAACAAACGGTAGACCGGGTAGGGGTTACATACTGTGGGCGATCGGAGGGTCGGGAGGGGAGGGGGTTTCCACTAGACATCCTCTGACAGCACCACATGCTGTGCAGGGCGCCAGGCGCATTTTGCCGGACAGCCCTGCACAACACATGCAAATGGGGCAATAATGGCATGCAAATGGCCCCACTTGCTCCTTACATACACTGTATATCATAGCCCCATCTGCATACTGCTGGCTGACTATCAGGAATTTGCACACAGTATAACTCTGTTGCACTGGCGCAGTTCCCATTCTTGGTATTCAGCCATGTCTGGGGGGGGGATGCACCAGCGCATCATAGTTGCGCAGTGCACATTACCTGATATATTCAGAGGAGCTGCACCATGGCTCATCTATTTTGAATATATCCCCTTCGCTGCGCCACCACATGCACCATTGCCAGGTGCAATTCTGAATATCGGGGCCCAAAACTATGGTTTAACTTAAAATTATAAAAAGTGAAAGGCAGCAAATGAAATGTAAATAATACTTATATATATTTTATACGTTTTCTCACGTCAGAACAAGATGTAGAGGAAAGGATCTCCTAGTGTCTAGTCTTGACAGGTGGAGAGAGAAATCTGAGAGGTTTAGAACTAAGGCAGTTAGTAGAAGGCAGCATTTGAAAAAGTGGCTCATGCAAAAGGTTCCATCATTTGCACATGTTCCATCTCTCTGGGCAGTTCTGTCTTAAAGGTACACTGCAGAAAGTTAGGAATACCTGAGTATTACTGGGGTTAGAAGGGATGTTATCCCAGCATAACTCCCACCCTGGGGGGCATTATTCCTATTATACAATGGCTCGAATAAAAACAAAACAGAAAATAGTAATAGGTTCATTAAAAGTATATTTTAGTGTCATTTTTTGAAGGGGGTAGGTATAAATATTAAAAAAAATAGTGCTTATTGTATATGTTGTCCAATAGGTGTCTGTGTCCCACCCCCACTCTGTTCTCCTGTTACAGTTGGCAGAATTGGGAGAGAGCCTGTTGTTTTGTGTTTTTTTTCCTTTTTGAATTTAATAAGGCCAACTGTTGTCCTGTATTTAGTTGCGTTTATCTTTTTGTGTCTTCTTTTAAATTTCTTAACGTCCGTGAAACCAGAATTTGTGTGCCTGCCGACCCCGCTGTCCCGCCACAGCTTCGGTGATACCGCTGGTGTGGGTATGTGTTTTGGGAGAGAAGAAATAGCTGCAGAGATGATTAATAAAGTAGCAGGTAACATTTTTTTATTTGCTTTCCAGAGTCCACAGGCAGCTGTCTGCTCCGCTAATTTCTGATACTTTCGGTTTTACAGTTCGTGAGTTGCACAGTCAGCTGCCCATGAAACCCTATACATTGTTCACAGCAGCAATGTATTTGTGTTAATGCTTCTCCTGGTACAGTTCTTGGGTGTTCTGTACCAGGAGATAAAAGTAATCCTTAGTCTGTGTGTTGACGAGGGTTGGGGGGAGTGATGCCAAGTCTGAGCGGTTTGTGGAGCACGTTTAGGAGCATAGCAGGGACCGCTGAAGCTGCTCCTAGCGACAGCTGTGGAATGCATTTTTTTTTTTAATTTGCTGCGGTCCTGAGTGTACTGGGACTACAGCCAGGATGTTATGCTGGGAGAACAACCCGACTCCAGTCCCAGTCTGACCAATCAGGATCAGACATTCTTTCTTGCCATAGTATAATAGGATTTATTTTGGCTTGGGAGCCAGAAGGAGGATACCTTGCCTGGACAGGTCTGGGAAAGCATTCAAATCTGGAAGGACATCCTTTGTGCCCAAGTTCTGTGATGGATGTCTTGATACATCTGGACATGCCTGTCCTTCCCTCCAGAGGGATGGGTCTGCTGTGAATTGAGTGTAAGGAAATAATGCTCTTTTTTATCTTTGTGGGTTGATCTTCTTTGTAGAAGAGTTCACTGAGATAACAAAGAAGGGATCTGTGTAACTCTGTATTGCCACTGCCAGGGATGTAACCAGATGTACTTTCACCTGCACCAACATTTTGGAGACCAGGTGCCAAAAAAATTGTCTTGGTTTTGTTAGTACAGAATGGACAGAACACACCATTTGGAGACTCAAGGTATTATGACATCCTTTACTTTTTGATTTTTCATTTACCTGTTTATCCCCCTCTTCTCCGCTGGACAGCCCCCTCAGCTTGGCCCCCCCAGCCCCATCACCCCAACGTCCACTGGGACTTACCTGTCACCCAGTACCCCCAGGGCATGCCCCCCCCCCCAGTGGGGCTGACAGGGTCCACCTAACACCCACTGGGGACAGGATCCAGTTGTTAGAGTGGTGAGCCCAGCTAGTCGGTGCAGGGCCTGCGAGGGTACGAGTGCCATCCTGCTGTTGGTAGGTGTTTTTTCCCTTTTCTGTCCCCTGGTGCAGAGGAAGTGGTGTGCAACGATGCCAGTAGCTGAGCTGTGCATGCTCCCATAAGCAGCACACCAGGTGTCTGCCCAGTTCCCCCCGCCCGTGTGTGGTTCTAGTATTCCTGACCTCCAGCCGCCCAAGGACCAGGCTAACACCGACACTGTTCCCACCTCTCCCGAGGACAGCAGCCCCATGGATGCGCACTCCTCCCCGGTCAGCCCTCCAACTCCTGAGCCCACTACTCAAACTCGGGTCATCGTATCACGAGGTAGTGCTACGCTGCACTGGCAGGCCGGCCATTCTTTATTTTTTATTTGCTGAAAAGGGCTTGGGAACAACATGGTGCCTTGCATTCAAAATGTTGGGTCTGTCACAAATTTATTGAACAGCTGTTTCAGTTTTAAACATAGAAACAAAAAATCTGTCAGCAGATAAGGACCATATGGCTCACCTAGTCTGCCCATTTCCCTACTCATTGCTGCAACCCCAGATCCTATTTGATCTGTGACTCTCCTGCTCTGCACATCTCCAGGGTAACCTTATGTCTATCCCATGCACTCTTGAACCTCTGTATTGTTTTCGCCTCACCACTTCAACTGGAAGGCTGTTCCATGACTCCACCACCCTTTCAATGAAAAAGTACTTCCTAACATCACCCCTGAGCCTTCCACCCTTCAGCCTCATGTCATGCCCCCTTGTTCTTGTGCAGAGTTTTCTCTGAAATATGCTTTCTACCTGTACCCTGTTTACTCCCCTAAGATACTTGAAAGTCTCTATCATATCTCCCCTCTCCCTTATTTCCTCCATTGAATAGATATTAAGGTCCTTAAGTCTTTCCTCATAGGGTTTCTGGTGCAGTCCATGTGCCATCTTCATTGCCCTTCTCTGGACTGCCTCTATTTTGTCAATGTCCTTCCGGAGATGTGATCTCCAGAACTGGACACAGTACTCCAGTTGAGGCCTCACCAGTTATCTGTACAGTGGCATCACTACCTCTTTCCTCCTGCTTGTTATGCCCCTCCCTATGTACTCCAACATTCTGTTTGCTCTCCCAACCGCCTTCTCACACTGTTTGGTCACCTTCAGATTGTCAGATATGATAACCCTCAGGTCTCTCTCCTGACTTGTGGTGGCCAGAATTTCCCCACCCATCCTGTACTCCTCCCTTGGATTCCTGTGACCTAGGTGCATGATCTTTCACTTTTTAGCATTGAAACTCAACTGCCAGACACCTGACCACTCCTCTAATAGGCTTAGATCCTTTCTCATTTTTCTACCCCCGCCGGTGTGTCCACTCTGTTGCAGATCTTGGTGTAATCTGTGAAGAGGCACACCTTTCTCTCCAGATGCTCTGCAATGTCGCTAATGAAGACACTGAACAGGACTGGCCCCAGTGCTGACCCCTTTGGCACCCCGCTGGTCACCTCCGTCTCCTAAAATTTCATGCTATTTACCACCACCCCGAGTCCTGTCCCTTAGCCAGTTCCCAACCCACTTTACCACTGTAGGACTCACTCCCAGGCTCCCCAATTTATTTAGCAATCTCCCGTGCGGGACGGTGTCGAAGGCCTTAATGAAATCCAAGTAGGCCACATCCACCACCCCTCCCTGGTTACCCAGTCAAAGAAATCTATAAGATTCATCTGACAGGACCTTCCCACTGAGAATCCATGCTGCCTTGGATCCTGTGCCCAGCTATCCTCCGGAAACTTCACAATCCTCTCCTTAAAGTAAGGACTCCAGCAGTTTCCCCACTACTGAGGTCAGCCTTACAGGCCTGTAATTGCCTGCCTCCTCTGCTTCCACTCTTGTGGAGACAGACCACATATGCCCTCCTCCAGTCTTCAGGTTCCTCCACTATCTCTAGTTATGCATTGAAAAGGGCAGCCAGTGGTTCCGCCAGCACTTCCCTGAGTTCCTTTAGTACTCTGGGGTGGATCCCATCTGGCCCCATTGCCTTATCTGCTTTTATTTTCCCAAGTTCTTCTAGGACTTGTTCCACCATGAATGGGCTGGTGTCTACCTTCCTTCCCTGAATACCCCTCTTAATGAGTCTTGGTACCTCACCCTTCCCTTCCCTGGTGAATACTGAGCAGAAGTACCTGTTCAGTATCTCAGCCTTTTCTAGGTTGTTCTCCACCCTTTCTCCTCCTTCCTTTTTCAGCCTAACAATCCCATTTCTGGTCTTTTTCCTCTCACTAATGTATCTGAATATGGTCTTGTCGGCTTTCTTAATAGCCTGGGCTATACCTTCCTCTGTCTGTGCTTTAGCCCTTCTAATTATTTTCCCAGATTCCCTCTTCTTCTCCAGATATTGTTCTCTGTCCTCATCCTTTTGTGTTTCCTTGTATCTCCTGAAGGCTCTTTTCTTTTCCCTTACTTTCTCGGCCACTACCTTCAAGAAGAACCATAATGGCCTTTTCTTTCATTTGCTCTTGCTATGCATTTTGACACAGTGACCTGTTACTTCTGTTATAACTCTCTTGAGTCTAGACCACTGTTTTTCCACATCTCCCTCTGTACCTTCCGCTGCTAGGGCTCTTTTGAGATTTCTATCCATCTCCTTAAAGTTAGCCTTCCTGAAATCTAGGACCTTTCTCATTGTATGGCTTGCCTCCTCCACTGTGGTTACCTTAAACCATACTGTCCTGTGGTTGCTGGTACCAAGAGGACTGCCCACTTCCACATCTGTAATTTTTTTTCCCTGTTGGTCAGGAACAAATCCAGTATAGCCTCCTCGCGGGTTGGTTCTGCTACAAGCTGTCTTAAGTTTGCTCCATTCAGGGAAGTCATGAAGTCCCTGTTCCTTGCTGTACTCTGTCTGAGTGCTACAATCTACCTCAGGCAGGCTGAAGTCACCCATTAGTAGCAGTTCTCCCTTGGCTGCCATTTTGTGGATGGTTTCACATGAGCTTCATCTGATCCCCCCATGCCGGAAGCCTGTAAATCACTCCAGTGTGAATGGCTGTCCTTTTCCCCACCTCCAGGGTGACCCACAGTGCCACTGCTCCTTCTTTTAACCCTGAGCCTCTGTTGCTTTAATCCCTCCTTCACATAACATAGCTACCCCCCACCCCTTCCTAAAAGTGCATATCCTGGTATGGCTATATCCCAGTCATGGTTCCCTGTGTATCATGTTTCTGTAATAGCTACTATGTCCAGGTTTGCATCTTACATTAATGTTATTAGGTCTGGGATTTTGTTCCCCAGACTGCAGGCATTTGTGCACATTACTTTCCAGCCTGTGCGCCCACCCTCCTTTTCCCTTTTTTTGGACCTGTGCTATTTTTGGGTTCCATCTTCTGTCCTCCCCACAATTGTATCTAATTTATCAGGTTTGATAGTGCCCTTGTACTAACTGGATTCTCCCTTATTTCAGATATGTTATTGGGGGCTACCTTTATCCCCTGACTGCCTTTGCCTCCCCTTTGACTAGTTTAAATGCTCATGGAGGAAGCATTGGAACTTTTCAGTGAGGATACCTTTGCCCCCCACCCCTGGATAGATGTAGGCAGTCTGGTGAATATAGTCCTTCATCCCTCCAGGTGAAATCCTAGTCCCCAATGAAGCCATACCCTTCCTCTCCACACCATTTCTTCAGCCATGAGTTGAATTCCATGGTGCGGATGTCTCGACCCTCTCCCTTGCCATGGACAGGTAGAACCTCAGAAAAGGTAACAGAGTGTGCTACTTGCCCAAGACACCGCCCCAGTTCCCTAAATTCCTCCTGCACTTTTCCTATGCCTGCCCCCTCACCTGCCAGGTCATTTGTCCCCATGTGGACAATGACATCTAGCTCCCCCCTCCTTGCCACCACCCTAGCGATCCCTAGGATCCGCCTGCCCTCCCTCTGAACTGTGCCTCCAGGCAGGCACACCACCTCCCTCTCCCCATTGCTGCCCACTCCCAGCTCTATCCCTCTAATGACAGAGTCTCTAAACAGGATTTGCTTCCTCCTCCTGTGCGTTCTCCTTCCATTTGCCCTCAGGGCTCCGTCATGGATGACCCACTCATCCCCCTTAATGTCCACTTCTGGAGATGCAGTGTGATCATCCTGCTCTGTCGAGATGGCATATGAGTTTTGAGGTGGCAATGGCTGGGGGATGTGCTTCTGTCCTACCTCTCTCACCCTCCCTGAGCCCACCATAATCCATCCATCCCTCCTTACTGGCTTTCTCTGAGAGACTGGTGGCAGACATGGTGGGCCCTGTGTGTGTGTGGGGGTGGGTAACCTGGATCCTCGCTAACTCTGCTCGGAGTTCTGCAACAAGCTCTTCCCTCAACATAGAGAGGTGCCTGCAGATACGGCAGCACTGCAGTGCCCAGAAGGTACTGCTGAACACCGTTGCCCTGTAACCACTGCATTGCATGACGCCCACCATTTTCCTCAGCCTATCCTTTCCCTTACTTGTCTGCCCCCTTTTTTTTTCTTCCTTCTTATTCCCTGCTTACTTTACGGCTATGTACTATCAATAATCGTTAGTGGTATAATGTATGCAGATGTATGTCAGGGTGTGGTGTGTGGCTGTGTTGTGTACTGAAATTTGATGGCCAACAGTATGTGTATGCAGTCAGTGTGTACCGTATGATGTCACAGGCTATGGGTATACAGGAAGTGATGTGCTAGGGGTGGGTGGGTGTGGGGAGGTGGGTCGGACCCCTCCGGAGCACCAAAAAGAAACAATTACTCACCATAGTAATCTTGTTTCTTCAAAGGGATCACTCATTATGATTAAACTGATGCGGTCAGCCTCCTATGCTGAACTGCCCAGAGAGATGGAATGCTGTGCAAATGATGGAACTCTCAATTGGACCATGCCAATTTCAAACTGCTGCCCTAACAACTGCTGCAACCTACAGTAAGTGCTTCAGATTCTTACGTAGCCTAACTGGGTATAAGACCCACTAGCTAAACCTAGTAAACTATAAAATAATTGTTGTCCCCTCGGGTCAGAAATACCCATAAGAGACCAGCCTAAACATGAGACCACACTGAGACCAACTGGTTAAAACAAGGTGAGTCTCTAACCTGGCTTATAAACAAAAACACCAAAGCAGGGATGCAGAACAGATTTCTGCCCTCTATAATAATTTTTTTTTTTTTTTTAAGGCTCTGGTAGGGGAGGCAGGGTGGGTGCTTTAATCATAATGAGTGATCCCTTTGAAGAAACACGATTACTATGGTCAGTAATTTTTTCTTCTAACCCCAGGAATCACTTTATGATTATGATTAAACTAATGCAGACTGCCAAGCAGTACCTTTGAAGGTTGGGCAGAGAACCTATTTGGAAACAGGTTCTGAAGGACTGCTATACCAAACCTAGCATCACTTCTGGATTGAATGTCCAGGTTGTAATGCTTTGTGAAGGTGTACACTGTAGTGGAATCTCTCTTGAGGCTGCCACTGAAGCCGCTGTACCCCTGGTGGAGTGCACCCTTAGGCCTAGGGGTGCCTGTTTACCCACTTTACTGTAACAAAACTGTACACATGCCACTATCCAGCAAGCAATTGTATGTTTTGTGGCAGCTCTTCCCTTGCCCACTTCACCATGGGTGAGGAACAGCTGTGTTTGACCTGACCTGTGTGCCTTGGTTCTGTCAGTATAGTGGCCAAGTACCCTCTTGACATCAAGGGAGTGTAATTTCCTTTCTGGGAACTGGAGTTCTCTGTAAAGAAAACAGGTAGGGTGATTGACTGATTCAGATGAAAATCAGATACCACTTTGGGGAGGAATTTTCTGTTGGTCCTGAGGATCACCTTATCCCTGTGGAATGAAATGTAGTTCACATCTGTGTACAGGGCTTGTAATTCACTGATCCTTCTAGCAGAAGAAATAGAGAATACCGAATGGATAACATGCAGAACCAGTGTGTTCTGCCACAGAGGGGTCTGATTCCCTTTGACCTCGAGGAGGCGAGCTCGAGAGGTCATGTAATCAGACCGTTAGGTGGCATGAATACACTACCTGGTATGGGGTTACCTATTCGTGCATTTTTTTATAGTGTATGGTGTCCTTGTTAGGCTTTTTTAATTCATTTTATTCATCCTGAAAGAAATTGTCTCCGAGCGCTATGAAAGCGATTTGTGTGGTTGCTAGGGACTGGGCGTCCCTAACTTAATAGTGTACGCTGCCATTGGTTGATTCTTTTGGGTGGGAGTGATTTTCTAAAACAAAAAAAATGGCACCCAAATATCTCGCTTAGCAAGAGAAGAAATAGACAGCTCCCCGAAAATTGTAAGTAAAATATCATATCTGGTTGATCCTGCATTAAAATAAACAGTGCCCGTTTTAGAAAACCGCTGTGTTACTTTTTCAGTCAGTTGTAAATAATGTTGACATGCGGCGGTTTTCTGTTCGTGATTTCAACCCCGGCTCGAGTTTTCAAATCTGAATGAATGGAACACTGTTCTGCACGTACGGTCAGTACAGCGTTCCATTCATTTTGCTGACTGTGGTGAACAGCTTTTCAGTAAGGTGGAATCTGAGGTGAGAACAACGTTTCACCATACACTATATAGCCACTAGGAACACTGTTTTTCCAAGTGACACACTTCAGGTCTGCAGTTGCCATGGTTCAAATGGTGCATCCATCAGCTTGGCAATGCAGATATTCAAATTCCAGGATGGGACCAGTTCCCTCAGGGGAGGGTGCAGGAGGTTAAGGCCCTTGAAATATTTCTTGAAGACTGGGTGGGAGGTCATAGACCTCTCTTTGCCAGCTGACAAGTATGCTGAGACTGAAGTCAAGTGAACCTTGAGGGTCGAAGGCTTTAGACCTAATGAATGCAAGTGTGTCAGGTAGTCCAGAAGAATAGCCAGATCTGCACTGGATGGGTCAGTACTCTTACCTGAGCACCAAATGAGAACATTTTCCACTTAGATTAGTATGTTTCTTAGTGGAGGGTTTTCTGGAACCCCTAAGCACTGTCAGAACCTGCTCTGACAGTTTAAGGTTAGCGAATTCTAGGTCTTCAAGAACCAGGCCTTGAGCCTCAGTGACTTGAGATTGGGATACATGATCCTGCCCTGAGAGGAGGTCAGTAGATTGTGCCTCCTGGGCATGTGGATAGGGGAGACCACTGAGAGTGTCAGTAGGAGAGACTACCAGTGCTGTTTTGCCCAATCAGGTGCCACCAGTATCACTGTTGCTGGCTGGGACCTCAATTTCAGCAGGGCCCTAAATATCATTGGGAAAGGTGGGAAGGCATACAGAAACTTCCCTGACCAGTCCAAGGCCATCGTGCCCAGGGGAATTGTGTCCTTGAGAGGAGGCCTGCAACAGTACAGTGGTAACTGGAGATTTTCTACAGAGGGAAAAGGTCCACCTCTAGAGTGACCCACCTCCTGAAAACTGTATTGAGAATCTGGGGATTTAGAAACCACTCATGGTGATCCTGGCTTATCCTGCTGAGGGAGTCTGCCAGCACATTGTCCTTCCTGGAAGGTGTATAGCTGACAGGGACACATTCATGGAGTAGGCTAGGGACCACAGCCTCATTGCTTCTATGCAGAGTGGAGCTGATCTGGTTCCTCCTTGCTTGTTTATGTAATACATAGTTGTAGGGCTGTCTGTTCTGACCTGCACTACCTTGTTCTGGAGGTGTGGGGTGAATGCCAATAGAGCCAGGTACACTCCCCTGAGCTCTAGAAGATTTATGTGCAGCAAGGACTCTTGAGAAGACCATGTGCCACTTGCTGTGTATTCCAACATGTGTGCTCCCCAACCTAAAAGGGAGGCATCTGTTATGATGACCAAGGAAGGCTTGCTCCTTTAAGAAGGGGACGCCTACCCGCAGGTTGTGCTCCTCCAGCCACCACTGGAGTGCCTGTAACAGGCTGTGTGTGACTGGAACCAGCTTGGACAGTGTGTCTGTCCTCTGTGACCAGAACTGTCTGAGGTGAAACTGCATATCTCTCATTTGAAAGCTGCAGCCTGGAACCACTGAGATAGCAGCTGCCATGTGGTCCAGTAGCCTGAGAAATTCTCTGACTGGTCTGGGTTTCCCCTAGTATGAAGGACTTAGCAATCTGCAGAATGCTGTCTACCCTGTCCTGAGGCAGGAAGGCTCTGCCTAGGCTGGTGTCCAGTTCTGCTCCAATGAACTCCAGCACCTGCACTGGTGTTTGTTGAGACTTCTGTTCGTTTATGAGTAAAGCTACCAACTTTCTGAAGTCTAAAACTGGGACAGTTCATCCTGATCATGACCCCCCCCCCACTGTGTCACTCCCATGGACACCGCTGCAGTCAACACTGCGCACAATCAGTTAAATTGTGCTGCTTGCTCTGGCCATGCCACCCCACAGTAACACCAGTAGTAAACATTCAGATTAAAACAATACATCATTCTGCTGCAGCAAGTTCCAAACCATGATGTACAGAAAGTTCATTAGAAGCAAACCTGCATTAAATTGTGATCAGACATTCGAGCTGCATGTATTGCTTCTCCTGACAGTCCCATTCCAACCCGCTTACACTCACCTCATGTGCTGAGCAAACTTCACTTCAGTGACTCCCACCACCACACCAGATTGTTTTCACACACTCCCCTACAGCTGATCAGGTTCGGGTACCTTAGTTCCCTGCTGCCGGTCTCTTCTCTGGAGTCCCTCTAAGCTGCTGGCAGGTAGACGTCCACATGTGCTTGTTTGCACTACTACCCATTCTAATCTAACAGGAAGGAACATGCTTTACTGTGCTCCCACTGACATGCTTGCAGTGCAACATGGGCGCAGGAATTGAAGTTGCAAACTGCTGTCCAGCCCAAGCAGCGCCACAGTAGTGCTGAAATAACTGTCAATCATGGATTAACAGTCAGTAGCAAAGAAAAAAAAAAGGGGGGACAAAACTGAGACAGGTAAGCAAAAACTGGGACAAAAGTGACATTTTGCAAAACTTGTGGGGACACTGGGACATGCTGCCTAAAATAGGGACTGTCCTGGGAAAATTGGGACAGTTGGTAGCTTTATTTATGAGGAAATCTAACAACTCCAGTGTGGATTTTGTTAGTGCTAGGGGTTGCTCTGCATGCTGCAGAGACCTTCCCACCACCAGCCAGTCATCCAGGTAGGGGGAGACTGTCACTCCCTGTTTTCTCAGGAACTCTACCACTACAGCCAAGCACTTTGTGAAGGCCCTTGGTGCAGATGTCAGGCCAAATGGAAGTGCTGTGAACTGATAATGGCCTGAGGCCAACCGTAATCTCAGGTACTTTCTGTGAGATGGTCTGATGGGGATGTGGAAGTAAGCATCCCTTAGGTCTAGGGAAGCTAGCCAGTCTCTCTTCTGCAACATGGAAGTGATTATGAGAGAGTGACCATTTTGAATTCTGGCTTCAGAATGTGTTCATTGAGAAGTCAGAGCCAGAATAGGTCGCCAATCCCCATTCTTCTTCCTGGTGTAGAAGTATCTGAACTAGAAGCCTTTGTCCCTCTGGTTTAGGGGCACTGGCTCTACTGCTTTGTTCGCCAGAAGGTGTTTTACTTCTGCTTCCAGTAAAATTCTGTCTGCAGATGTAACTGATGCGAAAGTTCTTGATCTCAGCTTGGGGAATGATTTGAAGCTGAGTGACAGCCCCTGGCTCACTACCTCCAGAATCCACTTGTCTGTGGTGATGGTATACCAAGTCTGGAGGTAGTGAGCCAATCTGCCACCTACTGGTGGAACTAAGATGGGGAAGTGACCTATACCAGCCCATCAGGGATTCTGTGTGGGCTGTGTCTGAGTTTGTACAGAGGGAGAGGTTCTCCTCATGGCTCTCCTTCCTCTTCCTCTAAAGTAGCCTCTGGACTGCTGCTGTGGCATAGAGGCCTGTACTTGAAAAAAAGGTCTGGGATAGGATCCCCAACCCCTGCCTCCCCTAATCTGGGACCTATAGGAAGTAGAAGGTCTGTCCTTCAAATTACTTTGGTAGGTAGCTCTGTATTCCTCTACCTTTTTCATGTAGGCCTCAGTTTTGTCACCAAACAATGAATTCTTTTCAAGAGGGAAATCCATTGCTTTGGCCTGAGTATTCGATGTCAGGTTGGTGGCTCTGAGCCATGCAAATCTCCTGAGGGAGATGGCGAATGCCATTAGCCTGGCTGCAGTGTCATTGGCATCCACTGCCATATGAAACTGGTATTTGGTAGCATCAAGTGCAGCTCTTGCGGTATCTTGCAAGTCAGCTGACACCTCAGTTGGCACCTTGTCAGCCAGAGCTAACACTGTATTCCAGAGTGCCTTCTGATACTGCACTCCATATGCCATATAATTGGCTTGCCCGATTATCAAAGAGGCAGCCATGTAGCCCTTCTTTCCCATGGCATCCATTTTTCGGGAATCTTTATCTGGAGGATGGGTAGCCAAGGGTATCCTGGCCTTGTCGCAGGCAGCAGCCTGACCCACCCTTTCAGGATCAGGATGAGTAAACAAGAAATCAGCTGTAGTTCTGTCTAGTTGATATTTTTTGTCAACTTTTTTATTTACCCCAGGGATAGAAGTTAGGGTTTGCAATATCTACAATGTTGCCTTTTTTAGGGACTTATGCATGGGAAGCAGAAGGCGCTTCGTGGGGGTTAGACCCATCATATCGAGGAACTCTGCTTTCTCCATATCCTCTTCTGTTTCCTGCAGAGGGAGGTTGAGGGTCTCTACCCTGCTTTTTACAAAAGCATAGTGAGAAGTGTAATCCTCTGGCCCCCTAGGAGAGGATCCAAACTCCTGTTCCAGGGAAACCACAAGATGTATCAGTTCCCCTTCAAAATCTTCCTCATCTTCCTCACCATAAATATCCTGCGGTTCCTGAGGGACAGGAACCGGAGCAGGAACCGGTGCAGCTGGTGGAAAAACTGGGACTGCAGCCTGCAGGGCTTGTAAGACCTGTAAAGCTTTAGCAATGTCCTCAGCCAAGGGCATATTATGTTTGTCTGCAGGGAGCTCCTTAGCCATCTCAGCCGGAGGCGCAGCAACATGCTTTTCTTTGCATTTTTTCTTTAGTGGGACAGACTCAGCCACCGTCTCCACAGCCCTTTTAGATTTACCTTGTTCAGATTTTTCTGAACTCTTACCAAGGTCCTTAGCTTTACCTCCATCCTTCTTAGTGATTGAGGTAGATGCACTACTTTCAGTAGCAGAAGCAGAAGCCATCTCCTCTTTTTGGCCCTTTTCTTAAAGTTTTAGGACAAAAGGTCTTGCAAATCTCACAATTAGCAAATATATGGCTGGTACCCAGGCAGGAAGTACAAAGGGAATGTCTGTCTGCTTTTGCTATAATTTGCCCAAGAGACTCACAATATTTAAAACCAGTGGGTCCTGTGCGTTTTTTAGGCTTGTCAATGTGAACCTCTGACTCTGAGTAAGACAGTAAAATCAATCTCAAAAAACTGTTATTGATTTCTCGAAACCGGTGGATTCAAATACAAACAACCGCTAAACGGTTCCTGGAACCAAGCGCTACTCGGTTCCCGAAAGGAAAAGGAACCCAGAATTACTTTAAATTTAAATAAAATATAAAGCAGTCAAAGGAACTGACCGCAAAAACAATTTTTAATAATAATTTTGAGGTAAAACCTCGCTAAAATATGCGGAACCCTCGGTTCCAAGGAACCATGAGGGAACTGCGAATAACGAGAAAAAACTACTACAACTACAAAATAAAATAAACTCTGAGGCAGCAATTTAAAATTAAACTTAGATTAACAATTTAACAGATAGCTGTTCTGAAGAAAGTTCAAAGAGAGCTCTCCGGGACGTCTTTACTAGGCAAGCGGAGTAAAGAATCTGAAGCATTTAGAGTGCGGCAGTTGCTAGGGCAGCAGTTTGAAACTGGCACAGGCCAACTGAGAGTTCCATCATTTGACAGCATTCCATTTCTCCGGGCAGTTCAACACAGGAGGCTGACTGCATCAGTTTAATTGTAATGAGTGATTCCTGGGGTTAGAACAATCAGCTACACCAGCAAAAAAAAAACAGAAGCAATCAGCTGCACCAGTAAAAAACCCAAGCAGATACCTTTCCAAAAGAAGCCAAAACGCAACCTGCTACCAAGTGAAATCAACAATAAGCAGCAAAAGAAGCAATAAAATCAGCAATGAGCAGTTACTTCCCTGACGTTTTGCTCACTTGTGTCACTTTTCATGCATTTGCATCTATTTTTGTACACTTGCATCTATTGTTGCACACTTGCATCTATCGTTACACACTTGCATCAGTTGTTGCACACGTGCATCTAGTGTTGCACACTTGCATCTATTTTTGCACATGTGCAGCTACTGTTGCACACTTGCATCTATTTCTGCACAGTTGTATCTACTGTTGCACACTTACATCTGCCATTTCACACTTGCATCTATTTTTGCACACTTGTATTATTTGTGCACACTTGCATTTACTGTTACACCCTTGCATCTATTGTTGTGCAACAGTAGCACACTTGCATCTACAGTTTCACACTTGCATCTGATGTTGCACACTTGCTTCTATTTTTGCACACTTGCATCTACTGTTGCACACTTGCATCTATTGTTGTGCAACAGTAGCACACTTGCATCTACAGTTTCACACTTGCATCTGCTGTCACACACCTGCATCTATTTTGCACACTTGCATCTACTGTTGCACACTTGCATCTGCTGTTGCACACTTGCATCTATTTTTGCACAGTTGTATCTATTGAACATTTGCATTTACTGTTGCGCACTTGCATCTATTTTTGCTCACTTGCATCTATTGTTGCACATTAGCATCTACGGTTGCACAATTGCATCTACTGTTGCACATTTGCATCTATTTTTGCTCACTTGCATCTATTGTTACACACTTGTATCTATTTTTACACAACTGTATTTACTGTTGCACACTTGCATCTATTGTTGCACACTTGCATCTACTGTTGCACACTTATATCTACTGTGGCACACATATCTACTGTGGCACACTTATATCTACTGTGGCACACTTATATCTACTGTGGCACACCTGCATCTATTTTGCACACGTGCATCTACCGTTGCACACTTGTTCTGCTGTTGCACACTTGTTCTGCTGTTGCACACTTGCATCTATTTTGCACATATGCATTTATTGTTGCACACTTACATTTACTGTTGTGCACTTGCATCTGTTTTTACTCACTTGCATCTATTGTTGCACATTAGCATTTGCTGTTGCACACTTGCATCTATTGTTCCACACTTGCATCTATTGTTGTGCAACAGTAGCACACTTGCTTCTGTTGTTGCACACTTGTATCTGCTGCTGCACACTTGCATCTGCTGCTGCACACTTGAATCTGCTGCTGCACACTTGAATCTGCTGTTGCACATTTGAATCTACAGTTTCACACTTGCATCTGCTGTTGCACACCTGCATCTATTTTTGTTCTCCTGCCGATTTTCCTCTGCACCTGTGGTCATTTTCCTGCTGAAGCATCCTTTCTTTTGCACTTGTGTCCTGACGCAGTTGCATCAAAACTACTATAAATAACAATAATTGGTAATCGAAATACCACAACTGAGTCAAAATGGAGTGTCAACATCACAAAATAACAAATAAACTAAAAAAAGAGATTAAGGCTCACAAAAACCAAGCAACCACAAAGAGGTACAAAAAGCCCTCAGGAGTGGTGAAAAAAATCTAAGCAACCCTATACTAAGGAAACAATTCCAAGCAGATGACACAGAAGAGGGAGGCAAATCTGTTCTGAAAAGAAAAGTTGTAAAAATGTCTTACCTAGGCACCAAACTAAAAGCAAACCACTACAGTGTGATATTTTGCATTTATCTTACACACTTGATGAAGTGTGAAATAGTCAGGCACAATGGCAGAAAAAACCTAACCTCTGACAGGAATTTGGGTTTAAAAGCAGAAGCCAATTTAAGCAAATAAAACACAGGACACTTCTCTGCATAGAGTTACTACAGGCTGAAAAATCAAAAAGCTTTCGAGGACCATCTTGAGGCAGAAAGAAAAAATTACTCACCTTAGTAATGTTGTTTCTTCTAATGGAGTCTTGCTATATTATAGACATTAGCAGTTTGATCCAGCTCTAGAACTGCCCCGGAGTGAAATGGTTAAAACCATTCCAAAATAGAATTTTGGCACGAGAGCAGCTCTATCTGTGTCATTTCAAACTTGAACTGTCAGATCTTTACGAGCCAAACTCACTAAGGTCTGTGTGAAAGCTGTAACCTACACTAGCCAAATGGCTACCTTAATAATAACAACCATTGATGGTCCCAACACCCAAGACTCAAGTCAGGGGACCAGAAATACTAACACCATTCTAATAATATGAAAATGGAACATAAGTATAATAAAACACACACACGCCCAAAGTCCCAAAGGGGACAAAATGCTAACAGGACATAAGTAGTGCCCACACTAAGTTGCCCGCACCCCACCAAGTAGAGGTTCTGAGAGGGGCAGGTTGGGGGGGAGGTCTATAATATAGCAGACTCCATTAGAAGAAATAACATTACTAAGGTGAGTAATTTTTCTTCAAACAACATGAAGTCTTGCTATATTATAGACATTAGCAGAATACACAGCAGTACCATGATGGAGGCAGAACCTACTTAGGGAATAGGCTCCTGAAGAACAGCTGTGCAAACCGAGCATCTCTCCTGGCCTGGACATCCAGGGAGTAATGCTTGGTAAAAGTGTGTACTGTTTTCCAAGTAGCAGCCTGGCAAATCTCTAATAAAGAGATATCTCGGCAGCAGCTAGAGACGAGCTGTACCCCTGGTAGAATGAGCCCTCAAACCGGGGCCTCTGCCCACTTTCTGATAACAAAATTGGATACAAGAGACAATCCACCTGGCTATTGATCTCTTAGTGGCAGGTTTGCCTTTCCCAACTTCACCATAGGTAAGGAAAAGTTGGAGGATTCGAACCTGTGACCTTTGCACGCTCTATATAATAACTAAGAGCTCTCTTAACATCCAGGCTGTGCAACCTCCTCTCACCCAAGAGGAGTGATCAGTGAAAATACTGGAAGGGAGATAGATTGATTAAGATGGAAATCTGAAACCACCTTAGGCAAAACTTCCTATTAGTCCTAAGGACTACCTTATCCCTATGGAAAGAAATAAAGTCAGTCTCCACTGACAAGGCTTGCAATTCACTTATGCGTCTGGCAGAAGTGATAGCCACTAGAAAAACAGTTTTCCAAGTTAGGTACTTAAGCTCTGCAGAAGACAGAGGTTCAAAGGGGTTGCATTAACTGGGCAATGCAAACATTAAGGTCCCAAGCAGGGCCGGTTCCGAAAAGGAGGATTAGTATGGAGTAATCCCTTAAAAACTTGGAAAACACAGGATGAGAGGAAAGAGGGATGACTTTCCTGCTGACACAAAGCAGACACAGCTGCCAAATGAACTCTCAGGGTAGCTGGTCTGAGACCCAAGGAATTAAGATGTACCATGTAATCTAACAAAATGGGCAATTCAGCAGATTCTGGGAAATATTTTTCCAGCACACCAAATGGAAAACCTTTTCCATTTAGAACTATAAGTAGCTCTAGTGGAAGGCTTTCTGGAAGCCTTTAGGATCTCAAGAACACCCTGAGAGAGGTGTAAATCAGCAAACTCTAACTCCTCAAGAGCCAGGACTTGAGGTTGAGGGATTTGAGGTCCGATACCAACCCTTCCCTGGGCACAAGTCAACAGATTGTGATTCCTGGGGAGGCAAGGGGAGATGGACTGTCAGAGACAGAAGGAGTGGGTACCAGGGCTGCCTGGCCCAATCCGGGGCAATCAGAATCACCCTGCAAGGCTGAGATCTGATTTTGACTAGTACTTTGAATAGGAGAGGAAAGGGGGAAAGCATAGAGGAACTTCCCCTCCCAATCCAGAAGAAGGGCATCCAGGGGAACTGAGCCCAGCACTGGAGGCCTGCAACAGAACAGAGGAAGTTTGTGATTGTCTGGGGCTGCAAAAAGATCTATCTGAGGGATGCCCCACCTGACAAAAAACTATCCCCAGCACTTGAGGATCCAGGGACCATTAGTGATGGCCCTGGAAATCCTGCTGAGGGCATCCGCTAGGACATTGTCCTTCCCTGGAAGATGAACTGCTATGAGGGAAGTGTTCAGGGAATAGGCCAGAGACCACAACTTCATTGCCTCGGTGCGCAAGGTCAAGACTGAGTGCCCCCCTGTTTGTTGATGTACCACATTGTTGTGGTGTTGTCTGTTCTGACTTGTATCACCTTGTCGTGGACAGATGCAGAAAAAGCTTGAAGAGCTAAAAAGACAGCTCTGAGTTCCAGCAAATTGATGTGGAGCAGAGATTCCTGGGGACCAAACTCCTGAGGGAAAGGTCGCCCATGTGGCTCCCCAACCCAGAAGGGAAGCATCTGTAGTGAGAGTCAAGTCATGAGAAGGGGAAATGAAGGGAACCCCCGCTCTTAAATTGCTCTGATCCTGCCACCACTGGAGAGCTAGGATCAAGGTTCGAGTCACTGGGACCAACTTGGAAAGGGGGTCTCTTCTCCGAGACCAAAAGGTTCTCAAGTGAAACTGAATGTCTCTCATCTGAAATCTGGCTCCCTGCACAACAGCTGTGGATGCAGCCATGTGCCCCAGGAGCTGCAGAAAGTGTCTGGCTGGTCGAGACCTGCAGAGTGAAGGAAGAGGCCAGAGCCACTAAATTCCTTACCCTTTCTGGGGAAGAAAGGCTCTGGCTAGCTTTGTGTCCAATTCTGCCCCTATAAAGGTGAGTACCTGGACTGGTTCCAGAACCGACTTTGTAGGTTTAGCAGAAAACCCAGGGAGGTGAGAAGCTGCTGGGTGACCTGCAGGTGAGATTTTACCTGTTCTGGGACTGGCCTACAATGAGCCAGTCATCTAGATAGGGAAATACAGCAATCCTCTGCCTCCTTAAGTGGGCCACTGCCACTGCTAGACACTTTGTGAATACCCTTGGAGCAGAGGTAAGGCCGAAGGGCATTGCTCTGAACTGGAAATGACCTGAGGGCAGTTCGAATCTGAGGTACTTTTGATGGGATCTTCTGATTAGGACATGGAAATAGGCATCCTTGAGGTCCAGGGAGGCTTTCCAGTCCCCTGGCCTTAGGGAAGGTAAAATCATTGCCAGAGTTACCATTTTGAACTTTGGTTTCAAAAGATGCTTGTTCAGATATCTGAGATCTAAAATGGGCCGCCACTCTCCTGTCTTTTTTGGGGTAAGGAAGTATCTCGAATACAGATCCCTGCCCTGATGCAGGGGAGGAACTCTTTCTACTGCTCTGAGAGCTAACAGGGATGAGACCTCTGTTTCCAGAGCGAGGGTCTCTGAAGCACTTGCAGGTAGAAAAAGTCTGCTTCTCAACTTGGGAAACTTTTTGAAGCTGAGAACAAGACCCTGGCTTACTACTTCAGAACCCACTTGTCTGAGGTTAAAGAAGCCCAATTCTGACTGAAGTAAGCCAGCCTGCCCCCCACTGGTACAGGAGAATCGGCCCTGGGCACCCCATCAGGGTGCCTGTTTCTCAGGAGCTTTAGGCTGGGGGGTGGGAGCAGGTCTGCCCACCCCTCGTCTGCC
Organism: Neoceratodus forsteri; assembly: GCA_016271365.2. Taxonomy (NCBI): domain Eukaryota; kingdom Metazoa; phylum Chordata; order Ceratodontiformes; family Ceratodontidae; genus Neoceratodus; species Neoceratodus forsteri. The sequence goes on from CM028133.1 coordinate 255,519,159, forward strand.
CCTGCCTCTGAAGAAGCCCCTCTGAGCATAGGCAGAGGAGGCCTGAGTCTGGTAGAAAGGCCTGTGAAAAGGCCTACCCCTACCCCTGGGGGCATGCCTTTGAGGAGTGGCTTGCCGCTCCTTAGCCTGGGCACTCTTGTAAGTAGGCCTATATTCATCCATCTTCTTCATGTAGTTCTCTGTCTGCTCTCCAAACAGAGAATTTCCCACCGCAGGAAAATCCATAGCCTTAGTCTGGGTATCCTGTGACAAACTAGTACACCTGAGCCAGGCCAACCTACGAAAAGCTACAGATGTGGCCATGACCCTAGAGGAAACATCATTAACATCCACAGCAGCATGAAACTGAACCTTAGAGCTTCAATGCCATCAGCAGCCACCTGTTCTAGTTAACTAGCCAGCTGGCCATGGGCCTGCTTGGCCAATTGCATAACAGTATCCCATCTAGATTTCTGATACCTAGCTACATAAGCCATATAATTTGCTTGCCTGAGTCCCAGAGAGCTGCCATATACTGTTTTTGCCATGGCATCAATCTTCCTGGAATCCTTGTCAGGAGGATGTGAAGCCAAGGAATATTAGCTTTATCACAGGCAGCAGCCTGAACTACTAACATGACTGCATTGCTGAAAGGAATTCTGTATCAGGGCCTGACAATGTATACCTTCTGTCCATCTTTTTATCTACAGGAGGCACAAATTAGTAGCTTTTAAAATTTTAATTGTTTGTTTCCTAAAAGACTTACGTAAAGGAATAGACAATCTCCTAGACTCTGGAATATCCATCATTTCTACAAAATCAGGCTCCTCTTGCTCATCCACAGCCTCTTCTAAAGGAAGCTGGAGGGTTTCAGCAACTTTTATAAAACATAAAATGAGATGGGGACTCAGACAGCATAGGGAGATTCTAAGGTCTGTCTGGGAGATGTCGGTTCAATGGGCACACCCAGACCTTCCCAGCCACATTCATACTATTCATAATCCTCCCCCCTCCTCTGGTTCTCTAAAATTCCTCAATATCATAATCCTGAACCACTGGGACGGACGAACCGACCTTTTACCAGATAGTGGTGGTTCGGACGGACCCTGGGACAGTGACTGGACAATTTGTATGGCTTTTGCTATCTCTGCAGCAGTTGGAGAAGGAATTTTGGACTCCAGACCTGCTGATTTTCTTGTTTTCTTTACTGGAATTGGTTCCTCAGAACCAGCTTTTCTTTGGCCCGAGGAAGTCTGGCCCTGGTCAGAGGGCACTCCCTCTGGTTCGGTTGGCACGGAACCGGGCTGGCCATCCGGGTCAGCGGACTTTTTGGCCTCTCGTTCCCTGAGCCTGCCCAATCTTTTTTCCAGGGTGGCTGCAGGGAAATTCTTACATACCTGGCAGTCTGACTGGAGGTGGTCAAACCCCAGACAACAAACACATGTGGTGTGTGGGTCAGCCTTGGCAAGACTTCCCCACAAACATCACAGTGTTGAAACCAGTGGGCCTGGTTTTCTTTTGGGTTTCTCAGACATAATGCCAGCCTAACCAAAAACTTGCCCTTTTACAGGCAGTGCCAGGCAAGACACCCTTATCGGGTTCCTAACCGTGTCACTGAGTATTGGAAAAACCGTAATAAATCTGTTTTTTAGAACCGATAAGAACGGGAACCGCACTCTAAAATAGTAACTGTTAGTTTTAAATGAGTTTAAACCCACTGATCGGTTCAAAACCGAACCGATAACACAAGTTCCACACAGACAAAACCTTCATTTTACTTACAGTTTACCACAGATAGAGCTTGAACGACGGTTTCGGTTAAAATAAAACTATTCTCGGTTAAATCCAACCGAGAAAACACTTTTTAAACCGAGAAATGAACCGAGCAGAAGGAGAAATCTCCGGAGCGACTGTTCACTGAGGCGGAGTAAAGAATCTGACAGTTCAAGTTTGAAATGACACAGATAGAGCTGCTCTCGTGCCAAAATTCTATTTTGGAATGGTTTTAACCATTTCACTCCTGGGCAGTTCAAGAGCTGGATCAAACTGCTAATGTCTATAATATAACAAGACTTCATGTTGTTGGAAAGAACGGTACTTGTGCTGCCATCCCTACAACCATCACATTTAAAGAAGTCCTAAAGTAAAAAAAAAAAAAAAGTTCAGAGATATGCCTTCCAATCTGCCCAGTTGTGTCTATCTCTGCTCTTTGTGCCAGTCGTAATGTTTTGTTTATTTACTTTTTCTTTAAGAATGCATACCTCCATTTTCAGTGGGAGGCTTTCCATTTTCTATTTTCTTTCTGCTGCTACTCTCTGATCCTGCTTCCCAGAATGCAACAAGTCTCGTGAGATTGTGACATAGGTTAGCCCTAGCGTAAAAAGCTGTGTAGTGTAACATAAAAATAAACTAAGTAGCAAATTTTATCCATTTTGTTCCACCTATTTCTGTGCATTACCTGTAGACCCACTAACAGGATATGAATGTGTGACCGTTCCCTAAAATATGTGATTCTTCATGTTTGGGTGGGTTTGACTCTTATGCTTTGTTGCATAGCTGAGTCTGTCTCGTTGAACTGCTTGTGGGACCACTGCTGTCACAATCTTGGGGAAAAAGACAGGGAAAACAATTACATGAACATTTCCTGATCTAACACTGTTACAGAGCAGCTGACACCTTCTGTGAGTTTGGGCAGGCAGCTCATGTGCAGTAGCTACCTGCCCCAGGACCTAAACTAGCCCTATTTCAAACTTTTCTGTGCAGGGAATCAGAAGAAAGAACAGGTTACTCACCTGTAACAGTAGTTCTAGGAGTGGTATATGTTGTTCATCCACACTTATTGGCATGTCCCTTTCCCCTTTAAGGATCACCGGAAGTCTTCAAGCTGGCTCCTCCCACCCACCCGGGTGGTATATACCTCGGCTCCGCCCCATGACGCCAGATCTTAGCTCGCTGGAAGCCAGGTGTTGTGCGTCTGCAGCCGGGGAGGTCAGGTGGGTCCATGTGGATGAACAACATATACCACTCCTACAACTGCTGTTACAGGTGAGTAACCTGTTCTTCTAGGATCGTGGATATGTTGTTCATCCACACTTATTGGCAGACTCCTAGCAGTTCTCCAGGAGGAGGGAGTCAAGGCACACACCCCCTACTTAGGGAACAGAGGTTGGAGAACTGAGGCCCCAAAACCAGCATCCTGGCATGACTCAAGGTCAGTGTGGTAGAGGAGGATGAAGGCGTTTGCTGACTTCCAGGTAGCAGCCCGGCAGATTTCCTGGATAGGGATGTCCCTGGAAGCAGCCACCGATGCAGCAGTATGGTGGGTAGAATGAGCTCTCATCCCTCTGGGAGTCTCCTTGCCCACCAACTCATAACACTGCGCCAACGTCGGCAGGTAAGCAGAGATGGCTGCCAGGTGCACCTGAAGGGTCGATGACCGCAGACCCCCTTTGGAGAGAGACCAAAGGTAGTCGAGAAGGTTAGCCATGGGGCAGGACAGAGGGTCATGGCCCTTGTCCTGACACCAAATGGAAAACCACCTCCATTTGAAGGCATAACACTTCCTGGTCGATTCCTTTCTATATGCCTCCACCACAGTGTAGACATCTTTGGAAAGACCCAAAGACTGGAACTCTAGCTGCTCAGGTACCAGGCTGTGAGGTGCAGGGATTGAAGGTCCGGATGGTATACCTTCCCCTGATTGAGTGATATCAGGTCCGGATGTGTACAAAACTACTCTGGGGCCTGCAGCTGGGGCTGAGGAGATCTGAATACCAGAACTGGTGAGGCCAGTCTGAGGCTACCAGGATCACCTGCACCTTGTCCCTCCTCACCTTGAGGAGCACCTTGTGGATCAAGGGAAATGGCGGGAAGACATAGAGGATGCCTGGGGTCCACGGCCTCCAGAAGGCATCCCCCTGCAGCGAACCCTGCTGAGGGGGGGGCGGACATGAAACAGCCTCAGCTTGGTGCTTTCCCTCGAGGCACAAAGGTCCACCATCGGTTTGCCCCAATGGAAGAACAGGTTGTAAGCTACCGCTGGATGAAGAGACCACTCGTGGGATGTCTGGCCTAGATGGCTGAGAGCATCCGCAGTTGGTTCGAGGCTCCTGCCACATGGATGGCTAGGAGATCCGCCTTCAATTGGCCCATGAGGGTCCAGATGCGGAGCGCCTCCTTGCACAGCAGATGGGAGTGCATGCCGCCCTATTTATTGAGGTAGTACATGGTCATGGTATTGTCTGTCTGGACTTGAACCACTTGACCCCAGAGCTGAGGAGTGAAAGCTGACAGTGCCAGTCTGACTGCTCTGAGCTCCAACAGGTTGATGTGGCATTGGGACTCCTCGGAGGTCCAGAGTCCATGGACCCTTTTGTCCCCATGTGGGCTCCCCAGCCCATGAGAGAGGCATCAGTCATGAGAACGACCGTCGGTGCGGGGCGGACAAACGGGATCCCTTCCTGCAACTGGTCTAGGGCGGTCCACCATTGGAGAGCATCCCACATCTTCTGGGTTACAGTGATCAGCTGGTCGAATTGACCATGGCGCTGAGTCCACTGGGCGGCCAGCTCCCACTGGAGGGGGCGTATGTGCCACCGGGCTCAACGGACCACTGAGGTGCATGCCGATATGTAACCCAGAAGGCACAGAAAGTCCCGGGCAGGGCGCAACTGCCCAACCAGAAATGACTGGGCAAAGGAGGAAAAAAACTCTGCCCTGTCTGCCAGGAGCCGAGCTCTGGTTTGACAAGAGTTGAGCTCTGCCCCGATGAAGCCCATCACCTGAGAAGGCATGCGTTGCGACTTGGCCTCATTGATTAGGAGGCCGAGTTGGGAGCAGGTCTGGAGGGCCAGATCCCTGGATCTCTCCACCTCCTGTAGGGAGTGACCTGCCAGAAGCCAGTCGTCGAGGTAAGGGTAAATTCTGATCCTCCGACACCGTAGATGGGCCACCACCACTGCAATACATTTGGTGAAGATCCATGGAGCCGATGACAGGCTGAACGGCATGGCTCAGAACTCGTACAGGGTCTCTTCGACCCTGAAGTGGAGGAACCATTGATGGGATGGATGGATTGGGGCGTGAAAGAACACATCCTGCAGATCCAGTGAACAAAACCACATGTTTCACTCCAAGGATGGAATGAGCTGGGACAGAGTGACCATCTGAAAGGTGCGAGACCTGAGATATTGATTCAGGTCGTGGAGATCTAGAATGGTGCACCAGCCCCCCGTCCGCTTGGGTACCAGGAAGTACCTGGAGACAAGGCCTGGGTCTGTTGGAGGATCCGTCACAGGAGCTATTGCCTCCTTGAGGAGGAGCTGAGCAACGTCATCTCGAAGAGCCAACTGGGTGTGAGCGGATACCTGTTCCTCCTGAGGGGTACAGGCTCGGCTGGGAGGGTAGTGCTCAAACTCTAGAGGCACTCCCTTACCGACCACTTCAAGAACCCACCTGTCCGAAGTGACAGCGGACCAGGCGGAAAGGAAGTGGTGGAGCTGGCCCCCCACGGGAGGACACAGAGCTGTTGAGATGGGAGTAGGGATGGCAGCCCCCACCCTCTCACTGAGCAGGCTTGGAGGAGGAGGCTCCAGGACCTGAGCCTCTGCCTCCTTTATGGGCCTGTTGGGGTCCAGGCTTGGTCCGAAGGTGCCAAGCTTGAGCCTGCTGCTGATGCTGGTGCTGCTGTCCCCCTTGGAAGGAGGACTGCTGAGCCACAGGGGAAGAGTGCCGAAAGGGCTTCTTCTTCTTCTACTACTGAGTCTTGCCCAAAGAACCCTTGGCAGAAGTAGCATCCAAGATGGCACTGGACTGTTCTATGTGCTGAAGGTGACTGGCCACTCCTGGGCTGAACAAGTCGGTCCCGAGGAAGGGCACATCAGCTAATTTGTGCTGAGTATCCACCAGGAAGGAGGAGAGCCTCAGTCAAGCCTTGCAGCGAGAGGCAACTGCGGCAGCCATTGAGCGGGCACAAGAGTCCCCAATGTCCAGGGCTGTCTGGAGCTGCTGTTCGGCCACAGCTTGGCCCTGGTCCTGGACCTGCTTGACCATGGTCTGAATGTCCATGGGGAGATGTGAGAGGACTTTGTCTAAAAACCCGAGAAGGGCGTGAGAGAAGTGTGCCATGATGATGGCCAAACTTGCCTGACGAAGGCCCAATGAGGAAGCCGCATAGACCTTCCTCGTCGAATGATCCAAGAGCTTGGACTCTTTGTCGGGAGGTCAGTCTGTGTTGGCAAAACTGCCAGTATGCCTGAACACAGAGGCGGTCACCAGGCTCTCAGCCGAAGGGTGCTCTGTGAACCCCGCAAGGGACCCCATGGGTACCGCATACTTGCGGACCATGCGGGTAGACGGGACTGGACAAGAGGCAGGATGCTGCCAGAGTTCAAGTGCCAGACCAACAATGGCCTCAGCCACAGGAAAGGCCTCCGTCGGGGTATCTTCTCTTTTAATGATGTCCATAAGAGGGTACTCCACCTTTTTCTGGATGGGTTCCAGGGGCATCCCTGTGGACTCAGAGATGAGGCGAAGGATCCCTTGGAAGAAGGAAGGACCTTCCTCCATCCCTAGGCCAACGGATGACTCATCATCCCCAGGATGAGAGTGAAGCCTGGTGATGTCCGAATCCGAGGAGTCGGGATACAGCAGCCTGCCACCCAAATCACCCTCGACATGCCGAGGGTGGTCTGGGGTGACCGTGACCAATAAACGCCAGGGAAGTCAGTCTGTCTTCTTTTGAAGGAGCCCCTCCCACAGGCTGCTTAGGTGGCAGTTCCACCATGATGGGTGGAGAGACCGGTTTAGGCTGAAGAGGTGGATTTTCCGGCCCCGCGAGTGGAGGAACCGAAGATTTCAGCTCCAGAGGGGTCAGCTTCAGCCTAGGAGGCAAAAACCAAGTAATGGCCAAGGAAGGGGCCGGAGTAGGTTTGTGCCTGGACAAGATCAGCTGTTGCCACATGAGGTCCTCGTAGTGCTGGGGTTTCCACCAGAGCCTCTCCTCATTCAAGGAGGACAAGGACGACCGATGGCGTCGCCTCTTTTTGGAGCGCTTATGGCTCTTCCTCGGCCTTACCGTCGAGGAGGTTCTAGACCTCGACCAAGATCGGGCAGGCTGACTCGGTCACTCTGGAAACACCGGCAGGACTGGTGACTTCCGGGGGTCCAGAACAGGGTCCTTGATGGGAACACCAGTGGGCTGGCTCTCCTCACTGGGGAAGACAAGGACCGGAGTCCTTTCCAAGGAGTCGTCAGCCGGAGCTGGCAACAGTGGGTCAATGGGGTCGATGACAATCTCGACCTCCTAGGCAGTAGACGCACTTGAGATGGGGATCGGTGCATAACATCTTCTGGCCGCAAGGACACTGGCGAAATCTGGGGAAAGATTTTTCCTCCATAATCAAAGACGCAAAGGAGTGATCGCTAACTCGAATGAGTTTTAATTTCAGTAAAACTGAAGTTTTGAAAGCCAGGGCCTCCGAAATCCGTGAGCATGAGGTGGGCAACCTGAATCTTCCAGCGGAAAGGAAGATCTGGGATCATGGGGCGGAGCCAAGGTACATACCACCCGGGTGAGTGGGAGGAGCCAGCTTAAAGACTTCCGGTGATCCTTAAAGGGGAAAGGAACATGCCAATAAGTGTGGATGAACAACGTATCCACAATCCCAGAATAATACTTACAAATACCGCAGTCTCACTTCCTAGTAAAGCTGACGCCGCCAAGTACCTGCCACAGCCCCGCCCAGAATTTTAGCAAAGAATTTAAAAAGTGAAGCAGCCAATCAGCAGGCAGAGCTGATGGTTCTGGCCAGTTGGCATGGAGATGCCAGAAGTTTCAGCAGCGTACCTTTGGTCTGGTGATCAGCGGGCAGTACAGCGAGGAGGCAGCCAGCGGACAGAGGAGACCCGCCGGGCTGCTTGCAGCAGCAGAGGCACCCGTGTCAAGAGTCAAGTTGTCTTTCATGTAAGCACTTGTTTACTTATTAACCTGCCACTTATTTTTGTTCACTCTTTCTACATGTTATGCTCAACACTGCTGTAACACTGTTTGTAACACCTGCCTTACAACTGTATGTTAATGTTGATCTTGTAACTTGAATGTTTAATGTCTCATCCCAGTTGTACCCCTTCCCCCCAGGTCGCACCGAGAGACGAGCGACTTGTTGCTCAGTGTGCCTTCCTGGTGAAACATTTCAATAAATAAATAAATAATGCAGCACTCAAAAACAAAGGAGGAGATCTCCCTTATCAGCAAATGAAGGCACCCAGGATACCTGCATGGAGTAACTGTTGACAGCAAAAACTAACAACTCAAACGTTTCAAACCCCTAACAGCTGCAGAAATGGATCTAACTGGGGAAAAATATTAATATAAAATTTACAGTAGGTGTGGGTTTAGGCCTCCTTTAATGTCACAGATGGGAAAGAGCTTAGGACTCCATGGTGATGTAACAGCTTTGGAGTGTGCTGGGTCCTTGTAGGTAAGCATGTATTACCCAGCAGCAAATGACTAGCTCAGTGATAACGTGGAACAACATACAAATGCAGAATAAAAAAGTTCATGATTGCGGAGGAGAACAAAAAGGTGAGTTAAGTGTGTATGTTTCTAAATATCTCTGAGTACTTATTTGTATTCTATATGTAACTACTGACATATTATGTATATCCATGTCTGCGCTATATTTTATTTACTTATGTACTATTTATTGTTGCCTGTATGTATTCTTTCAATGTACATTATGCAATTAATTCCAGGTTCTCCTAAAAAAGGGACAGTTTGTACTAGTGAACCTACCCAGTTACCAAAATCCAATTAATAAAAAGAAATAATATAAATAAATGTGGTGCCTTAAAAATCCCGGTCAACAACAATAAAGAAAGAAAGAAATTATGGGGAAGGAAATGTTTTATTTTAAGAACATGCAAACACGTCACCCCTCCAAAAAAACAGACCCAAACTAACCTTTGAGCAGGGACAGCTGGGAAGAAGATGTCCTCGATCATTAGCAATGAACTGAGTGAAGCCTTCCAGGGCAGATGGGCGCTGGGGTTAGAAATGCAAAACAAAGAAGAGATTAGCAGTGATACCCATCATCCTATTATGAATGAGGCACACATTTCTATGCACCCAGCCTTGTTCTCAGTAAATGAGTTTGCAGACTCAGGTAGATTTGTGTTTGTGCTGGGCTGAAGTACTTTGGTATAGCTGAGTGCTGGTGCCCACACACTGCTGCATTCTATAAGGTAGTTAGATTATTTTATTTTGTTTAGCAACTCTAACAGGTGTATGAGACAACTGGTATGCAGACTTTACAAAAAAAGGATTTACTTCTCTCGTTTTGTCTTTTGCTGTATGTATGCCTCAGTTTAAGTCATCTAGCGCAAGTAGGCCTCTCAGGGAGGGGGGTGAACAGGAAAGGCATTGCTCAGTGCTGCTCAACAGCTCTGAGAGTAGGTACTTACAGTAGGACGTGAATAGAATGGAGCCTGGCTGCCTGCATACAAGCCAGTTTACAATGGACACCCTACTGTGACTGCAGTCAGCCACATACTTGCAGATAGTTAAGGTAATGGATGATTGTTAAGGGTGAGGCTCGTAATTAACACGTATAGCTGCAGAAGTTAGATTGGCCTGAACCAGTTAGTATCTTGTAAATTAAATGGAGGAGTCTATTTAGAATTTTAAGTACAAAGGTGGAATAAAGTGGGCTGAACATTTCATGTGATGTGGCTAGATAGGCCAGCCCTGAAGTGTATATGCATGGGTGTCTTGTCTCCAGCAAATTAGACTTGAAGCCAGACACAATACTGGATGCCCACTGATCCAAAAAAGGGAGCTACCAATTTCATGAATCCCAAGCCCGTGTGGAAAGAAGTCTGACATTTCCTATGGAGACCTGTGGGGTTAGAAATCAGACTCCTCCTGCTCTGAAATTTCTGAACAGGAACACAAAACGTCAGCTTTCAGACTTCTGTGACTCTGTTTCTGTGTATCTATCTATCTTTGTCTCTGCCCTGTCTCCCTCTCACTCTCTCTGCATCTATTTCTGCTTCCTTGATGGGTTCTTTGTGCTGCTTCGGCATTGTTCTGTTGTCACTCCCAGTGACTGTCTCTTGCCTTTCTGCCTCTCTCTCTCTCTTTTTCCTCCTTCTTCCTTACTTACCTCCTTGTGCTGTTTTGGTACTGTCCAGTTTTGGAGCTTCCGTGCACTGAAGGCAGAATCATACTGTTAAAAAGAAGAGAAAATTAATTGTATCTCTTAATTGCCATGCACAGCAATGCTGCACATGGTGGGTTCTATCATCAGTTTTTTTTTGTTTGTTTTTTTTAACTCTATTTCTGGCTCCACTTGAGCCCCGGAGAACTCTCTCAGACATCCACTCACCTCCAGCTCTACCTTCTGGCCTGAAACTCACCAGCATCCTGGCACCAGCCCGGCTATCCCCTCAGTTCTGAGCCCTCCCGAGATGGGGCCGCCCTATCCTCCCAGGGCGCTCTATCTGCAAATTTGGGCCGGGCTGGGCTTGGCCCAGGGGCTGGATGAGTTCGTCTGGTGGAGTGTGGCTGTAGGGTGGTGCCTTCTCCTATCTCCAGGTGTGGAGGATTTTTTCTTGTTGTTTCCCCTCATTATGCCTTCCCCCTCCCCTGGCGGAGTCCTGACGTGCAATGATGCCAGAGAATGTCTTGCCATGGCTCCGCAACCCTCTACTCTGGCTCTGAAGTGCTGCGGTACCTCCGGCCTCCACCAGAGGTCACCGCTGTGCCAGGCATAGTCCCTGGATACCCCCAAGGAAGGAGAGCCGTCCTCCGGATGCTCAATCCTTCCCCTCCACTGCCGACCCCCGGCGATCCAGGCTCACTCCCGAACCCGGGTCGCTGGCATGGCGCGAGGTGTGGCGTCCAGTGCCTCAACCCTCAGCGCCACCGGGCCAGCGTGGTTCTATCATCAGTTAAAGAGCAACTTTCCAAGTGCTCACACCAAATACCATGAAGAACCCTTACCTACCCCCAAGTTCATATACTGTTAATATCTCGATTTGTACTTGCCCCTATTTTGGAAGGGAAGGAGTTGTAGTGTGACTCCATGGAGCCACGTTGATCCCTTCCACATTCTGGTACCTCCTGATATTGCAATCCACCCCTGTGCTAGCAAGTTTTGTGATTCCCTATATGGAGAGCACAAGGCATGCTCCATAGATATGAATGGGGCCATTTCGACATTTTTAATATTTTAGATGGCCATCACAAACAAATCAAGGGCACTGCTCAACTAACAAATCTTTGGTAGCTAAACAGTGCCCTTAATTTGTTCGCAACTGCCATCTAAAATGCAAAAAATGAAGTTCAAGAAAGGAACAGTTGCGTAAGAACTTACCGTAACAGTAGATCTTTGGGGGGATCTCAGTAATCAGGTAACACTGTAGGAACCTTCGCTGTTGGTGAAGGGGAATCCACACGGAAGATTTTCAGCAGTACAACTGGGTCCACCCACACTGTTGACATCTGCCGACATCAGCAACCCTATAAAGGCATGGGTGACTCCACTCCCTCCTCAGTTCTTTCCCTCCGGAGATGAGAGGAGCAAGGCTAAAACCCTGGGGAACCAAGAAGAGATAGAGGGAAACAGCTCTAAATAAAAGATAGGATACAACAGATAGCCAAGCCCTGATAGGAGCCCCAAGAAGGGGGATGGTGGGAGGGATATCATACCTGATGACTGAGATCCCCTCGAAGATCTACTGTTACAGTAAGTTCTTACGTAACTGTTCTATCTTTGGGAGTATCTCAGTCATCAGGTAACATCATAGGAATGAGTACCATGCAGTGACAAGTGTAAACAGACAGTCTGAGATTCGGCTAGATCTCCACAAACTTAAGACAAGAGTCCTTGTAACACAGACCTGCCAAAACCTGCATGGGCTCTTGAGGCAATGTCCAGACTGTAATGCTTGGTGAAAGTGTGGACTGTACTCCAGGTGGCAGCCGCACAAATGTCAGCAGCCGAGACCCCTTTCAAACAAGCCACCAAGGTAGCCATGCCTCTGGTGGAGTGAGCTTTGACAACACCAGGCAGTTCTTTGCTGTATTTATTGTAGCAGAAGACAATGCAATTTGCCAACTATTTGGATATACATAGCTTAGAAACTGAAGCGTCCTGTCTACCTGGGGCGAAAGAAACAAACAACTGTTTCGATTTTCTGACCTCTTTAGTCTGAAGCAGATAATACTTCAAAGTTCTGCGCACACCTAACGTATGGAGCAGTGCTTCCCCTGGATTGGCACACTCAGGAAAATATACAGGAAGGTGGATAGACTGATTTAGTGTGAACTCAGAGACCACCTTGGGTAGAAACTTAGGATTTGTGCACAAAGATACCCTGTAGACAGGATTGAGCCGGCCTGCCGGTGCAGTGATAGTGCCACCACTTGCAACACCAGCGACTCACGATCGGGAGCAATCTCGGCTTGCTGGATGGCTGACCGGGGGGGGGGGAGGACTGAGCGCTCAATAGGCTGTCCTCCTCCTCTGGAGGAGGCTGCTTGTCCCACCGCTTTACTGCCACCTGGGTGACCACGGGTGGAGGTGCAGCGGGACTGCAGAAATGCAGGTGGGGGAACGTCGGTCTGGAGCTGGAGTGGCAGCATTTCTCAGCGTACTCCGCCTCCTTGACCCTCATTGCATGCCAACGTCTGTAGGGGAGGAACAGAAAACCTCCCACACCGGATGCCTGTACATGGGACCCAGCAGTCCTGAGACTCCTTAACTGGGCTCCTTGGGGGCCGGTTGAACCACCCAACTCAGACTTATGGACTGGGAGATGATGATGCGGTGTGCCCTCCTTCCCCGCCCAGGCAGTAAACTGAGGCAGGATGAGGGTGGGTCCTCTGGTCCCTCTCAGGAGTTACCTGGGGCAGAGCTATGGGAGCACGCACTGTCTAGGGCTCTCGTAAGTTAGGGTCTGGCGGGGAGAATGGAGGGGCCATAAATTGCAATATATATACTGTGTATATATGAGACGGTTAACTTTTCCAAAATAAAATCTAAGTCCCAAGCTGGGACCGGGAAATGGATTGGGGGTTTCAGGTGCAGGATGCCTCTGAGAAAAGTAAGGGAGACATTCAGCTGAGCAATCGTGCAGTCACCCATGGGCTCATCAAAGGCAGAAATAGCCGAAAGGTGGACCTTGAAGGGAATAATATTGGAGGCCTGAGTCAGACAAAGAAATCAGGTAGTCCAGGATATGATTCACCAGGCCAGTGAAAGGGTCCAAGGAATGTCTGGCAGCCCAGATGGCAAACCGCTTCCACTTCATGGCCTAAGTGGCACGGGTGGAAGGCTTGCGGGTGGCCATCAGGTCATTCGCCACCCTGTTAGAGAACCCAAACCTGGCAATGGTTTATGTTCTCAAGAGCCAAGCATGCAGATGGAGGGATGGGACTAGAGATTGGGATGGACCAGGGTCCCCTGATCCTGGGCCAGCAGATTCCTACAAAGGGGCAGAGAGACTGGAGGTTCCTCTGCCAGCTGCTGAAGCAGAGGGAACCATATCTGGTGAGGCCAGAATGGAACTACCAGAATCATGCTGGACCCGCCACTTTGCAGATTGATCAGCACCCTCTGAATTAGGGGAAATGGATGAAATGCATATAGAAATCTCCCGCTCCAAGAGAGGGACAACACGTCTTGCCAGAAAACTCCAGGCCCTGGATCTAGCAAACAGAAAGTAGGCAGTTTTGCGTGGAGTGGGGACTCAAAAAGGTCCAACTCTGGATGAACCCATCTGTTGAACAGATCTTTTGCTATGGATGAGAGAAGTGCCCATTCGTGCATGCTGGACTAAGTCCTGCCAATACTTTCCGCCGGGGTGTTTAGGATGCCTGGCACATGGACCACAGAGAATGCCCAATACCACACTCTCATGGCCTACTTGCAAAGGGGGTACAAGTGAGTCCCGCTCTGCTTGCTGATGTAGTAGACGACACACAGATTGTCCGACTGCACCAGCAGTTGGCCTGGAGCAAGATGCTCCTGAAATACCTGCATGGCATAGGGCACTGCTTTCATCTCCAGGACACTGATATGCAGGGAGGCTTCCCACTGGGACCAGGAGCCCTGGGTTTGGAAAGGACCAGGTGTGCTCCCCAGCCTAGGCCCGAAACATCCGTGGTTAAAATCTGATGTGGGGAAGAAACCTGGAAGGGAACCCCTTGAAGAAGATTGAAGGGGTCCATCCACCACTGCAGTACCCTGCGAACTGGGGAGGAGATCAGGACTTGTTGGTCCAACTTGTCCGTGCACTGGTCCAATTGCACTCTGAGGGCCCACTGAAGGGTGTGCATGTGAAGCCCGGCCAGTGGAACAGTGGGAATGGCCTCTGCCATTAGCCCCAACAACCTGAGGTACAGCCTGGCAGGAATGTACTGATTCTGAGAGACTTCCTGAACTTGGGCTATAAGGCACTCTGCACTATTTTGGGGTAGTAAGGCCTTGCCCTGCTTAGAATCCAGAACCGCCCCTATGTACTGTCATCTTTGGAATGGTACTAGAACTGACTTGGGCAGGTTAACAGTAATGCCCAGAGAATGGAAGAGCTGGAGAGTGTGCTCCAGAGTCAGCAAAAGTTGTTCCCTGGATGAAGCCTTGAGAAGCCAATCGCCCACGTAAGGGAAGACATACAGTCCCTCTCTTCTGAGAGCTGCTGCGACTGCTGCTAGGCACTTGGCAAAGACACACAGCGCAGAGGATAAGCCAAAGGGCAGCACTTTGAACTGGTAATGCTCATCCTGAAAGGCAAAACGAAGGAATCTCCTGTGAGGAGGAAAGACAGAAATGTGCACATAGGCGTCCTGCATGTCCAGTGAACAGAGCCAGTCCCTGGTTTTGGGGAGGGTCATCAGGCCTGGAAAGTTATCATCTGGAACTTTTTGTACTGGACAAAGAGACTGAGCTCTTTTCAATCTAAAATAGGCCTCAGATCTCTGGTCTTTCTGGGGACCAAGAAAAACCTGGAAGAAACCCCCTGATTTCTCTATCGCTTTGGCACTAATTTGATTGCCTGCTTGTGCAGAAGAAACTGTACTTCCTAGTTCCTCCTGCAGAACAGACAAGTGAGCCGGGGGATAGTTGGAGGATGGGGGAGGGGTATTTGGGGGCTGCTGAATAAGCTCCAGCGTGTGACCCTCCTCTATGATCTGCAAGTTCCATGCATCTGAAGTTATGGTTCTCCACTGATTCAGATGGAGGGAGAACCGACCTCCGACCACCACCTCCTGAGTCTGGACCAGAGGAAGGGGGGTCTGGCAAGGAGTCAAGCTGAGGTGGAACCAGCTGCAGAGGCTGGTCCCTCATTTCTGGGATGCTTGGCTGCCATTCCAGCATTGGAGGGGAGGCAGGCAAGGGAACCTGTGCTTTATGTTTACTCTAGATGAGTGGAGCCGAGCCTGGCCTATTGGCCTGTCTATGAAAAGTAGAACGTCCTCTACCTCATGGCTGAGTGTGGTACAGAGAATGGACAGATTTAATGGCTGTGCCTAAGCCCTGCAGATCATTTATGAGGTCCTGGATATCAGGGCCGAAGAGCTTGGTGCCATTGAAGGGAGCACTGAGCATCTTGTTCTACACATCGGTTGCAAATCCAGAGACTCTAAGCCAGGAGTGCCTATAAAGGCATATGCCAGTGGCAGCTGCTCTGGCCACTGTATCGGCCATATCAGGAGGTGTTTGCTAACATCATCATCAGTTTTGAAAACAATGAAGCAGTTCCTGCTTCTATGAGCCATCAGGAAGGGCCTGTGCGGCAGCTTTGTCCTTTGTCCTTTCTCCAGTTGGCATTTTGGTATTTGTCCATGTGTGACACATAATTTGCAATCCTCAGGCCTAAAGTAGAGGAGACATAAACCCTTTTTCCCCAGAGGTCAATCCTGTGGGTCTCCTTCTCCGGGGGAAGGGAACTAAGGTGCTTAGGCATCTTAGATCTGTCATGGGCTGCCTTGATGACCACAGTTTTGGCCTGTGCAGCAAAATAATGAAGGCCCTGAGGGGCATTATAAAGCTTGTCTGCCCTGCGTGGCATAGCTGGCACCATGTCTGGTTTATGCCAGGCTGCCGTAGTGGCATTCTTCAGTGCTGGGAGCATAGGAGGAATGATTTTAGGGGGAGATTCGGGAATCTCCAGGAAGTCCATCAGGTCTTTCCTGGTGACATGTTCTTCCTCAGTCTGGAAGCCCATTGTGGCAGACAACTGCTTCATCTCATTGAAAAGGTGGCATCCTCAGGATGAGATATTGGGGTATGCTTAACAGAGTCCTCACTGACCGAGGAGGCAGTGGACTTCTCTGAGATGAGGATCTCTTCCTCTTCATCCTCTATATCATCAGGGAGGATGATACTCCTCTTCCACGTCGACCTCCGCATCTGGGTCTGGCATCAGATGTGCCGGTGATGGCCAGTAAGGAGGCTCCTAGGGTCGACGAACAGGTGTCAATGACGAAGCCGTCATCGACACTGGCAAGGAGAGCCTACTGAAGGCATCCAGCTGCTGAATGACTACATCTGTAAATTTTAACCAGTACTTCGTTCAGGTCTATAGCAGATGTTAATTGGGGGGGGGGGGGAGATCATCGACGGTATGGGACCAAATGTCTTGGGAGCCCGATGAGCCTGTAGCCCTGGAAGAAGAAGGGGCAGGCTTTGATGGAGTTGTTGGGGATTGACAACTCAGAGGTTGACAGGCGAGCGCCCTGTGAGTCAGGCAGGGGGGCTGTCAGTATAGTTCTGCTAGGAGTAGAGACCTGGACAGCTGGTCTGTTCGTCAGAGCAGCCGACGATGAAGAACCCCATGAAGGAGGCCAATGGGGAGCAGGACCAGGGGACGGTCACGATCCCAGTCTTTTATGACTCCCTCCCAGTCTTGTCTTGGGCCTTGGAGGCCCAGCTCAAAGATCCAGTGGGTGACTGGGTGGCCGGGCTCCGGAGGACCCTGCCTGGAACAGCTACCTGTTGTTCCATTAATTTTTTTTGGAGCCTTCTTACGTCACCTGAGGGTTGTTTGATTAAATTTCTGGCAGAGCTCACATTCGTAGCCGAAGACAGCAGACACAAACAGAGTGTTCGTCGGTAGCGGCAATCTTCTTTCCGCAGTGGCAGTGATGGAAGAGAGAAGAAGGATTAACTCTCAACATAAACAAAAGGAAAAAATCTCTAAAAAGAGATTAAGGAAAGGTTAGAGGAAAAAGCAGCCATTGGCTGAAAAAGGTGCAAACACTATGACAGAGCTTCCACGGAGACTGTGCAAACAAGTCAACAGTGGGAAAGCACTGAGGAGGGAGCGGGGCTGCCCACACCTATATAGGGTTGCTGACGTCGGCGGATGTCGACGGCGTGGGTGGTCCCAGTTGTACTGCTGAAAATCTTCTGTATGGATTCCCCTTCACCCATGTCAAAGGTTCCTATGGTGTTACCTGATGACTGGCTTGTAATCGAGGTCCCTCCCTGAACTCTTGACTTGCAAAGCTATTCTACCAGTGCATGAGCTGAGGCGGAGCAAGGAAAGTTTACAGAGAGCACTGAGGGTGTGTGCTTTTACACTGGGCACTGTCAGCAGATCTGAGCAAGGCTCACAGCAGGAAGGAGGAAGTAGTCTGAGCAGCAGCAGTTCATGAACCTGCAGTGAATTACTGTGCTCTAACAAATCAGTAATTTTGGTTTTTGGGATGAGTATTGGGCATTTTGGAGCCCACAAACAAGGGGTTTACCTAATCAACAAAGAAAAGGCCTAATTTAAATTACTCACCATCGCGGGACCAGAGTGACGTCACTTCTGGTCCACAGGTGATAAAGCCTGAGCACCACAGCAAGCAGTGCGAGCTCGAGTGGGTGAGCATGTCCTGCATGGACGAGGGGACGAGGCAGACCACCATAATCAAAATAAGTCCAAGCGGTGAGTACATCAATAAATAGGCTGCATCTTAACTCAGTCTGGGTGCTTGTATTAACTCCTGTAAACAGTTTTCAACTACTGAGTGGTTTCTGGGATACACACATAAAAAATAAACAAGATGGAGGGCGCTCACTTAGCAGAGGGGATACTAAAGACGCTACAAACGAATGGAGCAATATCACAGTGCATTAAGTGTGAAATGGATACTACACATTTTGAGCTGCCAGCTGTATAATCTTATGTTTGCCGCAAATGTCTTGAATTAATGAAACTACAAAAAGTCTTAAAAGTAAATGAGGAGAAAGGCATCCCAATGAGGGAAGGGACTGATACAATGGAAACTGGAGAAGTGATCTAGAGGCCTCTCAGCAGGAGGACCGTACTACCAGAGTACTAAACAGGATGGAGGAAATGGAGGAACAGGATAGTAGTGGGACTAAAATAATAAAACTACCAAAAAAACAAAAGGAGGAGGGCCTTAGGGAGTGATGAAATAGCTCTGTGCAACAGATATGCATCCCTGAGATCTGAGGAGATACCGGCAGACACAGTAGCTGAAAATATAAACTCCTCATCAGCCCCTTAAATCAGCATCACTGAAAACAGGAATAAAAATGTACTTGTCATAGGGGACTCCATTCTGAGGAGGATGGACACTAGTATATGCAGAAATAATAAAACCAAAACAGTGGTAAACTGTTTACCAGGGTCTAGAACACATGACATAAAGAATAGACTTCCGAAATTACTTAATAGTGAACAGGATTGCCAAATAGTAATGATTCATGTGGGCATCAATAATGTGGGATGAGACCACAAAAAAGATATAGTGGGACAAATCATAGAGTGTGCTGCCATAATAAACCTGGCCGGGCAGACACCGATCATACCTGGTTTACTACCCAAACTAAATTGTGATAAGGAAAACAAGCATTTGTCAATGCCAAACGTTCGCTTGCAGGTATTTGCAGTGGTGTTTGGCACGTATGGTGCTTTACCCTAATGCCCTGTACGATTGCTGGTATTTGCACAATAAATTGTCAGCATGACCTTTTTCTTACCCCCATTGTGCACTATATAAGCGGAAACATGTTTTGGGCAGAATGTGAAAAATGACAGCTGTACTGCTCATGAGGAGGTGTGGTAAAATGGCAGTGTTGAAAATCTGGAGTGAAAATATTGGAAATTCGCAAACTTACGAGCGTGCGTAGGAACTGCACAACGCATGCTCGTAAACCAGTTATTTGTTGGAATTTTTTCACCAAATTTTCAACATAGCCATTTTAAGATCTCTGCTCATGAACAGTGACACTGTGATTTTCTTCATGTGTCCCATACACTGAGTTCGCACACCGACAGTCATTGTGCGTTACATGGGCAGAAACACGTTTTGGGCAAGATGTGAAAAATGACAGCTGCAGTGCTCATAAGGAGGTGTGGTAAAATGGCAATGTTGAAAATCTGGAGTGAAAATATTGAAAATTCGCAAACTAACGAGCGTGCGTAGGAACTGCGCAACGCAGAGTCATAAAACAGTCATTTTTAGGAATTTTTTCACCAAATTTTCAGCACAGCCGTTTTAAGACCTCTGCTCATGATCAGTGTCACTGTGATTTTCTTAATGTGTCCCATACATTGAGTTTGCACACCGACTGCGCCATTGTGCGCTACATGGGCAGAAACACATTTTGGGCAGGATGTGAAAAATGACAGCTGTACTGCTCATGAGGAGGTGTGGTAAAATGGCAATGTTGAAAATCTGGAGTGAAAATAATGAAAATTCGCGAACTTACGAGCCTGCGTAGGAACTGCATAATGCTGCTAAATAAAACAGTCATTTTGGAATTTTGCAAATTTTCAACATGGGTTTTAGAACCCTTCTCATGAATGATGTCACTGTCATGGCGTTATTCGAGGCCGAAGGGTGATTTCGGCGCAGTGACTGCGCAATGCCTGCAAAATCACCGCCGGCCCAAATAACACCATGACAGTGACATCATTCATGAGAAGAGGGTCCCAAAACCCATGTTGGTATGGTGCAAAAATTCCAAAAATGACTGAGATATGCAATAAAGTTGAAACCCCCTATCTAGCCCATTATACAGCTTACCGGCATTTCCTCAGTTCGCGGTCGCCTTTGAAGAGTGCAACGTGTTCCCGTCCACCGAAGATCGTTGCGCGGAGTCGGAGGTAAGTATGGGGTGAGGGGGTGGGGCTGGAGTGTAGTGGGTGGGTGTGGGTTGTGGGAGGGGCTGGGAGGCGCGCCACGGACCGTTTTATTTACAGGTTTAACAAAAAAAAAAAGAGCGATGCGGGACGTTTGCCACACTGGGGTGGGCTCCCAGCATGGCAAAAGATGGCTGGGGCTGAGGAGCCGACAGAGTTGGGTACCCCGTCGCAGGCTTCTGCGGGGCCGAGGCCGACAGAGATTGGGCACCCCGTCGGCAAAACAAACTGAACATTTTCCACGCTGGTGCGCTCCCAGCATGGCAGCAGGATTGCTGGAGGCCGTGGAGCCGATGGGGATTGGGCACCCCAGTCGGCAAACAACGTTTGCCACGCTGAAGTGGGCTTCAGCGTGGCATCAAAGCTTTAGAGGTGGCGTGGCGCGCGCGGGGGGTAGCGTGTGGCTTGAGGGGGGCGTGGCCGCGGCGCTCAGTATGGCAGCAGTGCATTCCTTTGAAGCAGAGGAACACCGCTGTCATACAGAGCTCCTGCACCCATTGGTGCAGGACTGCCACGCCTGCTCAAGGGAGCAGTGCATTGGATGGGAGAGGCACACCTGCAAGTGTGCTACTCTCCCAAAATGTTCCTTGCGCATGCGCGCAATCGAACGTAAAAATGACACCATCCAAAGAATAAATGCCTGAATAAACAACAAATGTACGGAGGTGGGCATAGCTTTCCTAGATACTTTCTATCAGAATACTACTTTATACTCAAAAGACGGGCTGCACCTAAGCAGAAAAATACAGGTTACTCACCTGTAACAGGAGTTCTAGGAATGGTATATGTTGTTCATCCACACTCATTGGCAGTATCCTTGCCGCTTTAAATCTTGCCGGAAGGTCTTCAAGCTTGCTCCTCCCACCCACCCGGGTGGTATAACTCTCGGCTCCGCCCCATGACGCCAGATCTGGCCCGCTGGAAGCTCAGGTTGTGCGTCGAGCCGGGAAGGTCGGGTGGGTCGTGTGGATGAACAACATATACCATTCCTAGAACTCCTGTTGCAGGTGATAACCTGTATTTCTAGGGACATGGATATGTTGTTCATCCACACTCATTGGCAGACTCTAGCAGTTCTCCGGGAGGAGGAGGAGCAACGCACACCCCATATACTTACTTGGGAAAGAGAGACTGGAGAACCGAGGCCCAAAACCAGCATCCGGCGTGACTCAAGGTCGATGTGGTAGTGGGTAATGAAGGTGTTTGCTGACTTCCAGGTAGCAGCCCTGCAGATTTCCTGGATAGGGGCGTCCCTGGAAGCAGCCACCGTTGCAGCAGTATGGGGGTAGAATGAGCTCTTATCCTCTGGGAGGCTCCATGCCCGCTAACTTATAACAGAGATCTATGCAGGAGGTTACCCACCTGCTTATAGTCCGCTTGGCTGCAGGTCTGCCAGATCGTGGCTTCAGCGTGGTGACAAACAGCTGGCGAACCTCTCCCGAATTTCAGCCGTCGCTCCTTATAATAAGCGCGGCCCTTCTAGGATCCAGAGTATGGAGCCTATATTCAGCCTCCGAGGTGTGATTGGGGTGGAGACAACGGCAGAGTCAACACCTGGTTAAGGTGAAACTCCGACACCACCTTCGGAGGAATTTGGTGGGCGCCAGGACAACCTTGTCCCTGTGGAAACCAGGTAAGGAGACTCGATGGAAAGCGCCTGGAGCTCTCCCATCCTTCTGGCTGCGTGATAGCCACCAAGAAGGCGGTCTTCCACGACAGGTGAGAGAGCACACCTGTGCATGGAAGTTCGAATAACTTGCCCGCAAACTTTGCCAGTACCAGCAGTAGATCCGGAGGTGGGGGTTCACACTAGAGGATGGCCATAGAAAAGCGCATGAACCACCTTCTCCTCGCTTACCGACTGCTTCCGGCCGCGCCGGTAAGCAGAGATGGCTGCCAGGTGCACCATAAGGTCGTCGACCTAAGCCCTTGACTAGAAAGGGACCATAAATAGTCCAAGATGCTTGCCAGGAACAGGAGAGATCCAAGCCCTTGCCCTGACACCAAATAAACCTTTTCCATTTGAAGGCATAACATTTTCTGATCGACTCCTTCAGGCGCGCCTCAACTACATTGAGGACCTCGTCGGAAGACCCAAAACCTGGAACTCTGGCAGCTCAGGAACCAGGACGTCAGGTGCAGGATTGAAGGTCGGATGGAACACCTTCCCTGATTGACTGAGAGCAGGTCAGGCGGGCTGGAAGCTACCACAGTCCTGGAGCTGAGACTGAGGAGATCTGGGTACCAGAACTGGCGAGGCCAGTCTGGGGCTATCAGAATCACCTCGCCTTGTCCTCCTCGCCTTGAGAAGCACCTTGTGGATCAAAGGAAGGAGAAAGGCGTAAAAAGCCCGGGGTCCATTGCCTCGAAGGCATCCCCTGCAGCGAGCCCTGCTGAGGCGGGCATGGAACAGACTCAACTCCGCGTTCTCCGTGGAGGCAAACAGGTCCACCTGAGGTGTGCCCCAAGGAGAACAGATGCTGTACTACCTCGACGGGAGAGACCACTCGTGGAATGCAGCCCCTATCCGGCTCAGGGCATCGGCCAGGTGTTGGAGGCTCCTGCCACGTGAATGGCTGGAGATCCGCCTCCAGGCTGCGCAGCAGTGACCAAATGCGGAAGCTTCCTTGCATAGAAGCATGGAGCGCGTCCGCCCCTGGCGGTTTAGATAGTACATGTCGTGGTATTGTCCGTCTGGACTGGGACCACTTGACCCGGAGGAGCGGAGCAAGGCGGTGAGAGCTAGGCGGACGCTCCGGAGCTCCAGCAGGTTGATGTGGCATCGGGACTCCCTTGAGGACCAGAGGCATGAGCCCAGTGTTCCCCAGATGGGCACCCAACCCATCAGAGAGGCATCGGTCGACAGAGACCGTCGGCTGGAGCAGACAG
The DNA here is from genome assembly GCA_016271365.2 of Neoceratodus forsteri. Classification (NCBI taxonomy): domain Eukaryota; kingdom Metazoa; phylum Chordata; order Ceratodontiformes; family Ceratodontidae; genus Neoceratodus; species Neoceratodus forsteri. Next base: position 255,542,193 of record CM028133.1, read on the forward strand.
GCAGGATGCCCTCCTGCAATTGATCTGGAGCGGTCCACCACTGGAGACATCCACATCCCCTGTGTCACCGACACAAGCTGGTCAAGGATCGCAGCGTTGTGACCACTGGCTGGCCAGTCCCCACTGAAGGACGCATGTTCCAGCGGCCCCAACGGACCACGCTGGTACAGGCCGCCATGAGACCCAGGAGGCGCAGGAAGTCCGGGCAGGCGCAATTGCCCAACCAGAAATGATCGGGCAAAGGAGGAAAGAACCTCGGCCCTGTCACGCGGGAGCCGCGCCTGGCTCGAAGAGAGTCGAGGCTGCGCCCCGATGAATAAAATCACCTGCTTCGGCTCGAGTTCCGACTTGGCCTCGTTGACAAGGAGGCCCAGTTGAGAGCAGACCTGGAGGGCCAGATCTCTGGACCACTCCGCCTCCTTCCTGGAGGGAGCTGCTATCAGCCAGTCGTCCAGGTAAGGGTACACCCGGACCCCTCGGCGCCGCAGGAATGCTGTCACCACTGCCATGCATTTGGTGAAGACCCTGGGAGCTGGAGACAAGCCGAAGGGCATGGCTTGGAACTCGAGAGATCCTTCGCTCGGAAGCGAAGGAATCTCTGGTGAGACGGAGCCGGATAGGGACATGAGAAACGCGTCCTGCAAGTCCAGGAAACAGAACCACACGCCCGCGTTCAAGGATGGTATTATCTGAGCCAGAGTGACCATCCTGAAGGTTCGAGACCTTAGGAACTTGTTTAGGTCGGTGTAGGTCGAGAATGGGCGCCAGCCCCGTCGTTCGGAACCAGGAAGTACCTGGACACAAACCCTGGGTCTGAAGGAGGGTCCACCACCTCTCTTACCACCTCCTTCTGGAGGAGGAGAGTGATGTCGGCTCGACGAGCCGCCAGTGAGCTGGGATCCCGAGCCCCCGAGGCGGCGGCTCTGAAGGGTGGTGCCTGCTCGAATTCCAGAGGCAGGCCTCTTCCACCACCTCCAAGACCCACCTGTCCGTGGTAACAGCGGACCAGGCGGAACGGAAGTGCAGAGCCGTCCCCACGGGGACCAGGGGTAAGTGGCGGGGATGGGGGACACCCTCAGCCCGTCACTGGGCAGGCTTGGAGGAGGGACCGGCCGAGGGACCTCCTGGGCCCTCCTCCCTGCCTCCTGTTAGAGGAAGCCGGCTTGGGTTTGGGATGCCAGGGCCGAGCCTGCTGGCCTGAGTGCTGGGCCGGGCGCGAGGGCACAGAAGGACGAAGGGCTTAGGCTGTGGTTCGCGGCCTTTGTCCTTCTAGTCGGAAGGGACCGGTCAAGGTGGCATTGGACTTCTCGATCCTCTGCAGGTGACCTTCCACCCCAGGGCGAAGAGGTCAGTCCCAAAAGGAACATCCGCCAACTTGTGCTGGGTATCAGTAAAGGTGGATATCCTCAGCCAAGCCACTGACGCATAGCCACTGCGGCCGCCACCCGATCTGGCACATGAGTCCCCTACATCCAAAGCAGTCTGGAGCTGCTGTTTGGCCACTGCCCTGCCCTGGTCCCACCTGCTTAACCGTAGTCTGCAGATCGGCGGGAAGATGAGGATGACCTCCATCAGGAGCCCAACAGGGCATGAGGAAAATGTGCCATGAGGCGGCCGAACTGGCTGGACGAGCGAGAGAGGCATGGCGTAGACTTTTCAGCCCGACATAGTCCACTTCTTGGACTCCTTGTCAGAGGTTTGTCCACATCCTGGCGTTGCCGGCAGCGGAGAACGCTGTCGGTAACCAACCCCTCAGCAGAGGGGTGTTCCGAAAAACCGGACAAGGAACCGGTAGGGACCGCATACTTCCTGGCCATCCTGGCCGAAGGCGCAGGGCAGGAAGCAGGGCGCTGCCAAAGTTCCAGTGCTGGACCCACTATGGCCTCGGCCACCGGAAAGGCCTCCGTCGGAGAATCCCCTCGGTCCAGAATCTCCGTGAGGGGATACCTGGCCCGTTTGGAAACGGGTTCGAGCTCCATCCCGGTAGACTCCGAGATGAGCCGAAGCAGTCCTAGGAAGGACGACGGGCTATCGTCCATTGGCTGACCTCCTGAAGACTCCAAGTCCAGTCGCTTGGAGAAGAAGGAGGAATCATCTTCGGACTCGGAAGAGTCCTCGAAAAGCTGCCTCTGGCCTGAGCCACCCTTCACCTGCCGAGGTCGGGTCGGGAGTGAGGGTAACTGACAGCCGATGGGGTAAACCCTTAGCCGACCGAGAATCCTTGGTCGGAGCCCCAATTGGTGGCTGTGGAGGCGGAGGTTCCACCGCAATCGGTGGAGCAGCTGGTTTTGGCCGAACAACCGGCCTGGGTATAGGCTCCTCGGGCAAGTCGAGAGGTTGTGTCGGCCGTTCGGTGACAGCCATAATGGCGGGGAAGGCGCGGTCGGCTTATCCGGCCAGGAGGAAACTGTTGCAACATAAGGTCTCGTGCCGTCGGCGTAATTCATGAAGCCTCCCTCATCCGGGAGGAGGCAGAGGGACGAGCGCGACGCCGCTTGCAGCAGTGCCGAGACCGAGACCGCCTATGACCGTGAGGAACGGCTGGACCAAGAGGTCGAGACCGAGACCGGAGTCCCGAATTTCCGGGTCGGTGCAGGGAGGTGTCGGCGGAACCGACCTCCTCGACTCGGAAGGTCCATCCGAGGGCTCGGAACCGGAGGCACAGGCGAGCCCAGGATCCTCAACTCCTCCGGGGGAACCGGGAGAGGGGAATCTCGCTGCTAAAGGCGACAGCCCGTCCAATGGGTGAGAAAATCTCGACTTCATCAGTGGAGTCTCGGTCAACTGACCTGGCGGGGACTACGTGGGGCCAGTGGCGAGAAGCGGCCAGTCGACGAAGCCGGCGGTCGGCGGCCCGGGGAAGGACCTTTCCGGCTCCCAAAGCGTCGTGGAGGGACTTACCCTTCCCTCTTTTGGACCGAGAAAAAGGTCCAGCAGGCATGAGCCTTCTCCTTTAGTGGAGAGGGACAGACAAAGCTCCTTAAAGGAAGCCGTGTGAGAAGAACCCAGAGGCGGGATAAATGCATGCGCCGAGGAAGATACGACCGCGCCGCCTCCTCTTCGAGGCGACCATCCGCTCGAGCTGATCCGCCGAGCCCGCGCCGCGACACCGCCAACCAGGCCTCCTTGGACTTCACGGAGAAGCGCTCTCGGGACGGCCCAGTTGCAATCAGGACATACGGTTCTTCGAGGGCGTGAGGCCGAGAAAGATGAGCACAGGTCGCAAGCCTGCGGGTCGTGCTCAAGGCCTCAAGCAGTAGAACACACGTGGAGTGTGGATCCGTCCGAGACATCTTCTGCCCGCATGGGCATCTCGAAAATCCGAGTCGATTTATCCACGCCGCGAGGGATCGAAGACTAAAGTCTTTTGCAAAATATTATTTTTAAATCCATAAGCGGAGAAATAGGAACCAGTCACAAACGCAGAGCGTTAAGGAGGAACCTGAGCTCCAAGCGTAAGGAAGATCTGGCGCCATGGGCGCGAGCCGAGGTTATACCACCCGGTGGGTGGGAGGAGCAAGCTGAAGACCTTCCGGCAAGATTTAAAGCGCAAGGATACTGCCAATGAGTGTGGATGAACAACATATCCATGTCCCTAGAAAAAAAATTACTCACCTTAGTAATTATGTTTCTTCTATTGAAGTCTTGCTGTATTCTAACAAGTGCAGTTAGCCCCAGCCTTTAAACTGCCCCAGAGAACAAAGGGTTAAACTTTCTATGCAGAGCATAGAATGCTGAGCTCGAGCTCGGTTGATGTCTCTGTCTGTTTCCTTTGAAATCTAACCGTCAGATTCTTATGAGCAAAACTCTGATAGCTATTCTATGTGTAAATTGTGAAAAAATTTTAATAGCCAACCGGCAACAAAAAGTTTTGGATTACCAAAGGAAGACTCAAGTCAGGAAACCCAAAACTCAAAAACCAAACCAAACAGGAACAGAATAAAATAAACACCCAACAAAGATGAGGGTGTAAAAGGAGCACCCCTGAGGTGCAACACTGCACCTGCCCACTCACTTCCCAGAACCAGGTTCTGAGAGGGAAGGCAGGAAGGGAGGTCAGAATACAGCAAGACTCCAATAGAAGAAACATAATTACTAAGGTGAGTAATTTTTCTTCAAACAACTGAAGTCTTGCTGTATTCTGAAAAACGCAACTACCAAGCAGTACCACCATGGAGGAGGGATAGAACCTACTTTGGAAATAGGCTCTGAAGTACTGCTGTGCCAAACCGAGCATCACTCCTAGCCTGGATATCCAGAGAGTAATGCTTGGTAAAGGTATGGACTGTTTTCCAGGTGGCTGCTTGACAAATTTCTAAGAGAGGGATATCCTTGGCAGCAGCCAGAGAAGCTGCTGTACCTCTTGTAGAGAGAGCCCTCAGGCCTGAGGGTGGAATCTTTCCCAGTTTGTCATAGCAGAATTGTATACAAGACACAATCCACCTGGCAATAGTTCTCTTGGTGGCAGGTTTGCCCTTTCCTACTTCTCAATAAGTGAGGAACAACTGGAGGGAGTCAAACCTGTGACCCTCGGCATGCTCTATGTAGTAACTAAGGGCTCTTTTAACATCTAAACTGTGTAGCCTCCTCTCTCCTGAGGAAGAATGATCAGTGAAGAACACAGGAAGAGACATAGACTGATTCAAATGGAAGTCTGAAACCACTTTGGGCAAGAACCTTCTATTGGTTCTAAGGACCACTTTATCCCTGTGAAAGGAGATAAAATCAAGTTCCACTGACAGGGCTTGCAATTCACTGATATGCCTGGCAGAGGTAATGGCTACCAAGAACACAGTTTTCCAAGTCAAGTACTTAAGCTCTGCTGAGGACATAGGCTCAAAAGGAGGTTGCATAAGTTGAGCAATGCAAACATTCAAATCCCAGGCAGGGGCAAGGTCTCTAAAGGGAGGATCGGTGTGAAGCAATCCTTTCAAAATTTACAGAACACAGGATGAGAAGATAGTGAGGAAGACTTCCCCACTGACAGAAAGGCAGAAACAGCTGACAAGTGTACCTTGAGAGTAGCTGGTCTGAGGCCTAGGCCATTAAGATGGACCATATAATCCAGAACCGTAGGCAATTCAACAGTATCTGGACAAATATGCTTCTTAGAACACCAAATGCTGAATCTCTTCCATTTGGAGTTATAAGTCTTTCTGGTGGAGGGCTTTCGAGAAGCTTTGAGAATATCCAGAACCCCCGAGAAAGATGCAAATCTGCAAACTCTAACTCTTCAAGAGCCATGCCTTGAGATTGAGAGACTGAAGATTGGGGTACCAAATCTTCCCCTGAGAGGATGTTAACAGGTTGTAATTCCTAGAAAGAGACAGGGGAAGATGGACTGCTAGGGACAACAACAGGGGGTACCAAGTCTGTCTGGCCCAATCTGGAGCAATCAGAATCATTTTGCAAGGTTGAGACCTTATCTTGACTAAAACTTTGAACAGAAGCGGGAAGGGTGGGAAGGCATACAGAAATTTCCCTTTCCAGTTCAGAATCAGAGCATCCAGGGGGACTGAGCCCAAGACTGGGGGTCTGCAACAAAAGAGAGGGAGTTGGTGATTGTCTGGGGCTGCGAAAAGATCCATCTCTGGAATGCCCCACCTTGAAAAAATCACTTTCAACACCTGAGGGTCCAGGGACCATTCGTGATGGCCCTGAGAGATCCTGCTCAGTGCATCTGCTAGCACAGTGTTCTGCCCTGGAAGATGAACTGCTATCAGAGAGGTTTGCAGGGAATAAGTCAGGGACCACAATTTCATGGCTTCTGTGCACAAGGCTGTGGACCGAGTGCCTCCCTGCTTGCTGATGTACCACATGGTGGTGGTGTTGTCTGTTCTGAACTGAACCACCTTGTTCTGCACTGACTGAGAGAAAGCTTTCAGTGCCAGAAAAACTGCCCTGAGTTCTAGGAGATTGCTATGGAGAAGGGATTCCTGAGGGTACCACAGTCCCTGGGCAGTGAGGGCCCCCAGATGGGCTCCCCAGCCCAGAAGGGAAGCATCCATGGTAAGGACCACTGAATGAGACTGAGTGTCAAATGGGACCCCTTGTCTTAAATTGTCCTGATCCTGCCACCACTGAAGGGCTTGGATCAAGGTCAGTGTCACTGGGATCAGTTTGGTATGGGAATCCTTCCTCTGAGACCAAAAAGCCCTCAGATGGAACTGAATATCCCTCATCTGGAATCTTGCCCCTTGGACCACTGCCGCTGAAGCTGCCATGTGGCCCAAGAGCTGGAGGAAATGCCTTGCTGGTCGAGATACCTGAAGGCTGAAAGAAGAGGCTAGTTCTGTAAGAACCCTTGCTCTTTCCAGGGGAAGAAAGGCTCTTGCTCTGACTGTATCCAGTTCTGCCCCTATAAAGGTAAGAAGCTGGACTGGTTCGAGAACTGACTTGGGAAGGTTGAGAAGAAATTCCAGAGAAGTGAGCACTTGCTGGGTCACTTGCAGGTATGACTTGACTTGGTCTGGAGACTGGCCCACTATTTGCCAATCGTCCAGATATGGAAAAATGGAAATCTTTTGCCTTCATAGAAAGGCAACTACTACTGCCGGGCACTTTGTGAAAACCCTTGGGGCAGAAGTTAGGCCAAAGGGCATTGCACTGAACTGATAGTGGCCTGAGGGCAACTTGAACCTGAGGTACTTTCTGTGGGAGCACCTGATGGGAATGTGAAAGTAGGCATCTTTGAGGTCCAGGGAGGCTAGCCAGTCCCCTGGCCTTAGAGAGGGAAGGATTATTCCCAGAGTTACAATCTTGAACTTTGGTTTTAAAAGATGTTTGTTTAGGTATCTTAGGTCTAGGATGGGTCACTACTACCCTGTCTTTTTTGGGGTAAGGAAGTACCTGGAGTACAGACCTTTGGCCCAGTGTAGGGTAGGTATCTGCCTCAGTTCCTTCCTGTCTGGAGCCCCATGGTGAAACATAGAAACATAGACTTTGACGGCAGATAAGGACCGCTTGGCCAGGCCACATTGCTTTGTCCACCTTCAGTTTTAGGAGTTCTTTCAGAACCCTTTCTTCTGTGAAAGGACTGGGATCGACCCCCTTATCCAGAGTGCTTCTGATAATTGGATTAGGCACCTCCCCTCCTCCTCTTTTGTGAATACTGAGCAGAAGTATTCATTCAGTATCCCTGCTTTTTCACTGTCCCTCTCTGCCAACCCACCGTCCATTCTAGTCAGCCTCACTATCCCTCCCTTTATCTTTCTACGCTCCCTGATGTACCTATAAAAAGTTTCATCCTCCTTCTTAACCGAGCTGGCTATCTTTTTCTCAGTTTGGGCCTTTGCTATTCTGACTTCCCTCCCTGCTTCCTTCTGCCTTAACTGGTACAGTTCTCTGTCCTGCTCCTTCTGAGTTTCCTTATGCTTCCTAAATGCTATATTTTTCTCCCTAACCTTCCCTGCCACCTCTTTTGAGAACCATAGTGGCTTTTTCTTTCGTTTTGATTTATTTATTTGTTTCACACAAAGGCTTGTTGCCTCTGTGATGGCAGTTCTGATGTTTCCCCATTGTTGCTCCACCCCTCCTTCTAGCCTGTTTGCCAGTGCTTTTCTAAGGCACTCTCCCATCTTACCAAAGTCAGCCTTCCTGAAGTCTAGTACCCTCACTTTTGTATGGCTTGACTCTGTAGCTGAGTTTATCGTAAACCACACTGTTTGGTGGTCACTTGTTCCCAGATGGCTACCCACTTCTAGATCTGAGATCCTCTCACTGTCCCCATTTGAGAGTAAGAGGTCTAAGATTGTTCCCTCATGAGTGGGTTCCAAAACTAGTTGTCTGAGGCATGCCACCTGTAGGGCATCGAGAATGGCCCTGTTCTTGGATGTGGCTGCAGCAAAGGTGCTCCAGTTAACATCTGGCATATTCAGGTCCTCCATCAACAGTATCTCCCCTTTCTCTGCCATCCTAAGGATGCCTTCTATCATATCCTTGTCCATTCCTTCCCCCTGAAATGGGGGTCTGTATACAACCCCTGTACGGATTGTGGTGCCATTTCCAGTCTCTAAGGTGACCCTCAGTGCCTCCTCTCCTCACCGTTTACTCTTTTGTTCCATTGCTTTTATCCCTTCCCTTACATAGAGAGCTACTCCTCCCCTCCCTGTCTCTCCTGTAAGTTGTGTACCCTGGTATGTTAACATCCCAGTCATGGTTCTCTGTGTACCATGTTTCTCTGACTGCTATGATATCCAGGCATCCCTCTTCCATATAGGAGCTTCTCATGGGCCCACCGCCCCCTCTGCTCCTTAAACCTTAGTATGAACCTTAGTATACCCCCGAGGAAGATCAGCCATTCATGTCTATGGAGTGTGATCCTGTGCTCTCCATATACTGACATCACAAAACGTGGTAGTGTGAGGGCAGATCGCAGTATCAGAAGGTACCAGGAAGTAGAAGGGATCGGTGTGGCTTGGCTCAGCTCCACGGATCCAAAATACGATCCCTTCCCTTCCAAAATATGTGCAAATTCAATTCAAGATATTGGGAGCATACGAATTGGGGGCAGGTTAGGGTTCTTCATGGTTCTTGGGGGGCAGGAAAGTTGCTCTTTAAAACACATATAGTGCCTTACAGTTCAGAAGAAGAGAAGGGCAGCCGCCCTTTCTGCTTATACAACACAAGTGGACATAACAATGGCAAGATAACAAGTAATTTCTTTGCTGATAACGTTTATAAAAATGGCATGATAACAAGTGATCTCTTTGCTAATAACATAAATTATTTACAATTGTCTAGGAAGGGCATACTAAGCCGGAACTTGTTTCCAAGTGTGACCTGGTGGAAGGGGGTTACACAGTGCAGAGAGCATCCTTTTGAATTACTCTAAAGTTCCAGGGCATCACCCAGATGTGGACTAGATGCACTAGTTGGATCATATGAAACACATTCATGTAAGCTGAAACAAAAATACAATTTACAACAATAGTGCAAACATACAGTAAGGTGTAAAATTGTGTTCTGTTAGGTCCCTGACAGTCACTTGGTAAGCTCCCCCTAACAAGGGCACTCATCTGACTGTGCATGCCTGACTCCACCCCACTCAGTCCCAGAATCTCTCCCTCCTCCCACTTTCTTTTCCAAACAGAAATAACTCACATTGAGCACAGAAAATCAAATTGTAGCCTCCAAACAGCTATTCTTGCAGGCTCACCTGCTTACTCCGACCTCCTCCTCCTGAATGTGCTCAGAGCTGCTTCATCTTCTTTCTTGCCATAACCTGGCAGGGCTTTGATAGGTCCCTGGTAGTCACGTGGTACGTGCCCCTGTTGAGGGTGCTGGTCTGACTGAGCATGCTTTCCTCCCTCCTCCCAATTTCCCTTTACTCAACTCAACCAGAAATACTAACTATTTAAACAAACAGCGGATTTAAAAGTTGCGACTTGTAAACTGATGTTATATAAAATGAATAGTCAATGACCTTGATTCGGCCCTTTCACTCATGAAGATAAATTATGTATTTTGAAACATATGATTTGAGAGCAGAAAAAGACCATTGGTCCATTTAGTCTGCTTGTAATACCCTATCCTACTCCAAGATCTATTGTCTATACGAGGTTTGTCTCATGCTACCTGGCCTCATGTTCCCTGCCTTACTGCTGTTCCATGGCTCAACTACTCACTCTGTTAAAAAAAAAAAAAAAAAATTCCTCACATCCCTCCTGAATCTCCATCCTGCCAGTTTCCACTCATGTTCCCATGTTCTAGATTCACTATTTCTGTTGAATAGTAATTGTAAGAATAACATCAGATTGGGCTGACAAGACCTTCCTGCCACGAACCCATGCGGTTTACTATCATGCAGTCTGTTACCCTCCAGGTATCCACTAGGTCCTGTTTTTTTTTATGTTGGCGCGCTTGCGCAGCCAACATCTTGCAGTAGTGGAGATTTGGAGGTGCGGTCGCTGTTTGGCGAATGCAGGGCATGCACAAGTAGGTGCGTCCCTCATTCCCCAATCAGCCTGCATGCCGGCGCCACACCACCTGGGCGAGCACACCCAAGGCAAGGTCCGCTGCAATGTGAGCAAAGCTCGTCACACGCAGCAGACCTTCCTACATACTTCACCAGCTAGAAACATGGCGGCACAGTGGCCGCTAAACTGCTGACTTCAGAGGTGCCCAATCCCCCGGTTGGCTTACCCTGTCCCTCATGTATGTGCCAACGGGGGAGCCCACTCCCAGTCGGCATAATGTGTCCCCCTCCTCCTTTTTTGCTTGCTGGGGGGGAGCCCAATCCCCCTCAGATCATGTGCCCCACCCCGCTTTCGTTGTTTGCCGATGGGGGTGCCCAATCCCCAATGGCATCCGTCCCCCCTTCTTCTGTGCTGAGGGTGCCCAATCCCCTCAGCTAGTGTCCCTCACTCCATATAGCCGACGGGTGCCCAGTTCCCCGCTACATACTGTAGCCCTCACCCAAAAAAAAAAAACCGAAAAAAAAGTCTGCAATGTTTTTATTTTATTTATTTATTTATTTTTTAACATCTGTAAACAGAAACGGTCCTCGTAGTCTCCCTACCCCCCCACCACCCACACCCACCCACTGGGCACCCTGCCTCCCCACCCCCTCACCCATACTTACCTCCAGGCTTGGCGCGATGATCTTCAGTGGACTGGGAACACGTCTGCACTCTTCAAAGCCGACCCAAACTGAGGAAATGCCGTAAGCTGTATAATGGAATAAATATGGTTTTTTCAACTTTGTCGCATATCTTGGGCATTTTTTGGAATTTTTGCACCAAATTTTCAACATGGGGTTTTTGGGACCCCTCCTCGTGAATTCTGGCACTGTTATGACGTTAATCGGCCCCAAAAGGTGATTTCACAGTCACTTGCACGGAATCACCTTTCAGGACCGATTAATGCAAGGACAGTGGCAGTGTTCATGAGGTGGGCTTTCAGAAAGCCTATGTTACAAATTTGGTGGAAAAAATCCAAAAAATGGCTGTTTTACAAGCATGCGTTGCGCAGTTGCTATGCACGCTCGTAACTTTGCGAATTCACAATATTTTCACACCAGATTTTCAACATTGTCATTTTTCTACACCTTCTTGTGAACAGTACAGTTGTCATTTTTCACATCCTAGCCAAAATGTGTTTCCGCACTTCCAGCGCACAATAACGCAGTCACTGTGGGAAATCAGTGCTCGGGGCACATTACGAAAATGACAGTGACATTGTTCATGAGGAGAGGTCCTAAAATGCCTATGTTGAAAATTTGGTGACGATACTCCATTAGAAGAAACATAATTACTAAGGCGAGTAATTTTTTCTTATGGAGTCTTGCAGTATTCTGACTATTGCAGTTAGCCCCAGCACTTGAACTGCCCCGGAGAGTAGAGGGTTAATTTCTATGCAGAGCATAGAACTTTGAGCTCGAGCTCGGTTCAAACCTCTGTCTGCTGCACTTTGAAGCACAACTGTCAGATTCTTACGAGCTAACACTAACTAACTACTATGTGGAAATTGTAAAATTTTTACTAGCCAAATGGCAACCAAATATTTTGGATCCCCAAAAGACAAGACAAGAAATTCAAAATCAAAAACCAGGTAGTGAACAACTTAAGACTGTTAAATTAATAGGGGGAAGAAAAGCTCTTGCTTTGACTGTATCCAACTCTGCCCCTATGAAGGTGAGGAGCTTTTTAGGTTTGAGAACTGACTTGGGAAGATTGAGAAGGAATCCTAGGGAAGTGAGCACTTGCTGAGTCACTTAAAGGTCTGACTTGACTTGGTCTGGGGACTGCCCCACAATGAGCCAGTCATCCAGGTATGGAAATATGGAAATATTTTGCCTTCTTAAAAAGGCCACTACTACGGCTAGGCATCTTGGGAATACCCTTGGAGCTGATGTCAGGCTGAAGGGCATAGCTTTGAACTGATAATAGCCTGAAGGCAATTCGAACCTGAGGTACTTTCATGTGAAAGAAGGCATCTTTTAAGTCCAGGAAGGCTAACCAGTCTACTGGCCTTAGAGAGGGAAGGATTATTCCCAGAGTCACCGTTTTGAATTTTGGTTTTAAAAGATGTTTATTCAGGTATCTTAAATCTAGGATGGGTCGCCACTCCCCTGTCTTTTTTGGGGTAAGGAAGTACCTGGAGTACAGATCTTTGCCCCTGTGCAATGTAGGAACTCTCTCTACAGCCTTTAGAGCCAGTAGAGATGAAGCCTCTGCCTCTAGGGCAATGGTTTCAAAGATGCTTGCAGGTGGAAAAGATCTAGCCCTCAGCTTTGGAAATTTCTTGAAGCTGAGAACCAGCCCCTGGCTTACCACCTCCAGTACCCACTTGTCTGAGGTAACAGACATCCAGTCCTGAATGAAGTAAGCCAGCCTGCCTCCTACAGGAATGGGGGAGTCGACCCAGGCTGAGACATCATGGTGTCTGCTTGGCAGGAGCCTTAGGTTGAGGGATGGATGTAGCCCTGCTCATCCCCCTTCTGCCTCTCCCTCCGAAGAACCCCCTCTGAGGAAAGGGAGAAGAGGCCTGTGCTTGGTAGAAAGGCCTTTGAAAAGGCCTGCCCCTGCCCCTAGCTTGCTGCCTTTGAGGAGTTGTCTGCCTTTCCTTGGCCTGTGCACTCCTATAGGTGGTCCTATACTCATCCATCTTTTCATGTAATTCTCTGTCTGCTCCCCAAACAGAGGATTACCCACCACAGGGAAATCCATGGCCTTAGCCTGGGTGTCCTGTGAGAGGCTAGTACATCTGAGCCAAGCCATTCTCCGAAGAGCCACAGATGTAGCCATGACTCTAGATAACACATCATTGGAGTCCACAGCAGCATGGAACTGTACCTTAGGTGCCTCAATCCCATCAGCAGCCACCCCCTCCAGCTCCAAGGCTAGCTAGAGGGAGGCCTGCTTAGCCAGTGCCAGTACAGTGTCCCACCTGGACTTCTGGTACCTGGCTGCACAGGCCATATAATTAGCCTGCCTGAGCCCCAAGACGGATGCCATGTACCGTTTCTTTGCCATGGCATCCAGCTTCCTAGAGTCTTTATCTGGGGGGTGTGAAGCCAATGGTATATTAGCCTTATCACAGGCTGCAGCATGCACAACCCCAACATGGCTGCATTGTTCATACAAGTACTCTGTACCTGAACCTGATAAGGTGTACCTTTTGTCCATCCTTCTGTTGATAGGAGGTACAGAATTTGGAGTTTTTAAAATCTTCTGTGTCTGTTTCCCAAAAGACTTATGAAGGGGAATAGACAGTCTCGTGGACTCTGGGATGTCCATCATCTCCACATAATCAGGTTCCTCTTGTTCCTCTACAGCTTCTTCCACAGGGAGCTGGAGGGTTTCTGCCACTTTCCTGTAAAACATGTAGTGGGAAGGGGACTCAGAAAGCCTAGGAGGGGAAACAACAGAAGGCCTGTCTGGGGAGATGTCCAGTTCAATGGGCTCAACCAGACCTTCCACACCATCGTCTCATCGCTCATCATCATCATCATCATCATCATCATCATCATCATCATCCCCTTCCAAATCCGGTTCATAGAAATCTTCAGGGGCATAATCTTGAACCGGAGAACTGACCGAACCAAGCGCCTGCCAGAAGGCGCCAGATCAGATGGAACCAGGCGAAGCGATTCTACAATCCGTATCACTTTGTCAATCTCTTCAGGGGTCGGAAAATGGGTCTCTGGATCCGAACCGGCCAATTTAGCTTTTCTTTTTCTTTTTGTAGGAACCGAGCCCTCAGGATCGGTTCTCCTCTTGCCCGAAGAAGTATCGCCCTGGTCAGAGGGCACTCCCTCAGGTTCGGTCGGAAATGAACTGGGCTGGCCATCTGGGTTAGCGGACTTCTCGGCCTCCTTATCCCTAAGCCTACCTAATCTTTTTTCCAGGGTAGACTTAGGGAAATTTTTGCAGATTTGGCAGTCTGAATCGAGGTGGTCAAACCCCAGACAATAAACACAGGTGGTGTGGGGATCAGCCTTAGCAAAGACCTCCCCACACACACTGCAGTGTTGAAACCCAGTGGGCCCAGTTTTTCTTTTGGGTTTCTCAGACGTAGCCATCCTAACCACAAACTTACCCTTTTTATGGCAAACAACCAGGCAAGACAACCTTATCAGTTTCTAACCGTGTCATGGGTATTGAAAAAAAACACAAGAATATGCGGGGTTTTTTTTTAAACCGATAAGGACCGGTAACCACACTCTAAGTTTAGAAACAAAGACAGAATATATAATTCACTAAACGTCGGGTTCAGTCGAACCGGTCGAGAAATCAATTTTTACAATTTCCACAAGTTTACTATGTCTAGTTCATTACCTAGTACTTACTGTACCACAGACAGAGATCTGAACCGAAACTTACGAAAGATAATCAGTAAAACCGAGGACTGTAACTGACTTTCGAACCGCAAGCAAAGGAGAAATCTCCGGAGCGACCGTTCAGTTAGGTGGAGTAAAGAATCTGACTGTTGCGCTTCAAAGTGCAGCAGACAGAGGTTTGAACTGAGCTCGAGCTCAAAGTTCTATGCTCTGCATAGAAATTAACCCTCTACTCTCTGGGGCAGTTCAAGTGCTGGGGCTAATTGCAATAGTCAGAATACAGCAAGACTTCATCTGGTTTGAAAATGACTGTGTTACAAGCGTGCGTTGTGCAGTTGCTACGCACGCTTGTAACTTCAGGAATTCACAATATTTTCACACCAGATTTTCAACACTGTCATTTTTCTACACCTCCTCATGAACAGTACAGCTGTCATTTTTCACATCCTGGCCGAAATGTGTTTCCTCTCTTCCGGCGCACAATAGCGCAGTCGCAGTGGGAAATCAGTGTTTGGGGCAGATTACAAAAATGACAGTGACACTGTTCATGAGCAGAGGTCCTAAAATGCCTATGCTGAAAATTTGGTGACGATACTCTATAAAATGACTATGTTACCAGTGTGCATTGCGCAGTTTGCACGCACTCTCGTAACATTGTGCATTTGTAATATTTTCACTCTGGATTTTCACCACTGGCATTTTCCACCTCTTGATGAACAGTACAGCTGTCATTTTATCATATCCTACTCGAATTGCCATCGACATCCGCGCAGAATAGCTGGTCAGCCAGCGAAATCACTTTTTGGGACAGTTTGAGGAAATGACAGTGACACTGTACATGAGCAGAGGTGCTAAAATGCCTATGTTGAAAATTTGGTGCTGAAAGTCCATAAAATGACTGTGTTACAAGCGTGCATTGCGCATTTCCCACGCACCCTTGTAACTTCGCAAATTTGCAATATTTACATGCCACATTTTCAACACTGCCATTTTTTTACACCTCCTTATGAACAGTACAGCTGTCATTTTTCACATCCTGCCCAAAATGTGTTTCCGCACTGCACTACCGAAGCCAATGCCAGCGCAACAACATTCGGCATTGACAAATGCTTATTAACTTTATTTTTATTAGTTTATAAGAAGTTTCTTACAAATAATACCTGACAACTGACACTTTACAGGTATTGATTACATATCATACTTACAACAGGAAACATGAAAGATGCAGTCCAGGGTGCAACTTCAGTGGAGGGCTGTACATAATAAGTGATCTTTCAAAGACATTACCACTTCATGAGTCTGCCTTGCCATAAGTAAGCTATAACCTATGACAGGGCATAGATATACTGGGCATTATTGTACGCCCCAGATGCATTATGAGGCACAAGGGCAAAACCCAAGTGACCTCCAACCACCTGGGAAGTGCATTGATGCCCAGTATATCCATGGCCCTGGAGTGGGTTATTGCACTTATAAAATGACACATTTTTTAAATATAAAAAATACTCCAAGCCGTTACTAATACATTAACATTTCCTTTAATTTCACTGCGCACATCCGCCTAACATAGTAGTTCCATTTAATAACACTGAATGTTTACATTGTTTATTTATTGTAAATAAATGACATTTGTTTCCAAGTAGAATTATGCTTTTTTTGTTTTATTAAACATGCATTTCATGACAAAATCTTTTTAATGTGTAACACGTAGTGATGGCTCAACAGGCATTTTTTTTCCAACTAATACTGAAGCTGCAACTGCAAGCAAGCAGCATGAATTAAGTCCTGCAAAGAGAAATTGCAGAAAGATTTAAAACTTGTACATAACATTCTTGATGTTGTAAGTAATCTTCAACAACTGACAACTATTTAGAAAAGGTTATTATAAAATCACCTTAAAAGCAAACTCTGATAAACACATTGTTGTGTGAAATGTCGGCGAACTGTGGAAGCGAAAGACACACTCTTTAAAAAGCGTGTCTAAATGTGTCTAATACTTTAAGTAACCTAAGTTTAAACTTTTTTTTTTTCAAATTTCAATACTGAGCAGGTAATAACGTCTATATGAGCAGTACTGTTTGAAACCTAAGGGCTCCAGGTTACAGAATGATTCGTTTGCAATATGTATTGAATGTCACCAGGCCGTGAATGTTAAATGTTTCTATGTTAAAATGTCCAGGCACATTGGGAAACAAGTTGCAGCAGGATGTCTCAGTAGTTTCTGGTGATGTTGCTTGTCTTTCTATTGTTCCTGTATGTTTTTCGTTGCCATTTTCAATAGTATTGTTTTCAGTACTGTTTTGTTGCTTTGTTGGTGGTCCAGTTGCCTCTTCAGCTTCTTCGCTGCCACTTTCAACAGTGTTCCCTGTTTACCTCATCGCTGGCAGGTGTTTTTTTTTTTTGAGCATTTGAGTTACTTAAAATATAGCTCCACTTCTTTCGATGCCATCCAGCAATTTCTTAGACTGGTCTCACACCTGTGGCCAGTTACAGTCATTATTTCTGTGGAGGCTAGTCCAGCTTCGGAAAGCAGGTGCACTGCGGTGCTTCTCAAGCAGTGGGAGGGTCAGAAGCCATAATCACATATGGGGCTTACTGGCAGACTGGATGGCCTAGCAGTCCTTATCTGCTGACAATTTCTATATAGTGTATGGTAGAATGTGGTTGTGTATGGAAAGTCATACACCACAGAAAGTCATTCTGCTGCAGTTGTGACATCCTCACTAAGGCAGAATGACTTTTTGTTCTGCGTTAGTGAGGACATCATAATACAAAGGAATCCATCAGTAGTTTTTTTTAATTTTTTATTTTTTTATTTTATTGATGTCTCAGAATTACGATACCTTTGAGCCAGGGCTCATTTAAGGCTCCACGTCAAAAGGAAGAAACAGTTTTACAAACAGAAAGATTAACTTTGTACAAAGGCTAAGCGTGTAAATAAAAATATAAAGAGTATGAAAATATATGTTAGGTGCAGCATAAGTAACATGAGTTACAGGGTCATAGTTGTATTTATTTATTTATTTTTTTAACAGATTAACAATAGTGGTCAGATAGGGGACCTTGTCGAGAGCTACGAGCAAAGGGATTCAGAAAGGGGGAGAAAACATGCGTGATTCAAGAACAACAAAATGAGGGGGTGCCAGCAGCATGTTGAGGGAAATATGTGCAGAGGTTGGTGGGGAAATCAGGTGTAGAAATAGGGAGAGTAGAAAGGGCAAGGCAAGGATGAGTGCAAGAGGGGGAAGGGTGGTGAAGGTTAATGTTCCAGGGAGTGAGAGCGGGCATGACGTGCTGGTAGGAAGGGTGAGGTGTACCTGAGAGGTACCAAAGAGTTTGGGGGGGATGAGAAAGTGGCAGTAGGCATAGTGATAGGTGGGAAAAGAATAAAGGAGGGGAGGAGGCTAAGAAGAGGCTGATGGAGTGGTAATAGGGAGAGGAGTGAGCTGGGATGGGATGGGCGTTAGGGAGAGGGTGCGGGATAGAGCCAAGTGTGGCAGTTGCAACTACTGAGTTTCAATAGGTGTTCACAAAGTTTGGCTTTGAAGGGCCCAGTTTTGGAGCCCACTAGGAGGTCAGGTGGGAGGCTGTTAAGCAGTTGTGATTCATCCGCTGATGTGTGAGAGTCGCATGCGTGTGCTGGCCAGTGGCAGTTGTTGATTAAGCACGGTCAGCAGAGCGGACCTAAAATGGGTTAAAGTGAGTGATTTTTTTATTTTACATGCCCGCTGAAGACACTCACAATACACTATATAGAACAGAGTATGGTAACCGTGAACTGCTCAGCTATTCTTCCTTCTCGTGGATACAATGCCGACTTAGGGACCTTTCGAGCTTCACGCTCGCGGTCATCAGTTGGCATTGTATCCACTCAGTGGAAGAATAGCATTGTAGTGTATTGTTACCTGTACACTGTCCTATATGTTTCTATGCAAGACTCAGAGATCACAACATGTACTCTCTGGAGGATGGGGGCATGATTGAAACCTTCAACAGGGTGAGCTGTGAGGGTCTCTTCAGCCTTAGTGGGAACATAACCACCAGGGGGTACTACCTCAAGTAGGTGGGGGGAAATTCAGGAGAGAAAAGAGACAACACTTTTTCCCCAGAGGGGGTGGTAGGTAAGTGGAATGAGTTTCCGGAGTAAGTAGTCTTCCGGAAGATGGTGGACAGCTTCAAGAGAGGTTGAGACAAAGCAAAGGGGAACGCTGCTCATAGGGGAAGGGGGTGGGGAGGATATCAGTGGGGAGGGTGTAGCAGATAATGAGGGGCAGATCACTGAGAGGTCTGCAGACTCATAGAAGCATAGAATTTGATGACAGATAAGGACCACTTCGCCCATCCAGTCTGCCCATTTCTCGCTACCCACACTATTCTCGCAGACTGTGCCCAATCTACAGCTCTTTCACCCTCCCCCGTCCCTTCCTTTCCACTGTAATTCCCTTGTCCTCGAGGAGACAAGATAGACAGCAAGGCTTTTTCCTGCTGGCTCAGTCGTATGTAAGTTAATTCTGAATGAAATAAAATGCTGCTACGAGAGGGGGAACATGGCAGTATGGAATTACAAAGTATCAATCAAATGCCAGGTTGGTAAGCATTTTCCATCCACTATAAACAGCTTGTGTGCTGACCCTACAGGTTTGTAACTCATACATTTGATATTTCATCATTGTTCTTGCTATATTTTGTGTTCTCATATTTGCTGCTACATTTGTTTATTTGCACTATGTTAAACTTTGCACAGCTGTGTTACTTTTTTGTACCTCTGATGTATCCAATTCACATTTTTCTGTTACTGAGAAGCAGCAACAGGAAGGAGGCAGCTGCTAGAACTCCTCTACTGGGACTAAAGAACTAGAACTCTACTACTGGGACCTTCAATTAGGGTGAAAAACAAGCAAACAAAAAAGAGTTAGTGTGCTTGACTGAGTTGGGGGAAGGGAACTGTTATCTGTGCTGTTAGCTAGTTGAAGAGAAGAGCTGTAAATTAGGGGTGTGTGGCTTAGGCAACAGAAAGCCAGTTGTCTGTATTTAAAACTTCACTAGTTAGCTTCTGACAGAGAGCAGCAAGAGCAGGGAGGCAGCTGCTAGAACTCCTCTACTGGGATAGCCAGTTACACTTCTATAGGCACTGGATTTGACTGACAACAGGAACTTCCTGTTTGGGAGAAAGAAGGGAGTGATCACAGAGGCACGAAAGACTCACAATCCTAGAAGGAAAAAATAGCTCTCCCTCACCCCCTAGCTGCTGTAGGTCTGTCTCTGAGCAAGTAAGAAGGAGACTACTGAGGAATACAGGAACTTCCTGTCCCAGAACAGGAACAGCAGGAGCTGTAAAGGCATGGAGGCAGTAGGCAAGTAAGGAGAGGGAAAAAAAAAAAAGTAAACGGAGAGAGGAAAGAATAAGCATACAAATCAACAGTTGAGGGGCCACAAATAAGACATGATGGGAGTGGTGCAGTGCAGTGGCTATGGAGTGACAGTCTTCCGGGAGATGTTCTGGGGGATGCTGTGTTGTCCCATCTGTAGGCACCTCTCTGGGCTGAGGGAGGAGGTAGCTCATCTCCAGGCTGAGTTGACCAGGATTCAGGGGACCTCCTCTCGCACCCAGGGACCACCACGGCCAACACTGCTGCCTCAGAGGTTGCCAAGAAAGAGGAGCGGTTGGACCATGGTGGGCTCAGGGAGGGTGGAGAAACAGAGGCGCATCCCTCCAGCTGTACCTCTCCACAATTCATACGCCATTCTGGCAGAGCGTGGTTCGTCTATGGAGGCACCCGCAGTGGAGACCAAGGAGGATGCTAGGAACCTCCAAAAAGGAGACCCACAGGAGGGTGGCACGGAACCCCACAGGGAAAGGAAACAACTCCTGGTGGTGGACTCAACTGTTGGGGGGGTAGAACTGGGGGAGGGAGGGGAGAGGGAGGTAAGGTGCTTGCTCAGTGCCATGGCTTGGAGGGACAGGGAGCGAATCCTTATGATTGCGGGAGCAGCTGCATGGGGGAGGGAGCTGGATGTCATTGTCCACCTAGGGACAAATGACCTGGCTGGGAATGGGATCAGAGCAGTGCAGGAGGAGTTTGTGGCGTTGGGGAAGGACCTTAGACAAGTAGCAGGCACAGTAACCTTCTCAGAGGTGCTGCCTCTCTATGGCAGGGTACTCCGCACCATGGCATTCAATCAGTGGTTGTAAAAATGGTGTGGAGCTCAGGGTTTTGGCTTCATTGGGGACTAGAAGTCCACCTAGAAGGATGCAGGCCTATACTGGAGCAGTGGTCTGCATCTGTCCAAGAGGGGAACCAGGATCCTAGGTGATAGGTTTAAATGCTTCATTGGCAAGCATTTAAACTAGCCAAGGGGGAAGGTACTGAAAAGGAGCAGGGAAATCCCACCCCCCCCCCAAAAAAAGGGTAGTTAGTGAGGTAAACACCAAGATAGAGAAGTTGTTAGGGAGAAGGGCAGGGGTAAATGCAGAAATAGGCAAAGGCAGTAAGGATAGGGAAGGGGCTAAAAGGAGCAAGGCCATCAAAAAAAATCAAGGTTCATGAGTACCAATGCCTGTAGTCTGAGTAACAAGCTCCCTGAACTAGTGGCCTTAATGGAAGAGGGATGCCTGAATATCATGGCAGTCACAGAAACATGGTACACAGAGAACCATCACTGGGATGTTAGTATACCAGGTTACACAGTCTACATGAGGGACAGGGAGTGTAGAAGAGGAGGAAGAGAAGCTCTCTACATAAGGGAAGGGATCAAAGCAATGGAACTAAAGGGTAAACAGGGAGGAGAGGAGGCACTGTGGGTCACCCTGGAGACAGGAAATGGCACCACAATCCGCATGGGTGTTGTGTACAGACCCCCATCTCAGAGGGAGGAAATGGACAAGGAAATAATAGAAGGCATCCTTAGGATGGCAGAAAAAGGGGAGATATTATTGATAGGGGACCTGAATATGCCCAATGTTAACTGGAGCACCTTTGCTGCAGCTACATCCAAGAGCAGGGTCATTCTAGATGCCCTACAAGGGGTATGCCTCAGACAGCTAGTGTTGGAACCCACTCGGAAGGGAGAAATCTTAGACCTGGTACTCTCAAATGGGGATGGAGAGAGGATCTCAAATTTAGAAGTGGGTAACCATCTGGGAACAAGTGACCACCAAACAGTGTGGTTCACGATATACACAGCAGTAGAGTCAGGCCATACAAAAGTGAAGGTACTGGACTTTAGCAGGGCTGATTTTGTCAAAATGGGAGAGTGTCTCAGAAAAGTACTAGCAAACAGGCAAGAAAGGGGGGGGTGGAGGAGAAATGGGGAAACATCAGAACTGCCATCACAGAGACAACAAGCCTTCATGTGAAGCAAATAAACAAACCAAAATGAAGGAAAAACCCACTATGGTTCTCAAAAGAGGTGGTGGGGAAGGTTAGGGAGAAAAAGATAGCATATAGGAAGTATAAGGAAACACAGAAGGAGCAGGACAGAGAACTGTACCAGTTAAAGCAGAAGGAAACGGAAGGCAGTCAAAATAGCAAAGGCTCAAACCAAGGGAAAAATAGCCAACTTGGTTAAGAAGGGGGATAAAACCTTTTATAGGTACATTAAGGAGCGAAGGAGGGAGCGGAGGCAGCATAGCGCAGTGGTTTAATGCTCTGAGCTGCAAATCTGGAGACCTGGGTTTGAATACCACAGCCCCCACTTGCATACTGTGTGACCCTGAGCAAGTCACTTAACTTCCCTGTGCTCCCAGGTTGCATCTGTAAACAAGCTTTCAGCTTAGTGTGTCTCACCTGGTTAAACAATTAGAAAAAAAAAAAAAGACCTAGGGATAGTGAGGCTTAATAAAGGAGAGGGTGGGTGACAGTGAAAAAAGCAGGGATAGTGAATGAATACTTCTGCTCAATATTCACAAAAGAAGAGGAGGGGGAGGTACCTAATCCAATCAATAGAAGCACTCTAGATCAGGGGGTTGATACGAGTCCATTCACAGAAGAAAGGGTTCTGAAACAATTTCTAAAACAGGTGGACAAAGAATTCTAAAAGAACTAAGGGCAAAACTAGTGACACCACAGATTAACTTTTTTAACAGATCATGGGAGGATGGTGTGGTACCTAAGGACTGGAGGAGGATGGATTTGATTTCCCCCTCACAAATGTGGGAGCAAAGCAGAGGCAGGAAACTACAGACATGTTAGTTTGACCTCAGTGGTAGGGAAAATTATAGAATCACTTCTGAAAGAAAGAATTGTTGAGTACCTAGAGGCAAGCGGGGCACAGGACCCAAGGCAGCATGGATTCACAGCAGGAAGGTCATGTCAGACAAATCTAATAGATTTCTTTGACTGGGTGACCAAAGTAGTAGATCAGGGAGGGGCTGTGGACATGGCCGACCTAGACTTTAGCAAGGCATTTGACACAGTCCCATGCAAAAGATTAATAAACAAATTAGCCAGCCTGGGAGTGAGACCCAGGGTGGTAGCCTGGGTAAAAAACTGGCTGGACAACAGGACGCAGAGGGTAATAGTAAACGTAGTCCACTCTGAAGACAGGGGGTTACTAGCAGGGTACCATAGGGTTCAGTACTGGGTCTGGTCCTTTTTAACGTCTTTATAAGTGACATTGTGGAGGGACTAGAAGGAAAAGTATGCCTCTTTGCAGATGACACAAAGATCTGCAACAGGGTTGATACACGGGGGTGGGGTGGAAAGGATGAGAAGGGATTTGGCAAGGTTGGAGGAATGGTCAAAAATATGGCAGCTTAGATTCAATGCAAAGAAGTGCAAAGTAATGCACCTGGGAAACAAAAACACAGGGGAAGTGTACACAATGTGTGGGGGGGGGGTTACTAACAACAACAAAAATGGAATGGGACCTGGGGGTAGTCATATCAGATGACCTGAAGGTAAGCAAGTAATGTGAGAAGGCGATAAGGAGGGCTGGGGGATACTGGGATGTATAGGAAGAGGCATCACCAGTAGAAAACAGGAAGTTGTTATCCCTTTGTACAGACAGTTGGTGAGACCCATCTGGAGTACTGTGTGCAGTTCTAGAGACCACATCTCCACAAGGACATAGACAGAATGGAGGCAGTCCAGAGGAGGGCAACTAAAATGATGCAGGGTCTGCATCAGAAGCCATACAAAGAGAGACTAAAGGAGCTTAATATGTATACCCTCGAGGAAAGGAGGGAGAGGGGAGACATGATAGAACCTTTCAAGTACCTCAACGGAATCAACAAAGTCCAAGAGGGTAGCATCTTTCAGAAAAAAAAGATGTGCAACAACAAGGGGACACAATTTGAAGATAGAGGAGGGAACGGCTCAAGAGCCATGTGAGGAAGTATTTTTTCACAGAGAGGGTGGTGGATGCATGGAATGGCCTTCCTGAGGAGGTCGTGGGGTCAAAAACAGTGGGGGGAATTCAAGAATGCATGGGACAGACATAAGGCAATTCTGGTGGGGGTAGGAAGAAGTAGGCTGTTTGTTAACTAGGATCTGCAATTTATCCAATGGGTAGGGAAACGGGCAGACTGGGTGGGCCAAGTGGTCCTTATCTGCCGTCAAAGTCTATGTTTCTAGGTTACTGTATCTTATGAATGTGCCAGCAGACAAAGGTCTTCTGGTCTAGCTAGTCTGCTCAATTGTGCAACTCCATATGTATTTACAAGAAGAACTATCCCTTCCCCATTTCCTTTTGAACTCCCTCAACTCCCCCCACCTTCCACCCATAACTTTTCCCTCACCCTGTCCTACCCCCTCTTGAAGCTGTCAACTGTTTTTGGGGATACCACCTCCTATGGCAGCTCATTCCACTTGGCCACCATCTTCTCGGTGAAAAAGTGCCTCCTCATCTCCCTCCTCAAACTTCCCCCCACCAGCTTAAGCAACTCTGCCTTTTCTTCACTACCCTCTGCCCAACTTCCCTCTTTTTTAGCATGACAATCTCATTCTTTATGTTTCTTTTCTCCCTTATATTTAGTATTCTTTTTTCTTATATCTGGAAAAGGCCTTCTCACACACTTTGACCCCCCTGGGCTAGCTGTAGCACTTTAGTGGCTTTTACCTCTCTTACCACCCTGGTAGCCTCTCTTGACTTAGTGGAGAAGTCCACTCTATCCTCCTCCTTCTGAGTAAGCCTGTACTTTCTACAGGCTGTTCTCTTGTGTCCCACCACTTCTGCCACTTCCTTGCTGAACCAGCTGTTTTTTCTGTTTGTTTTTTTTGCCTTAGCTTTCTTATTTTTGATTTTGGCACACTCACTAGTGGCCCCCATCAATACCTTTTTCATTATGTCCCATTTCTGTTCATATCCATCCCCACTCTGATCCCAGCAAGGTGCCCTTTCATAACTTCTTCCATCCTACCAAGATCAGCCCTCCAAAAGTATAAGACCCTCGTCTTGGTCCTGACCACCCCTCTGCCCATGTTCAGCTAAAACTACATGATGTGGTGGTCACTTCCTGCAAGCGGCGCATCCATCTTCACATCCTGAACATGTGCATAGTTGGACAGGACCAGATCCAGGATGGTCCTTTCCCTTCTGGGCTCCATGAAAACCTTGAGTCAGGAAAGCACTCTGGAAAGCATCCAGCAGCACTTATTCCCTAATGCAAGAGGTAGCTGGGATTTTACAGTCTACTCCTGGTAGATTGAAATCCCCCATTATTACTACTTCCTTCCTGCTGGAGAGATTTATGATCCGAGACCCTAATACCCTATCCAATTCCTCATCATGGGAAGGTAGTCTGAAGACCATCCCCATCTTTAGTTTCCTCCCTTTACTGGCTTGGATTTGCACCTGAAAAGCTTCAGGCTTGCCCTCAGCATCCTCTTCTCTGGTCCAAATGATCTCCTCCTTCATGTACAGGGCCACTACCCCACCCCCCGTCCCTCTATCCTTTCTGTACATTTTATACCCAGGAACTGCTAGGTCCCAGTCATGGTTTTCTTGTGGCACAAGTCTCTGTGATGGCCACTATGTCCACCTCTCTGTCGGCCAACAATGCTTGCAATTCCGCCATTTTATTCCCCAGACTTCTGGCATTCAGAGACACCACCCTCCACCGCAACTCTGGACCCCCCCCTTACTCCTGAACTGCTCCCTTCTGCCCCCTCTTCCCTTGGTCCCTGTCTTCCTCCCCCACCCCTCCCCTCCTCCTGCGGTCCTGCTCAGGGGAAGGCTTATCGGCCTCCTCCACCAGGTGAATAAGGTGCTGCCCTCCCCCCGTCAGTTTTAATTTAGATTTCTAATCATGAAATCATCCAGCTTGTGACTGTTCTACATAGGTGTAACCTGTCTGGTGCATACAGGTCCTTGTTATCCCATGTCCCCCTCCCAACCACCAATGCACTCATACCCTTCTGCCTCACACCACATTTTTGCTGCTCTCGCATTGTA
The DNA here is from genome assembly GCA_016271365.2 of Neoceratodus forsteri. Taxonomy (NCBI): domain Eukaryota; kingdom Metazoa; phylum Chordata; order Ceratodontiformes; family Ceratodontidae; genus Neoceratodus; species Neoceratodus forsteri. Next base: position 255,567,868 of record CM028133.1, read on the forward strand.
CTTGTGGTACCCAGGGTCATGCCTGAAAAAGGCGCTTGATGCCAGTGTATCTGCCTGATCAACAAAGAATAAATAAAATTATTTTACTTGCGATTGTAAAGTAGTGAAGAAAATGCCTCTCCTACAATGGCGGATAAGAGTTCACCTTGAAACCTTGTTTCCGTGATTAAAAAAAATGTAGAGAATCATGGGGCATCACCCTCCCACAACCTACTATCAAGCGCTCAAAAACTGGGGGCTTTGCCCCCAGCCACTTGGGTTTCGAACTACTATGCCCAACTCCAAAAAATCAAATAGCTTGTGTGATATTAAGAGATGAAATCTCGCCCACGATTCCAGAAGAGACACAATCTGATCTGCACTGATGAATCCCAACTCATGACCCTTGCCTGGCTGCTGGAACATAGGGTAAAGTAAGGGTGCTGAAGTTAAAAAAGATACAGGGTAAGAAAGGTCGTTTTTGCAAGTTAAGGGTCACTTTAAATGCTAGTGGGCAAAAGTGGGGGAGCTGTGGCACCCCCGCACCTAAAGGTTCCAGCACCTATAGACCCTGGCGATATCATTGTTGGCTTCACCACTCAGGATGTTATGGGTTTACGGACCCTTGGAAAATACCATATGTAACCCCCCCCCCAAAAAAATTGGTGGCTTACCTTAACCCTTGCAGGTCCGCAGACTGATATATCAGTCCAAAATTCCGATACGTTCTGATTCTGTTGGTAGCCTAAGGGTTAAGTATCTCCCTGGGCTCCTGTAGTGCCCTCTTTTTATTTATTTTATTTAGTTATGTCTTTGATAACAGGGTGAGCAAACTGATCCAGAGGACCATTTTCAGTCGTGACTCAGGCCACCAGGGTGGCAACACAACAAACATCAATACAATACAGAGATACAATTAGAACAAAACAGGACTGCCAAATACACTTGGTATGAGGTCAAATTACATAGTACAAATATTTCAGAGAAATTCGTACATACTGATGTAGTGACACACATTAAGTGGCTATGCAATATAAAAAGCTTAACATGGTGATTATGGTAAAGTAGTACATGCAATGTACATACAGTCACCAGGGAGCCAAGGAAATAAATACAGTTAAAATGAAGGTTCAGTTTATCACCAGGAGTGGTATAGGCACAAACCATAGGCAGAAATGCAACTTAAGTTGCAGAACATGCGAAAAGTTCAGAATAAAATAGGTAGTCATATCCAGATTGAACAGAGAAGCAGAACAGTGCAAGAGGGTAGGGGCACTGGGGGTAGGGTAAGGGCATGAATAGGTGTTATGCCAGGATACGGCAGCCTCAGCCAGGAACCACACCCTTAAGTTTGCCTTAAAAGACCGATGGGAGGGGGATGATCAGATGGACAAAAGTCTATTCCAGAAGGAAGGGTCCGAGACAGAGAAAACGTTACTACCCGTTGTAGTAGTAGTGCGAGGAACTTTCAGTGGGGGAACAGAGGAGGCCTGGAGACTCCAAGAGACCACTCTGTCAGTGAGTAGGGAGGAGTAGGGGGACAGCTAATGGTTTCTGAGTGAACTGTAAATGAGGCTGCCCGTAACAAAGTCAAAATGACCCTGCAGAGAGAGAGAGAGAGACACCCTAGGGACTGGTATAGCGAGTAGTGGTAGGTGATAAAAGGGGCTTGAAGGACAAAGCGGCAGATGGAGTTGTATGTGGTATGTAAGCGAGTCTGTATGGAAGAGGATGTAGTAGAGTATATGGGGGAGCAGTAGTCAAGGGAGGGGCAGAAGGTTTCCTTGAGCAATGGCTAGGCGAGTTTCAGGGGACAGAAATTGATTTTGGTGGTAGACAGCGCTAATTTTGGGTGGATTTTCATCACAGTGTTGCTGATGTGTTCATTGAAAGTAAGGGAGGGGTCTAGGGTGCCACCTAGATATTCAGAGGCAGGGACAGTTTCAAGTGGAGGCCCGGCAGGAGTAGCGATCAAGAGTGGGGGGGTTTGACCTGGCTACCTTTGCTAGGAATGGTTCGGAGCCAAAGAGCATAGCCTTTGTCTTTTTCTCACTAACGAGAAGTTTTCTGGAGAGGAACTAGCTCTGTGTGGCTCCAAGGTTTGCTGTGAGGATGGTGAACAAGGACTCTATGGAATTATCGCTGCGTTATATGACTAGGTCATCCACATAGAGGATGGGCTTGCAAGAGATGCTTTCAGCAGGGAGGTCATTGTTAAACATAGAAAAAAGTAGATGCCCCAGTATTGATCCCTGAGGTACATCAGTGTGGGTAGGTAGTGGAGCAGAGGAATTTTTACCAATCAAGATGGACTGGGACCTGCCTGAGAGGTAACTATGGAACCAGGTGACCGTGTCTGGTGAGCAGCCGAAGTTTAGCAGGGCAGAGTAGAGGAGATGGTGGTCTACGAGGTCGAAAGCCTTCGACAGATCCACAAACACAGTGCCTGTGGCCCTGCCTTTGTCCACATTTTCTAAGGATATGGTTCGAGAAAAGTGCCAAGGCAGAGGAGGTACTATGGTGTTTGCAGAAGCCGTGCTGGAGAGGACACAGGAGGTGGTATTTTTCCAGATGATAGGATAGTTAGTGATGAATGATTTTCTTAAGTAATTTACTCAGGTGAGGAAGTAGGGAGATGGGCCTATAATTTTCAGGGGTGAGGGGATCCCCAGCCTTAAATATGGGTACGACATGAGCGTGCTTCCAAGAGTCAGGAACTGTTGCAGATGAAAGTGTGAGGTTGAAAATGTAGGTTAGAGGCTTTACAACAACTTGGGAGAGCAGTTTCAGGAAGATGGGATATAGCCCATCACTACCTGGGCTACTTCGGGTAGGAAGTATCCTTTAGAGTTTAGCAGTGATTATTACGCTAATGACACTAAAGTAAAATGGAGGAGCATGCGCAATACTAGGGGAGGGCTGGGAGCATTGAGGTTTGCCATATAGGTCAGAGGGAAACTGAGTAGAGTGCTTGCTAAGATGAGGAGAGAGGTCCGTAAACATTCTGTTGAAAGTGTTCTCAATTGCATCAGGTTCAGTTGTGGGACCTGAGGGTGAGTTTAGTTGTGTTGTCTGCTTGTTAGACTTAGGATTTAGGAGGAACCCTATTGAGGCCCAAAAACTGTGAGGGTTACCGAGTGTATCTTTTTATAAATTGGTATAGTATTTGCATTTTAGTAACTTAATAGCCTGCTTGCAGGAATTGCAGAGTTGTTTGTATGTGTTTCAGAGCTGGGGAAGGGAGATGACTTATAGGCTTTACAAGTTTTGTCCCCGATTTTCATCTGGACCAGTAGTTCCTTGGATAGCCAGTGGGTGCTGCCACCTCTGACCCTTCTGGCGGTGATTGGGAAATGTTTGTCCTGAAGTTTCTGTAGGACATCGGGTAAAGTAAGTGACCGCAGTTGAGACATCCCTGCACGAGTAGAGTATGGACCAGTTTATAGTCCTGGACTTGGTAAGGATGGAGTCAAGGTCTTGGCGGTGAAACTTCCTGAAAGACAGGAGTTTTGGGGGATGCCAGACTGATTTGGTGGTTAGGACAATGTAAGTAGGGGTGTGGTCGCTAATGAAGTCGGACATTGTGCCTGCCTGTAGAACCAGGTCCACTCGATTTTTGATAATCCAGTCTATGGTGGTATGGTTGTCTGAGTGCATGTTATATCTTGTGGTGGAAGAGATGACTTGTGGTGGAAGAGAAGACTTGGTTTGCTGGCCAAGGCATCTGGCTTCACCTGAGCTCTTTCCTTCTAAGATTACTTAAAAGGACAGAGCAGAGAACCTTACCAGAGCAAGGGAAAAGGATTAAGACTTCTTTTGGCTAAGCAGATTTACTGCATGTTGTTATTTTTATTTTGTACTCACAGGGATCGCTACTGTTTGTTGCTAACATTTCATTGCTTTATTTTTCTCTGATTCAAATTGTTGTTGCTGGTATACCTTCTTCTGCATTATCACAAGGTGTGGCTACAGGTGTGTGCTAACAGATTACTGCTGTAATCTTCTGATTCAAATTGTCTTTTGCAAGGTATATCTTCTGTTCTAGGGACATGGATATGTTGTTCATCCACACTGTCTGGCAGGTTCCTTGCCGCTTTAAATGTTGCCGGAAGGTCTTCAAGCTGGCTCCTCCCACCCACCCGGGTGGTAAAATTCTCGGCTCCGCCCCATGACGCCAGATCTTCCTTACCGCTTGGAACCTCAGGTTCCCTCCTTAACGCTCTGCGTGTTAGACTGGATCCTAATTCTTCGGTTTGTCCGAAACTCGTTTTAAAATTTTCAAGACTTTGGTCTTCCTTTTCCCTCTCGGCTGCGATGGACAAATCGGCTCCCGGTTTTTGGCGGTGCCCATGCAGGCAGAAGATGTCCAGGACGGATCCGCACTCCACGTGCGTCTACTGCCTCGGCCTAGAACATGATCCGCAGGCCTGCGAATCTTGCTGTTCGTTCTCGGCCAACGTTTTGGAGGACCGCGCTGCCCGGTTGAAGCTCGGGCGCCCCGAGAAGCGCTACCCGCTGGTTAAGTCGAAAGAGGCCCATTGGGCGGTTACCACGGCAGTTGGTTCGGCTGAGCAGCTCAAGCAGATGATCGCCCTCGAGGAGGTCGCATCTTCCTCCTCCTCCTCGGTCGTGGCATTTATCCCGCTCGCCGTGGGTACCTCGTATTCTGCTTCATTCAAGGAGCTTTGCCATTCCCTTTCCATGAAGGGAGAGGGGCCATCGGGACATTCCTCTCGGTCCAAGAAGAAGGATCCCAAGGGTAAGTCCCATCGTCGGTGTTTGTGGGAGCGGGAGAGGTCCCTTCTCCGGACAGCCGACCGTCGACTTGGTCAAAGTTGCGGCTAAGCTGCTGGCTTCCACTGCTTCCCGCCAGGTCAGCCATCCGAGACAGTTGCCGGACGCGGTCGAGATGTTTCTCGACCCATCGGACGGTTTGTTGACTGGTGAGGCCGACAACCCGTCTTCGCCGGTTCCCCCAGTGGAAACCGAGGATTTACCTGTGCCATCGGTGCAGCAGTCCCCGGTTAAGACGTCCAAGCCAAGGGAGGAGCGGGTGTCCCCTGCTCCCTCCCAGGCCCGCCCTCGGACACACCGAGGTTCTCGGTCTCGGACCTCTTCTCGGTCAAGCTGATTCCACCAACATCGCCGGTCTCGGTCTCAGCACCGAGATAAGCAGCGAAGCCGCTCCTCCTCGTCTTCCTCCTCGGATGAGGAGAGACTTCGGCGCAAATTGCGTCGATGCTACGAGGAGCTGATGTGGCAGCAGTTACTTTTGTCCTGGGCTAGGTCGACTCCGACGCCTTCCCCGGCCATCAAGTGGCTGTCACCCGATCGGCCGAAGCAACCTCTCGCTGCAATCAAGATGCCCATGTCCGGGCAGGTTGTTTGGCCTAAGCTTGCTGCCCCACCGATTGTGGTGGAACCTCCGCCTCCACAACTGAAATCGGGGGCACCGACCAAGGATTCTCGGTCGGCTCAAGGCCTGTCCCACAGGTTGTCGGTCACCCTCACTCCCGACCGTCCTCGGCAGGTGGAGGGTGGCTTAGGCCCTAGGCAGCTCTTTGCGGACTCTTCGGAGTCTGACGACGACTCCTCCCTGTTCTCCAGGCAGGTTGATCTGGAGTCCTCCGGGGGCCAGTCACTGGACGGAAGCCCATCGTCCTTTATGGGTCTGCTTCGGCTCATCTCGGAGTCCACCGGGATGCAGCTCGAGCCCGTATCCCAGCGGGCCAAGTATCCCCTGATGGAGATACTGGACCGACGGGATTCACCCACGGAGGCCTTTCCTGTGGCTGAGGCCATCGTCGGCCCAGCCCTAGAGCTTTGGCAGCGGCCTGCTTCCTGTCCTGTGTCCAATGCCACCCTGGACTCGGTCATCTCCGCCCAGAAGGACAAAGGCCGCCGTCAGCAGCAGCACAAGCCCTTTTGTCCTTCTGCGCCTGTGGCACTTCGAGCCCAACAGCACCAGTATCAGGGCCAGCAGGCTCGAGCTTGGCATCCCAAACCTAAGCCCGTGGCTTCCTCCAACAGGAAGCAGGGAGGTAAAGGCCCAGGAGGTCCTTCGGCCGGTCCCTCCTCCAAGCCTTCCCAGTGACGGGTTGAGGGGTATCGCCCCCAGCCTCGTCACTCCCCCCTGGGTTCCCCCATGGGGGGATGGCTCCGCCACTTCCTTTCCGCCTGGTCCACTATCACCACAGACCGCTGGGTGTTGGAGGTGGTAGGAAAGGGCCTGCCTCTGGAGTTCGAGCTGACCCCACCTTTTTGAGCTGTCGCCCCTCGGGGGGCTACGGGGTCCGCAGCCTCACTGTCGGCCCGTCGAGCCGATATTGCCCTGCTCCTCGAAAAAGAGGTGATCAGGAAGGTGGCGGATCCTCCTCCAGAACCGGGGTTTGTGTCCAGGTATTTCCTGGTCCCAAAACGGACGGGGGAGGGGCTGGCGCCCCATTCTCGACCTACACGACCTGAACAGGTTCCTAAGATCTCGGACCTTCAGGATGGTCACTCTGGCTCAGATAATACGTCCTTGGAATGAGGCATGTGGTTCTGTTCCCTGGACCTCCAGGATGCGTTCTTTCACGTCCCAATCCATCCATCTCATCAGAGATTCCTCCACTTCAGAGCGGAGGGATCCCTTTACGAGTTCCGGGCCATGCCCTTTGGCCTCTCCCTAGCTCCCAGGGTCTTCACCAAATGCATGGCAGTGGTGACAGCATTCCTGTGGCGCTGAAGGGTCCGGGTGTACCCCTACCTGGACGACTGGCTGATTGCAGCCCCCCTCCAGAGCGGAGGTGGAGCAGTCCAGAGAGCTGGCCCTCCCGGTTTGTTCTCAGATTGGCCTCCTCATCAACAAGGCCAAGTCGGAACTCATGCCAAAGCAGGTGATACATTTCATCGGGGCAGAGCTTGACTCTCTTCGAGCCAGAGCATGGCTCCTGGCGGACAGGGCCGAGGTTCTTTCCTCCTTTGCCCAATCATTTCTGGTTGGGCAATCGCGCCCTGCCCGGGACTTCCTGGGCCTCATGGTGGCCTGCACTAGCGTGGTCCGTTGGGCCCGGCAGTACATCGTCCTTCAATGGGGACTGGCCAGCCAGTGGTCACAGCCCCGATCCGTCGGATCAGCTGAGTGACAGTGACCCAGGGGATGTGGAACGCTCTCCAGTGGTGGACCGTTCCGGCACATCTGCAGGAGGGCATCCCGTTTGTCTGCCCCAAGCCGACGGTCTCCCTATCAACCAATGCCTCTCTGATGGGTTGGGGTGCCCATCTGGGGGAGCACAGAGTGCACGGCCTCTGGTCCCCTCGGGAGTCCCGATGCTACATCAACCCGGAGCTTCGAGTGGTTCATCTAGCCCTCACTGTCTTTGCTCCGTTTCTACGGGGTCAAGTGGTTCAGGTCCAGACAGACAATACCATGACCATGTACTATCTAAACCGCCAGGGCGGGACGCGCTCCATGCCTCTGTGCAGGGAAGCTCTCCGCATTTGGTCACTCGTGCGCAGCCTGGAGGTGGATCTCCTTGCCATTTATGTGGCAGGAGCCTCCAACACCCTGGCCGATGCCCTAAGCCGGATCGGGGCTGCATCTCACAAGTGGTCTCTCCTGCCGGAGGACAGATCTCTTCTCCCACTGGGGCATGCCTCAGATGGACCTGTTTGCCTCCAGGGAGAATGCGAAGCTGAGACTGTTTCATGCCCGCCCCCCTCAGCAGGGCTCACTGCAGAGGATGCCTTTCGAGGCCATGGACCCCAGGCCTCTTCTCGCTTTCCCATTTCCCTTGATCCACAGGTGCTTCTCAGGCGAGGGAGGACAAGGCCAGGTGATTCTGGTAGCCCCAGACTGGCCCCATCAGTTCTGGTATCCAGATCTCCTCAGTCTCAGCTCCAGGCTCCCGAGGCAGCTTCCAGTCCGCCCGGACCTGATCTCAGTCAATCAGGGGAAGGTATTCCATCCGGACCTTCAATCCCTGCACCTGACGGCCTGATTCCTGAGTGGCTAGAGTTCCAGGCCTTGGGTCTTTCCGACGAGGTCTTCAACGTTGTGGAGGCGTCCCGTAAGGAGTCGACCAGAAAATGCTATGCTTTCAAATGGAAGAGATTTTTCATTTGGTGTCAGGGCAAGGACCTGGACCCTTCCTCCTGTTCCTTGGCAAGCATTCTGGACCATCTGTGGTCCCTTTCTCAGCAAGGGCTTCAGCTGACGACCCTTAAGGTGCACCTGGCAGCCATCTCTGCTACTGGTGCGGGCCGGGAAGCAGTCGGTGGCGCAGGAGAAGGTGGTCGGGCGCTTTTCAAGGCCTTGATCACATAACCCCTCGTGTGAGAACCTCCACCTCCGTGGGATCTACTGCTGGTATTGGCCAAGCTCATGGGCAAACCATTGAACTGATGCACAGGTGCGATATCTCCACCTGTCATGGAAGACTGCCTTCTTGGTGGCTATCCGTCAGCCAGAAGGTGGAAGCTCAGGCGCTTTCCATTGAGTCTCCCTTATCTAGTCTTCCACAGGGACAAGGTTGTCCTGCGCCTCCACAGAAATTCCTTCCGAAGGTGGTGTGGAGTTTCACCTTAACCAGGTGTTGACTCTGCCGTGTTCTCCAATCACCTCGGGAGGCCGAATATAGGCTCCATACTTTGGACCCTAGGAGCTCACTTATTATAAGGAGCGGATGGCTGAAGTTTGAGGAGAGGTTTGCCAGCTGTTTGTCACCTCGCTGAGCCGCACCTGGCAGACCTGCAGCCAAGCAGGCGATAAGCAGGTGGGTCACCTCCTGCATAGATCTCTGCTATAGGTTGGCGGGCATGGAGCCTCCCAGAGGGATAAGAGCTCATTCTACCCGCCATACCGCTGCATCGGTGGCTGCTTCCAGGGATGATGTCCCTATCCAGGAAATCTGCAGGGCTGCTACCTGGAAGTCAGCACACACCTTCATCACCCACTACCACATTGACCTTGAGTCATGCCGGGATGCTGGTTTTGGGGCCTCGGTTCTCCAGTTTTTATTTCCCAAGTAGGGGGTGTGCGCCTTGCCTCCCTCCTCCCGGAGAACTGCTAGAGTCTGCCAGACAGTGTGGATGAACAACATATTTATGTCCTGAAATACAGGTTACTCACCTGTAACAGGAGTTCTAGAAATGGTATGTTGTTCATCCACCACATTCTCGACCTCCCGGCTTGACGCACAACCTGGCTCCCAGCGGGCTAGATCTGGCATCATGGGGTGGAGCCGAGAGTTTTACCACCCGGGTGGGTGGGAGGAGCCAGCTTGAAGACCTTCTGGCAATATTTAAAGTGGCAAGGAACCTGTCAGACAGTGTGGATGAACAACATATACCATTCCTAGAACTCCTGTTACAGGTGAGTAACCTGTATTTGCTACTTTATTTTTCTCTGTAGCAAAGCATTTCTTACAGGGTATATCTTCTCTGAAATTATTACAGGTGGTGCTTTACAGGTTTTACAGTTTTATCTAACATTAGGATAAGCTTTCAGGGTTACTGCATTTGTTGTTGACTGATTGTTTCTGCTCTTACCTCCTTGTTCTTTCATCCGTGGTTCTTCTTTTTCCGGCAGGGAAGGGCCCAGCCACCGACCCCCATCTAACCACCCCACACTACACCCCTTTTATAGGGTACCACAATTGTGACATTTTCTGTGGCACAGCAGGAAGGGGCGGATCAGTGGGGCATCCACAAAGTGAGCTCATTTACAGGGGCACTAGTAATTTAACTTGTTATAACAAGTTATACGAAAACAAAACACAAAATCAAACCATTACTTGCATTTTTTCCTTCTAATTATTCTGACCAGGTTACAAACCCAGCAACTTATCTGGAATGGATATCATTAACCATAGGTACTGTGGAACACTTTTCAGAAGGACAGTCTTATAGGATTTAGGACACTGTCCTACATGCTGGGCCATTGGAGATCTTAGGGCTCAGCTCCGGGCAGCATGGGCAGAGATTGCGCGCCTCAAATTTCTTATTCAAGAGGAAATACATTATAAGAACCACCCGCCATTTCCCCAACATCCAACAGAAGAACCTCGACCGCAGAGGGTAGTTGGTCCAGGAGGTTGGCAGGTGGTTAGGAGGGGCAAATCGGGTGCCCCATCACTCTGTGCTGTCCAACATATTACCTCCAAAACCATATAAACACTACAAACAGGTATCTGCCTCTATCTCCGAAATCAAACAAAGGGGCAGAGGACACTGCAGCACAGGAGCTAGCGCAACAAAACTCGCCCAAATCAGGAACCAAAACAAAAAAAGCAAAAAGGAAATCCAAAAAACTTCTGATCATAGGAGACTCCATGATTCGGGGAGTTGATACCCATCTCCAGCCAGGGGTAATGGTCAGATGTCTCCCAGGTACATCAGCGTGGAGAGACACTGACCGCATTGCTAAAACTGTTCACAAAGCAAGAGAAAACATTGACGTCCTGGTACACATAGGGACTAATGGTCTCACCAGCCAGTCAGTTGTGGAGACCAAGGAACACCTGACCAGGCTGGGTGACAAACTATCATCCACTTCATCCGACATCTTCTTCTCTGAGATCCTGCCAGTCTGGGAGAGGTGGGCAAATGGATGAAAGGTCAGAGAAGGGGAGATAGGGGAACTAAACATGTGGCTCAAGGGCTGGTGCCAGGAAAAAGGACACAGATTTGTAGGGAACTGGCAACAGTTCTGGGAGCGAAAGTTCTTTAAATTTGATGGACTACATCTGACTAAGGAGGGAGTCAGTGCATTGGGGCAGAAGTTTGATGTCTTTGCAGAATATTTAAACTAGCAAATGGCGAGAGGGTGCAGCACCCCATAAATGAATGGGAAGAACACTCCTCCCTCAGCTAGTGGTCAAACAGGGATTCAGCATGTTTGCAGTTCATTTGCATCACCAGGTAAGAAAAAGGTCCATCTCCCCTCATACTGACGACAGCAGAAATGCCAAACTCACCCAACAACTAATACAATCGAAATCTGGCCAATGGAAAATCATGTACACAATGCTCACAGCCTGGGAAATAAGATCCCAGACCTGCAGGCAATAATGTCAGAGGCTAAACTGGACATAGTAGCAATTAGTGAGATGTGGTTTACCAGTAACCACACTAGGAGAGCTTCAGTACCTGGCTATGTACTGTTCAGAAGAGACCAAGGTGCAAAGGGGGAGTAGAATGGCCCTGTATGTCAATGAAAATATCAAAGCTACAGAAATTCAGAATACACATAAGGAGCCAGAAGAACCGTGGTCACCCTGGAAACAGGAAATAGGACAGCCATAAGAACTGGGGTTGTCTACAGGCCCCCAGACCAGGAGGACATAGACACATTACTATTAGAAGATATACAAAACATGACTGCTAAAGGAGGTTCTGATAATGGGAGACTTCAACATGCCAGATACAGATTGGTCAATACCAGCAGGAACATCTGCCAGAACTAAACACATGGTGGATTCCTGCAGGGAGGGCCTCAAACAACTGGTACAATAACCCACAAGAGACAGGGCTATCCTAGATCTAGTACTGACTAACAGGAAGGGATCACAGATCTCCAGGTAGAAGGTCACCTGGGGCCAGTGACCATCACATGGTATGGTTCAATTGGCCACTACATCTAAATCATCCTATTCCAAGGCAAAAATATGGGACTTCAGAGGAGCTGACTTTGATAAGATGGCCAACAGAGTTAAGCTAGCCCTGACAAAAGAAACACAGGGGAGGGGTACAGGCAAAGTGGGCAAGCATTAGGATGCAATACTTGAAGCAACATCCCATTGTGTTAGAGAGAAAGCGAAGTGCAAAAGAAGAAGAAACCACTTTGGTTCTCAAAAACAGTAGCAGAAAAGGTCAGAGCCAAAAGGCTGGCCTTCAGGAAATATAAGGGAACACAGCGGGATGACGATAGGGAGGCATACCAAACTGCCCTAAGGGAAGCAGGGAAGGCAGTAAGGCAGGCAAGTCCCAAACTGAGAAAACACTAGCACGAACAGTAAAAGAAGGTGACAAGACTTTCTATAGATACATTAGTGAAAGGAGAAAGTCCAGAGGGGGTATTGCTAAGCTCAAAGGAGAAAAGGGGGCATGTGAGGAGGAGGACCCTGTAAAAGCATCTATCCTAAATAGATACTTTTCCTCAGTATTTACTGAAGAGAAGGTAGGGCAGGGCCCACAGCTCAGCACCATGTACACAGTGGGAAGGGAGGTGAGCACTACTCCCTTCACAATATAAAGGGTCCTACAAGAGCTCGCTAAGCTCAGGGTGGACAAGGCAATGGGACCTGATGGCATACATCCCAGGGTACCTAAGGAGTAAGGTGGAACTAGCAGAGCCATTAGCAGAACTGTTTAGTGAGTCTCTGAGCACAGGAGGCCCCAGAGGACTGGAGAAGGGCTCATGTGATCCCGCTCCACAAGAGTGGTAGCAGGAGGAGGCAGGGAACTACAGACCAGTTAGTCTTACCTCAGTAGTGGGCAAGATTATGGAGGCACTCCTTAAGGAAAGGATAGTGCAACACCTGGAATCCATAGGGGCACAGGATCCAAGACAGCATGGGTTTACAAAAGGAAGGTCTTGTCAAACTAATCTCATAGATTTCTTTGACTGGGTAACCAGAGTGGTGGACCAAGGGGGAGCAGTTGATGTCGCCTACCTTGACTTCAGCAAACCTTTCGACACTGTTCCACATAGAAGATTGATAAATAAGCTGGGTAGGCTCAGGGTGGGTCAGAAGTTGGTCAACTAGGTGGCAACCTGGTTGACAGGCAGAAAACACAGAGTGGTGGTAAATGGTATACAGTCAGAAGAGATGCAAGTCACAAGTAGGGTACCTCAGGGATCAGTCCTGGGACTAGTCCTCTTCAATATCTTCATTAGTGACATTGCAGATGGACTAGAGGGTAAGGCTTGTCTGTTTGCAGATGACACCAAGATCTGCAACAGAGTAGATGATCCAGATGGGGTGGGCAGAATGAGAAGAGATCTGGATAAACTAGCAAAATGGTCAGAAGAGTGGCAACTGGGATTTAATGCAAAAGAAGTGCATGATCATGCACATAGGGAAGAGAAACCCTGAGCCACCTGTAGGCTGGGAGGAGAGTTGCTGGCAGTCACAAAGGAAGAAAGAGACTTGGGCATCATCATCACCGATGACCTGAAATTATCCAAGCAGACCTCTAAAGCAGTAGGTAAGGCTGGGGGGGGGGGTGCTAGGGTGTATTAGTAGGGGTATCACAAGTCGTAAGAGGGAGGTAATAATCCCTCTTCACAAGACACTGGTTAGGCCCCATTTGGAGTACTGCGTGCAGTACTGGAGGCCACACCTTCACAAGGACATTAACTAAATTGAGTCAGTCCAGAGAAGTGCAACCAAAATGGTGCAGGGACTGCATCAGAAGACATATGAGGACAGATTAACGGAGCTCAATATGTATACCCTTCAGCAAAGGAGGGAGAGAGGTGATATGATCGAAACATTCAAACTTAAGGGTATTAACAAGGTGAGAGTCTAACATGTTTAAATATAAGAAAAATAGCAGGACAAGAGGACACAGCATGCGACTAGAGGGAGGCCGATTAAGGGGGAATGTGAGGAAATTCTTTTTCACAGAAAGGGTGGTGGATGCATGGAACGGCCTACCTCAGGAAGTGGTGGCTATGAATACAGTGCAGGGCTTCAAACAGGCATGGGATAGGCATAAGGGAGCAATACAGATGAGTATGAATAGATAGGCCACTGACAGAGCAAAGGCCGACGGCACATTTATAAGGTAGAAAAAGAAATGGGCAGAATGGATGTGCCTTGCGGTCCTTATCTGCCGTCAACTTCTATGTTTCTATGTTCTTATTGGTGTGTTTTTAGGAGATGTGCGTACTCAGGTATAGGGGTGTAAGTCCAGCTGAGGTTGAAATCCCCTAGTAGCATTGTGTCTCTGGAGAGGGAGATGTGCGCAAGGCCATCCAGAAAACTGGATAGGCCCTGGATGCCCATGGTGGGGGGGTCATAGCAGCAGCCTAGGTGAAGTATTTTTGTGGCCCAGAACAATTTTGTCAATAAGCCATTCACAAACGAAAGTCGGGGAAGAGTAAGCGATTGTGGTGGCAGAGATATGGTCTAGCACATACAGTGCTACACCTCCACCCCTTTTTCTTCCTGGCCTGTCTAATCATAGTATGGAGTAACCAGGGAGTTGATATGAGGTATCAGTGAGGTGTGGCTTCAGCCAAGTATCTGAGAGGCCCAGGATGTGCGGCTTATATAGGGCCACCCATGCCTCGAGCTTGAAGAACTTAGATGGGAGGCTACATCTATTTAGGTGTGCAATCCTTCGGCCCGAGTGACCAGCCCAGATAACATTTGTATGGTCAATGTGTGTGTTAGGGGGTCCCAGGTTGCTTTCCACATCACTGGCGAGGAGAAGGCATGAGAGAAGGGGACAGGAAGGGGGCGAGCCAGCGGGGGGACTGGAATGTGAGGGAGTGGACAAAAAGTCCAAGCAACTGACGTTTGAGGTTTGATAGTAAGCACAGCATGGCAGAGCCCACAGGGGACAACTCATGCCAAGTTGTGCTGGGAGGGGGGGTTGGCTGGTTTAAATGATTCCATAAAGGATTGTAAGCTGATTTGATCAGTGGCCAGGATGGCAGCCGAGAAGTCAGTCATCATTAGAAGCCCAGTCAAGGGGCTGAGGTTAAGGAGGATTACGTGATTATTCATTTTCCAAGTGACTACTTAGAGGTGGGCAAACAATGAGGTGCAAATAATAAGTTACACTAGAGTGGGGAGAAAAAGTGAGTTCAAGTGCCAGAATAGATGCTTGCTGCTTTAAGAGGCGTCAGTAGTAATTTGTACTGGGTGGGGAAATGATGACTGAGGGAGGAGGGAAAGCATTTAAAAAGTGGGCGAGGCGGAGAGGGTGGGTGGGCTGAAAAATCAAGTCCAAAACCAGTACTGTTCCCTGGCAGAGGGTCCCAAGTAGCTGTGCTGGAAAGAAAAGCGCTCATATTTTCAAAGGAGCCATAGGATAAGCGTATAGGCTGGGGTAACTGGTGCCGTCCAATCAGAGTCCTGCAAGTGAAGCCGCAGAGAAGGCACTTGAGGAAATTACCTTAGCCGGGCGGGGGTCTGAGAAGGAGCCATGGAGAGTGAAGCAGCAGCAGGAGCAGCTGCGGCAGGGAAGCAAGCTGTGCCATCCTCTTGGAGGTTGATGGCCTGGTCAGGGCTCGGACGATCTGGGGAGACACAGAGGCAAGGCAGAGAATGAGAGCAGCGAAGAACAATAGGTGGGTGGGGGAGGGGTGTGGCTAGGGAGACAAAAACAGTGGGGAGTAGGAGCCAGAGGACAATTACGTGCGTAAACGGCTGAAAATTAGGGGGCGTGGATTTCACAAGGAGTGAAATGAGCAGGGGGAGGATTAGCAAGAGAAAGGAGAGGGACAGCAGGGCAGAATCGCACAGTAAAAAAATACAATTAATTTTTTGTACTTATATTTTATTGTTTTCAGACAAAAACAACAGCAATACAGCATATACTCCTGCCAGACAATACACAATGCTGGTTAAGGAGCCATCCAGTGGAACAAATTATGGTAGCACGGTAGTGCTACCATAGTTAAGGTTGAGGAGCCATTTCTATGTTAAACCCCAAAACTTTGCACCTTAATAACTTTGCAACCGTTTGACAGATTTGGCTGAAATTTGGCATACACGATCAAGAACCATAGGCCTTGGCATCTGCCAAGTTTCGTACCAGTTGGAGACACAGCTGTGGAGTTATTAAGCGTGATTTGCACGCGCGTTTACGCTTTTTCTGAATTTAATGCGCTGGGCATAGGTGCACGGTTTGCATGACCAGCCCGAAATCTTCAGGGAATGTGCAGCCAGGGTCCCCAATGTGCCTTTTGAAGATTTGGTGAAAAAATATTAAACGGTTCAAAAGTTATTCAAAAAACAATTTCCCATTATAAGTCAATGGGAAAAGTTAACAAAAAGTTCAACACTTTCGCAAATGCATTTTTACTTTTGCAAATGGGCCTGTTACTTTCTCAAATAGGCCATTTTGTTTTCAGTTGGTGATTAGAAAAATGCTTGGCATTTAAATTTGGGACTCTCTAGCAACCCAATTCTTTTTGTATTCACCTAGTCGGACCCTGAGGATGCTAGCCATGTCTTTATTTTGGGTAAAACACCCCAGAAATATGTTTTCAGATTTCTGGAAAAGTACTCTAAAAGTACTTTTGTGCTCCGAAAGTCGCAGAAATGTTTGTGAAAGCTTTAGAAAATTAAGCACAGTAATTTTTCTAGTCTGTGGGAAAATGACAGCAAATTCTTTGCACTGCACGCAAAAGAGCGGTTGGGAGTTTTGGGCTGAAATTTGGAGGGAACGCAGCCGACATCTCACAGATGTGCCTTTCAGTGTTGTATTGAAAAAATATTACATGGTAGCAAAGTTACGGCACTCCAAAGTTGATGGTTTTTCCCATAGGATAACATTACGGCGCCCGACACATTACAGGAATCCTTTGGCACCCTGCTGCAAAATAACGGTTTGGTCTATTTTCCTGAAATTTGGAGAGAAGACAGCCAACAGCCCACAGATGTGCCTTTCAGTGGTTTGGTGAAAAAATATTACAGGGAGGCAAAGTTATGGCGCTCCGAACTTCTCTTTTTTTCCCCTTAGGATAACATTATGGCGTTAGCCACACGTCTTTCAAGGGCCCGTATCTAGGAAGCGGTCACAGAAATCTGGACTTTAAATCGGAAATTCTCTTAGCCCCCAATGGGGCTAAATAAAACTAGCCAGGACAGTCATAAATCATACGACTTTTAAATTTTTTCTCGTCATCACGGTTCCCTGAGATATAACCTATTTAGTATTCCAAGTCCTCATTTTCTGCTCCAATACCCATTATTATGCATACATTCTTTGTACTCACTGTCTTTCTCTATTCAGCTTTTGGGAAAACCAGCCTGTGCACTCACATTACTGTTACCATTGCCCTTTCGCTTGCAGTTCCATACCCGTTCACTTACCATTGGCGTCTCGCCACCACGTACGTCATCGCTGCGTTTTCATTTGCGCTTGCGTTTCTGTTATTTTTGCCATTTGTGTCTACCGTACTGTTTCTCTTTCTGTTTCACTTTGCGTCACCATGCCCATTGACATTTCCGTTTGCAGGCACCATGTTACTATGTGACAAGACATCACGTGGCTACCATTCCTGTCTACGCCACCGTGTTCGTTACCCTTTCTGTTCTCATTGCTGCGTTACCTTGTGCCACTGTTAAGCGCTTCTGTTTGCGGTGCTGTTCCTGTTACTATGCCACAAGACATTATGTGGTGGGAGTCCGGGACCCTTTGGGCCCCGCGCTCCCGCTGCTGCATTACGTGCCGGGAGCGCGGGGCCCTATGTGCGTTATCCTTTGCGTTTTCATTTCCGCTTGCGTTTCTGTTATTTTTTGCCATTTGTGTCTACAGTACTGTTTCTCTTTCTGTTTCACTTTGCGTCACCATGCCCATTGACATTTCTGTTTGCAGGCACCATGTTACTATGTGACAACACATCACGTGGCAGACCGTTCCCGTCTATGCCACCGTGTGCGTTGCCCTTTCTGTTGTCATTTGCGCTTGCATTACCATGTGCGCCACTGTTAGCGCTTCTGTTTGCATTGTTCTTCCTGTTGCTATGCCACAAGACATCATGTGGCGGGGGGCCCCACGCTTCCGCCGCCGCATTACATTCACTATTTCTCATTATCATTCTCAAAAAGAAGGGAAATTAGAGGCAAAAAACTCTGTTTAATGCATTAGTTAGGGTTGTTCCACAGCGACAAAAGTGAGGAAATTCGCTGTTAGGGTTGAAAACCCTAACTCCGAATTCACCCCCCCCCCCAGCACCACACACACAGACACACACATGCAAGTATGGGGAGGACCAAGTCAACACAACCAATGACAGACATCCAGCAGCAGGTGACAGAAATAACAAACAATTGTCTAAATGTACTTACGAGACATCCCCACCCACCTGACCAGGTCCTGCATGCTCAGTGGAGATCAACAGCAAAACTGAGGCCATGTACACCAAACATACACATCCTGATTGCAGCTGCACAGCGTGACCACACTTAGTAGTTGCATGGCCTTACCTACCGATGCCCCACATCACACCACAACTGGTACTGTGCCGTTAGTCAATATAAATGCTGAAGGTGCATAATCACAGTTGTAGAAAGGTTTTAACACTAGTGAGTATACATTAATTAAGAGAAGTACATAAATTAACTACAAGACACTAGCATGCTCAAGATAAAAGTAGTGTTACATTTAGTATGTGATTTACATTAGTAGTACATTTACTGCAACGGTTTACTCAAGATAGAGAGGCTGATGTAAACGTATGGAAAAGCATTGCCTGTTCAATGCTGTGAAATTCGTACTGCCAGTATCAGATGCATTCTTACTGATGAAGGTGTACTGCTGATGTACATACATAGACCCTCAGTGTGTTTCAATACTAAAGATGCAGTAAGTATTCTTTGTAAGAAACAGTGTAATTGCATGGATCAGGCCAAGCAACTTCAAATATCATAGCACTACTGAGCCACAACAATGACGCATCTGCATCGGAGATGTCTATAGGATAGATTTTCCTGTAGGCACTTACTGAGTATGTTGTACCTGAGAAAGACAATCTCATTGCATCTGTGATTACTAACTTATTCAAATAGTGATACATTTACTATTGTTGCAATGAGTGATCTATGCCACTTATGGACACAGTGTAATTTTTTTAACAGTTGTTTCATACTCAGGCTGTATGCCTAGTGTTTGGCTTTGCCAATTCTGTCACTGATGCTATCAAAGTGATAACTATGTTAATTGTGGTACAACAGGAATCAAGTAGGTATAGTGTAGATATAAACAGAATGTCTTTTAGTTTTGATTTAACTCACAATGGGGTAGTGTACTAGGACAGCAGGGGTTATTCTCTATCACTGACTCTGTCAGTTATAATCACACTAAGGTTTCGATGACTGTAATGATCAAGTTACACTGTTCATCTTCATGAATTCATATTCACAGCCATTCTCCAGTAACTAGACAGTGTATGGTGTAACTGGGTGGGACACTGTGTTACCAAAGCTGCTGCAGTGCCTACCAGAGGAGAGTATCTACTCATAAAGACAATTAAGCAATAGGCATGACCAACAGTTATGTTAAATGGTCTGTTAATCACCCTGTAGGGGTTTAATGTTGAATGAGGTGTAGCCGAGTGCCACATGTCGCTAGACAGTGATAAACTGACCATTAACATAATACCTGGGAGTGGCTTATTGCTATCATAATAAAACTGTGTTTTAAACAACATTAAACCATGTTAATCATATGGTTAGGCTCTACATGTATGTTAATAAAAACTAAACATAAGGCTGTTACAATGTTTACAGTCAATTAGAAAGCTGCATTTATCAAACCCTTGTTATAATCAGAGATATTATACCTGTACAACTCCTTGGTTTTGCTCAATTCTATTGCTCAGGTGGCCCACCACATGTGGTGTGGTGTGGTGTGGGGCATCGGTAGGTAAGGCCATGTAACTACTAAGTGTGGTACGTTGTGTGCAGCTGCAATCAGGGATGTGTACGTTTGGTGTACATGGCCTCAGTTTTGCTGTTGATCTCCACTGAGCATGCAGTACCTGGTCAGGTGGGTGGGGATGTCTCGTAGTACATTTAGACAATTGTTTGTTATTTCTGTCACCTGCTGCTGGATGTCTGTCATTGGTTGTGTTGACTTGGTCCTCCCCCATACTTGCATGTGTGTGTGTGTGTGTGTGTGTGTGTGTGTGTCTGTGTGTCTGTGGTGCTGGGGGGGTGAATTCGGAGTTAGGGTTTTCAACCCTAACAGCGAATTTCCTCACTTTTGTCGCTGTGGAACAACCCTAACTAATGCATTAAACGGAGTTTTTTGCCTCTAATATATATATATCAATCTGATCAGGTAGGTTTAAGGAGTTTGGGGTAGAACTACACAAGTTTCTTAATACAAGATTATCAATCTTACATTCCAAATGTTTCCTAAATAAACTACAGCTTACAAGAATATGGTGATCTTACTATTATGCTAAAATGTTACCTTAAAAAAACTTTTGTACTCAACTGTAATAGTTAATATGATCACCTCTCAAACATTTTATATTCCAAAAATGTGTAGTACTAAACCTCTCTCCCCTCACAAACTCCTCCTAGGAGAAAAGATTTAAACATTTTTCAAAGTTATTATTCTCCCCACTTCCAAATCTCTAGTGATAACGAGTATAAACTTTATAATATCACCTATTTAAATTCAAACGTAACCACTAATTGTGGCAAATGTGTTCACATATAAAAGGCTAATGTGTAAGATGACATGAGGACTAGGGGATTTGACGTATGAGGACAGACTTGAGGAGCTCTGCCTGTTTTCATTGGAGGAGAGGAGAGATGGGGGGACATGATTGAGGTCTTCAAATACCTCAAGGGAATAAATAAGGTAAACATGGAGGGGATCTTTAGACTAAAGCAGGGAGGTATCACCAGAGGGCATGGTTTGAAGTTGGAAGGTGGAAGGGTGAGGGGGGAAAAAGGAGGAGGTTTTTCACTGAGAGGGTGGTGGACCCTTGGAATGCACTGCCTGGTGAGCTGGTTCAAAGATCCACAGTGGAGGGCTTCAAGAGAGGGTGGGACAGACACAGAAAGTGGATGTATCAGATGATGGCCTGGCCCAGGGGAGTGAGGATGGATGATAGGGGTTTTTGGAACACAAGGGGGGGGGGAGGGCCTCGGCACCCAACTAGGGATCTGAGGTTCGAGCAGACTCGATAGACCGTAAGGCCTAATCTGCTGGCAATTAGTATGTTAGTATGCATCTTTCAGTTAGTTCTCCCTACACTGCTCGTGATATACATCTGCATTGCACAGTACCTCCAGCTGAAGACCGCCATTTTTTTTCCCCAATTAATTTTTATCCCCTCTTTACTACCCTCTTGGTCCACTCCTTCGGACCTGATCAACCCCCGTAGATCCTTCCTACGGTGTCTGCCCCTAGAGTACCAGGCTTGCTCCATTGTCTCCTACCTTGCTCCTTTCCTCTGGAGTGCCTGCACAATGGGATCTGCCCATGGGTAGGTGATTGGGGTTAGGATCGGTCATCATCCTGGCCTGAGAGGTTTTTTTTCCACTTTTCTTCCCCTTGGTCCCTCCCCCCCTTGAGGGCGTCGGCACACAGGACTGACGTCCAGACAGACGGCGTGCATCAGCACGCCACTGTCAAATGCCCTCAACATCCTCCCTCCCGACTCCGGAGGCAGCCGTGCCTCGATGCCCGTGCTTCCACAGGCACTGGTGCGCTGCGTGCTCAAAGCACACCAGGAACCCACCCCAGGAGGAGGAGTGCATCCATTGGGATGTTCGATTCTCCTCCTTCCCTCCGACCCCCGGTGATCCCTAGTCCGTCCAGAACACAGGTCACCGACGTGGCACGAGGTATGGCGTTCAGCGCCTCAACCCTTAGCGCCACTGGGCCAGCCTGAAGTCCGCCATTTTTAAACAAAAATAAGGATAGCAGTGTAGAGAAGAAATAAAAATCCCATCGTTATTTTCCTGCTGATAGTCCTTCATAGGCATTGAAAGAATGACTCGATGGTAATCTGTTAATAGCTCCATATCAACTGGACTGTCAAAGGCATAAAAGAAACAGCCCTTTATTTATGAGCTAGCCTTTCCACCGAAAATTGCCCTCCATGTACCCATATGGTGACAAACCCCAGTCCCAGGTTACCGAGTTCACGAACCGTCCTCCAACTCATCAGCCATCGCAGCATTTCTCTCTGTGGCCTTAAATTCCTTCTCCAGTTCAGCTCTCTTCCCCGCTTCCATGGGATCAGTAAATTAGAATGTACGGCCCCCATACTGAATTATAAGTTGGGCTGGCATAAGCAAGGAGTGTGCAATACCTAAGCTTTTTAAGCGAGCCCGAACAGCGTCAAATTTTTTCCACCTCGACCAGGTGGCAAAGGATAAGTCGGGGAATAGATGTAGTGTGTAGCCATCATAATTAAGGCCCGTAATGTTTCTTGCTGCCTACAGCATGGCATCTCTTGCTACTACTCCCAAGGTGACACATAGCACAGTCCTCAGTAAGTCTTCGTGTCCAGTTGCCGATCTGGGTGAGATTCTGTATGCTTTCACCAGTTGTGGAGCTGTGGTTTCTATATCCATGGACAGAGCATCTGGAAGCCAATTTTTTTAAAAGCCCAGGAGATCGCTCCCTTCACTTCCCTCTGGTAGGCCAGTCAATCGAATATTCATAACTCTGTTTGCATTTTCTATGGCCTCCAGGCGGTATAGAAGCTGGGAGCTCTCATGAACTAATTTGCCTACTGTGGACAAAGCTTTTGTAGTGTCAGCCTCCGCTGTAGTTGTCGTTTTTGTAACGGCTTCAATTTTAATATCATGTTCCCCCCATGCATTTTAATATAGTTTCTACTTTTGTATCGATCGCTTTTATGGATTCTCCAGAGCTTGCCATGGGTGAGCCTCTGATGTTGAAGATTTTGGTGCCGAGGCCCTCTCTTGATCGCCATGTGGTTGCAGATTCTTCCCTCTGGCTCCTCCACCTTTATTTTGTCTTTCCATAGCTTTTTTTGACATAGATATGATCCCAATTGGAAGCTCTATTCAAAAATATTGTTTTTTAGCTGAATAGATAAATAAAAATAGTAAGATTAATCAGTCAAAATCTATAATTTACTAGTCTTGTTGTACCATCGTTGTGATGTCAGTAAGCTATTGTACTATCGGTAGTAAGTCACAACGAGGGTACAACAGCATAGACTATGTTTGCGCATACGCAAGTGGCAATATTTAGCACACTGGAAAACGTCTGCGGCATTTTACCAATGGAACAAGAAGTTTTAATCAAGCGGTTAGCAATTATTTTGTTGATTTTAATCTTAAGGCACATATGCAGCACACCAGGATTTCCTTCTCAATATAAAAAAAAAAAAAAAACAAGTGTGAAGAAATAGAATGTTTTCACAGACTTTTGAGCGTGGATCCCTGACATTGTGGCATGACCCCAGAAGCAGTGACAATCTATTTATTTACTGTTGCCCATACACTATAAAAGACAATGGATGGGAAACAGTAAACAACACTGTTGATCACTTCTCGAGGTTGTATGACAATCGTAAACCTCTCAAGCTTCACTCTTGAGGTTTACATGGTTGTCATGACAACCTCTCGAAGTGAACAACAGTGTTTGTTGTTCACTGTTGCCCATCCATTATCCTCTATAATGTGGCTCCGCGCCTGTCCCTTTGAGTCCACAACCAGTTTAATGGCCTGGGCTAGATCCAAGTGCTTTGGAACTTGCAACCAGCCAGGCATCACCCTAATTTTCCCATCTCTGCTATTGCTAATAAAGCAGAGGGAGCCTTACATGGTATTGTAGTTGTTTACTTTTAATTTGTTACTGTTTTTAAGATAGGGGCTATTATTTAATGGGCCTTTATTGCAGCATGTATTTCCCGATGGGAGCCACCATGTTTTGGACCGTGACTTCCAGCTTTGGACCAACTGGGACACTGGGGACCTCGAGGGGTCCTTAGCTCAGGTGCCTTATGGGAGAAACTGTGAACTCTAGTGTTTTGGCACCTAAAGAAACCAATAGGAGCACAAGACCGTGACAGACAGCTCATTCAGCCAACCGGATGGCAAGAAAAATGGACTAGACCGAGAACTGTTTTCCAATGAATGCTTATCGTGGGTAAAGACTTACTGTCCAGGGACTCCTGACTGCCAGAGAGAAGCCCACCTTTACCAGTGACTGAACTACCTGCCAGCTGGAGGGGTCACCAGCAGATAAACTGAATTTTGCAAGAGACACTCTGTTAAACTTGGGCCTTTATCCATCCCGGCCCATGCCGACAGCTCCTTTGCTAGCTACTGTTTCCTGGGTGAGAGACCAGCTTTGGGGATCCAGCCCCTGCACAGCAAGGCACTGCAGGTTGAGGCCACCTACAGGGAAAGGCTGTGAAGTGGAGGTGAGTCGTGGTGGCCCAGTTTCTCCATGTGCAGCAGCTTCCAACATCAGGCCTTCATTTAGCCAGGTTGTCTACAATCGTCTGGTACAGTGACTAAACTCAGGGTAGCTCCCTGCAACAAGCCTCTTGATTTTTCCTATTGTACGATCTAATTGTCTTCAGTTTAAATTTTAAGGGTTTCAATAGACTAGGCCAGCTGGCTGCAGTTACAAATCATTTAATTTGCTTGGCTTTGTTAAATGGCATTGTTAAATGTTAATTACTTCTTTCCATCAAGGGCCCCAATGACAGCTGCAATCCTGGGCACCGATTCTGGCCAGCCAGCATTACAAACTAGGTACCCAGTAGATGCAGGACTGTATAGAAATGAGACTAAATTAACTGTATAGTAATTAATCTGGTTCCTCCAGAGCAGAAATCATTTGCCTAGATTTGCTTCCCTCTCCTTGTTCATGTCCCCTTAATAAACTTGATTCACTGTGTTACTTTGAACCTAGCTTGTGAGCATATTATTACTTGGCTTAAAGTGATAGGTTATTCACTGAATGTTTCAAAAGTGCATGCTGTGTTGCAAAACTGTCTTTACAGGGAATCGTAGGGCATACCTCAGGACCAGAGACCCTGCTGGTAAGTGGGACAACTGTGAACATATTATTGATGCTTATTGCAAACTGCCTATTGAATACTGGTAATGGTTACTGTCAATTATAAAATGGCAGGGTAAAATCTTGTGATCTGATTGGCTTTTATTTATGTATACAATATGGTTTATACATGGCTAAAAAAAAAAGGACTGCGAAGAGTCTGGAACCCAGATCAATGGGCATTTGGAACACAGGCATTTCAGTTAGCCCCCTACAGCCAGAATTGATCTTCCACCACAAACATGGCTGCTACCTTTACACTGTAAAAAACACATAATCTGGGCCCTAAAAATAAAACCACCTTAAATAAAATATAAAACAAATTAATTAACTGTTGTTTCCCAGATTATCACACTCTCCTTACATACATAAACAAATTAGAAACAAGTATTGTTTATAGTTTTCACTACAACTGTTTATTTGCTGACAGTGAAAATTCCCCCTTCTATCTTTACCTGCTCATCACAGAACTGCCTTCTTCTTGCCTTGAGAGTGAGATAATTGAGTCTCTGGCTGTAACAAAGGCCTTTGTTGTCTGTGTGTATAGAGTGTTAGGAAAGAGACACTCTGCCAGTGGAACTGAGCAGCATTTTGAATCCATGTATTCCATGGTAAACATTCTATGATAAACATTCCATATCTTGAATGTGGGAAAAAAAAAACAGGAAGAAGAAAGTAGGCAATAATACAATGACATCATCATGGAGGACATCATTTGTAGTGGGTGGAAGGACTATTTTATCATAAATGCACACAAGTAAATCTATTGCTTCTATATATAAATATGCTTTTCCCAACTGTAAAAAGTTTTTAAAAAAGGAGCCCATTTTATAAGCGCAATAAGGCACTCTGGGATGTGCGTGGAACACATTTTACCGCATGGCCAATGGCTAAAGTCACTAGGCCTTCAGCCTCATGCCTTATTACGCACCTGGCCATGCGGTAAAATGTGTTCCACGCACACCTCATCATGCCTTATTGCTTACTTCATAGGTACTTGGTCAATAGGTGGGATTGTGGGTGGATATAGCTTCCCAGAGGGCTGTATCAGTCTAGATAGATACCCATGCAAACTGTACTCTGAGTAGAGGCACCAAATTATTGTGTTTACTGAGGGTAGGGACACCCCAGTACTTGCCAATTTGGAACCCAGGCCCCTCAACCTGTTGTCAGGAAGACAGGCAGGGGTAGGAGCCCTTGGAGTAGTGCCGCCAAGGGGTTGCACCTTGGAGGAACTGCTGGGATTAGCACCCCAGTGGCCAAAATTGCAGGTGTTTGTTGATTTAGTGCCAAACCGAAAACTGAGAACCTTGCTAAGGTTACATTTGAAATTCCCCCTCACAAAATGACGTGCACAGCCGGTTGGGGTGGAGTGAGTCGGAAGAGGTTGATCCTCACCATGCCTTAATGTTATTAGATATACCACTGGGGACTACCAAAGTGGCTATAGAGGAAGCAGTGAGTCATGTTAAGTGACTGGGTAAAAATCACAGTACAGGGGCGAAATGCTGACTTATTTTCTCAGACCATAGTGGATCTTATTTCGTCTAGTGCCCCCACAGATCCAGAAACTGTGCCCCCCGTTATTATGCCTGACGGATCCCAAGTGGGTTGGAAGATTATCACTATGCATAGTGGAGCGTCTCCTCTGGGGGGTCACCCAAAGTGGAAGGGTTAAAAGAAAATCTGGGAAAACTGCTAGCAGCTGAAAGACAGACCTTTGAAGATTTGAAACGTGCCCTAGAGAGTCCAGGGTTGGGGGATACTCCAGTAAATTTTCCCCCAGCCCCTAAGCCCCAGCCTGTGCTATCCCCTCTATCAGGTCAGACAAAGTAACATAAAGTCTCAGTCTGGTCCTCCTCACAAGTTTTTTGCATCTGAGGCAACTGCCCTGTGACCTGCAAATACTGCCTCTCCTGACTGGTCCGAGATGGTAGGTCTTTCAATGGAAACTACGGTGTATATTGACGGAACCCCAGCCCAGGCCGTATTGGACAGTGGATCTCAGGTCACCATAATATTTAAAGACTGGTATGACCCGCATCTTTCAGACCACCCTCTACAACCCCTAGATGGACTGCTCGTGTGGGGTTTGAGCGATAAATCTTACATGTACCATGGTTACTTAAGAGAATGGCTTTCTTTCCCATTCACTACAGCAGGCGTGGATGAACCTATAGATATTGGCCTTGGTTTGCCCTCCGACTGGCTTATATCCAATGGAATCCCATATATTAATCCAATATTCCATCATTTACTCATCCTCCAGTCCTGAGACCCACGATGCCCTAGCTATCCATCCTCCCCTTCACTCTCCCAATCTTCATAGCCGGCATATATTGCCACCAAAATGTCCATCCTTCAGTCGCGCTAGACATTCTAACCTGTATCACTTCCCTTGTTCGCTCTGGGGAATTATTCATCCTAGGCTTCAATATAAATTGGTTGTCACCTAAAACTACCAACACTAAAAATGAAATCGGAGCCCTACACTTCTCCCAACTGATCTCCGAACCCACTTGCCTAAACCACAAGACACAACAACAACACTCCCTATTCGACTGGGCCCTTACCTTCCACCCCACTGTGTCATCACCTCTGGCATCCTCCCCGATGCTCTCAGTGACCATAACCCAATATTCATAGTTAGGAAAGTCCACAGAACTAAATCACCACACAAAACCATACAACTATGCTCCTTCAGGTCTCTTGACCTTGAACATCTCTTGAGTAACCTTGCCAGTTCTGACTGGTCCCCCCTAACCTCCTTCCCCTCAGTTGAAAAGGCCCTTGCCTACTCCAAAGAAGTCTTTCTTGTAAACTGGAACACCTTTGCCCCACTCAAACAAACCAGAGTCAGAGGTAACCACTTACCTTGGATAACCCCTGAACTTCTGGCCTACCTCAGGGCTAGAGATCGAGCCTGGAAGCGTTATAAAGCTACCCAGCATCCTAGTAACCTCATGAACTACCACATGCTCAGAAACACTTGCACCAGGGCTACAAGGTTAGCCAAGTCTGAATATTTCAAATCTGTCTTCATCACCAACATAAATTCCCCTTAAAAGTTCTGGAAGGTGGTCCACACCCTATTAACCCCCTCATCTCGCCAACCGCCCCAGGTACTTAAAGTAAATTGCTCACTAGTGTCTGACCCATCAGCTATAGCTGCAGAATTTAACTCCTACTATACCTCCTGTGCCACTGAGCTTCTGAAATCTCTTTCCTCCTACCCTTCCCCCTCCCCACCCTCTACCAGTGTGCCCCCTCCACCACCCTCCCACCTTTGTTTCTCTTTCACTGCTGTAACCCGATGCCCTAAGTGCCTTCCTCACCATCAACCCCTCAAAAAGTACCTCCCCTGATAGCCTTGACCCAAAATTCCTCTCCCTCTCCACTTCAGCCATTGCCTACCCCTTCCCAATAATCTTAAATCTCTCATTCTCTACTGTCTTGGTCCCCTCTTCATTGAAACATGCTGTGGTCCTCCCTCTACCCAAAGGGGGTGATCCCTCATCCCCTGGCAACTATCACCCCATTTCTCTCCTCCCTACCCTTGCCAAGCTTCAAGAACACATTGTCCTCTCCCAACTCACCTCTTTTCTCTCTGACACCTTCTTTTTCACCCCTTTCCAGTCTGATTTCAGGAAAAAAACACTCAACCACCACCTCTCACCTAAGGCTCACAGACTCCATCCTAACTGGGATGGACAATGGACAAATTACCTCTGCCATTTTTGTCGACCTGGCCAAGGCCTTCGATGCAATCTCTCACTCCCTTCTCCTCGACTCACTAATGGCAGCTGGCCCATCTCCCTCCGGCACAAACTGGCTCAATGCCAACCTTATTGGCAGAACCTAATCAGTTAAGATCTTGGACGCCACTTCCCCTCCCAATTAGCACTGGAGTGCCCCAGGGCTGGGTATTAGGGCCCTTCCTAGTCTCCATCTTCTTAAATGACCTTCCCTCTGTTTGTTCCCCATCCTCCGCTATACATATGTATGCCGATGATACAGTTCTGTATGCA
Source organism: Neoceratodus forsteri (assembly GCA_016271365.2). NCBI lineage: Eukaryota > Metazoa > Chordata > Ceratodontiformes > Ceratodontidae > Neoceratodus > Neoceratodus forsteri. The sequence goes on from CM028133.1 coordinate 255,596,610, forward strand.
TCTATCTGGCTCCTGTCCTGATGAGGTTACAACCAGCTTACAGCAAGACTTTGACATGGTTCAGCTCTGGTTTGCTAACCATCAACTTTTCCTCAATGCCAAGAAGACTGTCTCCATGACCTTTGGCACAAGGCAGAGGCTCTCTAGGTTTCCCTCTCTACCCACTTTCCATACCCTTGATGGGACTTTACTGGAGGACACATCCTCCTTCAGGTACTTAGGTGTTTAGTTGGACCAACACCTAAACTTCTCTGGACATACTGATGCCATCCAGAAAAAAATTGCGCCCCAAGCTTGGTGGCCTGTTCAGGAACTGTAGTTGCATCCCTCCTACGGCTAGGCGTGAACTTGTTCAGAAGATGATATTGCCCATTTTCAACTACTGTAATATAGTCTGTGGTGCTGCCACTAAGTCCTCCCTGACCAGACTGGACACCCTCTTCAATTCCTTCTGCCGCTTTGTTCTGGATGCCGCCCCCCCTCGCACCCATCACTGCAATCTTTATCGTGCCCTATCCTTCCCATCTCTTAGAAATAGGTGACTCTCCCACTGTGCTAAATTCACCTCCAAACACTATTTGGGTGAGCTCCCTTCCTACCTCACCTTCTCCTTCATAAGACCCCCCCACCCTTCCATTCCCTTAGATCGACCGATTCCAGTACCCTGGTTGTCCCCCACAGATCCACCCAAATTGGGCAATCCAGTTATTCTCACCGCCTCCCAAAAATTTGGAATTCCCTCCCACCTCAAATCCGGCACTTATCCTCCACCTACTCCATCAGCTCTGCCCTCATTAATTACCTTGCACCTAGCTGCTCCTGCCATGTCCCTCCCTAATTCCCTCCTCTAAGCCCTGGACAAACCCTACCTCTCTACCCTCACCTACCACCCCAAGGGGCTTGTATCTCTGATCTACTCCCTTCCCTCACCGTTCTAAAGGGGTCTCTTTCTGGGACGCTGCATTATCCCCTTCTGTCTGGTCCCGCCAGTCCCCTTGCAGGTGTTCCTCGCACCCTAAGGGGGTCTCCAGGGACATGACTCTTCCCCTTCCCTCCCCATTCCTTTCACGTAAACACTTGTTTACTTATTAACCCAACACTTATTATTGCCCACTCTTTCTACATGTTATGCACAACACTGTTGTAACACTGTTTGTAACACCTGCCTTACAACTGTATGCTAATGTTGATCTTGTAACTTGAATGTTTAATGTCTCATTCCTATTGTATCTCTTCCCCCCAGATGGCACCGGAGAAGAGCAACTTGTTGCTTGGTGTGCCTTCCTGGTGAAACATTTCAATAAATAAATAAATATATGATGGATTTCCCTTGATGATTGGCACTAATGCACACATGTTTGGCTGCCTAGCACAAATGTGTCAGAAAAAGCAAGCCCAGAAAACCAAACGAGCTTTACACATTCACGCAATGGTACAATGGAACACAATGGTACAAAAAGCTTAAGAGATGCAGAGCAAAGAGAATGATAAGGATGAGCCAGTGGGGTATGTCTGGAAGAAGGATGCTTCACCTCTTGTCTTGCATCCAATGCACAGTGCGGTGTCAGTGGAACGGTGTGTATTAAAAAGGACGTAACAAACAAGATTCTCATGCTAGATGCCCCAGAAGAGGGAAGGCTGCCCGGTGGGTTCCTGGTTAAACCTAGTGTGCTGCCAGTTCATGCTCATGCCTATGCTAAAAGAGTTGTGGTGCAGCTTAGCAATGTAACCAACAGAGACATTGATGTTACTTGGGGATGTACCCTGGCCAAAGTATACTGCGCAGATACTGCAGTCTTGCCAACCAAGTGCCTCAAAGAGGAAGATGGTGATGTGTCCCCAGATATGTTCGACTTTGGAGAGTCTCCTATCCCCAGTGAATGGAAAGATAAAATCAGCTGCAAGCTGGTGCAGCGGAGCAAAGTATTTTTATTGAAAGAATGGGACGTTAGATGCGTTACTGGCGCTGAACATCACATCAGGCTCCACGATGAGAGATCATTTTGAGAGAGATCATGCCAATTAGTACCTGCAGACATTGATAATGTCAGGTGGCATCTCCAGGAAATGTTAGCAGCTGGAATTGTCCAGGAATCATGCAGCCCTTACGCATCTCCGATTGTGGTGGTTCAGAAAAAAAATGGCTCGGTGAGGATGTGTGTTGATTACCGGACACTTAACAGAAGAACCATACCAGATCGATACATGATGCCTTGCATCCAGGATTGCCCTCGATTGCCTCAATGGAAGTCAGTGGTTTTCCGTTTTAGACCTCGGAAGCAGGTATTATCAATTCCCAATGGCACCAGAGGATAGAGAGAAAACTGCATTTATCTGTTCCCTGGGCTTCTACAAATGTTTGCGCATGCTCCAAGGCATATCTGGAGCACCTGCAACCTTTCAAAAACGAATGGAGCGAGCGGTATGAGACGTGAACCTCCTTGAATGCCTGTTTACTTGGATGGTGTTATTGTGTTTGGCAAAACACTTGAGCATGAGGTGCGGTTGTTTAACATTCTGGACAGATTGGAAGAATTCAGGTTAAAATTATCTGTTGACAAGTGCCAGTTTTTCCAAAGAGCTGTAAAGTATGTAGGCCACATTGTGTCCTCTGAAGGCATCCAGACAGACCCAAGCAAAGTAGAAGCTTTAAACACATGGCCGAGGCCCAGCGACCTCAAAGAGCTCCAGAGATTTCTAGGTTTATGTGGGTACTATCGCCACTTTGTAAAGGACCACACAAAGGTAATTTGGCTGCTGTTAAATTTGACACAAGGATACTTTGCAACCAACCAAAAGTTCAGAAGAGGCACTCTGAAGGAAGGAGACAGTCTACTTTAAACCTAATACATCCTTCAGGTCAAGATGGACTTCAAATTGCGATGTAGCATTCCAAGAAATTATCTACCAGTTGACACATTTTCCAATACTCACATATGCTGACCCAACCAAGCCATATGCACTTCACACAGATGCCAGCCTGAGTGGCCTTGGAGCTGTACTTTATCAAGAGTATGAGGAAGAACTACACCCAGTGGTGTCTGCAAGCAGAAGCTTGGCCCCATCTGAAAAGAACTATCTGGTGCAAAATTAGAATTTCTCACTTTAAAATGGGCCATAGTTAACCAATTTCATGAATATTTATATGGTGCCAAAATCCTGGTCAAAATGGACAATAATGCTCTCACATATGTCCAAACCTCGGCCATGTTAGATGCAACTGGACACAGGTGGCTGTCTGCTTTATCAACATATGACTATTCAGTGGAGTACCATCCAGGACTAAACCACATTGATGCTGATGCTCACTCCAGAAGGCCTGCTTCAAATCCAAAGTGGGTGCGAATGTCGGAACAGTCCATAAAGACCCTGTGCTACAAGTTTGACAGGGATGAACATACATTTGACGAGACTGTAGATTGCCTAGCTGATTGCCTGGGACCTACAGATATCTGTGCGCCTGTAGCCTATTGTAACTTTGCAGTGCTAGATTTGAGTACCTTGCCTCAACTCACTCCAGCGGAACAGTACCATGACCTTATGCTTAGACTCGTGCTAGATGCTCTAACCAAAGGGAAAGATGTTTCCAAATTACGTTCAAATGATCAGAGAACTGGTTTACTGTTCCGAGAGGGGCCCAGACTAAAGCTTCGCGATAAATTACTCTATCGAGAAATCACGAATGATCAAGGAGAAGCTGTAAAGAAACAACTGGTGTTACCTACAAAATTTAAGAGTGTTGTTTTGAAAGCCCTCCATGACCAAATGAGACATATGTGCAGCGAGAGAACTGCAGACTTAGTTTGAGATCAGTTTTACTGGCCCAAGATGAGTGTGGATGTGGACCAGTATATCAAAACTTGCAGCAGATGCCTCCAAAGAAAGGCCCAGCCACAAATAGCAGTCCCTTTGGTTAACATTGCCACTAGTGCACGAATGGAGCTTGTGTGCACTGACTTTTTAAATTTGGAGTCCCATGCCTAGAACATTGGAGATGATCTTGTAACAGATCACATCACCAGATATGCGTAGGCTTATCCAACAAAAGATCAGATGGCTGCAACAGTAGCCAAGGTTCTTGTTGAAAAATGTTTTGTAAACTATGGTGCTCCGCAATGAATACATTCCAACCAAGAAAGGGACTTTGAAAGTTGATTAATCAAAGAAATGCTATCTCTGTGGGGTGTGAAAAAGTCAGGAACCACTCCGTACCACTCACGAAGAGATCTGCAATGCTATCTCTGTGGGGTGTGAAAAAGTCAAGAACCACTCCGTACCACCAACAAGGGGATCTGCAACCCAAGAGATTTAATAGAACATTGCTGGACATGCTGGGAACCCTTCACCGAAAAGACAAACCAAGGTGGAATCAGCAGATAAGTACGTTAGTGTACGCCTATAATTGCACCAAAAATGATGCAACCGGTTTCTCACCGTATCAGTTAATGTTTGGTTGGGAAATATGAATGGGCAGCTGAGCTCTTCTGGACTGTGGACAGCCTTCTTCATCTTTGCTATCTCAGGGCCACAGTAATTGTTGAGTACCTTGAGAATTGTCAAGTACCTTGAGGTCAGTGGGGCACAGGACCCAAGGTAGCATGGGTTCACAGTGGGAAGGTCATGTCAGACGAATCTAATAGATTTCTTTGACTGGGTGACCAAAGTAGTAGACCAGGGAGGGGCTGTGGACATGGCCTGCCTCGACTTTAGCAAGGCATTTGACACAGTCCCACACAAAAGATTAATAGTCAAATTAACCAGCCTGGGAGTGGGTCTCATGGTGGTAGCCTGGGTAAACCATTGGCTGGACAACAGGACACAGAAGGTAATTGTAAATGGAATCCACTCTGAAGAAAGAGGGGTTACTAGTGGGGTACCGCAGGGTTCAGTATTGGGTCCAGTCCTTTTTAATGTCTTTATAAGTGACATTACAGAGGTACTGGAAGGAAAAGTATGCCACTTTGCAGATGACACACAGATCTGAAACAGGGTTGATACACAAGGAGGCGTGGAAAGGATGAGAAGGGACTTGGCAAGGTTGGAGGAATGGTCAGAAGTGTGGCAGCTAGGATTCAATGCAAAAAAGTACAGAATAATGCATCTGGGAGCAAGAACCAGGGAAGAATACACAATGGGTGGGGGTAGTAACAACAACAAAAGGAAAGGGACCGGGGGTAATCATATCAGATGATGCACTAGTGTTGCGTGTGAGAAGGCAGTAGGGAGGGCTGGGGGATACTTGGATGCATAGGGAGAGGCATCACCAGCAGAAAACTGGAAGTTCTTATCCCTCTGTACAAACAGTTGGTGAAACCCCATCTGGAGTACTGCGTCCAGTTCTGGAGACCCCATCTCCGCAAGGACATAGACAGGATAGAGGCAGTCCTGAGGAGGACAACTAAAATGGTGCAGGGTCTGCAAGAGAAGCCGTATGAGGAGAGACTAAAGGAGCTTAATATGTATACTCTTGAGGAAAGAAGGGGGGGGCATGATAGAAACTTTTAAGTACCTCAGTGGAATCAACAAAGTCCAAGAGGGTAGCATTTTTCAGAAAAAGAGGCGTGCAAGAACAAGGGGACACAATTTAAAGATAGAGGCGGTTCTGGGGCAATGTGGTGAAGTATTTTTTCACAGAGAGGGTAGTGGATGCATGGAACAGCCTTCCTGAGGAGGTTGTGGGGTCTAAAACTGTAAGAGAATTCAAGAATGCATGGGACAGACACAAGGCAGTTCTTGGGGGGGGGGGTAGGAAGTAATAGGCTGTTGGTTAACTAGGATCTGCGGCCTATCCTGTAGATAGGGAAATGGGCAGACTAGGTGGGCCAAACGGTCCTTATCTGCCGTCAAAGTCTATGTTTCTATGTTTCTATGTAAGCACGCCTACCAGTGGACATTTGCTTTGGAGTGTCACCAGATGGAATTCAAGCCGATAACTGGGTACACAAACTCAAAGCTTAGTTTAACCAGGCCTATCAACTTGCCCACACCATGGCTGCTAAGAAAAATCTAGCAAATAAAGTAAGACATGATAAAAAAAAAAAAGTTAAAGCTCAAGAATTACAACCTGGAGATCGAGTTCTAATGAGGAATCTGGGATTGCACGGAAAGCATAAAATACAGTAGCAGATTGATGGAGTCACACTCCCTACATAGTCATCAGTAAGTTGGATGACTTTCCAGTTTACAAAGTACAGCCAGAAGGAGATTCCAGAGCTGTAAAAACAATTCATCGGAATCACCTCCTGCCCATTGGGCAGGATTGTCCTAGACCCTGTACTGCAAAATGTTGCTCCCACTGGGCCTATTACTCATTCTGCTACTCAAAAGAAACAGCCTAGCCAACTTCCTGCTGCTCAGCAAGCCAAGTCTTCAACAAGCCCTGCTGTTATTAATGATTACGCTAAGTCTGAGATTAGTGAAAGTGAATATGGAGTGGTATATTACCCTTCCTTTGAGCTAGCTCAACTGTTCCAAGGAATTCCTTCCTGCAATGTTGGACAAAATGCTGATGATTCAGAAATGTCAGATATTCTTGCCCTTTCAACTACTCCAGTGCCACCGGAAAGTGAAGTGCAAAGTGTGACCTCTGAAGCTGATTCTTATTGTCTTGTGGAACTGTTTGAAATTGATATGGCTAGTCCTGCCCAAGTAGAGGAAACCCATCCCCTTGAACCTGCAAGTGCAACTAACATAAGTGGGCCTAGTGAACCTAAACTCATTTCAGAAGGTATTGCTATTCCTGGAAATACTAGCAGTGTGCTAAATGATTCCAACTTTGTCGAAATACCACTTACAGATGATTGATTGTAAGTCTACAGACCCAGAAAGTTTAGGTACCACTACAAATACAAGTAATACATTCCACTCAGAACTTACAGAGAGTGCAGAGGTACCCCTTCCTGCAGAAGCTGCTTTGTTGCTGGACAACGAGCCGGGAGTCATGAACCCAAATGCCAATGTTGAGAAGACTGTGCCTATACCTCCTACACCAAGAAGATCAGGTAGAACTGTAAAACCAGTAGTATGCTTCACCCATGACTCTCCAGGAAAGCCTGTACACCTGCTTCTAAATGTAGTTCATGAAGGGGTATACATCACAGCTAAATCCCTTCCTAAAATAGGGTTAACTGCATTTTCCAATCTAATAATCAGGCCCTCTTGTCATTATGTTAGGGGTCACCCTTACAAAGTAAAACAGGCCAGTTGACAGGGTACAGGGCATTCATAAGCTAATGCAAATGCTCAAAAGGCCTCAAGAAAAGAGGTAATGCATATGGGTAACTATTTGAAATGAAGTGAGAAATGTGAATTTGACATGTTCAGACAAAAAATGCCATTAATTGAGCAAACCAATTGTTTAAAGAAATGTCATTTAGAGTATAGCATGCTATATTGTAAATGTTGATAGTAAAATTGTGCAGATAATATATATAAAAGTTATATGGTTGCAACCTGTAAATAGTGTACAAAGTGTTAATGTTGATTGTTTCTTATATTTTAGACTTGACGCGGACACCAATTTTCCTAGGCAAGGGAGAGTGTAACCTTCCCCCAATCAGGGTCTTACCTTAAGTATCTCCCTGGGCTCCACTAAGGCCTACTGTCAGGCAGACGGCCTGCAGAGATAATAAATCCATGGTTGTTTGGTGTTCTTCTGTAAATCTGCGTGAGAGTACCATAATGAGTCTCTGTGTCTATCCCTTTAAGTCTGCAGGCAGTGTAAATGCTGTACATGGCCTGGGCTAGGTCCGAGTGTTTCGGAGCTCATGACCAGTCAGGCATCACCCTAATTTGCCCCACTCTGCTGTGGATAATAAAGCAGAGGGAGCCTTACATGATACTGTAGTTGTTTACTTTTAATTATTTACTGTTTGTAAGATAGGGGATATTGTTTAACCTGCTTTTACTGCACCACGTATTTCCCGATGGGAGCTGCCATGTTTTGGACCAGGGCTTCCAGGTTTGGACCAGTTGGGACACAGGGGACCTCGAGAGGTCCATAGTTCAGGTGCCTTGTGGGAGAAACTGTGAAATCTAATGTTTTGGCGCCTAAAGAAACTAATAGGAGCACAAGACAGTGATTGACAGCTCATACAGCCAACTGGATAGCAAGAAAAAGAGACTAGTCCAAGAACTGTTTTCCAAACAGGGGAGTGCAGGCTGCGGCTTGAGTTCTTGAACTGAGAGGAGCTTCTGGTGTAGCAGGTAATCCTGAAACTCTGTGGAGGAAGGAGCTGGTAGGCCCTGCATGAATCTGGCCTAAGACAGGCCTAGCTTCCTCTGCTGTGCATTCTGCGGTCCCAAAGGGGTCAATCACCAAAAACTGCTGGACTACAGATTAAGAGGTTTGCTCAGCAAAGCAGATGACATTGCGAACCTGTCAGAAACCGAAAGAGGAATCCAAGAGATTGGATGTTCCTAGAAAAAAATGTGCTGAATACTTATTGTGGGTCAAGTCCTGCTGTCCAGGGACTCCTGATTGCCAGGGAGGAGCCCACCTTTACCAGTGACTGAACTGCCTGCCAGCTGGAGGAGTCACCAGCAGATAAGCTGAACTTTGTCAGAGACACTGTTAAACTTGGGCCTTTGTCCATCCCAGCCCATGCCGATCACTCCTGTGCTAGCTACCGTTTTCTGAGCAAGAGACCAGCTTTGGGGATCCAGCCCTTGCGCAGCAAGGCATTGCAGATTACGGCCACCTACAGGGAAAGGCTGTGAAGTGGAGGTGAGTTGTGGTGGCCCAGTTTCCCCATGTGCAGCAGCTTCCATTATCAGGTCTTCTTTCTGCCAGGTTGTCTACAATCGTCTGGTACAGTGAGTAAACTCAGGGTAGCTCCCTGCAAACAAGCCTCTTGATTTTTCTAATGGTATCATCTAATTATCTTCAGCTTAATTTCAAGGGTTTCAATAGACTAGGCCAGCCAGCTGCGGATACAAATAATTTAATTTGCTTGGCACTGTTAATGTTAATTACTTCTTTCCATCAAGGGCCCCAACAATAACTGCAACTCCAGGCACCAATTCTGTCCAGCCAGTATTATAAACTGGGTACCCAGTAGATGCAGGACTGTATAGAAATGAGACTAACTTAACTGTATAGTAATTAACCTGGTTTCCCCAGAGCAGTAATTTGCCTAGATTTGTTTCCCCCTCCTTGTTCACGTTGGACTGATGTTACAAGCGGGGTACCCCAGGGATCGGTTTTGGGACCGTGTCCATTTAACATACATACAACATCCCTACAACACGAAAATCATGATGATTGGTTATCCAAATTTGCTGATGACTGCAGACTCGGAGCAGTGGTAGGAAACAAAAATAAGGACAGTCCACTCCAAGCTGCAATTGATTTTGTACCAAAATGGGCAAATAAATCCCAGTTACATCTTAACCATGATAAATGTTCAGTAATGCACTTGGGTAACAATAATCCCGGGCCATAGTTATACCCTGAATAATAAACTGCTAAGAGTGACAACTGAGGAAAGGGACTTGGGGATATTGGTCTCACCGGACATGAAATTCTCATCACATGGAAAGCACGTTACTCAAAAAGGGAACAGAGTATTGAACTGCATTTTTAGGCATATAGCTGCAAGAGATAGGGCGGTGGTGTTGCCCCTCTACACCTCACTGGTGAGACCGATTATGGAATACGGAGCACAACTCTGGTCTCCCTATTAAAGGGGTGACATTGAAATGATTGCGAGAGTTCAGAAAAGGGCCACCAGAGGAATCAAAAATATGACGTGAAAAAATTATGAGACATGTCTCAGAGAGCTAGATCTCTTTCCATTGGAGTTTAGAAGGAAACAAGAATATATGTGCCTTCTTCATAAGGCATGGACCAATAGCGACCTGTGGGAAGATTTGGGGCTGGAAACTAGAGAGCAGGGACTGGATTCACTAAGAGAGCCAAAATTTCCGTAGCTGCAGAAAAATGGCTTGTAGCACTGCTGAAATCTAGTTGCACCATATTCACAAAGAAAATGTCCATAGTTGTGGAAATCCGTAAAACAGGCAAGTTGCTGATGTCCACAAGTGCTGAAATCTCCCTAACGTTCTTTCCTTAACTGAGGAACAAGCTCAGCAGGCATAACAATTGGTGATCCATATTAACTGGAGCAGCAGACTTTGTCAGTCTTGCCATAGATGCAGCAGTAAGTACTCACAGAGAGACCAGCAGCCAGTCCTTCAACTGAGACCACTCCAGCACCACTGGTACCAGCAGGGCCATGCACCACAATGGCTGTCTGTAACTGTTGGTGGAACTGATGGTTGTGTCTCTTCCTGGAGTGTTTATGTTGTCTGCTTCAGTAGCACTCACTGCAGGCTGTTACCAGCTCTGCCTCTATTGCTTGCAGGGCTCCTTTATGGGCTGCAATGGGTCTAGTGGTTGTAGTTTGTTGTATTTCAATGAAAATGTGTGCTATTTTTGTTGTAACAACTGACACTACTATAGGTTTGCTATCACTTGTGCCTGCACCTCCACTACGATTGTATATGAACATATGAAAATGACAGCAGAAATAAGCCTCATGGTCGTCTGAGTCTGCTTGATTGTGCAGCTAGCCCCTCATCTCGCAGCTGCCCTTCCCACTCCTCCTCTCCTTAGATTTATCCTCCCCCTCACCCTGTCCCATCCCTTCTTGAAACTGCCCACCGTCTTATAGGCCGCCACCACCACCACCTGTGGCAGAGCATTCCACTTGCCCACCATCCTTTCCGTGAAGAACTGTCTCCTTATCTCCCTTCTGAATCTCCCCCTTCCAGTCTGACACTGTGCCCTCTCATGTCCCTTCCTCTTCTTAATTGGAAGATACCCTCTGTTCGAGTCTTGTTTGTCCTTTTCAAGTACTTAAAGGTCTCAATCATGTCCCCCCATCCCTCCTCTCCTCCAAGGATTACATACCTAGCTCACTCAGCTTTTCCTCATAGGGCATGCCCTCTAATCTCTGGATCATCTCTGTTGCTCTACGATGCACCCCCTCCAACAATCTGACGTCCTTCTTCAGGTACAGGTTCCAGAACTGCACGCAGTACTCCAGGTGCAGCCTGACCAGTGACCTGTACAGGGGGAGGATTATCTCCTTACTTCTGGTGGAGATTCCCCTCGCTTTGCACCCCATTTGGAAGGGTAACTATCAAAAATACTCATCAGCATACCTACTGTACCTATCAATCAATCATCATTTATTTATAAAGCACAATTACAAAAGATCAAAGTGCTGTACAAAAATTTTAAAATATCATAAAACAACAGTTAAAATCCTATAACAGTCTGAACTTAAATAGTCAATATGTTCTTAATTCAAATCTCAGAAGGGAATGCCTGGGTAAAAAGGAAGGCCTTTAATTCTGACTTAAAGCTCTCGGTTGTCTGGTACTCTCTTATCTGATGAAGTAGAAAGTTCCACAGGATGAGCACCATGTAAGCAAAAGAGCAAGCTCCTCATATCTTTAAATGGACCCTGGCAACCTCCAGCAATCCCTCGTCGGCGGAGCCGATGGAGGGGGCAATAAGGGACAAGGAGATCTTGCAAGTAGCTGGGTCCCTGTCCATATAGGGCTTTGCAGTTCAATAATCCGACCTTGAAGGTGATCCGCCAATTCACCAGCAGCCAGTGCTGATAACAGAGCAGCGCCATGATATGGCTAGACCTTGATAGGCCAGTCAACAACCTGGCAGCCTATCTCAGTTGTTGGTACACTGCACTTTGTTCAGGGAAAGTTACACCTCACTCTTTGTGGTGCAGCATGTGTGCAACATTTTTCTGCAACTGCGGAAAAACACTGGCTGTGAATAATCTCTATGGGGATATGCCATACTTTTTAATGGCTTTTTTCCCTCAGGAACTTCTGTAGCTGCACTTTTTTCCACAGTCCTTAGTGTATTTTTTTCCGCAGCTGCGGATGTTTTGTGTATAGCACTCAGTGCAAGTTCTCCCTTTTTTCCACAGCTATGGAACTTTTGTGGACTTAGGAAAGGTTTTGCACCTTCAGATTGTTTGTGAATAACCCCCTTAGCTGTAGAACACCCAAGCACATAGTCTACAATTAAGAGCTAGAAGAACAAGATTAGCAAGGACTTGTAACTGGTTTACACAAAGAGTGGTACATGACTGGAAAAAGTTGCCACTGGATGGGGTGGCCAGTGGAACCACGTAGGTTTTTAAGAATATGTTGGATAAGTTCTATAGGGAAGGAGAATGTGGCAAGCAGAAATAACTCTACAGTATATGTGAGCATTATGGACGCAAGTCTACCTAGCTCTGTAAAAATTCCTATGACTCCTATGACTCAAAGTTACTCCCATGGCAACAGACTGTGATGTCACAACAGAGGATTATGACTTTGGAGTAAGGAGTAAGCGGCGATAGTGCCGAACATCGGACCACCGCTGCTTACGTAAGAAAATGAGTAAGCAGAACAGATGATGTGCACGAGACATCAGTGCCTGAATCAAACTCGGTGCTAGTTCCATACTTTCCAAGAGAGGTCTGAAGTTTTGCTGGATTATTTTAGTAATTTTGCTGGAGATTTGCTGATTTTGCTGGAGCAAATAGTTTATATGAAAGCCGGGGGTCTGGGGGCCACCAGGCCCCCTGAAGCTCTGGGATGTTAGGTGCTCTGTGGTGCATTTTAGAGCTTGTTTTGAACATGTTGAACATACTATCTGGAGGCAGTATAGCACAGTGGTTTAAGGCTCTGAGATGGAGACTTGGGTTTGAATCCCACAACCCCCACTTGTAAGTCACTTAACTTCCTTGTGCTCCCTAGATTGCACCTGTAAACAAGCTTTCAGTTTAGTGTGTCTCACCTGGTAAAACAAAAGGTAAAAAAAAAAGGCACTACACACTTCTGCTAATAACCACATCATACCTGCCTCCATGGAAATAATCTGTTCTTCATGTAATATTTTGGGGATCTCCGAAGACCCATTTTATTACCCAGTTCACATGCATTACTGTTTATTTCTTTATAACAAATCCTACATTGTGAGGTATTCTATTGTATGCTGGTTTCCCTGAACAGAGCCAATCATTCCGTCTTCTACACACACACACACATGCACACACACACACTCCATAACAGCTCTTAAACTAGCAAACCAACCCCCCCGTTCTCTTTGTTGACAACATTAATAGAAAGTATATATGTTTTTTCCTGCCCTGCACTACTACCTTGCCAAGGGAAAGTGTGTGTGTGTGTGTGCACCTAGAGGGTGCCACTGGCTCTGCCAGTCTATATCCTGGAACCCCTTTTATCATCACACATCCATGATTGCCAAGGGAGAAGGCAATCTTTTTGTGGCACTACACTATGTAACAACTCAGCTGCTCTTGAGTCCTCCAAGACCCTCTTAGATGGAGATGCACCAAAAAGAAGCAAGCATGATGAGCAAAAACCTCAAAGGAAATGTGACATACCTTGTTGGTCTTCAGAGACTGTTTTCCTGTGGGGGTGATAGTCAAACTGTGCCAGAATTACAAAGGTTAGTAATAGTTACTGCAGCCACACCCAAGAGCAGGGTCATTCTCGGTGCCCTGCAGGGGGCATTCCTCAGACAGCTAGAAACATAGAAACATAGACTTTGATGGCAGATAAGGACCGCTAGGCCCATCTAGTCTGCCCATTTCCCTACCTACAGGATAGGCCGCAGATCCTAGTTAACCAACAGCCTATATCTTCCTGCCCCCCACAAGACTTGCCTTATGTCTGTCCCATGCATTCTTGAATTCTCCCACTGTTTTAGACCCCACAACTTCCTCAGGAAGGCTGTTCCATGCATCCACTACCCTCTCTGTGAAATAATACTTCCTCACATTGCCCTGAACCGCCCTCCTTCTATCTTTAAATTGTGTCCCCTTGTTCTTGCAAGTCTCTTTTCTGAAAGATGCTACCCTCTTGGACTTTGTTGATTCCTTGAGGTACTTGAAAGTTTCTACCATGTCACCCCTCCTTCTTTCCTCAAGGGTATACATATTAAGCTCCTTTAGTCTCTCCTCATACGGCTTCTCTTGCAGACCCTGCACCATTTTAGTTGCCTCCTCTGACTGCCTCTATCCTGTCTATGTCCTTAGGAGATGGGATCTCCAGAACTGGACACAGTATTCCAGATGGGGTCTCACCAACTGTCTGTACAGAGGGATAACAACTTCCTGTTTTCTGCTGATGCCTCTCCTATACATCCCAGTATACCCCGGCCCTCCCTACTGCCTTCTCCACATTGCTTGCTAACCTTAAGGTCATCTGATATGATTACCCCCAGGTCCCTTTCCTGTTTTGTTGTTGTTACTACCTCCCCACCCATTGTGTATTCTTCCCTGGGTTCTTGTTTCCCAGGTGCATTATTTTGCACTTTTGCACTGAATCCTAGCTGCATCGTCTGACCATTCCTCCAACCTTGCCAAGTCCTTTTCATCCTTTCCACGCCTCCCTGTGTATCAACCTGTTGCGGATCTTTGTGTCATCTGCAAAAGGCATACTTTTCCTTCCAGTTCCTCTGCAATGTCACTGATGAAGACATTAAAAGGACTGGACCCAATACTGAACCCTCACTGTACCCACTGGTAACGCCCTTTCTTCAGAGTGGACTCCATTTACAATTACCTTCTGTATCCTGTTGTCCAGCCAATGTTTATTCAGGCTACCACCCTGGGACCCACTCCCAGGCTGGTTAATTTGACTAATAATCTTTTGTGTGGGACTGTGTCAATGCCTTGCTAAAGTCTAGGTAGGCCATGTCCACCGCCTCCTAGTCTACTACTTTGGTCACCCAGTCAAAGAAATCAATTAGATTCGTCTGACATGACCTTCCCACTGTGAACCCATGCTGCCTTGGATCCTGTGCTCACTGACCTCTAGGTACTCAACTATTCTTTCCTTCAGAAGTGACTCCATCACTTTCCTTACCACAGAGGTCAGACCAACAGGTCTGTAGTTTCCTGCCTCTGTCTTGGTCCTACTTTTGTGAAGGGGAATCACATCCGCCTTCCTCCAGTCCTCGGGTACCACACCATCCTCCTATGATTTATTAAAAAGAGTAGCCAGTGGTTTCACTAGTTCCTTCCTTAATTCTTTTAGAATTCTGGGGTGAATTCCATCAGGACCCATTTCTTTGTCCACCTTCAGTTTTAGGAGTTCTTGCAGAACCCTTTCTTCTGTGAAAGGACTGATCGACCCCCCATCAAGAGTGCTTCTGTTAATTGGATTAGGCACTTCCCTCCTCTTTTTAGAATACTGAGCAGAAATATTCATTTCAGTATTCCTGCTTTTTCACTGTCCCTCTCTGCCTACCCACCGCTCATTCTATTCAGCCTCACTATCCCTCCCTTGTCTTTCTACGCTCACTGATGTACCTGTAAAAGGTTTTATCCCCCTTCTTAACTGAGTTGGCTATCTTTTCCTCAGTTTGGGCCTTTGCTATTCTGACTTCCCTCCCTGCTTCTTTCTACCTGAACTGGTACAGCTCTCTGTCCTGCTCCTTCTGTGTTTCCTTATACTTCCGGAATGCTGTCTTTTTCTTCCTGACTTTCACAGCCACCTCTCTTGAGAACCATAGTGGCCTTTTCTTTCGTTTTGATTTGTTTATTTGCTTCATACAAAGGCTTGTTGCCTCTGTGATGGCAGTTTTGATAATTCCCCATTGTTGATCCACACCTTCTTCTAGCCTGTTTGCTAGTGCTTTTCTGAGGCACTCTCCCATCTTGCCAGAGTCAGCCCTCCTAAAGTCCAGTACCCTCATTTTTGTATGGCTTGACTCTGTAGCTGAGTTTAACGTGAACCACACTGTTTGATGGTCACCTGTCCCCAGATGGCAACCCACTTCTAGATCTGAGATCCTCTCACTGCCCCGGTTTGAGAGTACGAGGTCCAAGATTGCTCCCTCACGAGTGGGTTCCGAAACTAGCTGTCTGATGCCTGCCACCTGTAGGGTATTAAGAATGGCCCTGCTCTTGGATGTGGCTGCAGCAAATGTGCTCCAGTTAACATCTGGCATATTCAGGTCTCCCATCAACAGTATCTCCCCTTTCTCTGCCATTCTAAGAATGCCTTCCATCATATCCTTGTCCATTCCTTCCCCCTGACATGGGGGTCTGTACACAACCCCTGTGCGGATTGTGGTGCCCTTTCCATCTCAAGGTGACCCACAGTGCCTCCTCTCCTCCCTGTTTACTCTTTTGTTCAGTTGCTTTTATCCCTTCCTTTACATGAGAGCTACTCCTCCTCTTCTCCCCTGCCTGTCTCTCCTGTAAGTTATGTGCCCTGGTATGTTAACATCCCAGTCATGGTTCTCTGTGACCATGTTTCTGTGACTGCTTACGATATCCAGGCATCCCTCTTCCATTAAGGCCACCAGCTCAGGGAGCTTGTTGCCCAGACTACGGGCATTGGTACTCATTACCCTCCATTTCCTGATGGCCTTACCCCTTCTGCCCCATCCCTGTCCTTCTTGCCTTTGTCACTTTCTCCATTTACCCTGCCCTTCTCCCTATCGACACCTCCATGTTGGTGTTTGCCACCTTACTACCATGATTGTTTGGGGGCTAGGATTTTCCTGCTCCTTTCCAGTGCCTCCCCTTAGCTAGTTTAAAAGCTTGCCAATGAAGCATTTAAACCTATCACCCTAGGATCCTGGTTCCCCTCCCGGACAGATGCAGCCCATCATGCCAGTATAGGCTTGCATCACTCCAGGTGGACCCCCAGTCCCCAATGAAGCCAAATCCCTGAGCTCCACACCAGTTTTTCAACCACTGATTGAATCCCATGGTGCGGAACACCCTAGCCTCTCCTATGCCATAGATGGGTAGCACCTCCTAGAAGGTTACCGTCCGTGCTACTTGACTAAGGCCCCTCCCCAATTCCACAAACTCTTCCTGCACTTCTAATCCCTTTCTTAGCCAGGTCATTTGTCCCTAGGTGGACAATGACATCCAGCTCCCTCCTGTGCAGCTGCTCCGCAATCCTGAGGATTCGCTCCCTGTCCTCCAGCCATGGCGCCAGGCAGGCACCTTACCTCCCTCTCCCCTTCCTTGCCCAGTTCTACCTTCCTAACAATGGAGTCCCCCACCAGGAGTTGTTTCCTTCCCCTGCAGGGTCCCCTGCCACCCTCCTGTGGGTCTCCTTTGTGGAGGTTCCCAGCATCCTCCTTGGTCTCCACTGTAGGTGCCTCCACAGAGGAACCACACTTTGCCAGAATGGCATAGGAATTGTGGAGAGGTACAACTGGAGGGATGTGCCTCTGTTCCACCACCCTCACCCTCCCTGAGCCCACTGTGGTCCAACCGCTCCTCTTTCTTGGCAACCTCTGAGGCAACGGCAGTGGCACTGGTGGTCCCTGGATGGAAGAGGAGGTCCCACAAATCCTGGCCAACTCAGCCTGAGATGAGCAACCTCCTCCCTCAGCCCAGAGAGGTGCCTGCAGATGGGACAACATCGCATCCTCCAGAACATCTCCGGAGACTGCTGCTCCTCAGCCACTGCACTGCACCACTCCAATCATGTCTTATTTCTGGCCCCTTAACTGTTTGCAATCCTTACTCTTTCCTCTGTTTTTTTTTCTTTCTCCTTACTTTCTGCCTGTGTGCCCTTTAAGCCCTGATTGTCCTGTTCTGAGACAAGAATATCCTATATTTCTCAGTAGACCACTTACTTGTTCAGAGGCAGACCTCCAGCAGCCAGAGGGGGCCGGAGAGCTACTCTTGCCCTTCTGGGATGGAGGGTCCTTGGTGGTACTGTGATCACTCACTTTCTGCCCCTAAACAGGAAGTTCCTGTTGTCAGTCAAATCCTGTGCCTATAAAAATAGAACTACCTTTGGGTGGGGAGTGGAGGGAAGGGAAGGAGGGCAATATAGTCCCAGTAGAGAAGTTCAGTCATACAGCAGTCCTTTCTCCTGGTGTCTTCCGCCTAGCTATTAGCAGAATCTTTCTAAGGCAGTCTTTAAATGTAGCCTCCTTCTAGCTAAGCCACTCCCCCTACTTACCAGATCTTTCTACAAGTAATTTAAACCTCACAGCAGTTAAGTCCTTTCAATCACCTAAGATTTACACCTAGATGACTTTTCAGTTACCCATTCAGTTCAGTTAACCCAAACACACACTTTTTTTTTGTTTTGTATGTTAGTTTTTTTACCCTAAATTAAAGGTCCAAATACAAAAGTTTTTCTACTTTAGTCCCAGTAGAGAAGTTCAGTCACACAGCAGTCCTTTCTCCTGGTGTCTTCTGCCAAGCTAGTGTTAGAACCCACTCAGGAGGGAGCAATCTTAGACCTGGTACTCTCAAATGAGGATGGTGTGAGGATCTCAGATTTAGAAGTGGGTAGCCATCTGGGAACAAGCGACCAAACAGTGTGGTTCACAATAAACACAACTGTGTAATCAAGCCTTACAAAAGCAAGAGTGTTGGACTTTAGGAGGGCTGACTTTGGCAAAATGGGAGAGCGCCTCAGAAAAGTACTAGTAAACAGGCAAGAAGGAGGGGTAGGGAAACAATAGGGTAAAATCGAAACTGCCATCAGAGGCAACAAACCTTTGTGTAAAGCACATCAACAAAACAAAATGAAAGAAAAAGCCACTATGGTTCTCAGAAGAGGTGGAAGGGAAAGTTAAGGAGAAAAGGATAGCATTCAGGAAATATAAGGAAACACAGAAGAAGCAGGACAGAGAACTATATCATTAAAGCAGAAGGAGGCAGGGAAGGCAGTCAAAATAGCAAAGGTCCAAACTGAGGAAAAGATAACCAACTCTGTTAAGAAGGGGGGCTAAAACCTTTTTTAGGTACAGTATGGAGCGAAGAAATACCAAGAGAGGAATATGAAGCTTATTAAAGGGGAGGGAATGTGGGCAGAGGGTGACAGTGGGGAAAAAAGCAGGGATACTGAATGAGTATTTCTGCTCAGTATTCACAAAAGAAGAGGGGAAGGCACCAAAACCAAACAAGAGAAACACTCTAGATGGGGGGGGTGATACCAGTCCATTCACAGAAGAAAGGGTTCTGAAATAACTTTTCAAACTGAAGGTGGACAAAGCAATGGGGCCGGACGGATTCACTCCAGAATTCTGAAAGAACTAAGGGTAGAATCAGTGACACCACTGACTATTCTCTTTAACAAATCATGGGAGGATGGGGTGGTACCTGAGGACTGGAGGAGGGCAGATGTGAGTCCACTTCACAAAAGTGGGAGCAGAACAGAGGCAGGAAACTACAGACTGGTTAGTTTGACCTCAGTGGTAGTGAAAATGATGGAATCACTTCTGAAGGAAAGCATTACCTAGAGGCCAGCGGGACACAGGACCCAAGGCAGCATGGATTCACAGCGGGAAGGTCGTGTCAGTCGGATTAATAGATTTTTTTGACTGGGTGACCAGGGATGGGCTGTGGACACGGCCTACCTAGATTTTTGCAAGGCACTTGACACAGTCCCACACACAAGATTAATATACAAGTTAGCCAGCCTGGCAGTGGGTCCCAAGGTGGTTGCCTGGGTAAACAATTGGCTAGAAAACAGGATACAGAGGGTTATAATAAACAGAGTCACCAGTGAAGTTACTAGTGGGTACAGCAGGGTGCAGTACTGGACAGGTCCTCTTTAATCTCTTTATAAGTGATATTGCAGAGGATCTGGAAGGAAAAGTATGTCACTTTGCGGATGATACAAAGGTCTGCAACAGGGTTGATGCACAAGGTGGTGTGGAAAGGATGAGAAGGAACTTGGCATGGTTGGAGGAATGGTCAAATGTATGGCAGATTAGATTCAATGCAAAGAAATGCAAAATAATGCACTTGGGAAACAAAAACCCAGTGGAAGAGTGCACAATGGGGGTGAGATATTAACAACAACAAAATGGAAAGGGACCTGGATAGTTATAACAGATTACCTAAAGGTGGGCAAGCAATGTGAGAAGGCAGTAAGGAGGGCTGGGGGGCTACTGGGATGCATAGGGAGAGGCAGCATCAGTAGAAAACAGGAAGTTGTCATCCCTCTGTACAGACAGTTCGTGAGACCCCATCTGGAGTACTGCATGCAGTTCTGGAGATACCATCTCAGCAAAGATATAGACAGGGTGGAGGCTGTCCACAGGAGGGCAACCAAAATGGTGCAGGGTCTGCATCAGAAGACATACAAAGAGAGACTAAAGGAGCTTAATATGTATACCCTCAAGAAAGGAGGAAGAGAGGGACATGATAGAAACTTTCAAGTACCTCAAGGGAATCAACAAAATCTAAGAGGGTAATATCTTTCAGAAAAAGAGACATGCAAGAACAAGGGGGCACAATTTGAAGACAGAGGATGGATGGCTCAAAGGTAATGTGAGGAAGTATTTTTTCATGGAGAGGGTTGCGGATGCATGGAACAGCCTTTCTGAGGAGGTTGTGGAGCCAAAAACAGTGGGGGAATTCAAGAATGCATGGGACAGATATACAGCAATTCTAGTGGGGGTAGGAGGAAGTAGGCTATTGGTTAACTAGGATCTGCAGCTTATCACTTAGGTAGGAATTGGGCAGACTAGGTGGTTCAAGTGGTCCTTATCTGCTGTCAAATTCTATGTTTCTGTAGTGTCCAGTAAGGGGGGAAGGGACTGTAACTGTGGCTGAGCCACTGGCCAGCCGATCCTTTCCACTTCCCTGTCTGCCTGCCTTGCCCCGCACTCTCACATTTTGACATTTATCCAGGAGAGCATCGGTGTACCCATACAAGTCTATGGGGATTATTTTCAAATTGTTTTACAGCACATTAAGCAACCTTGATAAAAATGAAAACCACTGCAGAACAGGCAGACAGGAACGCGAAAACAGATCAGCTGGTCAGTAGTTCAGCCACAGTTATGATCCTTCCCTCCCTTACTGTATACTAGTAACATTTGTAATTCTGGTACAGACTGACTATGCCCCACAGGGAAATGGGCATTAAAGTACAAAACTGTTACAATTTGAATCATACTTTTACTTACGGTCATCCTCGAGGCTCATCCTACTCGGGTGTTGTGCAACGCCAGGTCTATTAAAAACAAGATGGCTATTATAGCTGATTTTGTTGGGTCATCTGACCTGGCGTGCATCACGAGACCTGGCTTGATGAAAATGCTGGAACAGTTTTGCGCAGCAATTCCGGCCGGTATTTCGGCGATACACCGCGGGTGGATCAGGGGTGGGGGTGTTGCTATTTGGTTTAGAACAGAACTGGGCCTACTGGAGGTGCCAGTGGAACTACCAAAACCTTTGAATGTAATCTAGGCGAGGGTGTGGGGCACAGGATACTTCTCATATACCGTCCACCAGGTGATGGGAATGTTTTCCTGCGGGAAGTCGCAGGCTTCATTGTCGACCTGACACTGGGATCCCCCAGATGGTTGGTTCTGGGGGACTTCAATGCCTGGGTCGATGATGAACTCTCGCACTTTGGTCAAGACTTCCTCCAGTTAATGATTTCACTGGGCTTCACACAGGTTATTTGCTCAGGGTCACACTGTATGCAAGTGGGGGCTGTAGGATTCAAACCCAGGTCTCCAGCTCAGAGCCTTAAACCACTGTGCTATACTGCCTCCTCCAGTGTTCTCTACTATCGCCGGGTTCCTTTTTAATCAATAATCAGTGATAATGTAGACTATCGGGTACACATGGGGCGATTGTGTAGAGAGTCAGACCACCCAGGTTGCATAGCTCAAAAGCTATGGGAATCGCACGCCGCTTTTCGCTGTAAACGTAAGCTTAGCATAACTAATGTAATGAGACACACGTGTCAACTGACACAACCACAAATAAAATAAATTATAATGAGAAAGTGTAAAAAACAAACATAATAGCAGACTTAATCAATGTACTTAACCTTTCATCGGGGGTCTGTGCTCCCCGCACCTCTAGTTCGGCTATCTCTCTGCACGTAGGTACGCAAGAATACGATGTTTGCTCTTTGTCAGTTACGCATTAAGCTCAGCTCAGCTGCTGGTCTGACAAACTACACAATCACCCACATAGGAAGCGTGCAGTAAAAGATTTCTGAATACAGCGCTGCTTTGGTGATCTTCCTTACTTGGTTGTCAGTTTAACCTGGCGAGGGATCTTTGCCCCCCACCAGACCTTTTTTTTTTCTTTACAGGTTAGTGTGGGGATGAACCTCAACCCAAATAAACTAATATAAAGGCAACTGTACCAAATAGTGTAGCTTGAGTGCTACGCTAATACTGTAGGTCCTAGGCAAGGGTGCCAATAAAAATTCCTGGACCCAGGACACACCTTTAGGACTGCCCCCACCCGCCAGCCTCACATCTCCTATTACATGTCCCCCCCTGAGCCACTGGGCCCAGGACAGTTGTCCCCCGTATGCTCCCCTGGTCCTAGGCGTACTCAATATTCAACACTACCACCCAATAATCTTTATTTAGAAGCTATCAGCTATTACCAATGACATGAGCACTTTACAAGTGCCTTAGCTTGCCAAATTTGACTTCCTGACCAGAAAATAGTAAAAGCTGGCAGAAGGTAGTTGACCTCCAGCTCAGTATGCTGAGGTTATTTATTGCTTGCTGGAGGTCTGAATAAGCAGTAAATTGCTGTAGACTCCAGCAGAATGCTGGAGACTTGGAGGCCATGTAGTTCTCACAATTGAGTTCAGTAGCACTTGTATTCTTAGAGCTGGGTGAAATGTTCTACTGGCAGATTTGGCAGATGAACTCAAAATAAATTCTAAGGGACAACAATCATATATTCTTACACATTTCCTTAATAATAAATTATAGGGAAAAAAATATATAATATATATATATATATATATATATATATATGGGATGCAAACAGACTTGTACCTAATTATTATGTTCTTTAAAGTTTTCTTTGAGGCGTCAGTAGCGCTTTAAAAACATCAGGGAAAAGTGTCCAAAATCAGGGACACATATTAAGAAATTGTAATATTAACTCAACAATTATGCCACGTTTGGCTTAGTGTAAAGGGCATTTTCTGAAGGAGAAGTAGACTGTAACAGTTCAAGTTATGTCCTCCCCCTTTAAAATAACAAAGGAGTGGTTGGGGGCAAGGCCCCCCCAATTCAAATAAACTGACAAAAAAATAAAATTAACATCAAACACAAGCGGTGGTCCGGTATTCTCCACTATTGCCTTGAGAGATATGTATGGAATTTAATTACCGTACCTGGTTGGCACTGAAGCTGAAGGCCATGCTGATGATCCCTGGGTTTCTCTCTTTCCCCTTGGGAACAATTTGTTGACAAGCTGTCTCCTAGCAACCTGCAGGCTAGGCGGGACTACGGTTTAAATTAACAAATTTAAGCCAATGGCCTTGCAGACCTCACAGAAAATATTGACACTCTATTTCGGTTTTTGTATTTAACAGGAATTTACTGTAGGGGTTTACATTTTCAACATTGACCAAGATATTTGACATTTAATACAGAAAAGAGTAAATCCATGTCATAAAGTCTTTTTAACTTGTGCCTCTACAATGATTGACGCAGGAAAAAGCCAATAAAAAGGGAATTAAAATGATAGATAGCAGTTCAAATCAATCAGTATGGCAGGAGGTTAAGCAAATGGCTGCTATAAATGTTAGAAAAGAAGGCGTTACAGAACTAGCCAATAAGAAGGAAAGCAATCTGTATGACGACTGAGATGACCAATGCCTGCTGAGAATGGGTGCACTCCTGGACTGGCTAGTCTCTACCACGAGGCCGGAAAATAGGCACAAACCTTGGGAGGAAGCTGACGGACAGGCAAGTTGCACCAATAGGAGGTGGACTTTAGTTGCATGACAGTGACACTGTCCAATGAGCGCGCTCAGTTTCCTGGAAAGTGGGCGCGCTGAAAGGGTGGATTCTTTCTCTCAAACATGTCGATCGTGGTGAAGGTGCACCCGGTGGTGCTCGCTTCCATTGTGGACAGCTTCGAGCGGCGCAACGAGGGCAGTAGCCGCGTAATCGGAACTCTGCTTGGTGAGAGAGGGCTGGGGGAACGATAAGAGCGCGGGGGGAGAGAAACGTAGCGTGTAGGAGACCGTCATGTTTAGTGCGCGGGGGATAGAAACTGCATCATCAGGGGGCCGGGGTGACGGTGAGAGTGCAATTATTACATGGGCTTCAAGTCTCTAGCATTTTACTGCATCATTCAGACCTCCAGCAAGCATTACTAACAGCAGCATACCGAGCTAGGGATACCGGAGCATTAAGGATCCGTTTTGCGCTCGCGGATAATTACAAGAGTTTTAGATGCCGCTCACATAGCACTGCTCCGCCCATCATAGCATCGGAGGTCGGCAGTACAAGCTCATCATGACCGGTACATTGAAATAACTAGGAAACTATATAAAGCAAAATACGGGGGCGCCCCCCAAATACAGACCACCAAATCGATAGAACAATGTTTAAGGGCACAGCTACTTCATTGGTGCGCCCGACAATTAGCAGCAAGATGTTTGGAGGTCTAGGACTCACAAGAAAAGTTTACAGACATTTAAATCATTACAGGCTGCAGCTTCTGCCCGCAGCTTGGCATAAACATTTTATCGAGACTAATATAGTGCAGAATCGCGGAATGTCTTTTAGACCTTTTTGAGGTTGTGCAATACTGCATTTCGTGCTTTTCAAAGTGTGTGAGTAGACTGTATACAATACATAACGTGTTGCAAAATTGGGAGTGTCTTTGTATGTCATTTCAGTCTGTGGAGGCGTGTGTGTGGAGTTGCTAGAACCTTAAGTACCATAATGCACAGAAATATTTTTTTCACGCAAGCGGGGACCTTAATCCTCCGGTATCGCCAGGAGGAGACTGGCAGAGTTCACTCGACGGTGGAGAGAGGGACGGTACATCACACTGGGAACAAAGGGCAGAATGGAAGGAGAGGAGCAACATGGGGTGGGGTAGTGGTCAGAATGTACAGGGGTATGGGGGTGAGAGAGAGCATGGAGGTGGTCCCCAGGTGCGGGGGAGAGGTGACTATCTGAGTACAGAGAGGCAGCAGCATGTCAGACAGCTGTGCGAGGGGAGGAGAAAGGCTCAGCATGTAACAGACGGGCAGGTCATGGGAACATGTAAAGGTCTGAGTGCGTGAGGAGAGGTGCCAATCAGTCGGATTGGGGAGAGAGAGCGAGAGAGACAGAACATGTGAGAGGTAGCCAGTGAGAGTGGAGGGGGAGAGGTAATGGTCTAACCATGCAAGAAGAGAGAGACAGCATTGTCGCGTCAGCCAGGTGAGAGGAAATGGTCTTGGCGTGCGGTGGTTGGGAGAGTAGTGGCATGAGGTAGACCAGATGAGGAGGAGGACTGGTAAACTGAGCATGCATAGGGAAAGAGAATCAGTGTGAGGCTGAGATTAGTCACAGTGCATAAGGGGAGAGACAGCATAAGGGAGACAACCAGGTGAGGGAGATATTTGCTTAGGGTGCGTGAGGGGAGGGAGATGGCCATGTGAAGGAGTCTGGCTAATGTGCCAGCTCAGCTCTTCTGGACTGTGAACAGCTTTCTTCATCCTTGGTGTCTTCAGGCCACAGTGTTTAATCAGTGCCTGCTCCTAAAAGGCCTGATGAAGGAGATGGGTGTTTCATTTGTTTGTTTTTATTAACGTCTGATACCATGATCAAGAATCTGTCTTCATGGGTGACCAGGTATGGGTAACCAGGTATGGGTAAAGACATAGAATGCATAGGATACATCTCTCTTAAACATCTCCACAGAGGCAGCCCTCCATGAGTCCTCCAGTGAGGTGTTTCAAAATCACGGAAGCAGCACAACAAAAAATCTATCACTGTAGAGACTCAGCATGACCTAGAACCAGTAAGCCAGCCTGAGCAGAGGGGGCACAATATTGTCGTATTTGACCAAGAGTTGGCTGTAACAGGCTGGGCCTAGACTGTGTGTTTGGGTTTTATAGGTAGAAGACCCAACTGAAAGCAGTACTTCACTGAACCAGTAGCAAGTGCAGTTTGCGAAGGGCCAGCATGACATGCTGAGAGCGAGATGTGCCCAGGTATCATCCTTGCCACTGTTTTCTGCACCAGCTGCAGGTGATGCACTAAATTTGGGGATCAGTATTGTATCAGTGCGATAGTTACTGAACAGAGGGCTCAATGTCTCTCCAGGATTAGTACTGTGAGTATCAGTGGGCAGTTACTGAACAGTGGGATCAGTTTCTGGGATTAGTACTGTATCACTGGGCAGCAAATGGCTCTGTGCCTGTCTGGGATTAGTAATGATCAGAAGGCAGTTAATGAACAGAGGGCTCGGTCAGTTGTAAATCTGGGTATCTGGTATTTTTTTTTTTTTTTTTGTTTGTTTGTTTGAAGCACTCTGAGCTATTTGGGAAGAGTGCCATATTAACAAATTTGATGATAGATTATAAATGGTCTATTACTGAATAGAGGGCTCCGTGTCTCTGTGGGATTAGTACTGTAAATATCAGTGGTCAGTTGCTGAACAGAGGACTCGGTGGCTCTCCGGGATTAGTACTGTATCAGTGGGTAGTTAGTGAACAGAAGGTCCTGTGCCTCTTGGAGATTAGTACTGTGAGTTGTCAGTGGGCAGTATCTGGACAATGGGCTCATTGCCTCTCTGGGTTTAGTGCTGTGAGCAGTGCTCTGCCCAATGATGATCAAGTATCGCGCTTAGAGGGCAGGAGGCTCTGCCAGTCATAAATCTGGGTATCTCATTTCTTTGTCTCCTCATTTTCTTCACTCCTTTACTCCCGCTTTAATTCCTTCTCCTTTTCTTTACTACTGTTCTCCCTCTGCTGTCACCTCACCACTTTATTCTTCTGCCCAGACTATGATTGTCTAGTTGGTCTTGCTCAATGAAAGCTAAGATTATGAGATCTGAGGGCAGTACGAACTGGGCAGCTCAGCTCTTCTGGACCGTGGACAGCCTCCTTCATCCTTGCTGTCCTTAGTGTTTTTTAAATAATCAGTAACTGTTCCTAAAGGCCTGGTGGAAATGATAGGTGTTTAGGCCCCTCTGAAACATCTCCACAAAGGCAGCCCTCCGTAACTCCTCCAGCGAGGTGTTCCAAAATCACGGAGGCAGCACAGGAAAAGGTCTTTTGCCTTAGGAACACTGGGGACAACCAGTAGGCCAACCTAAGTGAAGCAGAGGGGCACCATGATGCTGTAATTGACCAGGAGTTGGGTAAAACAGGGCCTAGACTGTGTAGGGTTTTGTAGGTGAGAAGACCTAACTGAAAGCACATCACTGAACCAGCAACAAGCACCGTTTGCGAAGGGTTGGGATGACATGCTCCGTACAAGATGCTCGGATATTCTGGCAGCCGTTTTCTGCACCAGCTGCAGGTGACGCACTAAACTTCTATCCCAAGGTGTAAAGTGTTGCAGTAATCTAACTTCGACGTAACAAAGGCATGCTCTTCAGTCACCATATGCTCATGCAGCAATCAAGGCGATGTGATAAGATGGTCGATTTAGAAGTGGTCTTGGCGCAGCCTTTTTTTAAGCTGGAAAGAAACAACCCTTCACTGATTAGAATTCGGACAGTCTTAGAAAGCACTGACGAAAAGGACATTCCAGCAGCCTTGTAGAAGCCAGGTGGGCCCTAGATCCAGTACACAGCCGTGTGTCTGCAACACCACTACAGTCTAGGGCACTTGTTTGCAAGAGACTGGCTGAAACTCCACCCAGGTCAACCAAGTATTCTGGGACTTCTGGTACAGAGATGCCGGCTTGAAACGATAAATATAATACAATTTTAGATCCCATCCCAAATGGTTTATACCATGTCAGGAAAGAAAATGGATAAACTCCTTGTATTTATTAATGGAAGACACGGTTCTTGTTTTGCTATAATGAGTGCTAAAATGATGACTCCTGAAAAAGCATTTTATGATAAGTTTTTATTTTACTATGTTTTATATGTCTTACTGCTGGATATTTTATTAATTTAAAAGTTGATAACTGGGGAAAGGCACACTGAGCCGGGGCTCATTTCCAGGTGCGACCCGGGGACCCAGGATACAGGAGGATAAACAACATACAGGGCAAGTGGTGGCAATCGAGGCAACACTAGATTCAGTGCAAGAGCAATACAAAACAGTACAAGCAATACAATACACAAGATCAGTTCAGCTATTATTTGAGGCGCTCTGTGCTGTTTGAGAAGTGCACCGTACTAAGTTTGATAGATTATGGGTTATTGGGCTGTTAACAGAGGGCTCAGTGCCTCACGGGGATTAGTGCTGTGTCAGTGGACTGAGCAGGGGGCTCGGTGCCTCTCTGGGGTGAGTGCTGTAATGCTGTGCCCAGTGATGATCAAGTATCGCGCTTAGAGGGCAGGAGGCTCTTGTCGGTCATAAATCTGGGCGTCTTAATCTGTTTCCTTTTTTTTCTCCTCTTCACTTCCCTCTCCTTTTCTTCACTTATTTACTCCCTCTTTAATTCCTTCTCCTTTTCTTTGTTACTGTTCTCCCTCTGCTGTCACCTCACTACTTTATTCTTCTGCCCAGACTATGATTGCCGAGTTGGTCTTGTTCGGTGAAAGCTAAGATTATGAGATCTGAGGGCAATACGAATGGGCAACTTTCTTCACCTTTGCCATCTTCAGAGGCCACAGTGTTTAAAATCAATGCAGGCACTCAATGGCTGGTGGAAAAGATGGGTCTTTAGGCCTGTCTTAAACATCTCCACAGAGGTGGCCTGGTGGGGCACGACAGTGCCATACTTGAGCAGGAGTTGCGTAAAACAGACAGGACCTAGACCGTGTAGGGTTTTGTAGTTTAGAAGACCCAGCTGAAGGTACTAAACCACTGAACCAACAGCAGGTGCAGTCTTGTGCGAAGGGCTTGTATGACATGCTCCAAGCAGGATGCCCTAGATATCATCCTGGATGCCGTTTTCTGCACCAGCTGCAGCTGACTCACTAAATCTCCCTGTAGCCCAAGGTGTAAAGTGTTGCAGTAATCCAGCGTAGAGGTAATGAAGGCATGCTCTTGAATCACCATATGATACATTTGTCAGTTGAACTAGCTAGTCTAGAGTGTATAATCTGAAATGTGCTTACTACTGTGTTTCCCCTAGTGTCAAATGATGTATTTCCCACGTTTGTTTACTGCGACAAAAAACTGTACTCTTTTTGCCATGTCTCCTTGACTGTTGTTCCTCATGTTGTATTCTCCCGGGTCGTTCCTGAAAAATGGGCATAATACTTTTCTAGTGTAGTTACCTGGTAAACAAAAGCTAAATAAATAAATATACTCAAGCAACAGGCAAGGTGATGTGATGGTCTGTTTAGAAGTGGTCTTGGCACAGCCTTTTTTAAAACTGGAGGGAAGCAACCCTCCACTGATCAGACTCTCAGTGTCAGAAAGCACTGAAGAAGACATTCCAGCAGTCGAGTAGAAGCTAGGGAGGATCTTGTGTCAGCAACACCACTACAGTCTGGAGCACTTTTGCACAAGAGACTGGCAGAAACTTTATCAGGGTGACTTACTGATCAGGGAGCTTCTTTCATCTTGAGGATTAATACTGTATCAGTGGACAGTTACTGACCAGAGGGCCGAATGCCTCTTGTGGATCAGTACTGTATCATTGGGCAGGTACTGAACAGAGGAATCCGTGCCTGTCTGGGATTTGTATTGTATCAGTGGGCAGTTACTAAACAGGGGGCTCTGTGCCTCTCCGGGATTAGTACTGCTAGTATCGGTGCCTCTTGGGATTAGTACTGTGTGCATCAGTGGGCAGTTATTGAACAGAGGGCTCAGTGCCTCACTGGCATTAGTGCTGTATCAGTGGACTGAACAGAGGGCTCAGTGCATCACGGATTAGTACTGTCAGTATCAGTGGGCTGAACAGAGGGCTTTGTGCCTCTTGGGGATTAGTACTAGGTGCATCAGTGGTCAGTTGCTGAAAAGTGGGCTCATTGCCATTTGGGAATCAGTACTATCAGTGGACAGTTACTGAACAGATGGGTCTGTGCCTCATGGAGATTAGTACTGTGACCATCAGTGGGCAGTTGCTGAACAGAAGCCTCAATGTGTCTCTGGGATTAGTACTGTGAGTTTTCATTTGGCAGTAACTGGATAAAGGGCTCAGTGCCTCTCTTGGGTGAGTGCTGTAATGCTCTGCCCGGTGATGATCTGGTATCGCGCTTAGAGGGCAGGAGGCTCTTGTCTGTCATAAATCTGGGTGTCTTAATTTATTTCCCTTCCCCCCCCCTCTTAATTCCCTCTTTAATTCCTTCTCCTTTTTTCACTCATTTACTCATTTAATTCTTTCTCCTTTTCTTTTCTCCCTCTGCAGTCACTTCACTTTATTCTTCTGCCCAGATTATGATTGTTGAGTTGGTCTTGCTCAGTGAAAGGCAAGATTATGAGATCTGAGGCAATATGAATGGGCAGCTGAGCTCTTCTGGACTGTGGACAGCCTTCTTCATCTTTGCTATCTCAGGGCCACAGTAATTGTTGAGTACCTTGAGAATTGTCAAGTACCTTGAGGTCAGTGGGGCACAGGACCCAAGGTAGCATGGGTTCACAGTGGGAAGGTCATGTCAGATGAATCTATTAGATTTCTTTGACTGGGTGACCAAAGTAGTAGACCAGGGAGGGGCTGTGGACATGGCCTGCCTCGACTTTAGCAAGGCATTTGACACAGTCCCACACAAAAGATTAATAGTCAAGTTAACCAGCCTGGGAGTGGGTCTCATGGTGGTAGCCTGGGTAAACCATTGGCTGGACAACAGGACACAGAAGGTAATTGTAAATGGAATCCACTCTGAAGAAAGATGGGTTACTAGTGGGGTACCGCAGGGTTCAGTATTGGGTCCAGTCCTTTTTAATGTCTTTATAAGTGACATTACAGAGGTACTGGAAGGAAAAGTATGCCGCTTTGCAGATGACACACAGATCTGCAACAGGGTTGATACACAAGGAGGCGTGGAAAGGATGAGAAGGGACTTGGCAAGGTTGGAGGAATGGTCAGAAGTGTGGCAGCTAGGATTCAATGCAAAGAAGTACAGAATAATGCATCTGGGAAGCAAGAACCCAGGGGAAGAATACACAATGGGTGGGGGGGTAGTAACAACAACAAAAAAGGAAAGGGACCTGGGGGTAATCATATCAGATGACTGTAAGGTTAGCAAGCAGTGTGAGAAGGCAGTAGGGAGGGCTGGGGGGATACTTGGATGCATAGGGAGAGGCATCACCAGCAGAAAACTGGAAGTTCTTATCCCTCTGTACAAACAGTTGGTGAAACCCCATCTGGAGTACTACGTCCAGTTCTGGAGACCCCATCTCCGCAAGGACATAGACAGGATAGAGACAGTCCTGAGGAGGACAACTAAAATGGTGCAGGGTCTGCAAGAGAAGCCGTACGAGGAGAGACTAAAGGAGCTTAATATGTATACCCTTGAGGAAAGAAGGGGGGGGGGGCATGATAGAAACTTTTAAGTACCTCAGTGGAATTAACAAAGTCCAAGAGGGTAGCATTTTTCAGAAAAAGAGGCGTGCAAGAACAAGGGGACACAATTTAAAGATAGAGGGGGGCGGTTCTGGGGCAATGTGGTGAAGTATTTTTTCACAGACAGGGTAATGGATGCATGGAACAGCCTTCCTGAGGAGGTTGTGGGGTCTAAAACTGTAGGAGAATTCAAGAATGCATGGGACAGACACAAGGCAGTTCTTGGGGGTAGGAAGTAATAGGCTGCTGGTTAACTAGGATTCATGGCCTATCCTGTAGGTAGGGAAATGGGCAGACTAGGTGGGCCAAGCGGTCCTTATCTGCCATCAAAGTCTGTTTCTATGTTAAGTGATGGCAGTAGTCCGAAGCACATGAGAGGAAGTGATTGAGATGCATAATGAGGTAGATGCCAGGTGAAGGGGTAATGGTCTGAGTGTGCAACAATAGATAGCATATAGGAGATGGCAAGAGGTTTCACTCGGATTGCCTGGTGGGGGAAGCGACACCAGCATAACTGAGACAGCCAGGTGCAAGGGAGAGGCATCAGTCGGAGGCTGAGAGATGGTATAAGGGAGACAGCCAGGTGAGGGGGGAAGATAATGGTCCAAGCTCGGGGGGGGGTGGTACTGCATGAGGGAAATGGCCACGTAAAGGGAGAGGTAATGCTCTGTGGGAGGGTAGAGGGACACAGCATGAGTGTGACAGTTTGATGAGTGGGATCGGTAATGGTTATAGCGTGTGAGGGGGGAAGAGATGTGTGCATGTTGTATGAGAAAAGGCAAAGCAGTTGGAAGGGATTTGGAAGAGAAGGAAGGAATGGAGTGATCTGGTGTTTCCTTCCCATCAAAATCACTTAATCAGACATACCAACATAAACCTGTCACCTTACCTGAACAAAGGCAGTCTTACCTGGGACACTTTTTTTGTCAAGTCCTAGAGGCTTATCTTTAAAGGGGAACACTCGTGTGTAAAGCCCAGAATTATAATAGCATAACATGTTTTTCCTTACTCTTTAGGTCATTTGCTTATGCTCCTATTACCCCCACTCTGTACATCCCAGATTATATAGTGCATCCTTTATATCATTCTGACGTCATCACAGAGGAGTGTGTAGGCTTCTGATAGACTGATGCACATTTTAATTTTTCTGTATTCTGTCTTCTTTCTCCCTCCTCCCTCTGTGCCCGGAGTCCCTCAGCCTGAAGCAGATACCCGGACCTTTAAATTTTTCTGTAATCCAATTTGATTTTTGTGGCCATGGCCCTTCTATATAACCGAACCTTAGGAGAATCCTGAACCAAGTGATCAGCCTTTTTCTCCCAGGCATATTCATTGTGCAGTATGTTTGTCATGCCCCTCCTTATCTCGGTGAATTACATGAGAACATTGATGAACTGTGCCCATCACTGTTTGAAAGCTCACAAAAATCTTTAATTGTGGTGTTTGGTTTACTTGTAACTGGCATCAGTCCACAGCTATTGATAACACTATCTGCCTTATGTTGATACTACATTGCTACTGTTTGTACAGTTTTTGTAATGCCATGCAGGGTGAAGCTGTGTTGAACCAGAGTATTTGAAGGCTCCACCTTAACCTCTGTGACATCACATGGGTCTTAAAATGGTGGCAGTGACACATCAGTATAGTGCAGACTTAGTCATCAGTATCTCTTGATTTCTGCTAGCTACATGTAACCCCAGCTTCTTATCTTATGGGACACTGCAGGGACATCAGGGCTGACTGCACCCTTACCGTATGGGACATTGCGGGGACATCAGAGCTCAGTGCATCCTGACTTGTGGGACATCAGGCTGACTCCAGGCCACAAAACTAAAGCTCTAACACAGTGACCATAAGAAGAAATATGGCGCCAGATTAATGGGTTTGGTAGGAAGGACAAAGAGCTGGGATCAACATCAGTGGTTAAGAGTCTGTGTCATGAAATATAAACATATTTTCTGCTTTAAGGAGCTACAGTCCACGCTGGGCTGGGCGTGAAGTCATGACACTGGGTTGGGGGAGTTCGTTTTGTTTTTCAGAACCTGGCATGTCTCATAGAGCTTTCTGTCTTCTCCCAGGAACCGTTGACAAGCATTCTGTGGAGGTCACTAACTGCTTCTCCGTTCCCCACAATGAATCTGAAGACGAGGTGAGTACCTCAGGGCTTCTGATGCAGAATTTTATTTGGAAGGTTTTGTGGGGAAACATAAAATTTGACGACTGATAAGGACTGCTTGGCCCACCCAGACTTTGCATTTTCCATGCCGGTCCTGTCATTGCAGACCCTACTTGATCTCAACCCCCAAAACCCTTGCTTTTCAATTAAGATCCTGTTGCGCCTATCCCATGTATGCTTGAAGCTTACAACTCTGTTCTTCCTACCACCTCCGCTGAAAGACTGTTCCAGACATCCACCAATCTTCAAGTGAAGTACTTTCTCATGTCTCGCCTAAATTTTCCCCTTTCCAGCTTCATCACGTCCCTTTGTTTCTGTGAATGTTGTTGTTCTGAAAAATACTCCCCTTCTGTACCTTATTTAACTGAGTATTTCTATCACACCTCCCCTGCCCCTCCTTTCTTCCAGGGTGTGCATATTTTAGTATTTCCTCATGGGGTTGCTGATGTACCCCCTGCACAAATTTCTATTCTTCCCCATGTCGGGCGGCTGTGCATCTTGCCCCCCCCCCCCACTGTTAACTCACCTTACCAGCTGCCCACAGCTATACCCCGATGGTAGGGCAGTAGGGATCTCCGACCCGCGAATGCACAAATCCGGTGCTGGAGGTGGCTGCTGTTCACGGGGGGCGGCACCTGTGGGGACCGGCCTCACTCTGCTGCGCCCTGACCCTTTTTCCTGGTTACCCCCCCCGAGACGAGGCATGCAGTGATACCTCGGGGGACAGTGCGCACGCGTCCGTACGCCCTGCCCCAATCGCCTGCCTCATTTCTTCCCATCTGAGCGTCAGTGCGCCAGACTCCACTAGGGGCTAGTAATGCACTGAATGCTAGGATCCCCCCCTCCCCGGAGAAGGAGAGCAGTCCATCGGACGACCGATCCTTCTCCATCCCTGCCGACCCCCGGTGGCCCGTGCTCGTTCCCAAACACGGGTCACTGGCATAGCACGAGTTGAGGCAACCAGCCCCTCAGCGCCACCGGGCCAGCATCCCTGTGCACTATTTTAGCTGCCTGCGTCTGGAGAGCCTCCACCCTATGTCCTTTCTGTGATGTAGTCTCGAACTGGACTCAGTACTCCAGGTGGGATCTCGCCAGTGATCTATACAGTGGCAACACCACCTCCCTCTTTCTGCTGGCAGTACCCCTCCCTATGCACCCCAGTATCCCTCTGGTCCTACCCACTGCCTTGTTACCTGCTCCTTCCTCCTGATGACCACCATGGCCAAGCCTTAACCATCTTGTTAACAAGCCAGTTGGTTCCCCTTTCCTGACTTAGTGTAACTTCCACGCCACTGCATTTTCTTCCTCTGTTACGAGGTTGGGTAGTTAACTTGCCCCTCGGGTCAGTCGCCTGTTGTGGTGTTTCTACTTCAGAATATGCATTTGCTATGTGTTCATTGAGCTGTACCACATTTTATTCTCTGCACATACAATTGGTACAAGTTAGATTAACTACTAAACGATTTTTCATTTTGGTTTTTAAACGCATGGTGTTCAGATGTTTTATTGCTATGTATTGTGATGCTGTTCTTCCACTATCCCTGTGTTGCACCTGGAAACAAGCCGTGGCGCAGTATGCCTTTCCCGGTTACCAGTTTTCAGATGTATAAATTGTCGCACTGTCTCAATCTTTAGGTCATCAGATATGATTACGGTAGATTACCCCCAGGTTCTTTTGCTGTTTGGTGACTGTCATATCTTTTTCCATTTTGTACTCCACTGTTGGGTTTCTGTGTCCTGAGTGCATGATTTGGTACTTTTCCCTTTGAAACTAGCTGCCATGCTCTTTGCCCACTCGGATTTTCTGAGGTCTCACACACACTTTTCACCCCCCATCTCCCCCGGCAGTGTTTGTCTTGTTGCAGGTTTTATTGTCTCCAGTTCATTTGCAGTGCTGCTTATAAAGACATTAAAGAAGACTGGTCCAAGTACTAAGCCCTGAGACACCCCACTGGTCACCCTCACTTCCTCAGAGTGAACTTCATTTACCACTAGCCTTTGTTGCCTATCCATGAACTGATTTCTTACCTGGTTTACTACCCTGTGACCCACCCCTAAGCTGCCCAGTTTCCTTATGAGTCTCTTGTGTGGTACAGTGGCAAATTCCTTATGAAGTTCAGAGTAGGCCACATCCACTGCCCCCCTCGGATTTATTTCTGTGATCACCTAGTCAAAGAAACCTCACACTTGTTTGACATGACCTCCTCCCTGTGAATCTGTGCTGCTTCGGGTCCTGTAACTCACTGGATTCAAGATACTCCAGTCTTTTCCTTTAGCAGTGACTTCATTAAAGGGAAACATCTATGTCAGTAAGCCATCTCTCTCTCTCTCCATTAGCGTTTTTTCCCACTGTTAAACAATTTGGGTACCTGCTTGTGAAGTAATTTTGTTTTATCTGGTTGAGCCTGCTGTCACTCCTGCTAGCATTTAGAATGGAGCACCCCTTGCGGTGCATCCCGCAATAGCCCCGGGCTGACATCTGAGCCAGGGAGCAGCCGCAGGAGCGTGTATAGTGTTGGCCTAGGATGAAGCTATTAACGTTTCTGGTTTGCCACCTGAAAGTCTCTGTGCTATACCAAGTGCAAACTGGAGCTGTTTATAGCTTCGTCCATGGGCCAACACTATACACGCTCCCATGGCTGCTCCCCGACTCTGACATTGGCTGCGGGTGATTGTGGGATGCACCACTAGAGGCACTCCAGTTCAAAATGCCAGTTGCAGTGACTGCAGGATCAACCAGATAACACAGAATTACTTCACAAGCAGGTACCTGAGCTTTTTAACAGTGGGCGAAAACATTAATTGGGGGAGCCCCACACTGCGGAGTGGACTTACTGACATGGATGTTTCCCTTTAAGTTCCCCTCGACTGATGTCAGACTGACCATCCTGTACTTGCCAGACTCCTCCCTGCTACCACTTTCGTGAAGCAGGACTACATCTGCCGTCCTCCAGTCCTTGGGAACCACTCCCGTTTCCAGTGAGTTGTTGGAATAGGCTGTCAGAGGTGCATCTGGTACTTCCCTGAGCTCCCTCAATACCCTTGGTTGCACCTCATCTGGCCCCATAGCTTTGTCCACTTTCAGATTTGCAAGTCCCTTCAGGACTCTGTCCTCTGTAAATTGACTGGTCTGCCTCCCTTCTGCCATTGCTTTTGCAGCTTTCATGTGACCTATCCCCTCCCCTTCTTCTGAAGAGTGAAAAAACTTTCAACACCCCCCCTCCCCGTAACCATTAATGTGCCCTTTGCTCTACCCAAGACTCATAACCCATCCTTCAGTCAGTAACTCTGCCCTGTCACTACAGAACCAGTGGAATTATTTTTGTAACTGGATTTCCATGCATAACCCCATACGAGAATCACTGCAATTAAAGCAGCAGTATTAGATTAAAAAAACTAGATTTAAAAAAATCTGATCTTTTGCAGCAGTCTGTTCCCTGTGCTGTGTTGAGTACTTGCCTGGTAATATTTGTTTTCGCTGTACAGTCACCCTGTAATTTGCTCCATTTTTTTTGTTTACATTTCTCCCACCCGCCATGTTGAACTGGCACCCTCCGCTACCCAGCTGCGCATGCCTCTCAGCACTGCACAGGGACAGCAGGAACATGCAGCACAGTGGTCCCACAGAAGTGGAGACGATGCATGTGGGGCTCTGCTGCAAATTAGGCACCAGCTATATTACTGTTGATCCACAACAGTAGAAATATATTTTAAATCTCTGAAAACTAAAGATCGCTAGAAGAAAAATTTACAGATATGGAAACTGAACTATGGTGGCATGCTTTCAGGCCCAGCCCAAAAGCAGACTTTTGATGATCACTTCCCAATTATTCTCTGCTGCCTTTGTTTACTTAAGTTTTACTAGGAAGGGCGTACTGAGCTTGTTTCCAGATGCATTCTGTGGGGGTGGGGGGGGGTTGCACAAGAGGGAAAATTGTAGCACAAGAGCATAGTTACAAATACATGTCAGATGGTATACAGAGGAGTACAGAGCAGCATACAATCATAAAAATACATTAAGAATAGTACCATACAGGACAAGTACCATGGAATCAGTTGGCAAATCCAAATACAATGCTGACAAAAACACTGATGCTAATAGATAGTCATAGGCAAGGCCCCTGGAATTCTGTGGTTGCGGAGTTTTTCGCAGAATTTGCATCATGCTGCAGAATTAATAGTTTTTGGTGAATTTTCATTCAAATATACAATTTTTCCATAGTGCCAGGCTCCTGCACCCATTTTGTTTATCCTGAAGCCCCTCCTACGCTTGATAGGTAATGACATCACTTCATATTTTCGTCAGTGGCAGGGCTACATTCTGCCACAGAAATTAATAAATTATGCTGCAGAAATCAGAAAATGCTGCCGCAGAAGCTTAGGAGCCGTGCTGCAGAAATCGGAAAATTCTGCCGCAGAGCACAATGGGCCCTGGTCATAGGTTGGAAGTCTCATGCAGAGCAGTAATAATGCAACCCACGATTCAAAATAGACATTTGAAAGTTCTGTTTTTCAATGGGATAACTTGTTTATCTGACTGTTTTTTATTACTGAGGATTAGTAAAGGAGGGATGCCCGGGAGCGTCTGGCTATATAGCTTCTCAAACAGATCTTACAAACTTTATTGGTAACATTTTTCTGGACCAATAGGCTAAAGAAATAGCTCGAGTATTACTTTCAGAGGGGGATCTGGGAGCCTTATTTTGTCTAATATGGACCAGTGTCCTATTGCAGGACCTCATCTTTAAAAGTATCCTGGACATTATTGCTTGGACAATATACAATTAAGAAATTACCCTCAATATGATGTACCAACTGGCTGTATGTAACAGTTTCTATTGTTACCATGTCGATTGTTTTCTGTGGATTGTAATGTTACAGCTATGTAATATATGGATTGTTAAAATACCCCCAAAAAGCATATGAAAAAATCCCTGCAATACACTGCTCTTTCCCATACTACCCTTCCTCAAGTGACTATAGTATCGTTCACTGCTGATACTATCGTTTGTGCTGATACTATCGTTTCAGCTTCAGACGATAGTATTATCACTGAAACTCCACAGTGCATGCGCCAGTCTCCCTTCCACACAAACACGGTTGCCATGGTGCCACATTCCAGTCTGTGCACCCAGTGTAACAACGTGTAATGTCATTGGCAGACTGTGAGTAGGCGGCAAACCAAATGTAAAAACATGGACGTTTACTTTCGCCTAACGAGACCAACCCGAGTTATGGCCAGTTCGTTTCTTCGTTTTTATTTCCTCAGAAAAGTGGATGACCTGCCAAATGAACAAAGAAAGTAAACGGTAGGACTACCAAATTAAAGTAAAAGCTTTCGACAAACGTGGGTCGGGCACAACTTCAATACTGTGGGTGGTCGGCCGAGAGCGAGCACATCTTCAGTGCAACAGGCGGCCAGCCCAGTTCACAATTTAAAAAAGCAGCACATTTTTCGAATCTGATCCATATATTACAAAAAGATAAAAAAAATAGGTTACACTAAATTACTTGGCTGAAATTCCATCTCGAGGTTCTGGGGACATAGAAAACTCTTGAGCTTCACTCTCGAGGTTGTCTATGTCCCCAGAACCTCTCGATGGAATTACAGCCTTGTAATTCATTGTAACCTATCTATTCTATTTGTATACTGTCTCTGGTATGTATTGCCATAAACTGAATAAAAATAGACAAAAAAATAGACATTTGAGAGATGGCAATGAAGTCCTTGATTAACATGGACAGAACATAAGTGCCTAAATTGCAGGTATACCTAGTTGGTAAATGTAGTATACCTTGACATCAGTAAGGCCTTTGACGCGTTCCCCCACAGGAGACTGGTGAAAAAGATTAGGGACCTCAGGGTAGAGGGGAAGATGGTAGATTGGGTAAAGAGCTGGCTGAGGGGTAGGACATAGGATGGCTGTCAATTGGGATTCTTCAAAGGTGAGGAAAGTGACCAGTGGGGTGCCTCGGGTCGGGTCTGGGACTGGTCCTCTTCAGTGTTTTTCATCTGACACACAGCTTAAGGTATCAAAGGTAAGATCTGCCTCTTTGCAGTCGACAAGGATCTGCACAAGGGGAGATGCACAGGAAGGGAGAAGGCAACTGAAGGAGGATCTGGGCAGGTTGGAGAGCTGGTCCAAGATTTGGCAGATGAGCTTTAACACTAAAACATGTACAGTGCTGCAAGTTGTGAAAAAAAATCCAGTGGTGCAATTTGAAATGGGAGGGGTGGTGCTTGACAGCACTCCGGGGTAGTATTAGGGTGATGAAATCTGAGACCCCAAAATGACTGCACACTGCAACACAGCAGTGTACAAAGC
This sequence comes from Neoceratodus forsteri, assembly GCA_016271365.2. Classification (NCBI taxonomy): domain Eukaryota; kingdom Metazoa; phylum Chordata; order Ceratodontiformes; family Ceratodontidae; genus Neoceratodus; species Neoceratodus forsteri. Next base: position 255,636,514 of record CM028133.1, read on the forward strand.
AAACGGAATGCAGGGATGCATAGGGAGGGGGATAAGCAGTAGAAGGCGGGAAGTGATCCTCTGTGTAGGTCACTGATGTGACTGAACTTTGGCATACTGTGCCAGGTACTATAGCCCACACTTGAAAACAGACTGCAGCAAGGTGGAAGCAGCATAGGGCAACTAAGATGGTGCAGGGCCATGGAGCTTTGACACATGAGAAGAGGCTGGAAGGCTTAAATGTGTATACCCTGGAGAAAGAGGGAAAGGGGTGACATAATTGAAGCCTGCAACTACCTGCATGGGATAAATAAAGTAGATGCCAAGCAGGGCTAGAAATATTTTTATGGGGATTTCTGTTCAAGGGACAAGTGGAATGTAAATTGTGCCTGTCTCGCAGAATTATAGCAGTCCATTTTGTCCTGAGTTGAATAATTTAAATATCTTGTTTGGAATCTGAGCTGGTGCCCCGTACTGAACTATTACTTCCACTTGTCAGGCTAACACTTACAACCTAGGTCTGTGTAAGTATGTGTGCTTTGTTTCTGGCTAGGCCACAGGGGTCTCTTAGTTTATTTTATTTGTGTGTTTTAATAAGTTTACATGTTGTTTATCTGCAGAACTCAAAGGGTTTTTAATTGCCCACCCCATTCTTTTTTTCTTTCCCCTTGCCGCCTCCTCCTTTCCTTCTAAGGTTAGCCCTCACAAAAGCTGTTAAGCAGTTACCCTGCCTGGCTCCTGCCTTCTATTTTAATAAATATCTCTCTATTTATTTTTGTTAATTATAGTTTAAACATAGCTTTTTTTTTCCCCCATTGTATTCCCCCCCTTATGTCTTGGCCTGCCTCTCTTCCTACCTTCTCCTTAAGCAGGGCTTTTCATTTTTATTTTTTATACTTTAGGCTAAGTGAGCATCACTCCTGTTTTCATCAGTGACAAGTTCTTACATGCAAAAATACAAAATGAAACACAAAACATTGTGCATACAGTATTAAATATTACTGGGTTAGTAAGAATGTGCAAACATGTTGGAACAGCCATTTTTTTTTTTTTTAATGAACTTTAAACATAGACGGGGAGGACAGTTCACAAGTTTGCTAGGTAAAAAGTTGTAAAACTGGGGAGCTTTGTGCTGCAAGGTTCTTTGGTTGGAAGATATTTAAAAAAAAAAGAAGAAAAATTTATAACAGCTTTGTTTTCAAATCTTGTACCATCTGAATTGAGTCTTACTAAACTAGACTGACACGAATCCCGGTAATAAATCAAAACCATTCTTTTGCAACATAACACCCAAACGTAGTCTGCATCTTTTAAGGGGGAGATGCCAACAGTTGAGGACAGACTGGGTACAGTGACATGTAGATCTTCGGGAAATTGGTTATGAATGTGCAAATATTATTGTATATGACTTGAACTTTGGACATTGTGCTTTCGTTGGCTGCTGCATAAATTGTTAGCCTGTAGTTTAATACTGAAAAGTGAAAGGCTATGGGCTAGCAGTTTGTAAGAGTCTGGAATGAGAACTTCGTTACCCTACAACTAAATCAACGTTTGAATTCCCTTAATGTATTTAACATGAGGCTTAAAGGACATTGTAACATGGCAAAATGATTCACTGTGAAAACTAAACCGATTGACACAACTTGGACATGGCATTAATCCCCTAGTAAGGCCCGCTCCAACTTCAATAATGCAGAGTCCAAGTTGTATGATGATGTCGGGAGCGCAGTTAGTAAACCAGGTAGCAGTTGCCAGTAGGTGGCGCTTTACCCTGAGCAGCACTTTTTAACTCACAGGAGCTCACATGAAATTTTCCTCCTGGTATGGGGTCGATCTAGCCGCCTCTGAATTCTGTTACTGGAGCTATCAATGTCGGTGTGCAGCAAGGTGCCGGCGATTATATAAAAAGGGCACTCGGTGCAGCTATGGCAGTATAGTAAAGCAGTCGGCGTAAGTGAACTATTAAATGATCACAGTGTTAAAAGAATATGTTGGAATAGAAATGTGTTTAGCCCCACAATGCTCTACTGACAGAATGGTAGTATAGAAAGGGACAGCAAAACATGTGAACCGTCAATGACAACTATGAAGTGTTAACATTTTTGTAAGTTCTAGACGTTAATGTACAGTTCGTACATCTCGAAAAATTTCACACATTAATGCATGTCTACTGTGCAATGTGCACGTCTACAGATATACAGAGTGTTTGAAAGTGAGTAAAGTAAACATGGTTTCTCAAGTACAAGTAGTGCCTTCCCTCATCTATGTGTAGTTGTAAATTAACCATTACTTGAAAATGCTAACCTTGCACTTACCATGTTACAAGCACATTGATGCCCTCCGGAGTCTGCTTCTATTGGGGAATCGGTGCATGGTTGGGTTGTTGTAGGTACTCTACCTTCGGCCTCGTGCCCCCAAAAAAATGCAGTATTCCCAGTAGAGGCCTCCATCTGGCATTTATGCTTACATGTATTGTCAAGAATTACACATTTCATCAAATTGTTCAATAGGATCGCCATTCAGATTAACAGACAATTCAGAATCTCTCTCCATCCTTGAGCCAGTAAAAGTAACATTACCTTATTGTTTTCTAGAATGCGGGACCATCTTATTTGACTGAAATCCAAACGGGGGGGGGGGGGAGACCAAATTTAAATAATTTTGAACTCCCATCAACAGCTACCCTAACATTTTGGTCAACTGAAAATTACTGCATCTGCGTACAGTAAAACTTCAGATTTGCAAGATTGTGGAATAGTGTTCCGACAAAAAAAAAAGTGGGGGAGGGAGACTGGGAATTGAGCTTTGGGGAACCCCTACTCTTGCTGGGAAGAGAATCTGAAAAGCAGCCAAGTATGGACGATTTATGACATCTCCATGACAGAAAACCAGTTTGAAACATCTTTTTGGGGGGATTACAATCTAGCAAAGGCTTTACCAGTAATGCACGATCAACCAGATCGAAAGCCTTGATGTGAGGTCCACAAGAGTAGCTATGGTGTGGTGTTCCATCTATGGTACCATGCACGCAGCTAGTGAACCTCACCAAGGCTGTCTCTGTATTATGTAAACTGCAGAAACCTGTGCAACAGATTGTCTTTGGCTTTTAATTCGATTTTTGTAAAGTGCTGGCTCAGCCCTGAAAAGTGCTTTTACTGCTGCCAGTTTTCCACCTTTCTTAGCCTGCTGGGAAGAACTTTATCCGGGGATTGGGGGGAACTTACACTCAGTTGGGAGCTCTGCTTGCATTCCTTCCTTTCTGATGCTTGTGCTGAGCCATGGAGTCAGTCGAATTGGCAGCTGCGATGTGCAGTTGCAAATCCAGCCAGCCAACAATGTGGTTCTCTTGCTTGCCAGCCATTCGCACAGTTAGATGGACACGCACTGTACACAGTGATGTTAGAATGTCATTGTGTCTATCAGAACTCTGTCTTGGGTGGTGACCAACTGAAGCAATGTGTCCACTGGGTCCTAGTGCCCATTTACAGTACACAGTCAGCTGCCTGTT